>CAWUFW010004652.1:0-1494255 GCA_963921515.1 Calotriton arnoldi
GATCCGACCAATGCCAGCGCAGCCTTTTCCTGACGTCAGTTCTATTCCTTGCTACTGACCCCTCCTTTACATGGCTGCTCCTGTCACACGCCCGCTGTGTCTACTAATCCCAGCGCGGCTCACTGTGACGTCAGTACCACTCCAGCGACTACTGACCCCTCCTTTACAAAACTCCTCCTGTCACACGCCCGCTGCTTCTACCAATCCCAGTAGAATTAGATGCGGGACAGCAGGTGCACCACTTGTAGAACACTTCCTGGCCAAGGCACACAAACCAGAATCTTTGAGATGGTTAGTCCTTGAGAAAGTATCACTGGGAAGCAGAGGAGTTGACATCAATTCTGTGATGAACATGAGAGAATGTAAATGGATGCATAAATTGGACACAGTAAATAACGGACTGAATGAACTTGAAGGTACCAATGCCCAACTTTCCACACTAGTTATGAAATGATACCTCAAACATGCCTTACATTGTAACCTGTGTAAAATCCTTTATTTATATTTGTCCCTGTTTTCCTTAATACCATTTAGCAGCATATACATACAATGAACGCACTGGTGTATTATGCACGGTCATCTTTATGTTAATACATACATTTCAAAAGAAAAGTACTCTTCCATTTAAATGTATTTCGCATTTGAAAGGCCAAACATGTGGTTTCTACGAGATGTTAATTAACAGTATACACATACTATGAACATACGTGTTTATTATGTATTGTCATTTTTTCATTCTATTGTATATATTGCTCAACACAGGTGACGTGTAGGTCAATTTCATCAATGTGTAATTAATATTTTGAAATGTCTACATGAAAGCTCTAGAGACCCATGCCATCTTTGTAATTATTTCCATATCATTGCTTTATGTCACTCTCATTTGATGTCACTTTTTACACGGTTTCGATATGTTACCCAGCAATTAGAGTGCATCCAACATTGTACATGGTTTTTGCCCCTATCCCGAGTGAGTCGGTTTTCACTCCCATTTTCTAGTTCTGAAGCAAACCAGGAGTTTACAGTAAACTCCAGCATGTGAGCAGGCTTTTCCCGTCACCATGGTTTCGCCGCCTCACGCCCCGGTACGGGAGGCATCCAGCGGCTGCACCCGGCGTGCACGTTTCCGCATGGCGTTTATAAAATAGGGTATTTTTTACCGCGAGCTCATTCTGCAAGTGGAACTCGAGCGGAACTAAGCTACTTTAAGGTGAGGTCCCACCAACAAGTTTCCAACAGACGCGACCTTAGGCATGAATGTTTTCCCTTTGTTAAAACTTTGTAAACTTTGCCATATGCATGGTTATGCTTTTTCTTACCGCATTTAACAGCCGCTATAAACTACGGTTTTCTTCCATTTATTGGCAGGCAATATTTACGGCTTTTTGCTAATTCATTAAGTTTCTGTATATGCCACTAGCTGACAGTCTCACAGAACTACAATAGGAATACGCACGTCCTAGGCCAATATATATGTTTCCCCCCCCCCTTTTTTAGAATAACCTACTCTAAGCTCCCAGGTTTTATGTAATCAGATTAGTCCTTCATAGACGGCGTCAAACCAGATTTTAACGCATGACATTTCTTCTTCTTTTTTCAGATCATTCATTGTAAACTGATTAGGATCCTTGTGACCTACAGTTCCATATTGGAAGACTGTAATAATACTACCCTCCCCTAACTTGTAAAGTAAGTGTTACAACACAAGGGGTGCTACTTTTGCACCACGATTCATTCTCACATATTCCTTCTAACATGTGTTTCCTCCATTTATAGGAGCTCTGACGAGCCCACTTCCAGTTTACTACCCAGCCTTTAGGTAACTTTTACCGTTTTTTGGCCACTTTCACTTACTTATGTTTAGCCATCGTACCCCATTAATTATGCATCATTCATCTTATCTTTAGGTGTTCTCTCTTTTCATTGTCCTGAAGAAGACCCCACCCTAAGGCTTGAATCACCTAGCTGTCCACCCAGGGGTCGAAACGTAGACTACAACTAGCACACAAGCCCTGACAAACTGTGAAGTAATAACAGGGTCATTTTAAGGCTATGTGTCATATAGGAACAATTGCCTTATGTTAGGCTGGAATTGTATTTCATAAATGTGATGGATACATGTCACACTTCCTTTCCTTGTCCACCCCTTTCACGGTTTCACATTGACCAACAACACTCCATCTTTTCTATCTCACATCTGAGCACCTTTTATTTCAATTGTCAGAACTGTATGATAATGAAAGAGCAACTGCGTTGCCACAATTAAATTACGTATCTACTTTTGAGAATAAATTTGCATTTATTGCATATATCTTTGTGAATGGTGGCTAAATTCTTTTTGTTAACATTTTTTTCTCTATTTTAAATTATTTACTGTTACTGCGACTACCTCCATACTGTATTGTAATACTAACCCGGGTCTGGTAGCATTTCGGGTATCCCCATTGATTTAATTACTCTATGTGCAGGTACCTACCTGCGAGGGTTTTCTATTTTTAGGAACCGGAGGGTCCTAATATGTCAGAGAAGGAAACACTTTCCTACACGGAAGATTATATTAATAGTCTAGTTCAAGGACAATCTGGAGCGGGGTTTCTGACATCAAATCCCCCCAATACTGATTTCACACTTAATGAAAAAATTAACAGATTGGAGCGCCTGGAGAAAAAATTGGTCCGCACACGGTTACATGGTCACCTCTTGACCAAGTATCTCCAAGCTAATATCATTCCTGTGGGGTTACAGGTCCGCAACGAACCAGCTATTTTTGTGGATCTGCCCAAATTCAAGGTAGGCTTCAGCTACGTGGCGAACAATTGCTCACGCCACTGGATGGTGTTGGGCATTGAGACTGCTATTGCACAAGTGGAGAAACTACTGAAAGAGATCAGCGACCTGAAGCAAGAAATCAGTGGAGACTCAGCCCTTGCTAACGCTAAAGAAGCACTTGAAAGATTGGAAAAGACAATCAAAGATTTTGATACTAACACCCAAGCAAGAAAGCTGGACAAATTGGCCAAAGATATCCGGTTTTACGATAAGAAGAATACGTACCCATATCTTCAGGAGGACTACTTCAAGCAAGACAATCAGGGACGTTTCTACAACAAAGGATATAGAGGAAACAGACAATACACCACATTTTTGGAGTCCTCAGGCTCGAATAGCACTGAAAGTGACGGTGAACAAGCAGGAACCAGCGGTGGGTATCAATACCAGGACGCCTGGTACCAAGCACCGCAGGCACCACCTCCTTTTTTAGAAGAAGGACAATGGCGACCGCCAAGAGGGAGGGAGGGGTTACAACTGGAACAGAACCACACGCCGGGGACAGAACCAACAGAACTGGATGACAGGTCGTCAACAGGGACAACAACAGGGTCAGGCCCAGAAGCAGGTACGTTTCCCCCAGGAACAGCACGGAGAGATCAATACCCGCCGGCGCACATACAGATGGTAAATGAGAGGAGAAGCCCCATCATCAATCTGTCAACTTATGTGCTTACAGATAATGAAACCAGTATCCTGAGTAAAGGCCTTTCTTTCGTGCCTACCAATTACCCCAATCAATTTAACATCAAAACTGAACTACATCGGTTCTTTAGAAAAGTGAGGCTGAGACACTATTTCAAACATTCATTACCGGTGTCATCGTCTTCACAGACAGGTTTACGTACACCATCGACCTTTATGCCTCCGACATATATGATGCCTCACAGAATACTCGCTTTTGAAAGTGTGGTTCTGCGTGATGTGCTAAAGGCTTGTTCTACAAAAAAATATACCAGGCATAATGTGACTAAAGGAGAACGTGAAGCACTGGAAACCCTGAAACAGAACAATGTGATAGTAATAAAGCCAGCTGACAAAGTGGGTGCCATAGTTGTTCAAGATACCGCTGATTACAAAGCCGAAGTATACTCCCAACTTGAGGACGGAATAAGCTATACCAGACTACGGATGGACCCTACTAAAGAGGTCAGAAAATTGATCTTGACTATTACGGAGAGAGGCAAACAGGCAGGCTTTGTGTCAGATCATGAGTTTGAATACCTCAACACTAAACAACCTCGCCTTCCCACGATCTACACTTTGCCCAAAGTGCATAAGAATTTACAACGACCGCCCGGTAGACCCATCATCTCAGGATGTGGCTCCCTTTTGGAACCGGTATGCAAATACATCGATTTCTTCCTCAAGCCTCTCGCAGAAACCACCACAGCATATTTACGCGACACAATGCAAGTGATCAATCTGATTGACGGCATACCATTTGATCAAGAAACCCAATTCCTTGTGACATTGGACATTGTGTCCCTGTACACGAGCATTCCACAGTGACTAGCTCTGAATTCCATGGAAAAAGCATTGGAGAAAAGAACACAACCAGCATGGGTCCCTACTGAATTCATTATAGCTCTACTTGAAGTAGCAATGATGAAGAATTTTTTTCTATTCCAAAATGAGTTTTTTCTACAAACCAAAGGAGTGGCCATGGGCGCAGCCTTCGCCCCGGATTTGGCCATCCTGTTCATGGATGATTTTGAACAACAGTTCATCTTTAACCAGGCTAATCCCTATATAACCAAGGTTACACGATGGCGCCGATATATTGATGATGTTCTCCTGATCTGGACGGGAGATGAAACTGACCTCCAAGACTTTTTTGAGTGGCTCAACACCAGATCGAGCGACATAAAATTCACTATGAACTGGCACAAGAACACCATGGATTTTCTTGACATCACAATTAAAGCAAATAATGGCCAGCTGTACACCACACTCTACAGGAAACCAGCGGAAAGGAACACTCTGTTAAGATACTCCAGTCACCATACAAGAAGCTTACGTGATAATCTGCCTTTTGGGCAATTCTTGCGCATTCGAAGGAATTGCTCTCTCAGAGACGACTATTTCAAAGAGTCAGACGATCTTATCATCCGTCTCATCGAACGGGGATATCCTAGAAGGCTAGTGAAACGGGCTAGGAAGAGAGCTTGGTACTATGACCGAGATGCGCTCCTCACTCCAAAGCTTCGCCCTACTGAAATGTCAAGAATGATATGCGTAACCACCGTCTGCACAAGGAGTAATGAGATAAAGAAGATTATTAACAGGCATTGGAATCTCATATCGGACGATTTAGAGATACCGGAACACCCATTACACTCTTTTAAAAAAGCTAAGAGTGTAAGAGATCATGTGGTTAGATCTTTGCTAGACACACCACCACAACCCACTATCCAAACACTTTGGAACCTACCGGAAGTAGTAGGTCATTTCAAATGTACTAAATGTAAAGCATGCAAAATGACCATTCAGACTAAAAAATTCAGCTATAAGGAACATACTATTGATCTAAAAATACATTCAAATTGTAACACGACTGATGTGATTTACGGCATTTTGTGTCCATGTGATGAGTTGTATATTGGTCAGACCAAACAAAAAGTCAAACAAAGGATACTACAACACTGTAGCAGAATTAGATGCGGGACAGCAGGTGCACCACTTGTAGAACACTTCCTGGCCAAGGCACACAAACCAGAATCTTTGAGATGGTTAGTCCTTGAGAAAGTATCACTGGGAAGCAGAGGAGGTGACATCAATTCTGTGATGAACATGAGAGAATGTAAATGGATGCATAAATTGGACACAGTAAATAACGGACAAAATGAACTTGAAGGTACCAATGCCCAACTTTCCACGCTAGTTATGGAATGATACCTCAAACATGCCTTACGTTGTAACCTGTGTAAAATCCTTTATTTATATTTGTCCCTGTTTTCCTTAATACCATTTAGCAGCATATACATACAATGAACGCACTGGTGTATTATGCACGGTCATCTTTATGTTAATACATACATTTCAAAAGAAAAAGTACTCTTCCATTTAAATGTATTTCGCATTTGAAAGGCCAAACATGTGGTTTCTACGAGATGTTAATTAACAGTATACACATACTATGAACATACGTGTTTATTATGTATTGTCATTTATTCATTCTATTGTATATATTGCTCAACACAGGTGACGTGTAGGTCAATTTCATCAATGTGTAATTAATATTTTGAAATGTCTACATGAAAGCTCTAGAGACCCATGCCATCTTTGTAATTATTTCCATATCATTGCTTTATGTCACTCTCATTTGATGTCACTTTTTACACGGTTTCGATATGTTACCCAGCAATTAGAGTGCATCCAACATTGTACATGGTTTTTGCCCCTATCCCGAGTGAGTCGGTTTTCACTCCCATTTTCTAGTTCTGAAGCACACCAGGAGTTTACAGTAAACTCCAGCATGTGAGCATGCTTTTCCCGTCACCATGGTTTCGCCGCCTCACGCCCCGGTACGGGAGGCATCCAGCGGCTGCACCCGGCGTGCACGTTTCCGCATGGCGTTTATAAAATAGGGTATTTTTTACAGCGAGCTCATTCTGCAAGTGGAACTCGAGCGGAACTAAGCTCCTTTAAGGTGAGGTCCCACCAACAGGTTTCCAACAGACGCGACCTTAGGCATGAATGTTTTCCCTTTGTTAAAACTTTGTAAACTTTGCCATATGCATGGTTATGCTTTTTCTTACCGCATTTAACAGCCGCTATAAACTACGGTTTTCTTCCATTTATTGGCAGGCAATATTTACGGCTTTTTGCTAATTCATTAAGTTTCTGCATATGCCACTAGCTGACAGTCTCACAGAACTACAATAGGAATACGCACGTCCTAGGCCAATATATATGTTTTTCCCCCCCCTTTTTTAGAATAACCTACTCTAAGCTCCCAGGTTTTATGTAATCAGATTAGTCCTTCATAGACGGCGTCAAACCAGGTTTTAACGCATGACATTTCTTCTTCTTTCTTCAGATCATTCATTGTAAACTGATTAGGATCCTTGTGACCTACAGTTCCATATTGGAAGGCTGTAATAATACTACCCTCCCCTAACTTGTAAAGTAAGTGTTACAACACAAGGGGTGCTACTTTTGCACCATGATTCATTCTCACATATTCCTTCTAACATGTGTTTCCTCCATTTATAGGAGCTCTGACGAGCCCACTTCCAGTTTACTACCCAGCCTTTAAGATTGCGCTGAAAGTAATATTAGGTAACTTTTACCGTTTTTTGGCCACTTTCACTTACTTATGTTTAGCCATCGTACCCCATTAATTATGCATCATTCATCTTATCTTTAGGCATTCTCTCTTTTCATTGTCCTGAAGAAGACCCCACCCTAAGGCTTGAATCACCTAGCTGTCCACCCAGGGGTCGACACGTAGACTACAACTAGCACACAAGCCCTGACAAACTGTGAAGTAATAACAGGGTCATTTTAAGGCTATGTGTCATATAGGAACAATTGCCTTATGTTAGGCTGTAATTGTATTTCATAAATGTGATGGATACATGTCACACTTCCTTTCCTTGTCCACCCCTTTCACGGTTTCACATTGACCAACATCACTCCATCTTTTCTATCTCACATCTGAGCACCTTTTGTTTCAATTGTCAGAACTGTATGATAATGAAAGAGCAACTGCGTTGCCACAATTAAATTACGTATCTACTTTTGAGAATACATTTGCATTTATTGCATATATCTTTGTGAATGGTGGGTAAATTCTTTTTGTTAACATTTTTTCTCTATCTAAAATTATTTACTGTTACTGCGACTACCTCCATACTGTATTGTGTCTACTAATCCCAGCGCGGCTCACTGTGACGTCAGTACCACTCCAGCGACTACTGACCCCTCCTTTACAAAACTCCTCCTGTCACACGCCCGCTGCTTCTACCAAACCCAGCGCGGCTCACCGTGACGTCAGTACCACTCCGGCAACTGACCCTCCCTTTACAAGGTAATACGAAACTTTATTTCTCAATACTTTTCTTTAAAATTCTTTGTTATTAACGACATAAAAACATTTGCTACTCTGTCTGTTCCGCTAAATCAAAGGATAGTTTATTTCCTTCTACTGCGAGTAAAACCTTCCGCTTACTCTTCATATAAGTTCCAGAGAACCTGCTACTCCTCCGGTATCACCCGTTTGGGAAATTTGAGACCAAAGTTTCACCAGCGAACTCCTTTTGCTGTCAATCTAGCTTGGAAAGACCTGCTACTCCTTCAGGGTTACCCTTTCTAGGTGATATAACGCCTAAAGTTTCACTAGCGAACTTCTTTGCTATCAATCACACTCACTTTTACACAGAAAATAGTCCCTATTTTTAACACTGCCAGCCCAACCTAGATTCTCAGTGTTATTCCAACAGACGAGTAACCTCAATGCAGTGTGGTTTCTATCGCCACCCGCTATTCATTCCCCGGGAATTTTCCAGACGACATTAAAACATGACGCTAACTCTTTTTGGTAACATAAATCAATAATCTATACTTATCACCAAACTAGTCACTAATAACCATAGCTCTGCTACCAGAAAACTGATCCAGCGGCGTACTAGCAGCAGATACTCCACTACCATATACTCACCTGGGCCCATACAACTTACTTCCACAACATAGGAAGTAGACCGCTGGAACTTTTAGTTTATGCTTTTCATACTTCAAGATCTAGTTATTTCTTCTCTAACTAAACCTTTCACTGATCAAATAGTTCTTTCCTCTGGTCAATGGACCATTAGTTGGAACTAGTTGATGGTGATAATTAACATAACTTATTAAACATTTTCTCGATTATAATGAAATAATCACAGACTCGGGAAGTTTTAAAATCTTTATCTAAATTATGTGAGTGTGAACCATCTCAACGTTTCAGTACAAACACCCTCATTTGCAAGTGTGTCAATTCAATCAAAATTCAATAGATATAGCAATTCAGATCCACACAACAACTATGCTCAGAAAGAAGAGGACAGAGAGAGAAGAACATCTATTAAGACGATGAATTTATAATTACCAAGTATGGTGTGAAGACCAACCCCCTGGCCAAAGGGCTGGTAAGGGTCCCCGGGACAAATCAGGAGACGAAGACTTCAGGAGAGGAATCAGGACAGGATACTTCACCTTTCTAGATACCGACGACTGTGTCGCACCCTTCTCTGACACTCTCTTCCTCCTCATGGTTCTTCTGCGATCTTCTTTCTGACCCAATTAAGTTAAATAGATGATTCCGCATTCGATTTTCTTCATCAGCGTCTCACAGCTTCAACACCACCCACAGCACCGACAGCATCCCGAGCTCTGCTTCTGTGCTCCCGTAAAAAGCTTCACTAACTAACTAAAACTACCTCAATTATACTTTTTCATAACCATGTACCACCCATTAATGTTTCAATATCACAATATACTAACTCTGATTGGACAGGGAAGGGGGGGATGATCATCACATCATGCTTACATTTCGCTTATTCCATTAAACCATTGTTTCAAGCTCCTCCCCTCAAACTTTATTAAATAATTTCCTTTCCCATACATCTCCAAACTTTATTAATACAAAATGTAGCGATATCCTGAATAAAGCTTCTTCATATGAACTCTTCACCCTCATGTTCCCAGGGCACATCTTCGCTGGCCTTGGACGCGTGACAAGTCCTTAGTCATCTTTTCGTATTCCCTCTTTAGCACGCATGCGTGGGGTTACGTCAGTCGGCTCGATTCAGACAAGTTTGACAGGCCCAAATGCGCACAAATAATAAAGTCAAAAGAAGAAATGTTATTCTCAAAAATAAATGATTTCACTGTATACCACCAACCTCTACTCTAACCCATTCTATTTAATATTACCCTTTCTGCATTTGCATTAGTATACAACTTATTTTCTAATTCAAGCAAGCAGGTGCCATGCATGTGAGTTTTCAAGCGTCCATTTTATGGTTCTTTGCGCAGGCGCCAAAATTTCCCTCCAAGCATTAGTACGTCATACTACGTAGATGCAGGAGACGCATGTGCAGTAAAGATTCCCTGTTAAAGTGCGTGTAGTCCTTCGTTCATGTTATTTTAGTTAGTAAACACATAGGCAAGCTTCATTTTCCCGTGTGTCTTTTTCTAAAAGCGAATTATTAATTACAAACACGTTGTTAGTAAATCGATAATGAGTTAAAACGAAAGGATTGCTTCCTAGCAAGTCTTGTTTACGAGCCCTTGCTCCATCACATGGGTATGTCAGTGTATGTATCAGTGGTCACAGAGAGTCTCAGTGTGTATATGAGTGAGTCAGTGATTTTGCCAGAGAATGCATAAGTGTGTCCATGGGAGTGTTAATATATATGTTAGTGAGAACTAGGTTGTCTCAGAGTTTGTATGACTCACTGAGTATGTCAGTTAATGTTTGGCTGTCCATGAGTGTGTTAGTATATCTATTAGTGAGTCCCAGAGTGTGTCACTGCGTGTATAAGTCAGTAGGTGAGTATGTCAGTGAATGCATTAGTGTTTCCAAGGGTATGCTAGTATAAACATCAGTGAGTCTTAGGGTATATGTTACTCTATCGTTTTATATATATTATAACAATTATATACAGAATTAATTACCTAAATGTCTCCAAAAATTGAATGCATTGATCTGTTATAAAAGAGAGAAAATGAAAATAAATGTTACTGACATATTTAAAAGTTTCAGAGTAAAGTTCAAATTGCTGAAAAATAAATATTTCTTTTAGTATAACAGCAGTACACAATTGTTACACTGTAAAACACTTACTTATTTGTTTGAAACATAATTTTCTGTGCTTTACTGGTCTCAGCTTTTATACTTGTACATTGTACACAATTTACTGTATAAATAATCATTGTTGAACTGTGGGGAAAAACAATCATGTAGATTGTAGGAAAAAAACAGAACTGCACAGTATTACACTACAAATAAGTGGCGGTATGCATCACACTCACTGAAAACACTTAAATTATTCTAGTTAAAGTTACTCAACTAATATAAACAAATATATATTAGAAAATGAAAAAATGATATGATATTGAAATAATCCATCACTCAAAATAGATGTAATGTGTATTTAAATTTCAGAGTCCATTTTGAAGACATCACCCCTTGTAGGCCGAATCCTTTCTTACACACGATCATTTATATGAAACAAACAGCGTATACCACTCTTTAAATGTTAATCTTCATTAAAACTTTGGTTGAAGAAAGAAATTATATGAATTTGGAAGATTTTGCTTGAACCCGAACTTGTTGCTGTTGCATTCTATCCATCCAGTTGAATTTTTTAAATACACAGTGTAGTGTCCTGAATTTACACAAATTTCTTCATGAAAGATAATAGCCAGTGTTGTGTACATTCTTCCAGTAATTGAAATTTGTCCTGCTTTGAAAATTTGTAATTTCAGTTTCTATTTTGATACATCAGCTCTGCATTGTTGTAACATCAATATAATGTATTTTTCACTTCTCTGTATCTGCAAGGTAGAGATACAATCTGATCTACAATTTGAGCAGTCATTTTGGTTTGCATTTTCATTATCAAAAGACACAGTTTTACAATCTGGTAATGTTAAGTAGGTACAGCTTTCAGAATTGATTTGAGTAGTTGCATAGGGGCAATCTTCTCAATCATGGTTCCATGTGTGGCTCAGTCCAAATAATTAATCAATATTAACTTCTTCTTCTTCCAAACATTCAAGCATCACCATAATACATTCCTGAGAGTCTTATTGACAGAAAATACTACAGAACCACTATGCATGTCTATTACATCTCAAATGCCTGAAGCAGAATGCACTACAGTCCTATCAATACATAAAAGTTCCAGCAAAGTACACAGATGAGAGCAGATTCTGCTGTCTCTTTTATGCTGAATTTCATTTATAAAATGCAGTAAATGGAAGAGTACATTGAGAAACACTTTTGCGTAGCAGTTGGCACCATTACTGTTTTCCAGCTGAAAACCTACAATATCTCCCTCAATGTTCAATGTTTTCATCTTAACACCTTCTTCCTTATCTTTTTTTGCTTCTTTTGAGGAACATCCATTGATTGTTTGCTAAGCTTATGCTTAGGACAGATTGTTTGTTTCTCATAAATAGGATACGTCCTAAGTGAGCGCCTTGAGACACTCGCGGGTGAGTAGTGCACTTACAATTCCCTGATTGATTGATATACACTTCTTAAGCAGGAGTATTCTCTAACACAACTAATATCAGCACTAACTTTCTTTTCATCAAAATCAACCAAAAATAAACTAGACAATGTTCTAACTCACAACAATGCTACATATGACATACCTTCTTTAAATACAGTACTTCCAATATTAATAAAAGCTGCATCCATGCTAAAACTTTGTGATGTATGGATAGTGACAGAATACGCTAGAGAGAAGGGGAACTGTTGTTGCCGGACATATAAGTCTTTAACAAGCAAAAACATACAATACAACAGCCAATATGTTTTACGCTTCAATCTGATCAAACTTTATAGCCAGGTATTCAACCACATTCCTATATAGAAAATTAATGAAATCAATAAAGTTACCCATTGCATCATTTACTAATTCTTCCTCAACATTTAAATTATGCCGCAAAATCACTCTACAGAGTTTACACACAGGTAAACACTTTTATAATCCAGCAGTTTTAGATACAAATTTCTCTAATGAATCCAGGTTTCCTTGAAGTTTTTCATTTTGCACAATTTTTACTCCCTGGTGTTCTTTGTCAATAGTTGTAAGTTCCTAAATGTCTTTCTTCTCCAGTTTGAGCAATTCTTTATTAAAATTGGCGCACTCTTAAAGTGTAGGCATTAAACAAACTATTGATTTTCCTTCTTCAATCAAACTGAACATTAGATGTGCTGGTGTTTTCTTGGATGTAAATCGTTTTTGATTAGTCAAGTATCTGAGGTACTCTTACCTTCCTTTGTAAGAAGTGTAACTCTAATATCCTTCAAAATATTTCCATATATCTCATCAGACTCTTGACGCATATTCTTCAGTAGTTCCTTGTATTGCAAAATGCAGCCAAATGTTTACATTTCCAGTACTCCATAATGAATTACGAGTTTGTTGATGCAGACATGTCTTAAAAACAGGCTCTCCTTTAACAGTGGTTAATTGTAGTAAGTCACCTAACACAATTAAATGCCTTCCTCCAAAGAAAATATCGTACTCTGTTCTTAAAATCTGTTGCATTCTTAAGTTAACAAAGGCAAGCATTCAATTTGAAACCATGCTTACCTCATTGACGATTAACAGCTTAATTTTCTTCAAAAATCTTGCTACCTCATGACATGCATCACCAGACAACTTCTAGTATTCTAATTTATTATCATGTTCTATAGGTGGCATTAATAGTCGATGTAGACAAATTCCTTTAATATTGTGTTCAGCTAATCCAGTTGGTGCTGTTACTACGCACAACAAATTAAATTGTGTTTTCCTCTGTAGGTAAATAGCGAGAATGTTAATTATAAAGCTTTTCCCAGTGCCAGCTTCACCACTGATACATAATAGAATTGGTTTAAAGGATGAACAATTGCATTTTTTCTTCTTGTGGAGAAATCCATGTTCTATTTTCTCTTTTACACGCAAAAGGAAATTTAAGAAACCACAGAAAACCTAGTTGCCAAATTTAAGAGAAAAGAGAATGTTTCTATGTGACTCAACTGTTCCAGCCTTGGTGTGCTGAATTGGAGTTTTTAGCCTTCCAAAATTGTATGCAAATATTAACTGATGAGATTCAGCAGGAAGAAACAATTGCTGTAGAGGTAGCTAAGGACAGTTCACAAAGCAGTTAAAGTTCTGCACCACACAGTCAAGATCCCCTTGGACCACCTATTATTGAAAATGAAGCTGCAATAGCTATGAATGAGGAGGAAAGTACAATGAAACAAGCTAGAGAGGAAAGTATACATCTGGAGCAGTTAGTTGCACAACTCAACAATGAACAGACCGACATTTATATGGAGGTCTCACTAAACAAACATCACATCCAAAGTACTGTAAATTTGCCTTCTACTTTGTTCTATGTTGCATTTCTTTTGTACCTGTAATGTTGAAGAACTTCATATAAGCACATATTTTCTAGATGTACACTTCTTCTTGGGTAGTATGTATCCAACATGTTGGATTTTACAATGTCAGTACTATCCGAGTCGAACTCCTTTTGATGCTGAATTTCTGGGAGAGACTTTAACAGTGTATTTCACGTGATTGCTAGGCCTGGACTTACCCAATCAGTTTCCCTAGACTTCAAGAATAAACTGGCCGAGCTCAACCTGTGTCAACATTCATAAGGACCCATCTCCCTATGGGATAGCATTTTTAAACTAAAGCTGTACAAATATTTCATTAGACTCTTTTCTGCAGAAATTTCCTGTCACGTCTCTTTCATTTCAGTCTTCTCTCATTTTGAAATGTAGGACGTCACATAATTAGCAGCAGCAATGGAGCTGTCTGCAACAAATTGAATGTTCATATTTGAATTCCACATTTTCAGAATTACGGCGTTATAAACATTAATGAACTTGGAAGCCTCTGTTCTTCTTAGGTTGTGCGTATCTTTAGGTGATTTCCATGTTACTATATGTCTCACTGCAGACAAAAAGCTGTTGACCTATCCTTGTCAAATAACTGGTCATGGAAAGCCAAAACGACATCTTGTGTAAAATCTTCCTTTGCTTCTGTATTTTCAATGACAGTACTCTCCACATCTATGTCTTTGGAAATGCAGCACTTGTTCTCTCAGGCCTTTGTCAGTAGTATCTTTTGGGATGGTACATGCAACATACTGTTCTATGAAAGACAGCACACAGTCATTACTGTGTGTTCCAAATTTGGTGCATCTTTTATCCATAACAGCATGTGAAAATGAGGAGCACCTCTTGCTTGGTAATCTTTACCCCAGAAAAAATCAGTTACTTCACCAAGAGGAGGATTTGTTTTGTTGCAGATAAATAATAGCATGGCTTGGAACCTGAGGTTATAAATATCTGCAAACATTAGCAAGATCTACAGAGCAAAGTTCTCTGGCTGTCTTTACGTTAATGTCCTCAATGCTTGAGTTTGCCTCTTAATTCAAGCATCCCATGCATATTCATCACAATTAAGTGCAATAAACCAAGTTGGAGCACCAAGGTTTCTCAACATGCATTTGAGTTGTCCATGATGACGATACCAATACTCGTTGGTGCCACGTTGGCACACAATCAAATTAATTACTTTGTATTCTAAGTTTCCATCTTTTACTTGAACTTTATCAACAAATGTCTTTACAAAAAGATTTTGAAGGTAACACCTGTCTTCTGTGTATGATTCACAGCATATGAAAGTCCAGGCAAGTTGCTTTCAAACTGAAGATGGAATATGTACGGAATGCAATGACGAAATCTTGAATCCTCTGAATATATTTGTGTTGAGCGGTATTCAGCTGCTGGTATCTGTACAGGACGGTCATCAAAGCGGCCTCCTGTTCCAGTGGGAAACAGTTGGGGAAAACAGTGAGCCTCTAAATTGTTTTCCCATACACTCAAGGGAGCTCCATTTGCTTGTTTCACCTGAAACAGCTCAATAGCATCACCAATGATTTCCTTTGAATGCAGGAGATGGATGCATTAGTGTTCAAAAATTTGTTCTGATCTGGATCAATCCACTTTTTCAATCTGTTCACTTGATGCTAATATCTCATCCTCTATATAAATTACATTTTCACCAACATCATCATTTATATAGAAAACATTTATTTTTGCTAGGTATAATGTTGCTTTTTGACTTTATATACATCTACTAACTCTTGCCATATTTTTCTACTCTTCATTGGAACAACATTTACTAAAATAATAAGTGGTTCTTGAATATTTTTTCTTCCCCTCTAGTTTCAATATTCTGTTTAAAATATAAAGGCAAATACACAACTCTTCCTTTTAGTCCTTTCTGGAGCTCAGTTGGAGGTAATTTTCCTCTCTTTGGCTACATACGAACTATGGCTTTGAATGGTTGTGTACACTGTATTATAAGTGATTGGTAAACATATAATACTTTAAGCTCTTTTGGAACAGACACCAATTCTAACTTATTATATATATGTCTAGCTGGCATTTTGTTATTCTCTAACTTATCAAAGCAGTACTTACATATAATCTGATATGTGGACAAATCAAATCTTTCCTCAACAAATAAATATGCACCAAATTCTTGTCACTTATCATTGTTCTCTTTTTCAGCTTTGGAGTACACAACTACATTGTGAGTTTTCATTTTGTAGTTAGTGTGTTGACAACAAATACACACACAGTTTGGTTTCTCTGAGCAAACTGTGTTAAGCTTTACAATCTGTTGCGCAAAGTTTCCAGTACTAATTTCTGTATCCTGTTCTTCTGCATCTCCAGTAACCAACTCTACATGTTCTCTAGACTCCTCTTCTGGACCAAACAACCAAAATCAAATATCTTCACAAATGTTTTCTACCTCTGCTAGTGTACCATACAATAAAACTCTATTCATCTATCCTAAACATAAGGCAGGAGTTTTTACATCATAAAGTCTTCTAACCAAACTTTGTATTTTGGAGTGGTGAATAGCTAACATACTGAAATGATGAAATGCGCTTCTGCAAACGACATGTCAATGAATGTCCATGTAAATTACTATGTTTTCTCTCTTTGCTTGCATCCAATCCTTACAAAATTGCAATTTTCTGTTTGAGACTTCTGGATGTATAAAATGTTTTAATAAATCAATTGACTCGATGAATACTACAAATAGGACTACAGTTCCATTTGTATACTGGTGCCTGTGTACGCTTACCTTGAACCTCTTCAGCTACCACTTCCTCTACTTTTTTAGGAATCATCTCCTCTTTTGCAAAAGGAGTACCATCTTTTACTTCATAACAACAATCAGTTAAATAGACTACATGCACTAATGTGTTCTCTTGCAAATAGATTCTTCATTAAAATAAGGTTCTGTACTAGAGGTATGCTTCCACTCACTTTTAAAATAGTTGCAAAAATGAATTCTATTAATAAGCCTTTTCCTAACAATTCTTTTCTTCATACACAACACTGTATTGTCTATTGTCCTCATTCTATTCAATATTAATATAAATACTTTCCAGGTTGGGCAGGGGCCTGGCCTGCCTGTTGTTCTGCTCCCCTCCCCATGAATGTGGCTTGGAACCTAGGGGTGCTTATTGATATGCGTCTATCCTTCCTTCACTAGATTATAGCTGTGGTCAAGTCTGCCTGGTGGATGCTAAGAAAGCTTAGGAAGTTCCTTAAACTCCTGCCTTGGGAAGCCCAGAAATCAGTAGTACATTCTCTAATACTGTCCTGATTGAACTTCGTGACCGTACTCTAAATTGGTCTCATCGAATAACTTCTGCATAAACCCCAAAAGATTAAAAAATGGCAGTTTGCCTGCTATTTAAACTCCCTAAGTCAGCCTCTCAATACTGCAACCAGCTACACTGGCTCCCTGTGAAAAAAGGTTATCTTTAAAGCCCTGACAGTAGCGCATGCAGCCTACTACGAAACAGGTCCTACCTACCTGAATAAAAGACAATTCAGGTACTGCCCTCAATGATCCCTCAGTTCTCAGACAGCTCATCTCTTGTCCATTCCCCATATCAAAAGGAAGAAATGGGGTGGCTCACCTGTTCGGTCCTTGCTGCCAAACAATGAACTGCTATTCCTCTCCCCATTAGATACATCCTAGACAAAAAATTGTTCCTTGAACAATTAAAAAACAATCTGTTTAAAGAATAAACTCTGCCTACTTTCCCCTTGTGTGTGCTGTGTGCATGGCTGTGTCATTGTATGTATCAGTATGTCCCAGTATGTATAATTTTATGTATACGTTAGTGTGTGAATGAGTCAGTGAGTGCATAATTGTGTACATGGATGTCTCAGTGTATTTATTGATGTGTCCCAGGGTGTTTGATTGTGTGTATAAGTAAGTGTCTGAGTCAGTTGCTGAGTGTATAAATGTGTACATAGGTGAGCAACTGTATGCATCAATGTCTCCCAGGGTCTCTGATTGTATGCATAAGTGAGTGTGTTAGTGTATTAGTGAATGCATCACTGTGTACCTATATTCTCTATAGTTGTGCTCTAGAGTTTCTAAATATGTATGCAAAAATACTGTCTTTTATTCTTTCCTCTGCTTTGTACAGTACACATATAAATGTCTATCCAGCTACCTCTCTAATACATAGGTATTACAGATACACTGCATGTAGTGTTGTAGGTATTCATGTATGAACATGTGCATAACTTCATCTATTACTGTTTCACTTAGTCTATTATTGTGTGTCTCACTGTATACCTGGTCCTGTACATGCCACTATTATTCTTTTGCTGGCTATCTTTCTAGAAATTTAGTATCTACTTTATAGTGCTTGTCCCTGCATTACACCAATGACACCCAGCTGATTCTCTCCCTTACCAACGAACCCACAGCCGCCAGAAGCAACTTTCACAGCAGGACGAAGGCCATTGCCAACTGGACGAAAGACGGTTGCCTCAAGCTCAACTCCGAAGACCAAAGTACTCATCCTGGAACCCACCTCCTCAGCCTGGGATGACTCCTGGTGGCCCGCTGCACTGGGAACCTCTACCACCCCCATGGACCATGCACGTAACCGTGGCATCATACTGGACTTCTTGCTCACAATGATCCGCCAGATCAATGCTGTTTCCACATCCTGCTTCCACACGCTCCCCCTTCTTTGAAAGACTTTCAGATGGATCCCCACAGAATAAAGAAACATAGTCACCCACGCACTCATCAACAGTAAACTTGACTACAGCAATGCACGCTACACCGGCGTCATCCAGAAACAGCTCAGGAAACTTCAGAATGTACAAAACACCACAGGCAGCCTGGTCCTCAACATCCCCCGCCACAGCCACATAACACAACACCTCCAACAATTCCACTGGCACCCAGTCAACAAGGGTATCCCCTTCAAGCTCCTCACACATGCCAACAAAGCTCTTCACGATGCAGGACCGGCAGATCTGAACCACGGCCTCTCATTCCACATACCAGCCAGACACCTTCGCTCTGCCCAACTTGCCCTGGGCACCATCCCACAGATTTACAAGACCGGAACTGGAGGAAGATCCTTCTCCTACCTCACCACCAAGACCTGGAACACCATGCCCCTCCACCTCAGGCAATCTCCGTCCCCGACCCAATTCAGGAATGATCGCACGACCTGGCTCTTCAACTGAACCTCCATGACCAGACATCTCAGCACCCCCCCAGCGCCTTACGACCCTCATGGGTGAGTCATTGTGCTTTGCATACTCCTGATTGATTAATTAAAGTGTTGGTGAAGGGTCTCTCAGTACTTATCTGTATGTCAAAGCTGTATTAATGCCTTATTACTTTGTGCCTATGTGTATAAGTGTGTTACTGTATATATAATTGTGTACTTTAATGTCTCACTATATTTCCCAATATATATACATGTCCTGCTATATACTTCAGTTTTTCTATGGGTACCTTAGCTTACTTTTTACTTCGGACAGTGTAAATGTATGCATCACTGTATTCTTGTCTCTGTTACTTTATGCATGGCTATTTCATTATGTGTGAAAAGTAAATGTATTTAACTATACTTTGCTGTCTTACTGAAAGCATCAGTGTGAACCAGGTCATGTTAATCTATATATCTGTGTATATGCCATTACATAACTGCATATATAATAAAAAAAACTCAATATCTCACTGCATACATTAGTATTTCACTCCTTGTGTCACAGCCTACATTGGTGTGTTTTGTTTTTCTTCACAACTTTTTACTCATACTACCTGCTTAATAGAATTTACTTTGTTTTTATCTTCTACTCTCTTTTATTATTTCCTTTTAGTTTTCTCACCCATCCTTCTCACTTTCATCCACCTTACTCACACTCACTCCTTCGCTACAAACTATTGTTTATGCTCCAGCTTAATTCACATACCTGTTAAATGTGATTGTTGGTGTGTATTTTTCTTTCTCAGCATAAGGTTGCAAACCTTTCTTAACAAAGCACACAAAAACTAAGCACAAGAATGGTAGACCACTCTCATACAAGACAACCACGAATGGTATCATTTTCAACCTTGATTTCAAGGTTACAGAGGCTGAAAACAAATAGAAAGACGGCTTTCATTTCATACTAATCATACAGTTCTTGTGAATGGTCACATTTCCTACCCCTTTGCTTGACTCTTCTAAAGAAAGAGTGTAGATTGTAGGTCATAACATTGTGTTCTGGGCTAGAGAGTATGCTAGAAAGAGAGGGACTGACAGGGACCTGGATTTGCCTCATGCGAAAATTAGCTGGTTTGGACAGAGAGGGTTAATGTGGCAGTAATTGCTTCAATTGATTGAAAGCATGATGGATTTTCAACATCCAGACCTCATAATTGTGCAATGTGGTGGCAATGACCTGGGTACACTGACTGGGGTAGTGCTGGAAATCCTAAAGAAGAATACTTTTGAACAAATAATGCAACTTTTCCCTCACACTTCCTTAGTGTCGTCTCAACACATGCCGGAGGCAGAAATGGAAGTGGTCTTCTGAATTTTGTCCACAGATAGAGAAAGCCAGGAAACATGTTAGTAAAACTGTTTCCGCATTCCTCTGGGAACATAACATGGGCTCTATCTGGCTCACTGACAGAATATCGATAACAAGAATATCGACCTACAACAATATCGACTCCAAAATATAGTTGTAAAAAATATAGTCAGTCAAAATATCGAATTTTTTAAATGTATGAAAAGTAATGTAAAAGTAATGAAATAATATATATAATTAACTAAAACATACTTAAAAATACTTAAATAACTTTAAAATTAATAAATAATTAATGTAACTTAAAAAAATAAACATACATTTTAATTTTTTAATACATAAATATATTAACGTAATATTTATAAAAAATATTCAATATTTTTAGCGTAGGATAGCGGGACGGTAAAATTTACTATTACCACTTCAGTCAGTGCAACAGTAGGGAAAGCGTTGGATAGCGGGAGGGTAAAAATTACTATTCCCACTCCAGTAAGTGCAACAGTAGGGAAAACGTTGGATAGCAGGAGGGTAAAATTACTATTCCCACTCCAGAAAGTGCAACAGTAGGGAAAATATTGGATAGCGTAGGGGTCAAAATTACTATTCCCACTCCAGAGAGTGCAACAGTAGGGAAAGCGTTGGATAGCGGGAGGGTAAAAATTACTATTCCCACTCCAGACAGTGCAACAGTAGGGAAAGCGTTGGATAGCGTAGGGCAGTGGTTCCCAAACTTTTTTGCCCTGTGGCTCCCTTGACCTAATTGGCAGTTGGCCGTGGCTCCCCACCATTTTTTTACCGGAGGCGGGTGCGGGGGATGAAAGCCTGACCTCGGGAGTACTTCCTGTTGTCTTCCTTAAATTAATTGGGATGCAATGAAGGTATTATAATCATATGTGTAACAAAATAAGAAGATAACAGAGTTATGGTGGTGCTCCTGCTCTTCCAGACTCGAAATGAGGCCCTTAGTTTCACCTCTGTGTTTGCTCATGTTCCTTGAACCCACCAGCATGAAGTATATAGTGCTAAAGAAAACAACTCGAATGATCTGCTAAACAGCAAAGCATCATTCTTTACAGTAGGGCAGGGTGGAGGTAGGCACATCCGGTAAAGGCCATTGAAAGACAAATAGGTCTGCAACCCGTGTAACAAATTTTTTTTTGCATTTAGCAAAGCACAAACTTGTATAGGTGCGCACGCGCACATGCACACACACACACGTCAGGTTCTAAAGCACCATGGAAATTTCAACAATACATGCATTAAAAATGGTCTCCTATTGCTACTAATACCTCTTTTATTTCAAGCTCTATTTCTCAGGTCTCTAACTCCTCGACTACTCTTTTCCAGGCAGTTTCAGTTTCAGTCTCATCAATCTACCCGGTGTGAAAATGACTGCTTCCCCTCCCAAGATTTGTGGCAATTTGGCCTCTATTTTTCTGTGAGATCAAGACTATTAAAGATTGTATCGCTCAGTTTACAGTTGCATCCTGTCTCATGCAAATGGATTTCAAGCCTTCACCCATTTTCGTCACTCCTCTCACAGCTCTCCAAGTGATTATGGAGGAGAGGAAGGCTTCCCTTGCTTACCTGCATAAAGACGGGCATCATAGGTGATGTATGTCTGGTCAATAACCGACGTATTACTATTTGTTTGTATTCGACCTCTTTTTCTCTGGGGCAACTCCCGGTGCATTTGTGATATGCAGAGATGCCCAAAGGCA
Organism: Calotriton arnoldi; assembly: GCA_963921515.1. Lineage (NCBI taxonomy): Eukaryota > Metazoa > Chordata > Amphibia > Caudata > Salamandridae > Calotriton > Calotriton arnoldi. The sequence goes on from CAWUFW010004652.1 coordinate 22,198, forward strand.
TATTTTATAGGCTTCTGCCTGTATAAATGTATTTTAGGCTTACCGATTTCCTTGTCGAGGGTCCCACGAGGCGAGGCACAACACGGCGGCCAAACACGGTGGCCAAACACGTCAGGCAGCAACAACGCTACGAGCTGCGTATGCCACTACGACGGAGAGTCGGAGACTACGCACCTAAAAGCACGCACAACGCGTACGTACGCACGCACGTATGTGTATGGAGGCAGTACGGCGCTCTTGGGCCAAACCATTGTGAAGGTGGAATTTCAACCCCCCCACGCATATTGCACTGCAGCTGCAATTTCCCAATTTCCCAAATTGTGCGCCGCGGTGGCGCGGCGCCCCTGGCTTCTCATCACGGCGCACCGGGGTGCCGCGGCGCACAGTTTGGGAACCACTGGCGTAGGGGTAAAAATGACTATTCCCACTCCAGAGAGTGCAACAGTAGGGAAAGCGTTGGATAGCGTAGGGGTAATAATTACTATTCCCACTCCAGAGAGTGCAACAGTAGGGAAAGAGTTGGATAGCGTAGGGGAAAAAATTACTATTCCCACTCCAGTGAGTGCAACAGTAGGGAAAGCGTTGGATAGCGTAGGGGTAATAATTACTATTCCCACTCCAGAGAGTGCAACAGTAGGGAAAGAGTTGGATAGCGTAGGGGTAAAAATTACTATTCCCACTCCAGTGAGTGCAACAGTAGGGAAAGCGTTGGATAGCGTAGGGGTAATAATTACTATTCCAACTCCAGAGAGTGCAACAGTAGGGAAAGAGTTGGATAGCGTAGGGGTAAAAATTACTATTCCCACTCCAGTGAGTGCAACAGTAGGGAAAGCGTTGGATAGCGTAGGGGTAATAATTACTATTCCCACTCCAGAGAGTGCAACAGTAGGGAAAGTAATATTTTAATATTTTACTAAAAATAATTAATTATCAATACTAATAAATATTATTAATAGCACTAATTACCAATTATAAAATCTTTAATAATTAGTTTATTATAAATACAATACATATGATTTATTAAAAATTAATTACCTATTAATAAATCATTAACAACCAATTAATAATCATTACCAGATTTGTATAAATATTTAAATAAATACCAATTAATATTTAATTACCAGTAAATTAAGTATCAATACAAAAAAATATTTTCTATAATTAACTAATTACAATTAAATTACTTCCCCCACATTCCCCTATAAACCCACATCCCACTACAACTATTTAATTAATAGAAATAACATAATTACCAATAAATAAATTTAAAAAAAATTATTGCCAATTAATAAAATGTAACTCCCAATTAATACTTAATTAACAATAAATTAATTATCAATACCAATTAATATTTATTAATATGTACTTAATTTCAATTAAATTACTTCCCACCCTATTCCCTATAAACCCACATCCCGCTACAACTATTTAATTAATAGAATTAACATAATTACCATTTAATCAATTAATTTTTTTGACCAATTAATTAAATTTAATTACCAATTAATAATTAATTAACAATAAATTAATTATCAATACCAATTAATATTTATTAATATGTACTTAATTTTAATTAAATTACTTCCCACCCTATTCCCCTATAAACCCACTACCCGCTACGGAATTAAACTACGCAAAAATTAAATAACATAAAATTCATTGCTTTTAAAAAATTAAACATACATTACAACAACTAATATACACTTTTAACACATATACTAACATACAACACACTTAGAAAAATTTGATATTATTAAAAATTCGATATTTTTTAATGCCTATATTATGTACTTCGATATTTTAACAATCGATATTACTTACCTTAATTTCGATATTTTTAACGACTATATTATGTCCATTCGATATTATGTCCATTCTATATTTTGGACTCGATATTGTGTCCATTCGATATTTTTGTTTCGATATTATGTCTGTTTACCCTCTATCTACAGTAATAACCTCACTTCAACATGCATGGAATATACAGGAGAGATGGTGTTCACTTCACGGACAAAGGCAACAGAGTGTTTCTAAGCAACTTGAAACTCTGCATCCACTCTTATATGTATTGTATTGTAATTGTATTGTAATTGCATTTATACAGTGCTTACTATCCCTGATAAGATGTCAAAGCTATTTTTTGAGTGAATAGCATGCTACTCCGGAATCCATAAAGGATTAGTGGTGAATTAGTATAGTGAAATATGAAAGTAAATTGAGTGGTGGATATGTTAGTCAGTTATTTTGATTGAGAAGAATAGTGGACGGATAGAAGAGGGAAAACGGTTTGCATTTATATGGGGCTTGCTATCCCTGATGGGTTGTTGAAGTACTTTTCCGGTGAGTAGCATGCTACTCCGGATCCCAAAAAGTATTAGTGGAGGGATACAAGAGGGAAGGATCTAGAATTTATTTATTTATTTTTTAGCTCATAGAAGTAGGGGGAGGCTTGGGATGAGTAAAAGGGAGGTGGAGGGGGAAGCGTCAGAGGGAAGGGTTTAGAGTGGCTTGTTTGGGAGATATGGATAGTAAAGGAGGGGTAGAGTAGGGAAGAGCCTAGAGAGGGTTATTTTGGGGATCATAGTAGTGGTAGGGGGTTTAGGTTGAATGAGAGAGGGGAGGTAGAGGATATATTGGTAGAGGTATAGGGTGAGAAATATGGTAGTGCATTGGATATGCTAAATTAGAAGAAATAAATATATATATTTTTTGTAATTCACTAGTGAAGCAACGGTAGATAAATAGTTATGATAAAAGATTTACTTATTTATGCATTCACCTTTATACATGTTAAACACATAGACTAATGTAACTATAAGTAATATGTATATTTGTTAAGCAGAACTAAAATATATCTGTATTTTTAAAAACATAATTATTATACACTTTTATACAAAGCAAGACACATATTTAGGTACGTATCTATAGTACAAATAAATGCTTATATACAGAGGAATATGATGTGTATTTCTTTTTGCGTATGGTGTTTACGTGGTGAAGAACCAATTCTTGAGTAGTTTTCTGAAGATAAGGTGGTTATCCATTATATTGGGGGTAAAGAGTTCCATAATTTGGCAGCTTGAAAAGAGAAGGATGTGCCACCCATGGTTTTATTCTTGTACATTGGGAATTTGAGGCAGGGTACCACTCTAGAGCGGAGGTTTCTTTGTTGAATGTGTGTGGTGAATTTATTCCTGATGAAGAGCGGTCCCGTTCCATGTATTGCTTTGTGGGTGATCCAAAGCAGTTTGAACATGGATCTTCTGGCAACCAGTAACCAATGCAGGGCTTTCATGGCAAGGGAGATGTGGTCTTGCTGCTTTATATGTAAGAGAACTCTGGCAGCCGAGTTCTGAATCCATTGTAGTCTTTTCATAGTCAGTAAAGGTGATCCGTGGCAGAGGCTATTGGCGTAATCAAGTTTGGACAGAATAAGAGAGATGGCAGCCTGGACCTTGTGTGGAAATTCCAGATGGGATACGATTCACCACAGAGTTTTTATAGTAACAAAGCTTGATCTTGCTAATTTTTCCACTTGGGCATTCATTGATAGCTTGGAGTCCATAGTCATTCTGAGGTTTCTTACTTTCTTTGATACTTTGGGCCACATGTGAGTATTTTTTGTTTTGGAAGCATTCAATTTGAAATGGCTCCATGTCATCCATGGATCCATGGGTCTGAGACAACTGAAAATTGGTGAGTTTTCAATATCTTTGGGGCATTCCAGTTGACGGAGTATTTGTGTGTCATCTGATTAGTTATAGCACATGAGTTGAAATTGATTGATCAGTGTCAGTAATGACTTCATGTAGATGTTGAAAAGCATGGGCGAGATGATATAGCCTTGAGGAACCTCTCTTTTCTTAAAGTACGGTTTGGAAGAGAAACAGGGGTATGGATGACTTTAGTTTTGATGCGTAAGTTAGGATGGGATCCAGTCTAGAGCAGTCCCCTGTATGCCGGCTTCGTGGAGTCTTTAAATAAGAGTGTCATGGTCAACCGTGTCAAAGGCAGGCAAGAGGTCCAAGAGAAGTAGTGTAGCAACTCCGTTGCAGTCAACTGTGTTCTTCAGGTCATCCCAGACGGCAACGATGGCAGATTCTGTGCCTCTTCCTGGATTGAATCCCATTGGCAGTCTGAAAGTATGGCATTATCTTCAATGAATTGTGACATCTGGAAAAGTCAATTTGTAATAGGTGTGTAGTTATCGGGGTTCAGCAGGTCCAAGTTTGTTTTCATCAGTAATGGGCATATGTTTGACTTTTTGAGTTATTCTGGAAATATTCTGGTAGTTAAGGAATCGTTGATGATTTTTCTTACTGGTTCGGCAGTAGAGGTTGCTAGAAGAATTGTCTTGAAGGTTTGCGGTGGAGAGGGGTCAGAAGGGCTGCCGGCAGGCTTGTTTGTTTTGACCAGGTCCACACATTCATCATGTGAAATGTGTTGGAAGGAAAGGAGAGATTGGGCAAGATTATTTTTGGATTGTTGTTTTGGAAATGGGTCATTGCTGGTGCTTTGTCTTTGTTTTAAATATGAATCCAATGTGTCTGCTTTGGCAGTGTAATGATTTGCCAGTTTGTCTGTGAAATCTTTAGTAGCATGATGAGTTATAATTTTATAGAATTCCTTATTTGCACATTTAGCATTTTGAATTCTATCTGAATAGTACCTTTTCTTAGCTTGTTTGATAGCTGACTTCCATAATCTGTAAAATTTCTGTAGGCAAAGTTTGTCTTGATTGGTGTTTGTTTTGAGCCAGGCACATTGCAGCTTTCTAATTTGTTATTTTATCTCTGTATTTCTCCAAGATGCTTGTTTTCTTTTGTTCTTTTGTGTCATTTTTAGTGGTATTAGGATATCAAAAGCTTCTTGTAGCCACTCATATGGTTTTTTAACTGAATTTATTGTGTCTAGTTCTGTACTGGATGTTGTGTTTCTAAGTGTTGCAAATTGAGTTTGTTTCACGGTCCATAGGTGGATGCACGCAAGGTGGTTTTAGGTGCATCGCTTTTTTGTTGTTTTATGTTGCAAAACAAGCAAATGGTGCTCTGACCATGTGACTGGAGTCATCATTTGAAAGGTAACTAGCTCTATATTAGCAAAAATGACATTGAGGATGTGTCTAGCGATGTGTGTGGGTTTGGGGACGATCTGATGCAGGTTTAGTGCATCTAGGCCAGCGATGATTGCTTTCAGATGGGACATATTGGGTTTGTGAAATCAAATGTTGAGGTCTCCTAGAACGCAAAGATTGGAGTGTAGTGTTATCAGGTTTGAAACCATGTCTAGAAGTCTGTCTTGGAATGTCACATTGCTCGGTGGAGGTCTGTAAAGGAGCTGGAAGTTACAGGAGGGAGATGGTGTAGGACTGAATCTAGTGAAAAAGGTATCACAATCTTTTATGGTGACGTCATCAGCTTTAGTGATATGTAATGTTTGTCTGAACACAACAGCTAAGCCACCTCCTCTTTTGCCTGTATGATTTTAAGTGATAGCTTGATAGCCTGGAGGAACCGCTTCATGCAGGACTGAGGCCATATCAACTCCCAACCATGATTCAGTTATGAATAGTATGTCAGGTTTTGCATCAGTGAGAAGGTCGTAGATGTGATGTTTGTTTTAAGAGAGCGATCGAGCATTTATTAGAAGACAGTTTAGAGAACATGCTTTGGTGATAGTGTGACTTTGTTTTGTAGAAGAGTGAGCAATATTTTGTGGACTTGTAGCAGGTGTGTCCTTAGTGTTGGTATTAGGTGTATGAGGATAGCAATCGAGTAGCTGTTCTGTATTGTGTTCCTTGTCCAGCAGGCTAAGAAGGCATTTTGATGGGTATGAGAGCGTAGTTGGTGGAGACGGTACTTGAGAGTGAGTTGGTGTGCGGGGTTGTTTTTGTAGTGTAACCTTATTGTGCAGGAGATATGGAGAAGCGAAGTTCTGAGGTGTAGAATGTTGCTTATTTTGTTTGCCTCTGTTTAGGGAGGAATGTGTATGAATTAGGGGTGGTGGTGCAGCATGTGGGTCATGTAGTAAGGTTCTAAATTGTCCAATGGATGAGAGGCGGTTAAAAGAGGGTTGCTGTGTTGCTGTATATGTGTTAGGTGTGGTGGAAGAGAGAAAGCTTGGCATTGGAGTTTGTTTATTTGTGTAGTGTGAAAGATGGGTGTTTGTTTGTAATTTGTGATGGGCAGGTAGCTCCGCTCTGCCAGCGGAGTTTGCAGACATTTGCCTACTCCGCGCTCCATTGCGAACGCGGAGGTAGGCAAAACTCCGACTACATGGCGGAGCAGAGTTAGCCAGCCCCTACACCCTCCAAAATTCTTTAAAATGTAAAAAAGAAGGCACCTACCTGTGTGTCTGCTGCCTCCCCTGCCTGGCCACTCTCCTTCCTGCTCCTCGCGTCCTTCTTCAATAAAAAAAACCCTACGTTGTACGTCTTGCAAATGCGCAAGCGCAAGATGTACAATGTAGGAGTTTTTTCATTGAAGAAGGACGCGAGGAGCAGGAAGGAGAGCGGCCAGGCAGGGGAGGTGGCAGACACGCAGGTAAGTGCCTTCTTTTTAAATGTTTAAATAATTTGGGAGGGGGAGGGAATGGAGCGGAGTGAAGCAGAGCTCCACAGAGTTTTTTTCAAACTCTGTGGAGCTCCGCATAGAGGCACTACGCCAGCTCCGCCCACCCTTAATTATGAGGTGTTGCACTTGAGAGATTTTGTTAGCTGGTGTGCGTGTTATGTTTGTTTTTGAGAAGTAGTGAAACGAGGTGCTGATGTATTTATTTTATGAGACGGATTTATTTGCATAGTATTGTTTGTGATGGGAAGTTGTAAGGTAAAGGGGGTGGTTATGTGTTTATGAGTAGAGTGTATGTTGTGTGTAAGAGGGGATGAGTAGAGTTAAGAGTGTTTGTCTTCGACTTCATTGCTGCAAGAGATAATATGTATGGTGCAGTGGAGTGGAAGTGTTGTGCGGTTGTGTTACTGTGGTAGAAAGAAGAGGAGGGTGTTGGTCTGAGAAAAGATGGGAATGGCTTCTGGAGGTTTGTAGTGGATACTGATACATTGTACTTTGTCTTGTGTTAGTTTGTAGTAAATAAGTAGAGTATATGTGCTGTGAGTGTGTTACTCTGGTTGTGGATGCGGTAGGGTGGGTGTTGGTGTATGTAATTTTGGACAGCATTCATGGCTCTGGTCCCCATCAGTCTCGAACATGCTCAATCAGGCAGCTGCTCTTTTCTTCTTTGCCCTTAGCCTCAACGCCTGGGCTGAGATGCCCTGAACCCTGGCCTTAAATAGCCCTAGCACCAGCATCGAATCATGTACAGAAACCTAAGCTCTGCATCCAATAGAAAGCCTAACCCCAGCCCTAGTCCCAACCATAGTCCCAGCAGCCAATCATGCAGGAAACCCTAAGCCCTATGTCCAATAGAAAGTATTACCCCAACCCTGGTCGCAGCAGACAATCATGCAGGAAATTCAAAACCCTACGTCCAATAGAAAGCCCAGCCCCAGGAACCAATCTGAAACCCTAAACCTATCCACCAATCAGATCACTAACCCTAAGCCCTACATCAGTAGAATCACTGACCCAGGAACCAATCAGGACCCTCAAATACTCAACAAATGAGAACACTAACCCTAATCCAATAGAAACACCAGATCCAACCACCAATCAGTGCACACATGTAGCATCCAATAGCAGCCTAGATACAGTCCCTGCGACCTTAGGGAATGTGTGCTGGCTAGGGGGCTGGAAGCTGCTCCTCAATTCAGAATCTCCTAGGAGTCAGACAGGCTCAATCCACACTCTGGAGCTCTGCAGGTAAGGGCATAACAATGACAATCAAAACAGGTGAAAATTATGCAATCACGGGTAGAGGAAAATTGCTTTTTAAATTTCAGGAAAGAGACAGCACAAGTCTGCCTTCTTACCACCTCCTGCTCCTTGGTTCACTGCAATCTTGGGTACAGGAAAACAGCAGCTCACAAAATGGAGATGAATTTTTTGGGGTTCACCCAACAAACCCTTAAGGGGCCTAGGCAGGTGTGAGAGGAGGGCTCAGGGTTGCTTGGGACCTCCGGAGCCTATCAGTAATCGTAGGCTGAAGGCCAGGGGGCTGGCAGTTGCTCTTCGATTAAGAATCTCCTAGGATCCAGACAAGCTCAATCCACACTCTGGAGTTCTGCAGGTAAGGGCCTAACACACTTTGCCCTCTAACAATACTCTTTGTCCAAAACTTTACTCACTCTCCTAGCCAAAAAATGAGTGTACAAGACCTAAAAAAACACAACTTAAAACAACTAACAGCAGATTACTGCTGTCTCAGACCACCCTCTGTTCGGTCTCTGATGTATAATATCTGTGTTGCTAAGTGGGAAAGAGGGGTTAATCTGGCTTCACTCACTTGCTAAAACAAAATGGGAGACAGGAGTGGATTGCTTACACACAGGTCTGAGCATAGATCAAGGGAGAAACTAGGTGGGAAAATCAGGTAGTCAGATTTTGAACTGCAAAGCCCTCAATGCAACAGGTAAAATGTAACAGTCACGGGCAGGTAAAAACGTCAAATTTCTAAACAAAACAGGAGAAAATGATGCAATCAGGGGCAGGTAAAAAGTAACTTCAATTTTTAAACTGTAACCACCACAAGCAAAACAGGTGAAAATGATGCAATCCCACGTACATCGGTAAACAAAAAGCACACATTCAATGCAACAGAGCACATTAAATATTTCTAGCACACGGTTCTGAATGGGTCTCACAGTGGGTATAGCAGAATCTAAATGGTAAGCCTGGGCGGAGTTCGAGGAGTTTCGACGGCAATACGCGGAGCTCCTCGAGCGGCGGAGTTTCTTTAGATAAATGCAGTTCGCAGTGATTTTCAGTGCCAGGTTCTTGTCCGCACTGTGCAATCATCGCAAACTGCTTCTTGCACAGCACAAGCGGGCGCTGCTTCCTTTCTGCTGCTTGAGTAGATTTTTACTCCAGCAGCAGCTTTCTCAACGCGAGCGGGCAGTTTCTCAACGTGAGTGGTCGCGAGCATACGCGACCACTCGCAATGAGAAATCTGACCATCGGCGTTGAGAAATCTCACCGGGAGGTTGATTTTCCACGCTCGTGCTCACCAACTTGATGTTGACGATCACGAACGAGGAAAAATCTCGCTGGGAGGTGGATTTTCCACACTCGCCAACTTGACGTTGATGAACGCGAGCAAGGGAAAAGTTTTTGGGAATTCCGCGAGCTCCGAGTAACATGGACTGCTGAAAACTCCGCAAACTCCATGAGCTGAGCAGAGTTCACCACCCAGACTGACTAAATGGGAAACATTTCAGGTGCATAAGTGTCTCTATGTATAATTTAGTGGCTGTAACAGTGTCTTTATGGGTAAATCAGTGGGTGTGAAACTATCTGTATCAGTATTAACCCTGGGCGTAGTTCGCGAAGTAACGCTTCGCGAAGCTACGCAAAGTGCAGTTCGCACTACGCGAGCTACGAGTAGCACTACGCGAACTGCGTAGTGCGTGTTCGCAATGATTGCACAGTGCCGGATGCTTGTCCACACTGTGCAATCATTGAAAACGGCATCTTGCATAGTGCGAGCTGTCTTTTACTGCCGCTCCAGTAGATTTTTACTCGAGTGGCAGCTTTCTCAACGCGGACTGGTAGTTTCTCATCGCGAGCGGTCGCGAGCATACGCGACCACTCGCAATGAGAAACCTGACCTCCCCGCGTTGAGAATCTCGCCGGAGGTTTATTTTCCACGCTCGCGATCGGCAACTTGATGTTGCTGATCACGAACGAGGAAAAGTCTCGCCGGATAGTCATTTTGCTTGCTCGCGGTCGCCAACTTGACGTTGAGGACCGCGAGCAAGCAAAAAATGACCGCTGCACTACGCTACGCGTGTTTGCACTGTGCTACGTGCAATTTGCGTAGTGCGAAGTAGCGCAAACTTCGCAAACTACGCGAGCATAGCGTAGTTTTCCGCCCAGGCCTAATCAGTATGTGAGTGGCTATGAAAATGTCTGTATGGGTGTAAGTGTGCAAGTGAAAGTCTCTGTATGGGTTTGTGAGTGGGTGTGACAGTCTTTGTATGTGTGTAAAAATGGGTGTGACAGTGTGTATATGGGTTTGTGAGTGGGTGTAACAGTATCTATTTGCGTGTAACAGTGGCTCTCAGAGTGTCTGTATGGCTTTGTGAGTGGGTGTGAGAGTATCTGTATGGGTATGTCAGTGGGTGTCATAGTGTTTGTATGGTTTTATCTCTGGGTGACAGAGTCTCTATAGTTTTCTGAAAGGGTATGGCACTCTCTGTAATGAGTATGTGAGTGGGTGTGTAAGTCTCTGTATAGATGTAATTGTGGGTGTGAGAGTCTCTGTATGGTCTTGTTAATGAATGTAACTGTAATGTAACCACCAACCATCTCAAATTAAACGCCCTCAAGACGGAATTCCTCCTCATTGCACCCGCTAGGCAAACCCCCACTGCGTTGCAATTTCTCTGTAACCTCACCGCCCTCAACTGCACACCTCATATCGTTGACTCCACTAAATCACTGGGAGTTGTGCTAGACAAAAACCTAAACATGCAAGATCACATCAGATCATCGACCAAAGGAGCAAACTTTCAACTCTGCATCCTAAGAAAACTCACACCCTACCTTCCCCAAGATGACTTTAAATCGGCGGTGCAAGCACTTGTCATTTCCAGACTTGAATATGGCAGTGCGACTCTTTGCGGTCTGCCGAAACTCAGTTTAGCACCTATCAGAGCATCTCTAAATGCTGCCACTAGACTCATCACGGGTTCTAAGAAGTCCAATCACATTTCACCGGACCTTAAATCGCTCAATTGGCTTCCTTTTGAAGCTAGAATACAACTGAAGATCGCATGTATGACCCATAGAGCACTTCACTTCAACACTCCACTCTACCTGACAAACAAGCTGGAACTTTCGGGTGGCTCCAGGTCCACAAGGAGCACCGGCACACTGCTGCTCAAGCCCAAGAAATTTAATAAGCTCAAAACCTACAATCGTGCATTCTCTGGCATCGCCCGAGAATCTGAAACTCCCTTCCAGTGGAAACAAGACTGATTCCCTCTACTCTTGCCTTCAAAAGGGAAGTTAAAACTCTACTATTGAACAAACTCTTCTAATGAACTCGGCGCTGAACCCGATGTTTTCTCCTATTGACTCTAAGTGACCGTTTTGTCTGGTATGCTCTTGAATGTATATTGCCCTATTTGTAGCTTTCACCCATCCTGCTTCCTCTGCACTCCCCAATTTCATCCTGCTCCCGTTGTATATTGTCCCACCCTTTCCATGATTTCTATCACCTTGCTGCTTTCCTTTGTCTACCTAAACTTATGTAAAGCGCTCTGATACCCACCTGGGTCATGTTCGCGCTATACAAAACTTTAAGTAAATAAATAAAATAAATAAACTGTGTCTGTAGGATATTTGAATGAGTGTGACAGTGTCTGTATGGGTATCTCAGCCACTGGTAATTACTCAGGGGCATGTTCAACATCATCTTTTTTATGCCATGCTACCTTAGACCAGCCATGTGTAAATAAGCTTTGGTCCTACCCCAAAATAACAATTCAGTCTGAATGGGAACACAAACAATCAAATACCAGTTTTGGCATAATTAGGCATCACCAGTGAAGCATGGCTTTAGTCCACCGTCACAGTGAGTACATGGGTGCCAGTACACATGCAGCATTGTCTAAATACTTTTTAATTAACTTTAGTTATCTGTTCAATGCTCTCATTCCAGAATTTAGAGGGCTGAAAGCTGGTTCCTGGGGTGACAGCATCTAAGTTGTTCATTGGGGTGTCAATTCATTCATTGTGTTGATAGGAGCTTTGGAAAGCAGTTCTTCAGCTTTAACTTGGTTGATATTTCGGTAGTCATCCTGCAATGCTTTAAGAAAAAGGTTACAAGGACGTTATAGGCAGGGTCAGATTTCACTTGTACTAAACCAGTGAAATTCAGCAGTAATAGTTACGTGATCTAACTATAACTTACGCCCCGTAAAGCACTTCTTATGACTTCACATATTACATCACTCATGACATGGACTGTGACATCACTGATGACATCACTGATGACATCATCCATAGAACCACTCATACACTGACTAGCACCACATGCAACCTCTAGTATACCCATTCCCATACCCATACAATCACTCACATACCTATTCACAGACCCATGCTAGTACTCACACATCCACTCACTCTTCCATAGAGACACACACACCCACCCACTCACTCACTCACTTGTACAGCCACTCACACAACCATTCACTCACCTATACAGTCACTCATACAACTAAACATTCACCAATATAGCCAGTCACATAGCCACACACTCGCCCTCACAGCTACTCACACACCCATATATTTCCAATATAGTCACTCACACACCCACTCACTCACCCATATAGCCTCTCAACACAGCCACTCACTCACCCGTACGAGCACTCACACACTCACTCACATCCTCACAGAACCACTTACCCATTCACACATCCACACAAGCACTCACACATATGCTCACTCACTAATACAGCTATTCACACACTCATTCTCTAATCCAACCACTCACACACCAACACACTTTAACAAACACCCAAACAGCCACTCACTCACCCATACAGCCCCTTGCATACCCAGTCACTCACTCATACTGCCATTCAGATACCCACTCACTTACCCATATAGTCACTACATACCCAGTTACCTACCCATAGTGACACTCACACTACCACTCACTCACCCATATAGCCACTGACACATCCACTTATTCACCAACGCAGCCACTCACACAGCAACTCACTCTCCCACAGAGCTACTCACACACCCAGCTATACATCCATACAGCCACTTACACACCCATACACTCAAGGATACAAACAGCCACATAGCCACTCGCATATTTTAGAAGTAGTATCACTCAGTAGTAGTGCATCTAGTATACTTATTTAACTTCTATAGTAGGTCATTATATATGTTTAACAATCATAAACTCTTAAAAAATACTTACACAAATTGATAACGTCATCAGTGGTGTCTTTTGAGATTTTATCATGATGTCACTGACCATGTCATGAGTTATGTAAAATATGAGGCCACGAGCAGTGCATTGCGGGGGCATAAGTTATCGTTAGATCAGGTAACTAAAGGGCACATGCATCAAGCAAAAAATGCTTTTCAGATCCAGCCAACCTCAATTTGCGATTCAGTAACCTATTACCGAATTGCAAAAGGTGTTTGCGATTCGGTATTTGGAAGGGGCGTGTTTAGGTCGTCCCTTCCAAATACCGAATCCTAACGATATGCATGAATGTTTTGTGACCGTGAATGCGGTCTCAAAACATTTGCATATTACCTCCTACTTCAAGTAGGTGGTAACCCATTCGCAAATGGGAAGGGGTCCCCAAGGGACCCCTTCCCCTTTGTGAATGGTTGTAAAAGCATTTTTAAAGGCAGGCAGTGGTCCCACGGACCACTGCCAGGTCTTAAAAATGAAAAGAAAACTTATCATTTTACTTTTTGTAAAGCATCTCATTTTCCTTTAAGGAAAACAGGCTGCTTTACAAAAAAAAGATTGCTTTATTTAAAAGCAATTACAGACATGGTGGTCTGCTGACCTTAGCAGGCCACCATCCCCGTGAAATTGCTATCTACCTCATTAATATTAATGAGGTAGAGCCATTTACGACCCCCTAGGAATCGCTGCTGAATGTAACTGTTTTTTTATGAGTGAAATCTGAGCTTAACTATAGCGTCCCTGTAACCTTTGTTTTTTCAGTGAATTTCTAAGGTTTTTTTAATTCTATTTCCCAACTATAACATCCCTGTAACCTTTGGTTTTGTCAATGTATATATATGTAGCCAAACAGATCTCAGCACAAGATTGGGAGGGGTCACGGATCCTCCGCGTCCTTATATATACATTTAGAAAGGACTTTAAATTACTCCGCAACTACTGAACAGCTACCTTTCTGCCAAATTTGGTGCTATTCTGTTCAGTTGTACGGGCTGTAGCCGTGTCTAACGTTTCTAGGCAAATTAACATGAGAAAAATGTGTTTATGCCCCCCTTTTTCTCATCCCACACTTGACAGATCACCCTAGAACTTTCAAGACAGCAGGTGAACAGTGACCGTTGACCTAGTTTTTTAAAATTTCACGAGGATTCGTCAAACAACGCCAAAGTTATTGACAAATGAAAAAAATATTCTTCCTATGGAAACTACTTCCTAATTATAACTAACCATACATACATACATGCACTGAAGAAACTGGCTAAGGTGAGGTTATAATTAAGTGAAAATGCCCTTTAACACATAAGATTTTAAAATAAAAATCTGTAAAATTCACCAGTTATAGTTATCTGAGCTAACTATAACCAGGGCCACTGGAATTATGCGGCACAGGAACACCTAATTCTGCAGAAGTGTTGAATAAATTATGCAGCAAGAAAAGGCAAATTATGTGACATAATGTGGCCCATTTATTGATAGTAGTACTTCATTATTTAGTAATTTTTACACATGGTAATGCAGTCTGGGCAAATATTTCACCTCATTGATATCAGTTTAACAACCAAATACAGAAATTTTCAAATATAAGATGACCAGTCTTTGTCATGGAACCATCCACTGCCCACGAACACATGTTGCCACATTTTTAGTAACGTTTGCTCTATTTGAGCTAGAAACGATTTTTTTATTAAAATCTGCTAATAATTCAGCAGCTGATGGATCATGCAACAAATTCGTATTTATGTGAAAATAGCCGCAGCAGCAGAATTGGATAATTCCATGAGGCCCTGACTATAAATTGTGCTCCCGCCATGCACTGCTTATGATTTCATATATTACATCACTCAAGACATGTTCAAAGACATCATTGATGACATCACTGATGACATCTCAAATGACATAATTTTTGATCAGTAATTACATCATCCACCATACTGCTTTTCAATTTACTGTACAAACCAAAACAGCCTTCAAAATATGTAAATAAGTAATAAAGGAACAGAATCATGTAAAGCATAAATTACATCTGGTCTCATCTTCTTAAGACAGCGCATGCGCTGTCAATCCAAGACATATGTTGCAATGTCAAGATGCAAGGAAAGATGAATACAGGAGACAGAATAATTCACAAGCAGAATAATTCACAATTCACAAGTACAATAAATGTACAGTGTACAAGTACAGATCTGGATTTGACCCAAGAATGCACCCACGGTAGACCCTATGAGGAGCAGGAAGGACACATCACTTTTCCTCGGTCTCCCTGTTTTAACTGGCCAGCTATGGTAATCTTTACCCCAGAAAAATCAGTTGCTTCACCAAGAGGAGGATTTGTTTTGTTGCAGATAAATGATAGCATGGCTTGGAACCTGTGGTTAAAATTTCTGCAAACATTAGCAAGATCTAAATAGCAAAATTCTCTTGCTGTCTTTACGTTAATGTCCTCAATGCTTGAGCTTGCCTCTCAATTCAAGCATCCCATGCATAGTCAGCACAATTAAGTGAATTAAACCAAGTTGGAGCACCCAGGTTTCTCAACCTCACCAACATCAGACTGAAACAGCTTGTTACCACGCTGAGGACACACCCTCGACCCCATCTTCGCAGGAGGAAACAACATCCACTTCAGCCACACCACGCAACCCTCATGGACAGACCACCACTGTGTACACTTCTACGTCGACAAACCCACACCGCCCAAACCTGTACCACGCCCCCCACGAAGGAACTGGAGCAAAGTCAGTGAGGAACATCTCAACACCACCCTCAACCACAACGCCCCACCACGTCGACCGATGCCAACCTCACAGCCAAAGGACTCCACAGATGGATCTCCAGCTGCACAGACAAGCTTGCACCACTACGCAACCCCGACAGACAACACCCCAGGAAAGCCACCTGGTTCACTGCCGACCTCCAAGAATCCAGGCGCACCTGCAGACGTCTTGAGAAGAACTGAAGAAACAGCAAAATGCCAGAAGACCGCACCACCTACAAAAATGCCATGACGGAATACCACCAACTCATCAGATCCACCAAAAGGACCTTCATCCAAAACAAGATCCTCACCAACGCTGGCAACTCCAAGCAACTCTTCAGCGTCATCCAGGAATTCACCAAGCCCCCCAGCGAAACCACGGACATCACCCCTTCCCAGGACCTCTGCGACAAGCTCGGATCCTACTTCCATCTGAAAATTAAGGCACTGTACGACAACTTCAATGACCGGACACCCCACTCCGAAACCACTTCCTGCTCCAGCAAAGCAATCAAGCCCACCATCTCCTCCTGGACCCCAGTCATCACCGAAGACACCACTTCGACCATGAAAGGCATCCACTCAGGGGCCCCCATGGACTCCTGCCCCCCACACATCTTCCACAGAGCCGCCACCACCATCGCTCCCAAACTACGACACACCATCAACACCACCTTCAATACCGGCATCTTTCCCGATGACTGGAAATGTGCAGAAGTCAGACCCCTGCTCAAGAAGCCCTCGGCAGACCCCACCGACCTCAAGAACTACCGACCCATCTCCCTCCTCCCCTTTGCGGCCAAAGTTACAGAGAAGACCGTCAATGCACAACTAACCAAATTCATCAAAGAAATCTCCATCCTCAACCCCTCCCAATCCGGATTCCGCAGCAACCACAGCACCAAAACTGCTCTACTCGTCGCCACCGATGACATCTGCACCCTCCTCGACCAAGGACACACCACGGCCCTGATCCTACCCAACCTCTCTGCAGCGTTCGACACCGTCTCCCACCGCACACTCACCGCCAGACTACACGACCCCGGCATACAAGGAACCGCCCTCGACTGGATCCGCTCGTTCCTCACCGGCAGAACCCAAAGAATCAGACTACCACCTTTCCTCTCCGAACTCACGGAAATCAACTGCGGAGTGCCCCTAGGATCATCACTCAGCCCCACGCTCTTCAACATCTACATGGCCCCCCTCGCTGCCATTGTCAGACAGCACGGACTCAGCATAGTATCCTACGCTGACGACACCCAGCTCATCCTCTCCCTCACCAAGTACCCAATCACCACCAGACTCAACTTCCAGGAAGGAATGAAGAACGTTGCTTCCTGGATGAGCAGAAACTGCCTGAAGCTCGACTCGGAGAAGACAGAAGTCGTCGTCCTTGGACCCTCCCCCTCAGCATGGGACAACACCTGGTGGCCTATGGCCCTCGGCAGTCCTCCCACACCCACGAACCATGCCCGAAACCTTGGCATCGTACTCGACTCCTCCCTCTCCATGACACCCTCCGAATCCTCCGAAAGACCTTCAAGTGGACCCCCCCGAATCAAGGAAGGCTGTCACCCATGCACTCATAACTAGCAGACTGGACTACGGAAATGCCCTCTACGCCGTGGTCAAGTCTCTGACTGCAAGCTTCTGACCATAGAGAACACCGCAGCCAGACTTGTCCTCTGCATTCCTCAACACGAACGCACCACCCAACACCTACGGAACCTCCACCGGCTCCCTGTTGAGAAGAGAGTCACTTTCAAGATACCCACACCTACAAATGCCTCCACAACACCGGACCCCAATACCTCAACGAGAGAATCTCCTTCCACGTACCCAAGAGAAACCTCCAATCTGCCGACCTCACCCTCGCCGAAACCCCGTGCATCCGCAGAGCCAGAACAGGTGGAAGAACATTCTCCTACATCGCAGCCAAGACCTGGAACGAGCTCCCGCTCAACATCAGACTCGCCCACTCCCTGAACATCTTCAGGAAGATGCTCAAGACCTGGCTTTTCGACTGATAGGGAGCAGCTCACCCCCCCAGCGCCTTGAGACCCTCACGGGTGCGTAGCGCGCTTACAATTCCCCTGATTGATTGATTGATTGATTGAGTTGTCCATGACGACGATACCAATACTCCTTGGTGCCACGTTGGCACACAATCAAATTAATTAAGTTGTATTCTAAGTTTCCATCTTTTACTTGAACTTTATCAACAAATGTCTTTACAGAGAGATTTTGAAGATAACACCTGTCTTCAGTGTATGATTCACAGCATATGAAAGTCCAGGCAAGTTGCTTTCAAACTGAAGATGGAATATGTACAGAATGCAATGACGAAATCTTGAATCCTCTGAATATATTTGTGTTGAGAGGTATTTAGCTGCTGGTATCTGTACAGGACGGTCATCAAAGCGGGCTCCTGTTCCAGTGGGAAACAGTTGGGGAAAACAGTGAGCCTCTAAATTGTTTTCCCATTCACTCAAGGGAGCTCCATTTACTTTTTTCACTTGGAACAGCCCAATACCATCACCAATGATTTCCTTAGAATGCAGGTGATGGATGCTGTAGTGTTAAAATATTTGTTCTGATCTGGATCAATCCTCTTTTTCAATCTGTCCACTTGATGCTAATATCTCATCCTCTATATAAATTACATTTTCACCAACATCAACATTTATATAGTAAACATTTATTTTTGCTAGGTATACTGTTGCTTTTTGACTTTATATACATCTACTAAATCTTGCCATATTTTTCTACTTTTCATTGGAACAACGTTTACTAAAATAATAAGTGGGTCTTGAATATTTTTTCTTCTCTAGTTTCAATATTCTGTTTAAAATCTAAAGGCAAATACACAACTCTTCCTTTTAGTCCTTTCTGGAGCTCAGTTGGAGGTAATTTTCCTCTCTATGGCTCCATACAAATTATGGCTTTGAATGGATATGTACACTGTATTATAAGTGATTGATAAACATGTAATACTTTAAGCTCTTTTGGAACAGACACCAATTCTAACTTATTATATATGACTCTAGCTGGCATTTTGTTATTCTCTAACTTATCAAAGCAGTACTTACATATAATCTGATTTGTGGACATATCAAATCTTTCCTCAACAAATAAATATGCACCAAATTCTTGTCCCTTATCATTGTTCTCTTTTCCAGCTTTGGAGTAGACAACTACATTGTGAGTTTTCATTTTGTAGTTAGTGTGTTGACAACAAATACAAACACAGTTTGGTTTCTCTGAGCAAACTGTTAAGCTTTACAATCTGTTGTGCAAAGTTTTTAGTACTAATTTCTGTATCCTGTTCTTCAACATCTCCAGTAACCAACTCTACATGTTCTCTACACTCCTCTTCTGGACCATACAACCAAAATCAAAAATCTTCACAAAATGTTTCTACCTCTGCTAGTGTACCATACAATAAAACTCTATTCATCTATCCTAAACATAAGGCAAGAGTTTTTACATCATAAAGTCTTCTAACCAAACTTTGTATTTTGGAGTGGTGAATAGCTAACATACTGAAATGATGAAATGCGCTTCTGCAAACTTTCCTCAAAAGACATGTCAATGAATGTCCCTGTAAATTACTATGTTTTCTCCCTTTGCATGGATCTAATCCTTAGAAAATGGCAATTTTCTGTCTGAGACTTCTGGATGTATAAAATGTTTTAATAAATCAATTGACTCGATGAATACTACAAATAGGACTACAGTTCCATTTGTATACTGGAGCCTGTGTACGACTTCCTTGAACCTCTTCAGCTACCACTTCCTCTACCTTTTTAGGAACCATCTCCTCGTTTGCAACAGGAGTACCATCTTTTACTTCATAACAACAACCAGTTAAATAGACTGCATGCTCTAATGTGTTCTCTTGCAAATAGATTTCTTCATTAAAATAGGGTTCTGTACTAGAGGTATGCTTCCACTCACTTTTAAAATATTTGCAAAAATTAATTCTATTAATAAGCCTTTTCATAACAAATCTTTTCTTCATACACAACACTGTATTGTCTATTGTCCTCATTCTATTCAATATTAATATAAATACTTTCCAGGTTGGGAAGGGGCCTGGCCTGCCTGTTGTTCTGCTCCCCTCCCCCATGAACGTGGCTTGGAACCTAGGGGTGCTTATAGATATGCGTCTATCCTTCCTTCACTAGATTATAGCTGTGGTCAAGTCTGCCTGGTGGATGCTCAGAATGCTTAGGAAGTTCCTTAAACTCCTGCCTTGGGAAGCCCAGAAATCAGTAGTACATGCTCTAATACTGTCCAGATTGGACTACGTGACCGTACTCTAAATTGGTCTCATCAAATAACTTCTGCATAAACCACAAAAGATTAAAAAAATGGCAGTTTGCCTGCTATTTAAACTCCCTAAGTCAGCCTCTCAATACCGCATCCAGCTACACTGGCTCCCTGTGAAAAAAGGTTATCTTTAAAGCCCTGACAGTACCGCATGCAGCCTACTACGAAACAGGTCCTACCTACTTGAATAAAAGACAATTCAGGTACTGCCCTCAATGATCCCTCAGTTCTCAGACAGCTCATCTCTTGTCCAGTCCCCATATCAAAAGGAAGAAATGGGGTGGCTCAAACAATGGACTGCTATTCCTCTCCCCATTAGATACATCCTAGACAAAAAATTATTCCATGAACAATTAAAAACAATCTGTTTAAAGAATAAACTCTGCCTACTTTCCCCTTGTGTGTGCTGTGTGCATGGCTGTGTCATTGTATGTATCAGTATGTCCCAGTATGTATAATTTTATGTATACGTTAGTGTGTGAATGAGTCAGTGAGTGCATTATTGTGTACATGGATGTCTCAGTGTATTTATTAATGTGTCCCAGGGTGTATGATTGTGTGTATAAGTAAGTGTCTGAGTCAGTTGCTGAGTGTATAAATGTGTCCATAGGTGAGTAACTGTAGGCATCAATGTCTCCCAGGGTCTCTGATTGTATGCATAAGTGAGTGTGTTAGTGTATATTCTCTATAGTTGTGCTCTAGAGTTTCTAAATATTTATGCAAAAATACTGTCCTTTATTCTTCCCTTTGCTTTGTACAGTACACATATAAATGTCTATCCAGCTACCTCTCTTATACATAGGTATTACAGATACACTGCATGTAGTGTTGTAGGTATTCATGTATGAACATGTGCATAACTTCATCTATTACTGTTTCACTTAGTCTATTATTGTGTGTCTCACTGTATATCTGGTCCTGTACATGCCACTATTATTCTTTTGCTGGCTATCTTTCAAGACATTTTAGTATCTACTTTATAGTGCTTGTCCCTGCATTACACCAATGACACCCAGATGATCCTCTCCCACGAACACACAGCCGCCAGAAGCAACTTTCACAGCGGGACGAAGGCCGTTGCCTACTGGACGAAAGACAGTTGCCTCAACTCCGAAGACCAAAGTACTCATCCTGGAACGCACCTCCTCAGCCTGGGAGAACTCCTGGTGGCCCGCTGCACTGGGAACCTCTCCCACCCCCATGGACCATGCATGTAACTGTGCCATCATACTGGACTCCTTGCTCACAATGAACCACAAGATCAATGCTGTTTCCACATCCTGCTTCCACACGCTCCGCCTTCTTTGAAAGACTTTCAGATGGATCTACACAGAATAAAGAAACATAGTCACCCACGCACTCATCAACAGTAGACTTGACTACAGCAATGCACTCTACACCGGCATCATCCAGAAACAGCTCAGGAAACTTCAGAATGTACAAAATACCACAGGCAGACTGGTCCTCAACATCCCCCGCCACAGCCACATAACACAACACCTCCAACAATTCAACTGGCTCCAAGTCAACAAGGGTATCCCCTTCAAGCTCCTCATACATGCCTACAAAGCTCTTCACGATGCAGGACCGGCAGATCTGAACCACGGCCTCTCATTCCACATACCAGCAAGACACCTTCGCTCTGCCCAACTTGCCCTGGGCACCATCCCACAGATTTACAAGACCGGAATTGGAGGAAGATCCTTCTCCTACCACACCACCAAGACCTGGAACACCATGCCCCTCCACCTCAGGCAATCTCCGTCCCCGACCCAATTCAGGAATGATCTCACAACCTGGCTCTTCAACTGAACCTCCATGCCCAGACATCGAAGCACCCCCCCAGTGCCTTAAGACCCTCATGGGTGAGTCATTGTGCTTTACATACTCCTGATTGATTGATTGATTAATTAAAGTGTTGGTGTAGGGTCTCTCAACGTATCTGTATGTCAAAGCTGTATTAATGCCTTATTACTTTGTGCCTATGTGTATAAGTGTGTTACTGTATATATAATTGTGTACTCACTATATTTCCCAATATATATACATGTCCTGCTATATACTATAGTTTTTCTATGGGTACCTTAGCTTACTTTTTACTTCGGACAGTGTAAATGTATGCATCACTGTATTCTTGTCTCTGTTACTTTATGCATGGCTATTTCATTATGTGTGAAAAGTAAATGTATTTAACTATACCTTGCTGTCTTACTGAAAGCATCAGTGTGAACCAGGTCATGTTAATCTATATATCTGTGTATATGCCATTACATAACTGCATATATAATAAAATACCTCAATATCTCACTGCATACATTAGTATTTCACTCATTGTGTCACAGCCTACATTGGTGTGTTTTGTTTTTCTTCACAACTTTTTACTCATACTACCTGCTTAACAGAGTTTACTTTGTGTTCATCTTATACTCTCTTTTAATATTTCCTTTTAGTTTTCTCACCCATCCTACTCACTTTCAACCACCTAACTCAAACTCACTCCTTCTCTACAAACTATTTTTTATGCTACAGCTTAATTCACATACCTGTTAAATGTAATTGTTGGTGTGTATTTTTCTTTCTCAGCATCAGGTTGTCAAACTTTTCTTAACAAAGCACACAAAAACCAAGCACAAGAATGGTATTCCACTCTCATACAAGACAACCACGAAAGGCACCCTTTTCAACCTTGATTTCAAGGTTACAGCGGCTGAAAACAAATAGAAATACGGCTTTCATTTCTTACTAATCATACAGTTCTTGTGAATGGTCACATTTCCTACCCCTTTGCTTGACTCTTCGAAAGAAAGAGTGTGGATTGTAGGTCATATCTTTGTGTTCTGGGCTAGAGAGTATGCTAGAAAGAGTGGGACTGACAGGGACCTGGATTTGCCTCATGTGAAAATTAGTTGGTTTGGACAGAGGGTTAAAGTGGCAGTAATTGCTTCAATTGATTGAAAGCATTATGGATTCCCAACATCCAGACCTCGTAATTGTGCAATGTGGCGGCAATGACCTGGGAACACTGACTGGGGTAGGGCTGGAAATCCTAATGAAGAATACTTTTGAACAAATAATGCAACTTTTCCCTCACACTTCCGTGGTGTTGTCTAACATATGCCGGAGGCAGAAATGGAAGTGGTCTTCTGAATTTTGTCCACAGATAGAGAAAGCCAGGAAACATGTTAGTCAAACTGTTTCCGCATTCCTCTGGGAACATAACATGGGCTCTATCTACAGTAATAACCTGCACTTCAACATGCATGGAATATACAGGAGAGATGGTGTTCACTTCACGGACAAAGGCAACAGAGTGTTTCTAAGCAACTTGAAACTCTGCATCCACTCTTATATGTATTGTATTGTAATTGTATTGTAATTGCATTTATACAGTGCTTACTATCCCTGATAAGATGTCAAAGCTATTTTTTGAGTGAATAGCATGCTACTCCGGAATCCATAAAGGATTAGTGGTGAATTAGTATAGTGAAATACGAAAGTAAATTGAGTGGTGGATATGTTAGTCAGTTATTTTGATTGAGAAGAATAGTGGACGGATAGGAGAGGGAAAACGGTTTGCATTTATATGGGGCTTGCTATCTCTGATGGGTTGTTGAAGTGCTTTTCCGGTGAGTAGCACGCTACTCCGGAACCCAAAAAAGATTAGTGAAGGGATACAAGAGGGAAGGATCTAGAATTTTATTTTTAGCTCATAAAAGTAGGGGGAGGCTTGGGATGAGTAAAAGGGAGGTGGAGGGGGAAGCTTCAGGGGGAAGCTTCAGAGGGAAGGGTTTAGAGAGGCTTGTTTGGGAGATATGGATAGTAAAAGAGGTATGAGCTAATGCAAGGATGGGTAGAGTAGGGAAGAGCAAAGAGAGTGTTATTTTGGGGATCATAGTAATGGTAGGGGGTTTAGGATGAATGAGAGAGGGGAGGTAGAGAATATATTGATAGAGGTATAGGGTAGTGCATTGGATATGCTAAATTAGAAGAAATAAATATATATATATTTTTGTAATTCACTAGTGAAGCAATGGTAGATAAAAAGTTATGGTAAAAGATTTACTTATTTATGCATTCACCTTTATACATGTTAAAAACATAGACTAATGTAACTATCAGTAATATGTATATTTGTTAAGCAGAACTAAAAGATATCTGTATTTTTAAAAACATAATTATTATACACTTTTATACAAATCAAGACACATATTTAGGTAAGTATCTATAGTACAAATAAATGCTTATATACAGAAGAATATGATGTATATTTCTTTTTGCGTATGGTGTTTATGCGGTGAAGAACCAATTCTTGAGTAGTTTTCTGAAGATAAGGTGGTGATCCATTATATTGGGGGTAAAGAGTTCCATAATTTGGCTGCTTGACAAGAGAAAGATGTGCCACCCATGGTTTTTTTCTTGTACATTGGGATTTTGAGGCAGGGTACCACTCTAGAGCGGAGGTTCCTTTGTTGAATGTGTGTGGTGATTTTATTCCTGATGAAGAGCGGTCCCGTTCCATGTATCGCTTTGTGGGTGATCCAAAGCAGTTTGAACATGGATCTTCTGGCAACCAGTAACCAATGCAGGGCTTTCAAGGCATGCTGCTTTATGTGTAAGAGAAGTCTGCCAGCCGAGTTCTGAATCTGTTGTAGTCTTTTCATAGTCTGTAAAGGTGATCCGTGGCAGAGGCTATTGGCGTAATCAAATTTGGACAGAACAAGAGATATTGTAGCCTGGACCTTGTGTGGAAATTCCAGATGGGATACGATTCACCACAGAGTTTTTATAGTAACAAAGCTTGATCTTGCTAATTTTTCCACTTGGGCATTCATTGATAGCTTGGAGTCCATAGTCATTCTGAGGTTTCTTACTTTCTTTGATACTTTGGGCCACATGTGAGTATTTTTTGTTTTGGAAGCATTCAATTTGAAATGGCTCCATGACATCCATGGATCCATGGGTCTGAGACAACTGAAAATTGGTGAGATTTCAATATCTTTGGGGCATTCCAGTTGACGGAGTATTTGTGTGTCATCTGATTAGTTATAGCACGTGAGTTGAAATTGATTTATCAGTGTCAGTAATGAGTTCATGTAGATGTTGAAAAGCATGGGCGAGATGATAGAGCCTTGAGGAACCTCTGCTTTCTTAAAGTACGGTTTGGATGAGAAACGGGGGTATGAATGACATTAGTTTTGATGCGTAAGTTAGGATGTGATCCAGTCTAGAGCAGTCCCCTCTATGCCAGCTTCGTAGAGTCTTTGAATAAGAGTGTCATGGTCAACCGTGTCAAAGGCAGGCGAGAGGTCCAAGAGAAGTAGTGTAGCAACTCCGTTCTTCAGGTCATCCCAGATGGCAACGATGGCAGATTCTGTGTCTCTTCCTGGATTGAATCCCGTTTGGCAGTCTGAAAGTATGGCATTATCTTCAATCAATTGTGACATCTGGAAAAGTCCATTTGTAATAGGTGTGTAGTTATCAGGGTTCAGCAGGTCCACGTTTGTTTTCATCAGTAATGGGCATATGTTTGACTTTTTGAGTTATTCTGGAAATATTCTGGTAGTTAAGGAATCGTTGATGATTCTTCTTACTGGTTCGGCAGCAGAGGTTGCTAGAAGAATTGTCTTGAAGGTTTCCGGTGGAGAGGGGTCAGAAGGGCTGCCGGCACGCTTGTTTGTTTTGACCACGTCCACACATTCATCATGTGAAATGTGTTGGAAGGAAAGGAGAGATTGGGCTAGATTATTTTTGGATTGTTGTTTTGGAAATGGGTCAGTGCTGGTGCTTAGTCTTTGTTTTAAATATGAATCCAATGTGCCTGCTTTGGCCGTGTAATGATTTGCCAGTTTGTCTGTGAAATCTTGAGTAGCATGATGAGTTATAATTTTATTGAATTCCTTATTTGCACATTTAGCATTTTGAATTCTGTCTGAATAGTACCTTTTCTTAGCTTTTTTGATAGCTGACTTCCATAATCTGTTAAGTTTCTGTAGGCAAAGTTTTTCTTGATTTGTGTTTGTTTTGAGCCAGGCACATTGCAGCTTTCTAATTGTTATTTTATCTCTGTATTTCTCCAAGATGCATGTTTTCTTTTGCTCTTTTGTGTCGTTTTTAGTGGTATTAGGATATCAAAAGCTTCTTGTAGCCACTCATATGGTTTTTGAACTGAATTTATTGTGTCTAGATCTGTACTGGATGTTGTGTTTCTAAGTGTTCCAAATTGAGTTTGTTTCACGGTCCATAGGTGGATGCACGCAAGGTGGTTTTAGGTGCATCGCTTTGTGTTGTTTTATGTTGGAAAACAAGTAAATGGTGCTCTGACCATGTGACTGGAGTTATCGTTTGAAAGGTAACTAGCTCTATATTAGGAAAAATGACATTGAGGATGTGTCTAGCGATGTGTGTGGGTTTGTGGACAATCTGATGCAGTTTCAGTGCATCTAGGCCAGCGATGATTGCTTTCAGATGGGGCATATTGGGTTTGTGAAATCAAACGTTGAGGTCTCCCAGAACACATAGATTGGAGTGTAGTGTTATCAGGTTTGAAACCATGTCTAGAAGTCTGTCTTGGAATATCACATTGCTCGGTGGAGGTCTGTAAAGGAGCTGGAAGTTACAGGAGGAAGATGGTGTAGGACTGAATATGGTGAAAAGGGCATCACAATCTTTTATGGTGATGTCTGAACAGCTAAGCCACCTCCTCTTTTGCCTGTATGATTTTAATTGATAGCTTGATAGCCTAGAGGAACGGCTTCATGCAGGACTGAGGCCATATCAACTCCCAACCATGATTCAGTTATGAATAGTATGTCAGGTTTTGCATCAGTGAGAAGGTCGTAGATGTGATGTTTGTTTTAAGAGAGCGATCGAGCATTTATTAGAAGACAGTTTAGAGAACGTGCTTTGGCGATAGTGTGACTTTGTTTTGTAGAACAGTGAGCAGTATTTTGTGGACTTGTAGCAGGTGTGTTCTTAGTGTTGGTATTAGCTGTATGAGGATAGCAATCGAGTAGCTGTTCTGTATTGTGTTCCTTGTCCAGCAGGCTAAGAAGGCATTTTGATGGGTATGTGTGTGTAGTTGGTGGAGACGGTAGTTGAGAGTGAGTTGGTGTGCGGTGTTGTTTTTGTAGTGTAACCTTATTGTGCAGGAGACATGGAGAAGCGAAGTTGTGAGGTGTGGCATGTTGCTTATTTTGTTTGCCTCTGTTTAGGGAGGAATGTGTATGAGTTTGGGGTGGTGGTGCAGCATGTGGGTCATGTAGTAAGGTTCTAAATTGTCCAATGGATGAGAGGCGGTTAATAGAGAGTTGCTGAGTTGCTGTATATGTGTTAGGTGTGGTGGAAGAGAAAAAGCTTGGCATTGGAGTTTGTTCATTTGTGTAGTGTGAAAGGTGGGTGTTTGTTTGTAATTTGTGATGGGCGGGTAACTCCGCTCCGCCAGCAGAGTTTCCAGACATTTTCCTACTCCGCGCTCCATTTCGAACGCGGAGGTAGGCAAAACTCCAACTCCATGGCGGAGCAGAGCTAACCAGCCCCTCCACCCTCCAAAATTCTTTCAAATTTAAAAAAGAAGGCACTTACCTGTGTGTCTGCCTCCCCTGCCTGGCCACTCTCCTTCCTGCTCCTCGCGTCCTTCTTCAATAAAAAAACCCTACGTTGTACGTCTTGCACATGTGCACGCGCAAGACGTACAATGTAGGAGTTTTTTCATTGAAGAAGAACGCGAGGAGCAGGAAGGAGAGTGGCCAGGCAGGGGAGGTGGCAGACACGCAGGTAAGTGCCTTCTTTTTAAATGTTTAAATAATTTGGGAGGGGGGAGGGAATGGAGCGGAGTGAAGCGGAGCTCCACAGATATTTTTTCAAACTCCGTGGAGCTCCGCATTGAGGCACTACGCCAGCTCCGCCCACCCTTAATTATGAGGTGTTGCACTTGAGAGATTTTGTTCGCTGGTGTGCGTGTTATGTTTTGTTTTTGAGAAGTAGTGAAACGAGGTGCTGATGTATTTATTTTATGAGACAGATTTATTTGTATAGTATTGTTTGTGAGGGGAAGTTGTAAGGTAAAGGGGGTGGTTATGTGTTTGTGAGCAGAGTGTATGTTGTGTGTAAGAGGGGATGAGTAGAGTTAAGAGTGTTTGTCTTAGACTTGATTGCTGCAAGAGATAATATGTGTGGTGTAGTGGAGTGGAAGTGTTGTGCGGTTGTGTTATTGTGGTAGAAAGAAGACGAGGGTGTTGGTCTGAGAAAAGATGGAAGGTTGAGTATAGGTTTGTTAGTGACAAAAAGGGGTCTATTAGGAGTAATTAGAGCAGGGAGTGAGAACCTGGATATAGTTGAGTATGGTGTGGATTTGGGTTGCATTATTGATGCCTGCATTGGTTAGTGGTATAGGATAGAGTTGTGTACTATTTGTGGGTGATGGTGGAAATGTGTGGTAGCTGGGATAGAAGGGTATATAGATTTGGTAGTGAATGCTAGTGAATGGTAGTGAATGCTGATACATTGGTCTTTGTCTTGTGTTAGTTTGTAGTAAATAAGTAGAGTATATGTGCTGTGAGTGTGTTACTCTGGTTGCGGATGGGGTAGGGTGGGTGTTGGTGTATGTAATTTTGGACAGCATTCATGGCTCTGGTCCCGATCAGCCTCGAACAGGCTCAATCAGGCAGCTGCTCTTTTCTTCTCCGCCCTTAGCCTCAACGCCTGGGCTGAGACGCCCTGAACCCTGGCCTTAAATAGCCCTAGCACCTGCATCCAATCATGTACAGAACCCTAAGCTCTACATCCAATAGAAAGCCTAACCCCAGCCCTAGTCCCAACCCTAGTCCCAGCAGCCAATCATGCTGGAAACCCTAAGCCCTATGTCCAATCGAAAAAATAACCCCAACCGTAGTCCCAACCCTGGTCGCAGCAGACAATCATGCAGGAAACTCTAAACCCTACGTCCAATAGAAAGCCCAGCCCCAGGAACCAATCTGAAACCCTAAACCTATCCACCAATCAGATCACTAACCCTAAGCCCTACATCAGTAAAATCACTGACCCAGGAACCAATCAGGACCCTCAAATACTCAACAAATGAGAACACTAACCCTAATCCAATAGAAACACCAGATACAACCACCTATCAGTGCACACATGTAGCATCCAATAGCAGCCTAGATACGGTCCCTGCGACCTTAGGGAATGTTTGCTGGCTAGGGGGCTGGAAGCTGCTCCTCAATTCAGAATCTCCTAGGAGACAGACAGGCTCAATCCACACTCTGGAGCTCTGCAGGTAAGGGTGTAACAACCACAATCAAAACAGGTGAAAATGATGCAATCACGGGTAGAGGAAAATTGCTTTTTAAATTTCAGGAAAGAGACAGCACAAGTCTGCCTTCTTACCACCTCCTGCTCCTTGGTTCACTGCAATCTTGGGTACAGGGAAACAGCGGCTCACAAAATGGAGATGAATTTTTTGGGGTTCACCCTACAAACTCTTAAGGGGACTAGGCAGGTGTGAGAGGAGGGCTCAGGGTTGCTTGGGACATACGGAACCTATCAGTAATCTTAGGCTGAAGGCCAGGGGGCTGGCAGTTGCTCTTCGATTAAGAATCTCCTAGGATCCAGACAAGATCAATCCACACTCTGGAGTTCTGCAGGTAAGGGCCTAACACCTTTGCCCTCTAACAATACTGTTTGTCCAAAACTTTATTCACTCTCCTAGCCAAAAAATGAGTGTACAAGACCTAAAAAAAACACAACTTAAAACAACTAACAGCAGATTACTGCTGTCTCAGAGCACCCTCTGTTCGGTCTCTGATGTATAATATCTGTGTTGCTAAGTGGGAAAGAGGGGTTAATCTGGCTTCACTCACTTGCTAAAACAAAATGGGAGACAGGAGTGGATTGCTTACACACAGGTCTGAGCATAGATCAAGGGAGAAACTAGGTGGGAAAATCAGGTAGTCAGATTTTGGACTGCAAAGCCCACAATGCAACAGGTAAAATGTAACAGTCACGGGCAGATAAAAACATCAAATTTCTAAACAAAACAGGTGAAAATTATGCAATCAGGGGCAGGTAAAAACTTCAATTTTTAAACTGTAACAACCACAAGCAAAACAGGTGAAAATGATGCAATCCCGAGTAGATCCGTAAACAAAAAGCACACATTCAATGCAAAAGAGCACATTTAATATTTCTAGCACACGGTTCTAAATGGGTCTCACAGTGGGTATAGCAGAATCTGAATGGTAAGCCTGGGCGGAGTTCGAGGAGTTTCGACCGCAATACGCGGAGCTCCGTGAGCGGCGGAGTTGCTATAGATAAATGCAGTTCACAGTGGTTTTCAGTGCCAGGTGCTTGTCCGCACTGTGCAATCATCGCAAACTGCATCTTGCACAGCACAAGTGGGCGCTGCTTCCTTTCTGCTGCTCGAGTAGATTTTTACTCAAGCAGCAGCTTTCTCAACGCGAGCGGGCGGTTTCTCAACGTGAGCGGTCGCGAGCATACGCGACCACTCGCAATGAGAAATCTGACCGCCGGTGTTGAGAAATCTCGCCGGGAGGTTGATTTTCCACGCTCGTGCTCGCCAACTGATGTTGACGATTGCGAACGAGGAAAAATCTTGCCGGGAGGTGGATTTTCCTCGCTTGCGCTCGCCAACTTGACGTTGATGAACGCGAGCGAGGGAAAAGCTTTTGGGAACTCCGCGAGCTCCGAGTAACGTGGACTGCTGAAAACTCCACAAACTCCATGAGCTGAGCGGAGTTCACCACCCAGACTTACTAAATGGGAAACATTTCAGGTGCATAAGTGTCTCTATGTATAATTTAGTGGCTGTAACAGTGTCTATATGGGTATATCAGTGGGTGTGAGACTATCTGTATCAGTATGTGAGTGGCTATGAAAATGTCTGTATGGGTGTAAGTGTGCAAGTGAAAGTCTCTGTATGGGTTTGTGAGTGGGTGTGACAGTCTTTGTATGGGTTTAAAACTGGGAGTGACAGTGTGTATATGGGTTTTGAGTGGGTATAACAGTATCTATTTGGGTGTAACAGTGGCTCTCAGAGTGTCTGTATGGCTTTGTGAGTGGGTGTGAGAGTATCTGTATGGGTATGTCAGTGGGTGTCATAGTGTTTGTATGGTTTTATCTCTGGGTAACAGAGTCTCTCTATAGTTTTCTGAAAGGGTATGGCACACTCTGTAATGAGTATGTGAGTGGGTGTGCAAGTCTCTGTATAGATGTAATTGTGGGTGTGAGAGTCTCTGTATGGTCTTGTTAATGAATGTAACTGTGTCTCTAGGATATTTGAATAGGTGTGACAGTGTCTGTATGGGTATCTCAGCGACTGGCAATTACTCAGGGGCATGTTCCACATCATCTTTTTTTTGCTATGCTACCTTAGACCAGCAATGTGTAAATAAGCTTTGGTCCTACCCCAAAATAACAATTCAGTCTGAATGGAACACAAACAATCAAAGACCATTGTTGGCATAATTAGGTATCACCAGTGAAGTATGGCTTTAGTCTACCGTCACAGTGAGTACATGGGTGCCAGTACACATGCAGCATTGTCTACATACTTTTTATTTAACTTTAGTTATCTGTTCAATGCTCTCATTCCAGAATTTAGAGGGCTGAAAGCTGGTTCCTGGGGTGACAGCATCTAAGTTGTTAATTGGGGTGTCAATTCATTCATTGTCTTGATAGGAGTTTTGGAAAGCAGTTCTTCTGCTTTAACTTGGTTGATATTTCGGTAGTCATCCTGCAATGCTTTAAGAAAAAGGTTACAGGGATGTTATAGTTAGGGTCAGATTTTACTTGTACAAAACCAGTGAAATTCAGCAGTAATAGTTACGTGATCTAACTATAACTTACGCCCCGTAAAGCACTTCTTATCACTTCACATATTACATCACTCATGACATGGGCTGTGACATCACTGATGACATCATCCATAGAACCACTCATACACTGACTAACACCCCCATACAACATCTTGTACACCCACTCCCACACCCATACAATCACTCACATACCTATTCACAGACCAATGCCAATACTCACACATCCACTCACTCTCCCATAGAGACACACACACACCCATTCGCTCACTCACTTGTACAGCCACTCACACAACCATTCACTCACCTATACAGTCACTCATACAACTAAACATTCACCAATATAGCCAGTCACATAGCCACACACTCACCCTCACAGCTACTCACACACCCACATATTTCCTATATAGTCACTCACACACCCACTCACTCACCCATATAGCCTCTCAACACAGCCACTCACTCACCCATACAAGCACTCACATACTCACTCACATCCCCACAGAACCATTTACCCATTCACACATCCACACACGCACTCACACATATGCTCACTCACTCATACAGCTGTTTGCACACTCATTCTCTAATCCAACCACTCACACACCAACTCACTTTAACAAACACCCCCAACAGCCACTCACTCACCCATACAACCCCTTGCATACCCAGTCACTCACTCATACTGCCATTCAGAGACCCACTCACTCACCCATATAGTCACTACATACCCAGTTACCTACCCATAGTGACACTCACACTACCACTCACTCACCCATACAGCCACTGACACATCCACTTATTCACCAATGCAGCCACTCACACAGCAACTCACTCTCCCACAGAGCTACTCACACAACCAGCTATACATCCATACAGCCACTTACACACCCATACACTCAAGGATACAAACAGTCACATAGCCACTCGCATATTTTAGAAGTAGTATCACTCAGTAGTAGTGCATCTAGTATACTAATTTAACTTCTATAGTAGGTCATTATATATGTTTAACAATCATAAACTCTTAAAAAATACTTACACTTACTAGATAACGTCATCAGTGATGTCTTTTGAGATTTTATCATGATGTCACTGACCATGTCATGAGTTAGGTAAAATACGAGGTCACGAGCAGTGCATTGCGGGGGCATAAGTTGTAGTTAGAACAGGTAACTAAAGGCACATGCATCAAGCAAAAAATGCTTTTCAGATCCAGCAAACCACAATTTGCGATTCAGAAACCAATTACCGAATTGCAAAAGGTGTTTGCGATTCGGTATTTGAAAGGGGCGTGTTTAGGTAGTCCCTTCCAAATACCGAATCCTAACGGTATGCATGAATGTTTTGTGACCATGAATGCTGTCTCAAAACATTTGCATATTGCCACCAACTTCAAGTAGGTGGTAACCCATTCGCAAATGGGAAGGGGTCCCCAAGGGGCCCCTTCCCCTTTGTCAATGGTTGTAAAAGCATTTTTAAGAGCAGTCAGTGGTCCCACGGACCACTGCCTGTTCTTAAAAACTGAAAAGAAAACTTTTCATTTTACTTTTTGTAAAGCATCTCATTTTCCTTTAAGGAAAACAGGCTGCTTTACAGAAAAAAGATTGCTTTATTTAAAAGCAATCACGGACATGGTGGTCTGCTGACCTTAGCAGGCCACCAT
The DNA here is from genome assembly GCA_963921515.1 of Calotriton arnoldi. Lineage (NCBI taxonomy): Eukaryota > Metazoa > Chordata > Amphibia > Caudata > Salamandridae > Calotriton > Calotriton arnoldi. The sequence goes on from CAWUFW010004652.1 coordinate 55,838, forward strand.
CCCTGTGAAATTGCAATCTACCTTATTTATATTAATGAGGTAGAGCCATTTGCGACCCCTTAGGAATCACAATCTGAAACTCTTTGAGTTTCATGCATTGTAAATTGTGATTACCTAATTGCGATTTTCAGGAATTCGCAATTAGGTATTTGCAATTTACAATTTTGATGCATGTGCCCCTAAAACTGCTTAATTTAACTGTTTTTTTATGAGTGAAATCTGAGCCTAACTATAGCGTCCCTGTAACCTTTGTTTTTTCAGTGAATTTCTAAGGTTTTTTTAATTCTATTTCCTAACTATAACATCCCTGTAACCTTTGGTTTTGTCAATGTATATATATGTAGCCAAACAGATCTCAGCACAAGATTGGGAGGGGTCGCGGATCCTCTGTGTCCTTATATATACATTTAGAAATGTCTTTAAATTACTCCGCAACTACTGAACAGCTACCTTTCTGCCAAATTTGGTGCTATTCTGTTCAGTTGTTCGGGCTGTAGCCGTGTCTAATGTTTCTAGGCAAATTAACAAGGGAAAATGTGTTTTTGCCCCTCTTTTTCATCCCACACTTGACAGATCAACCTAAAACTTTCAAGACAACAGGTGAACAGTGACCGTTGACCTAGTTTTTACAATTTCACGAGGATTCGTCAAACAGCACCAAAGTTATTGGCAAATGAAAAAAACATTCTTCCTATGGAAACTACTTCCTAATTATAACTAACCATACATACATACATGCAATGAAGAAACTGGCTAAGGTGATGTTATAATTAAGTGAAAATGCCCTTTAACACATAAGATTTTAAAATAAAAACCTGTAAAATTCACCAGTTATAGTTACCTGAGCTAACTATAACCAGGGCCACTGGATTTATGCGGCACAGGAACACCTAATTCTGCAGAAGTGTTGACTAAATTATGCAGCAAGAAAAGGCAAATTATGCGACATAATGTGGCCCATTTATTGATAGTAGTACTTCATTATTTAGCAATTTTTACACATGGTAATGCAGTCTGGGCAAATATTTCACATCATTGTTACCAGTTTAACAACCAAATACAGAAATGAGCTAATATAAGATGACCAGTCTTTGTAATGGAACCATCCACTGCCCGCGAACACATGTTGCCACATTTTTAGTAACATTTGATCTATTTGAGCTAGAAACGATTTTTTTATTAAAATCTGCTAATAATTCAGCAGCTGATGGATCATGCAACAAATTCGTGATTATGTGAAAATAGCAGCAGCAGCAGAATTGGATAATTCCATGAGGCCCTGACTATAAATTGTGCTCTCGCCATGCACTGCTTATGATTTCACATATTACATCACTCAAGACATGTTCAAAGACATCATTGATGACATCACTGATGACATCTCAAATGACATAATTTGTGATCAGTAATTACATCATCCACCATACTGCTTTTCAATTTACTGTACAAACCAAAACAGCCTTCAAAATATGTAAATAAGTAATAAAGGAACAGAATCATGTAAAACATAAATTACATCTGGTCTCATTTTCTTAAAAGCTTACCTTCATCTGCACAGCGGATCATGTAAGTTATTGCTTTTAACTCTTGTCGGATGCACATATGTTGCATTGTCAAGATAGCAAGGAAAGATGAATACAGGAGACAGAATTATTCACAAGCAGAATAATTCACAATTCACAAGTACAATAAATGTACAGTGTACAAGTACAGATCTGGATTAGACCCAAGAAGGCACCCATGGTAGACCCTATGAGGAGCAGGAAGGACACATCACTTTTCCTCGGTCTCCCTGTTTTAACCGGCCAGCTATGAGACAGAGAAGAGAGGCAGCAGTACACTATATACACCGCATTCCTACAAGCAGCTGGTAGGGTCTGGGGCACCATAAGATATACGATCCAGATTGATTATAATCTGCCTCCTCCTGCAGGTACAGCAATTGATGAGGCCATCCTTTCCACTGCAGCACAAACACATGGATGTGATGTAGAAGGATCAAGCATGTGCATTGAAGTGCACAGTTAACTGGGCTAGAGAGACCCTGGAAAGTTGCAAGTTATCCCTTTTTTTGATAAGGTAGGCATTTGTGGAGTAAGAGACAATCACACCAGCACTTCTCCTGTAAGAGTGGAGGAGCACACACCAATGCTGTGACTGTGCCCAGACAGACCATGGCAGATTGATCATGCACATGGGGGTAATTTTGCATTTGCTGAATTGGTGAAACTGTCTTCTTGGGTGGGAAAGGGCACACTGACATGTCACTAGTCCTTTGACTTTGTTGCCCACTTAGCCCTTAGGTACCAAATGGGGATTTTATTCATTATTTTGTTTAAACTTTCAGTTGCTTACTTCATAATCCCCTTTTGTGCATTTATGTCTTTGCTTGAAGAAATCCTCAGTGCCTTTCAGATGCAAAGGCATTGTGGCATGTACACAAAATTACTATTTTAGCCTGTCTGTGCTGACCCACCAGTTTGTCTATGATCTATGATCTATGAAAGTCATACCTACCAACAGAGGGCCTGATTTAGAGAATGATGAAACTAAAATCCTCCATATTCGGTATTTAAAATTAATGTAGAAAATAATCAGTAATTTTACACTTACATCTTTTAGGGCCACATGCATCAAGCATTTTCCCGGTTGTAAACGGGCATTTGCGACTGGTAAAATGCCTTTTCAGATGCATCAAAGGCATTGCATTCACAAAATAGGTAATCACAATTAATTACAATTACCCAAATTGCGAATGTGATTACCTATTTGGGATGCCACAAGCCTTTCCTAAATGCGACTTCGCATTTAGGAAACGCTAATTACCATCAACTGCAAGTTGATGGCAATTTGCAGAAACTTTGAAAAATGCACAAAAGTGAATTCTTCAATGTGCCATGTGGCGCACACACATGCCCTTAGAGTAGTGTAGCAACTCCGTTGCAGTCAACTGTGTTCTTCAGGTCATCCCAGAAGGCAACAATGGCAGATTCTGTGCCTCTTCCTGGATTGAATCCCGTTTGGCAGTCTGAAAGTATGGCATTATCTTCAATGAATTGTGACATCTGGAAAAGTCCATTTGTAATAGGTGTGTAGTTATCAGGGTTCAGCAGGTCCAAGTTTGTTTTCATCAGTAATGGGCATATGTTTGACTTTTTGAGTTATTCTGGAAATATTCTGGTAGTTAAGGAATCGTTGATGATTCTTCTTACTGGTTCGGCAGCAGAGGTTGCTAGAAGAATTGTCTTGAAGGTTTGCGGTGGAGAGGGGTCAGAAGGGCTGACGGCAGGCTTGTTTGTTTTGACCAGGTCCACACATTCATCATGTGAAATGTGTTGGAAGGAAAGGAGAGATTGGGCTTGATTATTTTTGGATTGTTGTTTTGGAAATGGGTCAGTGCTGGTGCTTTGTCTTTGTTTTAAATATGAATCCAATGTGTCTGCTTTGGCCGTGTAATGATTTGCCAGTTTGTCTGTGAAATCTTGAGTAGCATGATGAGTTATAATTTTATTGAATTCCTTATTTGCACATTTAGCATTTTTAATTCTGTCTGAATAGTACCATTTATTAGCTTTTTTGATAGCTGACTTCCATAATCTGTTAAGTTTCTGTAGGCAAAGTTTGTCTTGATTTGTGTTTGTTTTGAGCCAGGCACATTGCAGCTTTCTAATTTGTTATTTTATCTCTGTATTTCTCCAAGATGCATGTTTTCTTTTGCTCTTTTGTGTCGTTTTTAGTGGTATTAGGATAGCAAAAGCTTCTTGTAGCCACTCATATGGTTTATGAACTGAATTTATTGTGTCTAGATCTGTACTGGATGTTGTGTTTCTAAGTGTTCCAAATTGAGTTTGTTTCACGGTCCATAGGTGGATGCACGCAAGGTGGTTTTAGGTGCATCGCTTTGTGTTGTTTTATGTTGGAAAACAAGCAAATGGTGCTCTGACCATGTGACTGGAGTTATCGTTTGAAAGGTAACTAGCTCTATATTAGCAAAAATGACATTGAGGATGTGTCTAGCGATGTGTGTGGGTTTGTGGACGATCTGATGCAGGTTCAGTGCATCTAGACCAGCGATGATTGCTTTCAGATGGGGCATATTGGGTTTGTGAAATCAAACGTTGAGGTCTCCCAGAACACATAGATTGGAGTGTAGTGTTATCAGGTTTGAAACCATGTCTAGAAGTCTGTCTTGGAATGTCACATTGCTCGGTGGAGGTCTGTAAAGGAGCTGGAAGTTACAGGAGGAAGATGGTGTAGGACTGAATATGGTGAAAAGGGCATCACAATGTTTTATGGTGATGTCGTCGGCTTTAGTGATATGTAATGTTTGTCTGAACAGCTAAGCCACCTCCTCTTTTGCCTGTATGATTTTAATTGATAGCTTGATAGCCTAGAGGAACGGCTTCATGCAGGACTGAGGCCATATCAACTCCCAACCATGATTCAGTTATGAATAGTATGTCAGGTTTTGCATCAGTGAGAAGGTCGTAGATGTGATGTTTGTTTTAAGAGAGCGATCGAGCATTTATTAGAAGACAGTTTAGAGAACGTGCTTTGGCGATAGTGTGACTTTGTTTTGTAGAACAGTGAGCAGTATTTTGTGGACTTGTAGCAGGTGTGTTCTTAGTGTTGGTATTAGCTGTATGAGGATAGCAATCGAATAGCTGTTCTGTATTGTGTTCCTTGTCCAGCAGGCTAAGAAGGCATTTTGATGGGTATGCGTGTGTAGTTGGTGGAGACGGTAGTTGAGAGTGAGTTGGTGTGCTGTGTTGTTTTTGTAGTGTAACCTTATTGTGCAGGAGACATGGAGAAGCGAAGTTGTGAGGTGTGGCATGTTGCTTATTTTGTTTGCCTCTGTTTAGGGAGGAATGTGTATGAGTTAGGGGTGGTGGTGCAGCATGTGGGTCATGTAGTAAGGTTCTAAATTGTCCAATGGATGAGAGGTGGTTAATAGAAAGTTGCTGAGTTGCTGTATATGTGTTAGGTGTGGTGGAAGAGAGAAAGCTTGGCATTGGAATATGTTCATTTGTGTAGTGTGAAAGGTGGGTGTATGTTTGTAATTTGTGATGGGCGGGTAACTCCGCTCTGCCAGCAGAGTTTGCAGACATTTGCCTACTCCGCGCTCCATTGCGAACGCGGAGGTAGGCAAAACTCAGACTCCATGGCGGAGCAGAGTTAGCCAGCCCCTCCACCCTCCAAACTTCTTTCAAAATTAAAAAAGAAGGCACTTACCTGTGTGTCTGCCGCTTCCCCTGCCTGGCCACTCTCCTTCCTGCTCCTCGCGTCCTTCTTCAATAAAAAAACCCTACGTTGTACGTCTTGCACATGCGCACGCGCAAGACGTACAATGTAGGAGTTTTTTCATTGAAGAAGAACGCGAGGAGCAGGAAGGAGAGCGGCCAGGCAGGGGAGGTGGCAGACACGTAGGTAAGTGCCTTCTTTTTAAATGTTTAAATAATTTGGGAGGGGGGAGGGAATGGAGCGGAGTGAAGCGGAGCTCCACAGAGTTTTTTTCAAACTCTGTGGAGCTCCGCATAGAGGCACTACGCCAGCTCCGCCCACCCTTAATTATGAGGTGTTGCACTTGAGAGATTTTGTTCGCTGGTGTGCGTGTTATGTTTTATTTTTGAGAAGTAGTGAAACGAGGTGCTGTTGTACTTATTTTATGAGATGGATTTATTTGTATAGTATTGTTTGTGAGGGGAAGTTGTAAGGTACAGGGGGTGGTTATGTGTTTGTGAGCAGAGTGTATGTTGTGTGTAAGAGGGGATGAGTAGAGTTAAGAGTGTTTGTCTTAGACTTGATTGCTGCAAAAGATAATATGTGTGGTGCAGTGGAGTGGAAGTGTTGTGCGGTTGTGTTATTGTGGTAGAAAGAAGAGGAGGGTGTTGGTCTGAGAAAAGATGGAAGGTTGAGTATAGGTTTGTTAGTGACAAAAAGGGGTCTATTAGGAGTAATTAGAGCAGGGAGTGAGAACCTGGATATAGTTGAGTATGGTGTGGATTTGGGTTGCATTATTGATGCCTGCATTGGTTAGTGGTATAGGATAGAGTTGTGTACTATTTGTGGGTGATGGTGGAAATGTGTGGTAGCTGGGATAGAAGGGTATATAGGTTTGGTAGTGAATGCTAGTGAATGGTAGTGAATGCTGATACATTGGACTTTGTCTTGTATTAGTTTGTAGTAAATAAGTAGAGTATATGTGCTGTGAGTGTGTTACTCTGGTTGTGAATGGGGTAGGGTGGGTGTTGGTGTATGTAATTTTGGACAGCATTCATGGCTCTGGTCCCGATCAGCCTCGAACAGGCTCAATCAGGCAGCTGCTCTTTTCTTCTCCGCCCTTAGCCTCAACGCCTGGGCTGAGACGCCCTGAACCCTGGCCTTAAATAGCCCTAGCACCAGCATCCAATCATGTACAGAACCCTAAGCTATACATCCAATAGAAAGCCTAACCCCAGCCCTAGTCCCAACCCTAGTCCCAGCAGCCAATCATGCAGGCAACCCTAAGCCCTATGTCCAATCGAAAAAATAACCCCAACGGTAGTCCCAACCCTGGTCGCAGCAGACAATCATGCAGGAAACTCTAAACCCTACGTCCAATAGAAAGCCCAGCCCCAGGAACCAATCTGAAACCCTAAACCTATCCACCAATCAGATCACTAACCCTAAGCCCTACATCAGTAGAATCACTGACCCAGGAACCAATCAGGACCCTCAAATACTCAACAAATGAGAACACTAGCCCTAATCCAATAGAAACACCAGATACAACCACCTATCAGTGCACACATGTAGCATCCAATAGCAGCCTAGATACGGTCCCTGCGACCTTAGGGAATGTGTGCTGGCTAGGGGGCTGGAAGCTGCTCCTCAATTCAGAATCTCCTAGGAGACAGACAGGCTCAATCCACACTCTGGAGCTCTGCAGGTAAGGGCGTAACAACCACAATCAAAACAGGTGAAAATGATGCAATCACGGGTAGAGGAAAATTGCTTTTTAAATTTCAGGAAAGAGACAGCACAAGTCTGCCTTCTTACCACCTCCTGCTCCTTGGTTCACTGCAATCTTGGGTACAGGGAAACAGCGGCTCACAAAATGGAGATGAATTTTTTGGGGTTCACACAACAAACTCTTAAGGGGACTAAGCCTGGGCGTAGTTCGCGAAGTAGCGCTACGCGAAGCTACGCAAAGTGCAGTTCGCACTACGCGAACTACGCGTAGCACTACGCGAACTGTGTAGTGCACTGTTCACAATGATTGAACAGTGCCGGATGCTTGTCCGCACTGTGCAATCATTGAAAACGGCATCTTGCACAGTGCGAGCTGTACTTCACTGCCGCTCGAGTAGATTTTTACTCGAGCGGCAGCTTTCAACGCGAACTGGTAGTTTTTCATCGCGAGCGGTCGCGAGCATACGCGACCACTCGCAATGAGAAACCTGACCTCCCTGCGTTGAGAATCTCGCCGGGATAGTCATTTTGCTTGCTCGCGGTCGCCAACTTAACGTTGAGGACCGCGAGCAAGCAAAAATGACCGCTGCACTACGCTACGCTACGCGTGTTTGCACTGTGCTACGTGCAATTCGCGTTGTGCGAAGTAGCGCAAACTTCGCAAACTACGCGAGCGTAGCGTAGTGCTTTGCCCAGGGTTAAAGGGGACTAGGCAGGTATGAGAGGAGGGCTCAGGGTTGCTTGGGTCCTATGGAGCCTATCAGTAATCTCAGGCTGAAGGGCAGGGGGCTGGCAGTTGCTCTTCGATTAAGAATCTCCTAGGATCCAGACAAGCTCAATCCACACTCTGGAGTTCTGCAGGTAAGGGCCTAACACACTTTGCCCTCTAACAATACTGTTTGTTCAAAACTTTATTCACTCTCCTAGCCAAAAAATGAGTGTACAAGACCTAAAAAAAACACAACTTAAAACAACTAACAGCAGATTACTGCTGTCTCAGAGCACCCTCTGTTCGGTCTCTGATGTATAATATCTGTGTTGCTAAGTGGGAAAGAGGGGTTAATCTGGCTTCACTCACTTGCTAAAACAAAATGGGAGACAGGAGTGGATTGCTTACACACAGGTCTGAGCATAGATCAAGGGAGAAACTAGGTGGGAAAATCAGGTAGTCAGATTTTGGACTACAAAGCCCACAATGCAACAGGTAAAATGTAACAGTCACGGGCAGATAAGAACATCAAATTTCTAAACAAAACAGGTGAAAATGATGCAATCAGGGGCAGGTAAAAACTTCAATTTTTAAACTGTAACAACCACAAGCAAAACAGGTGAAAATGATGCAATCCCGAGTAGATCCGTAAACAAAAAGCACACATTCAATGCAAAAGAGCACATTTAATATTTCTAGCACACGGTTCTAAATGGGTCTCACAGTGGGTATAGCAGAATCTAAATGGTAAGCCTGGGAGGAGTTCGAGGAGTTTCGACCGCAATACGCGGAGCTCCGCGAGCGGCGGAGTTGCTATAGATAAATGCAGTTCACAGTGGTTTTCAGTGCTTGTCCGCACTGTGCAATCATCGCAAACTGCATCTTGCACAGCACAAGTGGGCACTGCTTCCTTTCTGCTGCTCGAGTAGATTTTTACTCAAGCAGCAGCTTTCTCAACGCGAGCGGGCGGTTTCTCAACGTGAGCGGTCGCGAGCATAAGCGACCACTCGCAATGAGAAATCTGACCACCGGTGTTGAGAAATCTCGCCGGGAGGTTAATTTTCCTCGCTCGCGCTCGCCAACTTGACATTGATGAACGCGAGCGAGGGAAATGCTTTTGGGAACTCCGCGAGCTCCGAGTAACGTGGACTGCTGAAAACTCCACAAACTCCATGAGCTGAGCGGAGTTCACCACCCAGACTTACTAAATGGGAAACATTTCAGGTGCATAAGTGTCTCTATGTATAATTTGGTGGCTGTAACAGTGTCTATATAGGTATATAAGTGGGTGTGAGACTATCTGTATCAGTATGTGAGTGGCTATGAAAATGTCTGTAAGTGTGCAAGTGAAAGTCTCTGTATGGGTTTGAGAGTGGGTGTGACAGTCTTTGTATGGGTTTAAAACTGGGTGTGACAGTGTGTATATGGGTTTGTGAGTGGGTATAACAGTATCTATTTGGGTGTAACAGTGGCTCTCAGAGTGTCTGTATGGCTTTGTGAGTGGGTGTGAGAGTATCTGTATGGGTATGTCAGTGGGTGTCATAGTGTTTGTATGGTTTTATCTCTGGGTAACAGAGTCTCTCTATAGTTTTCTGAAAGGGTATGGCACTGTCTGTAATGAGTATGTGAGTGGGTGTGCAAGTCTCTGTATAGATGTAATTGTGGGTGCGAGAGTCTCTGTATGGTCTTGTTAATGAATGTAACTGTGTCTGTAGGATATTTGAATGGGTGTGACAGTGTCTGTATGGGTATCTCAGCGACTGGCAATTACTCAGGGGCATGTTCCACATCATCTTTTTTTTGCTATGCTACCTTAGACCAGCAATGTGTAAATAAGCTTTGGTCCTACCCCAAAATAACAATTCAGTCTGAATGGGAACACAATCAAAGACCATTTTTGGCATAATTAGGCATCACCAGTGAAGTATGGCTTTAGTCTACCGTCACAGTGAGTACATGGGTGCCAGTACACATGCAGCATTGTCTACATACTTTTTATTTAACTTTAGTTATCTGTTCAATGCTCTCATTCCAGAATTTAGAGGGCTGAAAGCTGGTTCCTGGGGTGACAGCATATAAGTTGTTCATTGGGGTGTCAATTCATTCATTGTCTTGATAGGAGGTTTGGAAAGCAGTTCTTCTGCTTTAACTTGGTTGATATTTCGGTAGTCATCCTGCAATGCTTTAAGAAAAAGGCTACAGGGATGTTATAGTTAGGGTCAGATTTCACTTGTACAAAACCAGTGAAATTCAGCAGTAATAGTTACGTGATCTAACTATAACTTACGCCCCGTAAAGCACTTCTTATCACTTCACATATTACATCACTCATGACATGGGCTGTGACATCACTGATGACATCACTGATGACATCATCCATAGAACCACTCATACACTGACTAACACCCCCATACAACCTCTTGTACACCCACTCCCACACCCATACAATCACTCACATACCTATTCACAGACCCATGCCAATACTCACACATCCACTCACTCTCCCATAGAGACACACACACACACCCACTCGCTCACTCACTTGTACAGCCACTCACACAACCATTCACTCACCTATACAGTCACTCATACAACTAAACATTCACCAATATAGCCAGTCACATAGCCACACACTCACCCTCACAGCTACTCACACACCCACATATTTCCTATATAGTCACTCACACACCCACTCACCCATATAGCCTCTCAAAACAGCCACTCACTCACCCATACAAGCACTCACATACTCACTCACATCCCCACAGAACCATTTACCCATTCACACATCCACACACGCATTCACACATATGCTCACTCACTCATACAGCTATTTGCACACTCATTCTCTAATCCAACCACTCATAAACCAACTCACTTTAACAAACACCCCAACAGCCACTCACTCATCCATACAACCCCTTGCATACCCAGTCACTCACTCATACTGCCATTCAGAGACCCACTCACTCACCCATATAGGCACTACATACCCAGTTACCTACCCATAGTGACACTCACACTACCACTCACTCATCCATACAGCCACTGACACATCCATTTATTCACCAATGCAGCAACTCACACAGCAACTCACTCTCCCACAGAGCTACTCACACAACCAGCTATACATCCATACAGCCACTTACATACCCATACACTCAAGGATACAAACAGTCACATAGCCACTCGCATATTTTAGAAGTAGTATCACTCAGTAGTAGTGCATCTAGTATACTAATTTTACTTCTATAGTAGGTCATTATATATGTTTACGAGGTTTACGAGGTCACGAGCAGTGCATTGCGGGGGCATAAGTTGTAGTTAGAACAGGTAACTAAAGGGCACATGCATCAAGCAAAAAATGCGTTTCAGATCCAGCAAACTACAATTTGCGATTCAGAAACCTATTACCGAATTGCAAAAGGTGTTTGCGATTCGGTATTTGAAAGGGGCGTGTTTAGGTAGTCCCTTCCAAATACCGAATCCTAACGGTATGCATGAATGTTTTGTGACCGTGAATGCGGTCTCAAAACATTTGCATATTGCCACCTACTTCAAGTAGGTGGTAACACATTCGCAAATGGGAAGGGGTCCCCAAGGGGCCCCTTCTCCTTTGTGAATGGTTGTAAAAGCATTTTTAAGAGCAGGCAGTGGTCCCACGGACCACTGCCTGGTCTTAAAAAATGAAAAGAAAACTTTTCATTTTACTTTTTGTAAAGCATCTCATTTTCCTTTAAGGAAAACAGGTTGCTTTACAGAAAAAAGATTGCTTTATTTAAAAGCAATCACGGACATGGTGGTCTGCTGACCTTAGCAGGCCACCATCCCTGTGAAATTGCGATCTACCTTATTAATATTAATGAGGTAGAGCCATTTGCGACCCCCTAGGAATCGCAATCTGAAACTCTTTGAGTTTCTTGCATTGTAAATTGTGATTACCTAATTGCAATTTTCAGGAATTCGCAATTAGGTATTTGCAATTTACAATTTTGATGCATGTGCCCCTAAAACTGCTGAATTTAACTGGTTTTTTATGAGTGAAATCTGAGCCTAACTATAGCGTCCCTGTAACCTTTGTTTTTTCAGTGAATTTCTAAGGTTTTTTTAATTCTATTTCCCAACTATAACATCCCTGTAACCTTTCGTTTTGTCAATGTATATACATGTAGCCAAACAGATCTCAGCACAAGATTGGGAGGGGTCGCGGATCCTCCGCGTCCTTATATATACATTTAGAAATGTCTTTAAATTACTCCGCAACTACTGAACAGCTACCTTTCTGCCAAATTTGGTGCTATTCTTTTCAGTTGTTCGGGCTGCAGCCGTGTCTAACGTTTCTAGGCAAATTAACAAGGGAAAAATGTGTTTTTGCCCCCCTTTTTTTCATCCCACACTTGACAGATCAACCTAAAACTTTCAAGACAACAGGTGAACAGTGACCGTTGACCTAGTTTTTAAAATTTCACGAGGATTCGTCAAACTACACCAAAGTTATTGGCAAATGAAAAAAACATTCTTCCTATGGAAACTACTTCCTAATTATAACTAACCATACATACATACATGCAATGAAGAAACTGGCTAAGGTGATGTTATAATTAAGTGAAAATGCCCTTTAACACATAAGATTTTAAAATAAAAACCTGTAAAATTCACCAGTTATAGTTACCTGAGCTAACTATAACCAGGGCCACTGGATTTATGCAGCACAGGAACACCTAATTCTGCAGAAGTGTTGACTAAATTATGCAGCAAGAAAAGGCAAATTATGCGACATAATGTGCCGATTTATTGATAGTAGTACTTCATTATTTAGTCATTTTTACACATTGTAATGCAGTCTGGGCAAATATTTCACATCATTGTTACCAGTTTAACAACCAAATACAGAAATGAGCAAATATAATATGACCAGTCTTTGTAATGGAACCATCCACTGCCCGCGAACACATGTTGCCACATTTTTAGTAACGTTTGATCTATTTGAGCTAGAAACGATTTTTTTATTAAAATCTGCTAATAATTCAGCAGCTGATGAATCATGCAACAAATTCATGATTATGTGAAAATAGCAGCAGCAGCAGAATTGGATAATTCCATGAGGCCCTGACTATAAATTGTGCTCTCGCCATGCACTGCTTATGATTTTACATGTTACATCACTCAAGACATGTTCAAAGACATCATTGATGACATCACTGATGACATCTCAAATGACATAATTTGTGATCAGTAATTACATCATCCACCATACTGCTTTTCAATTTACTGTACAAACCAAAACAGCCTTCAAAATATGTAAATAAGTAATAAAGAAACAGAATCATGTAAAACATAAATTACATCTGGTCTCATTTTCTTAAAAGCTTACCTTCATCTGCACAGCGGATCATGTACGTTATTGCATTTAACATTTGCCGGATGCACATATGTTGCAATGTCAAGATAGCAAGGAAAGATGAATACAGGAGACAGAATTATTCACAAGCAGAATAATTCACACTTCACAAGTACAATAAATGTACAGTGTACAAGTACAGATCTGGATTAGACCCAAGAATGCACCCATGGTAGACCCTATGAGGAGCAGGAAGGACACATCACTTTTCCTCAGTCTCCCTGTTTTAACCGGCCAGCTATGAGACAGAGAAGAGAGGCAGCAGTACACTATATACACCACATTCCTACAAGCACCTGGTAGGGTCTTGAGCACCATAAGATATACGATCCAGATTGATTATAATCTGCCTCCTCCTGCAGGTACAGCAATTGATGAGGCCATCCTTTCCACTGCAGCACAAACACATGGATGTGATGTAGAAGGATCAAGCATGTGCATTGAAGTGCACAGTGAACTGGGCTAGAGAGACCCTGGAAAGTTGCAAGTTATCCCTTCTTTTGGGAAGGTAGGCATTTGTGGAGTAAGAGACAATCACACCAGCTCTTCTCCTGTAAGAGTGGAGGAGCACACACCAATGCTGTGACTGTGCCCAGACAGACCATGGCAGATTGATCATGCACATGGAGGTAATTTTGCATGTGCTGAATTGGTGAAACTGTCTTCTTGTGTGGGATAGGGCGCACTGACATGTCACTAGTCCTTTGACTTTGTTGCCCACTTAGCCCTTAGGTACCAAATGGGGATTTTATTCATTATTTTGTTTAAACTTTCAGTTGCTTACTTCATAATCCCCTTTTGTGCATTTATTTCTTTGCTTGAAGAAATCCTCAGTGCCTTTCAAATGCAAAGGCATTGTGGCATGTACACAAAATTACTATTGTAGCCTGTCTGTGCTGACCCACCAGTTTGTCTATGATCTATGAAAGTCACACCTACCAACCGAGGGCCTGATTTAGAGAATGATGAAACGAAAAGCCTCCATATTCGGTATTTAAAATTAATGTAGAAAATAATCAGTAATTTTACACTTACATCTTTTAGGGCCACATGCATCAAGCATTTTACCGGTTGCAAACGTGCCGATTCGCAGAATCGGCCCATTTGCGACTGGTAAAATGCCTTTTCAGATGCATCAAAGGAATTGGATTCACAAAATAGGTAATCACAATTAATTGCGATTACCTAAATTGCGAATGTGATTACCTATTTGGGATGCCACAAGCCTTTCCTAAATGCGACTTCGCATTTAGGAAACGCTAATTACCATCAACTCCAAGTTGATGGTAATTTGCAAAAACTTTGAAAAATGCACAAAAGTGCTTTCTTCAAAGTGCCATGTGGCGCACACACATGCCCTTAGGGCATATGTGTGTGCCACATGTGCACAAAAGTCAATTTTGGGGGTGCATCAGGGTGGCCTTTTGGCCCTCTAGCACCCATGAAATTGCATGCTCAATTTGCGATTACCTATGGTAATCGCAAATTGCGAATGGTTTCTCATTCATTCCTATGGGCCTCTAGGCCCATAGGAATGAATGGAAAGGCATTCCCTTATAGCGAATTGCAATTTGCGATTCACTAATAGGGAATGTGTAGGAATCGCAATTTCTTCAGCGATTCCTAAATGCTTAAGGAATTGTGAGTCCTTAATAGCGATTCCTTACAAAATCGCTATTAAGGAATCGCAATTCCTTACTTTGATGCATGTTCCCCTAAATCATTTTATTGCTCAGAATGCAGTTTCATGCAGAGTGCCTAGTATCAATCTGCTGTGAAGCATGATTCAGCTTTATATTTTAGACTTTGTAAACAAGATTGTCATATTTCTTTCCAGATGGGATATAGCAATCAGACTTACTGGACAGAATTCGTTCTCGTCGGCTTCTCTGATATTCCCAACTTGCGAGTTCCCATCTTTGTTGGATTCCTGTTCTTGTATCTAATAACAGTTTCAGGTAACCTTACCGTCATATCTGTCATTTACTCAGACTCACACCTCCACACTCCTATGTATTTCTTTCTTACAAACCTGTCTTTTTTAGACATCTCCTACACAACTGTGCTGTTCCCCAAAATGCTGGCCAGTGTTTTTCTTTCTAAAGCACACATTACTCTTCTGCAATGTCTGCTGCAGGTGTACTTTTTCTCGGTGATGATTGCAACAGAATTCCTTCTGCTCACCATTATGTCTTTTGATCGCTATGTAGCCATCTGCAATCCATTACAGTACACAATGATCATGAATAGATCTGTGTGTCTGCTTTTGGCCACTGGAGCATGGATTCTCGGCTTCCTGGATCCAATATTTCACACAGTTATTTTATCTACATTCTCCTTCTGTAAGACTCATGAAATTAACCACTTCTTCTGTGACATCTCTGCCCTGCTGACGCTTTCCTGTACCAGCACTCGTACCATTGAAACAATGACATTCATCCTTTCCGTGATAGTGGTAATATTCTCATGGATTTTAATCATCACTTCATACATCAAAATTATCTCCTCCATCATGAGAATCCAGACCAACAAACAGAGACAAAAGGCCTTCTCCACCTGTGCCTCTCACATCACAGTGGTCATTTTATTCTATGGAGCCCTCATGTTTGTCTACTTCAGGCCGATATCAATGTACTCAGTGAGTGAGAGCAAAAACTTCTTCTTGGTCTACACTGGAGTGGTCCCTATGTGCAACCCCATAATCTACACTCTTAAAAACAAAGAGTTCAAAGATGCCTTGAAAAGAAGAACATGCAAAGGATCAGAGCATAAGGAACAAGTCTGAGATACAATTATAATTTGCAATATATTGGTCATGCTTTTTGTTTCAAACTCACAAGAATGTGACCAACACTAGATTTTATGAGTTATAAAAGTATTTCCTAGCCTAACTGGAGAATGTAGGCATTGACACAGACACGATCTTAGTCATTGTAAAATGTGAGGCACTCTGCATCTTAAATAAGGGCTCAGATAAGAAGAGATGCATATTTTATTTTGTTATGCATGGGTTAGTCTTAGAGATTTGATGTTCATTTGTGTACTTGCTAAATTAGTCATGAACACTTAGTGCACATTGTCATGGACAGGGCCTGGATATTTACAATGAGGACAGTGGGTTTCAGGTAAATAAATGAGAAAATGTGCATTCATTATATATATATATTATATTAAAATCATCACGCATGGAACTTCGGGTGCACCTTCTAATTTCTCATCCTGAACACAATGGACCTGATTTATACCCAGCACTTTATACTATGTTTTGTACTACAAAGCATACTACAAAGTGTGGGATATATTTATCATTATATCATGCAGCTCAGCAAGTCACCTTGCTACGTTTCGCTGCATGATGGGGAAAGGGCAGGAATGCGCCGTACTTAACATCATAGAATGCAGCACACATAGAAAGAGGAAAAAACTAGCAGAAATAAACATATTTCTCCTCATTAGGCCTCACCTGGGGAGGCATATCAGTTTTGGCGTATTCCCAAGTCTACCACTTATTGTTGTTAATATTGAAAAATTTGAGTTGATGTGAGCAATGATATATGTTTGCACAAAAATTAACTCATATCACTGTTATCAAATTCACCCAACATGACCTACCCATCAACCCTGAGTCAGAAATACGTGGTCAAGCACGCCCTGTTACATAGGCCTGCGGCAACTGATTGACGAATCACAGATGTGGTGGCACGTAGCCAGTAGACAAATGTGCGAACAGGAAAAACCGAGATCGATCGCACAGATAGGCAATGATACCACAATGGTCCAGGGAGATTGGCCCCAATAAAACACATATGGCCAGAGAGGTGCAAGCATTCCCAAAACACCATAAAGTTAGATGCCATATGAAATTAGGTACAGTCAGCCAAACAGAAAACAGAACCCACAGCACATGCAGTGATCAAGCTATCCTCATGCCGGACATCTGGACACGTTACCCACTGGCCCACATTGCGTCCATGCAAGGTCGAGACCCACCTGCATTTGTTATCAGGTGGTCAGATTTTTAGGCCCCAAGACTAGGCCTAAATTCCTTTCACTAAAAAAATAATCTACAAATTGTTTTATGATGCTTTGTGAAATGTATAAAATGATGCTCAGAACCTATGTACTTTGAGACAGTCCTCAGACTCCTACTCTCTAACTGTGCTCCCAGGCGTAGCATTTAGTTAAACCAACTCTTCCTGTTTTGCAAAATGCCTCATGTCTTTTGTTTTTTCAAGGTAAAATTCACATTCGAGAAGCATAGTAAGTCTTTGAGGGCGTCAAAATCAATGGGTGGTGCGTGGTCACTTCTTTTGCCAATCTGTATATGGAATGGTTGGAGAAATGTTAAAATTGGTCAAAATGTCCCACCGAAATGATGAATCCTGTGATATACTGGGGTCGATATATCAACAATGTCCTGATATTGTGGACAGGTAGTGTAGAATTGTTGTTGGACTTTACATTTCTCAACAACAATTTCCATATCATTACCTTCACATACCAATACAGTTGAACACAAATGTCATATCTGGACCTAACTCTGTATGCCAAGGACTCTAAGATTCTGCCATCCCTCTATAGAAATCCTACAGCATGTAACTCCATTCTTCATGCTCAAAGCTCACACACTAGATCACAGATACATTCAATATCTTATGGTGTAATGACTAGGATAAGAGGCAACTGCAGTGAAGAAGTAGAATTTGCATATGGCTGGGTCTGAACTGGTGTGGCGAAGTGAGCTAAAGAACGATGATGGATTCAAACCAGATCTGTGATTGTCGGTGAGTGTCTGAAAAGTTTCAACGTTCCGTCCATCATCTCCTTGTGTTTGCTTTGTTTGCCCTAAGTTGGCAGGGTATGCCGAGACGTGGGTCCCTTTGCCACTGGATCCAAGCTAGCCTGGCTGATGAGGGGTGTTACCTGAAACCGGTCCCAGGATACTTGTTTCAGGTCAAGGGAAGACCTGGCTTGTCAGTTCGGGCTGGACTGTTCCCATAAGGAACACAGTCAAGATGATTTGCATATGGCTGGGTCTGAACTGGTTTGGCGAAGTGAGCTAAAGAACGATGATGGATTCAACCCAGATCTTGACTGGTGGTGAGTGTCTGAAAAGTTTCAGCGTTCCATCCATCATCTCCTTATGTTTGCTTAAATTGTATTTACACATTGCACATAATTAATTATCAATTAAAATATTAATAATAATTACCTAATAGTAAACTAATTATATTTAACTTTCCACCCTTTAACCTTAGAAAACAAATAGCCCGCAACTAATATATATATATTTAAAAAGTTAATTTCTTAATGTGCATAATTAATTATTAATTAAACATCTAATAATAACTAATTAATTATATTTAACCCCCCACCCTTTATATATAAAACAAACAATAATTACACAATTTACAAAATAAATTATCAATTAATAAAGTAATTATAATAATAAATAATTATAATTAATTTACTTCCCATCCTATACTGCCACAAAACCCACAACCTACACCTAAAACTTAAATTAAAAAAAATATATACAATTAACATTAATAATTATAAATTAATTTATTAATTTGAATTAAAAATACATTATTAATAAATTATAATTAATTTACTTCCCCATACCCCAGCAAAACCCACATCCTGCACCAAAAATTTAAATAAAAAATATAAATGTAATCATACGATTAAGATAAATAATTAGCAGTAAAATAATAATAAATAATAATTAATTAATTATAATTAAATTACTTTCCACCTTGTACCCCTTCAAAACCCACAACCCACACCTAAAACCTAAATTTAAAAAATAATAATTATACAATTCACATATATAATTATCAATTAAATAATTAATATTAATTAAAAATCAATTATCAATTAATTATAATTAATTTACTTCCCACCATGTACCTCTCTAATACACACAATACGCTGCGGTACAAAAACTGAAAAATATATTGTTTAATTAAATTTAAAAAGTGCTAAAAATCCATACACTATATTAAAAATTATTAACAATATTTAAACAAACAAGTTATAACATATACATTTAAAATGTATAGTAAAATACAAAAAAATTATTCAAATCAATATTATTAACAACAATATTTTTTGCAGCGATGTTAACAACATACATATTTTTACAATCAATATTAACACTTTCTATATTTCGAATATCGATATTATGTACCTTAAAATCGATATTCTTGTCAACATTATTCTTGCTGACGGTACTTCTGCCTGACGATATTTCTGTAGGTCGATATTAACATTTTTACATTTTGTCTAAATACCCCAGATATTATCTATCTAAGCCATACATTGCTAGGCAGATTGGAGAAGAGATCTGACACACGTTGTGTTGTAACAACTCAAGGCATCATCTAGCAAATAGATAGAGTGTCAATATTTACCCCTCTTCACGACAATATCCAAGATCTAGTTTATCAAGAGTTGTGGTTATGTAGTTCAAATTTTGCCCATCTGCTGAGAACCTCGTAAGACCCTCCAACCACCTAGCGAAGGCTTCTTCAAAAGGTTTCTTCCTCAGCATTTTGGCCTGCCAGTGATCTAGGAATTGAATTTCTGTCATTCTCCATTTTTATAATATTAAACTGTGGCCCACTGCAAGGCCGATAAACACAAAATACTGCACATTTTGGTTCACATTTCTGACAGCATGGGAAGAGCTAAATAATGCTAGAGTAGTCTCTGTTGTTATAGGGAATTGGATAAAATCATTGAGCTCCTGAAGTACTTGCTCCAAAAACTCATGAAGGGCTGGAAATGAAAAAATGAAATGAGTCCAATCCCCTGTCTCATTTAATTGGCAGCAAAATCATTGGTCAGGCATTGTATCTACCATCCCCTTATTATTTTCCTCTGAACAGTTCGGGGCACACAAAGATTTCTGCAGGCTGCTTTTGTCTCCCCTGTCGCCTAACCTTTCTTAAAGACTGCACTGCAAGTTGCTTTCCAGTATCCTTTCCAGTGCTGGGCTCTATGGCCCTGTACATGCAAAGTGCAGCAGGAATACGGGAAGTGAGAGGCACTCTTCATGAATTATTTTTTTTCCATTCTCCTCTTTCACTTTTGATAGGCCTCTACCTGCTTCTGTCCGCGCAAATTTTTTAAGCAGCATTGTTTTACATTATATACATTCTCTGCAGCTGGACTGCTGGAGCTGTGGGGCTCCCCTCTGTCCTCTAAGCTCTAACCTCTTCACCCGCACTGTGGGAGCTACGGGGTCATCCGTTACATCCGGTGAACCAACTTAAGAATTATAAACATCAGTGCACATGAAGAACACAAATGTGTCCATCTGCCAATTAAGTAGGTTTGAAATTATTCACAAGAGACAATAGCATCCGTGCCCTGTCACTTTTCGAACCTAGCAGGCTCTTGCCATGGAAACCATAGCTCTCATCTGAAATGGACTTCTCATGACTTCACACATGATGTCACAGATGTCATTCACAGGGTTGTATGATGGAACAACGAAATCTCTAACCCCGCATGCCTAAACTACGCGGTCTGAATAACAACAGCGTCTTAACCATGCATTGCTTTACCACGCTTGCCTTTACTATGAATTTTCAATGATAAAAGCATGCATGGTAAAGGGGTATGCATGGCTAAGGTCGCCACCCTCTTCCCACTGCCCTAAGGTACAAAACCTCACAGCCCCCCTCCCGCCCTGAGGTGCAAATACCTCTACCCCCTGCCAACCCTCACACTGTGCCCTTCCCCTGCCCTAATGCTTAAAACCCTGTCCCTTAACCCTGTCTCATAACCTAGCCCTGGCCAGCCCTGACCTAGCCCTAAGAACTGCCCAGTCCTCCTGTAAGCCCTAAAAACTACCCCAACTACCCATCCCCCTGCCCTGAGGCCTAATACCCTAACCCCTAATCAAAAAAACTACCTCAACACTCCCCTAGCCCTAAAAACTACTCCAAACCCCAGCCCTAAAAACTACCCCTGACCCCCCAGCCCTGAAAACTTGCCCCACCCCAGCCCTGAAAACTAGCCCCAATCCCCCAGCCCTGAAAACTACCTCCAGCCCCCAGACCTGAAGACTAGCCCTGAAAACCCCCAGCCCAGAAAACTACCTAACCCACCCCCAGCCCAGAAAACAACCTCCAACCCACTCTCAGCCCACCAAACTACCCTCGACCCATTCCCCAGCCCACAAAAGTACCCCAACCCACCCCCAGCCCCACTTAAAACAACCCTGACACCAACCCCCAGCCCACAAAAAAAAAATGACCACCCCAGCCCACAAAAGTACCCCGACCCACCCCTGAGCACCACTTACATCACCACGGATCTCTCCCTGATTCCTGCTTCCGTCCGTCCAAAGCTAGACTACCCCCGATCCACCACCAGCCCACAAAACATTCTGGACCCACCCCAGCCCACAAAACATTCCCGAGCCACCCCCAGCACACAAAACAACCCTGACCTCTCCAGCCCACAAAAGTATCCCGAGCCACCCCCCAGCCCCACTTAAAACCACCCCGATGCACCCTCAGACCACAAAACAACCAGACCCCATCCCACAAAAGTACCCCGACCCACCCCCCAGCCCCACTTAGCTCACTGTGGATCTCTCCTTGCCACCTGCTTCCATCCATCCGCAAGCCCTACTGCGCATTGCCTTAACTACGCATATGCGTGGTTAAGGCATATGCGTGGTTAAGGCATGCGTGGTAGGGTTTGCGAACTCGGAACACTCATGGTGTTCCTACTGTTCCCCCATTCCCAGTGACAACGATGAAATTATTGATGAGTTTCCATATCACCATATCATTGACATAATCAATGTCATGACAATGAATATGGCACAATTTCTTTGTTTGGTAATATATTGTTACTTCCTGATGTTTTGTTGGTAAGTCCATAATATTGTGAGGACATGGGCATGCTTTTGGTGGGTGTGTTATAGATTTAATGGCGAAGGTGCAAATTATGTTTGTGTGCTTAAGCATTATTTATCAATGTCAGAGGGATTCAGGGGAATATTTTCAAGTAAGTGGCGGAGTGCGGGTTAGCTTCAAAATTGCTAAAGTTGTGCTCCGTCACTTTAGAAACGCAGAAATGTGCCGTATTTACAATAATACAGAACTTCCTTGCATTTCTCCCTGCGCTGGTGATAAATTCAGCTGCCTAGCACCTGCTTTGAGGGAATGATTGTTTATGTGCAGGAACGGTGTCCCTTCCTGCACATAAGAAATCCAGAATGGCGATTTGCAACTCCTATGTGTGCTGCATTGTGCAGCACCCAGAGAAGTTGTGAATCGTCATTTTTGTAATGATTGTTTATATGCAGGAAGCACACCTTCCTGCACATAAACAATCAATCTTTCATTGCAATTTGCTGTTTTTATGTGTACTGCACAATACAAATTAAGAATTTCTCCACCTTTTGCCATGTTAAGACCAGGTTTTCCCTGGTCTTAATTTTGAGCTGCCTCCTGTTTATGCCACCTTTGTAAATAGGGGGCAGCGTCAAAATCAATGGGTGTTGTGGCGGAACGCCAACCACAATACCCATTGCCCACCCCTTTCATGCTAAATCTAGCTTGAAAGGGGGCGTTATTTACAAGTAATGTTCCTGTGGCAATAGGGGCTTGTAAATATGCCAAGTTTTATATCCCAACCATAACTCCTCTTTGAATCTGCGGTTTAAAAACTATGCGGAATGTGTTCAACCATAATTCACCCGTAACAATTCTTTTCAGTCAATTTTTGGTTGTTTTTTTTTGTTATATATATTACATCAAGTTGGCAGTCAAGCCTCACTGTGCATGGCCTTTGGCTTGGCACGATGGGTTTGGCCTCAAGCCCTGGCCTCTGGCCAGGCTCTCGAATAACCACTGGCAGTGAATCCACATTTTATATGTCCTCCAGTGATTCAGGGTCTCGCCCTTTGGCTTAATTGCAGTATAAATGGCAAATGGGGCCTGGCTATCTATTTGCTTGGATTCTGGGCCCGGCACAACACAGTCTATACAAAAACTAATGTTTTAAACAACCTCCTGTTGTGTGCAGGAGTGGTGGTCGCTGGACCTGGCTGTGGCAGGAAAATAAAACTAACAGCAATTATTCTTCACCCATTTCACACTGCCTACATTTACATGCCAGGGTTAAAGAAGTAAAGTGTTTCAGATAATATCTACTATGGTGTTTATAAAGAATATTTCTACTTTTTGACAAGAAACATTAGCTGTATAAAAGAACATTTTTGAGTTGTGAATTTCCCCATCGTGTTTTGAATATAGTGGGGCCTATATATTTTTTTGGGTTGTTTGTTCATTATGTAATGTACTAAAATTAAAATATTTAAAAAATAATTACTAGTTTAATCCCAGACTGCACGTTACAAAATGGATGCCTCTGAGATGTAAGTGGCTCATGCATTTCTTTGTCCCTTTTCTGTTTTCCATACTTTGTATGTATTGCAAGTCATTACCCACAATACAATGTGTGATCAAGCTTGCTGTGCAAGCGAAACGCGTTACTGGATTAAAACCAACTTCTGGTGTAAAGCAAAATACTCTGAGTGATCACTTTATTGGATTTATTTTGGGAAATACTGCCCGGCGCGCTCCGCCGGCTCTGAGCGATCCTCTGCACAGGGCGAGGGGAGACAGAAGGAGCAACAACTGAGGAATATATATATATATATATATATATACATACACATACAAACACACATATATTTACATACATATATAATTTAACAATAATTAATATTAATAAATAAATATTGTATTACTTTTAAATAATGTGCTGTTTTAAATCAATTACTTTAAACATTGATATTTATTAAAAATAGATAAATATATATACCTATTTCAGGTTCACATTTTTTCACCGATATTTTTGACAATTTCATTTTCAATATAAGTATTAGATCACGATATTCTTGTCAACATCTTTTTTGACATATTTGTGTCATTCGATATTATGTCAGTTAAGCATCCCTGCAGAATGCTGTCCTGTCCCTAGAATATGTGTGGCCCTTGCAGGCAATACATTTCTAGTCCTTTGCATGATAGTGGTCCACTGGTGAAATATGAGAGCCTTTCTGATGTCATTCTGTTTGTGTCTGACATAGTGGTGGGTGTTCATCCTCATGTTGTGGCTGTTCCTAGTGTAAAGCTGGACATCCGGCATAATAGCTCTCCATCACTGACATATTTGTGTGTATTCAATGTGGTATACTGGCCAAGCCTGAGGGACAGCAGAGTGTACCAACATTTTCAAATTTAATTTATTAATAATAAATGCACTCAATCTATTTGAGTTTTCAAAAAGATTTAATACTACCTTTGTAAACCCTAATGAGGACACTTACTTGTCATGTCACAAGGGACATTCATAGTTTAGGCAGGATTAAAAAAACAAAAAAAAGCAATAAAATAATCACTGGCACGGAGAGGCAAGATGGGGTCCGCCGGATCGGACATGTAAGTAACAGCTTCCGGCCCCCCCCTCTACACAGCAACGCGGCACTAAGCGCATCGGAAAAAGACTCGATTCTCCACCTTTTGCTGTCTTTTGTTGCCTTTTGCTGCTATGTACCTGCGAGGTCCCGTACTGGCGTCACTGGTGGAAACTTCTGCCTGACTCTCTTGAGACTCTTTGATGTGGCCTCACGCTCTCTGTGCTTTCTGCTTCCACGGCGGTTACTGGTGCTGGCTTAAGGTGTGTCTGCTCCAGCTTCGGCCGCACCCCCTCTCGTCATGCCGCCCAAGTCAGCCAGAGGAGTGAAATCCCGGGTGGTCTCGTATACAGCCGAGACAGGTAGAGGAGTTCCCGGTTTTGGTGTGCAGCGTATTGGAGTTGGCTCGAAGGAAGGAGCAGTGGGAAAATTGGACAATCCTTATGGAGGTAAGCGGGGGGAAGATTCCTGCATTATTTATGCCTCCCAACAGCAGGAAATCTATGTTGTCTCAAGACCCACTGCTGGTAGATTGGAAAACCCCAGAGTCTGCCTTACAACATCAGAGCACTGACCTAGCGGTGGTGAACAAGCTGCCCTGAAAAGTGTCCAGCAGGTTCAGGAACCCCCGGAGCAGTTAAATAAAAATAAATCCAACTGGAGCTCTAAGGAAAGGGAGGATGCTGCAGGTCATAAGCAAGGAGTGATGGAAAATCAAAAGACTTTACCCCTACATTTTGGAAACTGTAAGGACAATCCCAAGCAGCACACTGAGCCCACGGAGTCAACCTTGGTAGTCCAAGCTGGACCTCCCCTGAATAAATCCACAGTGGAGGGAATACCGAAGGTTAGGTGGCAAGGGGCGGAATTTGCTGGTAATATACAAGATTTAGGGAAGGAAAGCGACTCTGGGGAAAAAATCTTCTCTATGTCGGACCCCTCCTACTCATCAGACAACGAAGTGGAGGCAGGCCTTAGAATATGATCAGGAGGAGAATCATCTGGTAGCGGTGGCAGTGAGCTGAGCAGCATGCAACTTGAGCGAGATGACAGTGGGAACATCCATATGGGCCAGATGACCGTGCGTAAGAAGCAGGCACCCCCTGAAAAGGCGATACAACCAGAGGATACAGGCACTTTGTTATGGGATTATTCTCTTTCACCTGGGCTGGCACTCGATGTGGGGGCTGCCTCCAGTTATACTGCAGAAGCCCCACCGGAAAAGCTAGATGAAGAGATCTCCTTGGCGGTCATTTACCAAGGCATACTGGATCACAGAGCAGAGACCCGAATGGAGAGCCAGAAAATGCAGGGTGCCTGTCGTAAAATTCAGAACACAGTTAGGAGGATCGCAAAATCCTGTACCAAATTTGTGGAAAGGATTAGCGAAGCAGAGGTGGGCATATACACCCTCGAGGATGAAGTGTCAGCCTAGAGATCCATTACGGAAGCCATCCGTGCACATAAGGAGGATACCCTAATGGAAACTGGCTGACTTAGAGAACCGCTGCTGCATAATAACTTGAGAACTCTGGGCATTCCAGAGGGAACTGAGAGACAGGATAGACGGAAATTTGTGGTGGATTTGTTTGTTGAGGCCTTTCCAAAATTATCAGTGTGGAACTGGGACAATGACATTCAAAGGGCACATCGCTTCCGTTTAACCAACCACCTGTTAAAGCAAGGCAACCTGCTCCTAAGCCCAGGGCTATTTTGATCTGCCTAAATAATTTCTTGGCTCGCCAGGCAGTATATTATTTACCACAGCCTGATAGGAAGTGGGCAGGGAAGGGTACCCAGTTTTTTGTTAGACCTGATTTTTGCCACCAAACCGTGGAAAAACGTTGGCAACTCTGCCAATTAATCACACCATTCCAAGGCAAGGGCACGCAGGCTTTTCTGTTGAACCCCGCAACGTTAAAAATGGTGTACAAGGAGCAAACATGCTTTTTTCATCAGAGGTGCAAGCTAAAGCACATTTACATTCACTGTAGGGGCAGTTTTCAGACATGAGAATCCATACCTCTGGGTTGTTAAAATGCCTTCTTATAGGGTAGATATTTAATGATTAGGTTTTTCATTTCTGGAATAACGCAGTAATGAGATTCTGAGATAAGATTTTGGGATTTTTTCTTTTTTGGTGGGTAGGCTAGGCATATTGAGGGGGGGTATATCGGGTGGCAGGGGAGCATCCCATCTAACGGGACCTTGGGTCCTACTGCCTCGTTTGTGGGGAAGGGAGGGGGCAGAGGGGGTAGTGGGTGAGGTGGGCAGGGTGGTAGGGTGGGGGCACAGGGTTGGGTTGGGGTGAGAGCGTGTGGTGATGGTGAAGGGGTGTGGTGTGCTTCTGGGGAGAAAAGATCAATCCATATCATGAGGATGTTGGACGGCTTTATGTTTGTTAATATTAGTAGAAGAGACATAAGTCTGGTTAATGCTGCAGTAATATATGGGGTGTAGGATGACACCTTTAGGGATACTGATAGAGCTAGATTTCTCAAATTAAGCATTGCTCTGTTTTGTGTTTCAGACAGACTGCATTTAAATTGGCACGCAGATTTTGGTGCAAGAGAAAACACATGGCACATGAAATATAAAATGAGGCCTGGTCAAAATGCTTTCAGTCTGAAATGCTTGTGCTGTATTAACATGTGTTTTTGCAGTGTAGAGAAACTCGTGATTGCAGTTTTCCTTTTTAGCTTTGAAGATAAAATGGAATGTGTTCTCTCCTCCCAGCTCCTTTCCCTTATAATCTACACTCCCTGTTCCCGTCTCAAGAGACTTTGGCTTTGTTGCATATTTAGACAATGCATATTCAGTTCATAACACATCTTCTTATAATGTGTATTAATTAATCAACCATGCACCAACACTACACATGGGGCAAAAGCATTTTGCATGAAAAGCTATCTAAAACATTAGAGCATGTTGATGTATTAACTGTTTGCGCTTTGAAAACTTGCACTGGTGCATGTTTATGCTATATTGTACATTGCACATTTTTGCATGTTGTGCACAAATAATAGAAAAGCTGCTTTAAATTAATAGCTTTTGCTAGGTAATAACTAATACAGGGTAATAGTATGGGGGAAGGTAAACATAATGGATTTTATTTAATAAATTAATACTTTTTTGTATTTGTTTTGTTTTTGGTCTACCATAAAATGGCTGCCTGGGAATCCAGCATGGCTGAGAATTGTACTGAATGAGAGACGCATGCGCAGAACTGCCAAGTGCCTCAAGTGAAGACACATGGGTCAAGGCCACAGTGAACTGTACATTCTTGTTATCGTGCCAATGTACCAGTGTTTGTGGAAAGTATCTTTCCTGCGTGCGATGTGAAAGGAAGGAGGAAATGGACTGATACATTTTTCTGCCTTAATGTTGCATATTTGTATAATTATTGATGGTGAAACAATAAGACTGTATTAAGCATTAACGCTTCCTTTGTTAAAACTGGTATGGGTTAGATTTGCAATGAGAACAGGATGGTGAGACCCTCATGTCATCTATGCTAACCAATCACAGTGCGAGTTTCAACTGAAACTGCAACATTATTAGTATAGTCAGCCAAGAATTAGAGTATAAATAATGACCCTTTGGGGGCGTGTCATGGCTTAGGGGGAGATGAGCAGATCTGACCAGACATCATATGGGTTAGGTACGTGAACGTCGCGGGTGCAGCCTGGGAGGAGATTGCGTCTGAGGAGAGACAGAGGGAGGTGGGGGTTCTTGCTCATATTTTTTTTGAGAGTCCTTGCATGTCATATTTTTGGCAAGGCATATCACATTCCTCTGTGCTCTGTGAAGGAGGGGCCTTTTCAGGAGCAGCCTCTCTCTGTGAACACAGAGAGGACAGATGAACAGACCAGGGCAGAGAGTGCAGCTGATAGAAAAGGTTTAGATTTAGATGCTAAAACTCTAAGTTTATGCTTTGACTAACTAATTAGTTTTGAAAAGATTTATTTGTCTTATGCATTTATTTCTCTTTATGGGAGATTTTTGCCAATTATTAATTATTGATTAGCCTTGCAAAACTCACTCTTGAATTATATTTTTCCTGAAACCCTTTAAAGAGTTCTGACTGACATAGAATTAGGGTTTTTTCCTCCTAATGGAGTGCTTTGTATGCAACCTATAATATGTTTTGTATTAATTCTATTTTTCCGATTTTCAATTCTGTAACCTGATTGATATTTTACTAATGAATAAAGGGTCAGAGAACTTTAACTTTTAACTAGAAAATAAAACCCTTTAAAATACTCACAACTCTCTTTATTGGCTTAAATATTAATTGCATTTTTGATTTTTCATGTTTTTGTAAAGTCTCCTAATGGTAATATACAGTGGCAAGGGTCCAGTACCTTTACAGCGGTAAATTAGAAGGTAAATGAGGTTTTGCATTGAGAAATTACTGTGAAATTACTGCTGCATCAATACACATATGTTCGTTCAATGTATGTTTCCTGAACAGTAGTGGAAAAAGGCAGCGGGTAGCGGCGGATCTATGGTTAATGAAACCTGACATTCTATGTCTACAGGAAACACATATCCCGTGGGGTAAACAGAGGGTTTTGAACAAGCTCGGCTATACACTGATTGGCGGTTCATTGCAGGCTACCACAAACAGGGAAGTGGCTATCTTGGCGAGACAGGGGATTGAGGGAGGATATTGGCTAATGACAGATGGGTTATCACAGAAAGTGTAGTCGGGCCGCCAAGTTTGTTTTGTTGCATGGTCTATGGGTCGAACTTAGATGAGGCATCAGTTTTGGAAGGGCTGAATGTCGAATGGGCATCATGGCCTACTCCCTTGATTTTATGTGGTGACTTCAACATTCACTTGGGTTGCCAGGAATCGGAGTTAAATATCAACAAATACAGGGGTAGAAAAACCTAATGTTTTTAGGGCGTTACAGCAGCTAGTGGCAGACCATGGATTGGTTGATGTGTGGCATACTCTGAACTATCCAGATCCAGGATATACATTGTATTCATCCACACAATAAACTGGTCCAGCTGGATTATGTTTTTATGTCAAGGGCACTTACATCGGGGGCTAAGATGCAGGTGTGGCCGAGTATTACGGCGAACGATGGTCCGCTGCTGTTGGATATTCCCGCCATCAGTAGAATTACTCCTGCAAGATCCTTTTTCTTTGATAGGAAGCTTCTACAGGATACTTTGTTTCTCAACCAAATAAAAACCTGGTTAGTGCAGTTCCTGGATATTAATAGGGACTCAACTTCCAGGGCTATAGTGTGGGATGCCCTAAAGGGCGGACTCAGGGGGGAAGCTCTCAGCTATGGACTCTTTAGACAGCTCAAAACTAATATGCAGGGTCTCCTGGATGACCTTAGAATTGCTGAGGAGAAGCTTATGCAAGGGATATCTGCCGGTGTTGCTATTAATCCTTGCAAACCATGATAGCCCGCTGAAAGGCCAAAATTAATTTAGTATGAAGTAAGGAAATCACTAGTAAATACAAGCTTTTTAGAGAAGAGATCTATGAATATGGTGAAACCACAGGTCGATGTCTGGCACAAGGGCTATGATTGAAGGAAGAGGCACAAAGAATCAGCACTATGACTGACTCTGGGGGGAGGATAGTGGAAGCAAGCAAGCGACGGGATTCTAGATGTGTTTCATGCATTTTATGAGGTGTTGTATGCTGAGAGCAATCGTGATGGTCAAACTGGGGAAGCGCTTCTACAAAATTTAAATACGGCAGTGCTAGGTCGGGAAGAACAGATAATGCTGGACACCCCGATTACCATGGATGAGTTTGAAGAGGCAATACACTCATTAGCCAGGGGTAAGGCTGCGGGCCCAGTGAAGCTTCTGCTCGAGGTCTATAAAACCTTTTTTCAGGAACTTAAGGGGGATATGCTGGCTACTTTTCAAGATGCACAGCGTGGAAATGCTCCACCGTCTTGAGATGAGGCAAACATTATTGTCTTTAAAAAAAGATAAGCCTCCGGCTCTGCCGGGTTCCTATAGACCGATCTCCCTAATAAATTGCAACAGGAAAATCTATGCCAAAATTTTAGCAACACGACTGGCACGGGTAATTACCCCTTTGGTTTCTATCCACCAACATGGTTTTACACTGGGCAGGGGCACAGTCAATCATATAAACAGGGTAGTGACCCTGTAGGATCCGGCTAAAGTACAACACACTACGTTGGGTCTGGTACTTCTAGATGCCGAAAAGGCATTTGACCGTGTCGCCTGGAGATTTCTATGGGCGGTATTATGCAGGTTGGGGTTTGGCTCAGGTTTTATCAAGGCTATCCAAGTTATGTATAAATCTCTGACTGCCAGGATATGTATAATGGGTAAGGAGTCTAACCCAGTTCGCATAACTAGGGGGACAAGGCAGGGCTGCCCGTGCTCCCGCTTCTGTTTGCCTTGTATATTAATCCCTTTTTAACAATGCTGGAAGGAAGTAACAAGATTAGTTCTGTAGTTTGTGGGTGGCACCAGTTCCGGGTACTGGCATATGCAGATGACATTGCGGTAGTGACTCCAGACCCAGCTGCAGCCATCCCGGAGATAGAACGACTCGCTAATATGTTCGGTGTGGTATCAGGATATAAACTCAATCCACCTAAAACACATATTATCTGCACCAAGGCGGCCTGTCCAGGCGACCCAAGGGTAACTGATGAAGTCGCATATTTGGGGATTAAAATTAGGGTGTGTCTGAAGGAACTAGTTGAGAACAACTGGGGGCCATTCTTGCCGGAATCAAGTACGAACTACAGCGTATGGAATGTCTGCACCTCTCACTGGTGGGGCGGTGTAATGTCCTCAAAATGAAGGTCCTCCCCAAAGTTTTATATTTCTTGAGCAGTACCACTTGAATTAGCACAGGCGTGAATAATGTACTTGCTGGAGAGAGCTGTTTTCTGTCTAGTCATGGTTTTGACTTATAAAGTAGTAGAGAGGGTTAATGAGCCTGCTGCAAATGTGTAACAAGTAGATCACATATTAGAATTTTATAGTGATAGCTCAGTTTGTAAGTTACAGTCCTTGTAATATATAGCACAGTGAGCTATGAACCATCATCAAAGAACTGAATGGCAACTGTAAAGCGCGTGTTGATCCTTTTTTTTAAAAACTTTTTTCACAAACTTTAGTTCATTTAAGGTTGCTAAAAAGGGTTAATTTCAGTAGTGAAAAATTCTTATTGATATAGAGAACTCAAACCACTTTTACATTTTAAATTATGAGTTTGTATTTCTCCAGGTAAAGCAGTCTTAACATACATTGCTTATCAGTATGGATGATACGATTCCTACACCTTGCAGCTCACATTGTCCTGCGTTTGATTTACACATTTGTGTGATACATTGTCTCTGTCTACTATGTGTGTGTGACACAAAGCGTGCTCTGACGCAATACATTGGGCTTATGGAGAGATGAGGTGCACAGATGGAGGGAGGTAGCGAGAAAATCCATGGAGAAGATGTTCATGGGCAGTGGGGCAGGGAGCCAGCAAAGATTGCAGTATCGGGTGCCACTAATGCAACATCCAGCAGTGGGTGTTAGTGTGATCTGCCCTTAACTCAGGAAGTGAGACACAGTGCCACTGACCCATCCACATCTTATTTTCCATGGTGCAGAGTCTCCTGAATTACCTCTTTACCCAGATCACTCTGAATTCTCCAAACTAAGGGGCTTATTTACAAGCCCATTGTGCCGCCGGATTAATACCTTTATTTCTACTTGTTTTTCCTTTATCTATGTGTGCTGCATTCTGTAGCACACATAATAAGAGGAAAACACCTCTTGTGACTGTTTTTGTGCAGCCCTACAATGCAGATACCCTTGCACCATGTCACAATGGTGCCTGCATTGGTGCATGGCAGACCATTGTGTGCCAGCGCAGGGGAAAAGCACAGGAATGTGCCATATCTTGTAGATATGGCACACTCCTGCCATTTTCATTTGATGCACAGAAGCACAGCGGGAAGGCTTGTTGCACCGCCATGCGTCAAAATATTATACATGAGGCCCTACGTTTTTTATTGTTCATTTAAACGGTGTGAATGGGTGAAAAATAATTTATAGATACCAAAAAACACATTATGAAAGGGAACCCAGGCATGCACCATAATGTGAATCAGAACCATTAGAACAAAATAAAAAGAACTGATCTTTAAAAAGCATATTTGATCTTGCAGGTATCTCAACAGTGATGTAGCATGGGCGGGATCCACAGGGGTGGTTACCCCAGGTGCAAAATTCTTAGGGGTTCAAAATTTCAAAAGAAACTATTGTGCCCCTAACCCGTGGACTGTTAGCACTTCCTGAGCTAAGACTCCACAGGTTAGGGGGCGCAATACTTTCTTTTAAAATTCTGCCCTTGTCACTGGAACCCCACACTACGCTGCTGTATCTCAAACACCTATATATTATAACTCTCAAATCAACAAGATTAAAAAAATACTTCTTAAATCCATAACTCAAATGCAACTGATGGCACACTGAGTTTGTATATTTCATTCCATTTTATGATTCAAGTTTGGCAAATTTGATTTAGTGGCATATACGTTTCCACAAACACCCACCCACTCAAGCCATCATAAGAGAAGCCCCCAGCTGGTTCTAGCTTTTTAACCAAGAACACTGGGCATTCGGGAACATAGTTTTATGTTGAGCTTTTAAACATGGCATCAGAAATTCCTGTTTGGGCTATGCTTTTGGATAAAACGGCAGGAATGATTGATGTATCACATATGACATGTTGCCAGTTGGCACCTGTGCACACCTATCTCTTAATACTTAATCCCATGTTTTGTCACATAGGCATGCCCTTCTACTGTGGTATTCTGCGTGTTTGGGTGAGAGGTGCTGTTGCTACTACTGCTACTGTACATCTCTGGTGAAGGTGGCTGCCATTGCGCCTTGTTCCCCATGGTGTATAGCTCGTATGTGAGATGTTTTGCTGTACTCCTGTTTCTGGTGCTGTATCTGTTTCATGAGGGAGAACTCTACACCTGCTGCTCATATTGTTCATGTTTAGTGCAAGAGAAAATTGCACATCATCTGCCCATGCTGTACCTGTTCTTCTCGGGAACATTGTACTGCTGCTCGCTGTAACACACCGATGTAAGAACGATTTGAATGCTGATGTCTATCGTACACTTTTCTTGTGCCAGGAAAGTTTGCAGTGCTGGTGGTCGTGGTGTGCCTGTTCTTTGTGTAAAGGACGCTTGCACAGAAATTGCCTCTGCTATGCCTGTGATAGAGCGCCATGTTATCGAGAAATTTGTAGGGGTGCATTATATTCACCGTTAGTTCGCACCCGTATATATCCAGATATATATACATATGAATGGCCAGTAGATGTAGTTTTAACCCACAGTTATTGAAGCAAATAGAAGCTTAACTGTGTTATTTTAGTCATGGAAATGTAATGCTTAATTGAAACGTGTTTGAAATAATGCATAAACGAATTAGCCCATGTGTAACCAAGATGTAGTAGTTTAAACGTGTACCATAGTAAATTGCACGTGTAGTTCCCCTTTCGCATACGAAACGTAATGAACCAATGCTTATAGAAATGACTAGAATTGTGTGTTTAAATTGTGTAAAGGCCTGACTGCATATACGTCAAGGAAAGGCCTGTTCATTCCTATGTTAGCTTAATATTGTAGGCCAAGAAGGTGTTCTCTTGGGAAGGCTCTCTGGGCACCGATGGTAGAATTAATTAGCAGAGTGAAAAGTTTCTGTTGAATTGTATCTTCTATTGCAGGTGCAAGGACACATGCCTCGTTAGTAAAAGACTGGCTCTTTGTTTTAGGAGCTAGGGTGGTGGGAGGCATTGAGATGGGAGTATACTGGAATGTAGGGATGATACTTTCAGCGGAGAAGGTGCCTGAGACCCAAGGTCGTTGTAAACGTCCTGGATGAAGTAAGAGTTTCGATGGAAAAGTACGAGAAGGAAGACCTGGCCAAAGAGGCGTGACAAGGGCATGTTCAATTGTATTTGGGTTTTGTATTAGGGACAGTGCCCCGAGGGAGGCGAGAAGAGAGGAGGTAGAGGAGACCAGAGAGAAGGGCTAAGAGAGAGATCTATTAGGAAGGAGCATCTTAGACCGAGCTCGAAATGCTAAGTGAGTGTGCTTCTTAGGAAGCCTTCACAGTTGACACCTTTTCCTTTACTCTTGCCTGGGGAAATTCGTTAAGTAGGTATGTCACCCTAGTAATAGAGTAGGGACAGAATGATTTTACGCTTATTTAGATAAATGAAGAATAATATAGAGATTGGAGCAGTTATTGCTTGTTTAATACTTCTGGAGCTAACGATTTTTCTTATTCTGAGTCGGATGAGACTCCTGCGTAGGATGATGTTTGTATTAGTGCCCATCTATCTCTTTAACCTCGTGTTGAGGTGCTTGCACGTTCAGCTATTTTTGGCAGTAATAAACTCACAAAATTGAATTTGGAGTCAGTGGTCTTTTAAGGTAAACTGAATTCTAAATTGTTGCATAGACTTTCTTCCCTTTACACTATTCAGCAGGTAAAAAGATCCTGGTGACACGGAGATCCTTAGAAAAGATAAGATAAGGATCAGCGTTATCACCTGTTTTGCATCAGGGAAATTCGCAGTAGAGCTCTGTGTGCTATTTCACTTTATTGTGAAGAAATCTTACACCAGAGCTGCCTGTGCATAACCTGCATGAAGACATTCTACTCTCCTTTGCAAGGCTTCTACCTGCATAGTACTAGCTGTGGGTGTATAAATGAAGGTTGCACTGCTGCTACCTATGAACTGCTTCTTGTGAATGTGAGAAACTTGAACTGCTCCTGTTGGTGCTGTATCTGTGGTCTGGGGTGTAAATTTGCTCTATTGCTGCTTTGGCTATTGCGTTCTGTTGCACATTTTGAAAATATTCCTATGCACTTAGGCAGAGGGCCATCAATAACCCAGTGAGGAGAAGAATGTGGACCGCACTGATGGTGTAGGAGTTAGGGCTCAAGCATGGTGAGAAGAAGGCTAAGAATATTCGAGTTAAAAAGAAGGAAGAGAGAAGCAAAGGAACAGTCAAGGAAAAGGAACAATGAAGTGGAGGCAGGGAAAAGAAATGTGAGAGGTAGAGGAAAGAAAAAGATTACAAAACATCTCTAGGGGAGAGAATGAAATGAATGGGTATAACAACTGAAAAAGATGCATGTGAAAGATAAAGGAAAAGCAAAAGAGATATAAGAAAGGTGGTAGTAACTAAGAAATACAAGATGAGGAAGAAATTAGAAAAAATAAATAAAAGGGACAGGATATAAGATGCAGAAATAATAGAGAGAGTAAGACCAATGACTGAACAATGGCAAAGAACATGAGCAGGAACCAGAGCCCAATGAGTGAGAAATTGCGCAAGAATGGGAGGTAAACATGAAAAGGAGAGAGACATCCATTGAAAAGTGGTAAGGAGTTTAGAGTTGGGAGGGAGGCCTAAATATGTTGAAGAATGAGAGACTGGGTAAATTGTTTAAAGCTGAAAATGAGATGAAAGAATGAAAGCTAAGATGAGAGGCTGACTGGGAAAAATTGATCAAGAAATATGAGAGATTAAAATATCAGTAACATGCTCCAGTGGTGCGGTGCAAATAGAATTTTCAGTACCACAGCGGTACCACTTTTAATCACGATTGCCTTTGAAATTCTCGTAGCCCTGTGACTGTGCCCGGAGATCCCTTCATGTCACCAAGCATTTTCCCTTTTTCTCCTATAGCTCCATTTGACCAAGGTCCTCATCCTTGGTTCCAACCCTTCAGCATGGGACGACTCCTGGTGGCCGACATCACTGGGAACAGCCCCGACACCCACCGACCACGCACGCAACCTAGGGGTCATCCTCGACCCCACCCTCTCCATGACTAAGCAGGTCAACGCCGTTTCCTCATCCTGCTTCAACACCCTCCGTATGCTCCGCAGGATCTTCAAGTGGATCCCCACCGAAACAAGAAAAACAGTCACCCAGGCCCTCGTCACCAGCAGGCTGGACTACGGAAACGCCCTCTACGCAGGAACGACGGCTAAGCTCCTGAGACGGCTGCAACGCATCCAGAACGCCTCTGCATGTCTTATCCTCGACATCCCCCGACGCAGCCACATCACACCCCACCTGAGAGACCTGCACTGGCTCCCTGTCAACAAGAGGATAACCTTCAAGCTCCTCACCCACGCACACAAAGCACTCCACAACTCCGGACCAGCCTACCTCAACAGACGACTCAGCTTCTACACCCCCACCCGCCAGCTCCGCTCCACCAGCCTCGCCCTCGCCACAGTCCCCCGCATCCGGAAAACGACCGCCGGCGGCAGATCCTTCTCCCACCTCGCCGCCAAGACCTGGAACACCCTCCCCACCAACCTTCGGCAGACCCAAGACCTACTGGCCTTCAGAAGACTCCTCAAGACCTGGCTCTTCGATCAGTAGCAGCACCACCCCCCTCATCCCCCAGCGCCTTGAGACCCTCGCGGGTATGTAGTGCGCTTTATAAGTGACATGATTGATTGATTGATGTACCCTAATGTATCCCTGACAGCAGAACTTGTTGATCTCCTTGAACCTATTTGCTCTAGTTAAAACCCTGCTGCTAGCAATGAGGTAGGTTATGAGGGTAAAGTGCTTTAAAACTGTGGGAGGTAGGAGAACTGAAAAAGGGAGCCCCCTTGCAGTACATTGCAGGGGGCTCCCTAAGGTTTTATTATGCAACTGTGTGCAGGTTGCTAGTTTTCTGGTTCTTATCAGGCTCTGCAATAATTTTGGTTCATAAGTTTAAGTTTGATTCATTTGTGGCACATAGGTGCACAGGAACTTTTAAATATTATATATGGCTATTGAGTTCCATGTTTGTTGAAACATGGATTTAATAACCCATGTTTATCTTTCCTTGCAGGTGTTAGTATGTAAGTCAGAAATTGCAATGTGCTGGAGATGCAAAGTTCAATATCAGCAATGTACATGAGTGCAGAATAGCCTCTACCTGTTGTGGTGGAGACTAGTCTTCTCACTGTGTGGGTCATGAAGGTTTGGGAAGAAAAGCAAAGTTCTGGACGTGAGGTGGCTCACATATTTCTATACCATATCCAGGGAAGCTAAATCATGTGAGGGACTTGTTACAGGATTAGGTCCTAGTAATATTAGGGTCTCTTGAGGGATGAAGGCCAGAGTATCCATAGGGGTAGATTTGTGGACACCTTGTGGGAGGCTGTCACAAATGCTGAGGTCAGGTAGGAGCAGGCCTTGAGGTACATCATTTGAGTGCAGCACTGATGGGGACAATGTTTTTGCAGAAATTATGGAAAACCTTTGAGTAAGTGCAAGTGGAAAATAGATATTGATCCATGCAATAAGAGGCCTTTATAGATTGTACCTGCCTGGTGGTACAAAGTCATTGGCTCCAACAATGCAATGTGGGAGGAATGCTGTACACGTTCTACATAGAAACCTCTCTGAAGATGAAAGATCTACCCAAACATGATTGGTTGGGATTCAAACTTTTAGTAAGCACTCACACCAAATGAAAGCCAGGGACTGCGTATAAAAGGTAGAGACTCACTCCAGCGTGCAGAAAGCACCAGCACTTCCTGAACATGGAACCGTGAACTGCCTGTTGCCTCAAGGCTAGGGTTAATACTAATGCCCAGGGTCTGCAGCTGACCTTGCACAGGGAAGAACCCAGAGTATCAGGAAAATTCAAACAGACCTTTCTAATCCTCCCTAGAGCCTGGAGCTGGAACCAAGGGTCAAAGAAGTCCAGCTTAGTTCTTGTGTATCTTCTTTCCTCCTTTTTGCCCACTCCCATAGTTACCTCAGTTCTCTGTCTGACCCATTTGAGTACTAAGATCTGTCATTCTGTATGTAGCTATTGAGCAGGTGTCGCTAGCTGTTTGGGACAAATGATATGCAAATTTAAAGGGACTGTGAATACCCAAATTTGGCATTTCTTATATTGCTTCTTCCTAGAGATTGTGATCCATTAGTGGCCTCAGACAGTGTAATAGGAGTCACAATTATTGGCATGAGGCTCATACTCCCTGTGGCCTTCAAACAGCAGTGTGAGTAGCACAGTGATAACAATCAACATAATGAACATGAGCAGCTTATTTTGATTGCAACTTAAGCCTAGTGTTGGTACTTCTAGTAGCTGAATATTTTGTGTGTATTGTGTTGACAATTTCTATTATCATGTTTAACTGTGTAGTACATATCTATATGTTTCCATTATGTTTTTAGTGGTGTTAGCCTGTGATAACTGGATCTTACTGCATTGAATCTCAACCAATGTATCACTCACTTTGAGCTATTTATTGATTGATCAGCTAGTTCTGAGAGTCAAGGAGACTTTGGATAAAAATGTTATATTACACACCAAATGCCAAGCATCCTGATCAGTATGGAACACTTACACCCTCACCTCTGATTATAACCTCGTGTCCATGCACCTACACAGATATGGAGATAGCCTGATAGTCTTTCTAAAACTTCTACCATTAAAAGGATTCGGATCGGGGGGTGCATCAAGGAGTTAAATAATTGTTTCACTTCGAGTTATTCTCACTTCTCTATACATCCATGGGTAAATGTAGGTAAATGTCCTCTCCTGTGTTATGGAAGTGGGAGCTTTGGACGTCAACTAAGTGAGGAATCTTCTGGGAACCTCAACGATATGCCACATGGTCATCCAGGAGATGTCAGTTTCAAGACCTGTCACAATACTTCATGTTTCCCTTACACATAATAAATACTGGTGAGCCCTACCCTAATAAAATAATTATTAATGATTGTAAATATAACTACTGACTTCAGGACATCATCTGCCTTCTGTCCTGAGAATTGTGCATCATGTTAATTGTATTTAAAAAATAATGACGCTATAAAATCGGGAATGTTTTGCAGTTGTAGATCTGGCCCTTGTAGCTCATGGGACGGTGTCTCTGGAGAGCTTCCTGAGAGTGAATGCTGCCTCCAGCTTCATATAAGCAGGAGAGAGAAGAAGGGAGAGAGAGAAGCACAAACAGCAGATGGAAAACACGTCATGGTGAATGTCTGTAGAGTGCAAGTTTACAAGTATTGTGACCTCATAAGAGTATGTCGATTCTCCTCTCCCTCTTCTATGAATGCCTCTCATTCTTGAATGTTGTATGACTCACCAATCCTTTGATGACGGTGTTCCTACAGAGAGTGCTTGGAATCTATATTAGACAGTAACCTTCTACAACATGCATTATTTATGGATTATTTGCAAGTGGTTTTAACAGTAGTGGTCAGGGAGCGGTGTCAAGAGTTATTCAGTGTTGCTCATTATTATGTCTGCACCCACACACGTCAGGCAGATGTCCTCCCACCAGATGCGGTGCATCCATGACAGCAGTAAAGTCATGTTTGGCTCATTTTGAAACAGGTTTCTATCTATCAAATGCACTGATGCTATCAATGTGGTGGTAATTAAACTCAAATTCTGTTGACCTCTACAAACAGATGCAGCACACAACAGGCATTGGTTGTCAGTTAGCATCTAAAGGATGTGCCAGATGTTTCTTCAAGTGCTGTGATGTAACTGATGTGTAAGCCATGAGACATTGCAATCTGTGTACAAGTGACACAGCATGTGAAAAGGGAACCAGCAGTGTGTGAACAATGGCACCCGAAGCTGCTGGTGTGACAGTGGCACATCAACAGAACAAGCAAAGAAAAGCCTCTCATGCAAGCAGATCTCTCTGGCACATGTCTTCACAACAAGCAACAATCAGTTTATTCCATTTTCAGGAGTCACAAAGCATCTTTTGATGAGCCACTACTCCTCATCTCTTTCCAATGCTCCCTCAATGCAGATGTTCTGTTGAATAGAACGTGTCCTGGGGAACAGTGTGCATCAGCCATAGCTCCTGTCGCTGGGAATCTTTGACATTCAAGATGAAGGTAAATACATCAGCTGTTATGTACCTGCAGTCAAT
The DNA here is from genome assembly GCA_963921515.1 of Calotriton arnoldi. Lineage (NCBI taxonomy): Eukaryota > Metazoa > Chordata > Amphibia > Caudata > Salamandridae > Calotriton > Calotriton arnoldi. The sequence goes on from CAWUFW010004652.1 coordinate 96,321, forward strand.
GCTTTGACCACTTTTCTGATTGAAGCAGCACAGAAGTGATTGCATTGTACACAATCAGATCACAATTTGACCCCAGTTTTGAGTTCCCTTTTACTCAGCTGGGAGATACCGGCTGCTGTCTCACCATGTGTTAATACGGATGGTGAATTAAACTCTCTAAAATGGGGAACAACCACCTCAATCTATAATTGCCAGCTGCTTTAAGGCAAGGTATCCCTGACATCGGGGATTTTATCATAGACATTTACCACCTGTGTTGAGTAGGTGGTACATATATGTGGTAGAGCTGGTGCAGGTCTGGGGTATTTGACCTGGGGAGAGAGTCTGTTAGGGGCTGGATGGTGAGGGCATGGGTCAGGCAGCACCTGTCCCTCTCTACCTGTGGTGTTACCATGTGCAGATCAACACCAAATTAAATTTGGGTTCGGGGACTCCAGAACTGGACTGACCACTTGTAGTTGCACAAACCATTATCCCCCCTTGGATACCACTCCAGGCAATTTATTTTTGGACACTTAACCCTGCATAAACCTATGAGATAAAGTGTTCTGCCAGCTAGGTCTCCAGCTTTTCTGTAAGCAGACATACTCTATACTCTTTGATGTGACACTTTTAACATCAATCATATGCACCATATGCTGTCCTGGGACTTTAGTATGTAATTCTGTTTTGACAGTCATGCCTACACCTTAAGGATGGTTAAAGTACTACATACTGATCTGCAAACAGGACATTGTCACCATAAATAAAATGTAGAAGCAATGGTCGAACCAATGCCATCTCCTCCCCTGTAGAGTTGCTTCTGGTGGGTAGTGAATATAAAAGGGACCCGCAGATATAAGGTACACTTACAGTAGCTTCTCACTGCGCCCATTTTTGATCATTTGAGGAAAGTGGTTATACGCTCCCGCTGCTTGTCCTGCAAGAGTAAATTTCAGATGTTTAATTGGCATTTCCATTTCACCCATGTTGGTTTCTGCTCACCATGAGTTGGAGTTAGTCACTCGACTCCATTCAATGGTGAGGGTGACATTGCCATCCATGGACTGTGCTGCTCCAGGTTGTAGTGTTCACACAAGCCACTTGCTTCAGTAACAATATTCTGCCTCTCTCCTTGTTTCCATATTTTTGCAAACTGGAATCTGAAAATTATTTAGTCATGTGACCAGTGCAGTTACATATTATACTACCTCTCTTGTATGTGTACGATGGACTCCATCAGGGTGTGGTGCCAGGAGGCTGACCACTGAATATCGTCACACCCTAATATTTCCAAAATAATGACCAAAATATGGACAAGGTAAGTGGATATTATTAAGAATAGATTTACTTTGTATATTTACCATGACCAAATATACATTTTCAAGGTATTTAGATAAGAATAGTACATTTATACTAAGAAACATACACTTACTGCTCTCAATATTTTGGTTGTCGATATTTGCGTGGCGATATTATCATAACATAATATTTACTAGTCGATATTTTGACACACACCCCATCAAACTACAAACGGTGGGCCAGATTTATCAATACTTTGCATCTATACAGTGTCACCAAAAGTGACGCAAACGGGCTCAAAGTGTTGAATTGGGATTTACTTTCCAGCGCAAATCTTGTTTAGTGATGGAAAGTAGCTCTAAAGTGACACAAAGCAGCATTGTCCTTGCTATTTTGAAACAAGGGGCATCCTATGGATGTTGCATAAGTGATCTCCAGGATTGACCCATGATTGTTTAGGCTAAGCCTTATCAACTAACATTTGAAGATAGAGCTTTGCTCCAAAAATGTAAACCTCTTGGAGGCAAGCCCAAAGTTGTAGAAAAATATTCTTCCCCAGTCTTTTCAAATGTATTAAACTATTTTGAAACATAGTAAAAGGTACACTAAAGTGCAGCAGCACAGAGGGGAACAGCACCTGTGATATATCTTAGTAGCTTGACACTGTCCCATATCTCCTATTCATAATACAATGCAGCAACTCTGTTTGCGGCGCTACATTGCATGACAGTTTAGTAAATTTAGCCCTGCGGTGTCCATGGTCCTTGCCCCGGAATTTAAGGTCTGAATTAGAGTTTGACGGATGGGTCATTCCATCACAAACATGACGGATATCCTGTTCACCACTTTACAAGTGCATTATATCCTCTGGCACTTGTAATACAGAGGTGGTATATCCATCGAGCTTGTGATGGAGTAACCCATCTGTTGAACTCTAGATCAAGCCCTTAGTCTGACAGAACATGTGCCTTTTGATTTCTGGTTGAAGACCAGAAAATACAGATCTGACCATACGACACACAAGTCGTGATTGACCACAGCATGCAGAGACTCATGTTAACTGATTACTACACGACCAGTTCATCACTCACTTAATCTGTTTATAATCTCATTGATGTGGACAATTTATTGGTAATTTGTCTCCTGAGTCTAAGAAACATATGTATTTCATACAGATAGATTCTCCTTCCTTGGCAAACATCTTGCAATGTTTTAAATACAGTTATGGTACTTTCAAGGCAATGCACTGACTACTGTACTACTTTGTGGGCCAGTTCAAACCCCCAAAGTTTACAAAATGTGGACTCACTACTTGAGGAATTCATTTGAGGAGGACGGAGGAGGTTGAATTCAAGGCTCTTCCTTCAGGTTCTTAAACTGATGATTTTGTTTTAAGTGTTCCTTGCATCCCTGTGACTAGTGATGTTATTTTATTTATTTATTAGACATCTTTTAAAAGTATTTAATAGTTCTGAATAATATGGTGCCTGTTAGCATTTTTTTACAAAAGGTGGAATAAGGTAAGGTGTTTACAACATGTGGTAAATACCATTACCCTGGAGTAATGTACTTAGCACATGTGGCAAATATTCTGAGGTTATAGCTTGCACATGAGTAATCCCTGTTTAAGAAACCAAATTCAGCATGTTTGGCTTTCTTACAGGACTTTCACACTGATATTTGATTAGATTTGACAGGTTCACAGGGGCTAATATCACACTAGATGTAACAGGAGCACTGTGAAAGACCTTTCATCTCTTTTCTAGTCTGTAGTACCAACTAAAGGGAGTTTTGATCTGACCTAGGACTCTAATAGCGAAGGACCTCTGAAAATCTCATGCAACCGCATTGTTTTATCAAATGCTGCAGCATCATCCACACTTTTAAAACTGTACTCCAAAGAATGGACTGAGTGATCGAGTGAAGATTGCAAGTGAAATGTGAGATCTTTAAGGAGACCTGTAATTTATAATCCCTTTCTGGAATTTGCAAGCTTGTATTGATAGTGAAAAAAGCAAAACTACAAGTCCCCAAATGCAAATGATATAAAAAGAATAGTTTGGGCTTCTCTTAACTAACATGTAATACCTTGAGGTTTCTTAGAGAGTAGCTAGTTTTATAAGGCACACTTTAACTACTAGCTAGTTTCTGGGCGCTATGGCTAATGTGGAGAAGTGGCCTGATGGTTATTAGGTGGGTGCAGCGAGGACAAGGTGGTGATATGATGCACTTTAGTGTTTCCGGATCACCATGACTTAAATTCCCTACAGACTGCACCTGAATCTTCCATATGCTCAGGACACATCTTCCGTGTTGGGAATCCTTCTGTCTGCCAAGGGGTTCATTGTTACATTTAGCACATTTACCAATGGTGCTTTTTTCTTGAGAACAACACTGTGCATTTTGGGACTGGTAGTTCTATTTCTATTGAGGTATGGGCTTCAATACCCAGTGTGCAGTATGCTGATGGATAAAAAGTGAGGTTTGACTGAAGGTGCCAAACATAGCAAGGGCGAAAATGGCAGCTGTGAAATGTGCATCCTGGGATTGTTAAACCCATATGAATGAAGGAAGAAGTAGTAACAAAAGTCCCAGGATGCTACTTGTCGTTTGTTACATCCAGAACTGGCTGAAGGCATCACACAACGGTGCACTGCTTCGCAGCTATGGAAACGTGCTAAGGAGTTGGCATGTTTAAATTGGCTATAGTAATATTACTGCTACCCACCCTGCTCCAGCATTCTAGTCATGAGGACATGATGAGCCACAGGCAGCAGCAGGTCCAGCAGGCGCAGTGCCCAGGGTCACTGCCATACTGGGGGACTTTCCTGTTGGGTGGAAGCTGTGGTGGCTGCTTTCAGGGCTGGAAGGACTGTCCTCCAAGCCCTGTAAAGAACCCTACAGAAGAGGTTTAATAGCCTGTGCCCAACACACAAGAATTATACTCAGTAAAGGCCTGCACACTGTCAGCCTTTCTCTCCCAGAACACTGGAGCTCCAGCACAGGGCCTCTCCCACATATGCAGTTCCTTTGCTCTGAGTGAGCCAAGCAGACACAAGGGACAGAGAAATGGGACAGTAAAATACCGCAGGTGACAAATGACATAGTGCACACGACAGAAGAGTGCAGATAAAGACTGGAGAAGAGGTGTGATAGTAATAGAAAGAGAGGAGTAAAAAAGGAGATGCTAAGAGGACAGAGAATGATTAATGGAGAAAGAAAGCTAGGCATTGTCAAGATGTAAGGAAGAAATAATGATGGAGAAACTGAGCCACAAGAGAATGGGGAGAAAAAGGTGTGAAATGAGATAGAATAAAGAATGAGTAACAGAAAGAAAATAGGAACAGAGAGAGACAAGAGAACTGGAAGAGTAAAGTTAAGTAAAACATGAGTAAGACTGAGAGAAAAGCACAGTTGTGAAACAAAGGTTGAGAAAGAGAAAAGAGTGAAAGAAGAAGGTGTTATAAGTGTAAAATGAATGACAAGACAGAGCAAGAAAAGGAGAAACAAGAAAAGGAAAACAGGAGTAAAGACGAAGGCAGAGAGACAGCTGTATCATGCTCCGGATATACTGTGTGTCTAGGCAGCTGCACATTATCATCGTGTGCAGGAGGATCTAAAGTAGCCCCATCAAAGGAGTCGGGACAAGGCGAAAACTGGCATAGGGATAGTGCATGACATACCGCCCCCCTGCAGCTACTGGCCTAGTAAGGTTGGGCCCGATTCACAAAAGAAAACTGAGACAAAAGTCTAACTTTATGACTTTTGGTATACACAAAGGGCATTTACTACTCGTAAATCCTTTTATGAATACCAAAAGTTGAACTTTACGACTTTACGACTTTCGGTATTCACAAAGGGCATTTATGAGTAGTAAACGCCCTTTGTGAATGCCAAGAATGTCGTAAAGTTAGACTTTCGTCTCATTTTACCTCTGAGGATTGGGCCCGTTTTTTACATACTTGTGTACTGCTGATTCTTTACTGGTGCAATACACCTGGCGAGGTGGGGGTGCTTACATACCGACATGCTTTAGTGGCTTTACGTACTAGGGCAATCCAGATACAGACCTACAGATAGTCAGGGACAGACTTTTCTATACTGTGGCATCGCTGATACTGGCCTGAGGATGGTGCTTCTCACACTGAGGAGTTGTAGATACAGGCCTGGAGAAGAGTGCTTTACAAGCGGCCTTACGGATACTGGCCTAAAGTTGGTCTAAGGATAGTACTTTAGGAATTGTCGATAGTGGCCTAGCTATGATGCTGTATTCACTGAGGAAATACTGGCTTGGATGAGGTGATTTGCATGTGGAGACTGTGTCAACCGGACAGGCTAAACTGCTTTATCTCCACAGACAATTTAAAAGCTGGCCATTTATGGTACTCTACATATTGTGACACTGTGAAAACTGGCCTGGCAATAGTGCTTTACATCCTGGACACTGTGGAAACTGGCACATAAATATTGGGGTATTGGATTATTTCATTCTTTTCCAGTCCATAGGGCAGGTTTTGTTTACTAGTGAGACATACATAATAATTATGATACATACAAGCTCTTCCCAGGTGTTTGGATCATTGTGGGACTGATTCACGAAGGGATGTATGTGTAGTAAATTTATGAGTGCGGAGTCTCCACACTCAGGGTGAATTCTCTGCACTCATGCCAGAATCTCCACACTCATGGTGGATTCCACATGACGCACTGCAGAGAGTGCACATTGCTGAGGTTCCACTCCAAGTGCAAAGACTTTACCATGAGTGTAGAGACTCAACACTGGTAACCCTACTACACATAAGTCCCTTTGTTAATCGGGCCCTTTCTGTTCTTTCATAATCTTTTTAACTTCAGACGGTATAAAGCGTGGTGGTATGTAAGTAGTTCTACATTGCTTCCATGTTAGACAAAACTATGAATTGTGGTTGCATACAAGTTTGAACAGTAACTGCTTTATGTACAAGAAACCAATGTAATTTAATTGCAATGGAATCATTTTAGTATCAGTGTGTCAAAATGGCAAAACAGCTAGATTACATTGCATTAAAATTCACAAAATGTGCCTTTAATTATGTAGCACAGTACATGATTTGTCCTTCCTTACCTCATAATTCAGTCAATCCGCCCATTTGTTTCCATTGTCAAATAGTTTAGTAACTTTGGTATTGCACTATACAATAATCCAATTTTTTGCATTAATTGCATAATCCTGAGAGGAAAAAAACATTGTTGTTAAGCCTTACGGGCACGGATGCTGAGGATGTTTTTGATCATTTACCTATGTTACCTACTCCACAAGAAATGGAAGCAGAAGACTATGATTGTTTTATATAGATATGCTTAAGAAAAGATTTATAGAGCAATCACATATTGTTTTAGAAAGGTTTCATTTTTATACACGTCATCAATTGCTTGAAGAGTCGGTGGTTTTCTATGTGTCTAGTACAAGGATTCTTGCTGCTGATTGTGACTTTGGTGTTCAGGTAGATACTTACATCAGGGATCAGTTGATAATACATTGTCCCAATAACAAAATGCAAGAACAATTGCTGCAACAGCGTATTCCAACGTTACAGCAGGCCATAGGAATCACAAAGAATGGGGAACGCTCTATTACCTCATTTAACACAATTAATGTTGACAATGTGTCAGTTGGAATAGCTGCTTTAGCTGTCAAAAATGTACAAAAGTTATCTGCATATAGGGTAAAATGTTTAAACCTCATTCATTGAATGTTTCAACTGGGAGGGAACTGTGTACCCTTTGGGGTTCAAAGTCACACTCCCTTCAATTTCAGAATTATCCAGCTAAAGGCAAGGAGTGCTTTTAATGTAAGAAAATGGGGCATTTTAGAGTTATGCGTCACAGTACTAACCGAAAGATATCTATTGTGTCGGAAAATACTATGGAAGAGATTGAGGAAAATGAAGTAGCTTTGGAGAATATCATACTTTGGGGCCGATTCCGATTCGGGGCGGAAATCTCTCCGACCGAGCCGGACCCAAAGAGAATTCCGACCGAATCGGACCCCAGCAGTCCGACCGGACGAGTACGATGCATTCGCATGCTATCGGACTCGATTCGGTCGGACTCCCATTGAAGTCAATGGGAGCCGGTCGTACGACGCGTACGCGGGCTCCCATTGACTCAATGGGTGCGAGGCGAACAAGGGCGCCCCCTACAGCGGGTACACGTCGAAGCGGGTCGCGCCATACATGCACAGGTAGGGGGGACCCATGGGTCCCCCCTGTGTGCGACTCGCACGCCTACGCGTTCAGGGGGGTCCGACGCGGACCCCCAAAGTCCGGCTCCGACAGCTCTTTTGAGCCGGACGGCGCGAGTCGGTCGGACTGCTTGCGGCGCGCATCGTACTTACCCGGCCGGGAAACGTCTCCATAGCGCGGTGCGAGTCGTGTCCGTGCGAGTCGGTCGGAGCGTGTTGAAGCCGCGTACGAGTCGGTCGGCGATTTCGCGGGCGCATGCATCGTACTCGCTCGGCCGGACCCACGTACGATTCGGTCGGGAAACAGGGCTCCGAATTGGATCCGGTAAATCCGAATCCGATTCGGAGCCCTACCGGCCGAGATCGGAATCGGCCCCTTTGTGTGAGGGAGGCACACATGGGTACAAAATTGCATTGTCAAGTAGCGTGTACCTCTATGGGTGCCAATGATGTTGACAAAAAACCATATGGGCCCCGTTATGTATAATCACAATTGATGGGAAAGATGTAGAGGTTATGGCGGATTCTATATACCCATATACTATTAGAGCTGATTCTTTATTTTATAAAAAATTGGGGGAACAAAATGTTAGAACCCAATGACATACAGGTGTACGTTTTGGAGGGAAGGAGATAAAGATGTTGGGATATTTTATATCTGAGATTTCATTCAACAACAAATAATTATTGGTAAAGTGTACGTTGCTGTGGATGGGCTACAAGTACTTGGTTGAGGTATCATGGGAAATTTATTATCACATTTCATCCAAATGGAAAAGTACAAGTGTCTATTGCAGAAGAGTTGTTGATGGTGCAGAGTGTCGACGAGGAAGACAGTGAAGATGTGGAGAGTATTCTTAATAAACACAAGGAGGTGTTTAGGAAGGAGTTGTGGAAAATAGGTTTTCCACACAAAATTCAGTTTAAGAAGGATGGCATCCCCACCAAGCTTAGGGTGAGGAATGTACCATTATCAGTGAGACATTAATTGTTAGAAATGATCAAGAAGTTATGTAATGAGGGCATAATTGAACCTGTAGATTTGTCAGAATGGGTTTCTCCCATAGTTTTGGTTAAAAAAAATGGGAAGCTCAGAATGTGCATCAACTTGAGATCAGTTAATAAACCAATTGTAGTTGAATGTCATCCCTTACCTAAATTACAGGAACTGCTTGCAAGATTTGATGGATCTAAGTACTTGACAACTATAGATTTAAAAGCAGCGTACCATCAAACTGAGAGCTGATAGAGGATTCCAGATATATTACCACATTTATAACTCCGGTGTTTCAGAAGCTGATAAATTGTCTCTTTGGGAACTGTGATGGGGTAGTGGCATTCCAGGACAACATGTTGATATATTCTGATATGGTGCACAAAGACCGTGAGACAATTAGTAATGTGCTTTTGATACTGGAGAAAAAAGGGATGACAATTTGATTGGACAAATGTACATTTTTTGCATCAGAAGTGGAATATTTGGGTCATCAAATTAAAGGGACAGGTATATCACCTAAGAAAGATCTGCTTGATTCTATTTTGAATATGAGTGAACCACAAAACAAGGACCAACTCAAGTCATTTTTGGGGCTTTGTGAATATTATTCTAGGTCTGTCTGCAAATTCTCCAGATACAGTGCTTCAGCTGATATTGTTGTTAAAGAAAGGGATCAAATTTGAATGGAATAATGAACATACCCAGGTAGTCAGATCTATCAAAAATGCTACTATATAGTGCAAACTTCTTTCACCATTTTCTCAATCTGCTGACAACATAGGTACTTTTGATGCCAGCACCACAGGTCTATGGGCAGTTTTGAGCCAAGTTAAGGGAGGGGTTGAAACACCATTGCTTTTGCTCACTGGCCGCTTTCTTAAACTGAAACTTTATATTACACTATAGAACGTGAGGCATTAGGATGAGCTTGGGCAGTGGGACATTTCAAGACATATTTTTGGGGTAAACCTTTCAAATTGAAGACAAGTCATAAACCCTTGATATCATTGTTGTCTAAGAATGGAGTTGGAAAGTCATCGTCCAGGTTAGTGAGGTTATTGGCAATGTTATATGAGTATAACTTTACTGTAGCATATATACCAGGAGTGCAGAATGTGAGAGCGGACTGCTTGTCAAGACTAACAAGTGACTGCAACCTCTTAAGATTGTATTTCCTCAAGAAGAGTGTGTTGCATCAATCATTGAAGTGGCACAAGTGGTGTCTAAGGATGAATGGTTAACATTGAGTTCAGAGTATGAAACATTGAGAATTTTGAGAGAATATATCGCTAATGGATGGCCATTGGAGATATGCTTATCTATAGAATTTAGTGTATATTGGAAGGTTAGAGAAGAGCTTATCCTTAACAATGAAAGGTGAGTTGTTTGTTCCACCAGTTGGCACCAGGTAAAAATTGATTTCTGTTGCTCACTTGAGACACGTAGGTCAAGCAGGATCCGGTAAAAATGTCAAAGATTTGGTGGCCTTATATTGACAGTGACAATTTATAACTATGTAAAGAATTGCTTGTTGTTTATAGATTCAGACAAAATTCTTTAAATGTAACTATCTGATTTGGTAAGATCGTTGGCACCAGAGAAGCCATGGGAAAAGCTGGCTTTTGATGTGTTTGGTCTATATGAGGGGATTGCATTTTAGAAGGAGTATATTTTAGTTGTGATAGAATACTTCTCCAAGTAGGTGGAGGTGAAATGGGTCTCTCGAGTTGATTCTGGTGTGATAATTGAATTTTTGCAGGAGATTTTTAGAAAAGAAGGTTTTCCAGAGAGCATTGTTTCCAATAACTGTACACAGTTCACTTCAAATGTGTTTACCAAGCTTCTTAAAAATGGCAATATATGTAACATAAGAACAGTGCTATGTTCGCCAAATATGAATCGACTGGTAGAAAGGTTTAAGAAAACCTTAGTAGAGGGTATTCAGTTGGTTCTAAAAGCACATATAAATGTTAAGAAACATGTGGCAGATTTGATATGGTCATACCGTTGTACACCACATTGCACCACCAAGTTTTCACTTTTTCTGTTACTCAAGGGATGAAAACCAAGACAAGAGTTGAATCCAAATTGGTTGTGCACTAATGACAAAACTGTTGATGTTAAAAAAATGTATATAATGGCAAGAAATATTCGTACTGATTGAAACAAGGGGAACACTTTGACAAATGTGAATTCTGCAAAACTGTCTTTTTAAAAGTAGATGACAAGGTCAAAATCATGTTCCCCACACATGTGAAAAAAAGCAATCTAAGTTTTCTGGTGTGTTTATTGTAATGTAAGTTGGAAAATCATCTGCATTATTAAATAATGGGTCTTGGCAAGGTAGGCAAAAATAAACAAAATGATTCGGAAATACTTGTATGGTAGCAGTGAACCGGATTTTGTAAGCAACTCTGTGATCTTAAAGAATATGGAATCCCTTTAGTATTAATGTGTCAAAATGGCAAAACAGCTGGACTATATTGCAGTAGAATTCAGAAAATGTGCCTTTAATTGTTTAACACCCTACCACATAATTCAGTCAATCCACCCACTTATTTCCACTGTTGAATAGTTCAGTAACTTTGGTAATATTGCACTATACAGTAATCCAATTTCTTGCATAAATTGCCTATTTGGGTGTTTTATGTAACGCTCACATGCCTCCTTTTGTCTGCTTAAGAGGGTGTTGTGATACAGACTATATACAAAAATACAAGATGGCCATCATTGGACATAGTAATCGTCAGATTATTCGGCAGATAGTGGCTGTGGTAGCCAGTGTGCTAAATTAATATTTAGGGTTGTGAATTGACCTTGAGTCATTGGCCCTGTTTCAAGCATCTCTTTCTGACAGTCTTAATTTCTATTGCTCTCCCTTTTTCTCTGTCTCCACCTCTCTCCCTCTCTGTATCCTTCTACACTACCTCATTATAATTTATACTGTCTCATGAATCCCAGCACCGTGCCGTACAAGTCCACTACCAGACATGTCCCTGTGATGCATCTTCAACTCATCATGTTACCATCCCACATAAGCATGGAATGCATGTTGCAAACTGCATAGAATGCATTCTGCCAACTGCATAGAATGCATGCTGCATACTGCCCTACTTGAAATGAAGAGCCCCTGCCCACCCTGTCCCTTCATATGAACTAATAAATGTTTCACCCCTGTACTGCATTTCATTTTTCAAAAAGCAGATCCCACTGCCTTCCTGGGCCCATATCACAAATAAGGTGCTCTTACGCTGTTTGCGCCACAATGAACCTTTACGCAAGTGTGCCGGGCGCAAACAGGGACAATGAACCCTATTACTATGAATGAGTTGCCTTCAGGGCATGCACCACCATATGCTGCCCTGCGTGCAGTGAATTCAGTTAAATACGAGGCGCCTCAGTGCACTGCATACACCGGGCTGCAGTGTTAGAAAATTTCTCTTTGCAGGCTGCGCCTCCTACCTGTATTCCTTTTCACTCTGTGAAGTGTGGAGTATGCTCCTACCTTCCATACAGTTCTCTGATAGGCCCATTTGTACTGCTCCGGGCTTATCTGGGTGTTCCATAAACTGAGTCTCTGGCTCAGCTCTGCAAGGTTTGCTTTCCCACCACGTATGACACGAGTGAACTTGGTTCAATGCATCAATGCTTGAATGAGAAAGACAGGGATGCTTGTTGACGATTAAACAAATCTGACATGATACTGAATAGTCGAGAAAAACAACAAGGGAACACTACTCACTTGGAACCAGGGTACTGAAATGATTATCAAAAACAATGGCTCCTGTGGACTAATGGCAAGAAAATCTCAATAAAATAACGCACTATGGCAATGTAATGGGTTATTGTGATGTCAAAAAAGAGAAGGAGTCGAACACACCTTAGATTAGTATTTCATTCATAATTCTTGTTTATATAGTTCTTTGAAGCAAAATTACATTCATTACATTTAACAATCAATTGATTGTAGTGAGTGGTGTCCCAGTGAAAAAAGGAACCTAAACAAATAAACCTAAATAATTTGTGACATATTCGTGACATATATACAAGGTTTCCTATATTTCATGAAAGCGACCATTGAAAGATATATATTATATAAACCACGCTTTCATACAATGATAAGTGCTGGCTTGTAATGATTCGCTTTGAAAAAACTGTCGACGGCGTTTCGACCCTGTGTGCAATGTAGGGTCTCTTCAGGACCTAAGATAGTAGGGACACCTGAAGGAAGGGTTTGCGCAGCCTCGTGTGGAATTTGTGGAATTTGTGGCACCATGAGTAAAGTGAAAAGGAAGGATACTCACATGGGACCCGGCCAGGCACCCATGTGAGGGTAGCCGTCGGCTGGCAAAATTCAGTTAGCACAATAGGAGGATTCCGCAGGTATTATTTAAGACGGCTATGCGCCTCTTTGTGTCGCCAGATGTCATTGAACCAAGGCAGACAGACAGATGCTGTTCTGCTCCACAGATATCCTTGATGCAGGCACGAACATACTGATTCTTGAGTAAGACCCCCCATTACTTATCAACTGGCGACACAAAGAGGCGCATAGCCATCTTAAATAATTATCAAGAGCCATAACACATGGAAGAAGCCTGCTACTTCTACTTAAATACCCTATCGGCTCGTGCTTGATCTGCACACTCACCGTGCCCTTCTATTCCATACCTGCGGAATCCTCCTATTGTGCTAACCGAATTTTGCCAGCCGACAGCTACCCTCACATGGGTGCCCGGCCGGGTCCCATGTGAGTATCCTTCCTTTTCACTTTACTCACGGTGCCACAAATTCCACACGAGGCTGCGCAAACCCTTCCTTCAGGTGTCCCTACTATCTTAGGTCCTGAAGAGACCCTACATTGCACACAGGGTCGAAACGCCGTCGACAGTTTTTTCAAAGCGAATCATTACAAGCCAGCACTTATCATTGTATAAAAGCGTGGTTTATATAATATATATCTTTCAATGGTCGCTTTCATGAAATATAGGAAACCTTGTATATATGTCACGAATATGTCACAAATTATTTAGGTTTATTTGTTTAGGTTCCTTTTTTCACTGGGACACCACTCACTACAATCAATTGATTGTTAAATGTCATGAATGTAATTTTGCTTCAAAGAACTATATAAACAAGAATTATGAATGAAATACTAATCTAAGGTGTGTTCTACTCCTTCTCTTTTTGACATCACAATAACCCATTACATTGCCATAGTGCGTTATTTTATTGAGATTTTCTTGCCATTAGTCCACAGGAGCCATTGTTTTTGATAATCATGATACTGAATAGGCCATTGAAATCTATGCAGCTTTAAAAAGCAAAAGCAAAAATAAAAAAAGTTGAAAAAGTCTTCTGCCTTACAACACAGTCTCTGTGATCGAATTGTTATTTTCAGTCCGCATCTGAGGATATGTCGACGTCATCAAGTGCACATGCAGCATTCGTGTGATCGTTATGAAAACCAGTTAATGTGTGCTTGTTGTTGTTAGCTCACATATGGGATGGACCAACAATTTGTTGGAATTCCAAAGAATTCAATGATGGTGAGAGTACTGAATTTGGAGACTGAAACAATAACAGTGAGTCAAGCCAATCATGGAGCAACTTGTCAAAGAGTGCCATTAGTGTAGTTGATTTATCATATCTCGCATTTTGTATTAGGGAGAAACTCTTTGCTTGGTAGTGTCTCTGGTGTGATTGCACTGTTTAAAGCAACATTTCCTCATCTAGGAAAGCCACTGGAGGTTGCTCTAGATCTAAATCCAAGACTACTTCAGCTGGAGAGTTTATACAACAGAATACAGGTTTCACTTGTACCTTGTCCATTTTGTGAAAGGTTAGCATCCAACTCTAACTGAGTTCAGAAAGCCAAGCATTCCCCAGAAAATGTGCTAGGGTCTATCTGTATATTTGTTCCACTGGATAAGTGTACTCCATGTTATTGATTTCCTCCATGGATCAGGAGAAAGACAATACCACAGCCGCTGAGCAGTAGAATGGTTGGAAATCCTCCAAATAGACTAGAAAAAAAATCAGGATATCGGTACAAACAGTGCTTTAAATTCAGTCTCTATACCATATCCAGTGCAATTAAAATGATGCACAATGCCAGTTGTTGTCATTGGTTTAAATACTGTATGCACAATGTCAGCAAAGTGAGTAGGGTATTGCATCTGAATCTCCGAAGCAGGTCTGGCTGTCTGCAGGTTGAACGTTTCTGCCTCAGAAGTCAAAGGGACTAATTTTTGTAATAATATTGCAACTAATTTGCTAATTTCATCAAAACACATGCCTCTCATATCTATACTAGACTAAAGGCTATTTTTGATTACATGTTGAGTTGGTGGGTACAAGGTCCTTCCACAGCACTGCTTTATTTTAGAAACCCTTGTCAAATAGGGTTGGCATGGTTTCAAGCTGTTAATATTGAAAAAGGTGATGTTGATGCGAATAACGATACATTCATGTAAAAAAATGAAACAGCATCTCTATTATCGAATTCACCCATCATGAACTCTCTGTCAAGCCTGTCTCAGAAATATGTGGTCAGGCTGGATCTGAGACCTAGGCCTGAGGTTACTTATTTATAGGTCACGGGTAGGGTGGAACGTAGCCAGCAGACAAATGTGCGCACTGGAAACCCAGGTCAATCGGACAGATAAGCGCAGCAACACCACAAGGGTCCAGGGAGATTGCCCCCCAATAAAAGCACACATGCCGCAGGGGTAAGCTTTTACCCAAAACACCATAAAGTCAGAAGCCACATGTAGTTAGGAACACATAGCCAATTAGGACACAGCACATTCCATACATGCATTGGTCACATGTCCCCCATGCCAGATTCCTCACCCAAAGCTTTATTTATGACTCCAAAGCCAGCGGTTCACATTCTAGAGCAAAAAGGATCACCAGAACCTTTTTATGGTACTCAATTAATTGTGTAAAAGTGAACTGTTACCGATTGTACATTGAGACAGTCCTCAGGCCCATTTTCTGTAACTGTCCCCCAGCCGAAGCATATAATTAAACAAACTTTTCCTGTTTTGCCAAACGTGTCTTGTCTTTTGTTTTCTCAAGATAATCCATATTTGAGCAACAAATCCACAGCAAGTAACATTAGTACAAAAGAGGAGTCTTTCTTCAGTAGATCATGGTGTGTGGGGATGGATATAGTAGGAGTGACTGATAAAACGCAACTTAACTCTGGCATCGCCAGCGCTACACATTCCATGCAACGTAATGTTATCACACAGAAGGAAGTGTCCTATTGGGTTTCTTCAGCTGGATGTACTAACAAACACAGGGTCATGCTCATTCAAGCACATATAAGAAAAGGAAATGCCCATGAATGGAACAGTTGTGAATTGTGCATTGTTTTGTATCAGCCTAATGATTTGTACTTCTGACAGTCATGAACGTGAAAAGTTGTGATTGGCAAAGAAATAATAATGTGTATTAGCCAGGTAATGGGTGGATGGTGCTAACTGAATATGGTGCTTCCTTCACTTGTTCAATGCTCAGCAAAGTATAAGTGGACTTTTTTTAGCCATTGTTTTCTCGGTTAGGGTCAAATTATAAGGCTCAAAATAGCTGTCTTGTTTAACCCTTGCATGCGCGGCCGATTTTCGCCCTGTGCGGGGCGTTTCATTAAGCGGGCGGGTTCATGACGAGCTCAGCTCGTCATGCGCACACGAGCACTGCGCAGCATGACGAGCTCAGCTCGTCATGAGCATGGAAGGGGTTAAAAGTTGCCAGGATATGAAGGCTGATCTGAGCATTTATAAAGCCAAATTTAGATCTTAACTGAGCCTGGCTGTGTTGTAACAGAGTTACGTCTCCTTGAGGAGATCTAATGCTGAGAACAGGATTTAATGAGTATACTCTCTTAGCTAGAGGGTGTATGCCATTGTGGATAACTTTAAAAATTGTTTGCAGATTTTCCTGATTGATTTTCCTAATTCTTTATGCAGCTTCTTTTTCTGAGTATTTGTTCAATTCATTATAAATGGCATATATTCTTGTCAATATAAATCATTCCTTTCTAGTGCGATTTGGTCCTAGAAGAAAGCCAGAAAAATCCATGTTTTTTATGATTGAGGATAAGTCTTCTTTCACAGCTGGAAGACTGGAATGTCCCAACCAGCACAGTTTGGTAACTTAGCTTTAGGGCCATGGGTGTTGGAAAGAAAACAACAAATGCAGGTATTAGAATCATGGAGCCATAAGGTTAAACCTTCAGTAGGGAGCTGAGTGGAATTATAGGTTCCATTCTGGATCATTTCATTTATAACAGAGTCAGAAACATTCATCTGTGGTTGGCAATTATTAAACAGAGTTAAATTATCTTTTGGTATTGAAGGTTTTTTAAAGTCTTTCATTGTACAAAATCCCAGACAGGCAATCTGTTGGATGGTTTCATTCAAGAAAATCATGTCTTTAGGTATAATGTCTCTTTGCCTTGAATCTGCCAAAATTATGTTCTCCATATGTGTGAGAAGCCGGCCTGTTATATGATGTTCACTAATGTAAGTGGGCACCTTGCGTCAGTCCAGACAACCCTTATGGTGATTTAAGAGGTCTTAGACAACCTTAGAAAGCTCTCTAAGTGGTAGCTGTGGAGAGCAGCCTTCAGGCTTATTCCAGAAGGAGGGTAAAGCAGCTTGTTTTACCAGAATGCAATCTTATAGTATAGATTAAGTGAAAAGAACCACACCAAGTATTTATAAAAATATGTATTTATTATATAATACTCTCTAGTACGTTCCAATATCTCCAACATGGAGATAAACACAATACACATAATAATTTAGCAAAGAAAAACAGTAAATAGCACGAAATACACAGTGGTCCCCAGGGGGGGACGAAACCATATACTAAGAAAGTGGTATAAGAACCACAACTTGGATCAAGACAGGGTTGAGAGGATGTAGAAGTGCTGGGGACCCAAGGAACCACCCAAGATGAGTAGATAGGGACCCCACAGAGAGCATGTGCACTGTGGAAACACGACCGGCTGCTCCGTACAACTCTATGTGAAAGTCGCGGTTGGATTTTTAAACATTAAGGACCCTACCCAGTGGACCCTGAAGAAACTCAGCGGAAGACAGAAGGATGGAGAGCCACCCCACCTGTGGATACCCTAGTACCCACATTACCTACACCAGGAAAGCAGGGTGAAAATGTGTGAAGTGGTGTCGGAAAGCGCCATCAAATCCTATTGAGGACTTCAGGAAAGTACTGCTGTGGAAGAAGGAAAAAGTGTCTGGTAGAATCTGAGGATGGATTCTTGATGAGACGTACATGCAAGCAGAGGGGACAGAGTCTATGTCACTCAGGAGTGACCAGGAGACTTGGAAGACGAATGCCCTCCGATGTTGGGTGTTGCAGGATGGATGACGAGGACCTTGACTCTGCAGCTGTGAGGACCAGGCGATGATGAGGAGGACCAGGAGCCATGCACGAGCTGTCCCACTAAGGATTTCGAGTTGCTGAGGGCTCGGTGTTCGGCGGGAGCACCAACAAGCCTTGGCAAATGCAACCAACGCAGGAATCAAAGAAGGTGCAACATCGGGACAAGCAAGGTCCAGGGGACTCACCAACAGCAGGGGAGTCAGGACAGGCCCTGAGAAATCAGGGGAGCCCAAAAAAACAAGTGTGACCCTCAAGTGGACCCACAGGCCGGAAGCACTGGAGTCGCGAGAGGACCTCAAGCAGCTCACCAAAAGATGCAGGCCACAATGCACACAATGCAGTGCGGCTGAAGATTCTGATCACTGTAGGTGCTTGAGGTCGGGGGTATTTGGAGCCCGAAGATCTCCTTGGAAAGAAGTCAACAAGCCTTTGCAACTGCAAGTTGATGCGATGCACAGGGGTTCAGTTATTGCAACCCACATGAGGGATACTGGCCTCAAACTTGGTGAGAGGGCAGGGAAGGCCTTGGGAGCCGGGGCAAACCACCACCTGTGTTGCAGAGCCTTTGGAGTCTAGAGGAGCTCAGGATCAGCAGACTAGTCGACTTAGTTGCGGTGCCTGCAAATGCAGCAGAGTGACTCCTTCACTCCAAGGGTGACTCCTTCACTCCAAGGGAGATTCCTTCAAGTGTCTTTAATGCATCACAGGCCTTGGAAGGTTCCTGTATGATGCGCAGGCACAGATGATGCAGCAGACTGGAAGGGAGACGAAGTCAGACCCAAACAAAGTCCAGCGAAGTCCAGGGTGCCCAGACGGTAGAAGTAGAAGTGGTATCTGATCTGAATCTTATCCCACGACAAATCTAGGGACCTTCACCCAGGTAAGCCCTTAAGTACCCTAGGAAAAGGGTTGGGAAGATTCAGGGGACCCTCCCAGGGGGGGGGTCTGGACAGGTGGGAGGTTACTCCCATCTCTTTTGTCCAGTTTCACGCCAGAGCGGGAACCAACAGCTCCCAGAATTGGTTTGAACTGGACTATGCATGGGGACACCCAGTGTGCCCCTCATGCATACTTTCTGGGGCTGACAAGAGCACCCACCCGGTCCCAATACACAAAATCCTGTCTAGGAGGTGGTCACACCTCCCTGTGACAGGATGCCTATTGTTCCACCTGCCTCTGCTCGAGCTTGGCTCAGCAGCAGGAGGGCAGAAATGTGTCTCTGTTCGGCAGCAACCATTTTGTGCTGTCCGGGTCTAGAAGGTTGGCACCGGGAACACTGACTGCCTAACGGAATGCTCTTCCAGTGCTTGGAATCATACCTCCCACACCATTTACGGTGTGGGGGTATAATTCCAACATGTTTGATGCCAAACATGATAGGATTTGTTGCAGTCATTTTCGAGATGGTCATCCCGTAATTACGCGGTGCCCCTCTATATAATTTATGGCTGCTTCACTGACAACCCAGGAGAATGGACTCTGTAGGATGCAGGGGCGTCCTGCTCATGCAGGGGCACCCTCTCACTTAGAACCAAGCACCCTGGGTTCAGGATTGCAAAGGCCCGCTATTGGGGTGACTTATAGGTTTTAAGTGCAGTGACCCTTAGATATAGGAAACCTATATCTTAAGTAAGAGATGCAAGCACCAACTTACACAGGCTGCAATGGAAGGCCTGTAGTTCCATTTTGCATGCTCTCTCATGGGTGGCATAATGCATGCTTCAGCCCATGGGATACCTCTGGGGTACCTATGTCCTGGGTACCTTAGTACCATATACTAGGGACTGATAAGGGTACCCCAGTATCCAATCTGGAATGTACCTAAGTACTCCACTCAACAATTTAGGGAGAAAGCAGATAGACTGGGGTCCTGATTAGCAGGATCACAGTCAGACCAGTCAAAAACAGCATTACATCAAGCAAAAAGTGGGGGTAACCATAGAAGCAGATACTATTTTCCTACACATCCCCCCAAATGTAAGGAGATGAGACTAACCTTGCCCAGTTGAATCTTCATTTTCTAAGTGGAAATATCTGGAGAGTCCATCTGCATTGGCATGGTTACTCCCAGGTCTATGTTCCACTGTATAGTCTATCCCCTGTAGGGAAATGTACCACCTTAAAAGTTTGGGGTTTTCACCCTTCATCTGTTCAAGCCATAAGAGGGGCTTAGGGTCTGTCTGAACAATTAAGTGAGTGCCAAACAGGTATGGCCTCAACTTCTTCTGGGCCCAGACCACAGCAAAGGCCTCCCTCTCAATAGCTGACCAACATTTCTCTCTGGGGTCAACCTTCTTCTGATAAAAGCTACTGGATGATCCTGGCCCTCTACATTAAGTTGTGACAACACAGCCCCTACCCCCAACTCAGATGCATCTGTTTGGACAATGAATGTTTTAGAGTAGTCAGGACTTTGTAGAATGGGAGCAGTGCACATGGCTGCTTAAGGTCATCAAATGTCTTCTTACAGCTAACTGTCCACTGAACTTTCTTGGGCATTTTCTTTGATGTAAGATCATTCAAATGAGTCACTATGGACCCATATCCTTTGACAAATCTTCTGTAATACCCAGTCAGGCCCAGGAAATCTCTGACCTGAGTCTAGGTAGTTGGAGCAACCCATTCCATTATGGTCTAGTTTTTGCTCTGAATTGGTTGAACCTGGCCTCCCCCTAAGAGGTGGCCCAGGTACACAACCTTACTCTGCCCTATCTGACACTTAGTAGCCTTGATAGTGAGGCCTGCTTTATGCAGAGCCTCCAAAACATTCTTCAGGTGGACAAGGAGATCCTCCCAGGTGGAGCTAAAGAAAGCTATATCATCAAGATATGCTACACTACAGGCTTCCAGGCCTGTGAGAACTTTATTCACCAACTTTTGGAATGTGGCAGGTGCATTCTTCAATGCAAAGGGTATCACAATAAATTGGTAATGCCCACTAGGGGTTGAAAATGCTGTTTTTGGTTTGACATCCTCAACTAGTCTGATTTGCCAATAGCCAGCAGTGAGCTCAAATGTACTTAGGAACTTGGATGAGGCCAAAGTGTCAATAAGCTCATCTGCCCTAGGAATTGGGTGAGCATCAGTCCTATTGACTGCATTGAGTCCCCTGTAGTCCACACAAAACCTCATCTCTCTTCTTCCACCCTTGGTGTGAGGTTTAGGTACCAGGACTACTGGGCTAGCCCAAGGGCTATCTGAGGGCTCAATCACTCGCAACTCCAGCATCTTTTGGACCTCTGTCCTGATGCAATCTCTGACATGCTCAGGCTGCCTGTAGATCTTATTCTTGGCAGGTAGACTCTTACCTGTGTCCACTTCATGGGTACACAAGGTGCTGGGAGTCAGAGAAAACATATCCGTGCATTGATTGAGGACCTTCCTGCAATCAATCTGCTGTTGATCAGTGAGGCTGCCTGCCAAGGCCACTCCATCAACTGATCCATCATCAGGGTTTTTTGAGAGGAGATCAGGGAGAGGGTCACTCTCTTCCTCCTGTCCCTCATCAGTTGCCATGAGCAAGCCCATGTTAGGCCTGTCAACAAAAGGTTTTAGCCTGTTCACATGAAGTACCCTATGGGGACTTCTGGGAGTGACAAGATCTACCAAATAGGTGACCTCACCCTTTTGTTCAAGTATGGTGTGGGGTCCACTCCATTTGTCCTGGAAAGCTGCTGGGGCCACAGTCTCCAAAACCCATACTTCTGGCCTGGCTGGTAAACAGTCAGGACAGTCTTTTGGTCATGCCAAGCTTTTTAGAGTTCTTGGCTAGCCTCCAGGTTTTTACTGGCCTTCTTCATGTACTCAGCCATGCGGGAGCGCAGACCAAGTACATAGACCACTATGTCCTGTTTGGGAGGTTTGAGAGGTAACTCCCATCCCTCCTTCACCAGACACAAGGGACCCACAACAGGATGCCGAAACAGAAGTTCAAAAGGGCTGTAGCCAAGCCCCTTCTGAGAGACCTCTCTGTAGGCAAAGAGAAGACAGGGTAGAAGGACATCCCATTTTTACCTAATATTTTCTGGGAAGCCCATGATCATACCCTTTAGGGTTTTGTTGAATCATTCAACTAACCCATTGCATTGAGGATGGTAGGGTGTGGTGAATTTGTAATTCACTCCACATTCTTTCCATATTGCAGTAATATAACTTGACATGAAATTTGTACCTCTGTCATCTAAGACCTCCTTAGGGAATCCCGCTCTGAAAACAATTCCTAAGAGGGCTCTTGCCACCACATGAGCTGTAGTGGTTCTAAGGGGTATGGCTTCTGGGTACCTAGTGGCATGGTCCACCACCAATAATATGTAACTGTGCCCAGATGCAGTTGGAGGGTTCATGGGACAAATGGTATCAATCCCAACCCTCTGAAAGGGTACCCCAACCACTGGAAGTGGAATCAAGGGTGCCTTTGTGGTGCCACCTGACTTGCAGGTGGCACAGGAGCGACAAAACTCCTTTGTGTCCTCAGACATGTGGGGCCAGTGAAAGTGAGGGACAAGCCTGCCCAATTCTTACTTTTCCCTAAGTGTCCTGTCAGGGGAATGTCATGTGCCAGGGTGAGTAGGAAGCCTCTAATCTTCTGGGGTATAACCAACATCCTGGTGGCACCAGGCTTGTGGTCTCTACCCTGTGAGTATAGAAGTCCTTCATCCCAGTAGATCCTATGGGACCCACTGACATTCCCATCTGCCTCAGCAGCAGCTTGCTGTCTCAGGGGTTCAAGAGAGGGGCAGGTTTGCTGCTCCAAACTTAGATTTGCTCTGGAAGGGCCTACTGCCCCCAAAAACTTCATCTGGGGCAGTTCCTTCACAGAGCCCAAAATCATCTCCCTCAAGAGACTGATCCTCATGCTGAGTCTGAGGGGTAGGCCCAGCCTTGCCCCTTCTGCTCCTTCTCTTGAAAGGCACCTGGTCCATTGTTCCAGGATCCAGGACTTGTTCATTGGAAAGCTGTTTGGCTTGTGACCTGGTCACAGCAAACACACTTGCAGAGATGCCCAACATTTCTGCATGAGACCTGAACTTAACCTCTGCCCAGGCTGAAGTTTCCAAATCATTGCCCAACAAGTAATCTACAGGTAGGTCTGAAGATAACACAACCTTCCCCCCTCCACAGCTGAAATTAACAACTGTCAAAGAATGATCAGTCCTGGCATTGTTAGCATTGGTCACTTGGTTCATTTGTATGATTTGGTCAGGAGACACAAGTTTCTCTGTCACCATTGTGACACCGGCCCTTGTGTCCCTGTAGGCCATAGCCTCTTTTCCATTGATCAAAGGCTGTTGCCTGTACTTGCCTAGGTTACTGGGACTGACAAGTAAGGTGGCAAGATCTATGCCACCATCACAGACTAAAACAGCCTGAGCTGGAGTTCTAACTAAGTCAGAACCCACCTGAGAACCCAAGGTTAACCCAAATAATCCCTTGTTTCCTGGACCACCACTTGTACTTCTGCTAGGGGGAGCAATTGCCTTAGGGGCAGTTATAGTAGGAGTGTTCTACTTGGCTTTTGGACAATCAGCATCCTTTGTCCAATGGGTTTTCACCTTACAAAAGTAACATCAAGGTTTCTTCTTGCCTTTCTTGTTGGATTGTGACTCCCCCAGATGCAGGTTTGTGGGGCCCCTGAGAAGACTCTTTCTTGTCTTTGCCCTTGTCCCCACCCTCATCTTGAGTTTTAGAAGCATTCTGCTTCTTCTGGTCACCACCACTGTTATGGTTTTTCTGCTTAACCATGGTTCATACCCATTTATCTGCCTGCTTTCCCAATTCTTGGGAGGAAGTCAGATCTGAGTCCACCAGATATTGATACAAAAGCTGATTTTGGCAATTATTAAGGGTCTGCTCCCTCATTATCAAATTATACAATCCTTGGTAGTCATGCACTTTTCTGCCAAGCAACCTACCTTCCAGAGCCTTAATTGCACTATACACAAAGTCTACCCAGTCCTGGGTCTGTGCTTTCTGGGTGTCTCTGAACTTAATCCTGTATTGTTCAGTTGTTAAGCCAAACCCATCAATGAGAGCACTTTTCAAAACTGAGTAATTATCAGCATCTTCTTCTCTAACATTGAGGAGCTTATCTCTATCTTTGTCAGCAAAAGAGAGCCACTAGATAGCTTCCACCTGCTCTTGAGGGACCTTCTGAACTTTACAGGCCCTCTCTAAAGCAGTTATCCATTTGTGGATGTTATCCCCAACATAGTAGAAAGGGACAATCTTGTTCAGGTTCCTATGTTCAAAGGAATGTTCCTTAACTCTAGGGACACTGTTGCTGCCACCATGGGAAGCTAGTCCCAACTTTTTCCTAGCTCTCTGGACTTCTAGGGACTCTCTGTCAAGGGCCAACTGCTCTTGTTTGAGCCTAAGCCTAGCTTTCTCAAGCTCAAGGAGTTGGTACTCCCGATCGAAAGAGTTCCCCCTTCTATTAGAAATGGAGGTCCCTACTGTCCTAAGCCATTGGCTTATGTAGAGGAGGATAAAGACGTCCTTGGTCTATTCTGCACCTTCCCAGGAGGATCAAAGGGGGCATCCTCTAGGCCACCTGTGGTCTCCTCTTGGAGGTCTGAATTGTCCAGGTGGGAGTCATCAGGCCCCCCCTGGTCAGGGTTAGAATCTAGGTCAAAGAGGGGTCCCCTCCTGGCCTATCTTCATTCCCTGCCCCACCCACTCTTTCCTGCTCATCTGACCCAGTGGTTTTCCTGAGGTCATCTAACAGTAACACCTCTAGGAGGTGTTGAGTGTTGGCTCCTTTCCCTGTCTTCAACTGTCTAGAGGCACACAGTGTTTTCAGTTCTTGGAATAAAAGTTCACTGTATCTAGTAGTCAGAGAGCCACTGGCATCTACTTCGGAAGACATACTAAGTGTGGTGTGGTGGTGCACCTACCTAACCTAGTGGGAGCTAAACTATCTTAGTTTGGAGAAAGGGTGTGCTAGACCCTTCACTTACCCAACCCCAAGTTCAGTAGCACTTACTTATTCTAAGCTTATATTATTTGTGCCTAGCAGGAGTGATGGTTTTTCAATTAATCAATACAAAGATTTATCTGGTAAAAAGATGCAAGCTTGAATCCCAACCGCTGCACACCAATGTGGGAAGCTGGCCTGGTATATGATGTCCACTAATGTAAGTGGGCACCTTGCACCAGTTCAGACAACCCTTATGGTGATTTAACCCTTTCAGTGCTCATGACGGAATGATTCCGTCATGAGCACCAGTGCTCCTGTGCTCATGACGGAACCATTCTGTCATGTGCACAGGTGCACTAAATCCCTCTGCTGCAAACAGCAGAGGGATTTCCTTTTTTTCTTAGGCCTCGGGAGGTGGGGGAGAGCTTCCCCAACCTCCTGAGGCCTGTTTCTGATTTTCTATGTAATAACGATCACGCGCATGGCGTGCTGTTGTCAATACATTGAAAACGAAACTGAAACTTAGTTTCAGTTTCAATGTTTCGGTGCTCATGGAGCTATCTCAGCCCCCTGAGCACCGAAACACTTGGGAGAGGTATCGTTAGAAAGGGGAGGATCTCTCCTTTCTAATGGTACCCTTCTCCAGTGGATCCCTGCTTGGGAATGGCCCCAGGAGGGTGATCTCCAAGCAGTGGGGCGATCCCCAAGCAGGGATCCACCCACTAGCCACCAGGGAGGGGGGAGCAGCCCCTTGGGCAAGGGCATTTGCTCCCCCATTAAGTTATGACACACAGTCTTTCTGCTGCCCCCTGGGGGGCATATGGAGGCAGTAGCCCCCAATCTGCCTCCGTGGGGGGCAGAAAGCACCCTAGAGGCCAGGGATTCTTTTTTATAGGCATGGGGTGGGGGCTGCCCAGAATTGGCATGCCAATGCACACACCCTACCCCCCAAAGAAGGCAAAAGACTGTCTGCCCCCCAGGAGGCAGATGGGGCAATAGCCCCTGATCTGCCCCCCCGGAGGGCAGAAAGCCCACTAGGCACCAGGGATTTAGTTTTCTAAAGTAAGGGGTGGGGGCTGCCCAGAATGGGCATCCCAATGCCCCCCCACCTCCCCCCAAAAATGCCACAATCTTTCTGCCCCCCAAGAAGCAGATGTGGGCAATAGCCCCTTATTGGGGGGGCAGAAAGCCCACTAGGCACCAGGGATTTTTTTTTTCAACATTTAGGGTGGGGGCTGCCTAAGAATGGGTATGCCACAGTCTTTTTGGCCCCCCCAGGAGACAGATGGGGCAGTAGCCCCTGATCTGCCCCCTGGGGGGGCAGAGAGGCCACTAGGTGCCTGTGATTATGCTGGCTTTTTTATGTATAGGAGTGAGGGCTGCCCAGAATGGACATCTCAATGCCCCACCCCCCAAAAAAATAGCCACAGTCTTTTGCCCCCTTAGGGGCATACCGGGGCAATAGCCCCCGATTCCCATCTCCCCAGGGCGGCAGAAAGTGCACTAGGCACTGACTTTTTCTCAGAATGTGCCTACCTGTGGATTATGGGTCCTAGCACCACATTTTTACAGTGAAAACTGGCCCTTTTTTTACAAAGTGCCTAGCTGTAGATTTTGAACCCTAGTTCTTCCGGCACCCAGGGAAACCTAGCAAACCTATACATTTTTATAAACCAGACTCCCAAGGGAATCCAGGATGGGGTGACTTGTGTGGCTCTATCTAGGTTCTGTTACCCAGAATCCCTTGCAAACCTCAAACTTTGTAAAAAAAACCACATTTTCCTCACATTTCTGCGATGGAAAGTTCTGGAATCTGCGTGGATCCACAAAATTCCACCCACCCCGCATTCCCC
The DNA here is from genome assembly GCA_963921515.1 of Calotriton arnoldi. Lineage (NCBI taxonomy): Eukaryota > Metazoa > Chordata > Amphibia > Caudata > Salamandridae > Calotriton > Calotriton arnoldi. Next base: position 123,008 of record CAWUFW010004652.1, read on the forward strand.
AAAGTCTTCCGATAAAAATGGTACCTCACTTGTGTGGGTAGGCCTGGTGCCTACGGGAAGGAAATGGCCCAAAATAAAACGTGAAAACGCCACATTTTTACAGTGAAAACTGACCCTATTTTTGCAAAGTGCCTAGCTGTAGATTTTGAACCCTAGTTCTGCCGGCACCCAGGGAAACCTAGCAAACCTATACATTTCTGAATACTAGAAACCCAGGGGAATCCTGGATGGAGTGACTTGTCTGGCTGTCACCAGGTTCTGTTACCCAGAATCCCTTGCAAACCTCAAACTTTGTCAAAAACACATTTTCCTCACACTTCTGTGATGGAAAGTTCTGGAATCTGCCTGGATCCACATACTTCCACCCACCCGACATTCCCCAAAGTCTTCTGATAAAAATGATACCTCACTTGTGTGGGTAGGCCTAGTGCCTGTGACAGGAAACGGCCCAAAACGATATGTGGACACACCACATTTTTAAAGTGAAAACTCACCCTTTCTTGGCAAAGTGCCTAGCTGTAGATTTTGAACCCTAGCTCTGCCGGCACCTAGGGAAACCTAGCAAACCTATGCATTTTTTAAAACTAGACACGGAGTAGAAATCCAGGATGGGGTAACTTGTGTGGCTCTCACCAGGTTCTGTTACCCAGAATCCCTTGCAAACCTCAAACTTTGTAAAAGAAACAAAACATTTTTCTCACAATTCTGTGAAGGAAAGTTATGGAATCTGCGCGGATCCACAACATTCCATGCACCCCACATTCCCCAAAGTGTCCCGATTGAAATGGTACCTCACTCATGTGGGTGGGTCAAGTACCTGCGAAAGGCAAGGGCCCAAAACGTATTGTGGAGACATTAAAATTATCTATCACAAAACAACCTGGTTTTTCAAGGGGGGGCACCTGGGTTTCTGGCCCCGGGCTCAGCAGCCATCTCGGGAAACCTACCACTCAAGCCATACCTCCCTGGTCTGCCCCATGTCTCTAATTTTCAGAAATTTATGGGTTTGGTAGGTTTCCCTAGATGGCCGCTAGCCCGGGGCCTAAAACTCATGTGACCCCCCTTGCAAAACCAGATAATTTTGTGATAGGTAATTTTGATGTCTCCACAATAAATTTTGGGCCCTTGCCTGTCCCGGGTACTTGGCTCACCCACACAAGTGAGGTACCATTTTTATCAGGAGACCTGGAGGAACACTGGGTGGAAGGAAATTTGTGTCATCCCAGTGATCCCACAACTTTTCCACACAGAAATTTGAGAAAAATGTGATTTTTTTCAGCAAAATTTGATGTTTTGCAGGGGATTATGGGTAGGGAAACTTTGGGGGGTACACGCAAGTCACACCTCCCTGTACTCCCCCGGGTGACTAGTTTTCAGAAATGTGGGGGTTTGGTAGGTTTACCTTGATGTCTGCCGACCCCGGGACCAAAAACGCAGATGCCCCCTATCAGAAAATGATCTGGATTTGTAAGGGGGGGCACCTTCATTTTCGGTCCCGCGTTCGGCGTCCATGTGGGGAAACCTACAAAACCCAAACATTTCTGAAATCTAGACACCCGGGGAAGTTCAAGGAGGTATGGCTTGCATGGATCCCCAAAAGTTTTCCTACCCAGAATCCCCTACAAACCTCAAATTTAGCTACAAAATCCCATTTTCCTTACATTTTTGTGTGGGATCACCGCACCGGCAAAAACGTCCTACCACCCATCATTCCCCTTGGTCTCCCAATAAAAACGATACCTCACTTGTGTGTGTCCCCAATGCAGAATCGCATAAAAACGTATTTTTAAAACAATATATAGCGCTTAGAGTTCGCAGTGCTATACCCTCAAACCCTATGTTTTTGGCCTTTCCCAGTCACAGGCACTTGGCCCACCCACACAAGTGAGGTATCATTTTACTCGGGAGACTGAGAGGAACGCTGAGTAGTAGGACATTCGTGCCAGCGTGGTGATCCCACACAAAAATGTGTGGAAAAATGATTTTTTCAGATAAATTTGAGGTTTGCAGGGAATTCTAGGAAGGAAAACATTGGTGGATCCACATCATACCTCATTAGACTCCCCAGGGTGTCTTGCTTCCAGAAATGTGTGGGTTTGGTAGGTTTCCCTAGATGGCCGCAAGCCCGGGGCCAGAAAACCAGGTGTGCCCCCCTGCAAAACCAGGTAGCTTTATGATAGGTAATTTTGAAGTCTCCACAGTACGATTTGGGACATTTCCTGTTGCAGCCACTATGCCTACCCACACAAGTGAGGTACCATTTTTATCGGGAGGCCTTGGGGAACGATAGGTGGTAGGAAATTTGTGTCAGCCCGGTGATCCCACAACTTTCCCACACATACAAGTGAGGAAAATTTGATATTTTTCAGCTAAATTTGAGGTTTGCAATATTCAAACGTTTTTCAAGGTCATACTTTTGTTCCTTCACTACCTTCTCGGGGTTATCTAGGCCATGCTCATACATTGGAACTCAAAAGAGACCCTAGTATGGAGAGCGTTTCCCCAAATACTCGTCCAGGCAAGTTATTTTATGCTCTCTGGCCTCCATACAGATTATAGTACCAACTAAGACCTGAACTTAGCACCCTAGCCATCCAGGCTTGCTTTATTATGGCATTAGCATGCTCGACTAACCCATTGGCTTCTGCTCTAAACAAGTTGCTTATTTGCAGACAAATACCAAGTACAGACATGGTATGCCTCAAAGGAATATATGACGTTACAACGCAAACTATTACAATGCATGCTTTTACAATGCGGTTTTTACATCGCAACTACCATTACATCGCATGATTTTACAACGCATGCCATTATAACACATTTTTTAAAACTACCATTACAACGCATTCCATTACAACGTTTTAATGGCATGCGTTGTAGTGACATGCGTTGTAATGGCATGCGATGTAATGGCATGCGATATAAAGGCAGTTGCGTTGTAAGAGCTGCGTTGTAAAAGCAGTGCGATGCAATGCATGCGTTGTAATGGATGTTTCTCCCTCAAAGCCTTGAAGGCGAACGCAGGACCATTATCTGAGTGAAATGAATGTACTGCCCCCATCTGTACCAGACACTGCAAAACCTTTGTGACCGCTGAAGCACCCGCATTTCTCTGTGGCCACATCTTTAGAAATCAAGATCATGAATCAATAGCGACCAATATGTATTTATATCGGGTAACATAATTTATTGAGACAATACCCTGAATGGGATTTTGGAGACTGTGAGGGAAGTTGGTGAGAGTCTACTAACAGCAGATGGTTTATTCTGTGGGAGGCTTTCTGCCTTGTTTGGTGGTAAGTATGGCTCCTAAAATACTTATGTTGATCTTCTTCTGCGATCTGGTAAGGCTACCACACATGCATGAAATCCATCACACAGATGGCCCAAAGTGTGCCTCACGTGGACCAATGGAGGCTTATCTTGTAAGATGGATACCCTTCCACAGATTTGTTTAACTTTAATAGCTTTTCACATTGAATACTTGAATCCCTATAAACCCCAATGGTGCAAATCAACATTGTACCCTAGCACAAAGGATGAATCTGACACTATAATTGTGCAAAGTGATGGATTGGCCTTTTGTAATGCATGCAACGGGGCATGTAGTTCTTCATTTTGCAAAGTGCTATCACCTAAAATCTTAGTGCGGGTGCGCTACAGACAGAATTCAAAATCTTTCACTACACAGGCTGCAGAGTACTTGTATTTTGTTCCTACAGCTGGTTGAGCAGAGCCATCCATATAGAATATGCTCTGATAAGACTCAATGAGTTAGACATTTGGAGTTGGAGTGACATGTTGTTCATATTGGAGAAAAGCCTGTGTACGAAGAGTGAGCTCATACTGAAACTTTACATCCACCACACTTAAAGAAGAGGCACTCTGTACCCACCTCGGGTGTAGGGCACGAGCTTTAGGAATGCTGGCTTTAGTGGCTGCCTCTAGTTATGGTACAGTTTTCTCACCTTCAAAAGAGTTGTTTGTATAGCTGCAAACAATTTTTCAATTGAAGCAAAAGGTGCTTCAATTGGAGAATACAAGTGCTGTCATGTGACCCGTTCAGGCCTGGTTAGAAACACTGTCATTTTAACATGCACACGTTTTTCTAAAGTTGGATTCTCTTTTGATACAATGCCTTTTGACACACATTTGCATGCATGACAATGCAGGAGTGAATTCTCAGAAACTGAATTACCAACAAAATCACTCCTCATGTACACTGTCATGATGCCTTGGACATTCTGTGCAAGACCTAGACATCTTTTGCAAATTATGTTACTTGTTCCTCCCATAAGGCGACTTTGCTATCAGGGAATAATAAACAGTGTAAGCTCAGCTGTGACACTAGAAACATGGTTAGCAGTATTATAAGTACACACTCACTTCTGTATTAGGGCAAAGGAGCACTCAGCTGGCACTTTGAGGTTACCATGACGTTGGCTGTTCAACCCAGCTGGTTCCTGTTGATCCATCGGCAAGGGGGATGTCCATTCCGTGACCAAGACGAGGACCTACATACTTTGCCTGGCTGACCACATATGCACCCTTGACACTTAGATTAGGGACGCATCATAGGAGTACATTACACTGAGCACTTATATTCTTCCATAGGTACATTGTTTTAGCAAGATGGTGGAACTGTTCATTCTGTTCACTGCCCTTATATGTTCTCTGGCAGTATCTTGCTTGTGATAATCTGGGACAAAGTACGTCTCATGACAAGTGGTCAAGTGTCAGTCCTTTTACGCTATATTTTATCTAAGATTGAGTTTCCAATATCACCTTAGGAATCTTTCATATAACTAACAAGCATCAAGATGCTAGTCTAAGATGTAATATTTTAAACAAATAGGGTAAAAATATGACAATTCAGACTGTACTGTTTTGGCTATTTTTCTTTGTTTCACCTCGAAATTGATAAAACAAGGCTCTTGTTCCAGACTGATGTTGCCTCAGGTGTCTTGTAGATGCCTATATATAAATGAATTGACATTTGAACGGTTCTTGGAAAGATAAACATAGAACGCATCTGTGTCAAATGCAGAGATGTTGATGATTATGCAAAGTTACAGAAAATGAAGGCTCAGCCTACCTAAAATGGAGTTTGGCGTTATGTCTTTACATCATGGAGATCAAGGATTTCCATAGAGAAAAACACATACTGAAGTACATTTGAGGTGCCTCAATTGCATCCCTGATGCAGCAGGTCACTTCTGGAAGTGATTGATTCTTGCCCCAATGAGTTGAGTTGCAGTCACAAAAATGATCATGTTGCTGAGATTATTTTACCTCTTTGTTAACCTGCCCTCAGCCACATTTAAAGAGCTTGATAGCCTCTTGGGGGGAACTGATGTCAGGCCATGGTAGAAAACAAATCCCACTGTCTAAGTGAAAAACTCCTAAAGATATAGCGGGACTAGGTGCCCATATACAGAATTGTATCATTTAGCGGCCCAACTCTATTGGTTAACCCTTTGGTTAGTTGGAAGTAACACTGATGAAAATGGGTTTTGACTGGACACCATACAAAATAGTAAACTTTTTAATGCGATGCGTAGTAATGGTAAAATCAATAGCTCACTTTACAGACTACTGAAAATTGCACTACATAGTTGAAGTGTGGCATGTCGGAAAAGACAGAAAGAAACCCAATATGAACCTGCGGTACCCATCAGGCATGGGGTTACTACAATATTAAAAACCTGGTGCACTGTATATTTACAGTAGACCTGTTTGTGAATGGTCAGCTTCTTTCTTTTGATTCACTCATCAATAATTCTGGCACACATAAAAGCCAATTTCTAACATACTACAGGCTTACCAAAACACTTCGGAGAAATGGACAGTGTAGGCACTGATTTACATGGCGAAACACAGCTGGATGACCAAATTAAGAGATAAATGTAATGCCAATCTGGACAGATGTGTAAATAACAACAAATGGATTGACATAAAAGCTTATCCCAATAGCATTTCCTGAAACGCATGATTCAAATATTTGCAATACCAAATTCCATATAGAGCATACTTTGCAGTCAATACAATTCAGTAGATATACCCCACCCTACACCAAGATGCCCTAGATGTGTTCAAGAGCAGGTGGCTTCTGGCATACATTTGGTAATGCCCAGACACAGCGAAATACTGGTTGAAAAACAGCACAACAAACACGAATCAGTGCACGTACACACATACATCCACTCGAGAGCTGCCTACTGGGACAGGTCCCCTGACCTGTGGATGAGAGAGCTTCGTCTAGGATCTTAGGCCCTGCTCTATCACTAGTGAAACCTATGATGAGCATGATGAAGTGGATAACCACAATGGCTCCCCTATTAAAAGATGGAAACTGGAACTTCAAAAATGGACAGAAGCCGAAACTATCCTACTGGACAAGAAAAAACCTAAAGGTCTTAGGTAAACATACCGATGTCAGTCCATTGGGGAGAACTATTGACCAAAGTGGGTCAGCTTCATAATAGGATTTCCTCCCCCCTTAAGCCACTTAATTTACACCATGACCATGGAACTAGACTGAACAATATACATAAATACAACACTAGTGAGTGAGGTAACGACCAGGCAGTTTAATAGCTGAAACTATCCTACTTGACAAAGAAGAACTTAACTTTCTTTAAAAAAGTGTTAGATCAGTGGGAAGAGCTGAGTTGAATAAAACTCTGTTGGCCCTTGACACGCTTGATTCATCCCATGTCCATGGAACTGCCCTGAACTAGACAAGCGGTATACACAAATTAAATATGAATGAGTAATACAAAAGAGCTTTGGACTTAGTAATTGGTCTGTAAGGACATCTATTGCTCTATGACATCATATATTGGAATTATAAATCATTTTTAACCCATAACTGCACTGAGGATCAATTTATCCACAACCAGGTGTTTTGTTTTTAGTTAAGTAGGTTTAACGTTACTCTTTTCTTTTCCTGCTACACCCCTGAGTGTCACATGTTGTTCTCGCCCAGTGACATGGGAAGAAGCAGCAGCCCCTGCTGCCTCTGGGCCCTAGTGCCACTGGACTTACTGCACCATTGATAGCTATGCCTCTGCAAACATGGGAAATAAAGCTTTTTTTGGCCTGGCCGTATCAAGAGCTGTTAAATGCATTATTTACAGTAATATGTCAGAAGGATCCACAGTTAATGGATTTGTATAATGTGAAGATGTTCATGCACATTCAGTTTCACACCTGGACTTGGACCTTCACCACTAGTGGTGTCAGTGACTCTGTACAGAGGGAAACAAAAAGTGATGGGTGGAATGATTGAATTAATCTCAGCTACTGGTAATACTCACAACCACATTCCACTTAATCATTTTATTTGTCATGTGACCATAGACTGGAGCTAACAGTATGCAAATGAGTTTTGGTCCTGCTCTTATATACCAATCCAGTCTGAACAGGAAGCAATCAATCACAGACCGATTTAGGCCTCATCAGTATGGTATAGCTTTAGTCCTGTGTCACAGTGGGTGCACGGAGGCCAGTTCGTATGTCGGCTCAACTAGATACTGTTTAATTATCTGTTTTATGATCTTCTCATTCCAGAATGGTGAGGATTGTAGGCTGTACCTATAGTGACAGCATCTACATTGCTCATTTTGTGTTAGATTCTTCAATATTTTGAGAATAGCTGTCTCAAGCACTTCTTTCACTGTACCTTGGTCCATATTTCAGAAGTCCTCTAGCTATGCCTTAAAGGCAACCTGTTAGAATGTTGGTGTGAAACTTGGATTCCAGTGCTGAGAACGGACGGACGACTTATCTACGCTTGCCATTTCCATGCATGCCTTTATAACGTGTATAATCGGATGCGTGGACCTTTACAACACATTGAAGTACATCGTAGGTGTTAGACCTGTCATCCTTGGCATGGTTTCCCCTGATTTTTGCTTTCTAACCTACTGTTTTGCTGACTTTGTTTTTGCTGACTTTAGGACTCTCTGCACTTTACCACAGCTAACCAGTGCTAAAGTGCATGTGCTCTCTGCTTAAAACATGGTAACATTGGCTTATTCACAAATGGCATATTTAATTTACTTATTGGTCCCTAGTAAAATGCACTACATGTCCCAGGGCCTGTAAATTAAATGCTACTAGTGGGCCTCCAGCACTGATTGTGCCACCCACTTGAGTAGCCCTTTAAACCTGTCTCAGGCCTGCCATTGCAGAGCCTGTGTGTGCAATGTTAAACTGCCATATTGACCTGGCAAGTTAACCCTCTTTCCAGGCCAAAACCTTCCATTCAAATACATATAAGATATCCCTAAGCTTTTGATTATATTGCAAATGGTTTTAAGTAACTGTGCAATATAAAAAAATTCAACAGTACCCTAAGGTAGGCCCTGGACAGACCAAGGGTGGGATGCACTGTATTTAAAAAGTATGACATACTTTTAAGCTTTACATGTCCTAGTAGTAGCCCATGTCTCCCATAGGTAAACATTGAGATTACCTTATTATATCTGTAATAAGTGTAATTTCCAATTGGAAGAGATGGGACTCCCAAGGTTGGTGTATTTGGAATCACAATTTAAATTGTCAACTAATGCTGAAGTTAGATTATAAATTGTAATTCTGAAAATATCACTTTTAGAAAGTTGGCATTATAATTACTTTATCCATTTGGTGCCTTCTGCCTGTCTCTGAATACACATCTGGGGAGGGTGACAGCTGGGATTTGTGCATTCCTTGCAGACAGCCACACACAAGGGGAGCTTAGATGTAAGTGATAGGCCATCCACATCCTGATGGGCCATCCTGGGCAGGATGAGAGGGAGGAACTCACACTTACACCTGAATAGACTGTGTCCTATCCCGACCCAAAGAACTGCACACAACTATATAGCGAGTCTGGAGCCAGGGCAGGAATAGCAGGGATTCTGTCCACTTCAAAGACCTCTCTTTGAAGTCTCCCCACTTCAAAGGCATAATTGGGTATAAGTATTGGACCCCCAACACCACAAACTCAGTACACTTCTACACCAGTGGCTAATCGTCCAGGAAGAAGGACTGCTATGCTACTGAAAGGACTGTCACTCTGCTGGACTTTGCTTGACATCTGTTCTGCTGTGCTGTTCTGATGCCTGCTGTTCTCCTTGCCTGAAAGTGAGAAGGACTGGACCTGCTTCTCTCCAACACAGAACCAAAATGACTGCAAGGGCTTGCTGGCTTACCTCCTGTTTGAAGTCTCAGTGACATCAAATACTTCCAATCCATCTACCTACAGCACCTGGACTCTACCATCTGAGAGTCTTGCCATGTCAAGTAGTGCCAATCCAGTCCTGGACCCTTGGGAGTGGGTATAAAGCGCTGTAACTGCCAAAATCCATTCATCACCATTTTTGTGCTGCTCAGAACTGGTGCATCTCCTTCGACAACAACACATTGCTGCTGCTGTGAGGATCAAGTACATCACATTGCCGTCGGTGCAGTGCCACACCTGCTTTTCCGATGCATCTCTGACTTTGCATGGCTCGGAAACTATGCATCGCCTACATCCTAAGGATCGATGACGATGCATCACCTTCTCTGCTGCAAGCATCGAATCTTCATCAACAACACAAACAAGGTACTTTGCAGCAGGACAAGTTTGGTCCCTGTGTCCAATACATGCTCCATCGCAGTCAGCCTGAACTTTTGGATGTGACCTGATCTAGTGTGGCCATATAGCCCTGGTTGGCGCTTTATGGTTTTAAGCATAAATTTCAGTTTATTCTTTTTTTTTTTTTTTAAACCTTTAGTTTTCATTTTACAAGAACAACACAGTGGGTGCACAGGTACGAGCAGACGGCCATTTCGAAAATTTCAGTTTAATCTTTAACAATTAATATCTCTGTTTTTACTTATTGAATTTTAATTGTTTTGTTAATTAAATTAAGCTCTATTTTTCTAACCAAGCATGGTATCTTTTTGTGTGGTGTTTTCACTTTTTACTGTTTGAGGCTTTGCACAAATATTTTACACATTGACTCTAGAGTTAAAACTCACCGCTCTGTACCAAGCTACCAGAGAGTGAGCACAGGTCAATTTATTGTGTGTATCTGAATTACTCTGACTAGGAGTTGTGGTACCTGCTTGGACAGGGTGCATACCTCTGCCAATATATATATATATATAAACTATCACAAGCAAATCTCGAGGGAGTGCGGTTTCATTTTATCGTCGTTGGCGGTTTTGGAAAAGATATATATATATATATATATTCACTGAAAAAACCATAGGTTTCAGGCACGTTATAGTTAGAAATTAGCATTTAAAAAACCTTAGAAATTCACTGAAAAAACCATAGGTTTCAGGGGCGTTATAGTTAGTTGGACATTTCACTCGTACAAAACCATAAAAAATTCCCCCGTTATAGTTAGTTCAGCTAACTACAACTTGCGCGCCCGCAATGCACTGCTGATGACGTCACATATTACATCACTCATGACATGGTCAGTGACATCACTCATGACATCACTGATGACATCTCAAATGACATCACTGATGACATCACTGATGACATCACTGATGACATCATCCAGTGAATGTGTGTTTTTCTGAAAATTAAATATGTTTTATATATGTATATCTCAAGGTCGATGGAAGAATAAATGGGTATATAAGTGCCTAAATGGATGATTTTTTTTGTAAAATTGATTGTATAACTGACTGATTAAGTGTATCTTAGTGAATACATGGGTTAGTGAGTAATGTTTAAATATGAAAATATCTGTATCAGTCTCTCACTTTGTGTATAAGTGGCTGCATGGGTTGGTGAGTAGCTACATGAGTGTCTATATGGGTTATTAGTTGGTTTTTGAGTATCAGTATGAGTGTCTGAGTGTCTGTATGGTTCGGTGGGGGTATTACTTAGTGCATAGATGCATGAATGAGTGACTCACTGTTTGTATGTGTTGAAGACAGCATGTGTGCAGGACTGTATAGGTGGATGAGTGTGTGTATGGGTGTGTTAGTGAGTGAATGACTGTCTCAATAGTGTCTTTATGAGTAACTACATATGTTTTAAACTAGTATATGTGAGTATTGGTGTATATAAGTGAGTATATGTGAGAGTGAGAGATTGGAAGAGTTCCTGTACAAATAAGTAGGTGTTTATATAAGTGATTGTTTAAGACAGTAAGTATGTGTACGTTTCTGTAGAAGTAAGTGTGGTAATGTGGTTATAACTGTATATGCAAGTAAATGGATGTTTGATACTTTGTTTGCATGTGTGACTATGTGTGTGAGTAACTCTAAGGATGAGTGGCGGTGTGTAACAGGATGTATAGGTGTATGAGTACATATGATGAGTGAGTACATGTATGAGTGACTGTATAGGGACTGTTGGTGAATGAGTGGATGTGTGTGTAGATCTTGGAATTACTGAATAGGTGTGTTGTAACTGGTATTGGTATGTCCATTGTTTTGAAAATGTCAGTTTGTATTTTTGAGTGTGTGTATCAAAGGTTATATTAGGGTGAGAGGAGGTCTGCCACTCTATCACAAGGATGATGTCATCAGTGATGTCATCAGTGATGTCATTTGAGATGTCATCATTGATGTCATGAGTGATGTCACTGACCATGTCATGAGTGATGTAATATGTGACGTCATCAGCAGTGCATTGCGGGAGCGCATAGTTATAGTTAGCTGAACTAACTATAACGGGGGAATTTCTATGGTTTTGTACGAGTGAAATGTCCAACTAACTATAACGCCCCTGAAACCTATGGTTTTTTCAGTGAATTTCTAAGGTTTTTAAATGCTAATTTCTAACTATAACGTGCCTGAAACCTATGTTTTTTTCAGTGAATTTCTAAGGTTTTTTTAAATGCTAATTTCTAACTATAATGTGCCTGAAACCAGTGAATATATATATATTTATTATACTATGTATACATGTAAAAATGTCTCGGTCCGCCTGTTTGCCTAGGTGGCACGGAAAAAATGGGTGGAACTGACGTCAGCACGCCGACGAGGTCCTCTTATGGGTCCGATGACGTCATACGGTGTCGCGAGCGGAGCCGTGTTATTATGACGTCCTCGTTGACGTGGGAGAGCTAGGAAAGAATTTCCGTGGAATGCTGGTGCAGGGGATATTCACCTAAGTGTTCAGGCTAGTTCTTTGGGAGCAACTGTTTATGTTGCCACTCCAGAAACCAAAACCAGTGATCAGAGGGCAGAGGCCCTGCAGATGGCACACGAGGTGGGGTGCCCAGTCGTGTGCACCGGGGGGCAGCGAAGTGACAAGCACCACAACCCACAAAAAAGGTAACGAGGGCACTGAATAACACAGGATCTTCTCTTTGTATCTGGCAGGAACAACGAAGTTAAAATGCGCTAGTACCAGAATGTAGAATTAGTGCTACAACGGTCTTCAAGAGGACCTGTGATGCCGCTTCTGCCTCCCGTACCCTGGAGGCGGCACATGGGTCACGCGGTACGGTCATACTGCGGTGGGACGCACACTCGTTGACCTCTCATGGCACTGCTCCACACTTCAGGGAGGACGCTTTCCATTAGCTATGTTTTCTGATGACGTTTCGCGTCGGCCGCGTCCAACAACAGAACTCCTTTAGATCCAAACAGACTCTTTCACTCTCTCACCGGAAGTGAAACCAGGCCACGCGGACTCTTTCACAAAACAACAGCCGGGAATGCACTTTTTGGTACAAAAATCACATTCTTTCCTCCTAATTAATCAAATAAACGTCTCACTGAAGAACAGGGGCCAGCTTCGATCGGTAAGCAGCCGTTACAACGACTTTTTTACTTCGCGACACCATTACAACGCATGCATTACCACGCATGCGTTGTACATCGCGAAGTCATTACTACGCATTTTTTTAGAACGCATGGTCATTTAGCATGCATGCCTTTACAACGAATTTTGTTGTAAAGGTGTGTATGGTAAATGAAGTCATAAAAGAAGATCTTTCTTCGAAATAATTTTAACCAATTCACACATACGACAACATCCACAGTCAGAGGATCTCTTAGGTTAGTAATATATCGACAGTGCACACAAGAAGTGTATATACCACTAAAAAGAAAAGATTAAAAATACTTTATTCAATACAGTTAATAAAAAGCTTCATATCATCATGTACACTAAAAATGTCATTAAAATCAACGTATAAAAGAATGTGCAAAAATACAGTAAATACAATTACGCAACAATGATTCAGCACAACATGTTAAAAACAAGGGGAAGCGAGAATAAAGGTAGGAAAAAAGTAGTAGACAGAAGACGTTTCCTACAGTAAAGAAATAATATGGCTGGCACAAACAATGAATCAGGGTCATACAATGGAAGAGAATATACAGTTGTACATATATATTGTTTTTAAAAATGTTGTCTCAACTGACAATATGCCCTTGTAGTTACACAGCACAACTTAAGAGAGCATCGACGCATTTCGGTAGGTCATAGATAATCGACCAACACCTTCATCAGGAAAAAGATATCTATATATATTCCCACCATCAAAATCAATTCCTTTATTCCAAGAATCTAAAAAGAAAGGCAAAGAGAGAGAACGACATACTCATTAATTAGTTGCATACCCCCAAGATTCCTGCTACACTGTCAACATGCCACCAACCCAGAGAGATGTCCTCATTCATCCACCCTTCTATACATTCAATACTTGCAGTCAACATCCTAATATATTTACCTTAAAAGACAAAGTTCAACAGGGGTCATAGAGCCTCCAAGATAAGCGACCACAGCGTTTCGTAGTATTGTTATAAATACGCCATGCAGCTATATATCACACGAATAAAGAGAAATTGTTACTACATCTCTTATTCTAATCTTCCAAAAACAATAGAATCTAATCTGTCATAGGTTATTAGGTACCTTTTATTAAAATTAGAATATGTACTCCATGTAGTTATCAGCAAAACTTTCCTGTGTCAGAAAGCCTCCACATAGGATTAACTGGTAGTCCCCACCTATGTATGACAGAAAGTCATCAGTCAATGTCTCAGAATCTCCATTCCACATAGTAACAACCAGTAATGACCCATAACCCAACACCTACAAACAGGGGTACCTACACTCATGAGTAATTTCACGTCTTTAAACCGCAAGGGCCCATCTAAATCGACTACTGATGACCTCTTTCCTTTGTATACAAATATGCAGGTCCTGATGTATCGAGGATCCTATGTCCACACTCTGCGGGCTACCTAAAAAGATAAAACCGCAAAATAACCATACATCAATAAGATGTCAATGAAGCCTCATCGAAATAATTACTCCACATAATCTAAAGGTGGCCAGTTTCCCAAAATTACTAGGAACAAACACCACCCCAAGAATGGAGCCGAGTTTCCTTACTCTCCCTCGGTATTATTTGCGCCAGAGTCTAACCACAGCGCCCCTTAAATAACAAAACACCCTACATCAAGGTCTATATCACCAACTAAATTTCATCAATAGCCTCCTTTAGGAAAAGTTATTTTATAAAAAGCCGGGACAGTTATTTTGCCCAATCTGGAAGATAACAACTTCCCAGGTTTGAAGAAATGTGTCAAAAACACACCACCCCACACTGAATCTGGGTACCCCCTCCTCTACGTAAGAACGGATTCGCCCGGATCTTACCTTAGCACCTCTTCAAATAACACACCAAGTGGGATCGGGGTATATGCCTCCGTCCGGATAGAAACAATCATTCCACTGGGAGGCCTCTTTTTATACTTGCACCCTGTCTCCATTAAGGTGCTTAATACCGCCCAGCTGGTTCAATTAACTACGTCACATGTTCTATCCTTCATAAGATGTCGGCCATCTTGTAGTGGATAAAAAGGTTACCCATTCGTGTGATAATGATACAGAATCCGTAACGCACGAGGCTTAATTATAGCCATACTAACGTACATTCATAAAAAAACAATTCCTAGTATCATTCCACTAAGGAAGACCATAATGATGGTTCCGTTTTCTAAGTCGAATGTTCTTATCCTTCATACCCTGTCGGCCATCTTGTAGTGACTAAAACGATACCTAGTGTCATTCAACTAAAAAGGACAATAATAATGATTCAGTTGGCTAAGTCACATGTTCTATCCTTGATAGATAGTCAGCCATCTTATAGTGGATAGAAAAATAACCACTAATAAAGGGTTAGTACAAAATCCGCAACACACGAGATTAAATCTCAACCGTACTCACGTATTTTCGTGAATAACAGAATTCCTAGTGTCATTCAACTTAAAGAACAAAAAAAGTAAGTAGAAGGTAGATTATAAAATACGAAAGATAAGCACTAGTACGACCATTACTATTTACAAACAATAGATGCCACATAAGTCTACAAATTGTGGCATCCTTCTTGCAAAATTATTTTTAACAACACAGGGACCAAGTGTGCTTCCACCATATATGCATACGGAGACCCTTTCTCCCAACTAGATCTACTCTCAGCCAGAGTTCTCTAAATAACATCAATTGTCACATATTGTAGCTAGTATATTCAAATCACTCCAATGATTCTATCCCACTCTTCTCTAGAGTTCAAACCATCCTGAACCGTATTCAAACGAGAGATGTACCATTGCTCACGTATCTTCCTTTTCTGTTGCATATTGCCACCTCTTCTGCCAATGATCACTTTTTCTAGAATGAACCAATAAAAATCATTCTCCCCATGACCATTTTCTAAAAAATGTGTCACCAAAGGGGCATTGATTTTTTTAGTTTTGATTGCTGATCTATGTTCTTGTAAACGAACCCTAAGTTCTCTGCCTGTCTCCCCAATATAATATTTATCACATGGACACTTGAGTAAATAAATCACATTCTTGCTCCTGCAGTTATTTAAACTTTTGGCTTTGATACAGAAGCCATTGACAGTGATTTCTTTAAGTATTATACATTGACTACACACATTACAGGTACTGCATTTAACATTACCAACCGGGGAGGTTGGTTAATGTACGTTGAGTATTATGGGGATCCTCTCTATATGTGTGCACAAGCAAATCTTTCAAATTTTTTTTTTTTTTGAAAGCGAACAGAGGTTTCTCAAGTTTTCTTTCTTCTTCATGATTTAAAATATGCCAATTTTTATTGACTACATTCTTTATTTGGTTACTCAGATTTGAGAACTTGCTCACAAACACAATCTTTTCCATTTTTTTCTTAATTTTCGGTGGTTTATTGATCATGGCATCTCGATCATAGAACCAGGCTCTTTTTAGGGAGTGAGAAATTAACTTCTTAGGGTAACCTCTATTCTTGAATTTTTCTTTTAAGACCACTGCATGTTTATAAAAGTCATTTAGATTAGAACAATTCCTGCGGAGACGAAGGAATTGGCTAAAGGGTATATTGTCAACTTGTGATTTAGGATGAAAACTAGAGAACTGAAGCAGCGTGTTCTTTGCCATAGGTTTAACAAACAGTTCTACTTCTAATATACCCTCTACTGACTTGATAGAAATATCCAGGAAATCTACCCTCTCCTTACTATAAGAGGATGTAAATTTAAGATTAGGGTCTCCAAGGTTTAACCAAACCAAAAATTCTTCTAACAATTCAGTATCACCCTCCCAGATAAAGAAAATATCGTCAATGTAGCGGTACCAGCCCGCTACATTCTCACTGAAGGGTGCCAGATCGTTATAAATATGCTTTGATTCAAATTGGCCCACATAGAGGCATGCTAGACTTGGTGCACATGTGGCCCCCATGCTAGTCCCCTTCCTCTGTCTGAACAGTTCATTTTTTAACAGAAAAATATTATTAACAAGGACCATTCTAACACACTCAGAAATAAAGTCCCTATTAGCCCCATCCAAGTCTAAACCCTCTAACACTGTACGAACAACCTCAACTGTATCCTCCTGAGGTATATTCGTATAAAGAGACTCAATGTCAAGAGTTACCAGACACTGAGTCTCTCTGTTAAAAGGTATGCCCTCAATCATTGAAATAATGTGGGCAGAGTCCCTCACATATGATCTGAGATTAAAAACAGCAGGTTGTAAAAAATGATCGACATATTTACTGATAGGTTCTAAAAGGGAGTTAATACTGCTGACTATTGGTCGCATGGGAGGATTCCCAGCATTTTTATGGACTTTGGGAAGTCCATAAAGTGCTGGTATTATGGGGTCCCTATTGTTCAAAAATCTAAATTCCTCTTCACAGATAAGCGAGTTGTCCCTGGCTTCGGTGAGGAGTGTAAGACAACTACGAGAAACCTCCTCCAAACACCTCGATGTAACTTTTTCATAGTGTTCTGGAACATTTAGTAGGGAATACATTCTATTTGTATGGTAAATGACCATGCGTTCTAAAAAACATGTAGATGATCCACGTCGTTGTAAGGAAACAGAGGCTGTTCCGTTTCCTCACAACGACGTGCACCGCCCCTCAGAGACGACGTGAAGCAGGAACCACGAGGAGAGAGGAACGACGAGGAGTGAGAGGTAAGGGGGATTGGGCATGGGGTGGGGGTTTCTTTTCTAGGGTTTAGAGTAGTGCAGTGGTGTTTGGGTGGTGTAGGGGGTCGTGCTGGGGGTAGTGTTTTAGGGTTTAGGGTAGTGCAGTGGTGTTTGGGTAGAGTAGGGGGTCGTGCTGGGGGTAGTGTTTTAGGGTTTAGGGTAGTGAAGTAGTGTAGGGGGTCGTGCTGGGGGTAGTGTTTTAGGGTTTAGGGTAGTGCAGTGGTGTATGGGTAGTGTAGGGGGTCATGCTGGGGTAGTGTTTTAGGGTTTAGGGCAGTGGTGTTTGAGTAGTGTAGGGGGTCATGCTGGTGGTAGTGTTTTAGGGTTTAGGGTAGTGCAGTGGTGTTTGTGTAGTGTAGGGGGTCATGCTGGGGGTAGTGTTTTATGGTTTAGGGTAGTGCAGTGGTGTTTGGGTAGTGTAGGGGGTCGCGCTGGGGGTAAATTTAGGGTTTAGGGTAGTGCAGTGGTATTTGGGTAGTGTAGGGAGTCGTGCTGGGGGTAGTGTTTTAGGGTTTAGGGTAGTGCAGTGGTGTTTGGGTAGTGTAGGGGGTGGTGCTGGGGTAGTGTTTTAGGGTTTAGGGTAGTGCAGTGGTGTTTGGGTAGTGTAGGGGTTCATGCTGGGGGTAGTGTTTTAGGGTTTAGGGTATGGCAGTGGTGTTTGGGTAGTGTAGGGGTCGTGCTGGGGGTAGATTTAGGGTTTAGGGTAGTGCAGTGGTGTTTGTGTTGTGAGGGGGTCGTGCTGGGGGTAGTATTTTAGGGTTTAGAGTAGTGCAGTGGTGTTTGTATAGTGTAGGGGGGTTTAGGGTAGTGCAGTGGTGTTTGTGTAGGGTAGGGGGTCATGCTGGGGGTAGTGTTTTAGGGTTTAGGGTAGTGCAGTGGTGTTTGTGTACTGTAGGGGGTAGTGTTTTAGGGTTTAGGGTAGTGCAGTTGGGTTTGTGTAGTGTAGGGGTCATGCTGTGGGTAGTGTTTTAGGGTTTAGGGTAGTGCAGTCGTGTTTGTGTAGTGTAGGGGGTCGTGTTTTAGGGTATAGGGTAGTGCAGTGGTGTTTGGGTAGTGTAGGGGGTCATGCTGGGGTTAGTGTTTTAGGGTTTAGGGTAGTGCAGTGGTGTTTGGGTAGTGTAGGGGGTCGTGTTTTAGGGGTTAGGGTAGTGCAGTGGTGTTTGTGTAGTGTGGGATGTCATGCTGGGGGTAGATTTAGGGTTTAGTGTAGTGCAGTGGTGTTTGGGTAGTGTAGGGAGTCATGCTGGGGGTAGTGTTTTAGGGTTTAGGGTAGTCCAGTGGTGTTTGTGTAGTGTAGGGAGTCGTGCTGGGGGTAGTGTTTTAGGGTTTAGGGTAGTGCAGTGGTGTTTGGGTAGTGTAGGGGGTCATGCTGGGGGTAGTGTTTTAGGGTTTAGGGTAGTGCAGTGGTGTTTGTGTAGTGTAGGGGGTCATGCTGGGGGTAGTGTTTTAGGGTTTAGGGTAGTGCAGTGGTGTTTGGGTAGTATAGGGCGTAGTGCTGGGGTAGTGTTTTGGGTTTACGGTAGTGCAGTGGTGTTTGTGTAGTGTAGGGGTCGTGCTGGGGGTAGTGTTTTAGGGTTTAGGGTAGTGCAGTGGTGTTTGGGTAGTATAGGGCGTAGTGCTGGGGTAGTGTTTTGGGTTTACGGTAGTGCAGTGGTGTTTGTGTAGTGTAGGGGGTCGTGCTGGGGGTAGTGTTTTAGGGTTTAGGGTAGTGCAGTGGTGTTTGTGTAGTGTAGGGGGTAGTGTTTTAGAGTTTAGGGTAGTGCAGTGGTGTTGGTGTACTGTAGGGGGTCGTGCTGGGTTCTAGTGTTTTAGGGTTTATGGTAGTGCAGTGGTGTTTGTGTAGTGTAGGGGTCGTGTTTTAGGGTTTAGGGTCGTGCAGTAGTGTTTGGGTAGTGTAGGGGTCGTGCTGGGGGTAGTGTTTTTGGGTTTAGGGTAGTGCAGTGGTGTTTAGGTGGTGTAGGGGGTCGTGTGGGGTAGTGTTTTAGGGTTTAGGGTAGTGCAGTGGTGTTTGAGTAGTGTAGGGGGTCATGCTGGTGGTAGTGTTTTAGGGTTTAGGGTAGTGCAGTGGTGTTTGTGTAGTGCAGGGGGTCATGCTGGGGGTAGTGTTTTATGGTTTAGGGTAGTGCAGTGGTGTTTGGGTAGTGTAGGGGGTTGTGCTGGGGGTAGATTTAGGGTTTAAGGTAGTGCAGTGGTGTTTGGGTAGTGTAGGGAGTCGTGCTGGGGGTAGTGTTTTAGGGTTTAGGGTAGTGCAGTGGTGTTTGTGTAGTGTAGGGGGTTGTGCTGGGGGTAGTGTTTTAGGGTTTATGTTAGTGCAGTGGTGTTTGGGTAGTGTAGGGTCAGTGCTGGGGTAGTGTTTTAGGTTTAGGGTAGTGCAGTGGTGTTTGTGTAGTGTAGGGTGTAGTGCTGGGGGTAGTGTTTTAGGGTTTAGGGTAGTGCAGTGGTGTTTGGGTAGTGTAGGGGTTCATGCTGGGGGTAGTGTTTTAGGGTTTAGGGTATGGCAGTGGTGTTTGGGTAGTGTAGGGGGTCGTGCTAGGGGTAGTGTTTTATGGTTTATGGTAGTGCAGTTGTGTTTGGGTAGTGTAGGGGGTCATGCTGGGGGTAGTGTTTTAGGGTTTAGGGTAGTGCAGTGGTGTTTGTGTAGTGTAGGGTGTAGTGCTGGGGGTAGTGTTTTAGGGTTTAGGGTAGTGCAGTTGTGTTTAGGTAGTGAAGGGGGTCGTGCTGGGGGTAGTGTTTTAGGGTTTAGGGTTGTGCAGTGGTGCTTGTGTAGTGTAGGGGGTTGTGCTGGGAATGTTGTTCATTTCTATGGCAAAATGAACCCCTCATTTTGTTCCTTTTTAAATTAAATGTTTTAAGTGTTACCAGTTTATTCCAATCAAGATGGCTTCAGGTGTGCCATAATTTTGTCATAAGTAAGAGTGTTAGCTCTCTAGTTGTTCTTTAGAACACTCTGGGAAGCTGCAGTAGAACACAAAGGCATCAACTGACAGGCTGCTCCTGTTGAAATATAACAGGAAGATATTTGAGATCACACTTGAAACATGTCCTAATTTTTCTTTCTACAGCACTAACCATAATTTCTATGACAAAATGAACCCCATCATTTTGTTCCTTTTTAAATTAAATGTTTTAAGTGTTACCAGTTTATTCCAATCAAGATGGCTTCAGGTGTGCCATACTTTTGTCATCAGTAAGGCTGTTAGCGCTCTAGTTGTTCTTTGGAACACTCTGGGAAGCTGCAGTAGAACACAAAGGAATCAACCGGCAGGCTGCTCCTTTTGAAATATAACAGGAAGATAGTTGAGATCTCACTTAAAACATGTCCTAATTTATCTTTCTACAGCAATAACCATAATTTCTATGACAAAATGAACCCCCTCATTTTGTTCCTTTTTAAATTAAATGTTTTAAGAGTTACCGGTTTATTCCAATCAAGATGGCTTCAGGTGTGCCTTACTTTTGTCATAGGTAAGGCTGTTAGCGCTCTAGTTGTTCTTTAGAACACTCTGGGAAGCTGCATTAGAACACAAAGGAATCAACTGACAGTCACTGCCCTTGTTGGATGTACATGTTTTACTGAGAATGTCAGACTTCATTCTCACATGACTGAGAAAGATAATGTGAATTTACAGAAAATATGCTCTCATTTTAGCTTCTGGAGCACCTTCCAAAACTCTATGGGACAAGCATGTGAAAATAGTTTTCTCTCAAACATGATTCATGATATCCCAGCAGAAGGTTTTTCACAGGGTAAAATTACCTTAGAACACACCACAATTCCTGAAATTAGTATGGTACCATCAACAAATGAATTCTAATGTAACTAAAGTCTTTTATCACCCTTTATAGTTCTCCTTTTGGTAACCCTCAAAATCTTTGATTCACTACAATGCATTTCAATGGGGTACTATCATGTATATTGGTCCCAAGATGGCTGCCAGCAATTCCAGGATGAAGTGCTGACAGCCAATCAGATCTCACAATGACATGTGTGGTTGGGCTCCGCCAAGATATATATGTGATTTTACTTTTGATTTTCTCAGGAACTACTGAACGGATTTACACCATTTAACAAAAAGGGTTCTTTCTGAACCAAGAACTACCTCTCTGCCAAATTTGGTGTAATTCCGTTGAGCAGTTCGGGCTGTAGCCGTGTCTAAAGTTTCCTATGGAAAATTGCTGGGGAAAACACGTTTTGGGACCCCCCTTTTTTCTCGGCCCCCACTTGACGAATCACCCCGAGACTTTCAGGATAGGAGCTGACCGGAGCGGGCCATAAGTTTTGACATTTTCGCGAAGATTCGTCGACCGGCGCCAAAGTTATTGGAAATAGAATGTTGTGAATTTCCTATGGAAAATAGGTCCTAACTATATCTATCCACTGGCGACCACCAGTAGATAATAATAAATATATATATATATATATATATATATATATATATATATATATATATATATATATATATATATATATATATATATATATATAGATACATATATATATATATTTATATAGGACCAATCCCACTCACCAGAAGAATGGGCCGACACTTGCTCAGGGGTAAACGTGGGATTTATTCAAAGATCATGCAGTGTTGCGCATAGAAGTAAAAATCTCCAGTCCGTGAAACGCTCAGGCAGACGCGTTTCAGCCACCTCGGCTTTCATCAGTGCCGGTTTCACTTGTGCGTGATGTTACACCTGGGAGCCTATTCAAAAGTTCAGATGTCCCCTCCCATTGGATGGCATGCTAGGCTCCTCTTTCGCTTTGGATTCATTCCATACGTGGCCCCAAACAATACTCCGCACCGGTCTTTGCCTTCAACTGCAGGTGCCCTTTAAGTAATAGGGCACTCGTGCACCAAGTGGTACCCCAATCCTGTTGGCCATAAAAGACAAATCTGCTGCGGCTGCCTGCATGGGTGAACATGATATTTATATATATATATATTCACTGAAAACGTTATAGTTAGGTGTAATGAAAAGATCTGTATTTGTTTTTATAAAAACAGTAGAATTTCACTGAAAAAAACTATGGTTAAAGTTATGTTATACTGAGGTGAATTTGTCAGTGACAGCATTGATGTCTTGAACTAAAAAAAATACAGAAATTCATCAGTTATGGTTTGCAGCGCCCCAGCAACACACTGCTTATGACCTTACCATGACATCACTCATGACATGTTCTATGGCATCATTTATAACATCACTGATGACACCTCAAATGACATCATTGATAACATCACTGATGTCATCACCCAAGCTTCTTTTGTACGCATTGCTCTATAAACAGGTATACCATTAGAGGTATGAAAGTAAGTGCACAACAGATCAGAAGAATATGAAGCGTCTTTACTGCTATCATACATGCAACCACCATAGGTAAAGCAAGCTTGTTTTATGTGCAACATTAACCTTATGCCATATACTTCATAGGTAGCCGAGTTCATGTTAACTAGTAACCACAGATGGAAGGGTAACCTGTCCTGCAAACAGTGTGCAATCTATATACAACTGTTCAAGGAAAACCAAGTTCCTCAAGATACTCACGCCCTGTTACTGTTACAGTCTTTACTTGTATAAAACCCCAGACAGTCACTGTACCTACATTTAGAAATGAAATGGATATGAGTAGAAAGGTTGGTAATGTTAACACTCTTTGCTTCATGGAGAAGCTTTACTCTGTACCACACTGTTTGCAGACAATGAAACTCTCATGAGGAATCCACCATAGAGTATTAAAATGTTTCTACTAAGAACTGTGTACACTCTATGCAAGTCATGCCCAAAGAGCGACTATTCACTTAAAATACTATAGGTCTGAAGGCGCTAAAGATCAAACTGCCAGCAGTCTTCATACTGTGGTGAAAACTTTAAAGATTGCCCATCTTCTGCAGCAACACAAGCACGCATACCTGGTGCACACAGTCTTCTATATTAACCCCTTCGATGCTTCTGTCGGCCAACGGCCGTCGCGAGCACTACCTCGGTAGTGCTGCGCACGTCCGTTGGCCGACGCGGCCCCGCCCGCTTAATAGAACGTTCCGCACTGGCGCGGAACGTTCTAAGCAGTTAAGCGGTTAAGTAGAAATTGGCATGCTGAGACAATTCTGTCAAAAACTAAGCCCGGGTAGAATTCCGGCACTCCCCGGAGGATCACGGAATTCCTGAAATCCGACATTCGCGCTCGAGTTTCTCTTTTGGCTCTTTACCGCGAGCGCCAGGACTCTCGGGTCACTTGCAAGTGCTTACGAGACTTCTCACACTGCAAGCGAGCTCCCACGAAACTATGCGCTCACTCGCACGGCTTCCGGCCACAATGGCACCAATCTAGCATTCTTAGTGCCGATCGCAAACAGAGCGGTCGAGCAGCTTTTGTGCTTGAGAATGCCGCTGAGAGGCATTTGGAGTAGATTTTCTTCTCAAACTGGCCATTGGAATTGTTTTTTTAAACTTTATTTCAAACCAGAAGGAAGTGCCCCAGAGACTCCAACTTCCTGTTCCTGTCCAGCAGCCTCCCCCAGTGCTTTGTCCCTCTCCTGGTCACTTTTCATTGCGATTTGGAGCTGGAAGGCTCACTCTCCTTGTCTGCTGCATATTTACCATTGGATTTAAGGACTTTGTTTTTGAGATATCACAAATAAGTTGAAAAACTGGCGTATAGGGGTATTGTTTGTTTGACTGGGGGCATGCACCTGGATTTATTTGTACATTTATTCCATTTTTAAACTTTATTGTAGTGGGTGGACTGCAGTTTTAGCAGGGCCCTAGTTATTTTTTTGCATGAAATTTATCTTCTCTTATAAAGGAAAAATGCTGCACAGTTCAGTACATTTTCTTCTCCATGTTTTTTAATAAGTTTGCAATATTGATTGACTTAGTTCACTATGTGGCCTAGTCTGCCAATGGGCCTTCCAGCTAGTAGGCCATGTACTGTACATGGGTGCATGAAACAACTGTTTCTGTGGTGTCTGTAGAATTGAAACATCATTTAGGCCATGAATGGGATCAGATTAAAATACAAAATGTGTTTTTTGTGTGCGTGTATATGTGTTTGGCATAGGCCAACATTTGCTTTTGTTGTTCTTTATGCCATGTAGCCAGGGGCCATTTTGTATAGTCAGTGTCTACCCTAGGCCTGCATGTGTTCTTTGTTTTCCAGGCCTCCTGCTTGTTGTTGTTCTGACCATGTGGCTGGTGGCCATTTTGTATAGCTAGCCAGTGTTCTTTCCCCATAGCCCTCCAAGTCTTCTTTTTTTGTGGCCGTGCCTTCTACCTGGTCGTTGTTGTTGTCTGACCATGTGGCTGGTGGCCATTTTGTGTAGCCAGCCAGTGTGCTTTCCCCATAGGCCTGCAGGTCTTCTTTGTTTGTGGCTCTGCCTTCCTGCTTGTTGTTGTTGTGACCATGTGGCTGATGGCTATTTTGTGTAGCCAGCCAGTGTGCTTTTCCCATAGTCCTGCATGTCTTCTCCGTTTGTGACCATGCCTCCTTGCTGGTTGTTGTTGTTGTCTGACCATGTGGCTGGCGGCCAGTTTGTGTAGCCAGCCAGTGTGCTTTCCCCATAGGCCTGCATGTCTTCTTTGTTTGTGGCCATGCCTTCTTGCTGGTTGTTGTTGTGTCTGACCATGTGGCAGGTGGCCATTTTGTTAAGGCAGTCCATGTGCTTCCCCTTAGGCCTGCATGTCTTCTTTGTGGCCATGCCTTCTTGTTGGTTGTTGTTGTTTTGACCATGTGGCTGGCAGCCATTTTGTGTAGCAAGCCAGTGTGCTTTTCCTATAGGCCTGTATGTCTTCTCTTTTTGTGGCCATGCCTCCTTGCTGGTTGTTGTTGTTCTGACCATGTTGCTTGCGGCCATTTTGAGTAGCCAGCAATGGGTACATTTGTCTGATGTTGGAGCAGAGCAGGAGGTTGAGCTTCCTTCAGAGCAAGAAGTTGAACCTCCTTTTTAGAATCATTGGATCTCAGATCTCAAGCAAGGGAAAGGAAGGGTACTACAGCACCATCATCTCCAAGCACCGCTTCTGATAATGATGATAGGGACATGGAGGGAACCCCAACAGACACCAGCAGACAACAGGAGAGGCAAGGGAAAAGAAAAGTTCCAAGAAGACCTAGACTTATGGAATGGAATGAAGAGGAGGATGACGATGACGAGGCAGTCATGGTGGAAGGTGACACAGAGGAATCTGACATTGCTATTCATCCAGCTCTGACGGATGTGACACAAGAAGCACCACCACCAGCTCCCATATTTGCAAAGCCCCAGCTGAGACCTGCACCAACCCCTGCTCACGAGCAGCAGAGAGGCAATTGATGACATGCCCAGAGTGGCTGTTCCAGCGCTGCTTCACGATGTGCTGCAGTTGGTTGCACAAGCTTTGCACTCAAGTGTCGTTCACACCATCCACCTGCTGACAGACATGTGGACCAGTTGTCATGTGACTGATTATATGTGCATCACTGCACACTGGATCTCTTTTGCATGCATAATGCAAAAGATATCTTCAGGTCTTGGCCCTGAAGAATGTTTTGAGAGCATTCATGGGCATACAACAGTGGCCATGTTCGCGATGGAGATTTCACATACAGCTGTAAACATCTTAGAGGAATTTAACAGCAAAGTGTATCAATGGCTGCGAACCAGTGGTCTTAGAATTGGATTTGTTGCCATGGACAGTGGCAGTAACATAGTCAAGGCCATGTCAGATGGAGGCTATTCTAGGGTCCTGTGTTTGGTCCATTGCATCAACCTGGTGGTACAAGACTTCCTCAAAAAGGAAGACATAGTAGGCAACATACTGAGGACCTGCAAAAGAATCTGCACCCATTTAAGCAATTCTTTTTAAAGCCCGGAAGCAGCTGTGGACTATTCAGCATAATAATAGAGCACCAGTTAAAGCCCTGATACAGGAGGTGCCAACACGTTGGAAATCCACCTTTTACATGCTGCAATGTTTGTTTGAGCAGTACAAACAGATCAATGACTATGTAAAAGAGGAGGGGATGCATTTGGGCATGCTATGACCATTGATGCGGACAAATGGGGCCTAGTCAAATGCCTGACACAGATTCTACTCGCTTTTGAGGTTTTCACACAGGATAGCAAGGAGAACCGTACAATGGGCCAAGCTATCCTGTTGTTGCATCTCCTACAAGACCAGGTATAGAAGGTGTCTGAAAGGTTCGCATGTGCAGGTATGAATGAAAGCACATGCCTTGGTTGAGATCTCAGTCCTGCACTTGGCTTCTAATATAAAGCTGCAACATGACATCATCGAGTCCAAAGAGCACATATTTGCCACACTACTTGGTCCACGATACAAAACAATTCTGCCCACTTTCATCCCTTTTTCTGAAGGGGATGCTTTAAAATACAAGAGGTGGATAGTAGAGCAAACCAGAAGATTGGAAGAAGAACAGCTGGAACTTCGAGTCCCCCCTGCAGTTCTGGGGTACCACCTTCAACTTCCAGAGAGGCCAGTCTCATCTCACAGCAGCCAACAACACCATCAACCAGAACATCGGAAACAACAGCAAAAGAAGGACTGGACCCAACCTCTGCATTGTATTGGTTTCAATTGGCAG
This sequence comes from Calotriton arnoldi, assembly GCA_963921515.1. Classification (NCBI taxonomy): domain Eukaryota; kingdom Metazoa; phylum Chordata; class Amphibia; order Caudata; family Salamandridae; genus Calotriton; species Calotriton arnoldi. Next base: position 150,057 of record CAWUFW010004652.1, read on the forward strand.
GGCTCAAGTCCAGTGCAGAGGTGATGGCGAAACAGGTTGAGCAGGTGACAGCACCAATGACCATCCACAGGATGTTTGAGGAGTATCTGGATGATCCAAAAGAGGTCTATGTGGATCAAAATTCATTGATGTATTGGCATGGGAAGATGCGCCTTTGGACAGAGCTAAGCAGGCTGGCAATAATGTATCTGGCTTGTCCTGTCACCAGTGTTTTTGCTGAACATGTATTCAGTGCAGCTGGCGTGGTGGTCACAGTGAGAAGGACCAGTCTCTCGCCTCAAAATGTGGAGAGATTGACTATAATCAAAATGAACCAATATTTTATACCGCACATTTACACCATTCCTGAAACAGCAGCACAGGAGGAGGAAGAGGGTAATTGGTCCAAATTCTGGGTGAACCACCTGAGTTTGAGGACAAACTCTACTTCTCGGACCAAGTATGCCAGTGCCCCTGTGAAACATTTATATTTTTCTCAATGAACTTAGTACTTTCTTTGCAAAAAGAAAACAAAAACAAAATTAGCTGGAAGAGCATTATTATTTTTGTCAGAGTTATGCTGCTCTACCTTTTTTATTAGTCACATATATTTTGCCATATTGCACTTGGACCAGTATGCATTGAAGAAGCCTCCACATTTCCTTCATGACACTGGGGACAATGCCTGTTTCTCTTGCATGCCTATTGCCTAATGCCTATTCCTTTTTGCATCACTTAGCACTAGAATGTCTGCCACATAAAATATTTATTACCTATAAGACTGCCTGCCAAGACAAATTCATATGTGTTGCCTGCATCAGAGATAATTGAATACGTATCTGAACTACCCGTGCTTGGATTGGATGACGTAACTTTAACTGTGCAATGGTGAGTGACTGATTGCATGAGTGATGATTTAAGTTGATTGATGATTCATGTGGTGGCAGACACTGAGGGAGCGTTTGTGTTGAACTGTAAAAGGGACATTTCTTGAGATGATTATTGTTTCTCATTGTTTTGGGCTTGAGTGATTGGTGCTCATTTTTTCCCTGTAGGTAATGATCAGCCCTTTCACACTTAGCCAGATTTAATTATTTGCATGGTGTTTTCCTTTTTTATGGGTCGTCAGAGACCATAACAGTCACTTTAGGTAACAAACAAAAACCTATGCAAGATACTGCAATTCTGTTTCATTCTCTACTTCTTCTTCAACATCAGTGCACTGCACTCCACATCTATCTTGCTCGGATCACCGGGGTTTGTGAATCATGATGATGATGATGACTGGTCTGGGACAGCGTTACTCAGAGTCAGGACTGGAGGAATATCGTGGAAGAACTCAGCGCGGGAGCTGCAGGACTACCTCATCAATAGCTAGAAGCAATAAGTTTTTGAGAATACCATAAACTTGAGTTCAAAGGTAAACCGAGAGTCTGAGAACTAGTACTCAGCTGTGTGGAATAGAGAGAGGTGTGTTTGTGAAATGCTGCTCTCTGTGTTTGTGTGTGTGTGTGCATGTGTGGGTGTGTGTGTAGGTGTGTGTGTTGGACTTGTGGCAAAAGTGATACTGTGAGTCCCTGTAGGAAGGTAGGATCTGACTACATAGTTACCCCCACTTTTTTCCTGGTGTTTTGCTGGTTTTTGACTAGTCTGACTGGGATCCTGCTAATCAGGACCCCAGTCTATCTGCTTTCTCCCTAAATTGGTTGTGTAAGGTACTTTAGGTACACTCCAGAGTGGATACTGGGGTATCCTTCTAAGTCCCTAGTATATGGTACACCATGTACCCAGGGCATAGGTACCCCAGAGGCCTCTCAGGGGCTGAAGCATGTATTATGCCACCCCAGAGAGGCCATTCAAAATGACACCACAGGTCTGCTACTGCAGCCTGTGTAAGGTGGTGCATGCACCCCTTACTGGAGATATAGGTTCACTATATCCCTTCTAAATCACTACGCATATAAACCTATCAGTCACCCCTATGGCAGGCGTTATCAATCCTGAAGGCAGGGTGCTGGGTTTTATGTGAGAGGGTGCCCCTGCATGAGTAGGGCCCCTCTGCAGCCTTCGGAATCCATTCCCCGGGGTTGTCTGTGATGCAGCCAAACCATATATACTTAAGTGCATTATAACCTTGCGGTAAATGCTAACTTTAAAACGGCTGCTTAGAAACATGTTGTGTTTGGTGTCAAACACCTTGGAATCATACAACTGGTGTGGGAGGTATGATTCCACCCTTGTAGAACCACTACTATGGGTCACCGGTCTACCCCGTAACAGATTTCTCGACCTGGGCAGCACAAAATGGATGCTGCCAGCCACAGACACGAGTCTGCCCTCTTGCTGCTGAGCCGAGCTCGAGCAGACGAAGGCCTGACAATAGGTTTCCTGTCACAGAGAGGTGTGACCACCTCCCAGACAGGATTTAGTGTATTTGGGTTGGGTGGGTGCACTCTTAGAGTGCCAGAAAGTCTGCACTGGGGGCACATTTGGTGTCCCCGTGCATAGTCCAGCTAGAACCAGTTCTGGGAGCCATTGGCTCCTGCTCTGGTGTGAAACTGGAGAAAGGACATGGGTGTAGCCACTCCTCTGTCCTGCCCCTCCCCTAGGAGGGTCCCCAGAGTCAGTCCAACCCCTTTCCAATGGGTATATACATTACACCCTTGACCCACGGCTCATTTTCAATCTTTTTATCAGATTTGGCCCTTGATAGATGCACTGCAGCCGCGAACTGCTGCACCACAAATTAGTTTGTCCCGTTAGGAATAGTTCATGGTTCACTCCGGTCATCGAGTTGAATTCATGTTTATTTCGAATTTTTCTATCGCAACTCTAAGAAGGATCTGCTCCTTCTCATACTGCAGACTGCAGCCTCGAACTCCTGCACCAGGACTTTTGATTTGACACTTTCACGGCACCTCAGTTAGTATTACTGCAGCCGCGAACTCAATCACCGAGTGTGAATTGCATACAATATTTTACTTGTTATATTTTTTAGCTTGTTCGGATTTCCAAGAAGGATCTTCTCCTTCACAGACTGCAGACTGCAGCCTCGAACCCCCGTACTAGGACTCGTGATTTGACATTTTTACGGCATTCTGCCGTCACTCATCCCTTGTCTTCCCGCACTTCCTTCTAACATAAGGAACCGGCATCAGCCGCGGTTAGCTCACTTGGACCGCAGTTTGACCCAGCAGATTATGCTTGCTATCGCGCACTTTTGTTCTGTAAGTATTTGGACCCCTCATACCCAGCGCTTCCCCTCACGCCCATGATGTGGATCCCAACACCGTGTTCTCGTTTCCCATCTTACGCTCTTTATTGTATTGTCATACCCTCCCTGGTATTTTTGCTCAATATTAGCTTACCGGTGATGTCACTCCCAGGCCGCATTTGACGTTCTCTGGCATCGCGGCCCCCCCTCTCTCGACAAGGGATGCACCACCTGCCACGGTCTCGCGCCTCTTTCATCACCTGGTTTCAGCCTCTCCTTGCGAATTACTTTTCGCTCAAACTCTCTTTTAACACTTTACAGATACTTCATACCAACCGCATAAGATTTACCAAGATTTACCTGGTAAGTTGAACTCGACAGTCAGCCCACAACTACCTCAGTAACACTTAATTTTATACTGGTTGTTCCTTTTCAGCGTAACATATTCCTGCACATGAGCCTTATCAACAACTGTTACTGTGTTTGTACTGTATGTTCCCATCCAGAGAGAATAATACCCGCACGTTACCAACAACTGTTATTGTTTTGTACTGTATGTTCCCAACCAGAGCTAAACATACCCGTACATATACTATGTCAACTACTGCTCTTCTGTTTTACCATATGCAAGATAAAAATGCTTTGTCTCTCGTGTTCTACTACATATAAGCCACACAGGCCACTCACTTCTGCGTGCCTATCTGAAACTACAGGGTTAACCCAATATGAACTTGCCTTTTTCCCTTCCACCTTGGTGCTTTAAATGGAGAATCTGTTACATGATTCGAGGTGTATAATCTGTGTTTTGTCCTCTCTATCCTAAATACTTGTTACATGAGCTGAATGTAGCCTGACTTACCGGTGACAGATTTGGATAAGCCTCCAATGTGGCTCTGTCCCTCTGTGTCTTAGTAGTATGATTTATATTTTTTGCCTATCTAATGACTACATTTTTCGCTTCTCTAAACTTTCCCTCTTGTTTATAGGCTCTCTCTAGAGTGTACGCTTGCGACTAATGTTGAAATGACTTAATTATCTACATTTGCATCATTACTGTAATTTTAATTTGAATTGTACCCTTTCTCACTTTCAACTTACCTTGTTCTCTTCCATTTTCTCACACTTTTACTCACAATTTCCCTCTCATTCTCAATATATCCTCATACACTCTGGGCTTTATTGTGTGTCACTCACCAACCCATGAACCGCTTCCTTCACTATATCAACCGCTCTCTTTGCTGCTGTCCTACTTTTCTTCCTTTCTCTCTGTTCATGACTCCCCTCTCCCTTCCTCCTCTCCTTCCTTCCTCGTCGCATTTTTCCCTCACTCTCTCACTCAATGACTTTCCACCTGTCTTGTTTCTACCTCTACTCACCACATACCTAACATGCCTATCCTCTAAAATCTCACAACCCCACCACTATACTCAGCCTTGAGAAAGCCCTGGCTTGTTGGCCCTCGGGCGAAACACGTGTCGGCTGTTTCTCTGTTTCTGCACAGGTCTTCAAATAAAGAAGAAAAGAACACCACAAACGAGTACTCAATTTCTCAGTGTATATGACGTCTAGAACTGAATTTGGGGATTCAAGTACCCCTGAAATCCATTTTAAAAAAAAGCACAAAACCAATCACACAGCTCAATACTTTGATCCAGGTGGTATCTGGGTGAAACCACCATTTTGGTTTGTGCCACAACCCGCATTTGGGTCATGACCTATTGTGTGTGAACCCTGGTTACACCCACCAATCCTAACAATTGAGTCACCTCTTTGGCAGGCCTTATCAATCCTGAAGGCAAGGTGCTGGGTTTCATGTGAGAGGGTGCCCCTGCAGGAGTAGGGCCCCTCTGCAGCCTTCAGAATCCATTCCCCGGGGCTGTCTGTGATGCAGCCAAACCATATATACTTAAGTGCATTATATCTAGGGGTGGGCGGAATTTGCGGAGTTGCCTTCCGCAAAATTCCGCGAAACGGCAAGAAATCTCCGCGAGCACGCGGAATTTTGCGTGCTTGCGGAGATTTTGCTGCGTCTGTGTTGTTCATTCTGGGACGATGCTCGTCTGCCCCTGAGAGTGACCCTGCATAGATTACAACTTGTAATCTATGCAGGGTCAGTCTCAGGGGCAGACGAGCATCATCCCAGAATGAATCCTGCCCTGCATATTTATCCACGAAGATGCCACCGTTTTGTGCAATACATCTACTCAACTGGACTACTTTCTACTGGCTAATCAGTAAGTGCTACCTCGTTGGGTAAATGTATAGTGCCTTTCCTACACTGCAGCTGCGTAAAGGACCAGAAGAATTGTCTCCAGTGACCTCGTGTGTCTGTAACTTCGCCACTGCGCCAGAAAGGCTCCGGGGTCCTTTGAGTAAGCTGTCCATCATAGTGGGGAAAGGGCGGGAAGACGTTGCATACCGCTAGTGTATGTGGGGTGGGGCAAAACGGGCGGGGCTTCCATGCGAGTTCATATGCATCTTGTTTATAAAGGGTCAGAGCACGATCTGAGCAGAAGATGAGGAGAAAGAAGTGAACCTCCTGGCCACTGGACCTACACGGGGATTGCACTCGAGAAAATCACGGATGCAAAGACCTCCATCGGGGATTACAGCTAATGATTGACGGTAGATCTGTAAGTGCTTCCTGTTGAGGTTTAATTTTTGTGACAGGAGCATCGTGCCAGAATGAATCCTGCCCTGCATAGTTATCCACGAAGATGCCACCGTTTTGTGCAATACCTCTACTCAACTGGACTACTTTCTACTGGCTAATCAGTAAGTGCTACCTCGTTGGGTAAATGTACAGTGCCATGTTCATGTGTGTATGTGTGCGTGCGTGTGTGTATGCGTGTGTGCATCGGTGCGTTTATTTTTGTGTACACGTGCTTATCTGTGTGCTTGTTAGTGTGCCTGTATGTGGTGATTATCTTTTCTAGCAAGACAATGGTTCTGTGCGTGTTCCTTTCTGTGCTTGTTCAATGCATGTGTTTCTGCATGTGTTTTAGTAGGTATGTGTGTCTACGTTTCTTTTCACTTGAGTGTTTTTGTATATGCGTGTGAATGGTGTGATTCTTAATATGCCTGCCATTGCGTGTCTGGGTGTATCCTGGCTGTGCGGGTATGTTTGCCTTTCCCACACTGCAGCTGCGTAAAGGACCAGAAGAATTGTCTCTAGTGACCTCGTGTGTCTGTAAGTTTGCCACCGCGCCGGAAAGGCGCCGGGTCCTTTGAGTAAGCTGTCCATCATAGTGGGAAAAGGGCGGGAAGACGTTGCATACCACTAGTGTATGTGGGGCGGGGCAAAACGGGCGGGGCTTCCATGCGAGTTCACATGCATCTTGTTTATAAAGGGTCAGAGCACGATCTGAGCAGAAGATGAGGAGAAAGAACCTCCTGGTCACTGGACCTACACGGGGATTGCGCTCGAGAAAATCAAGGATGCAAAGACCTCCATCAGGGATTACAGCTAATGTTTGACGGTAGATCTGGGCAGAAAGCACTCCTGCTTAGCCTCGACCTTGCTCACTAATTTTTGTGCTGATTAATGCGTTACAGAATTTGAGCTTCAACTCGGGCACCTGCTTTATTTATATCTGTAAGTGCTTCCATGCCCCCGAATTCCGCTCCGCCGGTTCGCGGAAGTTTTGACATTTCCGCTGCTCCGCGTGGAACGCGGAAATGCTGAAATTTAGCAAGTTCCGCGAGCGGAACGGAATTTTCCGCCCACCCTTAATTATATCCTCGCGGTAAATGCTAACTTTAAAACGGCTGCTTAGAAACATGTCGTGTTTGGTGTCAAACACCTTGGAATCATACCTCCACACCAGTAACTGGTGTGGGAGGTATGATTCCACCCTTGTAGAACCACTACTGTGGGTCACCGGTCTACCCCGTAACAGATTTCTCAACCTGGGCAGCACAAAATGGATGCTGCCAGCCACAGACACGAGTCTGCCCTCCTGCTGCTGAGCCGAGCTCGAGCAGACGAAGGCCCGACAATAGGTTTCCTGTCACAGAGAGGTGTGACCACCTCCCAGACAGGATTTAGTGTATTTGGGTTGGGTGGGTGCACTCTTAGAGTGCCAGAAAGTCTGCACTGGTGGCACATTTGGTGTCCCCGTGCATAGTCCAGCTAGAACCAGTTCTGGGAGCCATTGGCTCCTGCTCTGGTGCGAAACTGGAGAAAGGACATGGGTGTAGCCACTCCTCTGTCCTGCCCCTCCCCTAGGAGGGTCCCCAGAGTCAGTCCAACCCCTTCCCATGGGTATAAAGTGGGAAACCTGATACCAGGACTTTAGATTATACCTGGACAGGACTCTGCAAAGAAACCAAGTACTTCGACAGTCTACACTTCGCTGGATGACAGAAGAATCTCCCTTGGAGTAAAGGAGATACTCCCCTGCAGCAGAAGGCACCTAAGCGCACCTGACCGATTTGCATCTCCCGAGCTCCTACAGACTCCGAAGACTTCTGCAACACAGGAGGTGGGTTCCCTAATGTCCCTGAGGTTGATCTGACCTCTCAGCAACTCTGAGACCAGTATCCCTTGTGGGGACCGTGCAACCCGAACCCCTGTGCACTGTGTACATTTGCAGCAGCATATGCTTTTCGGCGATCCCTGAGCTTTGGACTACATATAGTCCCGACCCGAGCATAATTTGCACCAAAGATATCCGCCCTCCACTCCACGAGTGCTCTGTGGGCTGGCACTTTGTACATTCGCTCGAGGTCACCTCGCGATCCCTGGTCCGTTGACTGGTGGGTCCTGGCAAGGGTCACCTTGATTGTTCTTGGGCTTCCCTGGTTGCTCCAGACATGCCCTGACTCTCCATTGCTTGGAGAGTCCCCTGGACCTTGCTGGTCCACACCGTAACCTGTTTCCTCTGTCTGCGTGGGTTGCCGTTGCCAAGGCTTGTTGCTGCTCCAGCCAGACACTGACCCCTCAGCTCTCGACATTCTTTGTGGGACAGCTCACCTCCAGACCCTGGTCATTGTCAATGTCTCCTGGTCCCCGTGGCTGCAGAGACAAACACCCTTTCTCTTCACCTGAAGCACCCAACATCGGTGGGCATTCGACTATCGAGCCCCTGGTCCCCTGAAGTAACCCAGACTTTGTCCCCTCTGCTTTCAGGTTTTTCTCATCCCGAATCCAGGCTTGGATTCCACCGGACACTCTTCGCCTTCCTGGCAGCAGTACTTTCTTGCAGCTCTCCATTGAAAACAACAGAGGTTTCCGACACCACTTGACCCCTATGCACTCGGCTCCTCTGGGATAGGTAACTCGGGTACTTTGGTACTCACAAGGGTGCTGACCTTAGAACCTCTTATGTTCCATAGGGTTTGCTTGAAGTCCTCCTAGAAGTGTCCTTAAATTGTAATTTTCCAACCGCGACTTTCCCATAGAGTTGCACGGAACACGCGGTCGTGTTCCCACACTGCACTCGTCCTCCGTGGGCTCCCTGTGTCACTCCTCTGGGTGGTTCTTTGGGGTCCCAGCGATTCTACGTGCTCTAGGCACTGTGTCTATTGAAGTCATTGTTGTTATACCATGTTTTTTAGTATATGGTTCGGTCTCCCCCTGGAGCCCGTTGTATATTTTGCTAATTACGTACGTTCTATTGATTAAGTATTATGTGCTTTATGTTCTAATCTTGTGTCGAGATTAGTAGAGAGTGTTTTAGTAATAAATACATATTTTTACATAACACTTGTGTGGTTCTCCTTTTATTTGGTCATTCAAGAAGTGAGATTCTGGTAAAACAAGCTGCTTTACATTCCTTCAAGATTAAGCCTGAAGGCTGCTCTCCATAGCTACCACTAGGATAGCTTTCATAAAGGTTATCCTTAACCTCATACATCATAAGGGTCATGTGGCCTGGTACAAGGTGCCCACTTTAACTAGTGGACAGCATATACCAACCCACCTTCTCACAGTCCCCCTTTTGGGTTTTTTACGCTGACTCAAAATTTTCTTGATACACTCTTCATGAATTTTGCCTTCCTTCTGTCCTTCTCCTTGACTCTAAAATACAGTTTTTCTTTTAAAATCCGCAGGCCTTCTTCTAGTGTCCTTCACAAATGAAAGGTGGAAGCTAGCTGAGCTCTACAATACTCCTACTTACCTACCAGACAAGTGTAGAGAGACCCCAAAGAGTGGTAATTTCTAAGGAAGATACAGACGCGCTGCCCAATTTTGCAATACAGTATCATTTTTCTCTTAACAATCATATTAACTAAGAGAAGTGGGTGGGTGGGTTCACTCCCTAACCTAGAAGACAGAACATCTAGATGTATGGTAAATTGGGTCTCAGGGGCAGAAGGACTGTTTGCAATGCATGGATTTGTACTCTGTCATACTCATTTCTTTGCTTCCTCCTCACAACAGATTGATGGCGAATGATGTGCTGCTGCTTATTGCCTAGATGTATGCTGGCCTTGAGTTGTAGTGTTTGGCTTTGTCAAACATTTCCCCAGATCCCATTACTTATCCATTCATCGAACCCCTAACCCTCTTCTCCAGAACTTTGTGATTTATTGAGGTGTGGCTTAAATTACACTATCAATCGAGCACACTTGATGAGGCGGGTGTGGTGAAAGCAACACCAACTTACTGTAGAATCTTCTGAGCAGTAGCCTACACCAGCCCATTACCAACCCGGGCATTAAAACAAATTCATATTTTTTTAGATATAGAATGAAGAACTTCAGTCACCAGCATCCTCCTCATTCAGGCCTTGTGTTGCCTAACTGTATTAGTCTAACTTAAGCTTGTCGACTCCAGATTTTGAGTCCATTTTTCATAACTTGAAGATATCACAAATAATACTGCTAGCTTCACATTAGCCAAAACTTACAAATATTGCTATTTTTTCTATTTTAGCACAATCAGGCATTCTCAGTGTGTCATCATGTAGAACTCAGGTGGTATTAATTTTTTGTAAATCTTTGATAAATATATAACCCACTTACTCAGTCTTTCTACTTCCATTTATGGATAATCAATCAATCATTCAGATCTCTTCTGCGGTTGGAGCTCGCCTGGGTGGAACTGGCAGTGGGACTTCGCTTGTTAAGTTGTGATGCCTCCCCTGTTATTGCTACATGTATATTCAGATAAGACAACTAGTAGAGATGTAATTTAAAATAGTAGGAAATAAATTAACTACTACTGTTTTTTATCTAAATAGTTCAGACCTTCAACACAATATTGGGCATCATGGCATCATTCCCCATAATGGTCAAGATAGTTAGAGAAGTATAACCCTAGACTCTATAACTAAGTGCTACGCTCTCGCTTAAGCTATAAGCACATAAACAGGCTGTGTAAAACTACTCAAAGGCATTACTTTGTTTCCCCCTTTATTTATTTACAAAGCAACCCACCATCTCTACCAAAACAACATGACCACCCCTCTCCCAAACAATACTGACTCAAAACCCAAAACTCAAAATGTTCAAGAAAGTCTCTCCAGTCTCAACTTCCTTCCCACCCTCTCCACTCAGCCCTAACAAACAACAAATCCCTCCCACCAAAACCCAAAAAATTAAAAAGGGCTAAAAGAGGGCATTAAGGATGTTGGTCCGGAGCTTGTCCAGGCTCTGCTCCATCGAGTTGAGCCGGCCCTCGATGGTGTCCAGCCACTGCAGGATGTGGCACAGCAATGGCCTGTTGCCATTGTGGTGGGGGGTGGCAGCAGTTGGCTGGTGGTGGCACGGGCGATGGGATGGCCAGGAGTTTGGAGGATGAAGGGGACCGGTTGCACTGGGGCCAGGCTGTTGTGCATTAATGTCCCCCTCCTCCTCTTCCAGGACTACCAGCCACCGTTATTCCTGCTGGATATGCTCCAGCCTCTGCTGCCACAAACGGGCCGCTATCTCCTGCCTGGTGGGTGGCCCCTCTGTACCAGCAGGAGCAGCTATATGAGAGAAAAACAAAAAAGACTAATTGTAAGTAATGCTCTATTCGAACAATTGTTTTAAATTACTGGGTGGCATGGTAGCAATACATTGCTGGTCCCCTAGGGCCATTGGAATTTCTTTGATGTGATTATGATTAGGAGAGTCACAAGGCCACTTTTATGTTTTACCCACACATGTTGGCAACCATAAAAAAATCACTGACTGTGTGGCAGAAAAGTATTAACAGGCAGAGGATAACATCACAGGATTAAAAAAAAAAGTGATTTGATTATTTTGTCTTCTAAAGGCTTTTCAAGTAACCATAAACAGAGTCAGACACTTTGAGTTGAAAAATAAATGACTACTCATTGATGAGTATGGCATTATGCACTATATGGAGTACAAGTTGTATGCTTAAATAACATAGCCATGCTCATTGCTAGCCAGCGCCTCTGCTAGTTTGCTACTGTCTGCAGCTGTAGTTGACAATAATTTTTTTAATTCCAATGGCTCAGCTCTTCACCAAATGCATTTCTCTTTCTACCCTGTCTCCAAAGAGGCAGATGAGTAATAAAAGAGATACTACGTCAGTCACACACCTCATGTAAGAAATGCAGATATTAATATATTATCATGTCTGCTGTAAGTAGACATTGAGGAAAATTAATCGAATGGACTGCACTACAGGTAAAGGAATGGACTATATAGTTTTAATTGGCACATTCTTCACTGTGTATCCCATATGCCAAACTTGACATAAGGTCATGCACTTACTCCAACTTTACTCTGTGGCCTCGCCCACCACCACATATTTCCCAAAAATTCATTTGCTGGGCACTAACCAAGGAAAGGAAATTTGATTTTCTCTACTGTGGGGGTAGGGTAGAGCTTTTTTATATATATATAATAGAGGGATCACTTCACTGATCATCCATTCATCATCTTTGGCTTATTCAGTCACCGTACAAGAAGAAAGGGAAAAATCTGAACAAGTGTAAATTAAATCTGTTATGTGAAACCATGAAATATATTCTGGAATCACTTCACATGGGTATCACATTAAATGTGGCACATGGCAAGAATGGATTTTCCAATTTGGTAGGCTGGGACGGAAGAACTTAGGAAAAAATAAAGGCGTGAAGTACTAAGAGGTGACTGAGTGGGCGAAGGGACAACACATCTTGTGTGTTCGGTTTGCAATGCATTGAAAACCTTATAAAAATGCTTAATTAACTGAAGCAGATGCACAGCCAACACTGCAGTCACAAATTTATTGCCCCATACTGCACTTTTGTCATAGTTGGCAAGAGTGCCATGGGCGTGGAGGGGGAAGGATGAATGATAGGTAGGATAGATCTGGCTCACTTAACAAATACAGCTAGTCAAGGAAGTAGAACAAAAAATAAATAAATAACCCCCACTTAGAAGAACTATAGCTGTGAATGATACTGATAACCCTACATAAACCAAGTAAGCAGAGTAGGTGAGCAGTAGTGCGCTCCTCATGAGAAGAAGAGCTGCCTTGCTTATTCATCCAAATAATCCACACATTCATTCATCCTTTCATTCTAATTCACCCATAGCCACCATGATTAAGCTTTACTTTCTCCCATCCAGTCTTTCACCAAAATTTCCAATATATTATCCACCCATTCAATACATAGCACTCCTTTCTTCAAACAATGCTTTCACCCGTCCACCGCGCAGCCTTTCACCGACTCACCCTTTCACCCATATACCAATTCCTTTCTTTTAAGTTACCTTCCATTCTTTCATGTCTCCCTCAAGCCATCAAAGCTCATTAGGTGAGATCTTGCTGCATTTCAGATAGAAGAGGCCATAATAATAACTCAACCACCACTATGGATGGTAAAGCTGGGGGGTTCACTTTACAGTGATTTTTGATGATGACGAGCGATGCCATGGCAATAGCTAGTGAGCATATTAATTGCAAGAAATTTCTGTGACTTACCAGTGCCCGTCCCTGCTGCCGCTTCTCCCCCTCCAACTGACCCATCACCATCTCCTCATGCAGTGGCACTGGAGCACACATCACCGATGTTCTGTGTGGTTAGAATAAATCATTACACATAATTTAGATCCCAGATATGCAACCCCAAATACTACAAAATGTAGCACTACAGCTCAGTTAGCACATCAGTATCTTCCAAATATCACTCTGGGCATTTGATTGGTTAGTTCACAAAGTTAGACAAGCGTGGAATAATGGTCAATGAAAGACGTATGGTGTTGGATGGCAAATGTAATGGGAGTGGGACCTCATACTTTTTCCCCAGCAGCCTTGCAGCACTGTCATGGGAAACTGCTGGTATATTGTAACTATAAATGAATGGGTCTGCAGCACACTACATTGGGGGGGATGGTCCATGATGACCATGGCCACTGTCTAGTGAACAGAACTGTGTTAGAGTTAGGCATAAGCAGGAAAAGGAAAGCCTTCTCAATAAACATACATGGTGATTTTTATCTAAAATACTAGCTTACTTGGGCCTGCTATCTGAATCTTCACGAATCACGATAGAAAGTACCAACATTCCAGAACCCCAAAATTCTATGGTTCTACCCTAAGAAGTCCACAAAAATCATGAACGGACTTACCGGGATCAGCAGAGCCTTTGGCAGCAGCGCAGGTGGTCGGTGCTGGCTGACCAGCTTGTCCCGGACCCTCCGAATCGTCCCTCTTCTTGTCCTTTAGTGCTGATGAAAGAAATTAAGATAAATAAAAATAGATTAGTGATTCTTTTAATAATCTCCACAAAATGCTTTATGAAAAGCAAATGCAGTCTCTAAAACAGATCACCTATAGTACTAATAGTTTCGACTCAAGTCTATCGACTGTCGATAAATCCATATTCAAATCACCTTAACAAAAACCACATTTGGAACTAATGTATTACAGTGAATGATCTTTGATTCTATCTATTCCCATTTCTCAACACCCTTGATGAGCCAACTCAGTCTCCCTTTTTTGCAATGCATAGATGCATACTTCACATCATCAGTGTGAATTCAATTAAATAACCTGGAATGTACGAGCTACATAAAAAAGTCACAGAGAGAACGTAGTACTCAGTGAGTCACTATAGTGATAGAAGAAACAGTCTGCAATGGCTTCTTAATTAATCAGTCAAATTGAGCGCCTGATGAATGCGATTAGGTAGCAGCAACAGCCTAGCAGAAACTAGAAACTGTGTCACACAATAATATACCAGCATAAACTTTACTGAACATAACTTACCTCTAAGTGTGAGCAGCATGCTATTCAGATTTTTTTTTTTAGCATTGTAGAACACACACACAGCAAATAATTAATACTCACTGAGCCCTGGAATCTCGACACCTAGCAGGTCAAGCAGGTCCTGTTCCCAGTCCAGAATGTCTGCCCAGCAGTGTGTCAGCTACTGGCCGGTGCGCCGAACCTGGCTGCTTCCCCACACGCACCAGTGCACTGTTCCCCAGTGCGGCAGAGGAATCCACAGAGGGTGACCGTTACGGGCCTGCTGCCTGCTGCCAGCATAGAGGGGAGCTGGCACTGCACAAAAAAACTAGTACTGCCACCTCCTCCTCTCCCAAGATCGCCCTGGGCTGCACCTGGGTGGTGGCACCGTCCGCATGGAAGTCACCCCTCTGCCATAGCGCTGGGTGGGGGAACAATAACTGAGAAGGAAAAGGAAGGGAAAGTAAAGAAGAAAGAAATAAAGAAAGAAGGGGAAATAAACTAATTCAAAAAGTCACAAAAACACAAGAAAGTACATAATAATGTAAAACACAAAAACACAAAGACACACACTATTATAAAAAATAAAAACAGGAGTAGAAAAGTAATAAAGGAGGAGGATTACAAAGATTAAGTAGAGATTAAAATTTAGGCCCATCGCCATAACTTAGAGCTGACAAACAAGATGCCCATGAGGACCGCGTGGTGCTGTTTGCAAGCACACTTCAAGATCGTCACCTCAGACAGGATGATATGATTACGACTGGGGGGCAGTTGGAATCGCAATCCTAAATGGAGGCGGTGCCAAAGCAGGCACCGTCTTCGGGATTACGATTCCCCTTTCAACCTTTTCATGTCCGGAAGACTGATATGGAAAGGCTGTCAAAAATGGACTTGAGGGGGCACATACAGTGTAAAGTGGCCCAGGGGGCAGATGTAGTGTCCCCACGCACCTCCATGCACCATTTGTCATGCACCACAGGGTGCATGACAAAAGGTGTATGTTGTGCAGGAAGTGCTCCTTTGCACAGCGGCTTGCGATGCAGCCCTTTTCCTGGTGAACATCACATGCCGTCATATAAAAGATAACTTTGCAACCACCAGCCTGGTAGTTGCATTGTAATCCTGCAGTCTGACTGCTACTTGGTTGTCAGGTGGTCTGCTGACTGTCGTGTCAGTAGGTGGCAGTCCGACGGACTGCCATCCAAATAAGGCCCTTAGTATGTAGTACGTAGAATATTTGCCCAGCTGGACACTTGTGTGGAACATAATGAACACAAGTCAGCTGCTACCTGTACACAGAGTTAGTCTTCAATACATAGATTTATAACTTATTCAATACCTTTACACACCTATGGTGCACTACGAGCACATGCGCTTTGTAAACACACATACTGATTAGCTAGACACAGGCTATGCAAAATTGGGTAGAAAATTAATATGGTGGTTACCCGCCACTAAGTTAACCATCAAACAAAATAATGCACTCATTGGATGATGTTATCAGTGATGTCATCAATGATGCCATTTGAGATGTGATAAGTGATATCATAAATTATGTTATAGGGCATGTCATGAGTGATGTTATATATGGGGTCATAAGCAGTGCATTGCAGGCGCGCAAGATACAGTTAGCACTGCTAACTTTAACTGGTGAATTTCTTTTTTTTTAAGATAAAAAAGTTAAAGTTGCCACTGACAAATTCACCTAACTATAATGTTACATTAACCTTTGTTTTTTCCAGTGAATATATGTATATATACTCATAGGTAGTTATAGTTAGGACCTAATTTCCGAAGGAAAAGCGTGTTTTGATTTGCTAATAACTTTGGTGCCGTTTGACGAATCCTCGTGAAATTTTCAAACCTAATGGGCTGCTCACTTCAGCTGTTGTGTTGAAAGTTTCAGGGTGATCTGTCAAGCAGGGGCTGAGAAAAAGGGGGTCCATAAACGCTTTTTCTCCATGTTAATTTCTATAGGAAAATTTAGATATAGCTACAGCCCGAACTGCTGAAAGGAATTTGGCAAAAAGGTAGCTCTTGGTCCTGAAAGCACTCTTTTTGTTAAATGGTGTAAATCCATTCAGTAGTTTTGGAGAAATTTAAAGATTTCTTGGATATACAACTGTGGCCGTGGTGGATCCACAAACCCTCCTGATCTCGTGCCTGAAATCTGATTGGCTGCCAACACTTCAAACCAGGCAGACATCTTGTGACTCTGTTGAAACTAATTACAAGAAAAAACATGAAAAAACAAGAAAAGGGGCAGGGTAGAATTACCCTGACCCCCTGGGCCAAAAAAAGCTTCTCTTTTTTCCGGCAGGATTTGCGGTGGATCCGTGAATCCGGCAGCAAATATACAAAAAAAAAGCACAGGCTCACAGGCTCACATGCTTCGTTTACTTTAGGCCCCTTTTAATAAAAAGAAAACAATGGGTCTGGCCCTGGGGGATGGGGTCCCCAGGGCCCAAAAGGATCAAGGGAAGAGGGGCCACATAGCCCCCTTCATAAAATAAAAAAAAGGAAGCCACCAACTTGCTATAGGCCTCGCCCCCTTTCTCTACTACTCTGCAAACGCGCCTCCTGACGTGCTCTTGGTGGGGGGGATGACGTCCCCTATGCTGCTGACCTACCTGTTACCTCCAGTAAGCCCCACACAGTGGGATTTTTGAGAGGTGGTCAGAGGCCATGCCCCTTTCTGCACCACTTCGCAAACATGCCTCTTGACACACTGCTAGTGGGGCGATGAGGGCTATTTTCTAACTATAACTTCCCTGTAACATTTGTTTTTTTAAGTGAATTTCTAAGGTTTTTTAAATTCTATTTACTAACTATAACATCCCTGTAACATTTGGATTTTTTAGTGAATATATAAATATATATATATTGACAAATTCATTGAAAAACCAAAGGTTACTCGGAGGTTATAGTTAGGAAATACAATTTAAAAGACATTAGAAATTCACTCAAAAACCAAAGGTTACAGGGATGTTATAGTTAGGCTCAGATTTCACATGTACAATACCATAGCAATTCTGCAGTTATAGTTAACTGAGCTAACTATAACTTAATTTAACTTAAGCCCCCGCAATGCACTGCTTATGACCTCATATATTACATTACTGATGACATCTCAAATGAAATCATTCATTACATTAGTTATGACATCACTAATTAAATCATCCACCATATTGCTGTTCAATTAATTGCACAAACAAGTACAACCTTTGAAATATGTAAATAAGTAGTAAATGACACAGACTCATTTAAGCATAAATTAGAGACATAGAGTTCTCATCTGCTTAAAGGCTTACCTTCATCTGAACATCAGAGATTGTAATTTATTGCATCGTATTTCTTACAGATATTTCTCCCCGGTGGTATGTGTGCTGAATCAGTGCTTCAAATGTAAATCAGTTACATTAGATCCACAGAGCGACATATGTTGTCAAGATATCAAGGAAAGGTAGAGGCAGGAGGGAGAAGATTTCACAAGCAGACAATACATATACAGGGAACAAGGACAGATCAGAATAAGACCCAAGAGTACCCAGCATAGACCCTACCAGAAGCAGTAAGGACACATCTCCTATGTCTCACTGCCCAACTATGAAATGTAGAAGAGAGGCAACACATTCAGACAAGCACCAGGTAGGTTTAAGACATAAGATCCAAATTGATGATAATCTGTCTCTTCGTAAAAATACACTAATTGATGGGGCCATCCTTTCCATTGCAGCACAGACACATGGATGTGATGTGGAGGTTCAAGCATGTGCCCTGAAGACCATGGTGGATAGGGCTAGAGAGACCCTGGAAAGGCTGCATATTATATCTTCTTTTGGGAAGATGAGCATATGGGAACTTCAATGGAGGGAGCAACAATCACTGCAGCACGTCTCCTGTAAGAGTGGAGGCACACACACCAATGCTATGACTGTGAGGCAAGAAAATTAGACTGTGGCAGACTGAATATTCATAGAGAGGTAACTGTCCATTTTCTGAATTGGTGAAGCTGTCTTCTTGTGTGGGCATGGGCGTGCCAACATAGCATTAGTCATTGCACCCTTATGTGCATTTATGTCTTTGGTTAAAAAACCCTCTGTGCCTTTAAAGGCAAAGGCATTGTGGCTTGTACACCAGGAGGCATATTTATGACATTGTGACCCAGTGCAGCACAGCAAGTTTCTAGCACTAACCCAAGTTGCATGCAGGATTACTTTAGAAAATAAAGGTGTACCTTCCTGCACAAAGACAATCCTGAGAGGCATATTCCTCTATCTATGTGTGCTGCAGAATTGCGTGGGAACACCCAAGCAAAGCCCATGGAACACCTCCCTAGCAAAGAGTAAGGCAACGCAGCGATTTGCATTGTGTTGCGTTACTCGGGATTTATGAAGCCACCCAGGGCCTCGCAAGGTGGCCTTGCTTTTATTAATAAATCTAATTTCTGAGTTAAGTCGCTCTTGCACCATGTTGTGTGGTACAAGACAGATGCAACAGGACTCGTAAATATGCCTCCAAGTAACTCTTTCAGCCTGTCTAATCTGATTTAATTTTTTTTGTCATGAGCCCTTATTTAGAGTTTGATGCAACTAAAAATCCTCCATATTTGGGGTTGGTAGGAAGCTGAATACGTAGGAGAATTGTCTGTCTCGACTGCATATCTCTGGCCACCCTTAAAATAATGTAACAGTTTCTATTCAGTGTAGAAATGATCAGTCACTTTATATTTGCAACACTTAAGCATTTGGTTGCTCAAAATGCACTCTCATGTAAAGTGCCCAAAGTCAATCTCCTTTGAAACTTGATTCAGCTTTCATATTTTAGACTTTGTAAACAATAATATTATATATTTTTTCAGATGGAAGATATCAATCAAACTTATGGGGCAGAATTTGTTCTTGTGGTGTTCTCTGATCTTCCCAACTTGCGAGTTCCCATCTTTGTTGGATTCCTGCTCTTGTATCTAATAACAGCTTCAGGTAACCTTACTGTCATAACTGTCATTTACTTAGACTCACACCTCCACACTCCCATGTATTTCTTCCTTACAAACCTGTCTTTTGTAGACATCTCCTACACTTCTGTCATATTCCCAAAAATGCTGGCCAGCGTCTTTCTTTCCAAAACACATATTACTTTTCAGGAATGCTTGCTGCAGGTGTACTTTTTCGCAGCCATGACTGCAACAGAATTCCTTCTGCTGACCATCATGTCTTTTGATCGCTATGTAGCCATCTGTAACCCATTACAGTACACAATGATAATGAATATATCTGTGTGTTTGCAAATGGCCACTGGAGCATGGATTTTAGGCTTCCTGGAGCCAGTATTTCACACTGTTCTTATATCCACATTCTCCTTCTGTAAGACTCATGAAATTAACCACTTCTTCTGTGACTTCATCGCCCTCCTGACACTTTCCTGCACTAGCACTCGTACTATTGAAAGAATGAATTTCATCTTCGCCGTGATATTTATAATATTCTCATGGATTTTAATTATCACTTCATACATCAAAATCATCTCAGCCATTCTGAAACTCCAGACCACTACACAGAGACAAAAGGCCTTCTCTACGTGTACCTCTCACCTCACAGTGGTTCTTTTATTTTATGGAGCCATCATGTTTGTCTATGTAAGGCCAGTCTCTATGTATTCAGTGAGTGAGAGCAAAATGTTCTTCTTGGTTTACACTGGAGTGGTCCCTTTGTGCAACCCTATAATATATACTCTTAAAAACAAAGAGTTTAAAGATGCCTTGAAAAGAAGAACAGGTAGAAGATTACAGAATAAGGAACACTTCTGAGGATCAATTATAATGTATTTATTACAGAATTATTTATTATGAATTTTGTTTCACGCTCACAAAAATTGGATTAATACTAGGTTTTATGGGTTATAAAGGTATTTCCTAGCCTAACAGGCCAATGCAGGCACAGGCACAGACACTGTTTAAGGCATTGTATAATGTGAGGCAGTCTGCATCTTAAATAAGGGCTCATATAAGAAGAGGTGTCTATCTTTTTCCTTATGCATGGGTCAGAGTTGATGCTCATGGGTGTACTACACCTAGAGAAAGTTCTCGTCGACTGGCCGTCTACTTCGAGAACTTCATTGGCTTCCTATCGAGCGCCATGTCCAATTTAAAGCACTATGTTATGTGCATAAATGTCTAATTTAGGTACAATCTATTTTAGATCTATTTTAGTTCTCTGGTGTCTTCTTATACACCCACTCAATCTCTGTGGTCAAGTAACCTTGACCCTGATTTGGTTCCTAGAATCAAGACAGGGCCTTTCACTCCATTCTGATTTTCTGGAAGAGGTTGAAAACCTGGTTGTTCTAAACTGTTAAGTGCATGAACTATCTTTCTAGAGTGTATCCTGATCTGTTTGGATTGCAAAGCACGGGGAAACACTTTCTGGGTAGCCATGCACTATATAAAACCAATTAACATAACATAACTTGCTAAATTATTCATGAACATTTGAGTGGACGGTGCCATGGACAGGGCCTGGATAGTTTATCATGAGGACAGTAGGTTTCTCGTAAATAGATAAAATGTTCATAAAAGGGCATTTTTTCTGTTCCTAAAATCACTACACATGGCACTGTGTGGGCAACTTCTAATTTACCATCCTGAACACAATAGACATGTTTACAAACTACACTTTATAGTAAGTTTTTTCATACTACAACATGTACTACAAAACATACTACAAAGTGCAACTTTTGTCTATACTTCTATGTGTGGAGTTTTCTGCCCCAACTGCGGAGTCTCCGCATATGTAAGTATAGATTTTAATCACAAATGTGGGAGTGACACAGGGGAGTGGGTGAGAAAAGGGGAAGACTTATTACTAAATGGATGGGATTAGGGAGAAGTAAGAGGGGTTAAGGAGGGCCAGGGTGGAGTTTAGGGAGAGACATCACCTACCTAAACAGGAGTATTTCACTTGAATTTCTCTTGGGTAGAGACATGTAACTTAACAGTCATATTAATTGTATCAGAATTTGTGAGTGAATACTGAAAGTTGTAACTTCCTGCAAAGTTTAAACGTACTAAAAAGTGAATCAGCCACTGTAGAGAGATGAACAATTTTTACCTAAATCTGCAAATAAGTTTAGTAGGAGTAGTTGCCTTCTGGAAACTAGTCAAGAAAGTGGCTGCAGCAGCTGTTGATAAAAATAGATATGTTTTTTTACAGACTTAGAGAGTTTTAGAAAGGAGAATCTGGCTCATGCAAAATGGAAAATGTTTGCTGATAGCAGGGAATGTACTTCATCTGTTTAAGAGACTTTTCTGTAATTAGGAGTGGTTGACATACAGTCTAACAATAGTGATGGAGGATGATGGTGAAGAGATGGATGCTAATTTGCTGAAAATGTATGTCACAATCTTAAAATCAATAATAACCTACAAATACATCATCTCCACAATATCAAGTACCAAAATATTGTGAAGTAACATATTGATTTAATATTCTTAACTCCAAATGTGTGGCTTCTTTATTATTCATAGAGATTTTAATGCAAACCTAGCCTCAATTATAAGGTGGTCTCAATGCCAAGACTGGTCAAATCAAATGTGACAAATTCTAAACCCCAGCATACCAGAACATTGAAAAGAAAAGTTGGAGGTATGAAGTGGTGTTTGTGTTCATGGACTCAAATTACATGTGTTTAATGGATACGTTACAATTGACTTTTCTATCCATTTTACTCACTGCTCACTAAGTAGGGGCATTGCTTTTGATTACACTTTAGATGTATACCTCTTTCAAGAGTTTACACAATTCAGTATACTTCAAAGGTTAGAGAGCGGTCAATTTCTACAGTCAGTAATCAAGTACCTTGAACTGAAGTATAGTAATTCCAACTCAAGGTTATTGGAAGACATGAAGCAATTAAAAAGTCAAAAACACTGTTAAATGTAGTAAGAAAACAAGTGATGTCTTTTGGTTTGAAGAGCACTTCTGATTGCCAATAGCACAGAAGACCAATCTTACACAACCTAAAGGCAAAAAAAAATTGATAAGAAGGACTGGCAAAGCAATAGGTGTCGGCTCTATGAGACCGAGCTATACGTTTTGCCATTGTAATGTATGTAGATTAGAAGAGTGCACAAATCACCTGTGAGGGTATCCAGGCTCTAGGGAAGATGTGTAGACCAGTCGGGAGCTCAGCAGGGTACTGTGGGGAAGAAGGGTTCTAGTTGAATAGCCAGGTCTTCAGTTTCTTGTGGAAGCTGAGTGGGGAAGGAAAGGTCCTTGGGTGTTTGGGAAGGCCATTTCAGGGTTTGGCAGTGATACTAGGAGAATGATGGACATCTTGCCCTGCTTCTGCAGATGCGTGGGCTCTGTGTGAGGTAGAGTGTGACTGAGTGCAGGTATCTTGCTGGATGGTAGAAGTGTAGGCAGTGGTTGAGGTAGGCAGGTCGGGCGTTATAGAGAGCATTGTAAGCGTGGAAGAGCAACTTGAATTGACAGCGTTTCTGGATTGGGAGCCAGTGTAGATCTCTGAAGTGAGGTGTGACATGGGTGCTGCAGGGAATATTGAGGATGAGACTAGCGGCGGCGTTCTGGGTGGTCTGGAGTCTCTATATAAGTTGGGTTGGAATACCGGCATAGAGTGTGTTGCTGTATTCCAGTCTGCTGGTGATGAGGGCTTGGGTGATGGTGCATCTGGTTTTCTGGCGGAGTAATTTGAAGATCCTGCGGAGCATACATAAGATGTGGAAGCAGGAAAATATTATGGTCTCTTTAGTCATCCTAAGTTTGTTGTCCAGTATGAGTTTGAGGATTCTGGCATGATCTGCTGGGGTGGGTGTGAGCCTCAGTTCAGCTGTCACCATAAGAAATCCCCAGAAGAGCTATTGTTTTCAAAGAGCAGGACTTCTGTTTTGTCAGCGTCGAGTTTTAGGTAGTTCTGTTTCTTCCAGTTTGCCATGCTGGACATGCAGGTGGTGAAGGTGGTCCATGTAGTGTTGGCTTTTTCCTTGAGGGATATGAGGTGCTTCAAATGAGACAATGTTGATTCCGTGGGACCTTAAGATGTGAGCAAGTGGTGCATGTATACCTTGAAGAGGGTAGGGCTATGCGATGATACATGTGTGACTCTGCAGATGAGGTTCTTGGGTTTGGAGGTGTACAGTGGGAGTCTGACTAATTGAGTTCTGTTGGAGAAGAATATGTCTATCCATCTCAGGGCAGGTCTTTGTAATCCTGTGTGGTTCAGTCTTGAGACAGAGATGACACGGGAAATGGTGTGGAAAGCTGCAGATAGGTCGAATAGGATGAGTGCCACAGTCTCCCCCATACATGATAGTCCCGATATTATCTGTGGATGCGATGTGGGTGGTTTCAGTGATGTGGTTGCTGTGGAATCCTGACTGAGTGCTGTCCAGGATATGGTGATTCTCTAGATGGTTGGAGAGTTGTCTTTTGTTGGCTTCCTCCATGACTTTGGCTAGGAAGGTGTCTTGCTTTCGCCTCTCAGATAATACAGAATCTTCCACACGGTAGCTCAAACCAACAGGGCGAAGCAGGAGACATAACACAATACAAACACCTTTTGAAAAGAGTTTTATTTTACAAAATGCAAAGACTCTCTCTCTTAGAATAAGGCTTGGCGTTTTATTTTACACAATGCTCTCTAACAGAAAGGCTTTCCCAGATGCCAAATGCAGAACATTCGAATATATATAGAGATATATATGTTTATATGCAAGCAATAATAACACACTTGGTAAATGTAACAGTTAAATGCATGAGTAATACCATGAATAAACAAGCAGCAAATAATATGGGATAACACTGAAGAAAGTATAATATGCTGGACGTCCTGCAAGGGATCAGAAAGATATATACACACTAGATACATCAAATGATTACTTTGGATGTGCACCTCAACTCACTCACACATCACAAAGAAAACACCTCAAATGATCAAAGCCACTGGCCACACATCACAATGGCAATAATCAAAGCTCAAGCACCTCAAATGATCAAAGCCACTGGCCAAACATCACAATGGCAATAATCAAAACTCAACACTTCACCTGGCGCAAACACTGTATCTGCATCTTAGCCCACTCCTGACCGGGGGATTCACAGCCGGGGATAAGAGCTCATCAACCAGGTTCTGTACCAAAGTAGATGCGTCCGTCCCTGTTCGGATTCCAAAATCCCGGTTTCTAAGTCAACAACCCTCAGCTTTATAATCTCAAAACACACTAGAAGGTTTGAGAGAAACCTCCCCCTGCGCCAGAGGAATCTTGCCAGAACTGGCCAGCTTCCAAGCAAGCATTCCATGGCTGGAAAGAGTTCCCACGTTCCCTTCTCCAATCTCGCATGTTCCAGCCTTTATCCTGACGAAGCTCACAAAGCCTTCCGGGTGCATTAAACAATCTCTCACAAAAACAATACTTGAACGTGATTAACCCAAACAACTTGCAAGCGCTGCTGTGCACGCAGAAAAGCTGAAGCCAAGCAGAGTCAGAAAACAGGATAACATGAGGCAATGTCAAAGCCAATAGTAAGAACTTTATAATTCTACCAATGTACAACACAATGCACATTTGCTTATAGCATCACATACTTCATCTCTCAATGTCCTATAGCATCACATACTTCATTTCTCAATGTACAACACCGAGCACATTTGTGCATCACTGCACTTCGAGACCAAAAAGTACACTCCACACCTCTCTCTCCCTCTCATGCTTTCAAATGCACATCCCACACCTTCTGTTCTTGGCAAGGCTGTTCTACTCCGTGACAGCTCCCACTGAAAGACTGCAAGATTACAAGAAAGAAACTTTTAAGAGAAACAGGCATATGCAGGACATCGTACATTCAGGCTAGGATAAAATGACACACTAAAGTCAATTAAAATAATGGTAGTCAAAGGTCATCACAGGGTGTCAGACCACAAGAGTGCCTCTAGCACTACATTCCACCCCATGACCTTTGACTATCATCACATACATATATCAAAAAACTGATTTTCTTAACTGAAAGCACAACTATGATTGAAGAACTGAACTTCTTAACTGAAAGCACATCTATGATTGAAGCACATGTTAAAACAGTAATATTATAGACTCATGTGCTGAACTTAAGGCACAAATATAATTGAAACACACACTAAAACAGTGAAATCATAAAAGCATGTAATAATCATTTCAAAGCATGTAAAAATAGCTCATGCATATCTGGATACTCAGCAAGAATACATGTTTGATGGATACACAAAATAAATGCACAAATAGAATGAAGCATATGAACTCAGTAATGCTCCTAATGTCTCAAATGGCTAATTCTGGAACTTCTACTGATGAAGCAGCCAAACTTATATATTTTGTGCTGGAAAATAAAGGCAACATCAACATCTTCTTTTTATCTTTAACTCAAAAAAACATCTTCTTCAATTTCAATTGCACAATATTTGTGTTGTCTCATTGACCAGCATTTGCAGAATAATGTCCTTCTGTGTGAAAGACACACAGCCTTTTTGCATTCAAAATTATAACTGAAAACGTTTTACTTCATGTTTATGAAACAATTTATGATTCTTGGCTTGGTAAGTTCATCTGGTTTGTTCAGCCACAGGATGTCAGCTTGCACCGTCCGGTGATCACTCCAGGGTTGGGGGAGGGGAGGGGTCCCACACCCACACCGGGCACACAGACAGGACAGGGACATCAGGTACACCAACACGTCGCAGTATGATGACCTGGAAAAGAAACAAGCATCACTCTTCTTGCAAAAAAATTTTTTCAAAAAGCTCACGTTTTCCTTTCTCTGTTTTGGGTTTGAAGGCACAATATTGTCATTCCTGTCTGCACGGTTCTCTGCGGGCTCTGGGGAATTATCTGAGAATTCTACCCACGCTATAGCCTCTGAATTCTTGGTATTAGGATGAAACTCTCCTTTTTCCTGCACAGTAAGAAGGGCTGGGGCAGTCTCCTTCCTGACTATTTTTCCACTCACTGCTGAGTACGTGCACCCTTTATCATTTGGCATAAGCCCAAGGCAATCCATCTGCTCTGTCTGCTCTGGTAATTTACCTTTCTTCAACTCGCCCCTCACCTTCTGTGGGACTGGTCTGCGCTGTGCATATTGACACATAGGAATCATAGTTCTAGGTAAATCTAGGGGGATATGCATCCCTTCATTCTCTGCCCACCTGTTTGTATGGTCTTTCTCTCCTAGGTGCTCGCATTTAGTCATGCACACCAAATCAGAATCGTGTGTCGCTACCTCTGTCTCCAAGATTTTAGCCTTTTCATCTGTATGGGAATTAAAGGTTCTGTCTAGTGAATGTTTAGGACCATGAACATACACAGTAGCTGCGCTTTGCTGTACAATCTGCCACTTCACTGGGGAATCCTGTGTCCCAAACACCACCCCTGGACTTTCTATTGGGACCTGCACCAACTGTTCATGCAAAACTGCAGTTTCTGTCTGTATGTGCCACTTGATAACATTTGCTTCTTCCCATTGCATTTGAGAAAATTCAAAGGTAAAAATCACATTGTCTTATTGTCTTCTGCCCTGTGTCTGTCACAGGGCATGCAAAATATTCTCCAGCATTTGAAAATGTTTCAGTCCTCAAGTTTAAAAGCATACTCTTCTTTCCCTGTTTTTCACAATTACTAAAAATAGCACACTGCTCCTGAACTGGCACACATGATACACAATCTCCTTTCTGAATTGACCGCTTATTTAAAACACACTGCACAGTCTGTTGTGCAGATTCAAAAGCACATTGCTGCCTTTCTATTTTCAAAATAGCGTCTTTCCATGTAGAGCAAGATTCATCATTCACTGACATGTCTGATTTATTCCTGCAACCAACGATTGCTAACTCTAACAGACTGGTCTGTTTATCTTCCTGCACATTTACATTTTCTCGGTTCAAATTCATTTCTGGCTGAGCAACGTCCTCAAAAGAATTCATTAAAGCCTTCTGTGAAACCTGCAGATTAACTGGCAACATCTCTAAGTTCAAATTTTTCACAAATGACTCACCCTGGCTATCTGAACAGCATGGCAAAACAAACGGCTTCGGAGCTTGGTACATGTTTAACTCTTTTTCAAAGACTTGTTTTCAAACTGAGCGTAGGCTAACTCTCTTTTCAGTTCACTATATTCTTTTTCTAAATTTTCAAATTTTTGATACATGCTAAACAATGCATTCAAAATGACACCACTATTTCAGTCTGAAATACCAAGTTGTTTTCCTCTTTAAGAGAGGCAATCTCCCTCTCAAATAACTCAGTTGGCATCTGGGACTCTGCAACTGAAAACATAGGCATTTTAGAGAGCATTATCCCCTTTTAAAATTGCACTTGTTTCGAATCCTGGCAAGTGACGCCAAATGTCTTGCTTTCGCCTCTCAGATAATACAGAATCTTCCACACGGTAGCTCAAACACACAGGGCGAAGCAGGAGACATAACACAATACAAACACCTTTAGAAAAGGGTTTTATTTTACAAAATGCAAAGGCTCTCTCTCTTAGAATAAGGCTTGGGGTTTTATTTTACACAATGCTCTCTAACAGAAAGGCTTTCCCAGATGCCAAATGCAGAACATTCGAATATATATAGAGATATATATGTTTATATGCAAGCAATAATAACACACTTGGTAAATGTAACAGTTAAATGCATGAGTAATACCATGAATAAACAAGCAGCAAATAATATGGGATAACACTGAAGAAAGTATAATATGCTGGACGTCCTGCAAGAGATCAGAAAGATATATACACACTAGATACATCAAATGATTACTTTGGATGTGCACCTCAACTAACTCACACATAACAAAGAAAACACCTCAAATGATCAAAGCCACTGGCCACACAACACAATGGCAATAATCAAAGCTCAAGCACCTCAAATGATCAAAGCCACTGGCCAAACATCACAATGGCAATAATCAAAACTCAACACTTCACCTGGCGCAAACACTGTATCTGCATCTTAGCCCACTCCTGACGGGGGATTCACAGCCGGGGATAAGAGCTCAGCAACCAGGTTCTGTACCGAAGTAGACGCGTCCGTCCCCGTTCGGATTCCAAAATCCCAGTTTCTAAGTCAACAACCCTCAGCTTTATAATCTCAAAACACACTAGAAGGTTCGAGAGAAACCTCCCCCCGCACCAGAGGAATCTTGCCAGAACTGATCAGCTTCCAAGCAAGCATTTCCTGGCTGGAAAGAGTTCCCATGTTCCCTTCTCCAATCTCACATGTTCTAGCCTTTATCTTGACGAAGCTCACAAAGCCTTCCGGGTACATTAAACAATCTCTCACAAAAACAATACTTGAACGTGATTAACCCAAACAACTTGCAAGCGCTGCTGTGCACGCAGAAAAGCTGAAGCCAATCAGAGTCAGAAAACAGGATGACATGAGGCCATGTCAAAGCCAATAGTAAGATCTTCATAATTCTACCAATCTACAACACAATGCACATTTGTGCACAACTGCTTATAGCATCACATACTTCATCTCTCAATGTCCTATAGCATCACATACTTCATCTCTCAATGTACAACACCGAGCACATTTGTGCATCACTGCACTTCGAGACCAAAAAGTACACTCCACACCTCTCTCTCCCTCTCATGCTTTCAAATGCACATCCCACACCTTCTGTTCTTGGCAAGGCTGTTCTACTCCATGACAGCTCCCACTGAAAGACTGCAAGATTACAAGAAAGAAACTTTTAAGAGAAAATGGCATATGCAGGACATCGTACATTCAGGCTAGGATACAATAACACACTAAAGTCAATTAAAATAATTGTAGTCAAAGGTCATCACAGGGTGTCAGACCACAAGAGTGCCTCTAGCACTACAGAAGGGTAGAAGCGGGATCGGTCGGTAGTAGCTGAGTTCTTCAGGGTCTGCCAAACGTTTTCCCAGGAGAACTTTTACCTCTTCATGTTTCCAGTTGTCTGGGAAGGTCATGCTTTGGAGGAGGTATTGATGATGTGAAGAGTTAAGAGGTAATCAGGGTTTCTCCTAGATTGTAAATATATTGGGGCATAACTCGATGGAGGCCCCGGAGTGGACTGATTTCATGACTTCAGAGATGCCCTCCCTGGTTAGGGTGCTCTAGTCCATCAGGTCATGGTCCTCTATAGTGGTAGTAGGTAGCTGGCTGATGATATCTTTGGTATTGTGCAGGGGGTTCAAGTTATTGTATATCTTCAAGATTTTGTAGTGAAAAAAGTCAGAAAGGTTTCTGCAGATTCCTGTGCTGAAGTAGTGGTGTTGATGGTGGCTGTTGGGTAATGGAATTCTTTGACGATAGCGAAGAGTTCTTTATAGTTGTTGGAACTGGTTTCTAATCTCAGTGCTAGGGCTGCTTTGCTTGGTTCTTTGATTTAGGTGTGGAATATTCTATGTGTCTTGCACTGGCAGTCTGGCTGGATGTCTATTTTCTCCCCAGCTGTTTGCAGTAGTAGTTGGAGTCTCCTAGGTCTTCAGTGTACCAGCTTGCTTGTGTGATGGTTCTTCTCTATCTGACCGCCTTCAGTGGGGCTAAAGTGTTAGCACAGCCTGTGATCCAATTGTTGAAGGCCCTTATGTCGTTCTCTAGATCTCCGATGAGGTCTGTTGGCTGGACCTGAGGGGGTTATTCCAGTCCGCCTCAGAAGAGGAGCAGACCTGGGAGTAGGGTGGGATAGGAAATTGCAGAGTGAAGCAACGGGCACTTCAAGAAATTAAATGAGCAAGGGTGTGGAATATGATGAGAAACATCAGGGAGCAGGGATGCAGAAGGATATATAAATGGTGCTCTCTGGGAATCAAGAGCAGGGGCATCAAACATGGAAATATTCACTTTCAAGAAGTGTACTGATTTTAGAATAAAACAGTCCCCTAAAGTATGCAGTGGAAGGATATAACTCATCCAGTCAGAAGGCTCTGAGATCAAAATGCTCCTTGGAAGATGAAAGCCATGAAATCAAAACTAGACGACTGAGATAGATAGCAAAGCCTTCCAGTCATTCACAAGGGGATGACACAAAGCACACTCTAAGCATATTTGACATACTGGAAGCAATAGTACTGTCCAGTAAACATCTAAAGCTGTATGTATTCGAGATCTATAAAAAAAGTTGGCAAATTAAGTCTGGTAATCTGTTGTTCTTCCTATCTCAGGGAAAAGAAGAGATGATAAAAGCCGCTGATAGGGTCATAAAGACATTAACAACTGGTCTACAGTTAAATCATCTATCGTATTCTGAGACTGTATGACCAAAAAATACCAATTTGAAAACAACGGTCATAAAAGCAATTTGAGAATCAAAAATATAACAATAGATGCCTAGTGGTTTAAGTTTTTGAAACTGCCAAAAGGAATGACCCAGAATGATTCGGGCTCTTGTTAAAGTGACTATTCTGGCTGCAGACCAGAAGAATCCAGCAACTATTTTCTATGTACAAAATTATGAGACAATGTTATGTAAAATAGACGTTCTGCTCTCAAACAATAATTAATGAAACTAGGATTGAAATGTGTGCTAAGGTCATCCTGCCTTAATGACAGAGGGCCCTAATGGTCTACCTCATAGCAAGATTAAGGTGGAGTCAACATTTTGTACTGAATACTGGCTGTTGCAATTGGGTTCCACCTTTTTAATATGCCCTGATTTTTTGGATCACCCAGTTTTAGACTATTTACTGTGGATGAGTCTCACTACATGTGTCTCACCCACTGTAATCACATGGCGAATAGACTGTGTGTGTTTACCGCCAGTGTCCACCTTTTAAGATAAAGATTCTGTGATGCAGCAAGTGAAAGGAACTCTTGGTTGTTACATGTGAACATATATGCACACATATGTGCACACATGTGAGAACTGCCCAAGGGAGACTACTGCTGTGCACAGCCCGCTAACTGTGCACAGGTAGCCTGGTGCAGGGGGGACTCTGAAGGATTAGTTATTACCTGGGGTAGGCCTTATAATATTAGGGTACACTCATACGGAAAAACATTATGGCTTACTGTCTTGTCTCCAGTGACATTTTATTACACACGTAGCCAGGAAACTGCTTAAGAATGCAGTTTCACTTTCTTTTGGCCTATCCGTACAAATTATGGGGCATTCAGGATTGTCATATTTCTCTTGCTCACCTTAAAATCAGAGCCCAGGCCTTTTATCACCCTGCTGTGCCAAGATAATTACATTTCTCTCCAGCAGGAGGAACAACTACAGCCCACACAAAGGGTGCAATTAACAGTGCTTCAATCAGCTCCTGAGGAGGAAAAGGTGGAGATAAAAAGGTTCATTTGTTAATTACTTGTCACACTGCAACAGGGTTAGGGAAAGCCCAGGACCACGGAACAAAGGAGGACGCCCAGAAAACTGGAGCCAACACAGGACAGGACTCCTCTTTGAACTTTTGATGGGAAAGATCTTGACAGTGATGTCAGTAGGGGGCGGAGCTGAGACTGGGCTTCTGCACCTAAGATGAGAGACGGCCCTACCTCAGGGAGGCAGTGGATCCAGCTCACTGCAATGTTGTCTACCTTAGAGGCCATAAGGGCTAAGGGATAGGCTCCAGGTGGCTAGGGCATACCACCAGGGGCAAAACAAGCCCAAGATAGAAAAAAACGGCCCACCAGGGCCCAAGAAATTGCTAAACAAATTATTATAATTTTACCTTTTACCCCTAGCACAGTCGTGGTGTGAGTGGAGATCCATTGGAGGAAGATTTCTAATCCTCAAGGTGGGACAGACCCCGGGAATAATTGAAAGAAACCCTTTGACTGTTTAAATCCTGGGAAGGGATGTGCCCCTGCCCAGAGGTCAGGAGACCTGGGAACCCTAACCTTCAGGCCCGTTCATGGATTGGGGGGCCCAGACCCCAACTCCATGCCCCATTACCTAACAAGGACAGGGGGGAATCATCACACTACCCCAAAGGAGAAAGAAAAAAATCTCCAGGCCTCAACAGTCTCATGAAGGATTGGAAAGTGTCCCACCCCTCTCTTCTCATTGGTGGTGAGCCTGTTGTTTTCCTTGTGCTCTTGTCTGGGGAGAGCGGGTGGCCACCACATCACAAGCATGAGCAGGCAGGGTTAGAAAAGAGCTGTCAGCTACAGCAGCAGTGGGATAGAGGCTGCTATGTGGGAGCTGACGGGGCAGTCAGGGGTGGGCTCCCTGGGCTGCCCCAAACATTGGTGGCACACGAGCATGCTCGTGTGAGTCCCGGCACCCCCAGGATTAAAAAAAACAAAGCATAAGGGTACATAAATGAAAAGATTGCTGGGCGCAAGGTTGAGGTTGCGCTGCAAGGCAAAAGGCTGCAAAGAAGCTGCTCATAAGATAAACAGCACCCCATAAAGCCCTATAAAGCCCTTATTCATACTAATTTGCTGCTTGTGGTGGCCCCAAAATGGACATGTGCATCATCAATGTCGAAAGGAAGATGTGGGAGATTTCAGGAGTGAAGCAGTCACCCACACAGAACTTTTGAAAACTGATTCTAACTTGTTGTTAGAATCAGTAGGATTGGGTTATTTTTCAGCACTCCCAAGGTTGGAACTATTTCTTTACAGCTGGGACTGCATTGTTCTCCAGGGGCTTGCGTTATGGCTGCATTTAATGAGGCCTTAGTCTCTGGTTGTATTTTATGTAGCCAGAAAGTGGTAGGGGCTGTTTGTATGGTTGCCGTCTATGTAACCTGAAAATATTTTTAAAAAGCACAAAGACATATTATGTTCAGTTTAAAATGCTTTATTGATATAATAATGTTTTACAGTGATTACTAATCAAGGTTTATATGCTTTATTAATATTTGCATTTACCCATTATTATTATTGATGATCACATTTACATACAAAATGATGGTGTTTTTAACATGTGGTTTACCCCGGATAAAGACAATAGACCTGTTTTATCTAAAGTGATGCCCCCACTATATTGTAATGTGTTATCTGGTACAAGTGGGGGTACTGTGATCATGTGGATCATGACCCCTTAGGGGTCAAATGTGATTGCAATGTCAATTAAGGTATTTGCAATCTGTCTTATGTATATATTTGTAAATTAATGAATAGTATTTAGTAGTGTGTATTTGTAATAAATGTACTTTTCCTTATCTAAAGAAAAATAACTGACTGGACAATTATGTATTGAGTTCTATTATGGGTGCCTGGGAGGATGATAACTAGCCCACACTACATCCTCTGAGTAGGCCTTGGACTTGTCTGCTGTACTACCCTGAGAGAGTCAAGCACTGTAATGGGGTGTTTGATTCCCAGTACGGGGAATTTGTCAATCTATTACTTGAGCAGGCTTCACATCCTTCACAATAACTAAAATTCCTACACAAACTCTATGCCCTAATCAAGAGAATGGGTTGGGGGTCAATACTGCAACCATTTTTTGTAAAAGAAAGATAATTTGTGGTGAACTGCTAGACATAGCCAAAAGCTCTCTCCTAGAGATTCTATTGAGTGAATTAGAGGACTCTGGAAAATGCAGAAGTATTCTCCACAGATAGAAAAGTAGATTTAAATCAGTTTATGGAGTTCTTGACTGCTCGGAATTGTATTTTATAATGTGCATGGTGGTATATTTATGTAATAGGCAACTCTGTTGCCTGTCAATGGCATCAACTGGAAGATCTTGTAGCAAAAAACAAAAAAACAGGGTATTACCACTGACTTTTACATGTTGTTGAACTATTATGCACAAACACAGGGGTATGAGTTTGTGTAAGGATTGACAGTCATTTATCAGAAAAAAATGTAAACTAATAGATTCTTAAAGCAAGTCTCTCTTTTCAGGGGGTTAGACTTAAAAACTGAGGATATTTCCCCCTACAATTAGGTGGAGTGTCTAGTCAATGTAAGCTGTGTGCATACAATACAGTGATACTGTTTCAGACCACAATGGACTTTAAAGGAGTTAGAGGCATAGGCACTGTAAGTAGGTGATGCAGGTGCTGTAACACCCCCAGAATAACCACGCTGGAGATCAGAAGGTGAATGAACAATAAACATGCCTTTAATTTGTTTTCATCTTATCTGCTGTTCTTCAAAAAGGAGATACAATGCCAGCCTATGTTTTCTGACAAATTGCTGCCTATTTTTTTAACATTGAGATTGGGGTGCAGGAAATGTGAAAGGAAAGGCTTTAGGATGTTTGAGACTATATCAACACTTAGAAAAGCGCAAATGAACCACTTTTATTTGTAATTCTTAAGTGTGATGGAAACAAATATTTTCAATAGGACCAAAACAAATGAATGCACTTTGTGAAATGAAATATTCTCTTCAGCATGATTCCACATATTATCTTTGCATGTTATATAGTTTTACTAGTCTACCAGTGCAAAGTTCTTGGCCATTTCATTGGATAATGTGCTATCTGCAAATGTGCTTTTACACCATGCATTAGAAATATATTTGCAACACTGTGCTCCACAGTGCACTACCACTTACTTACCAGTCCCCTGCAGAATACATTTGCCACACATATTATTTATGTGACGCTTGATTTTTCACCATGCTATAACTTAAGTGATGTAACATCTATGACAGCACCTTCATGCAGAAAATTGTTCCAGCACCACTGGTGAGAGGCCTATAATAAATTGAACACTCTAACGGCTAGTAGTTTAAAAACAAAGATCATTTCATTCTTTAGGAAGCTAAAACCTTTTTCCTATGCTTTGGGGTACTCTGGAATAAAGGTGACCAGTGGTTATAATTACTAGAATGTTAAATGTTATGTTAAGTCATAAAGAACCGAGGTTAAAATCAAGTGTTCCAGTCTATGCAAAGGGAAAATGTTACACTCAATTCTTTTCCCCCAGTCCAGCAAAAATAATTCTGAATTTATTGATTTACAATGTACAATGGTTTATTGAGTGCTAACTTCATTCTAACTCTTATGAAGGGATAATTAAAAATAGGTCAAGCCTGTTTTCATCATTAGACACCACACATGCAAGCCCAGCTAAGACTTTCCCTATTATCATGAGGTGTGGAATGAGCAAACATACAGTGAAAGCTTTCATTTGGGTGAAATGGTACTGTACTATGATTCTGGTGCAATCCTTTAAAATAAATATTCAAAAGAACCTGTGAAAAAATTCGAAATCCTAGCAACATGTGCAAATGTGTTGTATCGTCAGCTTTAAGAACCCTGTTAAAATCACAGGTGGTGGTAATTTTAACTGATGAAGATTTAAAGTAGTCTGGATGGATGGTGAAAAATATAGAAACTCACAATGAAATCATATGTTGAAACTCCTACAAAATATTGTCTAACCCTATTTACAAATAATATAATGCATACATGTTTAAGATTAAATTCCTTTTATTGTCTTAAATTGAATTTGTGCCATATCTATGGATACAAACTGGAAATGGTAGCCTCAATGATTTGAGGTTGTGCTCAACTGACAACAAGGAATCAAAATTTGTCACCCCCTATTGTCAATGATTGGGGATAGGCAAATCATGGAATCCATAGACTGACGCTTTTAGGGGGCAAATATACAAATTTGTGCAAACAATTAAATTTTTTAACTGATGGTAGATGGACCAGACAAAATATATCTGCATTAAGAGTTTGGTTACTGAAGCAGGCATTTATTAAGCTGCAGGATGGTTCAGTGTACCTGTTCACTACATTGCATTGAGTGTGTGTAATTGGAATAATTGTCATTATAAAACATATGGATTCATTAATCATTGTAGAATGCTGATGTACACTTTCAGCTGTATATTAAACTTCTAGTTATTTGTATGTGCGTATTTAGCCTCATTACATTATCCTATAAATGTTTAAGCATCTGACAAGCACCCTCCTCAGTTTATATTCTCATTGTACAAATACTTACATTGGTATTCTGGATCCTGCAAATTGTGTAAAACAATAGTCAACAATGTTGAGATGGAGAAATGTATAATCAGCTCTTGATATGATTTATTAATGGTACTTTTGTGTCACTGTATTCTAGTAAAACTGTTGTCAACATCATGTGTATTCCTAACACAGGGATGTTAGAAATTGGGTCTCCCTGCCCTCGCGTTTGTACTTCTTTTTGATAGTATTGCATGTAATTGTGGGCCTGTGTGCCCTCTTCGTCGTTGCCCCCACTTTGGCCCTCAGGATCTCTATTCTGGAGGAACATCACTTGTTGTTCGGCTAATTATTCTAAACTGTATTCCTTGGTGTTTTATTATTGCCATTTGACTGACCCCTTCTGTTCCTTGTTCTCTCCCCCTTTTGTAATGTCTTGTTTTGATTTTCTCAATAAAAAATTGCACAACAAGAAAAAGAAATTGGGGCTCTAGTTGGTAGAGGTATGCACCCTGTCCAAGTAGGGACCACAATCCTAGTCAGGGTAGCCCAGATACACAATAAAAGATAACCCTTGCTTACCCTCTTGTCGCTTGGCACAGTGCAGGCAGGCAGGCCTAAAGAAGCAATGTGTAAATTATTTGTTCAACACACACACACACGCAGTAACACAATGAAAATACCAACATAAAATACTCCACACAGGTTTAGAAGAGTAGAGAATAATTTTATGAGTAACACAAAACCAAAAAGACTAAAATCCGATAAGTGGAACTGGAGTTATGACTTTTTAAAGAATAAACCAAAAAGGACGGCTCTGAAGTCACTTAGGAGTTACTTGAGGTCGGCCTAGACTGGGGAAAGTGCAAAGTTCAGGCCGACTGTGATGGAGGGAAGGCCAGCTACAGGACTCACGCAGGTACAACTGAAGAAGTACTTTGGATGAAGCAAGCATCGGCGTCGAAGACTCAATGCGAGAAGCAGAGGAGGCAATGCGTTGTTGTCGATCCTGTGGATGCAGGCAATCCATGCAGTTGCTGAAGGCTTCGTCGTTGAACCCCATTACAATACAGGCAATGCATTGTTGTCAAGCTGCGCAGTCCGTCATCGTCGAGCCGCACAGGTCGTATAAGTGATGTCATCAGGCAGCGACTGCATTGGCATTGAAGGGCAATTCGTCAGTTCCGATCAGCGCAAAGTTGCCGATGCATCGGTTTTTAAGGATCGGCACAGCAGAAATCACCTTTCATGGGCCCAGGGCTGGATTGGCATCACTTGCAAGGTATGATTTACAGGCAGCAGAGTTCTAGTGCTGTTGAAGGGTTGAAGGAAGTGTTTGATAGTCCTGTGACTTCAGAACAGGGGGCAGGCCAGAAAGTGCTTGGAGCTTCTCTGGGTTCAAGTGAAAGGGGTCCAGTCCTTGTCCTCAGCAGGGCAGAGATCAGCAAGCAGCTGGGCAGCTCAGTACAGCAGAAAGCAGTTCTTTCAGAGCAGCAGTCAGGCAGAGTGGCAATCCTTGTAGCACAGCAGTCTTTACTCCTGTCAGAGTTCTTCACAGGCCCAGTAGTGTACTGTCTTGTTAGGGTCAGAGCCCCAGTATTTATACCCAGTTGTGCCTTTGAAGTGGGGGACTTCAAAGCAGGACCTTTAAGTGCACAGGGACCGCTTTCATCCCAGCCCTGGTTCCAGAATATTAGTAGGGGGTAATCAGCCCTTTGCGTGGAACACAGGACACTGCCTATTCAGGTGTAAGTGCAAGCTCCCCCTCCTTCTTCCAGCCCAGGAGATATATCAGAATGGAGATGAATACAGAGGAGTTCTCTTTCCCACCCACCCTTCCTGTGTTTGTGGCTGTCTAGAGGGAATGCACAAAGTGTAGCAGTCACCCATCCTAGTCATGTTTTGGAGACAGGCTGCAAGGCACACAGAGCAGGAAGAGCAGAGAAATGACCACTTTCTAAAAGTATACAACAAGCAGTTGGGTCTTTTTGATCAGCAAGGTTAGACCACTTTAAAAAGTACAATTTCAAATATATTTCTTGTCTGAAATTATTTAATCAACACAGAAAGTTAGTCATTCATGATTAAGAAATGTAATTAACATGACCACATTCTCTTTTCATAATGAATTTTTCAATCTTTGTTTTAACTCATTTTGCATATCAAATCCTAAACATTGGATAACATAAGCAATAGTCAATATCCAATGAGCTTGTTTTACCCTCACCTTATTCCGGTATTCTGGAAACAAAAACAGTACTGATACTTTTGTTTACAAATTAACAGTTTGTGACATCAATGAAATATACCAGTCCCCAATTGTCTACACAATTGGAGTTACATATTCATCTCAGTTGTCCAAACTGTAGGATCAAGCAAATACAGGGGTTGTAACAACTCATTAGTTGAACTTGAGCAAGGAACCTAGTTTCACAAAAGGATTGCTTCTATATAGTTGAAAAATCCAACAACTCCAACAACTGCTAAGATTGTTCAAGGCGATACCTGAACTAAGGGATATATCATCAGCAGACCTTCTAGCTGTAGTATTACAGCACACGGTAAATTCTCCAGAAACAGAAGAAACACTAACCACAGACCTAAATTTGAAGCCTGGGGAATCACTCTAAAGCTCCATAAACGCACTAAATACCCATATCCTCTTCTACAAAAAATATAGGCATCAAAAACTGGATAAATTATAGAAAAGGGCCCAAAATCCTGTCTAAGGGGCGACAGAAATACTTTCCAGAGAGCACAAAAAATTCCAGATCTGAAAGAAGCTAGGCCAAGTCCACCAAGGCCCGAATTACTGACTGTAGAAAATCAGGACTGGTCATGGGTGCCTATGGCCCTGAGTCAACAGCGAACCTGATGAAAGGATGGGGCCGGAATAGGACGAAATCGCAGTGGGCGTACCTTGGCTCAAATAAAGGGGATATCATCAAGATCTGCTCATGGAACGTTCACGGATTTAGAGAAATGGGCCAAGACAAAGAAACTCTGTCTTTTCTACAAAGCTTCGACCTAATACTACTCCAAGAAACATGGAACCTGAAACCAACCTCAATTGCGGGTTATGAAGAACACCATATACTGGCAGAAAGGCTTTCCAACTTCGGGCACCCAAGGGGGGGTTTGTCAATATATGCTACGGTAAAATTCGACTGGACTTCTGAAGAATTAGGTGCCGTAGAAAATTGGTTGCAAGTTCTGAAACATGTTTGTAAACTCCCCACCAAAGAAACAACATGGCAATTAATAATCATAAATGTATGCATCCATCCTGAGAAAAAATGGAAGAAAGAAAGATCGATCTGCTTGGTGAACCTGATAAAGGTATTACAAACCACCCACCAACACAGTAACATTATTATTTCAGGGGATTTCAACTGTAATCTCGCTATGAGCAATCCCAACAGGAGAAAGAGACAAAGTGAGTCTGAAAACTTGAAACTGAGCTAGAAGCCTTAGGCCTATCAATCTTGAATAGAAATTCAAAGGGTGACAGATCAGTCGCCATCACGTTTCTGAGCAGAAAAAGGCAATCAACTATAGATTTTACTTTTGCCAGCAAGGACCTTCTTCACATGATTGACGCCTTTCAAATTTGTTCACGCCCAGAGAGTGACCATCTCCCGCAAACTCTGAAGATAAATATCAAATTGCTTCCAACAGTTACAGCAAAGGTCCTAGTTGAACTTCCACAAACGTACAACTCAAAAAAACTAAAGTGGCGTGGAACTGAAATAAAACCAATTATGAATGTCATCTACGATTACGTGAATATCACAGGGAGTTCGAGAGAGCAACATATTGTAAATAATTGGGAATACTTAGGACAAATCCTTATACAAAAATGTCAAGCAAATCTAGCACGCCGGAGGAATATAGACACTAGGAAAGAACCATGGTTTAACATACAGCTGCGCGACCAGAAAAGAAAAATCGCAAGAGAGGTGAGAAATCAGACTGTGGCAGAAAGAAAAGGAATAATAACAGACAAGAGTAAATTAAAAGCAATGAGGAAGAAATACAGGGATAAATGCAGGGTGGCAAAAATTACGCATAAGGAAATCCTTTGGGGCAAACTACTCTGGGCAAACAAACTGCCAAATAG
Organism: Calotriton arnoldi; assembly: GCA_963921515.1. Taxonomy (NCBI): domain Eukaryota; kingdom Metazoa; phylum Chordata; class Amphibia; order Caudata; family Salamandridae; genus Calotriton; species Calotriton arnoldi. The sequence goes on from CAWUFW010004652.1 coordinate 190,354, forward strand.
TAGAGAATTTTGGGAAATAATAAACAATCTAACAAAGGGACCAAGACTACATCAAGAGGCAGGAATTAGTGAAGACATATGGAAACAACTTGTCCTTAAAATGTACAGTAACACTGAAAACATCAAGAGTACGAAGGAGAAAACGGAACAGGAAGCCCCTCAAGAGGGAACGCACAGAGAAATAAATATTAGCCCCTAATCCCAGGCAAACCTACAATCGGTAGTAGCTTCACCAGATTCAAGTATCAACGGTCTGAACATCCTAACAGATGCAAAACAACTAAGAGTAATAATAAAAAAACTAAAAACGGAAGGGGCAGCAGGGCCGAATGGTCTCCCAAATGCCCTATTCAAGCAAGCGGCTGAATTTTGGGCAGATTACTTCACGCCTCTTTTTAATTATATATTTTGTCAGAACAAGATACCAAGCTCCTGAAAATGGGAACATATGCCGGCCCATTTTTAAAAATGGAAGTCATAACCAACCAGAAAATTATAGGCTTATAGCCCTAATCGATGCAGAGGCCAAATTACATGCATCATACAGCTTAGTACACCTTCACGCCTGGCTGGAGGAGAACAGTGTAATCCTGAAGTTCCAAAGAGGTTTTAGGTCTGGCATGGGAACAACTACAAATCTGGCATCCTTGGCAATTCTAACAGAAACAGCTATAAGAAGAAAAACCAGATTATTTGCATGCTTTATAGACGAAAGCAACTCTGGGAAAAAAATGAAAACATTGGGGCTACCAACACAACTACTGGACGCAATGATCGCCCTTCACAGTGGCACTTGGGCGAGGGTAAAACTCGGAGATGGCAGCAGAGTGTCAGCCAGGATAAATACTAATCATGGCTTGAAACAAGGCTGTGTTTTGTCACCAAGCATATTCAATATGTACTTAGCTGACATAAACAATCATATGTTATTAGCCAAGTCGCATCCACCCAACCTGGCTAACGAGTCAATTCCTTATTTACAATATGCAGACGATATAGTGGCCTTGAGTCAAAGTCCAATCGGTCTGCAAAGAGTCATAAATAATTTGATAAACTATTTCGATCAACAAGGGCTGGAGCTGAATAGAAAGAAAACTAAGGTGGTACGTTTGGTGGACCCCCGGAACAACAAATTCAAATGGTACACAAAGGGCGAACAAGTAGAAGAGACAGGTTCATATAAATACTTTGGCATAAATTTGGGGCGAGGCATGTCTTGCAGGGATCATAAAAGGAAATTAAGCGCCAAAGCTCAATCTTTGATCTTTGCGTATAAATTGCTGAACAAGAAACTGGGTTGCCCCTCCTATAGCCACCTCTTGAAAGTGATGGCAGCGCAAATATTACCTACGTTGTCAAATGGTTTAGAAACATGGCGAGGAAGGAAATTGAAATATTGAATGAGCTCCAGACCAAGGTGTTCAAGCCGTATTTGGTCTCCCCAAAGACGCATCACCTGCACAGATTCATTTAGAATTTGGTCTTCGGAATCAGAAATTTCAATGTATGATCTCCTTTGTGAAATTATGCTGGAAGTTACGATCCTCAGGATTCGGATCATTGAACAATCTATGCTGGATAGAAATTAAAGCACAAATGGATCAAAAATTATCTAAATCATGGGGTGAACAGTTGAGAATAGCCATAGAGGAACTTGATGTCCAAGAGGTGTGGGACAGCAAGGAGGACAGGGCAGCATTTAATAGGGTTTGTAATAACCTTGTAAAGAAGAAATCTCTTTTGGAAGATACATTTTTTTAGAAAAACGACGACACTCGTGGACAGTAATAAATTCCTACCCACTTTTAAAGCCTCAAGCCTATTTATCAGCACATTTTCGCATAGAGATAAAAAGGACCTTTATCAAGTATCGACTATGAGCTCATGACTCGAAGGATCTTCTACCATCGTGGAAAGATAAAAAACAAATGGCAAACTGTCCCCTATGCGGATATTATAACAAAACAATAACCCATTTGTTGTGTGTATGTCCTACAGTGAAGGAATTAAAGAGGATACTCCTAAAACCCATTTTTAATGAACAAAATATTTGTACCTGCAGACAGGCTGTAATCTGCTGGATGGAGGGCTCATCCGATATACTGACCTGCCGAGGGGTAAAATTCCTCACACAAATAAGTAACCTCCTTCGGAAAGCGGACTCGTAACAGCTAAAGGGCCACACCAAGGGACTGTTTTAAAAAAAGTTCAAATAATGAGTCATACTAGAAATGAGAGTCAAACACTTAGGTCAAGTATTGCACATATACACATAAATGATTTTAATTGTAAATCAACACCTTTTACCTTTTGTATACCAAATAGACCACTAAGCGATAAAAAACCTAAATTCAGTAAAGCCCCAATTGCATTTTCAGTACTTTCTTGCTTAGTGAACATAGTTTGCACTTGCACTTTACATTGTCAGTGTAAAAATGTATTATTGTGTTCTAAGTGTCCCTCATAATCGTACAATCTACGACTATCTTAATATAACATAGTATGCATTGTCAAGAATGGATGAAGTGGATATCATATGTCAGATTAATTGTACTATTGGTATCAAATGCATGGTTCTGTCGTTTTAAAAGCTTTTATCTTTGTGTAATGGTTTTAATTAACTGACACAAATAAAGAATATTGACTCATTGACCCAACTCCCTAATGCGTGGTAGTTGACACGTTTGAACCCATTTGTATTGCGGTTTCCTCAGGACCGAGAACTGGGTACAACTGTGAAAAAAATTAATAAATATGTTGCCTTGTTATAGTCTCATCACTTTAGTGGGCATTTTACATTTAACTTACACCCCTCACAGACAATTTTGTGTTACCTTGTTTGCTGTGTGTTCCATCTGTTTCCGGTTTTATTACAAAGATGAAACTGTGGCATCAAAAGGAAAAACAAACAAAACAAACTTGTGGTTCGAGTCCGGTCTCAGTTTTATTCAAACTCCTTTAAATGACATTGGTTAATAGAGATGCAACTTACATGATTTACTAGCACGATTGTTGAATTTACGGGTTTCACTGAAGGATGTAGTGAACACTATTCCTTTTTTCCTCTAATCTGTGTGTTAGCATGCTTTCAATTCCTGTATTTGGAAATGGAAAATCGCACTATTAATTGATTGGACTTTCCTTTCTTTAGTTTGTATAATTCAACTTGGAACCTAATGGAGGACTAACTTATTCAGTGGTTTCAATGTTATTCAGGTGCCACAAGGCTGCATTGTTTTCTTCTTTCAGTCTTTGTCGGCAATGCATTTATTCTGTAATTATGTTGCCGTCTACTTAATCTCTTGAAAGGGGAAGAAAACAAATTACATTTCAATCGCCATTTGCGGCAAGGCTGCAACCATTTCATATATCTGCTAATTCCGGCATTTTGGTTCTACTCAGTTAGAGGCCTCTTGCGCCACTGATACCTCATTATTTCCCATATTAAAAATGGCACACTGGTGACACAAGGGGCTTGTAAATAAACTCTTCATTTTTAAGAAAAAAAGGTACCATTAGTTTTGTAAGCGAAAGTTCCTAAAGACTGTCACTTAATAAATGGTGTCTGTGCTTACATCAGTTGGCTAGTGCTTCGATGTTGGATTGAAAGAAGCTTACTTGGAATTAGTCCATCGGTACACCTTCTACATTGAAGGGCATATGTACAAGCTCCTAGAGCCACCGGAGCATCACTTTTTTTGATGCTTCAATGGCGGAATGCCTTGCACCATATTTACAAAGTGGCATGAAACAACTTTTTGTGGCTTAACGCTGCTTTGTAAATATGCCATCCTTTCACACAGGTATCTGCGTGACAAGGTCGTGCAATGGGGGTTGCTGTGGGCATTCCTCTGCAACACCTATTGATTTTTTGATGTTGCCCCAGATTTACAAGGAGGTGTGCAGCACACATAAAAGTAACAAATAACCATTATGGATTGTTTATGTACAGTAAGGGACACCTTCCATAATTAAACATCACAATGTAATAATCTCCCTTATGTCTGAGTATTTACTCACCCTATTGTGTTGAAAGAGACACACGACGTTGGACTGTGGAGGTATCCAATGTAACGTCCTTCCAGTATTAAAATCTATAATGAACCCAATTATTAGTAGTTTGTAGGTATATTCCACTATAACCATTATACTCTGCAAGGACCTCACAACCAATGCATGTACTTAATAATCGACTCACCAGTACACTTTAAGTCGATATTCAGTGGCAGTTAGGTGACGATAATTATTTCATTCAGGAATTCACATGGGCCCAAGTATGCCCTATGGGATATATACGAATACACTATCAATTAAGGAAAAGTCCAATCCTGCCGCTGTAAGTGTTATCTTAACACATATACGTTACATCAGAGTGGGTCATGAAACGTACCTAATCCTTCCAAAAGTGGAGGGCACTGAGAGTGCTCAGCCCAAAGTGGCGTTCTGCATGGGCTCCATATTGCCTTCCCGATTTAAAGGCAGGGAGGAAGATGGACTCATGCCTGAGAGTACGTCCATCCGAAGTGGTGCACTTCGACGTGCCATTTTGTAACATCAGCTCATTCCCCCCTTTGCTAGGGTCCTTATGACGAGTTGAATGATAAGAAGTAAGGGCGCATTAAGTATGACAAGTTTTATTTAAATTAGCGATATTCTTCTTCTACTACAAATAAAACCCCACTTGATATTTGACTCACACCGCTTATGAGCAGTCTGTTGCATGTCACAATTAGGACTTGTGAGTATATGAATGTGTTATTAGCAAGCAGAAGCCCCAAAGGTCATAATTAAGACTCATAATTATAAATGTGTTTTTAGCAAGCAAAGGTCACACATAAGAGTGACAGTACCAATATAAGGGTCAGTGTGTTCCATGTTTATCACTGAAACAGGTCTATAAGACAAACCTGAGTGCTTCTAAAGGCCAAGTGTTTAAGAATGACAAAGTCAAGTTACGTATAGCTGTTTATCTACATCTGAGTTCAAATAGCCTGTGAAATTACGTTGGAAATCCATCGACATTAAAACCTGTGACCCCATGATAGTTGATTATGATTATAACATATTGCTTTATACATAGTGCAAATAACCACCATCTTGTTGTTTATTTTCTATTGTGGTTGTTTTCATCAGATATAACAAACAGTGCAAGTGGTAGGTAAGAAATCAAAAACAAAATTATAAAAGAAACATAACTTGACACATTTACAATTTTAATCGGTTAGTAAATATTGCATCACTCTGCCAAAAAATACTGCAACTCATGGTCAATGTTCAATCCTTTTTCTACAGACTGTAAATGCAGTATCCACATTGCCTCTCTGCGTCTTAGGCTTAGCTCGCTCTTTCCCCCCTGAGGGTCTCTAATTACATGCAGAATCTAAAGCTTTAGTATTCTGTCTGTGCTTCGCATTCCAAGGCATTGGTCGCGATCATTAGATTTGACAGCCCTCATATGTTCACCCACTCTGTCTCTAAGGCACCCGATCGTGCTCCCGACACAAATCCATTCACATTTGCAGACAATGATATACACCACGAATTTGGTGTTACAGGTAATATTATGGGAAATATCAAATGAACCCACTTCTCCAATGTTAAGTGTCTTCGTTTTATCTATTGCCCATCTGCACATTCCACCGTGCCCACATTTGTAAAAACCAAGAGTGTGTTTCCAATAAAATACATAGCCATTCCAAGGTGTTCCCTGTGGGCCCCAGATCAGCTCCTCCTCCAGCCCCCCCATACATAGGCAGGTGTACGAGGGTGTGAATCTGGAACCCATCGCAGTCCCCTGCAGTTGTCGATACCACTCGTCATTGAATAAGAACACATTGCTTTTCAAAATTAGCTCAGTCATCTCTAATAACATCTCTGTGTTCCCAAAGGCTTGCTGAGCTCTTATTCAATATTTGTCGCAAGGCTGCAAGTCCATAGTCATGTCCGAAGCTAGTGTAAAAAGATATTATATCTAAAGTAACCAAAAGCATAACTGGTTCCCAAACGTTTATCTCCTAGGAGATTAAGTATTTGTTTTGTGTCCCACACGTAAGAAGGCAGGTTCTTTACAAGGGGCTGTAGGAACACATCTACATATTCCGATAGCCGTTCCGTAGGTCCTCCAATGCCAGAAATTATCGGTCTCCCAGGAGGGAAAGGTATGTTCTTATGTACCGTAGGGAGAGTATACAAGCAGGGGCACCTAGGTCAATCAATTTGTAGGAACATGTAAGCAGCTGTCATGCCATTTCTTTAAATTTTGGTTAATGTTAGTCGTTAATGCAAAAGTAGGGCTGCCCACCACCTTCTCATAGCAAGTTCTGTCATTGAGCGGTGATAGTATTTCAGACTCATAATCACACCTATTCATTACTACAATATTCCCCCTTTGTCAGCTTCTTTGAGAATGACCTCTTCATTATCCTGGAGGGTTCAAAGGGCTATTCCGTCACCAGGGCTAAGGTTGTCATTTCCCCTATCCTGCCTGATACCATTTAGTTTTTTATTTAATCTGGCCAAATCCTCATAGACTTAACCAAAAAATGTGTCAATATTATTAGCACCCATTGCTTGAGGTATCCATTTTGATTTATTCTTTAAGCCACTATCCATACTTAAATCAGTATGTACATTTAGATCATCCTGAACCTTCAATACAGTAATAGGATCTTCCTCTAAATTAGAAATTGACAACAGCATCACAGTATCGTATACATCCTGAATAGGTAGTCTACTACAAACAGACCTCAAGCTATCCGTTTGGATGCCTTTATTAGCAATAGGATTCAATTCAAAATATTTCCTCAGCTTTAAGCATCTAGTGAATTTATACAAATGTATATTCTTCTTTGAAAATACCTTCCTTTATCTCGGGGAAAAATCCCATACCTTTCTTGAGCAAGGATTCCATGTCAGGGGCAGGGGAGTATCAGACAGATTTATTATTGATACATCCATGATTCGGCTCTCATTAATTTCTTTTTGTCCCATGATCTTGTGTGCATCCCTCTTCGTTTTCTGGTCTGCTCCAACCCTTCTCTTACCCCTTCTACCTTTCTTGTATTTTCCATTATTTTTGGTTGCTCTCCATTTTTATTCTCAAAAATTCCCTTAAAAAGGATTCTCCCCCATATTCTGAAGTGAAGTGCCCTCATCTGCATTTTGTTCACCATCACTGCTGGAGGGAATGCTAACTGAGGTACTGCGACTGATAGTGGAGTCATCCTTTTGTTTGTTATCAGGATCTCTTCTAACAAGATGATCATATTTCTTGGAGGAGGTGAAAACCCTCCCACTCCCATAATCCACTTCATCACTTTTTAGTATTCTCACCTTTCTCTGTTTCACATCCTCTTGGTGTCTGTTAATCATATTATTCAATATATCATAATTATTTTTAGTAGTTTCTGGTAATTTCAAATCTAAAATCTCCTTTTCAAATATTTGGATTTCACACTGTAGTTTGGTCACTTTCTGGGCTGTATTTTCTATTAGTATCCCCATAAGCTTCATAGAGCCTGAGGTAAATTCCTGTTCCAAGCTGCAGAGTAGGTTATCATCAAGATCATCGTAGATGGGGATTATCTGGGATCTAAGTTCCCTAGGATTTCTATGCAGTTTGATATATTGTTTGAGGGTAGCCTCATCCCACCGTTTAGAGGCCTCATTTTTCTTAAGTTTTTCTAGACAAATAAACTTATCTCTAAGTCCCTCTTGGTTCTGATAGTTCCCACTATTCACTGCCTGTCACACTGTTGCTCCCATACTCAAATTTTCAAAAAGCTCGTCAGCCATTTTGTCACGATCCATTTTCAATGCTATTATGAGTCTACCTAGTGTCACAGGGAGCTGCCTATCCCATACTAAGTTACTTCAATATGAGGGGTGAAAAACAGGGTTTCTCTCAGCACTCAACTGACAGTTAACACAATATATTCAAATTCAGTAAGTAAACGTGGTGCACACAAGGGAGGAATGTTCACCCCACATTCACAACTAGGAACCCTGTACAGGATCCTGTACAAATTTATATAAACCCAATTGGCACACACTAGTTAGTATATATATATATATATATATATATATATATATATATATATATATATATATATATATATATATATATATATATATACATACATACATACATACATACATACATATATATATATATATACATATATATATATATATATAAATATATATATATATATATATTTGCAGTCACAGTAATAGACTCTTCAATTGCTGTATTCCTTCAGATTCCACACGTCAATATAATATTTCAAGTCTTGGACTCCACAAGTCATTTTTTTTGCTTGTTCACAAAGTTGATTGTTTGCAGTAGCTAACACGTGTTTCTGTCAGAATTTTGACTTCATCAGGGCTACAAATACCAAAGAAAATAGCAGTATAGGCATTCTAAGCTGAACACAGAAAAGCATTTATAGGTAACTGTTATTGCCACCATCAATGACTATGGGTGTGATTTTTTATTTTTTATATATCACATGTGTACATTGTGAGCAATTGCATGTGACTATTGTGGGCAGCGTGCTTATATAAGAAGCCACTTGTGCACCTGGGTATTAAAGAAGTTGTTCCGGTCAGTAAACTAGTCTGTCTAGAATTAAACATCACCGTATAAAATTTCTCCTATATGTCTGAGTATTTTCTCACCCTATTGTGTTGAAAGAGAGAGGGAGAGAGGGCACATCTGACCTCACAGTATTCAAAAGAGCCACCTCTGCCAGGCAGCTACATATTTATTAGAAAACAACTGGGGGCCGCACACCCAAGAGGTCACTGCTGGGGGCCCCCAAACACACTTTCTGACATGATTTCCATGTCGGACAGGCCGGCATGGAACCATGCTGGAAACCATAGGGAAACCATGCATCATAATCCCAAGAGCGGATAGGCCCGCCCTTTGGGATTACGAGCTGGTTCCGACTGTCCGACAGTCTTCGTAAGCCAGCCAGAATGCCGAGGGGCTGATTACGATGTCACATATTTGGCAGTTAAATGTCATTCATAAGTCCACTAATACCATGGACATGCCACACATAAGCAATCTGAAAACTTGGCAGCTATGATGCCTGTTCTGCACTCACACTATCCCACAAAGCCAAGGCCTGGAATTACCTCAACCTCTGGCAAGCCCCCACACTGTCCCAGTTCAGGAAGGACCTCAAGACCTGGCTCTTTGGATGACCCCGGAACTCAACTGAGCCACCCCCCTCGCCACTAGGGCTTTGAGACGCTCATGTGTGAGTAGTTGCTCTTTATCAACCCTGATTGAACGATTGATTGTCTCTGCTTAGTGCCCTTCCATTTCTGGTGCTTTGCAGCAGTTTTTAAATCTTCTTAGAGTTTCTCGTTACTCAAATGGGTGTAATTTCTGATATATATATATGTTTCCCTAGTCTTCAGTGCTTGATTTAGCTCCTGAAAAAGTGGCAATCATAGTCGTTGAAATGTCACTTATATTTACACTGAAATTATGAAAATGTCCCACATAGCAATCTGAAACCTTGGCAGCTATGCATGCGTTTTAATGTAACACTTGCTGTGTTTTAGATGTTTTTTTTTTTTAAAGCAAGGATACAAGTCTTTCCCATTTTCTATGTCTCGATTTACTGGAAAAATAAAAAATCTCAAGCCAGAATTTGTTTTTACTTGGGCATGCAGTATATTGACTAAATAGTACAGTTATTTTCCAGATATCATCTGTCTACCTTTAGATGTTATTCTTGCTTGAACTGAAGACTTTCCAAGATGACACAATGTTTACCTGACAAAATATTGATCAATGCATAGATGCGTTTTCATTATATTTCTCTGCTTACGAATGGACGATAGCATATTAAAACAAGCATTTGCAATGCAATAGGTCTCGCATTTATGTGAGTTTAAGCTATTGGTATTGTAAATGACAATGTGTTTTATTTATGTTTCAAAAACCAAAATCAGGCCTAAAGCGTTATCATTGGTACATGCCTCCCATTTATATAAATAACCCACCACTAATAATAACCAGGTTCTGCAAATAGATCGGGTTGTTCAAATGCTCCCCATAAGCATTCTGTTCAAACTGATAAAGCGCAAAAATGTCCTTCCTATAGGGTCTTGTAATAAAAAGCAAGGTCCGGGGCAGGGATAAAGGTTCAAATCTCCAAAAGCACTATTGCGACTTTAGCAATTATACACCTACCACTAATTTTTAAGGAGAAGTAAACAAAACAAATATAGCTAAAGAAGGCTAGTGTGGACTGAAAATAACACGCACAAATTAAAAAATTCCGCACAAAAAAAATCGGTAATGCAATCCTGCCTCGCTCGTTACTAAGGCTAAAATAAATAGCCAGCGTGCACAAAAGTCTCCAATTAAGGAAAAATGTCCTTCCTATAGGGTCTTATAATAAAAAGCAAGGTCTGGGGCAGGGATAAAGGTTCAAATCTCCTCCTTTCTTTTAATCTGTTTGACAAATATATTTATTTTGTACTAACACCAGAATTCTGCTTTTTAAAGTGGACAAAAAGCAGAATGCTGGTGCTAGTACAAAATAAATATTCATGTTTTGATAACGAAGAAAGCCTTTGGGGTCAAATGTGTGCATGTTTATATGACAGCACTTTGTCTCTGTCCATGAAATACAACATGAGAAATAACGTTTGCACATAATGACAGAGAGCAACACGCAGTCTGTTTGGTCGGAGATTTATGGGTTGAGCTAGAACAGCTGAAGCGATTCCTTTGTTCAGCTCATGACTAATCCCATAACCTAGAGAGAGAAATAGGGACACTGGTGGGGGCAAAAATGTCTGCGGGGTCAAAATGTATAAAAACATGCTGATATGAATGAAAAGTAAAATGCAAATACATGCCCATCCTAAACAAAAAATGACAAATGCCGACTGCCGAGACACAACCCCAAAAAAATATGATGAAGAAAAAATGTTTTCTCTTGAGCACAGCGCATGCCGATCATAAACAAAATAAAACGATGCCAAAACAAAGACACATGCCGATCAGAAAAAAAGTACTACATGGAAAACAAGGGATAGCGCTACCTGAGCAGGTGTCGGGGCACTGCATCCACGAGAGCGTGCTAACCTCGGAGCTGGCCTAGCAGCGCCGTCCTGGCTGGGTGACCTGCGGGAAGGGCATGCCCCTGCTTTCGGCGCTGCGAGGCGGCCTGTGAGCATCACTCCCACCTGAGGCAAGACCTCGCTGCAGCTCGGCACAGTAGTATCCAAGCAGGGCTGTTCCAAGTACGACCAGCCTCAATGGTGGGCAGGGGCAGAGAGGTCAGCTGGAGCCGAGCGCCCACAGCTGCGTCTTCATTAGAGCCTGGTGTGCAGCGCTGCCGACTGTAGAGCTCAGCAATGAGCTGCCTCGCGGCTCCTCAGAGGCGCACAAGCATTCCATTTCGGGCGACGGGGTAGTTCTGCAGCGCGATGCAAAAATAAACACGTGGCTGAATGCATTATAATGGCTAGGAAAGCGACATGTTAGCGTGTCCCGGGGATGCACGTTTTTACATGAAGTAAAGAAAAACTCAAAGCGCAAAGCAAAAATAAACACGTGGCTGCCTTTGTGAAAGCCGTGTGAGGGGCGGGGCTGCCGGACTCTTCGCTTAGTGCTTTGATCAGACGAAAGCGGACGAAAGCTGCTGGTGAGCCCGTCGAGAATGTAAACAGGGAATGCGTTCTCGCTTCAAACGTTCAGAAGAGGAGGAGGAGCGTCTCCAGTTACAGACGCAGGGAGTGATTGTGAGAAGTTGGCCTGGCATATGCTGTCCACTAATTATAGTGGGCACCAGGAAAGGGGGGGCCGCTCGGCCCCCCCGCACGTATGGCGGGGCGCCGGCCCCCCTCCTCCCCCTGCACTCTCGGTGGTGGGGCGTGCCCCTCCGCCGCGTCTTGATGACGCGGTGGGCGCGCCCCACCGCCGATTGGTGCTGGCTCCTGCATTGACCCGGAAGCAATCTAATTGCTTCCGGGGCAAAGGAGGGGAGCCAGAGTGGGCGGACCAGTTGGAACTGGTCTGCCCCAGAGGGGTTAAAAGGCCGGGGGAGCGCGGGAGGCGCCCTCTTGTTCCCGCACTCCCCAGGGCTGTTTCAGGTTGCCAAAAGACAAAATCACGAAATTTAGAGCAGCCCTCCAGCAAGGTTTGGCCAAAGATAGAGTGACGCTCCAGCAGCTACAACAGATTGTAGGCCAGCTGAATTTCGCATTAAGAGTCATACCCATGGCACGCCCCTTCTCCCGCTCAATCTCGCAGGCCATGACGGGCCTGCGAGAGAAACACCATCACACTAGATTGCTGGCTGAGGTCCGCCAGGACATGCGTATTTGGATCGCATTTCTGGAGGGCTTCAACGGCAGAGTGGTGTGGTGCGGTCCCCTACTACGTCTGCAGAGTTAGGTCTATGGACGGATGCTGCAGGCAGTGTGGGTTTTGGTGCCATACTGGGAAACAAGTGGGTGGCCCAACGGTGGCCGGTTTGGTGGGATGCGAGCGGCCTGACAGCTAATATCGGTTTCTTGGAGCTATTTCCAATATTGGTTGCATTAACAGTTTGGCCTGATCAGTTGTGTAATCGATCTGTAATCTTCTGGTCGGATAACATGACGGTAGTCGAATGTATCAACCAGCAGGCGGCACGATGTAAGTTTATACTCCGCCTACTTAAGGAGATTGTGTTGGTTTGCATGAAACTCAATGTACAGTTTAGGGCCAAACATGTCCCAGGGGTGTTGAATAACGCAGCCGATGCACTCTCTCGCTTTAAGGTGCAGGTATTCAGGGAACACCTACCATCCGCAGAGGCGACACCTGCACACTTCCCAGCAACACTCTGGCAAATTGGTGCCCCCAGCTACAGAACCTCGTGGCAGCTAGCCTAGCGCCCAGGACCAGGACAGCTTACGAAGGGGCGTTTTTGTCTTATTGCTCCTTTTTGGGACGGGACTGGGCAGAGAAATGGGTGCATGAGGAGAATTTCGCTAAGTACCTAGATGCATTACATAAGGAGGGGCGCTCAGCAGCGACAGCTAGCAGACACAGGGCGGCCGTGTCTTTCATGGCACAACTCAGGGGGGCCAGAGATCCCACGAATAGTTTCGTCGTGCGGAAGGCACTAAAGGGGTGGCGGCGCCTGCAAGCAACCACCGCAGATTCCAGGCAACTGATAGGCTTAGACCGGCTGGCATCATTATTGAATGCCTTGTCCGACACCTGCAGTTCATATGGGGAAGTACTCTTGTTCAGAGCCGCCTTTACTTTGGCCTTTTATGGGGCATTCCGGGTAGGGGAACTGGTGGCTAGCAGCAAGCAGGACATGCTGGGGGTCTTCGACTGGAACACACAAAAATATTGGGCGAGGTGCTGTTGATTACCATACGTAAATCAAAAACTGACCAGGAGGCCCGGGGGGACGGGCTGGTACTCCATCGGGCACGGGCTAATCCTTGCTGCCCAGTGTTCCACGTAGAAGCCTTTATCAAACAGCGAGCGGGCGCGAAGGAGGGAGCATTGTTAATGCATGCAGACGGTACCCCACTGACCAGGTTCCAATTCCAAAGAGTACTGTCGATGACAATGGACAGGGCTGGTTTCAATCCAAAGGATTTTGGGACGCATTCCTTCAGGATAGGTGCGGCCACTGAGGCGACTGCTAGAGGATTGCATGCGAGCAGCGTAAAAGGATTGGGAGATGGTCTTCCAACTGTTACAAACGTTATGTGCGGATGCACATGCTGTGAGGTGACAAGTAAGTTACGCTGACGCCTGTCTTGTTGTTTGCTTCTATTTCAGTTTCTCGAACCTGTCACGCAGGGCGGAAACTGCTGCCGGGTCACCAACAGCAAGTACCTTCAGCACGGCGGTCACAGGAACGGAGGAAGGAGACACAAGTGGTATGGGTGGTTGGTCACTCATTTGTAAAGCGCGTTAAATCTGTTTTCTTTTCAGGTAGCTATAGACAGAGGGCGGAACAAGGAGGTTTCGAAGTTTCCTTTCATGGTAGGGGGGCCTATGCCTCAGTCAGTTTAGGGGTTCTTTACAGAGTTGCTCAATAGACACACCCCGCCGCCTGCAGTAGTTATCCTACACCTGGGGGGCAACGATCTGGTGAAATTGGGCAGGAGGGTCCTGATGGAGGAGATAATATCGGAAGTAAACTGGCTAGCTAAAACATGCCAAGGCTGCACCATAGTGTGGTTTCAGATGATTCCCAGGCTCAAATGGAGGGGGGGGGACTCGGTCAGGGCATTGAATCACTCGGTAAAGAGGATCAACAACAAGATAGAGAAATTATTTCGGTCACCTCAACTACAGAATATACCACACGGGTGTATCTGGGGGGAACAGTTCTTCTTGCAAGACGGGATCCATCTGACTGGGGCAGGTAACCAACTTTTTCTGGAGAACATTTTGGCAGGGCTGGGAGGTTCTAAGTAGACATGACCTTTCGGAAGAGGAGGATAGAGGGGGCCAGATAGTCGGTCAACTATGCTGGCCTGTGGCGGTAAGGTCATGATCGGTGAGCAGTCAATTTAAGGTCCTTAGGGGGCGTCACCATTCTTGAATGGGGTCGCCCAGGGGGAGGGGCAAGTGGTCTCTCCCAGAACTCCAGGGGCGGTACATCCGCTTGGTTGGATGGGTGCGGGGGAGGGGGGAGTCATGTTTCTCTGGGCTGGTTAGCCACACCGCACGTGCACGATGACGTCATTAAACGGCGCAGAGTGCAAGGGCCCCCCCTTTTGGGTAATGGAGTTCATGGAGCGTACGGGGGTAACCGGGAGGGGGAAGTACCCTCTCGGTAAACGGGCCCTCTGCGCATGCGCACTCATACGTGAGGGCGTAGCTGGTTAATAAGGATTTGACACCGGTTAGTGACCTTGCCGTAGGCCCAAAACTAGGATATGCAGAAAAGTAATAAGTATGATGTTAGATTCGGTTAGGAAACACGCTGTATTAGACATTTGTTAAGGTTAGCCATTGATACCTGTCTACATTGATTGTACCTAATGTCTAATTTTCTGCATAAAAATGCTTGTGTAAATATTGTTTATTTCAAATTTTAATTTGTTTTCATGTTTTAATAAATACGGCCGGGGGTCGCGAGACCCCGCCTTCCAAAGAAAACTCCTCTCATGTCCAATTGCTTTAATTGTTTAACTGTGGTAATGCGCAGGACAGGGAGGGGATTGGCGGTAGTCCCTGACCATAAGGAAAGGGGGGCCGCTCGGCCCCCCCGCACGTATGGCGGGGCGCCGGCCCCCCTCCTCCCCCTGCACTCTCGGTGGTGGGGCGTGCCCCTCCGCCGCGTCTTGATGACGTGGCGGGCGCGCCCCACCGCCGATTGGTGCTGGCTCCTGCATTGACCCGGAAGCAATCTAATTGCTTCCGGGTCAAAGGAGGGGAGCCAGAGTGGGCGGACCAGTTGGAACTGGTCTGCCCCAGAGGGGTTAAAAGGCCGGGGGAGCGCGGGAGGCGCCCTCTTGTTCCCGCACTCCCCAGGCTTGCCCCGCGCCTCGCAAAGGCGCAGAATAATCTTTCCCACCCACCAGCCCCTGAAGCAGATTCTTGCATTTGCATGTTGATTGTATCATTTTAGGTTCGTTTTCACTGTAGTTTGTGAGTTGGTGTGAGTTTTCCTTAGGCCTTTTCCCGTTTACAGGCTCAAGTATCAAGCTATGGTTGCACAGTAAGGTTTTGTGTAAACTTTGTCCTTAGGCCTTTTCCCGTTTGCAGGTAACATAATTGTCGTATTTATTGATAGTCCTTGGTCAGGCGGTAAGGTCATGATCGGTGAGCAGTCAATTTAAGGTCCTTAGGGGCGTCACCATTCTTGAATGGGGTCGCCCAGGGGAGGGGCAAGTGGTCTCTCCCAGAACTCCAGGGGCAGTACATCCGCTTGGTTGGATGGGTGCGGGGGAGGGGGGAGTCACGCTTTCTCTGGGCTGGTTAGCCACCCCGCATGAGCACGATGACGTCATTAAACGGCGCAGAGTGCAAGGGCCCCCCCCCTTTTGGGTAATGGAGTTCATGGAGCGTACGGGGGTAACCGGGAGGGGGGGAAGTACCCTCTCGGTAAACGGGCCCTCTGCGCATGCGCACTCATACGTGAGGGCGTAGCTGGTTAATAAGGATTTGACACCGGTTAGCGACCTTGCCGTAGGCCCAAAACTAGGATATGCAGAAAAGTAATAAGTATGATGTTAGATTCGGTTAGGAAACACGCTGTATTAGACATTTGTTAAGGTTAGCCATTGATACCTGTCTACATTGATTGTACCTAATGTCTAATTTTCTGCATAAAAATGCTTGTGTAAATATTGTTTATTTCAAATTTTAATTTGTTTTCATGTTTTAATAAATACGGCCGGGGGTCGCGAGACCCCGCCTTCCAAAGAAAACTCCTCTCATGTCCAATTGCTTTAATTGTTTAACTGTGGTAATGCGCAGGACAGGGAGGGGGATTGGCGGTAGTCCCTGACCATATTGCACCAGTCCAAACAACCCCTTATTGGAGATAGGTTAAAGACAACCTTTATTGAAAGCTATCCTAGTGGTAGCTATGGAGAGCAGCCTTCAGGCTAAGTCTTGAAGGAATGTAAAGCAGCTTGTTTTACCAGTCTATAATCTCTTGAGTGACCAAATGAAAGAGCACCACACCAGGTATATATTCAAAATATATATATTTATTGCTAAACACACCCCTCTAGTCTCTTTATGAGGCTAGAGTTCGAAGTACACAAGTTATAAGTTATTTAAACACAGTAATAGCACAAATACACGTTTGGGCCCTAGGGGCGTACCAAACCATATACCAATAAAGTGGTATAAGAACCACGACTGAACTAGACACTAGGCCTAGAGCCTCTAGAAGTGCTTGGACCATAAGGAACCACCCAAGGTAGTGACACAGGGGACCCACGGGGACGCGTGCAGTGTAAATACACAACCGCGATACGCCGTTAACTTCTATGGAGAAAGTCGCGATCAGGAAATTAAAGAAAAGGGACACTTAAAGGAGGACTTGGAGCAAACCCTTTGAGAACTAGGTCGTTCTAGAGTCTCTACCCACGGGAGCACCGGAGTACTCGTGTTACCTCACCCAGGGAAGCCGGGTGCATAGGTGCCTTTCGGGGTCGGGTTTCGTCGTCGATTTGAATGGCGATCTGCTGCAAAGTGCTGCTGGCGACCAAGTGGAAAGTGTCCGGTTGGATCCAAGAGTGGATCGGAGATCTGAAGAACCTGAAAGCAGAGGGGACAGAGTCTGGGTCACTAGCCAGTGACCAGGATGGCGATGAGCGGATGCCCACCGATGTTGAGTGCTTCAGGTGCGTTGACGGTCATGTTGACTCTTCAGCCACGAGGTCCAGGAGGCGTTGTCAGTGACCAGGAGCAGGATTCGGGCTGGTACACGATGTTTGTCGAGTGCTGAGGTGTCGACGACCGGATTGGACCCAACAAGCCTTGGCAACGGCAAGTCTCGGTGAAGATGAAGATCGTCGATGGTGCAAACCAGCAAGGTCTGAGGAACTCACCCAGCAAAGGTAAGTGAGGGCAAGCCTAGAGCAACCAGGGAGCCCAAGAAGAAAAGGATTGGCCTTCGTGAAGGGCTACTAACCAACGGGCTAGCGACCGCGAAGGAGCCTCGAGACGTCGCACGTGGAGCTGGCTCACAGGACACTCGTGGAGTGGAGGCCAGTAATCTTCGGTGCAGTTAGTGCTGGAGGCTAGGGCTACTCGGAGCCCAAAGCACGACTTCGTGGAAGACCCAGAAGAGGATGCACTTTCAAATGTGCTCAGTGTCCAGGAGTCACGGTCTCACATTACCCACGATAGCTACGGGCCTCAGCTTTGCTGGGGACTCAGGGTAGCCTCGGGGAAGTCTGAGAATTTACCTCTGGTGATGCGAAGACTTCGGCGTCCGACGGGAGCTTCAGAAATGCAGACCAGACAGATGCGTCTTTGGTGCCTGCCAAGCAGGGGAGTCACTCCTTGACCCCAAGGGAGATTCTTCTGTCCTCTATTGTTGAGTAGAGCGTCGAAGGTCCAGGATTCTGTTTCAGAGTTTCGTCCAGGGATAATCTAAAGTCCTAAGGACTGGGTTCCTATACTTATACCAAGTTTAGGGGTTGGACTACTCTGTGGCCCCACCTATGGGTGGGTCAGGGCAGAGGGGTGGCTACACCCCTTTCCCTTTGTCCAGTTCGCGCCAAAGCAGGGGCTGCAAGCCCCTGATCCGGTTTGAACTGGGGTATGCACAGGGACACCAAATGTGCCCCCAGTGCAGGACTTCAAAGCACCCGAAAGTGCTCCGGCCCAGCCCCAATACACATTATCCTGTCTGGGGAGGTGGTCACACCTCCCTGGGACAGGAAACCTATTGTCCAGGCCTCCCCTGCCGGAGTTTCGTCCAGCAGCAGGAGGCCAGACTCGTGTCTGTGGCAGCAGCATCCATTTTGTGATGCCAGGGCTTTAGAAAGAAGTTACCGGGCTAGCCAGAGTTAACATGTCTTTCCCTCTAGAAGGGTGGAATGCTACCCCCACCGCCAGAATTGGCGGGGGGTAGTATTCCAAGATGTTTGACACCAAACACGACATGTTTAGGTGCAGCCATTCCAAAGTTAGCATTTAACGCGAGGTTATAATGCGCTTAAGAGTATATGGTCAGGCTGCACTACAAACAGCATCAGAGAAGGGTCTCCGAATGCTGCAGAGGGGCCCTGCTCATGCAGGGGCACCCTCTCACATAGGAACCATGCACTCTGCCTTCAGGATTGATAAGGCCTGCCATAGGAGTGACTTATAGGTTTATATGTGTGTATGTATTTAGTGATATAGGTAACCTATATCACAGTAAGGGGTGCATGCACCACCTTACCCAGGCTGCTGTAGCAGACCTGTGGTGTCAGTTTGGATGGCCTTCCAGGGGTGGCATAATACATGCTGCAGCCCCTGGTAGGCCTCTGAGGTACCTATGCCCTTGGTACATAGTATACCATATACTAGGGACTTATAAGGGCACTCCAGATTCCAATCAGTGATGTGCCTAAGGCACATGGAAACCATTTTAGAGAGGAAGCAGCTAGGCTGGGGTTCTGATTAGCAGGGCCCCAGCCAGACTAATGTCGAAAAACAGTGAAGCATCAGCAAAAAGTGGGGGTACCCATGTGAAGCAGATCCTACTCTCCTACACAACCCCCCAAACGTAGGGACATTAAACTAACCTTGCCCAGTTAAGTCTTCATGTTCTAAGTGGAAGTACCTAGAGAGTCCATCTGCATTGGCATGGTTACTCCCAGGTCTATGTTCCACTGTGAAGTCCATCCCCTGTAGGGAAATGGACCACCTAAGCAGTTTGGGGTTTTCACCCTTCATTTGTTTTAGCCATAAGAGGGGCTTATGGTCTGTCTGAACCAGGAAGTGGGTACCAAACAAGTATGGCCTCAACTTCTTCAGAGCCCAGACCACAGCAAAGGCCTCCTCTCTATGGCTGACCAACGTTTCTCTCTAGGGGTCAGCCTTCTGCTAATGAAAGCTACTGGCTGATCCTGACCTTCTTCATTCAATTGTGACAGTACAGCCCCTACCCCCAATTCAGATGCATCAGTTTGAACAATGAACTTCTTGGAGTAATCAGGACTCTGTAGAATGGGAGCAGTGCACATGGCCTACTTCAGGTCATCAAATGCCTTTTGACAGCTAGCTGTCCACTGAACCTTTTTGGGCATTTTCTTAGAAGTTAAGTTATTCAGGGGTGTCACTATTGATCCATACCCCTTGACAAATCTCCTATAGTACCCAGTCAGGCCTAAGAAGGCTCTCACCTGAGTCTGGGTAGTGAGAGCAGTCCAGTCCATGATAGTCTGGATCTTGCTCTGCAAAGGTTGAACCTGGCCTCCACCCACAAGGTGGCCCAGGTACACAACCTGACTCTGCCCTATCTGGCACTTAGTGGCCTTGATAGTCAGGCCTGCCTTTTGCAGGGCCTGTAAAACATTCCTGAGGTGGACCAGGTGATCCTCCCAGGTGGAGCTAAAGACAGCAATATCATCTAGATATGCTGCACTATAGGCTTCCAGACCTGTGAGAACTGTATTCACCAACCTCTGGAAAGTGGCAGGTGCATTCTTCAGACCAAAGGGCATCACCACAAATTGATAATGCCCACTAGGGGTTGAGAATGCTGTTTTGGGCTTTGCAGTATCAGCTAGTCTGATCTGCCAGTAGCCAGCTGTCAAGTCAAATGTGCTGAGATATTTGGCTGAGGCCAAAGTATCTATGAGCTCATCTGCCCTTGGTATTGGATGGGCATCAGTCCTAGTGACTGCATTGAGACCCCTGTAGTCCACACAAAACCTCATCTCTCTTTTTCCACCACTGGTGTGAGGTTTTGGCACAAGGACCACTGGACTAGCCCAAGGGCTATCTGAGGGTTCAATAACTCCCAACTCCAACATTTTCTGGACTTCAGTCCTGATACAGTCCCTGACATGGTCAGGTTGCCTATAAATCTTATTTTTAATAGGCAGACTGTCCCCAGTGTCCACTTCATGAGTGCACCAGGTGGTCTGACTGGGTGTCAGTGAAAACATGTGTCTAAACTGATTGAGCACCTGTCTACAATCAGTTTGTTGCTGGGTAGTGAGGCTGCCTGCCAAGGCTACACCATCTACTGACCCATCGTCAGGGTTCTGTGAGAGCAGGTCAGGGAGTGGGTCACTCTCTTCCTCCTGCCCTTCATCAGTAGCCATGAGCAAGCCCATGTCTGCCCTGTCCACATATGGTTTTAACCTGTTGACATGGAGAACCCTGTGGGGACTCCTGGGTGTTCCTAGGTCTACTAAGTAGGTAACCTCACCCTTCTGCTCAACAATAGTGTGGGGTCCACTCCATTTGTCTTGGAGAGCTGCTGGGGCCACTGGCTCCAACACCCACACCTTCTGTCCTGGCTGGTAAACAGTCAGAACAGCCTTTGGTCATGCCAGGCCTTTTGAAGTTCCTGGCTAGCCTCAAGGTTTTTGGTTGCCTTTTTCATATACTCAGCCATCCGGGAGCGGAGACCAAGTACATAGTCCACTATGTCTTGCTTTGGGGGCTTGAGAGGTAACTCCCATCCTTCCTTCACCAAGCACAGAGGACCCCTGACAGGGTGGCCAAACAGAAGTTCAAAAGGGCTGTAACCAACCCCCTTCTGAGGCACCTCCCTATATGCAAATAAAAGGCAGGGCAAGAGTATGTCCCATCTTCGCCTAAGCTTTTCTGGGAGCCCTTTAATCATGCCCTTCAAGGTTTTGTTGAATCTCTCAACTAAACCATTGCATTGTGGGTGATAGGGTGTGGTGAACTTATAAGTCACTCCACACTCCTTCCACATTGCTTTTAAGTATCCAGACATGAAGTTAGCACCCCTGTCTGATACTACCTCCTTAGGAAAGCCCACTCTTGAGAAAATTCCCAGGAGGGCCCTTGCCACCACAGGTGCTGTAGTGGTCCTGAGGGGAATAGCTTCTGGGTACCTGGTGGCATGATCCACTACCACCAGGATAAACCTGTGCCCAGAGGCTGTTTGGGGATCCATGGGACCAACAATGTCAATCCCTACCCTTTCAAAGGGCACCCCCACCACAGGTAGTGGTATCAGGGGGCCTTTGTAGTGCCACCTGCCTTGCCACTGGCCTGGCAGGTTACACAGGAGCGACAAAACTCCTTGGTGTCTTCAGACATGTGGGGCCAGTGAAAGTGAGGGACAATTCTGTCCCAAGTCTTGTTCTGGCCCAGGTGACCTGCCAAGGGAATATCATGGGCTAGGGTCAATAGGAAGCCCCTGAACTTTAGAGGTATAACCAACCTCCTGGTGGCACCAGGTTTGGGGTCTCTACTCTCTGAGTACAGGAGTCCATCATCCCAATACACTGTATGGGGACCACTAGCTTTCCCAGCAGCCTCAGCAGCAGCTTGCTGTCTGAGGGGTTCAAGGGAGGGGCAGCTCTGCTGCTCCTGGCTCAGATCTGCCCTGGAAGGTCCCCCTGTCCCCAAGAACTCAACCTGGTCAGGTTCAAGTTCCTCTGGGACAGTTCCTTCTTCAGGACTGAGATCATCCCCCTCAAGGGACTGATCTTCTTCCTGAGCCAAGGGGGAAGGCACTGCCTTAACCCTACTACTCCTCCTCTTGGAAGGCACTTGGTCCATTATTCCAGAATCCAAGGCCTGTTCAGTGCTAGACATTTTGGCTTGTGACCTGGTCACAGCAAACACATCTGCAGGGATCCCCAGCATTTCTGCATGGGTCCTGAGCTCCACTTCTGCCCAAGCAGAAGTCTCTAAGTCATTGCCAAGCAAGCATTCGACTGGTAGGTTTGCACTCACCACAACCTTCTTAAGGCCAGTTACCCCTCCCCAGGAGAAGTTAACAACTGCCAGAGTATGGTCTGTTCTGACGTTGCTAGCATTGGTCACTTGGTACATCTCACCAAGTATAACTTGCCCAGGATTCACAAGGCCTTGTGTCACCATTGTGACACTTGCCCCTGTGTCCCTAAATGCCAAAGCCTCTCGTCCATTGATTAAAGGCTGTTGTCTGTACTTGCCCAGATTACTGGGACTCATAGAGGAGGGCACATCCATGCCTCCATCACAGACTAACACAGCCTGAGTCAGTTCTCTGACTAGGTCAGAGCCCAACTCAGTACCCAGGGTGAACCCTACTAAACCCTTGGCTGGAGCACTCCCACCAACTGTAACTGTACTAGGGGGAACAGGTGCCTTAGGGGCATTGGTGGGTGCTGGACTTGAGTCTTTGGACTTGGTGCAATCACTGGTCCAGTGGGTCTTTTGCTTACAGACCTTGCACCATGGTTTTCTTTGGCCTTTCCCTTTTGTAGACTGTGAATCCCCACCTGAAGAAGATTTTTGGGGGCCTGATGAAGACTTTTGATCTTTACCCTTCTCCCCACCCTTTTCAGAGCTCTTAGAATCTTGCTTCTTAGTGTCCCCACCTTGGTTCTGTACTTTCTGCTTCACCCTGGTTCTGACCCATTTGTCTGCCTTCTTTCCCAATTCTTGGGGAGAGGTCAGATCAGAGTCTACCAGGTATTGATGCAACAGCTGATTTTGACAGTTATTAAGAATCTGCTCCCTCATTATCAGATTGTACAATCCTGAGAAGTCACACACCTTACTGCCCATCAACCAGCCTTCCAGAGCCTTGGCAGAACAATCCACATAGTCTACCCAGTCTTGAGTCTGTGCTTTTTGGGTATCTCTGAACTTCAACCTGTACTGTTCAGTGGTTAGGCCAAACCCATCAATAAGAGCACTCTTCAAGACCTTGTAATTATCAGCATCCTCCTCTCTAACAGTGAGGAGCTTATCTCTACCTTTGTCAGCAAAGGAGAGCCACAAGATTGCTGCCCACTGCTCCTGAGGGACCTTCTGTACTTTACAGGCCCTCTCTAGAGCAGTTATCCACTTGTGGATGTCATCCCCACTCTGGTAGGGAGGGACAATCTTGCTCAGGTTCCTATGGTCATAGGACCTTTCCCTATCTCTAGGGACATGGCTGCCACCATGGGACTCTAGTCCCAACTTTCTTCTCTCTTTGAAGAGATCTAGGGACTCCCTGTCTATAGCCAGTTGCTGCTTTCTGAGTTCAAGCTGAGCTTCCTCATATTGAACCAGCCTCCTTCTTCTCTCATGAGAGGATTCCCTCCTATGAGATGAGACAGAGCTCCCTATGGAGGTGCCAGAGTGGTTAGACTCCTGAGAAGGAGATCTAGACTTTCTGGGCACACTCATAATCCTTCCTGGGGGACAAAGAGGGTATCATTCTGATCCTCCTCTTCATCGTCCACAGAAGGGATTGGGTTATCCAGGTCAGGGTCATTGTCACCCTCCTGGCCAGTTTCAGAGGGGGACTGGGGGTATTGCTACCCCTGGCCCCACCCTCATCTTCTGCCCCACCCTCAGCTCCTACCCCTTCAGTCCCCAAGGGCTTACTAAGATCATAAGCTACCAACAACTCTTTAAGGTGTTGGGTGGTGGGACTTTGGCCTGTCCTCAATTTCCTCAAGTTACATAAAGCTCTCAATTCCAAGAATGGGAGTGTATCATACTTGGAGGGAAGAAGCCCAGTGGCTTCTGGCAAGGATTCTTTAGATCCTTCCTTTAAAGACATTACTAGTGTGGTGTGGTGTATGCACTACCTACTCTAGTGTGGCCTACTAAACTCTCTTGAGTTGTAGAAAGGGTGTGCTATCCCTTAACACACAACTCTAAGTTCAGTAGAACTTACTGTATTCTAAGCTTAAATTATATGTACCTTAGGTACCTTTAGTGGTTTTCAGTTGATCAATTCAATTGAGATTATCTGGTAAAACAATAGCAAGCTGGAATCCCACACGCTGCACACCAATGTGAGAAGTTGGCCTGGCATATGCTGTCCACTAATTATAGTGGGCACCTTGCACCAGTCCAAACAACCCCTTATTGGAGATAGGTTAAAGACAACCTTATTGAAAGCTATCCTAGTGGTAGCTATGGAGAGCAGCCTTCAGGCTAAGTCTTGAAGGAATGTAAAGCAGCTTGTTTTACCAGTCTATAATCTCTTGAGTGACCAAATGAAAGAGCACCACACCAGGTATATATTCAAAATATATGTATTTATTGCTAAACACACCCCTCTAGTCTCTTTATGAGGCTAGAGTTCGAAGTACACAAGTTATAAGTTATTTAAACACAGTAATAGCACAAATACACGTTTGGGCCCTAGGGGCGTACCAAACCATATACCAATAAAGTGGTATAAGAACCACGACTGAACTAGACACTAGGCCTAGAGCCTCTAGAAGTGCTTGGACCACAAGGAACCACCCAAGGTAGTGACACAGGGGACCCACGGGGGACGCGTGCAGTGTAAATACACAACCGCGATACGCCGTTAACTTCTATGGAGAAAGTCGCGATCAGGAAATTAAAGAAAAGGGACACTTAAAGGAGGACTTGGAGCAAACCCTTTGAGAACTAGGTCGTTCTAGAGTCTCTACCCACGGGAGCACCGGAGTACTCGTGTTACCTCACCCAGGGAAGCCGGGTGCATAGGTGCCTTTCGGGGTCGGGTTTCGTCGTCGATTTGAATGGCGATCTGCTGCAAAGTGCTGCTGGCAACCAAGTGGAAAGTGTCCGGTTGGATCCAAGAGTGGATCGGAGATCTGAAGAACCTGAAAGCAGAGGGGACAGAGTCTGGGTCACTAGCCAGTGACCAGGATGGCGATGAGCGGATGCCCACCGATGTTGAGTGCTTCAGGTGTGTTGACAGTCGTGTTGACTCTTCAGCCACGAGGTCCAGGAGACGTTGTCGGTGACCAGGAGCAGGATTCGGGCTGGTACATAATGTTTGTCGAGTGCTGAGGTGTCGGCGACCGGATTGGACCCAACAAGCCTTGGCAACGGCAAGTCTCGGTGAAGATGAAGATCGTCGATGGTGCAGACCAGCAAGGTCTGAGGAACTCACCCAGCAAGGGTAAGTGAGGGCAGGCCTGGAGCAACCAGTATTCCCAAGAAAAAAAGGATTGGCCTTCGTGAAGGGCTACTAACCAACGGGCTAGCGACCGCGAAGGAGCCTCGAGACGTCGCACGTGGATCTGGCTCACAGGACACTCGTGGAGTGGAGGCCAGTGATCTTCGGTGCAGTTGGTGCTGGAGGCTAGGGCTACTAGGAGCCCAAAGCACGACTTCGTGGGAGACCCAGAAGAGGATGCACTTGCAAATGTGCTCGGTGTCCAGGGGTCACGGTCTCACGTTACCCACGATAGCTACGGGCCTCAGCTTTGCTGGGGACTCAGGGTAGCCTCGGGGAAGTCTGAGAATCCACCTCTGGTGATGCAAAGTCTTCGGCGTCCGACGGGAGCTTCCGAAATGCAGACCGGACAGATGCGTCTTTGGTGCCTGCCAAGCAGGGGAGTCACTCCTTGACCCCAAGGGAGATTCTTCTGTCCTCTAGTCTTGAGTAGAGCGTCGAAGGTCCAGGATTCTGTTTCAGAGTTTCGTCCAGGGATAATCTAAAGTCCTAAGGACTGGGTTCCTATACTTATACCAAGTTTAGGGGTTGGACTACTCTGTGGCCCCACCTATGGGTGGGTCAGGGCAGAGGGGTGGCTACACCCCTTTCCCTTTGTCCAGTTCATGCCAAAGCAGGGGCTGCAAGCCCCTGATCCGGTTTGAACTGGGGTATGCACAGGGACAACAAATGTGCCCCCAGTGCAGGACTTCAAAGCACCCGAAAGTGCTCCCGCCCAGCCCCAATACACATTATCCTGTCTGGGGAGGTGGTCACACCTCCCTGGGACAGGAAACCTATTGTCCAGGCCTCCCCTGCCGGAGTTTCGTCCAGCAGCAGGAGGCCAGACTCGTGTCTGTGGCAGCAGCATCCATTTTGTGATGCCAGGGCTTTAGAAAGAAGTTACCGGGCTAGCCAGAGTTAACATGTCTTTCCCTCTAGAAGGGTGGAATGCTACCCCCGCCACCAGAATTGGTGGGGGGTAGTATTCCAAGATGTTTGACACCAAACACGACATGTTTAGGTGCAGCCATTCCAAAGTTAGCATTTAACGCGAGGTTATAATGCGCTTAAGAGTATATGGTCAGGCTGCACTACAAACAGCATCAGAGAAGGGTCTCCGAACGCTGCAGAGGGGCCCTGCTCATGCAGGGGCACCCTCTCACATAGGAACCATGCACTCTGCCTTCAGGATTGATAAGGCCTGCCATAGGAGTGACTTATAGGTTTATATGTGTGTATGTATTTAGTGATATAGGTAACCTATATCACAGTAAGGGGTGCATGCACCACCTTACCCAGGCTGCTGTAGCAGACCTGTGGTGTCAGTTTGGATGGCCTTCCAGGGGTGGCATAATACATGCTGCAGCCCTGGTAGGCCTCTGAGGTACCTATGCCCTTGGTACATAGTATACCATATACTAGGGACTTATAAGGGCACTCCAGATTCCAATCAGTGATGTGCCTAAGGCACATGGAAACCATTTTAGAGAGGAAGCAGCTAGGCTGGGGTTCTGATTAGCAGGGCCCCAGCCAGACTAATGTCGAAAAACAGTAAAGCATCAGCAAAAAGTGGGGGTACCCATGTGAAGCAGATCCTACTCTCCTACAGTGATCTTCAAAATAAATAAACAAATGCAGCGTGAGAAACAGATGGCACACTGCAATCAATTAAAACAAGTGCGAGCGGAGCGAAAGGAAACTGTACTTAGGCGCCACTGCTTCGGGACTACACGGAAGTAACTATACGATCAACAGCCAACAGAAAGCACGAAAACAACAGCAATGGCTCAAGTAAACCAATCACAAGCGGAAAAACAAATTAGAGGAAGTTTCAGCCAACATACAGATTACTTTATGTCTTGCTGAGACAGCGCATGCAGCGCATGCGCTGCCAAGGCGAGACCTAAAAAGGGAGTTGAGTAATCCTTTGAATTTTCATTTTTCACTGGCTTTCTATGAAACTGACATTACAATGTTATTCACACAAAGTTTATAAAAGGACGGACCATTTTTTTTTTGGGGTGGTGTGGAACGTACATAGCTTAAACCTTCTTCACAATGGCGCTTGCCTCGGCCAATTTGCACTAGGGCCTTGGTCCGTCTTTTATCTCTATGAACTTAGCTTTCAAACAATACGCGGTGAAGCTGTGGATGTTCACGCCACGAGAAACACATATTTGTGTTGTAATTAAGAATAAGTGTTGCGCAACTCGATTTTGTGTTCCTTTGACTGTCAGTAATCAAACATGCACAATTTTTGATTGGCTTTCCTTTTCCCCCTTCCATTCTGTTTTCAGTTTTTGCTGTGGAGACAGACGGGCTTATCATGGCCTGATAACTGTTACTGGAAAGTGCAGCTTTACTTTTGCATTCAGGTATGTGGTTTTCAACAAAGCTCCCTAGTTTATATATAAAACATATGGACAAATACTGGGTGCTACCATATTAATGTATGCTTATATTTCCTTTAAGGCTCTGGTTTACTTTACCGGTCCCACAAGGTTTTTCTGACTATATATCCAGTTAGCCTTACATATTTGGGTACTTTACCAACATTCCTGATTTACACCTCTTACAAGACACAGACTGGGAGCCTTGCAATTTTTATGGTTGAGTCACAACTTTATATTTCAAGATTTTGATCTCACTATTATGACATTATCGCATTTCCTCTTTTTCCTTCATTTTCCTTGGTCTCTTTCACCACTAGCATCTGGTTATTAAGGGTCTTTCACATTATTGAAGTGTTTGCTTTTACACTTTTTGATAATCGCAGTGCTATACTCTGGTCTCATTGCGTTCTATCAACTGTACCTGTGGTCCTGTTTATATACTTTGCTGGTCCTGACTTTGCACGCAGTGTCTCCCACAATATTACTATTCTAACATGAAAGCATGTGGGTGGCACTTGTGTACCTTTCTTATTTGAAAATATATATTGATGTATGTATTAATTGAATTTACAGCCTTGAAAAAGTTGACTAAGATGAAACATGTGTCGGCTGTCTTCCATTGTACCAAATGCAAGCAATACTGGATCATTGAACTCTCACCGATAAAATCGGACCTGCTTCCAGAAGAAGACCTTCAAAAGAATTTGTAGTGCTCTGGGTGTATTTATAGTCAGTTTAGCATGCTTAACAAAATCCTTCCAGATTAATAATCTGCACATAAAACAGACAACCTGCATTAAAAACAGCTCACTGGCCGAGGAGGATATATTTGTATACGGCACAGCAATGCATAATCTGGCAGAAGAGAAAGAGCCACCCTTACAACAATGAGGCTGCTCCAACGAACAAATTCCTTTTAGGTCCTGATTACAAGTCTAGGCATTATGTATAGCCCTCGATAAATACCATTAACATGGGGTATGTTGTTTATCGGTGCAACAAATAACATCTATTAGGCGTTAATTGGGAATAAAATGCCGCAAAATACACATGAAATGGTAAATGCTGTATGTTTTTCTCCTGTTAAATTTTAGCAGGATTGACCTGCCAAAATGTAACAAAAGTTGAGTTATTTAACACATCTGATAATTATCGAAAGTGTTAAATACCTTAAAACTCATAATTCTGACCAGTGTATAAACAGGAGTTTATGCACAGGTCGGAATATAATGAGCAACTAGTGATCAGTGCCTTCAAATACAATAGACGTGATTAGGGAAAAAAGACCCACGACATGTGCAATTCTTTTTAGTCTGCTGCCTAAAAACCCTGCAGAATTATTAAACAGTGTGTAAAACAGACAAATGCATCAGAACAACTTGCAGGTATAGGATATTGTTAGAAAATGGGTTTCTTGTTGGCAGAATATATACCCTGTCCATGCAGGAACCAAAATCCTAGTTAGGGTAAATCCGATACACATCAAAAATTAACCTGTGATCACCCTCTTGTAGCTTGGCACAGAGCAGGCAGACTTAACTTTAGAGGCTATGCGTCTTAATATTTATTTCTTATTTATTTATAAATTTCATATAGCTCTAGCTAGACCCAAGGGTATCAGAGCGCTTTACACAAAAAAGAAAAATTAAAAGTAAAATAACAGAAGTTTACATAAAATGCAAGACACGTAGGTTCAAGTACAAGCATAAATAGATACAAAGAGAATTGTTAGGCAGTTAGGGAGGTTACAGTATACGGACAATTAGAACAGCAAGAGATAATGGAGTAAATGGTATATTTGACAGTTGAAGCAATGAAACAACCGACTGACACAAAGGCTCTAGTCATAGTGAGAGTGAGCTATTGGAACAAAGTTCCATTATCGTGTGTGTTAAAGTATTTGTTGAGGAGAAGGAGTTTCAGGTCCCTTTTGAAGCAGGAGTAGGAGGGGTTGCATCGGAGATCTCTGGGGAGTGAGTTCCATATCCTAGGTGCATTACCAGAAAAAGAGTGAGTCATGGTAGATTTCCTTTTCAGTTTGGGAGGTGTGAGAAGAAGTGAGTTGGAGCTTCTCAGATTTGTAGTTCTTCCTGCTTTTGTAAGTTTGTTGTCGAGATAGTTGGGGGTATGTGTGTAAATACATCTTCCTTCAATGGGAAGCCATTTGAGGATCTTGAGGGGTGGTGTGATGTGTTCAAACTGCTTGCAACCGTTATGAGCCAAGGCCACCATGTTTAGAACTGATCTTAAGGGGAGCAGGGTGAGTTTTTGGTGTCCCTGTGGCAATGAAGTTCCCAAAGTCCAGGTTAGAGGGGACTAGTGATTATAATACCATCTTGAAATCATTGCGGGGAATAAATTGTTTAATTTTCTTGAGGTGTTTTAGTACGTGAAGCACTAATTTGGCTTAGTTTTTGATGTGATCCTTCATTGACAAGTTTCTATCCAGGGTGATGCCTAGGGACTGTACGGAGTTGGACAGAGTGAGGGAGCAGTTTAGGACATCCAGCTCTTGAGCCAGTTTTGGATTGGTAGAGGGCTACTTTTAGGGGAGAACAGAATTATTTCAGTTTTGTTTGTGTTCAACTTTAAGTGGTTGGAGTTTAACCAAGTTTGTATCTTGATTAGTGTGGTG
Source organism: Calotriton arnoldi (assembly GCA_963921515.1). Classification (NCBI taxonomy): domain Eukaryota; kingdom Metazoa; phylum Chordata; class Amphibia; order Caudata; family Salamandridae; genus Calotriton; species Calotriton arnoldi. The sequence continues at coordinate 220,965 of CAWUFW010004652.1, forward strand.
TTGAGATGCAGGACATCACTGGGTGATTTGATTTTGTGATACAGTTGAGTGACATCTGCATATAGGTGATTTTTCACCCCTGCTTGCTTCAGGATGGTTGTAAGGGGTTCCATGAAGAGATTAAAAAGGGAAGCCTTCTTTGGAGGCTATTTTTTCATGTGGGGATGTGTGGATGGTTTGTCGTTTAATAATGTTGAAGAGCTCCCTGGGTCTATTCTTAGCACAGTCAAGCTGTTTCCGAAAAGAAAGAGGATTTTTTGCTGAAAATGTGCTTCTTATAAGAGAGCCATGTGTGTCTTAGTAGTGCTAGGTGCATTGTCGAGTGGTTCTGTCTCCATATACTTTCTGCTTGTCTGAGTTGTCTCCTCTCATTACGATCAGAGTTGAACCAAGATTTGTATTGGATTGATCTTGATTGTTTTAGTTTGAGTGGTGCCACTTGGTTGAGAACTTCCATCATTGCAGTATTATAGTGGGCAGTTAGATTATCAACAGTATGAGTGAGAGGGTGACGCTATAGTTGGGCATCAATCCTGGATTCTAGTTCAGTTATTGGGACTTGTTTGATGTTACTAGTCCAGTGCTTAGTTTTATATGTTAAGGCTGGTTGGGATCAGAGGTGGATATTGATATTGTACAGTATGAGATGGTGGTCGGACCAGTCAATGGGTGAGACACACTCATTATCAGCAATAATCACATCTAGAGTGGAGCCTTTAAGATGTGTTGGTTCCTTACAAAGTTGTTTAAGGTTGTTTATTTCCAAGAAGGTTTGTGAGGTTCCGGACTGTGGAGTCTTCTGAGTTGTTCCAGTTAATACTGGAATTGCCCAAGAATACATTATTCATGTCAGTTAAGAAGAACCATGTTACTAGGTCCATTCTGTGAAGAGGGCATGAGCACCAGGAGGGTGGTAGATGGGTGGTGGATGGTGTGTAATTTGATGGAAGAGGAGCCTTTGACTGTAAGTTCTACTCCTAGGTATTCAAAAGCCGAGTACTCTGTGGTTTTTAAGATGGAAAGATATATTCCTTCTTTGTGAATGATAGCTAGACCACCACCTGTTCTTTTAGGTCTGTCATGTCGGATGATGGTGAAACCAGGTGGTTAAGCAGGTCCAGTATAGGGGTAGAGAGGTCATTAAGCCAGGATTCAGTGATGAAAGCACCCTAAGGAAAATCAAGCCATTCTTACCTCCTGAGGACATCCAGTCAGCAGTCCAATCCCTAGTTATCTCACGCTTGGAATATGGTTTGGTGACCCTAGCTGGCCTACCTAAAGCTAAATTGGCTCCGCTTAGAGCCACTTTTAACGCTTCGGCCAGACTTATCAAGGGCTCCAAAAAACATGACCATATCACTCCTGACTTAATTCAGCTTAACTGGCTATCCATTCAAGCAAGGATCCGGTTCAAGATAGCTTGCCTGACGCACAAAGCTGTTCATTACAACACCCCCATATACCTGGCAAAAAAAACTTGAGCTATCTGGCTCGAGTCCGAACTTAAGAAGCTCTAATACTCTACTTTTGAAACCACCTAAATTCAATAAGAAAAGAACATACAACTGTGCTTTCTCTGGTCTTGCTCCAAGAATTTGGAACGCTCTTCCTCCCGAGATCAGTTCCAACCCATTGACTACCTCATTCAAAAAACATGTGAAGTGGCTACTCCTGAGTGACCACCTACAGCAATAACCCTGATGCCATCTTCAAGCCACTTCCATCTCCAGCTTGAAAGTCTTTTATACGTTTTGCTCGAAATTTGTTATGTTTCTCTTCACAGGTCCTTTTTGATGTACTGCTTCCTGTAACTTTTCTTAGGTACTTCTTGTGTTCTATGTTGTTCTGTACTCATGTTTTGAACTCTTGCCATGTGCCCTCCTTTGTACAGCGCTCTGATACCCTGTTTGGGTCATGTTTGCGCTATATAAAACTTTTCAAATAAATAAAGCAATATCTATTTCTTCACTGAGTATTGCTTCAGCTGTATCTGTAGCGTGCTCAACTGCTGATATACAGTTTAAAAGCATACATGATAGAGAGCCAGGATTCTCTTTAGTGGAATGTAGTGTTTGAATGGTGGTGTATTGAGCAGGAGTTCTGGGTGAGAAGATAATTCTAGGGCCTCTGTTTGTGCCCATTATTACAGGGATTATGAAGGGTGGCTTTTGAACCATATTCTGGTTCACTGTGAGGTAAGAGTCGCTGATAGTATCAAATTCCAGAGCGGATATGGGGCTGAGAGCTTGCTGGGGTCTGTGGGACTGACGACACAAGGGAGCAGAGGGCTTGACGGTGCATTCTATGGCAGCTGAAGAACCAGTGTAGGGAGACAATTTATGACTACCATGAGAGTGAGAGCTGGATATCTTGGTCTGGCTTGAGAGGTCCTGTCTGAGATGAAAGATATCATTAGCTAGGGAATTGAGTTTTTGCTCCATTCGGTTCAGGAGCAGGGTAAGTGTGCCATTGAGGCTTCCAGCACTGAGAATGGGAGGATATGCAATAAATCCTGAGTATAAGGAAGGAAAGTGTGCTACACTATGGGTGTGGTCAGTGTCATCGGGACTGGAAGCATGGACAGTTTGTGTGAGCTATGTAGGCTCTGCATAGGTAGGGAGGGGTGCGTCAGCAGAGAGTTCTGTAGCAGACAGTCTGTTTTTTGGTCTTGCGCCATCTGGCTCAGGGTGTGCATCATCAAGAATTTGATACCGTGTGCTGGTTAGGGTGTCATCAGGTGAAGTCAATCTAGTGCATATTTGTCAGATGTGAGTGTTAATGGGGGCAGCAAGGTTTATAGAAGTGTCAGAGGATGTCCGGGGTAAGGGGGAGAGGGGAGTTTGGGGCACAAGGCCCAGCTGTGTTAGTGAGGTGAAAAGTGATGGGAAGTGTTAATCAAAGATGGTGAGGTGAGGGTTGGTAGCTTGTATAAGTATGTTATAGACATAATGATTACCCCTCTAAAGGTTGGAGAGGGGTATGTGGTGAGGTTTGTACTGTAGGATATTTTCATATATTCAGTAATTGGTAGGTGGAGAAGGAAGATGTTTTTTTACTTTGCAGGGCGTTTGGAGTAGAAGACAAAGTCGCTTTTCTTGTTGACATTGGTCACGATGTGGTAGGTATCGGCAATTAGTGTTTCCGGGTGCTGTTTCATTAGTCTGTTTTTTAAATACATTTTTTGCATTATTACAGACATTTTTCGGATACCTGATGCTCCATGAGTTGGGTCCGTTTCTCACAAGTGCAATGTCAAGGGGTTTGTGGAGGAACATTGTTCAAGACTTTAATCCTCACCCAATTTGTGTGTTTCACCAGATTTCTCCACACAACTGTGGTGCTGCTTCAGTTACATTGAGTGCAGTGCCTGTTCTGAGTGCAGCTGTTCCAAAGGTGATGCACCAGGTTAATCCACGTTGGAGGGGCAATGCGTCGATCTCCTCCACGGAGTGGCATTTATGCATTGGTTCTGAAGCCTTGTTTCTGGAGGTGATGCAGCAGTTTTGTCAAGTCCCTTCAACATCAGTGATGCATTGATTAAGCCAAGGCGTAAAACTCTGCTCCGTTGGTAGAGTTTGCAGAATTCGGCAACTCTGAGTAGAATACAGAGTTACCGTTAAACTACACACTCCGTAATGGAGCAAAGTTTTTTTTTGGTCTGCGCGCATGCTCGAAATGCAATTTTGTGTGCCTGGGAGAGACTTGCTGGGTGTTCGCAATCGCCTACGGGATTTTCAGGGCCATATGTGGGCACCACGAGATTTTGCGCTCGCCAACACATCATTCGGGCACGCCTGTGGATGTTTTCTGCCGTACGCGATCCTGAACGAGCAGGATCTAATGTGGCTGCAATATGGGGAAGATTCTCTCCTCGAGCAGCATCAAAATCTTTCTGAACTGATGATTTGGAGTTAGAAACCTCCTCGAGTCAACATTTGGCAGTGGTTTATTTGTGCAAGGAGTCATTTATTTTGTTTTTTTCTTTTTTTTCAACAGGAAGGAAGGAAGTGCCCCAGAGTTTCCAACTTCCTGTTCCTGTCCAGCAGGCTCCTCCCAGTGCTTTGTCCATCTCTGGTCACTTTTCATTTGGATTTGGAGCTGGAGCTGGAGCTGGAAGGATCACTCTTTGTGTCTGCTGCTGCATATCCCATTGGATTTAAGGGTTTTGAATTTGAGATTTCACTAGTAAGTTGAACAACTGGTGTTGTTTGTTTGATTGGAGCCATGCACTTGGATTTATTTGTACTTTTAACTGATTTTTGTGGTCGGTGGCCTGTTGTTTCAGTAGGGGCCTAGTGATTTCTTTGCCTTTAATTTTTTTTCTTTTGTAAAAGAAAATGTTTCACTAGTTCACTACATGTTTTTTAATACATTGGAAACTTTTATTGAATTCACTATGTGGCCTAGTCTGCCAATTGCCCTTCTGGCCAGCAGGCCCAGTGCTGGTCATGGGTGCATGAAACAACAGTTTCTGTGGTGTTTACAGCATTTAGGCCATGTATGGATTTGGATTGAAATACAAAATGTGCTTTTTTTGTGGTATTTTATGTTTTTTATTCATGTAAACAGTGTATAGGAGTCAGGACTAGGTGGGGTAATGCCTTTGAAAGGTGTGTCTTGTTGTAAAAAAAAAAAATAGCCCAATATTTTTCATTTTTGGCATTGCTGAATTAATGATGTTTTCTGTTTTACCATGCCTCCTTTGTCTGGCCAGTGTGTATGTTTGTGTGTTTGCCATAGGCCAACATTTGCCTTTGTTTCAGATGCCATGTGGCCACTGGCCAGGGGCCATTTTGTTTAGTCAGTGCACTGTCCCGGCCTACACCTGCATTTGCTGTTTGATTGTTTTACAGGCCTCCTGCCTCTTGTTGTTGTGTCTTGTGGGTGACCATGTGGCTGGTGGCTATTTTGTGTAGGCAGCCAGTCTGCTTTTGCCATAGAAATGCATGCGTTCTTTGTTCTAGGCCTCCAGCTTCTTGTTGTTGTGACCATGTGGCCATTTTGTGTTGGTAGCCAGTGTGCTTTTGTCATAGGCCTGCATGCGTTCTTTGTTCTAGGCCTCCAGCTTCTTGTTGTGACAATGTGGCTGGTGGCTATTTTGTGTAGGCAGCCAGTCTGCTTTTGCCATAGAAATGCATGCGTTCTTTGTTCTAGGTCTCCAGCTTCTTGTTGTTGTGACCATGTGGCTGGTGGCCATTTTGTGTTGGCAGCCAGTGTGCTTTTGCCATAGGCCTGCATGCCTTCTTTGTTCTAGGCTTCCAGCTTCTTGTTGTGACCAAGCTGACCATGTTGCTGGCAGCCATTTTGTGTATCCAGCTAGTGTGCTTTCCCTATAGGCTTGCATGTCTTCTTGACTCTTCTCCTTGTTCCCAATGAATGCCTTCCTGTTCAGTGTTGTTGTTGATGACAATGTGGCACTGGTTGGCAGCCATTTTGTGCGTCCAAACAAATTCAGCCTTTTTTTCCATAGGCTGCATGGATGGTTGAGCAATGCTATACCAGTTTAATCATAACTTATTAAATATATCTTTGAGGATAACTTCACTTATGTTTAATTATTAACATTTTTACATTTTTTTAGTAACTAATTGGTAATTATTTTTTTAATTATTTCAATTTTTTGTATAATTGTTTTAGAAAAATTCTTTGTTTATACCATTTCCCACTACATCTTGCTTCAAACAAATCAACCCCATGTATGCTATAGGTGCACAACAGCATTCATTGTCTATTGATTATTCCTTCCATTCTCATTTTTCAGGTGCACCTCCCTCAGCATCAGTCCCACTTCACATGTTGTGTGCCGCACCTAAAGCAAACAGTTTCATCTGTATGTTGTTGTTGTTGTTTTTGCTCTCTCTTATTCTTCCTGAGTGGTCAGTCACCATGAAATTATAAAATGATGTTGGTGTGGTTTACTATTTTATGAATGAGTAAATGTATTTTTATGCTGTATTGTTAATTAAGGGAGTAACATCACAGCAGTTCCAGTGACCACACACCAAATTTTATTTGGTTGTTCGTGTTACCAATTGAATAGCAACAATCCCATGTTTCATTGATGTCTTTCTTGCTTTTTTTGTTTTAAGTGCATGACAAGAAGACAACAACAAGAGACAACAACACATCACTCACAGTACTTCCAGAAAGAAGGCCTGTGCACGGCATGTTGTGTGAGTGACCCACACATCAGACATCTCTTCAACTTGTGAAGCTAAGTGCCACTGCTAACGACCAGCTTTAAGATGGCCCCAAAGAAAGGTGCCACTGCTAAGCCCAAAACTGATACCAAGAAAGTAGCCTGTGAGAAGTAGGAGCTTACCACCACCACCACTGGTATGTCGCCCCAGATTTCATTGGGAAAACAAAAAACTGTGCCTGCCTTACCGGCCTCTGGGGAGCAAGCTGGGAGCAGCAGCACCCCCAAATTAGTGGACCCACCCCAATCTAGGCCCAAACCCATGTCTGTCAAAGAGGCAGCCAGTCTAATCATGGCAACGCCGACAAGCAGTGATGTTGATATTGACTTATCTTTATCGCAAAGTAGTACCTAATCATTGCAGGAAACTCGGAGAAGTGGACAACAACAAGAACAACAGCCACAACCGCCAATAGCAGTTCCTCCCGAGGTAAGAGCAGTTCAAGAGATTGAACTTCATGCTGAGAAAGTAGAGCAATCTGCCCCAGAAGATCCATTGTCTTCCAGATCTTCAGCTAGAAAAAGGAGGGTTAGCCGTGCATCATCTTGTTCTTCAAGCCCCCCTTTGGATGATCTAGACGCCACTTGGATCCTGCCTCAGTCTGAGAGTGAGACACGCCACGGGATGACTCAGACAAGGCTAGGGAAAAGAAAGGTTCCAGAAAGCCTTAGAGTTATGGAGGCAGATGTAGAAGAGGAGGTTGACGAAGAGCCAGTCATCATGGATGTTAGCCCAGCCCCAATGGAGACCGACGTTACCTCATCCCAACTTCCCTTGGGGGATATGGCAGTGGCACCACAAATCCAACCACCACTAGCTGCCATATTTACAAAGTCCCTGCAGTAACCTACATCCACAACCACCTCAGTAGAATTAGGTAGTGGTACTGCAGAGCCAGAGAGTCAAATGTCAAAACGCCCACCTACCGCCAGTTCATTTGACATTGAGAGTTGCACCAGCGTCAAAAAGTTGAGCTCCCCAGTTTGGGATTTCTTTTCTGTTAGCCAGAAGGAGGGAAAGATTGCCATATGGTGCCTTTGTGGAGCAAGTGTTAGTCGGGGTAAGCTTGGTACAAACTATGGTACCGGGGGCCCAACAAACCATTAGAGAAAGCACCATATGATCCGTTGGGAGGCACACCTTAGAGGCCAAAAAACTGCAAGTGTTGTTGGAGAAGGGGGTGAAAGTCGACTGAGCAGGGAATCCGAATCCAATCCGATCACTGTGGAAGGAGATGAAGAGAAAGCCATCTTCATTACGCAAAGCAGCCCTCTCCCCACCAGTGCAGTAGTATCACCCACATCGAAACATCGCAATTGCACAAGACTCAGGTCGAGACACCAAGGCAACAGAGGACAGTGACTGCCCTGCTGAAAAGCATATTGAGCCTACCACCTGCCTGGTCTCAAGACGTCATCTGCCTCAGTGGCATCAGGAAAGAAAAACATTCAGGCTACTATGTTTAGGACAGACGGGCAGTATGAACACAACCACCCAATGGCCTGTTTGTGTAATGCAAAACTGGCCAAAATGTTAGCGCTGGACCTTCTTCCTTTTTATTTTGTTGAAGGGGTGGGTTTTCTTGAATTTGTGGCAGCCATCTGCCGGAAATGGAAGGTTCCCAGCCTGTGCTATATTGCCAGAGTTGCTGTTTCAGCCCTATATCACGATGTGCTTGAATTGTTTCAGTTTATTTATTTTGCATAGTTACTGAAAACCATTGCAATGCATTAAAACAATCGATAAAACCATTGGTACACCTTGTTAAAACCAATAATACACAACATAAAGTGCAGTGCCGCATATACATGTCTGGAGATAGCATCTGGCAGGTGTTGGGTGAGTGAAATTTGGTGCATCTTAAAAAGTTATTTTGTTGTCGCTGCAGTGTAAAAGAGGAAGAAGCAGCGTTGTCAGATTATGAGACAGTTTCTTCGTGCTCAGCTTGATTTCTGCAATAAAGTGCAGTGCAACAAATAAATATTTGAAAATAAAACCTGACAGGCATGTATATAGGATATAGCTCATCATGGCACATTTTGTTGTTGCAGCGAAATGGTTTTAAAAGGAGCAGCATTTTCATTTGAAAACCGGGATCAGCCCATTCAGCCTGAAGCCAGGTCATTTGCCAGATGCTCACATTTCAAGAAAGTAGAGAATGGGAGCAGAGAAAGAAAAGAAAGGGGGAAGGAGAAAGACAGAAGTTCTCCCAGGTTTGCATCCCTGACACAATGTACTGTAGAGTCGATCAGGCTTCTGCTATTGTTTCGATTATTCATTGAAACGCCACATGTGAGTTTTGGAGCAGTTTGAGATGTTATTTTAGTGATGTTATGTGTGTGGAGATTTTCCTTTGAGAATTTACTGGAATCCGGTTCTTGCTTTGATGCAGTTGCAGACGTGATGTTTTCGTTAAAAAATAAGGATCTTGCAAGAAGGCCTAGTGCCGAGTTCTTTGCCTATGCACACTACATGGTGAGCTTCCAGGTGCATCTTCAACTGATAGCCTGGTGGTCTCTGTAGTCAGGAACTTGTGGCATTTTTTGTTCGGCCAACATGAGATATCTTACCACTGGGCAGTTCAGTTGTGTGGTCCCCAGATCAAAGCATGCCAACACTGCTGAGCGAATTCCTCTCTGTTTTAAGGGTGCCTTTAACAGCTGTTTCCTTTCTTGCAGTAGATCCTTGCAGGTACAGATAAAGTGCAGAATGTTTCCTGTTCCCGTGTCACACAGGCTGCAAGGAGTTTGAGTCAGCGCCCTCTGCCAGGGTGGGAGGTTCTGGGTACATGGGAGGAGGCCCAGTCGATGTCTAAGAAATTTCAATTTTAGTGTTTTGGGGTAGCCCTGATTGAAATATTTTTATGGTTCAAGTTTTTTGTAAGTGTTAAGGGTCATCCAGGCATGAGATATGGCTGAGAAAGTAGCCTTGTCCTCTACCAGTGAGAGTTGTTTTACGGATTTCCAAACTAGTTTCTGGAAAGTTGAGTCAGGGAGCTGTGTATTCCAAAGGTCGGAGAGCCCAATGGTTTCCAGAGATTCCTGCAGGTAGCTTCTTGCGGGGGAGGTATCCCTCTGCTGGAGTTCTTGCCATAAAATTTGGTTTAAGGTATTTGGAGTGGAAGATCTGATCTTGCTCCAGCAGAAGGTATAAGCGCCGTGCCTGGACAGAGATTGTTTTAGTACTCCAAACTCCAGCCTTACTTGAACTGGTGAGGTGTAATTTGGGAGACTGAACATTGTTCTGTGTGCTTTGACTAGGGTGCTGTCCAGTAGTTTGGAGTCTCTGCCCCACATTGCTTTGCTGCCATAAGTTATCGTGGGCAATAGTTTGGCCTGTGCTACCTTTAGGAGGGTACTTAGTGTGGCCCCATCAGTTTTGATGCAAGATTTTTGATTGTTATTGCTATAACCACCCCTTTCCTTCTGATTTTTTCTTTCTGAGGTGTGAAAGACCCTTCCTTATCGATAATGACACCTAGGTACTTGTAGTCGGTGGTTGGTTCTATTTGTATTCCACCCAGGTGCCATCTCCTCTGCCGACTCCTTTTGTTGGTTTTTAGGGGTTGGTTTTTAGGTTGTTCTCTATGGCGTAATTCTGCAGTTCATTGAGAAGGTGTTGCAAGCCTACCTGGGTATGACTGAGCAGGACTAAATCATCGGCATACATGAGATTGGTCAGTATTTTGCCTCCTAACCTGGGCATATGCGAGTTGCAGATGTTGAGTGCTTGCAGGAGGTCGACCGTGAATAGTTTGAATAGGGTGGGTGCGAGCACGCAGCCCTGCTTCAGGCTTTTGGTTGTGGGCACTCTTCTAGAGACGCGAAGTCCCCCGCCAAGTTTCACCTGGACCCAGGTGTCTGTGTGGAGGAGTATCAAGATGTTTAGGACAGCTAGTGGATTTCCCCCTTATACCAACTTCCCCCCCAGTCTTTTCTCGACGTTATCAAAGGCAGCAATGAAGTCGATGATGCATAGGGGTAATGGATAGTTGGCAGTCTTGGCTGCGTCGATAAGTAGTGAAATTGCAAGAATATTTGTTGTTGTGCCTGATGTTTTGCAGAAACCAGTCTGATTTAAAGGTATTATCTTGTTTGTGTCTGCTCAGGCTGTCAGGTCCTCTAGTACGGTATCCGCAAAGTATTTTGCCTCATGGTTGATTAGTGCCACTAAGCGGTAATTGCCCGGCAGGGCCTTGTCACCACTCTTATGGATTGGTATGATCGTTGAACCCTTCCATGACTCTGGTATTCTATTTATTAATCTGACTTCAGAGAAAAGGGGTTGCAAAATAATTGCCCAATCAGCCTCCTTCTGTTTGAACAGTGCCGGTGGAATGCCGTTCGGGCCAGGCGCCCCTTCTCTTCTCCCTTTTGCAATCTGCTTCTTTATTAAGAGTGTCATCAAGGCACTGGCCTCATGCTCAGATGTGTAATTGGTAACAGGCATGGGTGGCCCGGCTGCCTCCTTTAAGTCTGCTCCTTGGCGTTCCCTTGGTGAGAGTCTGTTTAGATTGATTGTTTGATCACCCCTAGTTTGATGATTGAAATGCTCAGTTAAAAATGTTGCCCAGGTTTCTTCTGAAATGTGTGATGAGATGCCCTCATGATGAGGGAGGGTTATGGCGTTCACCGTTTTCCAAAAGCGGGCACTGTCATTGTGGTTGATGTCATGCAGGAGCCTTGCCCAAGTTGCTTCTTCTTCCTATTTGTTAATTCCCCATTTCAGTTTTTTGAGTGAGTTTTTTTGTTGTCACAGGAGGAGTCGACGGTTTGAGGCCCCTGGCTGTCTTCTCAGAGATCTTTGAGTGATGTTTACTGATTTTTTGAGACGCTTTAGTTGGACCCTTTGAGCTTTCGGGATCCTGTTTCCCCAACTGAGTGCCTGGTGATGATGTTTTTCAGATGACGAGGCATAGAGATTAAGAAATGTAGCAGTAAAGTGTTCCTAGTTGGTTAAGTGGTCCTTTGTGCCTATTGCTTGTGACTGAAAGAGGTCAATTGCTGCTGTTGATAGGGACTCCACTTTTGACACCGCACATTTGATCCTCCTGAGGTTTGAGGTGTAACTAGTGCCTAGGGCCACTACTCTGTAGATGGAAGAAGGTGCAGTTGCTAATAACAGAGTTTCTTGTGGTCGGTGATCACTGTCTCCTTTGTCCCCAATCTAAACCCATGGATGCAGGGAAACAGTGATAGGCTTACAAACGTGTAGTCTAATATAGAACATGTTGAGGAGGAGTAGTGTGATGGCACAGGGGGAGTCTCCTGGTAATCTCCTGTTAGGAGCCCAAAAGTTGAGATGTACTAGGTCTTCCAGGAGGCGATTGTTTTTATGGCTCTTACTTCCGTGTAGCGGTGTGCATTGGGTTGGGATGTTGCAGAGTGAAGTTTGGGTGCTGGCCCCTTTGCCCACTGTCATGCCAAATAGGTATTGGTATATGTCCCCAGAGAGGATGAAGTTTGGTGTTTCCATCTCAGATATGAAGCTTGTTACTTGGCCTATTAGCAGTTCTGAGTCCTTGGCTTTGCGTTTTGGATGGATGTATGTGTTGACTAGCACCACCTCATCTTGTCCTCCCCAGAGAGAGATGGTGATCTTGACTGCTATGGTGCCTGCTGAAGAAGAGCCAACTAGCATTGCCAATGTTATGCTGGTCATGGATACGTAGGTTGCCAGTCCTCCTGATCAGTGGCCAAATTTGCTACACTTTGCAGCCGATGTGACAAAGCACATAAGCCTTGTAAATAGTGTGGGTCAGCGAGCCATGTTTCCTGCAGCATGATTATGTCAAATGTATTTAGATCCAGCAGGAATTCCGGATCCAAAATTTTTGTTGAAAGGCTGTTAACGTTCCCTGAGCATAGGCGGAGTGCGATGTCCTCGATTCTCATGCCACCTTCTTTCTGTAGGCACTGTCATTGCGTTTCTGAAAAGGTGGTTATGGTTCTGGTGATTAGTCCAAGGCCTGAAGGTCTATTTTGAGGTGCTGGTTCTGCCCAAGGTCTATCTTGTATGTCTGCCATTGAGTTGGCCCTCCGTTGGGTTGATTGTCCCAGAGTCCCTCTGAGCACTGAGTTGATGCACCCTTGTGATTTTGTAAGTATGGTCCTTGGAATTGGTGTGAGTAGAGGTGACCAGGATCCTGGGTTTTGGCGAGGGGCAATGTCAATTCCCTAAGCTTTAAAGATTTGATGTTCTGCTAGTTCTTTCTGGGGGACTGTGGATGTTATCCATGTGGCCTTGGTAGTCTCTGGCATCGAGGGGCTTGCGGGGTGGATGAACTCTATTGAGAGTAAGTCAGTTGAGGTCAGGTCAGCAAGGATTGGGATTGCTTGCAGCAGCCTTAGGATATTCCCTCTGTTCAGAGTGTCCTGATGCACTTTTGAAATATACATGGGCTTAAAAAGCATAGAATTTGTTTCCAGCTGCATCATATTCAGTGATTGTGTTGGCTGGGATGGTTCGTTGACAAACACCCCTGTTCCGTGTTGGCAGATAAGGTGAGTTGCTTCCTTTTGATGGATTTTCACCTCCTTGCTTGGAGATCTTGGCATTGCCTTCTCTGGATTTGTCTCAATTGTGATTGCCCTGGGGTATGCCTGCTCAGGGAGTGCAGGGGGTTCCGTTCTATCTGGGCAGTATGCTGCCGGCTCGGGCGTTCATTGAAGAGTTTCCAGTAGTGTGCACTGTGTCTCTATATGACCTGGTTTTGTTGTCTGAATACTTGTATCCCTGTTTGTCTCCATGCCCTTTGAGGCTGTTGGCACTGGTGCTGGTATGTGTCCCTCTGATGCTGCTGGCGGCCAAGTCTGTTCTCGGGTGGTAACAATAGTGGGGGAGCTGATTTCTGTACATTGTCGTCTGGTATTTTGTGAGGGCAGGGAGACTCCTTATTCACGTTGGTTGTCAGGTTGGTTGTCGAGAGTCTACCGATCCATGTTTTGAGTGCTTAAAGCACATGGCTTGATGTCTGCTTTCACACGTTGTTCAGAAAAGATGGGGAAGAGTGGTGTTGGGTCCGATAGAGTTTTCTGATTGCGCCCTTTCCTTTTCTGCTGGCGGCATTGCTTGGAGTTGAGCTTCGGGGCGTAAACTCCTTCTTGAGGCACCTTGAGTAATACTCCAAGAGATCCTGTTGTCCGGGCAGTTTCCTTGATGTCTGAGCCCCCCTGCTGGCTGTGTTGGTACCTCTCCAGGTTGTTTGAGTTGTTTTGCTGCCCCTGAACCACCCTGGGGTCCATGTTACTTCCTATTAGACGTGCGCTTGTAGGCTCTGTAGTTGTGCTCCTCATGTCCTTTAACATGCTATTTATCATTGAGGGGAGAGTGGATAGTTTGTTTAATATGACACTGCCACCGCAGTTGGTTTGGACCTCAGATTGAACTCTCTTTATTAGACCGTTGAGATCCCCCAGTTTCTCATCAATGCCTGCGGTAAACAGTGCCAGGGTGTTTAAAAAGGAGAGCTGGATATCCATCTTGTCAGACTGATATTGGAGCGCTTCAATGGCCAGTTGCATGGTATTTTGGAGGGAGACCCAAGTGCTGCCGGCTTGTTCTTTGGAGGTTGCGTCCCCCTTGGGCTTGTCCTCAGTCGCCTCCCTGATTGTTTGGCTGCAGTTGTATGAATTCACTTTGGGCTCCTTGGCCGGATGTGCCCTATGTTGCTGATTGGGCATGTCCTCCCATGGTAGGAGAGGATCGCCCTCCCCTCCTCCTGATGGGTTAGGTCGGCGGTCCCTCCTAACCCTTTCCCTCCAGGCGGCCTGCTTGGATGGGATGACGGTCAGGCTATTGCAGGCGTTGATGCGATTGTGTTTGGAGGCCGTGGTGTTCATACCGGCCTGGTGTTACTCCTGATCGATGATGAGATGGGGCTGGCATCGGGTCCGGAATTTGCCTGATGATTCTGTATACTCCTCTCAGAGTGTATGAGTCCTATAGTGCTGCTCTGGGTTTGCGGCAGGATGAAGCCAGCCTTTTGACCCAGCTCTGACTGAGTTGTCTGCATGCTCCACATGGTACGTTCTGTTTCTGTATCTGTATGGGGTTGGTAGTGGCCGAGTCCCTCTTGTGTGAGCCCACATGGGCCAGCTGTTTTTAGAGTAGGTATTAAGAGTGCTGAGCACCAGGGTTGTGCCAGTCCTCCCTTTGTGGCCGGTGATGGAGCCAGATCAAGCACTAGGTCCGTTGCTGGAAGTGTTAAAGCTTGGGGCTTGTTTTGGTCTTGTTGTGGCGCTGCTTGTTGATTGATTAGTGTTGAGATTCCTGGTTGCCCTACTTGCCCTGCTGGAGGCAAATTTTATTTCCTGTGGTCGGCGTGGCGTTTGAGGTCCCAGGCTGTTTGGAACAAGGTGGGCAGCGTGAGACTAGAGCCATTGTGCTCAATGTCGATGTCGAAATAAGCGGGTTTACCATTGAGTTGCTGTGTGGGAGTGGCTAGGCCTCTTCCTGCGGCAGTGAAAGAGGTGGTAGGAGCTATAGTTGTAGAGGTAGTAGAGGGGTTTGCAGACCCTTGAGGGTGGCATTGCTTGAATAAAGAGCAGAACCTGCATCTTTAAGAAAACTGTATTTTGTGTAAATTTTCAGTTGAGTTGAATGAGTTCAGAAAATGTGATGGCTTGAGCTGCTTGGTGACGCCATGTCTTTTGGTTCAGAGTCAGTTGCAATTAGTGAGGAATGGGCGCTGTGCTGAGCAGTGGGACATGACTTTTGTCTCCTTCCTTCATTCCCCCTGGCCTGGTGGGAATGGCCACCCTAGTTCTCCTGACCTCATCTGCGGCCTGGAGCATAGTGCTGGGGGTTGTAGCCTTGAAATGAGATCAGGCGGGCGGTGCTGCCAGGCAGGCTCTAGGCTTCTAGGGCCCTGATGCTTGATGCTTGGTAATTAGTGCTTGGTGCTTGGCAGGGCCCCCAGGGGAGGGACAGTGGACCGCTGCTGAATGGCGAGCCCTGCACAAGCGGAGGCACAGGCTCAAAATGCTCCCGCCTGACTTGATGTGTGTGCCCTCTGCTCGCCCACTGTCCACTGTGCACTGTGCGCTGTATGCTGTCCTCCCTCTCTTGCAATAGTGCTTTTGCTTGTGCTCACGGTGCACTTGCGGTGAGTCCTGGAAGGATGCAGAGAGGTAAAGTGGTAGAGTGGTACAGTGGTGGAGTGGTGGTATGGCAGACCGGCCGGAATGGGGGGAGAGACCGCCAACTGAGCAAGCCACATAGGCCTAATGCTGACCATTTCGGCTCGTGTCAGTCTCACCCTCAAGGTCCTAGCCTCTCTGCCCCCCGTACCCCCGTGAAGTGCTGTGCTCCCTGCCACTCACTCACCCACCACACTTGCCGCACTGTTTTCTCCACGCTGTCTTGGCCTCTGTCCTGGTCTCGTGGGTGGATACCACTGAGCTCTGCTGGGCCCACTGTTAAGCCCTCCAAGGCCCTCCATGGGTGGTTGGAGCCAGCCAACCGCTAAGCCAGAAGCTGGTGGTAACCGTGGCCGTAGCCGTGACCGTGGCTGCGGCCATGCACGGAGCTCGGAGTCCTGAGCAGAGGGTGTGCTGGGGAGAAAAAGATGCTCCTCAGAGAGGTCGGAAGGGCCGGAAGGGTAGGAAGGGTCGGAAAGGCCGGTGCCCTTGCTGTATCCGACAGCAGTCAATTCTCCTTACACCTTACACCTCACTCCTGTGACCCCGCTGCTCCCTCACTGCTCCCTCGCTCCTAGATGCTCGATGCTCCCGGCACTCGGCTACCTGGGCTGCATAATCGAAGGACACAAGTCACCTCTTAGCACCCTCTCTCGAACCTGGCGTGGATTCTTCTCTTGCATTTGAGTCGCAGGTATTATAGATTACCCACAATTCACTTTTCATCTTCACACAGCACAGTATTAATTAGTTATCACAGGTGTGTATGCATTACATAGAACACACCAGCCACGATGTGGAGATATACGAACGGTGACTCATTTTTTCTGCTCCCTCGTGTGCGATGCTTGAATTTCTTGGACAAGTTTGCAGCAGAGTGCTGTCCAAACTATCCAACTGACATCAGAAATGTGGACCAGTTGCCAAGCGACTGATTACATGTGCCTCACTGCACACTGGATCTCTTTTGTGTGGGCTACAGAAAAAATATCTGCAAGTGTTGATACTGCTGAGATTTTTAATGCTGCTCGGAACGATGCAATAGTACCACCACCGAAACCCTAACATGCATCCTTCTCAACGTGCGCTCCCTGCACCGCCACGCCATCGAAATCTGGTACCTGATCGACACCCTCTCGCCTGATGTCGCCTTCTTCACAGAAACCTGGACCAACGCCACCTCCGGCCCTGACATCGCTACTGCCATCCCGGACGGCTACAAGATCCAGAGAAAGGACCGCCAGCACAGCCCAGGAGGGGGACTCGCCATCGCACACAAGACCTCCCTCCGACTATTCACATCCAGCACAAGTGACCCCAACTCCAACACGGACACCTCCACTTCCAGATCCAGACCAGCCCCAGGACCACGCTACACAGGACCCTCATCTACAGACCAAAGGACCCCGCACCCAGCCAGCAACCACCATCGCCGAGCTCGCCGCACCCCATGCCATCACCTCCACAGACTACATTTTACTCGGGGACCCGAACTTTTACCTTGACAACAGCAACGACCCCGACTCCACCACTCTCCTCGACAACCTCGCCAACCTAGGACTAAAACAGCTCATCAACACGCCCACCCACAGAGCGGGTCACACCCTCGACCCCATCTTCGCGGGAGGATCAAACATCCATTTCAGCCACACCACCCAGCCCGCCTGGACGGACCACCACTGCGTCCATTTCACCTTCAACTCCACCACTGCACCTAAGCCCGCCCAGTGCCCACCACAATGAAACTGGAGCAAGGTCACAGAGGAACAGCGCAACTCCACCCTTCTCCAAGACCCCTCTGGCACCACGTCAGACACCAACGCCACTGCCAGGGAATTTCACCACTGGGTCTCCTGCTGCGCCAACAAGCTGGCACCCCTCCGCTACCCCGCCAAACAACGCCCCCTGAAGGCTGCCTGGTTCACCCCTGGCTACCCGTCGAAAAGAGGATCACCTTCAAACTACTCACCCACACCTACAAATCCCTCAACAACATCGGACCCAAATACCTCAACGACAGAGTATCTTTCCACGTACCCAAAAGGAACCTCTGCTCTGCCGACCTCACCCTGGCAGAGGTCCCCCACATCCACAGACACAGAACCTGCAGGAGAGCCTTCTCCTACATCGCAGCCAAGACCTGGAACGAGCTCCCTGTGAACATCAGACGCTCCCCTACTCTACACACGTTCAGGAAGGACCTCAAGACCTGGCTCTTCGACTGATCCAGAGCCGCTCCCCCACCCCTAGTGCCTTGAGACCCTCACGGGTGAGTAGCGTGCTTTGCAAACCCCTGATTGATTGATTGATTGATTGAAATTCGCAATGGAGAAATACCATATAGCTGCAAACATTTTGGAAGACTTTAACAACAAGGTCCTTGAATGGCTGCGACCAAGAGGGCTTAAGATTGCATTTTTTGCCACAGACAATGGCAGTAATATATATATTTTTTAATTGTTTTTTTTTTGCATTTGTCACCCCGAGTGGGACGAGTATGCCCAGACGTGGGTCCCGTGCTCTCCATGCCACTGGAGTCAAGCTATCCTGGCTAATGAGGGCTGAAAGCCCAAAACCGGTCCTAGGATGCTTGTTTCCAGTCCAGGGAGGACCTGGCCTGGCAGTTCGGGCTGGACTGTTCCCATTGAGGCGCAGGGTCAAGACTGATTTGCATATGGCTGGGTCCAAACTGGAATGGCATGGTGAGCAAAAAAACGATGGATTTAGGCCCAGATCTCTGTACTGGGGTGAATGTATGACATTGTTCTGCATTCTGTCCATCAACTGTTATTTTTGCATTTGTCACCCCGAGTGGGACGGGTATGCCCAGACGTGGGTCCCGTGCTCTCCATGCCACTGGAGTCAAGCTATCCTGGCTGATGAGGGCTGAAAGCCCGAAACCGGTCCTAGGATGATTGTTTCCAGTCCAGGGAGGGCCTAGCCTGGCACTTCGGGCTGGACTGTTCCCATTGGGCGCAGGGTCAAGACTGATTTGCATATAGCTGGGTCCAAACTGAAATGGCATGGTGAGCAAAAAAACGATGGATTTAGGCCCAGATCTCTGTACTGGGGTGAATGTATGACATTGTTCTGCATTCTGTCCATCAATTGTTTTGTTTTTGCATTTGTCACCCCGAGTGGGACGGGTATGCCCAGACGTGGGTCCCGTGCTCTCCATGCCACTGGAGTCAAGCTATCCTGGCTGGTGAGGGCTGAAAGCCCGAAACCGGTCCTAGGATGCTTGTTTGCAGTCCAGGGAGGACCTTGCTTGGCAGTTCGGGCTGGACTGTTCCCATTGAGGTGCAGGGTCAAGACTGATTTGCATATGGCTGGGTCCAAACTGGAATGGCATGGTGAGCAAAAAAACGATGGATTTAGGCCCAGATCTCTGTACTGGGGTGAATGTATGACATTGTTCTGCATTCTGTCCATCAATTGTTGTTTTTGGCATTTGTCACCCCGAGTGGGACGGGTATGCCCAGACGTGGGTCCCGTGCTCTCCATGCCACTGGAGTCAAGCTATCCTGGCTGATGAGGGCTGAAAGCCCGAAACCGGTCCTAGGATGCTTGTTTGCAGTCCAGGGAGGACCTGGCCTGGCACTTCGGGCTGGACTGTTCCCATTGAGGCGCAGGGTCAAGACTGATTTGCATATAGCTGGGTCCAAACTGGAATGGCATGGTGAGCAAAAAAACGATGGATTTAGGCCCAGATTTCTGTACTGGGGTGAATGTATGACATTGTTCTGCATTCTGTCCATCAACTGTTGTTTTTGCATTTGTCACCCCGAGTGGGATGGGTATGCCCAGACGTGGGTCCCGTGCTCTCCATGCCACTGGAGTCAAGCTATCCTGGCTGGTGAGGGCTGAAAGCCCGAAACCGGTCCTAGGATGCTTGTTTGCAGTCCAGGGAGGACCTGGCCTGGCAGTTCGGGCTGGACTGTTCCCATTGAGGCGCAGGGTCAAGACTGATTTGCATATGGCTGGGTCCAAACTGGAATGGCATGGTGAGCAAAAAACAATGGATTTAGGCCCAGATCTCTGTACTGGGGTGAATGTATGACATTGTTCTGCATTCTGTCCATCAACTGTTGTTTTTGCATTTGTCACCCCGAGTGGGATGGGTATGCCCAGACGTGGGTCCCGTGCTCTCCATGCCACTGGAGTCAAGCTATCCTGGCTCATGAGGGCTGAAAGCCCGAAACCGGTCCTAGGATGCTTGTTTGCAGTCCAGGGAGGACCTAGCTTGGCACTTCGGGCTGGACTGTTCCCATTGAGGCGCAGGGTCAAGACTGATTTGCATATGGCTGGGTCCAAACTGGAATGGCATGGTGAGCAAAAAAACAATGGATTTAGGCCCAGATCTCTGTACTGGGGTGAATGTATGACATTGTTCTGCATTCTGTCCATCAACTGTTGTTTTTGCATTTGTCACCCCGAGTGGGATGGGTATGCCCAGACGTGGGTCCCGTGCTCTCCATGCCACTGGAGTCAAGCTATCCTGGCTGATGAGGGCTGAAAGCCCGAAACCGGTCCTAGGATGCTTGTTTGCAGTCCAGGGAGGACCTGGCCTGGCAGTTCGGGCTGGACTGTTCCCATTGAGGTGCAGGGTCAAGACTGATTTGCATATGGCTGGGTCCAAACTGGAATGGCATGGTGAGCAAAAAACAATGGATTTAGGCCCAGATCTCTGTACTGGGGTGAATGTATGACATTGTTATGCATTCTGTCCATCAACTGTTGTTTTTGCATTTGTCACCCCGAGTGGGACGGGTATGCCCAGACGTGGGTCCCGTGCTCTCCATGTCACTGGAGTCAAGCTATCCTGGCTGGTGAGGGCTGAAAGCCCGAAACCGGTCCTAGGATGCTTGTTTGCAGTCCAGGGAGGACCTGGCCTGGCAGTTCGGGCTGGACTGTTCCCATTGAGGCGCAGGGTCAAGACTGATTTGCATATGGCTGGGTTCAAACTGGAATGGCATGGTGAGCAAAAAACAATGGATTTAGGCCCAGATCTCTGTACTGGGGTGAATGTATGACATTGTTCTGCATTCTGTCCATCAACTGTTGTTTTTGCATTTGTCACCCCGAGTGGGATGGGTATGCCCAGACGTGGGTCCCATGCTCTCCATGCCACTGGAGTCAAGCTATCCTGGCTGATGAGGGCTGAAAGCCCGAAACCGGTCCTAGGATGCTTGTTTCCAGTCCAGGGAGGACCTGGCCTGGCAGTTCGGGCTGGACTGTTCCCATTGAGGTGCAGGGTCAAGACTGATTTGCATATGGCTGGGTCCAAACTGGAATGGCATGGTGAGCAAAAACAATGGATTTAGGCCCAGATCTCTGTACTGGGGTGAATGTATGACATTGTTCTGCATTCTGTCCATCAACTAGTTGTTTTTGCATTTGTCACCCCGAGTGGGACGGGTATGCCCAGACGTGGGTCCCGTGCTCTCCATGCCACTGGAGTCAAGCTATCCTGGCTGATGAGGGCTGAAAGCCGAAACAGGTCCTAGTATGCTTGTTTGCAGTCCAGGGAGGACCTGGCCTGGCAGTTCGGGCTGGACTGTTCCCATTGGGCGCAGGGTCAAGACTGATTTGCATATGGCTGGGTCCAAACTGGAATGGCATGGTGAGCAAAAAAACAATGGATTTAGGCCCAGATCTCTGTACTGGGGTGAATGTATGACATTGTTCTGCATTCTGTCCATCAATTGTTTTTTTTTTTTGCATTTGTCACCCCGAGTGGGACGGGTATGCCCAGACGTGGGTCCCGTGCTCTCCATGCCACTGGAGTCAAGCTATCCTGGCTGGTGAGGGCTGAAAGCCCGAAACCGGTCCTAGGATGCTTGTTTGCAGTCCAGGGAGGACCTGGCCTGGCAGTTCGGGCTGGACTGTTCCCATTGAGGCGCAGGGTCAAGACTGATTTGCATATGGCTGGGTCCAAACTGGAATGGCATGGTGAGCAAAAAACAATGGATTTAGGCCCAGATCTCTGTACTGGGGTGAATGTATGACATTGTTCTGCATTCTGTCCATCAACTGTTGTTTTTGCATTTGTCACCCCGAGTGGGATGGGTATGCCCAGGCGTGGGTCCCGTGCTCTCCATGCCACTGGAGTCAAGCTATCCTGGCTGATGAGGGCTGAAAACCCGAAACCGGTCCTAGGATGCTTGTTTCCAGTCCAGGGAGGGCCTAGCCTGGCACTTCGGGCTGGACTGTTCCCATTGGGTGCAGGGTCAAGACTGATTTGCATATGGCTGGGCCCAAACTGGAATGGCATGGTGAGCAAAAAAACAATGGATTTAGGCCCAGATCTCTGTACTGGGGTGAATGTATGACATTGTTCTGCATTCTGTCCATCAACTGTTGTTTTTGCATTTGTCACCCTGAGTGGGACGGGTATGCCCAGACGTGGGTCCCGTGCTCTCCATGCCACTGGAGTCAAGCTATCCTGGCTGGTGAGGGCTGAAAGCCCGAAACCGGTCCTAGGATGCTTGTTTTCAGTCCAGGGAGGACCTTTCCTGGCAGTTCGGGCTGGACTGTTCCCATTGAGGTGCAGGGTCAAGACTGATTTGCATATGGCTGGGTCCAAACTGGAATGGCATGGTGAGCAAAAAACAATGGATTTAGGCCCAGATCTCTGTACTGGGGTGAATGTATGACATTGTTCTGCATTCTGTCCATCAATTGTTTTTTCTTTTTGCATTTGTCACCCCGAGTGGGACGGGTATGCCCAGACGTGGGTCCCGTGCTCTCCATGCCACTGGAGTCAAGCTATCCTGGCTGAATGAGGGCTGAAAGCCCAAAACCGGTCCTAGGATGCTTGTTTGCAGTCCAGGGAGGACCTGGCCTGGCAGTTCGGGCTGGACTGTTCCCATTGAGGCGCAGGGTCAAGACGGATTTGCATATGGCTGGGTCCAAACTGGAATGGCATGGTGAGCAAAAAAACGATGGATTTAGGCCCAGATCTCTGTACTGGGGTGAATGTATGACATTGTTCTGCATTCTGTCCATCAACTTATTTTGCATTTGTCACCCCGAGTGGGACGGGTATGCCCAGACGTGGGTCCCGTGCTCTCCATGCCACTGGAGTCAAGCTATCCTGGATGATGAGGGCTGAAAGCCCGAAACCGGTCCTAGGATGCTTGTTTCCAGTCCAGGGAGGACCTGGCCTGGCACTTCGGGCTGGACTGTTCCCATTGGGCGCAGGGTCAAGACTGATTTGCATATAGCTGGGTCCAAACTGGAATGGCATGGTGAGCAAAAAAACGATGGATTTAGGCCCAGATCTCTGTACTGGGGTGAATGTATGACATTGTTCTGCATTCTGTCCATCAATTGTTTTGTTTTTTTGCATTTGTCACCCCGAGTGGGACGGGTATGCCCAGACGTGGGTCCCGTGCTCTCCATGCCACTGGAGTCAAGCTATCCTGGCTGGTGAGGGCTGAAAGCCCGAAACCGGTCCTAGGATGCTTGTTTGCAGTCCAGGGAGGACCTTGCCTGGCAGTTCGGGCTGGACTGTTCCCATTGAGGTGCAGGGTCAAGACTGATTTGCATATGGCTGGGTCCAAACTGGAATGGCATGGTGAGCAAAAAAGCGATGGATTTAGGCCCAGATCTCTGTACTGGGGTGAATGTATGACATTGTTCTGCATTCTGTCCATCAATTGTTGTTTTTGGCATTTGTCACCCCGAGTGGGACGGGTATGCCCAGACGTGGGTCCCGTGCTCTCCATGCCACTGGAGTCAAGCTATCCTGGCTGATGAGGGCTGAAAGCCCGAAACCGGTCCTAGGATGCTTGTTTCCAGTCCAGGGAGGACCTGGCTTGGCAGTTCGGGCTGGACTGTTCCCATTGAGGCGCAGGGTCAAGACTGATTTGCATATAGCTGGGTCCAAACTGGAATGGCATGGTGAGCAAAAAAACGATGGATTTAGGCCCAGATTTCTGTACTGGGGTGAATGTATGACATTGTTCTGCATTCTGTCCATCAACTGTTGTTTTTGCATTTGTCACCCCGAGTGGGATGGGTATGCCCAGACGTGGGTCCCGTGCTCTCCATGCCACTGGAGTCAAGCTATCCTGGCTGGTGAGGGCTGAAAGCCCGAAACCGGTCCTAGGATGCTTGTTTGCAGTCCAGGGAGGACCTGGCCTGGCAGTTCGGGCTGGACTGTTCCCATTGAGGCACAGGGTCAAGACTGATTTGCATATGGCTGGGTCCAAACTGGAATGGCATGGTGAGCAAAAAAACGATGGATTTAGGCCCAGATCTCTGTACTGGGGTGAATGTATGACATTGTTCTGCATTCTGTCCATCAACTGTTGTTTTTGCATTTGTCACCCCGAGTGGGACGGGTATGCCCAGACGTGGGTCCCGTGCTCTCCATGCCACTGGAGTCAAGCTATCCTGGCTGATGAGGGCTGAAAGCCCGAAACCGGTCCTAGGATGCTTGTTTGCAGTCCAGGGAGGACCTGGCCTGGCACTTCGGGCTGGACTGTTCCCATTGAGGCGCAGGGTCAAGACTGATTTGCATATGGCTGGGTCCAAACTGGAATGGCATGGTGAGCAAAAAAACGATGGATTTAGGCCCAGATCTCTGTACTGGGGTGAATGTATGACATTGTTCTGCATTCTGTCCATCAACTGTTGTTTTTGCATTTGTCACCCCGAGTGGGATGGGTATGCCCAGACGTGGGTCCCGTGCTCTCCATGCCACTGGAGTCAAGCTATCCTGGCTGATGAGGGCTGAAAGCCCGAAACCGGTCCTAGGATGCTTGTTTCCAGTCCAGGGAGGACCTAGCCTGGCAGTTCGGGCTGGACTGTTCCCATTGAGGTGCAGGGTCAAGACTGATTTGCATATGGCTGGGTCCAAACTGGAATGGCATGGTGAGCAAAAAAACAATGGATTTAGGCCCAGATCTCTGTACTGGGGTGAATGTATGACATTGTTCTGCATTCTGTCCATCAATTGTTGTTTTTGCATTTGTCACCCCGAGTGGGACGGGTATGCCCAGACGTGGGTCCCGTGCTCTCCATGTCACTGGAGTCAAGCTATCCTGGCTGATGAGGGCTGAAACCCCGAAACCGGTCCTAGGATGCTTGTTTGCAGTCCAGGGAGGACCTGGCCTGGCAGTTCGGGCTGGACTGTTCCCATTGAGGCGCAGGGTCAAGACTGATTTGCATATGGCTGGGTCCAAACTGGAATGGCATGGTGAGCAAAAAAACAATGGATTTAGGCCCAGATCTCTGTACTGGGGTGAATGTATGACATTGTTCTGCATTCTGTCCATCAACTGTTGTTTTTTGCATTTGTCACCCCGAGTGGGATGGGTATGCCCAGACGTGGGTCCCATGCTCTCCATGCCACTGGAGTCAAGCTATCCTGGCTGATGAGGGCTGAAAGCCCGAAACCGGTCCTAGGATGCTTGTTTGCAGTCCAGGGAGGACCTAGCCTGGCAGTTCGGGCTGGACTGTTCCCATTGAGGTGCAGGGTCAAGACTGATTTGCATATGGCTGGGTTCAAACTGGAATGGCATGGTGAGCAAAAAACAATGGATTTAGGCCCAGATCTCTGTACTGGGGTGAATGTATGACATTGTTCTGCATTCTGTCCATCAACTAGTTTTTTTTGCATTTGTCACCCCGAGTGGGACGGGTATGCCCAGACGTGGGTCCCGTGCTCTCCATGCCACTGGAGTCAAGCTATCCTGGCTGGAGAGGGCTGAAAGCCCGAAACAGGTCCTAGGATGCTTGTTTGCAGTCCAGGGAGGACCTGGCCTGGCAGTTCGGGCTGGACTGTTCCCATTGAGGCGCAGGGTCAAGACTGATTTGCATATGGCTGGGTCCAAACTGGAATGGCATGGTGAGCAAAAAAACAATGGATTTAGGCCCAGATCTCTGTACTGGGGTGAATGTATGACATTGTTCTGCATTCTGTCCATCAATTGTTTGTCTTTTGCATTTGTCACCCCGAGTGGGACGGGTATGCCCAGACGTGGGTCCCGTGCTCTCCATGCCACTGGAGTCAAGCTATCCTGGCTGGTGAGGGCTGAAAGCCCGAAACCGGTCCTAGGATGCTTGTTTGCAGTCCAGGGAGGACCTGGCCTGGCAGTTCGGGCTGGACTGTTCCCATTGAGGCGCAGGGTCAAGACTGATTTGCATATGGCTGGGTCCAAACTGGAATGGCATGGTGAGCAAAAAAACAATGGATTTAGGCCCAGATCTCTGTACTGGGGTGAATGTATGACATTGTTCTGCATTCTGTCCATCAACTGTTGTTTTTGCATTTGTCACCCCGAGTGGGATGGGTATGCCCAGACGTGGGTCCCGTGCTCTCCATGCCACTGGAGTCAAGCTATCCTGGCTGATGAGGGCTGAAAGCCCGAAACCGGTCCTAGGATGCTTGTTTCCAGTCCAGGGAGGGCCTAGCCTGGCACTTCGGGCTGGACTGTTCCCATTGGGTGCAGGGTCAAGACTGATTTGCATATGGCTGGGCCCAAACTGGAATGGCATGGTGAGCAAAAAAACAATGGATTTAGGCCCAGATCTCTGTACTGGGGTGAATGTATGACATTGTTCTGCATTCTGTCCATCAATTGTTTTTTTTTTTTGCATTTGTCACCCTGAGTGGGACGGGTATGCCCAGACGTGGGTCCCGTGCTCTCCATGCCACTGGAGTCAAGCTATCCTGGCTGGTGAGGGCTGAAAGCCCGAAACCGGTCCTAGGATGCTTGTTTTCAGTCCAGGGAGGACCTTGCCTGGCAGTTCGGGCTGGACTGTTCCCATTGGGTGCAGGGTCAAGACTGATTTGCATATGGCTGGGTCCAAACTGGAATGGCATGGTGAGCAAAAAAACAATGGATTTAGGCCCAGATCTCTGTACTGGGGTGAATGTATGACATTGTTCTGCATTCTGTCCATCAATTGTTTTTTCTTTTTGCATTTGTCAGCCCGAGTGGGACGGGTATGCCCAGACGTGGGTCCCGTGCTCTCCATGCCACTGGAGTCAAGCTATCCTGGCTGGTGAGGGCTGAAAGCCCGAAACCGGTCCTAGGATGCTTGTTTGCAGTCCAGGGAGGACCTGGCCTGGCAGTTCGGGCTGGACTGTTCCCATTGAGGCGCAGGGTCAAGACTGATTTGCATATGGCTGGGTCCAAACTGGAATGGCATGGTGAGCAAAAAACAATGGATTTAGGCCCAGATCTCTGTACTGGGGTGAATGTATGACATTGTTCTGCATTCTGTCCATCAATTGTTGTTTTTGCATTTGTCACCCCGAGTGGGATGGGTATGCCCAGACGTGGGTCCCGTGCTCTCCATGCCACTGGAGTCAAGCTATCCTGGCTGATGAGGGCTGAAAGCCCGAAACCGGTCCTAGGATGCTTGTTTGCAGTCCAGGGAGGACCTGGCCTGGCAGTTCGGGCTGGACTGTTCCCATTGAGGTGCAGGGTCAAGACTGATTTGCATATGGCTGGGCCCAAACTGGAATGGCATGGTGAGCAAAAAAACAATGGATTTAGGCCCAGATCTCTGTACTGGGGTGAATGTATGACATTGTTCTGCATTCTGTCCATCAATTTTTATTTTTTTTGCATTTGTCACCCTGAGTGGGACGGGTATGCCCAGACGTGGGTCCCGTGCTCTCCATGCCACTGGAGTCAAGCTATCCTGGCTGATGAGGGCTGAAAGCCCGAAACCGGTCCTAGGATGCTTGTTTTCAGTCCAGGGAGGACCTGGCCTGGCAGTTCGGGCTGGACTGTTCCCATTGGGGTGCAGGGTCAAGACTGATTTGCATATGGCTGGGTCCAAACTGGAATGGCATGGTGAGCAAAAAAACGATGGATTTAGGCCCAGATCTCTGTACTGGGGTGAATGTATGACATTGTTCTGCATTCTGTCCATCAACTGTTGTTTTTGCATTTGTCACCCCGAGTGGGACGGGTATGCCCAGACGTGGGTCCCGTGCTCTCCATGCCACTGGAGTCAAGCTATCCTGGCTGATGAGGGCTGAAAGCCCGAAACCGGTCCTAGGATGCTTGTTTCCAGTCCAGGGAGGACCTGGCCTGGCAGTTCGGGCTGGACTGTTCCCATTGAGGCGCAGGGTCAAGACTGATTTGCATATGGCTGGGTCCAAACTGGAATGGCATGGTGAGCAAAAAAACGATGGATTTAGGTCCAGAACTCTGTACTGGGGTGAATGTATGACATTGTTCTGCATTCTGTCCATCAATTGTTGTTTTTGCATTTGTCACCCCGAGTGGGACGGGTATGCCCAGACGTGGGTCCCGTGCTCTCCATGCCACTGGAGTCAAGCTATCCTGGCTGATGAGGGCTGAAAGCCCGAAACCGGTCCTAGGATGCTTGTTTGCAGTCCAGGGAGGACCTGGCCTGGCAGTTCGGGCTGGACTGTTCCCATTGAGGCGCAGGGTCAAGACTGATTTGCATATGGCTGGGTCCAAACTGGAATGGCATGGTGAGCAAAAAAACACTGGATTTAGGCCCAGATCTCTGTACTGGGGTGATTGTATGACATTGTTCTGCATTCTGTCCATCAATTGTTGTTTTTGCATTTGTCACCCCGAGTGGGACGGGTATGCCCAGACGTGGGTCCCGTGCTCTCCATGCCACTGGAGTCAAGCTATCCTGGCTGGTGAGGGCTGAAAGCCCGAAACCGGTCCTAGGATGCTTGTTTGCAGTCCAGGGAGGACCTGGCCTGGCAGTTCGGGCTGGACTGTTCCCATTGAGGTGCAGGGTCAAGACTGATTTGCATATGGCTGGGTCCAAACTGGAATGGCATGGTGAGCAAAAAAACAATGGATTTAGGCCCAGATCTCTGTACTGGGGTGAATGTATGACATTGTTCTGCATTCTGTCCATCAATTGTTGTTTTTGCATTTGTCACCCCGAGTGGGATGGGTATGCCCAGACGTGGGTCCCGTGCTCTCCATGCCACTGGAGTCAAGCTATCCTGGCTGATGAGGGCTGAAAGCCCGAAACCGGTCCTAGGATGCTTGTTTGCAGTCCAGGGAGGACCTGGCCTGGCAGTTCGGGCTGGACTGTTCCCATTGAGGTGCAGGGTCAAGACTGATTTGCATATGGCTGGGTCCAAACTGGAATGGCATGGTGAGCAAAAAAACAATGTATTTAGGCCCAGATCTCTGTACTGGGGTGAATGTATGACATTGTTCTGCATTCTGTCCATCAATTGTTGTTTTTTGCATTTGTCACCCCGAGTGGGACGGGTATGCCCAGACGTGGGTCCCGTGCTCTCCATGCCACTGGAGTCAAGCTATCCTGGCTGATGAGGGCTGAAAGCCCGAAACCGGTCCTAGGATGCTTGTTTGCAGTCCAGGGAGGACCTGGCCTGGCAGTTCGGGCTGGACTGTTCCCATTGAGGCGCAGGGTCAAGACTGATTTGCATATGGCTGGGTCCAAACTGGAATGGCATGGTGAGCAAAAAACAATGGATTTAGGCCCAGATCTCTGTACTGGGGTGAATGTATGACATTGTTCTGCATTCTGTCCATCAACTGTTGTTTTTGCATTTGTCACCCCGAGTGGGATGGGTATGCCCAGACGTGGGTCCCGTGCTCTCCATGCCACTGGAGTCAAGCTATCCTGGCTGATGAGGGCTGAAAGCCCGAAACCGGTCCTAGAATGCTTGTTTCCAGTCCAGTGAGGGCCTAGCCTGGCACTTCCGGCTGGACTGTTCAAATTGGGCGCAGGGTCAAGACTGATTTGCATATGGCTGGGTCCAAACTGGAATGGCATGGTGAGCAAAAAAACTATGGATCTAGGCCCAGATCTCTGTACTGGGGTGAATGTATGACATTGTTCTGCATTCTGTCCATCAACTGTTGTTTTTGCATTTGTCACCCCGAGTGGGATGGGTATGCCCAGACGTGGGTCCCGTGCTCTCCATGCCACTGGAGTCAAGCTATCCTGGCTGATGAGGGCTGAAAGCCCGAAACTGGTCCTAGGATGCTTGTTTCCAGTCCAGGGAGGACCTGGCCTGGCAGTTCGGGCTGGACTGTTCCCATTGAGGCGCAGGGTCAAGACTGATTTGCATATGGCTGGGTCCAAACTGGAATGGCATGGTGAGCAAAAAACAATGGATTTAGGCCCAGATCTCTGTACTGGGGTGAATGTATGACATTGTTCTGCATTCTGTCCATCAACTGTTGTTTTTTGCATTTGTCACCCCGAGTGGGACGGGTATGCCCAGACGTGGGTCCCGTGCTCTCCATGCCACTGGAGTCAAGCTATCCTGGCTGGTGAGGGCTGAAAGCCCGAAACCGGTCCTAGGATGCTTGTTTGCAGTCCAGGGAGGACCTGGCCTGGCAGTTCGGGCTGGACTGTTCCCATTGGGCGCAGGGTCAAGACTGATTTGCATATGGCTGGGTCCAAACTGGAATGGCATGGTGAGCAAAAAAACAATGGATTTAGGCCCAGATCTCTGTACTGGGGTGAATGTATGACATAGTTCTGCATTCTGTCCATCAATTGTTGTTTTTGCATTTGTCACCCCGAGTGGGATGGGTATGCCCAGACGTGGGTCCCGTGCTCTCCATGCCACTGGAGTCAAGTTATCCTGGCTGGTGAGGGCTGAAAGCCCGAAACCGGTCCTAGGATGCTTGTTTGCAGTCCAGGGAGGACCTGGCTTGGCAGTTCGGGCTGGACTGTTCCCATGAGGCGCAGGGTCAAGACTGATTTGCATATGGCTGGGTCCAAACTGGAATGGCATGGTGAGCAAAAAAACGATGGATTTAGGCCCAGATCTCTGTACTGGGGTGAATGTATGACATTGTTCTGCATTCTGTCCATCAATTGTTGTTTTTGCATTTGTCACCCCGAGTGGGATGGGTATGCCCAGACGTGGGTCCCGTGCTCTCCATGCCACTGGAGTCAAGCTATCCTGGCTGATGAGGGCTGAAAGCCCGAAACCGGTCCTAGGATGCTTGTTTCCAGTCCAGGGAGGACCTGGCCTGGCAGTTCGGGCTGGACTGTTCCCATTGAGGCGCAGGGTCAAGACTGATTTGCATATGGCTGGGTCCAAACTGGAATGGCATGGTGAGCAAAAAAACAATGGATTTAGGCCCAGATCTCTGTACTGGGGTGAATGTATGACATTGTTCTGCATTCTGTCCATCAATTGTTTTTTCTTTTTGCATTTGTCACCCCGAGTGGGACGGGTATGCCCTGACGTGGGTCCCGTGCTCTCCATGCCACTGGAGTCAAGCTATCCTGGCTGGTGAGGGCTGAAAGCCCGAAACCGGTCCTAGGATGCTTGTTTGCAGTCCAGGGAGGACCTGGCCTGGCAGTTCGGGCTGGACTGTTCCCATTGGGCGCAGGGTCAAGACTGATTTGCATATGGCTGGGTTCAAACTGGAATGGCATGGTGAGCAAAAAACAATGGATTTAGGCCCAGATCTCTGTACTGGGGTGAATGTATGACATTGTTCTGCATTCTGTCCATCAACTGTTGTTTTTGCATTTGTCACCCCGAGTGGGATGGGTATGCCCAGACGTGGGTCCCGTGCTCTCCATGCCACTGGAGTCAAGCTATCCTGGCTGATGAGGGCTGAAAGCCCGAAACCGGTCCTAGGATGCTTGTTTCCAGTCCAGGGAGGGCCTGGCCTGGCACTTCGGGCTGGACTGTTCCCATTGAGGCGCAGGGTCAAGACTGATTTGCATATGGCTGGGTCCAAACTGGAATGGCATGGTGAGCAAAAAACGATGGATTTAGGCCCAGATCTCTGTACTGGGGTGAATGTATGACATTGTTCTGCATTCTGTCCATCAACTTTTGTTTTTGCATTTGTCACCCCGAGTGGGACGGGTATGCCCAGACGTGGGTCCCGTGCTCTCCATGCCACTGGAGTCAAGCTATCCTGGCTGGTGAGGGCTGAAAGCCCGAAACCGGTTCTAGGATGCTTGTTTGCAGTCCAGGGAGGACCTGGCCTGGCAGTTCGGGCTGGACTGTTCCCATTGGGCGCAGGGTCAAGACTGATTTGCATATGGCTGGGTCCAAACTGGAATGGCATGGTGAGCAAAAAAACGATGGATTTAGGCCCAGATCTCTGTACTGGGGTGAATGTATGACATTGTTCTGCATTCTGTCCATCAATTTTTGTTTTTTGCATTTGTCACCCCGAGTGGGACGGGTATGCCCAGACGTGGGTTCGTGCTCTCCATGCCACTGGAGACAAGCTATCCTGGCTGGTGAGGGCTGAAAGCCCGAAACCGGTCCTAGGATGCTTGTTTGCAGTCCAGGGAGGACCTTGCCTGGCAGTTCGGGCTGGACTGTTCCCATTGGGTGCAGGGTCAAGACTGATTTGCATATGGCTGGGTCCAAACTAGAATGGCATAGTGAGCAAAAAACGATGGATTTAGGCCCAGATCTCTGTACTGGGGTGAATGTATGACATTGTTCTGCATTCTGTCCATCAACTTTTATTTTTGCATTTGTCACCCGAGTGGGACGGGTATGCCCAGACGTGGGTCCCGTGCTCTCCATGCCACTGGAGTCAAGCTATCCTGGCTGGTGAGGGCTGAAAGCCCGAAACCGGTCCTAGGATGCTTGTTTGCAGTCCAGGGAGGACCTTGCCTGGCAGTTCGGGCTGGACTGTTCCCATTGAGGTGCAGGGTCAAGACTGATTTGCATATGGCTGGGTCCAAACTGGAATGGCATGGTGAGCAAAAAAGATGGATTTAGGCCCAGATCTCTGTACTGGGGTGAATGTATGACATTGTTCTGCATTCTGTCCATCAATTTTTATTTTTTGCATTTGTCACCCGAGTGGGACGGGTATGCCCAGACGTGGGTCCCGTGCTCTCCATGCCACTGGAGTCAAGCTATCCTGGCTGGTGAGGGCTGAAAGCCCGAAACCGGTCCTAGGATGCTTGTTTGCAGTCCAGGGAGGACCTTGCCTGGCAGTTCGGGCTGGACTGTTCCCATTGGGTGCAGGGTCAAGACTGATTTGCATATGGCTGGGTCCAAACTGGAATGGCATGGTGAGCAAAAAAAAGATGGATTTAGGCCCAGATCTCTGTACTGGGGTGAATGTATGACATTGTTCTGCAGTCTGTCCATCAATTTTCTTTTTTTTTTTTTTTTGCAGTAATATAGTTAAGGCCATGGCTGATGGTGGTTATGTCAGGGTCCTGTTTTTGGCCCACTGCATCAACATCATTGTACAGGACTGTCTCAAAAAAGAAGACCAAGTAAGCAACTTACTGTACACCTGCAGAATAATCAGCACTCATTTCATCCATTAATTTAAAGCCCGGAAACAGCTGAGGGTCAATTCGCGTGATAATAGAATGCCTGTTAATGCACAGGAAGTGCCAACACACTGGAACTCCACTTCTTACATGCTTCAACACCTTTTTTAGCAGTACAGAACTATCAATGAATATGTGATGCAAAGAGGGGATGCAGCTGTAAAAGGCATGATCATTGAGATGGAATGGGGCTGCTTCCTTTTGAGGTGCTCACATGGGAAGTCAGCAAGGAGTACAGTACCATGGGCCAAGCTATCCCATTGTTGCACATGCTACAGTAACAGCTAAAGGAGGTATCTGCAATATACATAGTTTGGAGGGAAAAAAAGATGTGTATGACTTGCTGGAGAGCTTAATCCTTTGTTTTCTGCTAATACAAGGGTGCAAAGAGGCATTTTGTGCTCCAAACATTACATCTCTGCCACAATTCTTGATCCACGGTACAAACCATTACTGTCCACTTTCATACCTTTTACAGACGGGAAAACACAACACATGGACAGCTGAGCAAGGCAGTGAGCTAGAACAAGAACGGCAGGGAATTAGAGGCCCACAAGTCCTGTGGGGCAGCCTTCAAGGTCAGAGCCTGAGGGCAGTGCTGTTGGCTCACAGCAGGCAAAACCAATGATAAGAACACCACCAACAACACCAAGACCAAGAGCATCAGCCCCCAAATCTGCAACTGAATTGTTTCTACTGGCAGAGCTTAAGTCCAGTGCAGAGGAGAAGGCAAAGGCGGTAGATCAAAGTGGAGCACCAGCAATGAACATTGAGCAAATGGTCTAGGCCTATCTGGATGATGAAACAGAGGTCTACCTTGATCAAAACTCATTGGTGTATTGGTATGGGAAGAGGCGCCAATGGCCAGTGCCCAGCAGTTTGACAATAATCTATCTGGCTTGCCCTGTTGCCAGTGTCTCTGCTGAGCGAGTTTTCAGTGCTGCTGGTGCCGTTGTCATCTTGAGAAGGACCAGTCTCTTGCCCCAAAACGTGGAGAAATTAACCATGATCAAAATGAATCAGCACTTTATACCACCAGATTACACCATACGTGAAGTACCACAGGAGGAAGATGACGGGGACTCAGATCATGGAAGTAGTGTGTTAGATGACCTACTTCACACACAGGCAGGCATCATTTAGTTCACCTTTCACCCATCTTTCACCCACCCACCCATGCGTGTATCCTATTAACCACCTATGCATCTTTTCACCCAGCCATACTTCTCTGCCAGCCATATTACATTTCACCCGTCCTTCCTCCTTCATCCTTCTTTCACAACAACCCATCAAGGTCTGACTCTTCTTCATGAAACATTCTCTGCTGAGTTGAAGATAGAAGAGGCTACCATTAGTTACTCAACTCCCGCTGTATATGCTATGGCTAAGTACAGAGGGGTGTCTTCAACTGTTCACAACTTAGTCTCACTCTCCACAGTACAATGTCAATAAGCAAGCAATATGACTTACCATCGCCCACCACTGCTACTGGCTCACCCCTGCAGCTGCCGCATCGGCTCCCTGGATGGTGCCACCATCCCTGCTGGCCCCGGCACTTATGGTCGGTGCTGCTAGAAAAAACATTAAACATTTTTTAGATGCCGTATGCGCCTCCCCCTGTTTATTTTTTTCTGTAGCAAAATTTAAAATACATACACCACTGTAAAGGTCTGTACCATATTACTTTATATGTATTCTTTATTGTTGTAGTCCTTTCTTCCTGTTACTCATTGTTCATAACGTTCTGTATTACTCACCTGTTCTGAGTTCCTGGCGTGCGCATCTGCAAACATGTTTATGTTTGAAGGTGCGCCGCTCGTAATGCTGTTTTCCAACGAGGCATGTCAACTGTTGAACAGTCATTGACGGTTCATGCTTCGTTGGAAACAGATGCACTCCCGTGATTTTGCTGCTGTGCCAGAATAAACCTTTTTTGGATTTATCTTCACTCGTCTGATCTTTTCCGTGCATTTACTATTTACCTGGCACTTCACATTTGGCGACGATTTTTCGAGCAGCTTTTTCACCACATTTTGTGCACTTACTTCAACTTACGTATCGGCTTCAACTTACTGCTCTTATTGGACAGCTGATGCCTTCATTCTGCCTTCTTCTCCCACCTCGATCCGACCTCTGCACTGCTTTCTACCCAATTTTGAAGTTTTTGGGTACTTCAAGGAAAACACGTCATTTCATTTGACGTCTACTCTTTAACGTGATGACGTAATCACGCAATGTTGGCAGCCATGTTGAGTGTACTTGGAACATGTACACCTCCCTCTAGCCTTTCAATTACATCATTACGCTGTAACCCCTCAGCGGCCATTTTGGATTTACAATTTACAGCGTTTTGAGTATTTCTCTCAATTCCTTTAAGCAGTGTTAATTGGATTGTGTTTAATTTCGACATTTCACTGGATTTCTTCAAATAAAAAGGTAACTCATTGATTTTTGAATACTTTCTTCGATTTCATACAACCTTTCATCTATTTAAAGCAGTTTGGTGACTTTTGTCTTATACAATTAAGTGTCTACTTTCTTCACAAATTATAAGAATCATTTTGGCATTGCTTGGAGAAACATTATAAAGAGCCACTTTTACAATATACATATTAAAGAGAGAGAAAAGAATATTCTTTTAAAGACATTCCTTCAAGGCTATTTGTTAACGTTTATTCCAAGTTCATTCTACCCTTTTTCATCATAATTATTTGTCATTTCTTCAAATCAACAAATTGTTCATTTAAATCATTTTCTTCCTCTACCCGGCAAACCAAAAGAGTCTTGGAAAATTTGGTTTCGCAGTTTTGAAAGTTATCTTATTGCCATCGATGCTGATGAATATTCTCCAAAACGCAAGTTAGCAATACTTTACAGTCACTTAGGCAGCGCTGGTCATCAAGTATTTGATAATCTTCCTTCTTCTATTCCACCTCCTGGTGATGGTGATGGCTGGTATATCTTCACGGATGCTATTCCAAGACTTAATAAGAAGTTTTTAGAACACCTAATGTCATGCTGGAAAGATTTAATTTTATGAAGAGGAAGCAAGATCCCAATGAAACAGTGGAAGAGTTCATTTCTGTTTTAAGGACCTTAGCAGCAGACAGTAATTTTGGTGTTTCTCTTGATATGTACTTCAGAGACCAATTTGTTTACAGTTGTTTTCACAAAAAGATACAAGAACGCATTTTTAAGTTGCAGGGATCCTTCATTATCAGAAGTAATTGATATGGCCAAGAGTATTGAAAGAGCTATTTTCTCGTCAAAATGTATATCTAATGAGATTGATTCTCCCATTAATTTAGTACAAAATGAGTCTGTAATTGATGCTATTGCTGTCAAAAACAAGTTTACAGAACCTTTTCAAAGAAGAACAAACACCATTTGTTATAGATGTGGTTCAAAAACTCATCTTGGAAATAGTCCCATTTGTTCTGCTCTTGGTAAAAAATGTGTAAATTGTCATAAAATTGGACACTTTCAATCAGTTTGCAGAAGCAAACAGGTGGTTCAAGTCAGTTCAGTTATCTCACAAGATCTTGCTGATTTGAATGTTACCTCTCTTGATACACCCTTACAAAGTCTTAACATTAATGCTGTGGATTTAATTCCTCAAAGTCTTCCACAAAAAATAATTTTCTCCATTGATTCCAATGATCAGTCATCTTTATCTGAACGTGCAAAAGATCCCACTTGTGAAGTCATAATTGGTGATCTCAGTCTTGACATGATGGCAGACTCAGGCGCACCTGTTACCATCATTTCTGATACTATTTTTAAAAATCATTGAGCTTCTTCTATTTCCTTACAATGTTTAGACATAGTTCCCAAGGCTTATGGTGATAATGATATAGATATGCTGGGTTTCTTTTTGAAAAACTAACTTTTCTAGGTAAATGTATTCATACAAAAATATATGTTGCCATTAAGGGTAAAAATATTGTTGGGTGGCAGGATCTTGCCAAAATGGGTCTAAAATTAGTTCCTGGTTCAAAAAATCCTGTACAGCTCAAAGAAGTTTCAGTTTCCATGGTTTCAGAGAATTTTGATCCATTAATTCAAGATATCATTTCAGAAATTCCTGAAGTTTTCAGTACTTCTATAGGGAAAATTACAAATTTTGAACATCTCATCAAACTTAAGCCTGGAGCAATACCTGTTGCACACAAACTAAGATTTATCCCATTAAGTGTCAGAGAAGATCTTAGAAAATTACTCTATACCATGGTTTCTGAGGGAATTATTGAACCCACTGACTCCTCTGAATGGATCAGTCCAATTGTAATTGTCAGAAAAAAGGACTCCAGTATCCGTTTATGTGCTGACCTTTGCTCTCTCAACAAAAACATCATTGTTGACTGTCACCCTCTTCCTAAGATACAGGATTTATTAGCTGGCATTAGTGGTTCTACATTTTTCACATTACTAGACCTTCGATCTGCTTATCATCAAATTCCCCTCTCTCCTCATTCGACTGATCTTACTACTTTCATTACACCTTTTGGAGCATTTAAATATCTCCGAATTCTGTTTGGTTTGGCCTCTGCGGCCAGCGTTTTTCAAAGATTTATGGATTATATGTTAAAAGATATTAACTTTGTACAAGCTTACCAAGATGACGTACTCATTTACTCAAAAAATAAGAATGAACATGTTTACACTTTAAAAAAGGTTCTTTCCAGATTTAGGGAAGCTGGCATTACTTTAGGGAGAGACAAATGCAAATTCTTTGCCAATGAAATTGACTACTTAGGACACTCCATTTCTTCTATTGGGATCTAACCAATTTTTTCATTAACTCAAGCAATTTCTAATGTTGCCATTCCTAAGGACAAAAATTCTTTGAAATCTTTTTTAGGGATGACTGAGTACTACTCAAGATATATTCAAGGGTATGCCCAGATTGTTCAACCGTTATGTGTTCTTTTAAAAAAGAATTCCAAATTTGTGTGGTCAGAGATCAGTGATGCTTTTGATCTTGTCAAAAAGGTGATCACAGAAGCTCCTGCTTTGTCCTCTTTCACACCAGGTCTCAAATGTTCCATTTCTGTTGATGCCAGTCAACATGATTTAGGTGCCGTACTTTGTCAGTGGATTGGTGTGAAAGAACACACACTAGGTCTTGCTTCTAGAGCCCTTTTTAGTGCTGAAGTTAATTACAGCACAATAGAAAGAGAAGCGCTCGCATGTTCTTGGGCTGTTGAAAAATTCAAAAGTTTTATCTGGGGCACTCAGTTTGATTTTTATAGTGATCACAAACCTCTTTTACATTTACTTAATGGCAATGGTACTGGCAAGGCATCCGCCAGACGTGTTTGCATTCTGTCAAGGTTACATGAGTATAATTTTACCATAAAGCATATTTCTGGGGACACAATGTTAGAGCTCACTGTCTCTCTAGATTACCATTGGAATATAGTCACTCTGCCTCGAGATTTGATGATATTGAATGCGTTGTTGCATCTATTGAAGACTCTTTCTTTTCTTCTTTCACATTTACGCACACAGATTGGATTCAGGCATCTAGAGATGATTTCACTCTTCAGGCTGTCAAAAATATGATTATTTCTGGTTGGCCAAGAGAGCGTTCTCTTCCTGCCTCACTCAAATCTTATGCTCAAGTTTCTGATGATCTTTCCATTGTTAATGACATCATTATGCGAGGTGATCAATGTGTTCCTCCCATTGCTCTTCGCTTCAAGATTTTTCAAAATGCTCATGAGGATCATTTAGGTGTAGGTGCCACTTCTAGAAAATTGAAAGAACATTTCTGGTGGCCTGCATTAGATAAAGATGTTTCTCAATGGATTGACAGCTGCCAGATGTGTTTACTCTCTGATAAACACTGGAAGACTACTAAACTCCCTCTTCATTGTGTGCCTGTCCCTGAAGAAGCTTGGTTTAAGCTTGCCATCGATTTTGCTGGCCCTTTTGATTTACTACCTCATGATCAACGTTACATTATTGTTCTTATTGATTACTATTCAAAATGGGTTGATTTTGAATTTTTGTGACACACCCAATACGTTGTCAGTTATTAATTTTCTGAGCAGAGTTTTTCAATCTGAGGGTTCTCCCAGAGAAATTGTTACTGACAATGCTTCGCATTTTTCTTCCTCTTTAATGCAAGATTTTTTAGTTGCACATGATATAAAGCATCTTAAAGTTGCTTTATATTCTCCTTCATCCAATGGTCTAATTGAAAGGATGAACAGGTTTATTAAGGAAGGTATACAGTCTGCACTGGCTTGCAATTTCTCTGTTGAACCTTTTCTTAGAAAAATAATGTGGTCATATATTATTACTCCTCATACCACCACAGGTATTTCACCTTTCAGACTTCTCAAAAAAAGGGATCCCAACGGAAATTTTTGTCCGGGTTGGATTAAGCTTTTAAAGAAAAATGACAATTTATGTTTGGCTTGCCATGACAAGCACAACATGCAGAAAAATGTTTTAGCACAAAAAAAAGTTCAAAAGAAACATTTTGATTCTTCATTTTCTTTTTCTTCACATGATTTTCAAATTGGAGATTGGGTTTTAATTAAAAATCCTAATAGAGTTAAGAAAGGTGCCTCTAAGTTTTCATTACCTGTTCAAGTTCTCAAGACATCTAAAGGTTCACTCTTTTTAGATAAAAAGGGGTGGTGGAACAAGAGAGTTTTAGTCAAATTGTCTCCTGAACAAGCTACTAAAATTCTCACCTCAAAGTGCAACCTTTTTGAGGATAATTCAGATTTTTCTCATTTTCCTTTAGGTGCATCATCTGATATCTCCACCAGCACCTTAAACGATTCTCAAAGTGCTCAAGTTACCACTTCACACTCCACACCTTCCATTTCAGGTTCTCACAGATCGCATCATAATTGTTCAATACCTGTTAGGTTTAAAGATTTTTATATGTCTTGATTTAATTAACTTTTGTTTCACAGGTTATATTTTTCATTTTTGTATTGAAGGGAGATGATATAAAGGTCTGTACCATATTACTTTACATGTATTCTTTATTGTTGTAGTCCTTTCTTCCTGTTACTCATTGTTCATAACGTTCTGTATTGCTCACCTGTTCTGAGTTCCTGGCGTGCGCATCTGCAAACATGTTTATGTTTGAAGGTGCGCCACTCGTGATGCTGTTTTCCAACGAGGCATGTCAACTGTTGAACAGTCATTGACAGTTCATGCTTCGTTGGAAACAGATGCACTCCTGTGATTTTGCTGCTGTGCCAGAATAAACCTTTTTGGGATTTATCTTCACTTGTCTGATCTTTTACTTGGATTTACTATTTATCTGGCACTTCACAACCACACACATCACTAGCAATTCAGGTACAGTCACAGTATGTCCTATCAAAAATTATAAAATATCCGGTTGGGCATTTTGTTTTTGTTGGTGGCAATTTTTGAAAAGCCTCAGTCTCAAGAAGACAACCTGTAAAGGACTGAACTGAGTGGCTAGAGCTAATAGTGAATCTGAGTTTTTGAAAAGAAATAAGAGTGGCCAAGTGGCCGAAGAATTGGACATAAATTCTTCTTGATTGGCAAATGTAATGGTGCAGTCCTCCTCCTCTTCATACTTCCTTCCAGCCATGGTGCACAGTAATCAGTTCACCATCAACTGCTGCTTATAATAGTATGCCTAGATAAGAAGAAGACACAACTTTGGGGTGTCCAACGTGACCATGGCCACTCTCTTTTTAGTGATTGAGCATGAGAAAGTAAAAGAAAGCCTTCTCATCTCAACAAACGTGCGTAGACTACCTTACTTGGGTATGGATTCTGCATGGCAGAGTAGTAGTAGTACTAGCAGAGTGGTAAGTACCAATGGGTTCTCTGAGTCTTACAGTGCCACCACAAGGCAGTCCACAAAATATATATGGGGAGAGGGAAAGCTGACTGGAAAACCAGAAGAAAGGAAGCTACAGACAGAGGCAGTTTGAGGTGAAATACAGACACTAGAAATATAATAGGATAATACAGGGATAACAAGATTTTTGAAGCAGATAGATTAAAGAGGATTTGGGGGAAAAAATAAAACTAGGAAACAGGTAGAAAATAGTTCAAATTAGGGAGCAGTAAAAGTTAGGGAAATATATATTAATAGTAAGTTACAACGGGGGACTTACTGGGGTCAGCAGAGTCATCGGCTGCGGAGCATGTTTCCTGCTGGGAGGCAACTCCAGCTCCCTCACACGCCTCTGATTACCTCTTGCCCCTGGATGCTGATGCATGTAAGACATAATTAAAGAGCAAGAAATAATTGGTGGTAAATTTATATTCGGCAATTGCAATACCATTGAACTTTCCTAAATCATATTGACTAGTAGTAGACTAGTATCACGAACCATCCCATCAATTCCACATTTCCTAAACCTACCTAGCCCAGCTATTCCAAAGACTTTGGAATAATTTGCAATAAATAATATTTGCTTCTACGTTTCGATCTTATTCGCAATCATTCTCAACCCCCTTTGATGGGCCAACTCACTAAGTCTGCATTTTGTCTTTAAATGATTAGATGAATGCATGCATAGACCAAATTGGTTGTTTACTTGTCACTGTGCAAGCTACAAAAATGTTCTAAGAACTGAAGTGAGAGGACGTGCGGCGCTACATTTCTAATACTTACTATCTTAGTAGTGACAGGACAAAGGAAAGGAGTCTCTCTCTAGTCTGCATTACTTAACTTAAGTTCTTAAAAAATCACCCGAAGCGAGCGCAAAGTTGCAAGCAAGTACAATTAGGTAGTGCCGAGCACCTGTCTAGAATACCAATCACATAATATAAGATTTGTAAACGTTACATAACTTACCAGCATGTGAGCAGCATGCTTACTATTTTGGGCGCACCAGGAGCTCCTACCCGGACCCAGGCCTGCTGCCTGCTGCCTGCTGCCAGGGTGGAGGGGATGTGGCACTGCTCAAAAAACTAGTGCTGCTACCTCCACCTCTCAAAACAAGGCTCGGGGCTTCACCCATTCCGGCCGCCACCTTCCACAAGGAAGCCGGCTCTTCTTTGCCGCATTTTTGGCACTGGTCTCTGCCATGATGCTGGGGGAGGGCGGGGGGGAAGAAAATGTAGAAAGTATAAAAAAATTAAGGGAGAAGAAGGATGGAAGTAAACCAAGTAATAGAGAAAACCAGTAAAAAAACTCACTAAAATACACAAAAAGAAGAAAAAAACTGCAAAAGATACACTTAGGAAGACAGAGAGAAAGATAATAAATAAAAAAGATAAGAAAAAAGTTTTGGGAAAGAAGTATTGAAAAGATTTAAGCAGGATTGAAAAGTAGGCCCCAGCACCATAATGGAGAAGTAAAGAAAATGACTGTGTGGTGCAGTTCGCGCAATAGTTCCCCCCGAACACACAATCTGCGTTGCCGTATGGCAGAAACGTCATGCGAACGGGCGGGACAAGCAACTCTGCCTGCTTGTGGAACGTTGCATAGCACGGCAGAGTTTTTTACTGCTTTGCGGAGTTCCGCATAGCACGGCTATGCGAACTCCGCCCAGGGTTACCATTGATCCCTATCTTGCAGCAGG
The DNA here is from genome assembly GCA_963921515.1 of Calotriton arnoldi. Lineage (NCBI taxonomy): Eukaryota > Metazoa > Chordata > Amphibia > Caudata > Salamandridae > Calotriton > Calotriton arnoldi. Next base: position 263,124 of record CAWUFW010004652.1, read on the forward strand.
TGATGCATAGATTCTGATAATGCAACTGCATCGATGTGCACATTCTGGCAGATGCATCACTTTTACACTCACTTTCAAGCTCCCTGGACTAAGTTGGCACCACTTGGCAGAATAGGACTTATAGCAAGCAAAGTCCAGGTGCTGTTTGAGGATGGAAGTAATGTTTTTGATATGCCTGAGACTTCAACAACAGGAGGCAAGCCAACAAGCTCTTGGAGAAACTTTGGGATGTAGAGTTGCAGGGCCAGTCCTTCTCACTCTCAATCAAGAAGCAGCAGGCAGCAGTCCAGAACAGCAAAGCAGTTCAGCAAATTGGCAGTCCTTCCTACAGCACAGCAGTCCTCCTACCTGGCAGAGTGTACTCAGTTCCAACAGTGTTCTGATTTGATGGTGTCAAAAGTCCAGGACTTATCCCCAGTCGAACAGTACAGAATAATTGTAGGTAAAATAAATACCCAGATATCTAATAGGACATTGAGGTGTATTTTGTTGCCAAAGATCATGAGGGAGATCAGTAGAAGATGAATTGAACAATAACATTTCTGTTTTAGCTTGTTTTAACTTGTAGCCCCCATCTCTTCTATGTTTCATGAACACATTCATCATATTTTGTACATTCTCCTTGTCACTTTTGAAATAAAGGATGATGTCATCAGCGAATAATTTGATCTTTAACATCCCAGTTAATGGTGGGGCTATTGATTGATGATTATGAATTCTTATTGCTAGTGGCTCGATAAAAAAAGTAAACAGCGCAGGGGACATAGGGCAGACCTAACGAGTGGCCCTACTGATTTTCACCATGCCTGCTTCTTTAGAGTTGATAATCGCTTTGGCCACAGTGTCTTGGTAGAGATTTCTAAGCATTGTAAAAAAATTGATCAGGAAAACCAAATTTCCAGAGAAGAAAAAACAATGTTCCCCAATTGACCAGATGAAATGCTTTTTCTTCGGCCATCATCAAGGAGGCTCCCTTCTCTTCGTTACATGAAAAGTAATCAATCACTTGAATTAAAAAACTAGTTTTCGCCAATATTTGCCGACCCGGTAAAAATCCACTTTGATCTTTATGGATAAAATTGTTAGACAATAGAATGATATGAGTAGTCCATATTTGAGTAAAAAATGTATAATCTAAATTCAAAAGACCAATTGATCTATAGGAATTTACATTGATGGCCTTTATCTTTTTTAAGAAAACTAACAACTATTGATTCCTTAAAGGATTTAGGAATAGCCCTTCCTCACTATACTGATCGAACAAACTGACTAAAAAAGGAAACAATTTTTGTCAACATTTTTTAAGACTTCTATAGGGATGCCATCACTACCGCAGGTCTTGCCATTGGGCATATTTTTAAGTGCACGTACTGCCTCTGCAACCTGTATTTCCTCCAAGACTGCCTCTCTTTGTTCCCTAATGACTTGAAATAATGTAAGAGTACTAAAAACTGTTCTCGTCTAGCACTTTAAACAATCTCTGTTTTTTCATAGAAGTTACAATAGTGCTGAACAAAAACTGCATGATCTTGCTGCTTTCCTTAACCATAAGATGAATATCTGGGTTCTTGATCATATCTATAACCTGTTTACTCTTTAGCTGACCATGCAAAGAATTTGCCAATGTATTGGCTTTCATCATAATTTTTTGTTGGAATGCATTGTGCCTAATGATCTCTTAAATTTTAAAAAAGCCTCACATCTGCTTAGCTCTGGTAAGCTTTTCTTTTCTTGACTTCATATTCCCTATGTACATACTACCATTTACAGCACAATCTACTGCAGCTTGAAATGAACAGATGCTAATATTCCCCATGTTAAAAGTGATGCACTGGAGGCACACGTTGTTTTTAAGGGACTGTTAGGCTACAACATGGCTGTGAAATGAGGCTTTGAAGGCCTCCCACACTATACTCTTTAATAAAAAAATTGTGTGTTTTCCAACCAAATTGGGTCCGAAAGCAAAGAACAATAAAATCGTCATCTAGGCCTATTTTTTTGCTTGACATTTAACTTGAATTGATGCAAGGCTATAGAATGGTCTGGCAGTTGTGGTGTCATCATGAATATCGTGAGCAAACACAAAAAATCAATTTTGAACTTATAACTAGTGGCGCTAACACCTCCATTTCTCAATTATGGGATCAGAGGATCTCCACCCTGATCCCTTATGTGGGTTTTCACACAGATTTTCAGCCCCGGGAACCATTCCCGATAGATAAAATGGCAGCCGCAATTTCTATTTAGATTGCAATCAGCCAATCAGAGCATTCCTGTTAGCGCGTGCATCCGCGATTCATCGCGAAACCACTGTGAAATATCAGCGGCCTGAGATATCCCTATAAATTTGAACTTAAATTTCTAAACAAATATTGAACGGATTTACACCAAATAATCAAAAGGCACTTCCTCGAACCGACATCTACCTCATTGCCAAATTTGGTGCAAGTCCATTCAGCGGCTCGGGCTGTAGAGGTGGCTAAATGTTCCAATGGGAATTAACATTACAAACGCAACCTATTTCACACCCCAAATTCTTGGTCCCCACTGCACGGATCATCCCCAAACTTTCCCAATCAGTAGTACGCACTGTGACACATTTTTGGCATTTTGTCCTACAAATAGATTAAATTACACTGAAAGTAGAATTGACCTGTTTCATTTCACGAGAAAATTAAAACTTAAGAAATGGTATGGAAATAAAAAAGAGGGAGTGTCATCTATACCCAGTGTTGATTCTAATGTCACTATTGGAGACATAGAAACCTTACATACGTTGCGAGAATTGGAAGGTGGAGAGGGATGGATTGACAATCCACTAATAAGTCTGGCTGAGGAGAATTTGATAATTGATCGCGCCAGCACTAGTGTTTTTTAAACATAAATCCATGTTCTTACCCCAAATACACAGTGTCGCAATTGAGGTTTTTGAGAAAGGTGTCAAAAATGAATTTAAAAAACTTGACAAACGTAAAGCCCACAGTACAGTAATCTCACTCGTGAACAACATAAATCTATTAAAGAACTACAAGACAACAAATCTATAGTGATAAAAAAATCGGATAAGGGTGGGAACGTAGTTGTCTGGCCCATAGAGATGTATTTAAAGGAGGGCAAGAGACAACTTAATGATGAGAATAGCTTTGTGATTTCAGACAGAAAAAGTTATGAGAAAAGCAATGAGAGATATAAGGCTTATCTCGTTAACTGGAAAAATGAGAATTTACTAACTAATGAAGAAATTTAAATATCTGAACTGTGAATTTCCTAAGTTATCAGCAATGTATTTGTTGCCTAAGATTCATAAAGACAATAAAAATCCACCGGGAAGACCAAATGTTTCTTCCATGTGAAGTCTTTTTGAAAATACCTCAAAGTACATTGATTACTTTTTAAGACCATATGTGCAATCCCTCCCACCCTATGTGTGGGATACAGGAGATTTCCTAAGACTGATTGAGGATGTTATCTGGGAGAAAGACATGCTATTAATGACATTAGATTTCAACAGTTTGTACACATGCATACCGCATAACTTAGGTATGGATGCATGTCGCTATTTCCTAAAAAGCTGTGCGTTGTCTTATTTAATGCACACTGAAATGCTTTTGAATATGATGCATACTTGTTTAACCAACAATTTCTACATATTTGATCATGTGATCTATCGTCAAACCCAGGGGACGGCAATGGGAACCTGCTTCGCCCCAAGTTATGCAGGTTTGTACCTTGGCTGGTGGGAGGAGCAGGTGGCAGGGAACATCGAAGCCTTTAACCAACATGTCGTCCTCTGGGCCAGGTACATTGACGATGTATTTTGGATCTGGAGAAGGACTGAAATTGAAACCACAAGCTTTGTTTAAACCCTTAACGATAAAAATTTGAATTTAAAATTCACGTGTACAATACATATGAATGCAATTGAATTTCTGGATGTTGCAGTTAAGGTGACTGACAACAAACTGGAGAGCAGATTGTTCCGTAAAAAAACTGCTGGCAATAGTTTATTGCATGCAGAAAGTTGTCATCCCATTAACTTAATCAACAGTATACCATACGGAGAGCTATTAAGGGCGAGAAGAAATTGTAGCTCAGATATAGCCTTTCAGGAAGAAATGATGGTGATGAAAACAAGATTCAGTGAAAGGGGATATTCTAAAAAACAATAAAACAGGCATGCGACAAAGTGAAAACAGTAAAGAGAGAGGAATTGTTGAAAACTAAAAGTAGAGACGATAACAAGGAGGAACCTATAAGATTCATAACATCATTCAGTAATCAAGCTTGGGAGGTGAAAGATGTCTCCGAAAATGCTGGCATATTTTGGGTACAGATGACACATTGAATAAATATGTTGAAAAAAGAATCCGAGATTTAAATTTAAAAGGTGCACAGCTCTGAAGGATATTCTCTGCAATAGTACATTACAAACAGATACGAATATACAAAAGATACAGGGCTTTTTCACATGCAGGTCATGCAAAGCTTGTTAACACAGTACCAACTGTAAACAAATAGAGTTATCTAAACATCAGAAGCCATTTTTGATTACAAAACATCTGACGTGCAAATCTGATTTTTGCGTATATGCGTTGATCTGTCCATGCTCGTTAGTTTACATTGGAAGCACAAATCATCAGGTCAAAAAACGCATTTTGGAGCACATGAGAGCTATCGCAAATGAAGATAAGCAATATCCTATTGCGAGGCATTTTAAGGAATTCCACAACAAGCATGCCAGGCTTTTGAAATAGTGTGCCCTTGATAGAATTCCCAATTCGGAAAGAGGAGGGAATAGGGTTCGTGATTTAAAACGTTTGGAATCGAAAATGATTATAAAATATGAAACCATGCACCCAGTTGGTTTAAACAAGGACGAGGAATCATCTGTGCATTTAGGTTAACTGTTTTAATGGTGATTAAGTTAAACTCTGATGAGTTTCAAAACATCGAAGTTAATAACAAGAAATCTCATGTATGCCTCTCTTGTTAAATGTTTATAGTTTTTAATGGTAATAGGTTGATCATTGATGATCTTGCACTTTTTTTTAATTTGTAGGAGACGGAGACATCATCATGTAATGAAGAGGAACGCGAAAGAGCTTCAATATTGGGGTGCCAGTTTGGATATTCAATTTATATGTGCAGATTTGCATATGTATGCCCACTGGGGCGGAATTGGATTAATTGCTTAGATTAACTGCTATTATACTTTGCCCACTGGGGCAGAATTGAAGATTTATTGATGCATCAATTGTTGTTTGTAAAAGCCCACTGGGGCAGGATTGGTAATTATCCTAAGAAATGATGTATTATTGAAAATTGGTTGGGACAGCTAGATTGGCAATACTGATTTAGTGCAACAAAACGCATACACCCATGTGGTGTGAAGTTAACATATTGAAATTTCATGTTTTCAAATATACAATGTACATGAATTAACCCCTTCAAAATGTATGCCGTTTTGCTAGATATTATATGGGATACAGTAGTCCTACCTTTATGTTGACACTTATGTGCACTATATGTAATTGGTGAATACAAACGTATCTTGACCCGTGACCAAGGACCGGCTGCTCCGAAACATGTTGGGTGGTTTTGCTACATGAAAAAATAAAACCATGCTTATAAAGGAATTGGGCTTGGCAGCATTTGTTCATCATACAACGGAGTGGCAAAAAAAAATATATATATATATATATATTCACTGAAAAAACCATAGGTTTTAGGGAAAGTTATAGTTAGTTGGACATTGCACTCGTACAAAATCCGTGAAATTCCCCTGTTATAGTTAGTTCAGCTAACTATAACTCGCGCCCCCGCAATGCACTGCTGATGACGTCACATATTACATCACTCATGACATGGTCAGTGACATCACTGATGACATCTCAAATGACATCACTGATGACATCATGCAGTGACTGTGTGTTTCTGTAAAGTTTAAATATGTTTAATATATATAGGCAAAGGTGTATTGAAGAATGAGTGGGTGTATAAGTGTCTCAATGGATGATTGAGTAGGTGCGTGACTGACTCTACCAGTGAGTGATTAAACGTCTCTTACTGAATGCATGGGTTACTGACTAAACTGTGTGAATGTCTGTATCCGTCTGTCTGTTGGTGTGTAAGTGGATGCATGGATTTGCGAATAGCTACATGAGTGTTTATATGGGTTATTGATTGGTTCTCTGAGTATCTGTATGGGTGGCTGAGTGTTTGTGTGGGTGGGGTGTGTGTGACTCTGTACATATATGTGTGAGTGGGTGATTCACTGGGTGCATGATTTGAAGAGTGCATCTGTGATGGACTGTATGGGTGGGTGAGTGTGTGTATTGGTGTGTTAGTGGTTAAATGTATATCTCAGTGGTACATGTGTGAGTAACTACATATGTGAAAGGCAGTATATTTGTGTGTTGGAGTATATAAATGGCTATACGTGAGAGTGTGTGATTGTGAGAGTGGCTATATGGATGAGTGTGTGCCTGCATCAGTGATTGCATAGCAGCGTAAGAATGTGCTAGTATTTGTATGAGTATGTGAGCTGGTGTGTATAACTGTATAGGTGAGTAAATGGGAGTGTGATTAATTATTTGCAGGACTGACTAGGTGTATGAGTAACTCTATGGATGAGTGGTGGTGTGTGAGTGTTTATATAGGTGTATGAGTGCATATGATAGTCCTGTACTGAGTGACTGTAATTATGAGTGACTGTACGGGTGAGTGAGTAGATGTGTGTGTGTAGACCTAAGAATCAGTGAGTGGGTATGTAGTTATTGGTATTGGAGTGTGTATGGTTTTGAGAATGGCAGTCTGTAATTTAGAGTGGGTGTATCAAAAGTTATATTAGGGTGTGAGAAGATGCATTAAATTCTCACATGGATGATGTCATCAGTGATGTCATTTGAGATGTCATCAGTGATGTCATCAGTGATGTCACTGACCATGTCATGAGTGATGTAATATGTGACGTCATCAGCAGTGCATTGCGGGGCGCGAGTTATAGTTAGCTGAACTAATTATAACGGGGAATTTCACGGGTTTTGTACGAGTGCAATGTCCAACTAACTATAACTTTCCCTAAAACCTATGGTTTTTTCAGTGAATTTCAAAGGTTTTTAAATGCTAATTTCTAACTATAACGTGTCTGAAACCTATGGTTTTTTCAGTGAATTTCAAAGGTTTTGAAATGTTAATTTCTAACCATAACTGTCCCTAAAACCTATGGTTTTTTCAGTGAATTTCAAAGGTTTTTTAAATGCTAATTCCTAACTATAACATATCTGAAACCTATGGTTTTTTTCAGTGAATTTCAAAGGTTTTGTAAATGACAATTTTGAAATGTATTAATTGTTATATTTATTTTTTGATACTGATTTACTACATTTTTTTAAACTATTTATTTTTAGATATTTTATTTTTTAAATTACATTGTAATTACATTATACATTACATTACAAAATATACTTTCTCAGAATGAACTACTTTAGTTTAAATACTTTGCAAATAGGCAATAGACTTTTAAGTACAGTAGTTACAGTTGTTGCAATGGGCAACACAATTTCAAACACAATGCAACATTGAGCTCAATGTGAATTTCTAGTTAAATGCAATTAGTTACTTTATGGATTACTTTTCTAAGCACAGGACTGGATCCTAAATTCAGCCCTGGGACATCTCCTGTAAACAGTTGAGTAAAAGCATTTTGGTTACAGTAGTGATTTTTAAGGAATATTATGGTATTTTAAAAGTTGACACTTAGAAACTTTTTCACATAGAATCACCAATGTTATCCTATGGGAGGAAATTCACTTAGCAGGTAAGTAGTGTTATCGTTACTTTTTCTTACTCAGTGGTGGATCCTGGATCCAGCACTGGTGCATCTCCTGTAAACAGTTGAAAGAATGCGTTTAAGTCATACACGCGATTTTTAAGGAATATTTGTAGTTTGTGAAAATCGACACTGAAACTTTTCTGCTGAAAACCAGACAATGGATTCCTATGGAAGGAAATACAAGTTACTGGTAAGTACGGTTAGAATTACTTTTCAGGGTCAGTGCTGGGCTAAAAGATGCAGCACTGGGTTCTCTCCTGATAACAGGTGAGTAAATCGGAATTCGTAGTTCGGCTGATTTTAGAGGAATATTATAAAGTTCCAAAACTCCACACTTAGAAGAATTTCCAAGTGAAACCAGTCAATGTTAGCCTATGGAAGGAAATTCAAGTTACTGGTAAGTACGGTTAGAATTACTTTTCAGGATCTGTACTGGGCTCAAAGATGCAGCACTGAGGTCTCTCCTGATAACAGGTGAGTAAATTGGAATTCGTAGTTCAGCTGATTTTAGAGGAATATTATAAAGTTCCAAAAGTCCACACTTAGAAGAATTTCCAAGTGAAACCAGTCAATGTTAGCCTATGGAAGGAAATTCAAGTTACTGGTAAGTACGGTTAAAATTACTTTTCAGGATCAGTACTGTGCTCAAAGATGCAGCACTGAGGTCTCTCTTGATAACAGGTGAGTAAATTGGAATTCGTAGTTCGGTGGATTTTAGAGGAATATTATAAAGTTCCAAAACTCCACACTTAGAAGAATTTCCAAGTGAAACCAGTCAATGTTAGCCTATGGAAGGAAATTAAAGTTACTGGTAAGTACGGTTAAAATTACTTTTCGGGATTAGTACTGGGCTCAAAGATGCAGCACTGAGGTCTCTCCTGATAACAGGTGAGTAAATCGGAATTCGTAGTTCGGCTGATTTCAGAGGAATATTATAAAGTTCCAAAACTCCACACTTAGAAGAATTTCCAAGTGAAACCAGTCAATGTTAGCCTATGGAAGGAAATTCAAGTTACTGGTAAGTACGGTTAGAATTACTTTTCAGGGTCAGTGCTGGGCTAAAAGATGCAGCACTGGGCTCTCTCCTGATAACAGGTGAGTAAATCGGAATTCGTAGTTCGGTTGATTTTAGAGGAATATTTGCACAATGGTGAAGGAAGGGGGTGGGGCCTGAGGTGACATGTCTGCAAACACGCCCTGTGCCGCGTTTTAAGGTGGAGAATTAATTCCTTCTCAATCCCGAGGGTCCCTAGGGGCCAACTAGCCCACCAGATACCTCCAGTATGCTCCAGAGAGCTGCGTTGCAGAGAGGTGTTCAGAGGCCACGCCCCTTTTTATACCTCTCTGCAACGCAGCTCCGTGGCGCTTACTGGAGGTACCTGGTGGGCTAGTTGGCCCCCAGGGACCCTCAGGATTGAAGGGGATTTAATTCCCCATCTTAAAACGCACCACGGGGCCTGTTTGCAGACATGTCACCTGAAGCCCCGCCCCCTCCCTTCACCACTGTGCAAACGCGCCCCGTGGCGTGTTTTAAGTTGGGGGATTAAGTCCCCTTGAATCCTGAGGGTCCCTGGGGTCCAACTAGCCCACCAGGTACCTCCAGTAAGCGCCACAGAGCTGCGTTGCAGAGAGGTGTAAAAGGGGCGTGGCCTGGATCACCTCTCTGCAACGCAGCCCTGTGGCGCTTACTGGAGGTACCTGGTGGGCTAGTTGGCCCCCAGGGACCCCCAGTATTGAAGGGGAATTCATTTCCCAACTTAAAACGCTCCACAGGGTGCGTTTGCAGAGTGTTGCTGGGAGGGGGCGGGGCCTCAGCACGATCGCGTGTTTTTCTGTTTTTTGGAAGGGGGGCTGTGTGGCCCCTCTTCTTTTTACTTTTTTTGGGCCCTGGGGACCCCATCCTCCAGGGCCTGACCCCTTTTTTAATAAAAAAAAAAAATAATTAACGGGAATGGGGCCGCGTGGGCCCCCCTCCCGTGGCCAATTTTGGCCCCGGGGACCCCATCCCCCGGGGAATGGCCAAATATATATTTTTGTTTATGGAGGGGGGCTGCGTGGCCCCCCTCCTGAGGCCTCTACTGGCCCCGGGAACCCCATCCTCCGGGGCGTCCTTTATTTATTTAGTTTTTTATGTTTTAATTTTGGGGAGGGGGGCCGCGTGGCCCCCCTCCCGGGCCACTACTAGCCCCGGGGACCCCATCCCCCGGGGCTGGCTCTCTCCGTTGGGGACCGTGGGGGGGTCCCCAATCCCCCCATGGTCCCGACGGCTCCCCGCGTCCCTCGGGAGCCGGCATTGCTTTTCCACATGGGGAGCTGCTAAGATGCAGCTCCCCGTGTGGAAAAGCAATTTGCTTTGGTTTTTGGAAGAGAGCGCAGGTTTCCTGCTCTCTCTTCCAAAAACCAAAGCAGCTTGCTATGACAGGACGGGAGCCGCGAGGCTCCCGCCCTGTCATAGCAAACTACAGTGTCCCGGGGGTAGGCACCCTGTGGACACTGCAGGAGCCGGCCCTGGTGGGTGGTGGTCCCCAGGGCCATCAAGGGCTCCAGGAGGGGGGCCGCGCAGCCCCCCTCCCAACTTCTTCAAAGCCCCGGGGAGGTGGTGGTCCCCGGGGCTCGGGGGTCCGTAACGGACCCCCATATTGAAATATTTAGTGCCCCGGGGAGGTGGCGGTCCCCGGGGCATGTGGGGGGGCTGGAGCCCCCCCACACAGGTCATTTTATTTTAAAAAAAGAAGCTCCGGGGGGTGTCGGTCCCCGGGGCTGTGGGAGGGCCGAGAGCCCTCCCGCACCATTATTTTTTTAAAGCCCCGGGGGGTGGCGGTCCCCGGGACTTGGGGGGCCTTATAGGCCCCCCATAAAATCTAAACTCACCCCCCACATGCCCCCGGGACTTGGGCCACCCGGGGGCAAATTAGCATCGAAGCGCGGTCTCCCGCGCTTCGATTTGTTTTTTTTATCGGCAAGATCCGCGCACCCTAAGCGCATCCCGCCGATTTTTCACAAAAAAAAAATGCTTTTTTCTGCCCAGGGGGTCCTTGTGGGACCCCCTGAGCAGACCTAGGGGGTCAGGATGTTTCTACCCTGCCCCCTTTGTGCATTTTGCGCACTTGTTTCCTGTGTTTTTTTTTTATAATCGGCGGGATTCGCGAACCCTAAGCGCATCCCGCCGATTTTTTAAAAAAAAATATATATTTTTTCTGCCCAGGGGGTCCTTGTGGGACCCCCTGAGCAGACCTAGGGGGTCAGGGTGTTTCTACCCTGCCCCCTTTTTGCGCTTTGCGCACTTGTTTCTGTCCCTCGGTTCTACCGAGGGACAAAATGGCTGCCAACACTTCCTGATTTGGAGTGTTGACAGCCACTTGACAGCCAATTAGCAAGCAGCTCGTGATCGGTAGGGTACGCGGACCCTACTCGGCCATAGATATATATGTGATTTTACTTTTAATTTTCTCAGGAACTACTGAACGGATTTACACCATTTAAGCAAAAGGCACGACACTGAACCAAGGGCTACCTATTTGCCAAATTTGGTGTAATTCCGTTCAGCAGTTCGGGCTGTAGCTGCGACTAAAGGTTCCTATGGAAAATTGCATGGGGAAAACGCGTTTTGGGACCCCCCTTTTTTCTCGGCCCCCGCTTGACGAATCACCCCGAGACTTTCAGGATAGGAGCGGACCGGAGCGCCCCAACAAGGTTGAAACTTTTGCGAAGATTCGTCAACCGGCGCCAACGTTATTTCAAATAGAATGTTGTGGATTTCCTATGGATAATAGGTCCTAACTATAACTATCTACTGGCGACCGCCAGTAGATAATATATATATATATATATATATATATATATATATATATATAGATATTCACTGAAAAAACACAGGTTTCAGAGACATTATAGTTATAGATAACTATATCTCGCGCCCCAGCAATGCCCTGCTGATGACGTCACCTATTACATCACTCATGACATGGTCAGTGACATCACTGGTGACATCACTGATGACATCACTGATGACATCGTCCAGTGACTGAGTGTTTCTAAAAAGTTAACATTTTTTATATATATATATATATGCCAAGGTGCATTGAAGAATGAGTGTGTGTATGAGTGTCTGAATGGATGATTTAGTGGGAGCGTGACTAACTGTATATGTGGTGATTAAACGTGTCTCAGTGAATGCATGGTTGAATGACTAATCTGTGTGAATGTGTGTATCAGTCTGTCAGTTGGTATGTAAGTGGCTGCATGGGTTGGTGAGTAGCTACATGAGTGTCTATATGGATTAACGATTGGTTGTCTGAGTACCTCTATGGGTGCCTGAGTGTCTGTGTGGGGTGTGTGTGACTCCCTTCATGGATGTGTGAGTGGGTGATTCACTTGGTGTATGGGTTCATGAGTGCATCTGCGAGGGGCTGTATGGGTGAGTGAGTGTGTGTATGGCTGTGTTGGTGAGTGACTGGATGTCTCATTGGTATAAGTGTAAGTAACTAAATATGTGAAAGGCAGTATATGTGAGTGTTGGAGTACATAAGTGACTAAATGTGAGAGTGAGTGATTGTGAGAGTAGCTGTATAGATGAGTGTGTACTTGTGTCAGTGATTGTAGAAGAGAGTAAGTATGAGTTACTATCTGTATGAATAAGTGAGGTGGTGTGTGTGTATAACTGTATAGGTGAGTAAATGGCAGTGTGATTGATTCTTTGGATGACTGACTAGGTGTGTGAGTAACTCTATGGGTGAGTGGCAGTGTGTGAGTGTCTGTATGGGTATATGAGTGCATATCAGTGGTTGTATTGATGAGTGACTGCCTGTATGAGTGACTGTATGGGTTATTGAGTGGATGTGTGTGTAGCCCTATGAATCAGTGAGCGGGTATGTAGTAACTGGTATTGGTGTGTATGGTTTCGAGAATGGTAGTCTGTATTTTAGAGTGGGTGTATCAAAGGTTATATTAGGGTGTGAGGAGGTGCATCAGATATTACACAGATGATGTCATCAGTGATGTCATTTGAGATGTCATCAGTCATGTCATGAGTGATGTCACTGACCATGTCATGAGTGATGTAATATGTGATGTCATCAGCAGTGCGTGTATTGCGGGGCGCAAGTTATAGTTAGCTCAGCTAACTATAATGGCCGGATTTTCCTGTTTTTGTACGAGTGAAATGTCAGCCTAACTATAACATCCCTGAAACCTGTGTTTTTTTCATTGAATTTCTAAGGTTTTTTAAATGCTAATCCCTAACTATAACGTCCCTGAAACCTGTGTTTTGTTCAGTGAATTTCTGGGGTTTTTTAAATGCTAATTTCTAACTATGCCTACATAGTTAGAACATGTACAGAAAGAGGCAGAAAGAAGCAAGAGAAGTGCAGAAAGAGGGAAGAGAGGTTCTGAAAGATGAAGAAAGGTGCAGAAAGATGCAAGAAAAATGCATAAAGAGGCAACAGAAGTCTAGAAAGAGAAAGAAAGGTGCAAAAAGAAGCAAGAGAAGTGCAGAAAGAAGCAACAGAGGTGCAGAAAAGGCCTACTTCAACTGTACCTTTCCACAGACTCATACAAACTAGCCTAATCACTAATCCTTCTCCCAAGATGTCTTAAACCTCACTTTTCTCTTGAAGGTTCACTATTCATGGACTGCTCAGAATGTTAGGCCTACCAAATGTAAAACAGCAATTCTAACCATATCACTGTTGTAAGTCTGACCAAGATTGTGACGGTATGCATGCTTTTACCTGGTGACATGTTACATAAAAATAAACATATAAATACTTGAATACCCGTGTTTCAAACAACATACTCTGTAAATTTGTGTACAAGAAGGTGTATGAATTTCTTTCTGCTCATAATACAGGGCACATGCATATTCAGTAGTATATTTGAGGGGCTCTATAACACCTATATAAATAAGACATGTTTGCCTGTGCAACCGAATGACAGAGCAGAACTAAAAAGATTTGGCCACCTATAAGAGAAGCTACCCGCTTTTTAAGCTACCATCTTCAGATGCATAACACATGTGAGAATACATGTACAAGTAGACCTATACCTCAGTCACGAGAGCATGCAGACCTTTAAACTTGACAGCTTGCGCTTGCCATTTCAATATAGAAACAGGCAAGAGAAGTACAGAAAGAAGCAAGAAAATTGCAGAAAAAAACAAGAGAGATGCAGAAAGATTTAGAAATGTGCAGAAAGAGGAAAGAGAAGTGCAGAAAGAGGCAAGAGTAGTGTAGAAAGAGACAAGAGAAGTGCACAAAGAGGCAAGAGAGGAGCACAAAGAGGCAAGAGAGGCACAGAAACAGGAAAGAGAACTGCAGAAGGAGGCAAAAGAGTTGTTGAAACAGGCAAGAGAGGTGCAGAAAGGGGGAACAGGGGTGCAGAAAGAGGTGAGATGTATAGAAACAGGCAAGAGAGGTACAGAAAGAGGCAAGAGAAATGCTGTAAGAAGTAACAGAGGTACAGAAAGAGGAAAGAGAAGTGCAGAAAGAAATAACAGATATACAGTAAGAGGCAAGAGAAGTGCAGAAAGATGCAACAGAAATGCAGAAAGAGGCAAGAGAAGCCAGAAAGAAGCAACAGAGGTGCAGAAAAAGACAACAGATGTGCACAAAGAGACAAGAGAGGTGCAGAAAGAGAGAAGATGAGTGCAGAAAGAGGCAACAGGAATGCAGAAAGAAGCAAGAGAGGTGCAGAAAAAAGCAAGAGAAGTGCAGAAAAGAAGCAACAGAGGTGCAGATAGATGCAAGAGAGTTGCAGAAAGAGGCAAGAGAAGTCCAGAAAGAAGCAACAGAAATGTAGAAAAAGGCAAGAGAAGTGCAGAAAAAGGCAAGAGAAGTGCAGAAAGAAGCAAGAGAAGTGCAGAAAGTAGCAAGAGAAATGCAGAAAGTGGCAAGAGAACTGCAGAAAGAACCAACTGAGGTGCAGACAGAGGCAAGAGAACTGTAGAAAGAGGCAAGAGAGGTGCAGAAGGAGGCAAGAGCGGGACAGAAAGAGGGAAGAGGGGTACATAAAGAGGCAAGAGAGGTGCAGAAAGAGTGAAGAGATGTGCAGAAAGATGTAAGAGGGGTACAGAAAGAGGCAAGAGGGGGGCAGAAAGAAGCAACAGAGGTGCAGAATGAGGCAATGAAGTGCAGAAAGAGGCAAGAGAGCTGCAGAAACAGGCAAGAGAGGTACAAAAAGAGGGATCACGGGTGCAGAAAGAGACAAGAGGGGTGCAGAAAGAAGCAAGAGAGGTGCAGAAACAAGCAAGATAAGTGCAGAAACAAGCAACAGAAGTGCAGATAGAGGCAAGAGTGGTGTAGAAAGAGGCAAGAGAAGTGCTGAAAAAAGCAACAGAGGTGCAGAAAGAGGCAAGAGAAGTACAGAAAGAAGCAAGACATGTGTAGAAATAGACAACAGAAGTGAAGAAAAAGGCAGGGGGGATACACAAAGAGACAAGAGAGGTGCACAAAGAGACAAGAGATGTGTATAAAGAGGGAAGACAAGTGCAGAAAGAGGCAACAGAGGTGCAGAAAGAAGCAAGAGAGGTGCAAAAAGAAGAAAGAGAAGTGCAGAAAAAAACAACAATGGTGCAGAAAGAGGCAAGAGAAGTGCAGAAAAGGGAAGAGGGGTGCAGAAAGAGTAAAGAGGGTGCACAAAGAGGCAAGAGGGAGCATAAAGAAGCAAGAGAGGTACAGAAAGATGCAACAGGGGTGCAGAAAGAGGCAAGAGAAGTGCACAAAGAAGCAACAGAGGTGCAAGAAGGAGGCAAGAGAACTGCAGGAAGAGGAAAGAAAATTGCACAAACAGGTAAACAAGGTGCAGAAAGATGGAACAGGGGTGCAGACAGAGGCAAGAGAGGTGCAGAAAGAGGGAAGAGAGGTGCAGAAAGAGGCAACAGGGTTGCAGAAATTTGCAAGAGAGGTGCCGTAAGTAGCAAGAGGAATGCAGAAAGAACCAACAGAGGTGCAGAAAGAGGCAAGAGGGGTGCAGAAAGAGGCAAGAGAAGTGCCGAAAGAATCAACAGAGGTGCAGAAAGAGGCAAGAAAAGTGCAGAAATAGGCAAGAGAGGTACAGAAACAAGCAAGAGAGGTACAGAAAGAGGGAACAGGGGTGCAGAAAGAGGCAAGAGAGGTGCAGAAAGAGGGAAGATGGTTGCAGAAAGAAGCAAGAGGGGTGAAAAAAGAAGCAACAGAGGTGCAGAAAGAGGCAAGAGAAGTGATGAAAGAGATTCAATTATGTAAAGTAAGTGTGGGGGGCTCCTGCCCCCCCACACTGCACAGGGGACCACCACTTCCCCGGGGCACTAATTATTTAAATACGGGGGTCCATTGTGGACCCCTGGGCCCTGAGAACCACCACCTCCCCGGGGCTTTAAACAGTTGGGAGGGGGGCCACGTGGCCCCCCTCCAGGAGCCATCACTGGCCCTGGGGACCCCCACCCCCAGGGCCAGCTCCTGCAACGTCCCGGGGTGCCCACCCCGGTACATTGCCATTTTCTATGGTAGGGCAGGAGCATGGCTCCCGCTCTGACATAGCAAACACTGCTTTGCTTCTTGGAAGCGAGAGCAGGAGCCCTGCTCTCGCTTCCAAAAAGCAAAGCAGAATTGCTTTTAGGCAAGGAGAGCTGCATGCCAGCAGCTCCCCTTGCCCAAAAGCAGTGCCGGCTCCCGCAGGAGGCGGGAGCCGGCTGGGACCGTGGGGGTATTGGGGCTCCCCCCACAGTCCCCAACGCTGATGCCAGGCCCCGGGGGATGGGGTCCCTGGAGCCAGAAGTGACCCGGGGAGGGGGGCCACACAACCCCCCTCCCAAATATATATATTGTTTTTAAAGTAGGCAGGCCAGGCCCCGGGGGATGAAGTCCGATTTAGTCCTTAGGTCCTCAGGACACAAGAGGACCTCATTGCCCCACCAGCAGTGCACCAGGATGTATGTTTGCAGAGTGGTGTAAAAAGGAGGTGTGGCCTCGGACCACTCTCAGCAATCCAGCTGTGTGGGGCTTACTGGAGGTACCTGGTGGGCTAGTTGGCCCTTAGGGACCCTCAGGATTCAAGGGGACTTAATCCCCCAACCCAGAAAATGCCAGTAGGCGTGTTTTCAGAGTGGTGGAGAAAGGGGGCGTGGCCTGTGTCCACCTTTCAGTAATCCCACTATCTGGGGCATACTGGAGGTATCAGGTAGGCTTGTTGGCCCCTAAGGACCCCCAGCAGCGAAGGGGACATTAATCCTCATCCAAGAGCGTGCCAGGAAGTGCGTTTGCAGAGTGGTGGGGAAAAGGGGCATGGCCTGCCATGAGAACTTAGCAATCCTGCTGTGTGGGTCTTACTGGAGCTAATAGGAGAAGTAGTTGGCCCCCAAGGTTCACCTTGGCCCCCAAGGTTCACTACCGCTCCTGTTACCTCCAGTAAGTCCCACACAGTGGGATTGCTGAGAGGTCTTCGGAGGCCACGCTCACCTTTCTCCACCACTCTGCAAATGCGACTACTGGCACAGCACTAGTTGGGGGATGAAGTCCACTTTACTCCTGAGGGACTTTGGCGGCCAAGTAGCTCCTCCTGGTACCTCCTGTATGTCCTACGCAGTGGAATTCCTGAGTGCTGGTTGGAGGCCCAGCCCCCTTTCTCCACCACTCTGCAAACATGACTACCAGTTAAAGAAGCATTTGTAATGTAATAGGTCTCGCATTTGCAAGAGTTAGAGCTATTGGTGTTGTAAATCTAAAAGTTTTTACTAATGTTTTTTGGAGTGGAGTGGATGTACTTTGTGTGTAGTGGAATTATGTGGTATGTTGTGCAGTGAAGTTATGTGGATAGAAAGTATGTGGTATTTAGTGTATAGGAATTATGTAGAGTGGGATTATGTGTTATGGAGAGTAATTATGTGGTATGGTAGTCTGTGTTGTGGAGTGGTAACCTCAGGTTTAGTCTTCCTCGTTTCCATAGAAGATACATTATGAACTCAATGAGACAAAAAAAAAAGGAATTACTGAGGAGCCCTTCTGGACCTAGTCAGAGGTATGAGCAGGGGCACTGGAATTATGCGACTGTTTGGCTGCACCGACTTTCCCACAATTATACATTTTCTGCATTAGCCACATAATCCATCATCTGCTGCCTAATCTGCAGATTTGAACAAAAAAAGCCTTGTTTCTAGCTCAAACGGCTCAAACGTTACCAAAAATGCAGCGACAAATGTTACAGCATGGTGCAAGGCCCTTCGCAAACCTAAAATGGTCACCTGTTACTTATTGCTAAATGTGGGTGTTAAATTGGTACTAATGGTGTGCACTGCAAACCACTCTTGCTTCTTTCTGCACCTCTCTTGCCACTTTCTGCATTTCTGTTGCATCTTTCTGCAACTTTATTTTTTCTGTACTTCTTTATCTCTTCCACTTTTTGTACCTCTCTTGCCTCTTTCTGCACCTCTCGTGCCTGTTTCTGCACCTCTGTTGCCTCTTTCTGTACCTCACTTGCTTCTTCCTGTATACCTCTTGCCTCTTTCTGCACCCCTGTTCCCTCTTTCTGCACCTCTCTTGCCTCTTTCTACACTTCTATTGCATCTTTCTGCACCGCTGTTGTTTCTTTCTGCACTTCCCTTGCCTTTTTCTGCACACCTCTTGACTCTATCTGCAACTCTGTTGCTTCCTTCTGTGCTTCTCTTGCTTCTTTCTGCACCTCTGTTGCTTCTTTCTGCACCCCTCTTGCCTCTTTCTGCAACCCTCTTCCCTCTTTCTGCACATCTCTTGCCTCAGTCTGCCCACCTGTTCCCTGTTTCTGCACCCCTTTTGCCTGTTCTGCAACTCTCTTGCCTCTTTCTGCAGTTCTCTTGCCTCCTTCTGCACCTCACTTGCCTCTTTCTGCAAGTCTCTTGCCTCTTTCTGCAGTTCTCTTGCCTCTTTCTGCACCTCTCTAGCCGCTTTCAACACTTCTCTTGCATGTTTCTGCACCTCTCTTGCCTCTTTCTGCACCTCACTTGCTTCTTTCTGCACCCCTTTTGCCTGTTTCTGCACCTGTCTTCCCTCTTTGTGCAACTCTCTTGCCTCTTTCTACACCTTTCTTCCCTCTTTCTGCACCACTCTTGCCTCTTTCTGTACATCCGTTGCTTCTTTCTGCACCTCTCTTGACTATTTCTGCACCCTTTGTGCCTGTTTCAGCACCTATTTTGCATCTTTCTCCAGTTCTCTTCCTTTTTCCTGCACCCCTCCTGCCTCTTTCTCTACCCTTCTTGCCTCTTTGTTCACCTCTCCTAGCCCTTTCTGCATCCCTCTTGCCTCATTTTGCACATCTGTTGGTTCTTTCTGCACCTCTTTTGCTTCGTTCTGCACTTTACTTGCCTCTTTCTGTACCCCTCTTGCCTCTTTCTGCACCTTTGTTGGTTCTTTCTTCACTGCTCTTGCTTCTTTCTGCACCTTTGTTCTAAATTTCTGTATCCCTCTTGCCTTTTTCTGCACCCCACTTCCCTCTTTCTGCTCCTCTCTTGCCTCAGTCTGCCCACCTGTTCCCACTTTCTGCACCCCTTTTGCCTGTTTCTGCAACTCTCTTGCCTCTTTCTGCAGTTCTCTTGCCTCATTCTGCACCTCTCTTGCCTCTTTTTAGACCTCTGTTGGTTCTTTTGCACTGCTCTTGCTTCTTTCTGCACCTCTCTTACAAATGTATGCACCCCTCTTGCCTCTTTCTGTACCCCTCTTACCTGTTTCTGCACCTCTCTTGCCTCTGTCTGCACCCCTGTTCCCTCTTTCTGTACCTCTTTTGCCTGTTTCTGCAACTCTCTTGCCTCTTTATGCAGTTCTCTTGCCTCCTTCTGCACCTCTGTTGCTTATTTCTGCACTTCTCTTGCCTCTTTCAGCACCCCTGTTGCTTCATTGTGCACTTTCCATGCTTCTTTCTGTACCTGTCTTGCTTCTTTCTGCACCCCTGTTGTCTCTTTCTGCACTTGTCTTCCCTCTTTCTGCACATCTCTTGCCTCTTTCTGCATCTCACTTGCCTCTATCTGCACTTCTCTTGCTTCTTTATACACCTCTGTTTCTTCTTTCAGCAATTCTCTTGCCTCTTTCTGCACTTCTCTTGCCTGTTTCTGTACCTCTCTTGGGGACCCCAAGTGCCCAAAGTGGACACAGCCACCCACTGGTGGACAGACCAAGGTATTGGCTAGTGTAGCACTTGGGGAGGAGGGGTGCCCACAGAAATGACCCTCGTCTCACTAGGGGACAGTGAGATGGTCCCAGGAAACCAGGTGCCCCCTAACACAAATAAATATAGCACCTGGGTGACCGTCAATGGGAACAGTGTAGAGGCTCTCAGAGATACTGGAGCCAGTGTGACCTTAGTCCGGTGTCACCTGGTCTCTGAGAAGCAGGTAGTCCCAGGGGCATTACACCAAGTAGTTGCTGTAGACAACTCTGAGCGCCAGTGTATGGTGGCGCAGGTTCCCTTTGAATGGGGGGGTCTCAGGTCCCTTGAGGGTGGTTGTGAGCCCTACCATGCCTGTAGATTGTCTGCTAGGTAACGACCTGGAGCAGTCCTTATGGAAGGATGTTGAGCTCAGGTCTCACTTGGAGATGCTTGGGTTGCCAGAGTGGGCATGCATGTCTACTCGGTCAATGGCAGCCAGAAAGGGTGATCAAGAGGACTTGGAGCCTGGAAATGGCCCAAGTCCCTGCCAAGAGGAAGGGCAGGGGGTGCGGGAAACCAGCCCCCGAAGTTCCCACGGACCGGGAGGAGGCGGACCTCGAGGGGGACGCCCCGGTGCCTACAGGGGAGCAGGTAGCCGAACTGGGAGACATCTCTGAGCTGACCCATTGGCAGCAAGAAGGGGGTCCCACCAGGGAGGAGTTCTGCAGGGAGCAGAACGAATGCCCTACTCTGGAGGGTCTGCGGCAGTAGGCTGCAGACCAGGCAGCTGGTAATCAGTCCGGGTCACATCTGATCTACTGGGAGAATGGTCTCCTATACAGTGAGCCTAAGGTTGCTGAGCCGGGGTCAGCCCGTGTGCTGGTGGTACCCCAGCACTTCAGGACCTTCCTACTGGGTCTGGCTCATGACATGCCTTTTGCAGGACATTTGGGGCAGGAGAAGACCTTTGACAGGCTTGTCACCCACTTCTTTTGGCCCCAAATGTGAAGGCAGTCAGATGCACACTGTAGGTCTTGCCAAACTTGCCAGGCAAGTGGTAAGAGTGGGAGGAAGGTCAAAGCTCCTCTCCAACCTTTTCCTGTTGTTGGAACACCCTTTGAAAGGGTGGAGATGGATATTGTGGGGCCACTGGATCCCAAAACAGCCATGGGCAACAGGTACATCCTGGTCTTGGTGGACCATGCCACCCGGTACCCGGAGGCAATCCCTCTCAGGACAACGACGGTGCCAGTGGTGGGCCGGGCGTTAATGGGGATCTTTTCCTGTGTGGGCTTCCCCAGAGAGGTGGTTTCTGACAGGGGGACCAATTTCATATCCAAGTATATGACATCCCTGTGGAAGGAGTGTGGTGTAACTTACAAGTTCACCACTCCTTACCACCCACAAGGAAACGGTCTGGTGGAGAGATTCAACCAGACCTTGAAAGGCATGATCAAGGGTCTAACAGAACCCATGAGGCGTAAGTGGGACATCCTCTTGCCATGCCTACTCTTTGCATACAGGGAGGTGCCTCAGAAGTCTCTTGGGTACAGCCCCTTTGAGCTCCTGTATGGCCACCCTGTCAGAGGACCTCTGAGTTTGATAAAGGAAGGCTGGGAGGCAGCTCCCAGGAAAACTCCCCAGGATGTGTTTAGTTACATGCTGGCCTTTAGAAACCAAACTGCCCGCTTCAGGAAACTCGCTCAGGCGAACCTAGAAGCAAGCCAGGAAGAAATGAAGAGGTGGTATGACCAGAATGCCACTCTGGTCGAATTTCAACCTGGGCAAAAAGTGTGAGTCATGGCCCCAGTGGAACCTTGTGCCTTGCAGGACAAGTAGACTGGGCCATATGAGGTGGTGGAGCGCAAAAGTGACGTCACCTACCTGGTGAATTTGCGGACTCCAAGGAACCCTTTGAGGGTCCTTTACGTGAACCGCCTCAAGCCCCACTTTGAGAGGTCCGAAGTGAGTATGCTCTTGGCGACAGATGATGGGGTGGAAGAAGAGAGTGAGCCTCTCCCTGACCTCCTGTCTACCAAGGAGCATGATGGGTCAGTGGAGGGTGTGATCCTCTCCCCTGCACTGACTCAAGAGCAGCAGGGGGACTGTCACCAGTTGTTGGGACAGTTCGCCCCACTGTTCTCTCTGACCCCTGGTGTTACTCACTGGTGTACCCATGACGTGGACATTGGTGACAGCCCTCCTGTGAAGCACAAAATTTACAGGTTGACTGACCGGGTCAGGGCCAGCATCAAGGAGGAGGTCTCTAAGATGTTGGCGTTAGGGGTGATTGAGCCCTCCCACAGTCCTTGGGCCAGCCCAGTGATCTTGGTCCCAAAGGCTGCTGCACCCGGTGCCACTCCAGAACTCCGGTTTTGTGTAGACTACCGTGGGCTCAATGCCGTCACCAGGACTGACGCGCACCCCATTCCCAGAGCTGATGAGCTCATTGATCGGTTGGGAGCTGCCCGGTTCCTCAGCACGTTTGATTTAACGTCTGGGTACTGGCAGATTGCCTTAACCGATGGGGCCAAGGAGAAGTCAGCATTCTCAACCCCAGAAGGTCATTACCAATTTCGGGTGATTCCCTTTGGGTTGAAGAATGCCCCTGCCATGGTCAATCAGGTGTTGGCTGGACTGGAGGATTTTAGTGCCGCCTACCTGGATGACATTGCTGTGTTCAGTTCCAGCTGTGAAGACCATTTACAGCACCTTAAGAAAGTGTTGAGGGCTCTGCAAGGTGCAGGCCTCACGATCAAGGCCAGTAAGTGACAGATCGGGCAGGGTTCTGTGGTGTACTTGGGACACCAAGTAGGAAGCGGCCAGGTGGCGCCCCTACAACCCAAGATTGACACCCTTCTGGCTTGGGAGCCCCCCGAGACCCAGACAGAGGTGAGAGCCTTCTTAGGTCTCACCGGCTACTATAGGAGATTTGTTAAGGGCTATGGCACCATCGTTGCCCCTTAACAGAGCTGACTTCAAAGAAGCAGCCCAGGAAGGTGATCTGGACTGAGTCCTGCCAGAAAGCTTTTGATGCCCTGAAGGCAGCCATGTGCACGGCACCCGTGCTCAAGGCACCTGACTTCTCCAAAGAATTTGTCGTGCAGACTGACGCTTCAGAGCATGGTGTGGGAGCGGTGCTCTCACAACTGAACGAAGAGGGCCTGGATCAGCCTGTAGTCTTCCTTAGCAGGAGACTACTCCCCAGGGAACAGAGGTGGAGTGCCATAGAAAGGGAAGCTTTTGCTGTGGTCTGGGTACTGAAGAAGCTGAGACCATACCTGTTTGGGACTCATTTCCGGGTTCAGACAGACCACAGGCCCCTCAGATGGTTGATGCAAATGAGGGGTGAGAATCCAAAACTGCTGAGGTGGTCCATCTCCCTACAGGGAATGGACTTTACGGTGGAACACCGCCCTGGCACAGAACACGCCAATGCAGATGGTCTGTCCAGGTTCTTCCGCCTTAGTGAGGAGAACTCCCAGGGGGTTGGGTAGTTCTCCCTACTTTCAGCTGGAGGGGACATGTGTTAGACTTGGCATCTTTTGGCGTGTTTCCCCTGACATTTTGCTTTCTGACCTCCTGGTTTTGACTCTGTTTTTGCTGGTGTAATGATTCTGTGCACTATCCTCACTGCTGTCCAGTGGGAAAGTACAAGTGCTCCTGTAGAAAATGTGTTATGGATTGGTAATTCCATGATTGGCCTATTTGATTTATGTGTCAGTCCCTAGTAAAGTGCACTGCGAGTGCCAGGGCCTATAAATCAAATGCTGTTGGTGGGCTGCAGCACTGGATTGTGCCACCTACGCAAACAGCCCGTAAAGTGGAACTCTGGCCTGCCATTGCAGAGCCTGTGTGCAGCCTGGGGCTGCCATGTCGACTTGGCCAGTGCACACACTTGCCAGTCCCTAAACCTTCCCTTTTCTACATGTTAGTCACCCCTAAGGTAGGCCCAAGGTACCCCTATGGGCAGGGTGCATTGTATGTGAAAGGTAGGACATGCCCTGGTGTGTGTGGCATGTCCTGATAGTGAAATACAGCCTACTTCGTTTTTCACTATTGCAAGGCTACCTGTTCCCCATAGGCCAGAGGGGGCAGTTTTGATTAATACATCCTATGATCCTAACTGACCCAGGGAACATGGTAGGAAGTCGAGTTTAGTATGCCTGAACTCAGAATGATAAAATGCATCTTTTAGTGAAGTTTGTTTTAACATTCTGTGTTTGAAAATACCACTTTTAGAAAGTAGGTATTTTCTTGTCTAACCATCCAAGCCTGCCTCTGCTAGGTTGTGTATTCCTTGTCTGGAGTGTGAGTGACAGGGGCTGGGGGATTCCAGGAGACAGGGTGAGTCAGCACAGGGCTGAATAGCAAGATCTACATGTAGATGGGTGGGAGGAGTTGCACCTGGGACCTGAATAGGGCTGTGCCTTCCCTCCACAATGCTGGCTCCACCTCCTGTGGTGTGTCTGATGTCCCTGGCCTATACTGCAAAGTGCTCCAGGACTGACCAGAACTGGTTTGGACTAGGCAAAGGCCTCTCTGTCTTCAGAGAACAAAGAGAAATTGAGGATAAAAAGGGGGACCCAAACCCCAGAACTTTAGAACTCTTTTGGACGAAGAAGACTGACAAGAAGAAGAGCTGGAGAAGCTGTGAGGAGGAACTACCACGTTGCTGTGTGCTTTGCTGTGTTGGCCTGCAGTGGCTGCTTCTGTCTTGGGCAGTGAAAGGACTGGACTGAACTTTCTGCAATCTACTTTGTGAGTTTCTCCAAGGGCTTGAGGAAGAGCTTGCCCCCTGTTCAAGAAGTTTCAGGAACAGCAAAGACTTCAAGCCCGACGCCGTCTACGATGCCGCTGCCGACTCCGTGTCCTGAAGGCACCGCAGAGGGCACCGCCACAACACCGCTCCGCGACCCTGGTCTCACCAATGACACCTGCTGATGCCGCCACCGAGCCGCTGCTCGCACCGCGACCTGTGGGCACCGCACTCCGCACCGCCTCACTTCACGACGACACCTTGGTATCCCCGACGACGCCGCTCCACGCCGGACTCGACGCCGCTGCTTGCACCGTGGTTCGAGGGTACCGCTCGTACAGTTACACGACGTACCGCCCTCTTCCCGCACCGCAGCGTTGGCCTACCGACGCCGGTGCCATCGACTCCAGTTCGTCAGCCGACGACAGCGCTTCAGCAACGACGACGCCGCTGCTGCACCGTGGCCTGCCAGCACCATGACGAGCACCGCCTTCACCTCACACCGTGACCCTGGTCTCACCGATGACGCCATCCGACGCCGCCACCGAGCCACTGCTCGTACCGCGACCTGAGGGCACCGCACGCCGCACCGCTGCACTTCGCACCGCAGCACCCGACGCCTGCCGACGCAAGCGCTCCTGACTTCAACAGAGAGGAGATTGATCTGCAAACACGTGTGACTTCGAGGGCCCCGACGGCGCCTGCACCGACCTCCGAAACCGACACCTGCGGACACCGTGTTTTCAGAAGCTCACCGCGAGGTCATCGACGCCCTGCATTTCTGAAAGGTATTGTTTGCGGGTCTTCCCGACACCGTAGCTGACCCGCGACACCGCGGTCAGCCAGAACTGTTTGGATTTGTTTGTTCACGACGCCGTGATAGCCCCGGACGGAGCTATTGACATCAAGGAACTGTTTTTTAAGGATACTGTGATAACTGAAGATTTTTTAAAGTACTGTACTGTGGATTTTTATCGTATTGGTCTTGTTTTAAGTATATAAAAATATTGGATATTTTTCTAAACTGGTGTGGTGTCCGTTTGTAGTGCTTACACTGTATTACTGTTGGTTATGTGCAAATGCTTTACACACTGCCTCTAAGATAAGCCTGCCTGCTCGTGCCAAGCTACCAAGGGGTGAGCAGGGGTTATTTTAGGAGTGTAACTCCCTTATCCTGACTAGGAAGAAGGGTCCCTACTTGGACAAAGGTGCAAGCCCTTGCCAACTAGAGACCCCCATTTCTAACAGACCTGGATTAATGATTAAAAAGCCATGTTTTCAGATTTTTTCTAAAGGAGAGTAGGTCTGTCGAAAGCCTAAGGGCCACCGGAAGGCTGTTCCACAGTTTGGCACCAAGGAAAGCAAAGGATCTGCCTCCCGTCCAGGACAGGTGTATCCTGGGCACGCTGGCAAGTTGGCATTGGACGAACGTAATGATCTAGAAGTGGTGTAGTGGTTAACCCGTTTGATTAGGTAGCCGGCTCCTACGTTGTGGAATGCTTTAAAGAAGATGGTCATTAATTTAAAGTCAATCCTTTCTCTTATGCGAAGCCAATGTAACGATGTAAGAATTGGTGTTATATTCGATCTAGGTTTAGGTTTAAGAATGGCCGCCGCGTTTTGGACCACCTGTAAATGCTGGATCAGAGATTTAGGAAGACCCAGGTACAGGCAATTGACATAATCAAGCTTAGAAGTCACCATTGCTTGTACTACGATCCTTCTGCTTTCCAGCGGAAGTAGTGGCAGAAACTTTTTTTGCATTCGTAGGATTCTGAAACACATTCCAGTAAGATTTTGAATCTGGGAACGCATTGAAAGAGTTTTGTCTAACATGATTCCTAGATTTTTGACTTTCTCCTTTTCTACAGGTGGATGCAGCAGATCCTCAGGCCACCAGGAGCGCCACTCAGGGGTTACTGAGTTACCGAAGAAAACCACTTAAGTTTTGTCTGTATTACAGTTAAGCTGATTAATCCTAAACCAGTTGAACACCTTTGTGAGACAGGTTCCGATCCTTGCCCCATCAAGGTCGGAGCCTTTATCACAGGAGAAGATCAGCTGAGTGTCGTCGGCGTAGGAAATGAGTTTGACCCCCTCTGCCTCTACCATTGTTGCAAGGGGGGATAAATAAATATTAAAGAGGGTGGGGCTGAGAATGGAGCCCTGAGGAACATCCACTTCAGAGGCCGGCACCGGCGATGAAAACGGAGGGAGCCAAAAATCCTGCGATCTATTTCCTAAAAAAGAGGACAACCAGCTCAGGGCGGTCCCACATAGGCCGATGTCTTCAAGCCTATTTAGGAGCCTATCATGTGGGACTGTATCAAAGGCCGCCAACAGATCGAGCAGTATCAAAACGGCCTGTCCACCCTGATGTGCTCCTTCACTTCCAGTAGGGTAGACTCTGTACTGAAATTTGCCCTAAAGCCGGATTGAGATTCATGAGAAGCCCCCCTCTTCAATATGACTTTGCAAGGCCTTATTAATATGCTTCTCCAGGACCTTAGAGAGAGCCGGAAGCAGAGAGATCGGCCTATAATTTGCCGGATCCTTCGGGTTAGCGTTTGCCTTTTTTATCAATGGAAGAATCTTAGCGTGCTTCCATGATTTTGGCATAATGCCAGTAGCAAGGGAGGCATTAAAGAGCTGATGTACTGTAGGGAGAATGGTGGGGGCTAGTAGTGTTAGGATATTTGCTGGACAAGAGTCGGACGGGGAGCCCGACTTAATGCTTTGGAGGAGGGACAATGACTCTTCCAGCTGGAGCTCATGGAAAGCGTGTAAAGATGGTGGGTCCATGTTATAAAATGTATTATTAACTTTATGATAAAAAGATATCTCCTCTTCCGAGATATTAGAGAAAGCTTGTTGAATCAAGGAAATTTATTCATGAACACACCGACTGACAGACTGATACAGACATTCACACAGTTTAGTCACTAACCCATGCATTCAGTAAGACATGTTTAATCACTCACTTATACAGTCAGTCACGCACCTACTAAATCATCCATTCAGACACTTATACACCCACTCATTCTTCAATACACCTTGGCATATATATATATTTAAAACATATTTAAACTTTACAGAAACACACAGTCACTGGATGATGTCATCAGTGATGTCATTTGAGATGTCATCAGTGATGTCACTGACCATGTCATGAATGATGTAATATGTGACATCATCAGCAGTGCATTGCGGGGCGTGAGTTATAGTTAGCTCAACTAAATATAACGGCCAAATTTCTCTGGTTTTGTACGAGTGAAATGTCCAACTAACTATAATGTCCCTGAAACCTGTGGTTTTTTCTGTGAATTTCTAAGGTTTTTTTAAATGTTAATTTCTAACTATAACGTCCCTAAAACCTATGGTTTTTAAGTGAATTTCAAAGGTTTTTTAAATGCTAATTTCCAACTATAACGTCCTTGAAACCTATGTTTTTTTCAGTGAATTTCAAAGGTTTTTGAAATGCTAATTTCTAACTATAACGTCCCTGAAACCTATGGTTTTTTCAGTGAATATATATATATATATATATATAATTCACCAACACGGTCCTTGGGCGGGGGGCGCACTAAAACAGCTGGTGCTTGCGGCAAGGTAGGGCCAGCCTTGCTAAAACATTAATCACCAATTAAAAAGTTTGCAGCACTATCCTTGGGATTTCAAGCATTTGTTTTATTCAATCCATCTCTCTCCTTCTCCTACGCATTTCAACCCTCACGGTCTTGATCACAATAGTAAACATTGTCCCTTTTCACTTTCTCATTTAAATACATATTCGCCACCCCACCCATAATGAGGCATTGTGGGATCTGTAGTTTTTTGTACAATTAAGTCACATTTCTCGTTCATTAGCAAGAATATGATTATCAAAACATTCATTGGACTTTGCTCATAATTACATTTATATCTAATTTATGTAGCAGTTCTTAGTGTTGAGTCACATTGACCCCTATTTCTCTAATTCATTATGTTGGTTATCATTAGTTAATGCGATATGTTGGCTATCCACAGGTTAGGCACTGCACAACATTTTGCTGGACTTAGTGTCCAAACTTATAAATTATAGAGCAGTAAGTCATGGCTAAGTACCACTTTGTCATCTCCTAGGTATAGTACCTTATTCAAGCCTGTTACTGTACACAGTTTACATTTTTCAAAACACAATGTTACCATCTTCAACTCTTATTCGCTGACACTCTATTGTTCTCAGTTTCTTGTTACAACAGCAAACGTTACTCTTACAGCAAACAGGGTTCTCGTGGGACATAGCATTTCTCTATTGTAAGACAATGGACAGGTTACTCCTGTCAAGCTTGTTGCAATCCGTTCTTAAAGATGAATGTACATTTCTTCATCCCCGTTGAGACCCAGTGGGATCTTTGTCTTGAATCTTATAATAAGTTTTGACTCTAAGCGTCTCAGTTTCAACGTCCTGTTACCTCCCCTCTCATGTGGTTGTACTGTAGCTAGGCCTGAGTAATTCATGTCTAACCATGTTTTTCCTTCATGCATTAGCATGTGTTTAGCAATTGCATATGTCGTATCTTTATTTTGAGTTGCTCTTACATGCTCCAGGATTCGCTTTTCCAAAGGGCATATAGTGCTGCCTATGTATCTCTTCTCGCAGAAGCACTCAATTAAATACACCACATATGTCGATTCGCATGATATCATCTCGTCGATGTTGAACGGTTTCCCACGAGGATCAATGATGGTTTCAAATTCTTGCCTATTTTACATGCCTTGCAGCTGTAGCATTTTCCAAATCCCTTTTGCAAGGTATGTAGCCAAGTGTCTGGTTTCTCAGAACAAAATGGCTGTTCACCAATGTATCTGTAGGATATTAGTGGACGTTCACCTATCTTAACTCCAATGTCTGGATCTTTTATCAGAACGTTCCAATACTTGGTCAATATTCTCTGTATTTGGAAGCTTTCTTTACTATACGTGAAAAGGGACAATGTGTACTACCCTGATCAAGACCGTGAGGGTTGAAACGCGTAGGAGGAGGAGAGAGATGGATTGAATAAAACAAACGCTTGAAATCCCAAGGAGAGTGCTGCAAACTTTTTAAGTGGTGATTAATATATATATATATATATATATATATATATATATATATATATATATATATATATATATATATATTATCTACTGGCGGTCGCCAGTAGATAGTTATACTTAGGATCTATTTTCCATAGGAAATTCACAACATTATATTTCCAATAACTTTAGCGCCGGTTGACGAATCTTCGTGAAAGTTTCAAAACTCGTGGGGTGCTCCGGTCTGCTCCTATCCTGAAAGTTTCGGGGTGATTCGGCAAGCAGGGGCCGAGAAAAAAGGGGGGTCCCAAAACGTGTTTTCCCCATGCAATTTTCCATAGGAACCTTTAGTCGCAGCTACAGCCCGAACTGCTGAACGGAATTACACCAAATTTGGCAAAAAGGTAGCCCTTGGTTCAGAGTCGTGCCTTTTGGTTAAATAGTGTAAATCCTTTCAGTAGTTCCTGAGAAAATCAAAAGTAAAATCACATATATATCTGGGCGGAGCCTAACCACACATGTCATTGTGAGATCTGATTGGCTGTCAGCACTTCATCCTGGAATTGCTGGCAGCCATCTTGGGACCAATATACATGATAGTACCCCATTGAATTGCATTGTAGTGAATCAAAGATTTTGAGGGTTACCAAAAGGAGAACTATAAAGGGTGATAAAGACTTTAGTTACATTAGAATTCATTTGTTGATGGTACCATACTAATTTCAGGAATTATGGTGTGTTCTAAGGTGATTTTACCCTGTGAAAAACCTTCTGCTGGGATATCATGAATCATGGTTGAGAGAAAACTATTTTCACATGCTTGTCCCATAGAGTTTTGGAAGGTGCTCCAGAAGCTAAAATGAGAGCATATTTTCTGTAAATTCACATTTTCTTTCTCAGTCATGTGAGAATGAAGTCTGACATTCTCAGTAAAACATGTACATCCAACAAGGGCAGAGACTGTCAGTTTATTCCTTTGTGTTCTACTGCAGCTTCCCAGAGTGTTCTAAAGAACAACTAGAGTGCTAACAGCCTTACTTATGACAAAAGTATGGCACACCTGAAGCCATCTTGATTGGAATAAACTGGTAACACTTAAAACATTTAATTTAAAAAGGAACAAAATGATGGGGTTCATTTTGTCATAGAAATTATGGTTAGTGCTGTAGAAAGAAAAATTAGGACATGTTTCAAGTGTGATCTCAAATATCTTCCTGTTATATTTCAACAGGAGCAGCCTGCCAGTTGATTCCTTTGTGTTCTACTGCAGCTTCCCAGAGTGTTCCAAAGAACAACTAGAGCGCTAACAGTCTGACAAAATTATGGCACACCTGAAGCCATCTTGATTGGAATAAACCGGTAACACTTAAAACATTTAATTTAAAAAGGAACAAAATGAGGGGGTTGTTTTTGAAATCGAAATTATAGTTAGTGCTGCAGAAAGAAAAATTAGGGCATGTTTTAAGTGAGATCTCAAATCCTCTTCTATTTCATTAGAAAATTCTGACATGCAGACTGAAACAATCACTTTCAATACCAGCAGCAGACTTCCAGTTAACTCCCTGCTCAGCAGTAGCTTTACTACAGTGATCTAATGAGCAACTAGAGTGCTAACATTCTGAATTGATGGCAAATGTGAGACACATCTGAATGCCTTCTTGATGGAATCAAAGTAAAAAACTGAAAGCATTTCCTACTGAGGAGACTGCAGTAAATGAGGAAATTAGGAAACTTCATAACAAAGAAGTCTTCCAAGATGGCCACCAGAGAAAAAAGAGCCCAAATGTAGCACAAATATTACCCAGATGTAGCCCACATATAGCCCAATGACAAAAGTGTGCAAAACACTTTTTATTTTTAGTTTTTTTGCAGTTTTATGTAGTGCAGACTGGTCAGGTATTGGAGCGTTGCATCTTAAAACATGACCCCATACACTACAAAAACACCACTGCACTACCCTAAACCCTAAAACACTACCCCCAGCACGACCCCCTACACTACACAAGCACCACTGCACTATCCTAAACCCTAAAACACTACCCCCAGCATAACCCCTACACTACACAAACTCCACTGCACTACCCTAAACCCTAAAACACTACCCCCAGCACGACCCCCTACACTACCCAAACACCACGGCACTAACCTAAATCCTAAAACACTACCCCCAGCACGACCCCTACACTACCCAAACACCACTGCACTACCCTAAAACATGACCCCCTACACTACACAAACACCACTGCACTACCCTATACCCTAAAACACTACCCCCAGCATGACCCCCTATAGTACACAAGCACCACTGCACTACCCTAAACCCTAAAACACTACCCCCAGCATGACCCCCACACTACACAAACACCACTGCACTACCCTAAACCCTAAAACACTACCCCCAGCACGACCCCCTACACTACCCAAACACCACTGCACTAACCTAAAACATGACCCCTACACTACACAAACACCACTGCACTACCCTAAACCCTAAAACACTACCCCCAGCACGACCCCCTACACTGCCCGAACACCACTGCACTGCCCTAAACCCTGAAACACCAGCCCCTGCACGACCCCCTACACTGCCCGAACACCACTGCACTGCCCTAAACCCTGAAACACCACCCCCAGCACGACCCCCTACACTGCCCGAACACCACTGCACTGCCCTAAACCCTGAAACACCACCCCTTCACGACCCCCTACACTGCCCGAACACCACTGCACTACCCTAAACCCTAAAATACTCCCCCAGCACGACCCCCTACACTACCCGAACATGACTGCACTGCCCTAAACCCTGAAACACTACCCCCAGCAATACCCCCTACACTGCCCAAACACCACTGCACTGCCCTGCCCTAAACCCTGAAACATCACCCCCAGCAAGACCCCCTACACTGCCTGAACACCACTGCCCTAAACCCTGAAACACCACCCCCAGCAAGACCCCCTACACTGCCCGAACACCACTGCACTGCCCTAAACCCTGAAACATCACCTCCAGCACAACCCCCTACACTGCCTGAACACCATTGCTCTGCCCTAAACCCTGAAACATTAGCCCCAGCATGACCCCCTACACTGCCCGAACACCACTGCACTGCCCTAAACCCTGAAACACCAGCCCCAGCACGACCCCCCACACTGCCCGAACACCACTGCACTGCCCTAAACCCTGAAACACCAGCCCCAGCACGACCCCTACACTGCCCGAACACCACTGCACTGCCCTAAACCCTGAAACACCACCCCTGAATGACCCCCTACACTGCCCGAACACCACTGCCCTAAACCCTGAAACACCACCCCCTGCACCACCCCCTACACTGCCTGAACACCACTGCACTGCCCTAAACCCTGAAACACCACCCCTGCACCACCCCCTACACTGCCCAAACACCACTGCACTGCCCTAAACCCTGAAACACCACCCCCAGCATGACCCCCTACACTGCCCAAACACCACTGCACTGCCCTAAACCCTGAAACACCACAACCCTGCACGACCCCCTACACTGCCCGAACACCTCTGCACTGCCCTAAACCCTGAAACACCACCCCCGCACGACCCCCTACACTGCCCGAACACCACTGCACTGCCCAAAACCCTGAACCACCACCCCCAGCACGACCCCCTTTACTGCCCGAACACCACTGTACTGCCCCAAACCCTGAAACACCACCCCCAGCACGACCCCCTACACTGCCCGAACACCACTGCCCTAAACACTGAAACACCACCCCCTGCACAACCCCCTACACTGCCCGAACACCACTGCACTGCCCTAAACCCTGAAACACCACTGCCTGCACGACCCCCTACACTGCCTGAACACCACTGCACTGCCCTAAACCCTGAAACACCAGCCCCAGCATGACCCCCTACACTGCCCGAACACCACTGCACTGCCCTAAACCCTAAAACACCACCCCCAGCACAACCCCCTACACTGCCCGAACACCACTGCACTGCCCTAAACCCTAAAACACTACCCCCAGCACGACCCCCTACACTACCCGAACACCACTGCACTACCCTAAACCCTAAAATACTCCCCCAGCACGACCCCCAACACTACCCGAACATGACTGCACTGCCCTAAACCCTCAAACACTCCCCCCAGCACGACCTCCTACACTACCCGAACACCACTGCACTACCCTAAACCCTAAACCACTCCCCCCAGCATGACCCCCTACACTACCCGAACACCACTGCACTTCCCTAAACCCTAAAACACTACCCCCGCACAACCCCCTACACTACCCAAACACCAATGCACTACCCTAAAACCTAAAACTCTACCCCCAGCACGACCCCCTACACTACCCAAACACCACTGCACTACCCTAAACCCTAAAATACTCCCCCAGCACGACCCCTACACTACCCGAACATGACTGCACTGCCCTAAACCCTCAAACACTCCCCCAGCACGACCCCCTACACTACCCGAACACCACTGCACTGCCCTAAACCCTAAAACACTCCCCCAGCACGACCCCCTACACTACCCGAACACCACTGCACTGCCCTAAACCCTAAAACACTACCCCCGCACAACCCCTACACTACCCAAACACCAATGCACTACCCTAAACCCTAAAACACTACCCCCCGCACAACCCCTACACTACCCAAAGACCACTGCACTACCCTAAACCCTAAAACACGACCTCCTACACTACACAAACACCACTGCACTACCCTAAACCCTAAAACACTACCCCCAGCACGACCCCCTACACTACACAAACCCCACTGCACTACCCTAAACCCTAAAACACTACCCCCTACACTACACAAACACCACTGCACTACCCTAAACCCTAAAAAACTACCCCAGCACGAACCCCTATACTACCCAAACACCACTGCACTACCCTAAACCCTAAAACACTACCCCCAGCAGTTCTCCCTACACTACCCAAACACCACTGCACTACTCTAAACCCTAAACCACCACCCCCAGCACGACCCCCTACACTACCCAAACACCACTGCACTACCCTAAACCCTAAAACACTCCCCCAACATGACTCCCTACACTACCCAAACACCACTGCACTACCCTAAACCCTAAATCTACCCCCAGCACCCCCTACACTACACAAACACCACTGCACTACCCTAAACCCTAAAACACTACCCCCAGCACGACCCCCTTCACTACCTAAACACAACTGCACAATTTGTTACAGGCATTGCAATGCAGGCCTGTGGTGCTTACTGGAAGTACCTGGTGGGCTAGTTGGGCCCCAGGGACCCTCAGGATTCAAGGTGACCTAATCCCCCAACTTAAAACACGCCACGGGGCGCGTTTGCACATTGGTGAAGGGAGGGGGTGGGGCCTCAGGTGACATGTGCGCAAACACGCCCTGTGGTGCGTTTTAAGTTGGGGAATTAATTCCCCTTGAATCCTGAGGGACCCTGGGGCCAACTAGCCCACCAGGTACCTTCAGTAAGCACAACAGAGTTGCAATGCAGAGAGGTGAAAAAGGTGCGTGGCCTCGGAACGCCTCTCTGCAACTCAGCTCTGTGGTCCTAACTGTAGGTACCTGGGGGGCTAGTTGGGCCCCAGGGACCCTCAGGATTCAAGGGGACTTAATCCCGCAACTTAAAACGCGCCACGGGTCGCGTTTGCACACATGTCACCTAAGGCCCCCCCTCCCTTCACCACAGTGCAAACGCGCCCTGTAGTGCGTTTTAAGAGGTAGTTTTAATCGCCCTGCCCTATTATGTACTAGGGACTTACAGAGGAGGTCATGCTAATCACAGGGGTACCCCAACGCATAGTGTTCCCTAGTGTATGTAGGTGTTTTCACTGTATTCTAAGTGTCTTTTAGCATAGCACTGGCTCTGGTTAGTCAGAGTCAGTTACCACTAGTACCCGTCTGAAAAAGTTGTGGGCACAGGATGATTTTGCAACAAGGCCTCTTTCTGCTCCTCTGTTGGTTCTTTCTGCACATCTTTTGCTTCTTCCTGCACTTTTCTTCGTCTTTGTGGACTTCTGTTGCTTCTTTCTGCATTTCTTTTGCTTCTTTCTGTGCGTTTTTTCTTCTTTCTTCACATGTCCTACCTCTGTAGGCATAGTTAGAAACTAGCATTTAAAAACCTTTGAAATTCACTGAAAAAACCATAGGTTTCAGACACATTATAGTTAGAAATTAGCATTTAAAAAACCTTTGAAATTCACTGAAAAAACGATAGGTTTTAGGGACAGTTATAGTTAGTTGGACATTTCACTCGTACAAATAGAAATTCCCCCGTTATAGTTAGTTCAGCTAACTATAACTCGCGCCCCGCAATGCACTGCTGATGACGTCACATATTACATCACTCATGACATGGTCAGTGACATCACTGATGACATCACTGATGACATCTCAAATGACATCACTGATGACATCACTGATGACATCATCCATGTGATAATTTCATGCATCTTCTCACACCCTAATATAACTTTTGATACACCCACTCTAAATTACAGACTGCCATTCTCAAAACCATACACACTCCAATACCAATAACTACATACCAA
The DNA here is from genome assembly GCA_963921515.1 of Calotriton arnoldi. Lineage (NCBI taxonomy): Eukaryota > Metazoa > Chordata > Amphibia > Caudata > Salamandridae > Calotriton > Calotriton arnoldi. The sequence continues at coordinate 299,413 of CAWUFW010004652.1, forward strand.
CTCACTGATTCTTAGGTCTACACACACACATCTACTCACTCACCCGTACAGTCACTCATACTTACAGTCACTCAGTACAGGACTATCATATGCACTCATACACCTATATAAACACTCACACACTGCCATAGAGGTACTCACACACCTAGTCAGTCATGCAAAAAATTAATCACACACCCATTTACTCACCTATACAGTTATATACACACCAGCTCACTTACTCATACAAGTACTAGCACATTCTTACGCTCTTATACAATAACTGATACAAGCACACACGCATCCATACAGCAACTCTCACAATCACACACTCTCACTTATAGCAATTTAAATACTCTAACACACATATATACTGCCTTTTACATATGTAGTTACTCGCACATGTACCACTGAGATATACATTCACTCACTAACACACCCATACACACACTCACCCACCCAAGCAGTCCATCACAGATGCACTCTTGAAATCATGCACCCAGTGAATCACCCACTCACACATCTATGTACAGAGTCACACACACCCCACCCACACAAACACTCAGGCAGCCATACAGATACTCAGAGAACCAATCAATAACCCATATAGACACTCATGTAGCTATTCGCAAATCCATGCATCCACTTACACACCAACAAACAGATGGATACAGACATTCACACAGTTTAGTCACTAACCCATGCATTCAGTAAGATACGTTTAATCACTCACTTGTAGAGTCAGTCACGCACGTACTAAATCATCCATTCAGACACTTATACACCCACTCATTCTTCAATACGCCTTTCCCTATATATATTAAACATATTTAAACTTTACAGAAACACACAGTCACTGGATGATGTCATCAGTGATCTCATCAGTGATGTTATTTGAGATGTCATCAGTGATGTCATCAGTGATGTCACTGACCATGTCATGAGTGATGTAATATGTGACGTCATCAGCAGTGCATTGCGGGGGCACGAGTTATAGTTAGCTGAATCTAACTATAACGGGGAAATTTCTATGGTTTTGTACGAGTGAAATGTCCAACTAACTATAACTGTCCCTAAAACCTATGGTTTTTTCAGTGAATTTCAAAGGTTTTTTAAATGCTAATTTCTAACTATAACGTGTCTGAAACCTATGGTTTTTTCAGTGAATATATATATATATATATATATATATATATATATATATATATATATATATATATATATATATATATATATATATATATATATATCGCCACAGTATCCCTTTGAACAGGGATTTCCTCACCGCACTCGCAACTCCTTTGTAGGTTAAATGCAAATACAAATCATCACGTCATCCATTGCTGGTTCCAGGGTGTTTTTATTTTCAAAACGCTGCCAACACACAACCCCAACGCGTTTCGGTCTCAGCCGAGACCTTGCTCACGGAGAACAATCGACCAACACAGGGCGCCATTTTCTTTCAGTTATATTTAAACCATCATGACGTAACTTCCTGTTAAGTCCAACTATTGCATTGTGGTATTTGCAGTTCCGCCCTAGTGTTGTCGTGTAATATTGGAGCCATATTTACGTTAAAATTACATTATGGCAACAGAATTACCCTGTGGCATAACATTTACTTGATTTCTCATTGCGGCACTAATTAATTAGAAGTTAAATCCTTACATCAATTTCAAAGTATTCTGCTTATACAAGGAAAAAGAAAAACAAATGGGTGTTCGTAAATAAAACTTCATGTGATAATTTAGGGTGACTACATCAATTCAAGCAATTGGGGAATATTTAAATGGGCTGCTATCTGTTGCTGGGCTCGAACCCTAGTTCTCTATTTCCATTCCACATTTCTTAACTTGCTGAGCTATTCTCTCTTGCTCGTTTTATTGCTATTCTTAGCATTCATAACATCTTCCAGTGTTATCCGTTTCAACCCTGGCACCCGGCTATTCTAATGGGGAATATGCATTTTTTATACAAACACTTCACCTGATTTTTAAGTTGTGCAACTATGATTAATATTATACCCTAGCTTGCTCAAGCAATCCTGCCCTCCAGTGGGCATACACATTCATTAACAATTGTAATACACCCATTTAATATTTATCTAAGTCTACCAACTCCACATTCTTAAGATCTATGTTGTTAATTTGAACTTATTTACTCCTTGATTCTTAATTAGTGCCTTATCATAACCATTTTTGGTATATTGTATCTCTTCATTCATTGCTGCCATAAGCACAATAGAAGTTTATATCAAAACCTATGTACAATTAAAAACAAATCAGGGAGGTTAATATTCATATCACCTTTGATGTCAAAAATTGCACATAGCATCATATGTTAACCAGTCTCATTAAATCATCCTACGTATATATCATAAGTGTGAATGAAGCTCCTCATCTTGATTTAACCCTCTTGGGGTCAAGGTTCGGAAGTTAAGTATGTGTCTGGATTCCTTTGCCGCAGAGTTTTTCTCTATCTCCACCGCGGAGTTGTTGTTCCACCTGTTCCACGGCATAAAAGTTAACAATTTCCAGTTTCCACCATGTTCTTTTTCCATGTGTTTTGCTATAGCATTGCTTCTGTCAGTGTTGACTGTTGCCCTCACATGTTCTAGTATCCTTTTCTTTAAGTCACATATAGTACTGCCCACATATTTGAGTGGGCAGGGACATTCCACTATATAGATCACAAATTGACTCTTGCAGGTTATTCTTTGTTTAATTTTCCAAATTTTTCTATTTGCCATTTCAATTTCTTTTGTGTTTTTAGCAATGGTACATCCTTTGCAACTGTTACATTTACGAAATCCCACACTTTGTAACCACGTTGTCGGTTTTGGTTTATTTCTGAAATGACTATGTACCAACACATCCTTTAGATTTTTTGCTCTGCGAAAAGTTATACTAGGATTGTCTCCCACTATTTTTGCAACTGTGGGGTCCAAGGTTAGAATATTCCAGTTTTTCCTTAATATATTTCTAATCTGTGGAATACGTAGTCATCAACCTTATTGTTTTTTTCGTCACATCCATGTTAGGGTGATTTTGTTTTTTAGTAATCAATTCTGACCGATCCAATTTTGCTGTTTTTTCTTGGCATGCTCCAACCAATTTTTTATTGTAGTGTCGTTTTTTGAATCTATCAGCAATTAATCTGCTATTTTTTTGCCATTCTGATTCTTGTGAGCATATCCTTCTCACTCTAAGAAATTCACCATATGGAATATTATTAATTAGACTTTTTTGGTGATAGCTTTCAGCGTGGAGGACGGCATTGGTGGCGGTTGCCTTTCGATGTAATGTTGTATGGATTTCATTTTGGTAGATGTAAACCTCTGTATCCAAAAAGGTAACTCTTTCGTCACTGATTGTGTACATGAATTTAAGCCCGGCCTCAGTGTTGTCCAGAAGCTGGAAGTACTCTGCAAATTCTTGTTTGGTAGCATCCCAGATGATGATCAAGTCATCAATATATCGTAGCCATTTAACTACTTTATTTACATATTGATCATTTTCTGACTTCCATGCAATGCTATGCTCCCACCACCCCATTGTCAAACAGGCGTAGCTTGGGCTGAATGAAAAGCCCATAGCAGTCCCCTTTACCTGGCGATAGATCTCCTCTCCAATCATAAAGATATTTTCCGTTAGGCAGATCCGTATCATCTCTAGGAGCATTTTGTTGTGATTAGAGAATTGGATGTTCCGCTCCTGTAAAAAATACTCAATGGCAGATAGTCCTGTCTCATTACAGATGTTGGTATACAGTGATATTACGTCCATACTGACTAGATGGTAAGTAGATGCCCATGGGGTTTCCTTTAGTTGTCTGAGTAAATCCCCCGTGTCCTGAAGATATGTTGTTAGTTTTAGGACGTATGGTAAGAGAAATGTATCCAGGTAATTTGCCATTGGTTCTAATCAAGCCCCCTTTGCCGAGATGATCGGTCTGCCTGGTGGTCTCGTGGGGTGCTTATGTATCTTGGGGAGAAAATAGATTGTTGCTGTCTTAGGGTGGTTTACCGTCAGATATTTCAATTCATCATCATCTAAGAGGGTGCCATCTTTCCATATCAACAGCTTCTGATCTAATTCCATTTTCAATTTTTTGGTCGGGTTTTCTTTTAATCGTTCATAATAGTCTCTATTTCTGAGTTGAGAGTGGGCTTCAACCATGTACGATTCTTTGTCCATGACAATAATATTTCCACCCTTATCAGCCATTTTTATCTCAATTTCTTCACATTTTTTCAAATTTTCCAAAGCCATTCGTTCTTGTCTTGGCAAATTGTCCGATTTTTTGAGATACTTCAACTGATATAGTTCTTTAATAACTGCTTCCTGAAACATATCAATTTTATTCCCTTGCGGCAATTGCGGGTAGTATCTTGACTTGGGCTTCATCCCACTCATTCCTGCACCCAACTGTGTACAATGTGCTCCTATACCTGGACTCTGAAAATCCAGATTCTCACTGAGTTCCATTAGGGGTATATAACTTGTCGAATCCCTCGCAAGTAGATCCATCGTGGGGACTGGAAGTTTTTTTTGAAAAGTAGCCATTTGTTCATTTTCTGCTAAAATTTTGGCCAATTTTATTTTACGAATATATTGATATAAGTCAATCCTGACTTGTGATAAATCTGCAGTGTTTGTCGGGCAAAAGTTGAGTCCACGCTTTAGCAAATTGATGTCTGTTTCTGTTAATACTTTTTGGAGAGGTTAATTACTTGCAACTAGCCCACCATATACCTCCAAAAAGCGCCACAGAGCTGTGTTGCAGAGAGGTGTAAAAAGGGGCGTGGCCTCTGTACACCTCTCTGCAAGGCAGCTCCCTGGCGCATACTGGAGGTTCCTGGTGGGCTAGTTGGCCCCCAGGGACCCCCTGTATTCAAGGGGATTCGTTCCCTCTCTGCAAACGCGCCAGGGGCGCGTTTGCAGAGTGGTGAAGGAAGGGGCGGGGCCTGCGGGCCGATCGTTTTTATTTTTTTGTCCCCTGAAGGGGGCTGTGTGGCCCCCTTCCTTTTTCTGTTTTTGGGCCCTGGGGACCCCATCCCCCAGGGCCTTACCCCTTTTTAATTACAAATTAAAAAAAAAAAACGGGAAGGGGGCCACGTGGCCCCCTTCCCTGGGCCTGTATTTGCCCCGGGGACCCCATCCCCCGGGGCATGGCCTCGATTTTTTTTCAATGGAGGGGGCTGCGTGGCCCCCTCCTCAGGCCATTTAAGGCTCCGGGGACCCCATCCCCGAGGCCGGCCTTTCCGTTTTTTTTTTTTATTTTTTTTGGGGAGGGGGCCGCGTGGCCCCCTCCCGGGCCACTACTTGCCCCGGGGACCCCATCCCCGGGGCTGGCCCTCTCGTTGGGGACTGTGGGGGTCCCCAATCCCCCACAGTCCCGCCGGCTCCCCGTGTCCTACGGGAGCCGGCATTGCTTTACACATGGGGAGCTGCTAAGATGCAGCTCCCCATGTGGAAAGCAATCGGCTTTGGATATTGGAAGAGAGAGCAGGTTTCCCTGCTCTCTCTTCCAATATCCAAAGCAGTTTGCAATGACAGGACGGGAGCCGCGAGGCTCCCGTCCTGTCATTGCAAACAGCAGTGTCCAGGGGTAGGCACCCCGGGACACTGCAGGAGCCGGCCCTGGGGGTGGCGGTCCCCAGGGCCACCACAGGCTCCAGGAGGGGGCCGCGCGGCCCCCCTCCTTACATTTTGAAAGCCCCGGGAGGTGGTGGTCCCCGGGGCTTGGAGGTCCAAAACGGACCCCCATTGTAATTTTCTTAGTGCCCCGGGAGGTGGTGGTCCCGGGGCGTGTGGGGGCTGGAGCCCCCCACACAGGTTTTTCATAAATAAAAAAGAAGCCCCGGGGAGGTGGCGGTCCCGGGGCTGCGGGAGGGCTCAGAGCCCTCCCGCACCATTCTACATAAAGCCCCGGGGGTGGTGGTCCCCGGGGCTTGGGGCCCTTAGAGGCCCCCACACATAAAATTAACCCCCCAGCATGCCCCCGGGACTTGGCCCACCCGGGGGCCAATTAACTATCGAGCGGGAGACCGCGCTTTGATTTTTTTTTCGGCAGGATTCGCGCACCCTGAGCGCATCCTGCCGATTTAAAAAATTAAAAAAATTTTGTTTTGCCCAGGGGTCCTTGTGGGACCCCTGAGCAGACCTAGGGGGTCAGGGTGTTTCTACCCTGCCCCCTTTGTGCGCTTTGCGCACTTGTTTCTGTCCCTCGGTTCTACCGAGGGACAAAATGGCTGCCAACACTTCCTGATTTGGAGTGTTGACAGCCAATTAGCATGCAGCTCGTGATCGGGAGGGTGCGCGAATCCGACGCGGCCATAGATATCACTATCTTTTTACTTTTGATTTTCTCAGCAACTACTGAACGGATTTACACCATTTAACAAAAGGGTTCTTTCTGAACCAAGAACTACCTCTTTGCCAAATTTGGTGTAATTCCGTTCAGCAGTTCGGGCTGTAGCCGTGTCTAAAGTTTCCTATGGAAAATTGCATGGGGAAAACGCGTTTTGGGACCCCCTTTTTCTCGGCCCCCGCTGACGAATCCCCCGAGACTTTCAGGGTAGGAGCGGACCGGAGCGGGCCACAAAGTTTGAAAATTTTGCGAAGATACGTCAACCGGCAAGAGAGTTATTTCAAATAGAATGTCGCGGATTTCCTATGGAAAATAGGTCCTAACTATAACTATCTACTGGCGACCGCCAGTAGATAATATATATGTTACCTGCTGGCAGTTGCCAGTAGGTAGTTATAGTTAGAACCTAGTTTCCATAGGAAAAGCATTTTTTGATTTGCTAATAACTTTGGCGTCGTTTGACGAATCTTCCTGAAATCCTCCCAAAGAAAAGTATATTCAGGTCAGCTCCTATCCTGAAAGTTTGGGGGTGATTCGTTAAGTGGGGGCTGAGAAAAAAGGGGGGTCCCAAAACTCGTTTTCTCCATGTTAATTTCCATAGGAAATTTTGTGACGAGCTACAAATTACCCCAAATTTCACAGAAAGGTAGAGCTTGCTTCAGAAAGCGACCTTTTTTTTAAATGGTGTAAATCCGTTCAGTAGTTTTTGAGAAATTCAAAAAATAAGAGTCAAAAATCAATTTCCCATAGGAAACTTTGTGCAGGGCTACAGCCGAAACTACTGAACGGAATGACTCCACATTTGGTAGAATGGTAGTGCTTGGGGCAGAAAGCGACCTTTTTAAAAATGGTGTAAATCCGTTCAGTAGTTGCTGAGAAATTAGAAAAATAAAAGTTTTGATATCTGGGCGGAGCCTAAGTCACGTGCGCAAGCTTCACTGTGATTGGCTGCTAGCACTCCAAACCAGGAAGTGTTGGCAGCCATCTTGTGGCTTGGTAGAAGCGAGTCACCCAAAAACGGAGAAACAAAGGTATAAAACAAGAGAAGGGGGCAGGGTAGAAAATCCCTGACCCACTAGGTCTGTTCAGGGGGTCCGAGGAGGACCCCCAGGGCCCAAAAAATCATTTAAAAAAAAAAAACAAATCGGCAAAAATTTGTGCTGGGGTCGCGGGTTCTCACGTTTTTTTAATGAGGCCCTTGGGTGGGCTAGGTTGTGGGGCTATTTCTTAAAAAATAATAGCAGGGGCTCGCAGGGGTGGCGGGGGGCCGCTGGGGTCCGCACAGCCCCGGGGCTTCACTTATGTTGGGAGGGGGTTGCGCGGCCCCCCTTCTGGAGCCTTGTATGTGCTTGACACTTTGGCGTCGTTTGACGAATCTTTATGAAATTATCCAAAAAGTTTCTCTTTTTGGATTAGCTCTTATATTGAAAGTTTGGGGGTGAATGGTGTAGGAGGGGCTGAGAAAAAGAGGGTCCTAAAACGTGTTTTCTCCATGCAATTTCCATACAAAACTTTACAGAAGACTACAGGTGAAACTGCTGAACGGAATTACGCCAAATTTGGCAGGGAGAAAGGTGATGGTCCAGAAAGCACGCTTTTGTTTATATGGTGTAAATCCGTTAAGTAGTTTTTGAGAAATATCAAATTTTACAGATATCGATATTTGAGAATTCTGACATGTGATTGGCTGAGGGGTTACAAGCAGCAGCTTGCGGCTTATTGGCTGTGAATGGTTGAAACCAGGAAGTGTTGGCAGCCATTTTGTGATTTACTCCGTCAGCTCGCATCTCTCCGTGTAGAAGCCATCGGGTTCGTAGTTTTACCTGTGCGAGGCAACACTGGCATCTGTGTCTGTGTGAGATATGCCTTTCAGGCTGCCTCTCCCTATATCACCAGGTCGCGGCTATGTCTTTAGAAGCCCGTCCGTCGGCTCGAGCTCTGTGAGTCAGTCTGTCGGCACGACGCCCTACACTACCCAAAGACTACCCAAACACCACTGCACTGTTGTAAACTCGAAAACACTACCCCAGCACGATCCCCTACACTACCCAAACACCAGTGCACTACCCTAAACCCTAAATCTACCCCCAGCACGACCCCCTACCTAAACACCACTGCACTACCCTAAACCCTAAAATACTACCCCCAGCACAACCCCCTACTCTACCCAAATACCATTGTACTACCCTAAAGCATAAAACAGTAGCAGTCCGTCAGCTTGCAGCTGTGCATCTGCGAGCCGTCGTGTCCCTAGCTGTACATGTCTGAGTGAGTCCGTTAGGTGATAGGTGTGTGTCTGCTAGCAGGGCCGTTGGCCCGTTGGTGTCCCTTTGCGAGTTAGACCGGAGCTCTCCCTCTGCGAGTCAGCACGCTGGTGTGCGTTTGCGAGCCGACGGCCCGTAGCTCACACTGGGCGAGCCGAGCCGACGGCCCGTAGCTCTCCCTGTGCGAGCTGAGCCCACGGGCCGCAGGTGTCCCTCTGCGAGGCTGCTCGACGGCCCGCAGGTCTCCCTGTGCTAGCCGGATCGCAGCTGTCACTCTGCGAACTGATATTGGGAATATAAGGCGGCTCTAAAAAGAGCCCTTGTGTTTATTAGTTGGAGCTACATATAAGTGTGGTTGCACAGCTTCAGGTTATTCAGAAAAACTCGATTTCCCTGATCTGTGAAGTGTACTCCATCACTTCTGTAGATATCAGCCATATGAAAAAGTATGTTATTGTTGTAGATCGACCCCATTCTATGGTCTCTGAGGTATGCAGACACAGCTTTGTTGACATTCTTCCTAGATTTTTCAATCTGAGGACAAAATTGGTTTGACCATTTCCACTTCTGTCTTTGGCATATATTGGAATATACAATGACAGTTTGAGGCAAAAGCAATATCAATTGTCGAAAGGTGCCCTTCATTAGCATTTCCAAACCTACACCTGTCAATGTGCCTAGGTCGTTTCCACCACAGTGCACAATCATGAGGTCAGGGTGTTGGAGATGCAAACAGGTTTTAACCGAAGGCAACAATTGGTGCCACTTCAATCCTCTTTGTCCAAACCATTTAATGTCCACATTTTGAAAGCCTAGGTCTAAGTCAATACGTCTCTGTTCTGCATACCTCTTGCAACAGAAAACATAGCTATGTCCTACGATCCACACTAGCATTTTGAAGGTATGGCTGGGAGGAATGGATAGATGTCTGTAGCTCATACAGTCCGTTCGTAGAATAAGAGATATGTTTAAAGATGGGGAACTACTTTTTTTTGCCATACAAAACGATACCTGATTGGGAGCTGTAAAGCATTGTTTTTTAAAAGTAGGGTGCACATTTGTTTGGTGGAAAAGCATCTTTGTGATTGGTTAAGAAAAACAGTTTAAACGTGGAGTACATATCATAGGATAAAATTTGCTCAACTCAACCACACCTGCTACTTGCATTTGGAAGGCACTGTTCGAACTTAAAACAATCGTGAACTTTTAACCTGCACGTGCCGTTAAATGTTCGAGAAAATGTTGCAAAAAAATATCGTTAGGTTTAAAAAAATTGATGAACTTTTAACCTGCACGTGTTGTAGAATGTTCTAGAAAGTGTGTTGATAGAATAAGTTGCTCTTCTGACTTCTATGTGTCCTTGAATATTAAAAAAACTGTTTATATGGAAAATTTAAAAAAAAACAATAGAGAGAAGTTTTGAAACCTAAAAGAATCAAGGAACTATTCTAATTTGTTCATTACATGTATTTATGTTGGGAGCAACAACATTACAGACACAACAGCACCAGGATGAGGAAGAAGCAGGGAGTAGGGGGACGGGGGAAGATGGCCACAATGGTACACATGCACAATTAAGTGCAGCACAACTATAGACAAACCATGGCCAAAATGAAACACACCAACAAGGAGCACAAGTCACACAACCCGCCAACATCACACCACTGAACAAGCATAGAAGTGAAAACCACACTGCCGGAAAGGGAGAAGGGTGAACAAAAGCTCACATGAAGGGACATCTCACACACAATGCAGCACACACACATAGGAAGCAGAGTACACCAACATCCAACACAATGTTGTCCAAACTAAGCCTGGGCGTAGTTCGCGAAGTAGCGCTACACGAAGCTACGCAAAGTGCAGATCGCACTACGCGAACTACGCGTAGCACTACGCGAACTGCGTAGTGCACTGTTCGCAATGATTGCACAGTGCCGGATGCTTGTCCGCACTGTGCAATCATTGAAAACGGCATCTTGCACAGTGCGAGCTGTCTTTTACTGCCGCTCAAGTAGATTTTTACTCGAGCGGCAGCTTTCTCAACGCGAACTGGTAGTTTCTCATCGCGAGCGGTCGCGAGCATACGCGACCACTCGCAATGAGAAACCTGACCTCCCTGCGTTGAGAATCTCGCCGGGATGTCATTTTGCTTGCTCGCGGTCGCCACCTTGACGTTGAGGACCGCGAGCAAGCAAAAAATGACCGCTGCACTACGCTACGCTACGCGTGTTTGCACTGTGCTACGTGCAATTCGCGTTGTGCGAAGTAGCGCAAACTTCGCAAACTACGCGAGCGTAGCGTAGTGCTTTGCCCAGGGTTAGTCCAAACACAAAGATTCGCACAATCGAACACAGGACACAAATGCACTCGCCTGAGGCGGATAAGCGTCCAAAAGCGTCAGTACGAAACAGGCACATGAGAACACATAAGTACAAACCCACAGTCCGGATGGGGTAGCAATTCACGTATGGCAGGCAGCCAGAGAGTTCGTGACACACACATTGGCATACAAATGAAGACACTACACATTTGGAGACAAGTGAAAATGTGGAAACTTTATTAAAAAAAGTACGTGTCAGTACGGCCAAGAGTAGTGCCACGATATGCAGAGAAATGCATCAGCATGCCTGAATAAGGAACGTAGGAAAACGTCCATGTTCACCTCGGGGTAGTCCATCACCAACACACGTCAGTGTCAAGCAGCGTTGGTTGTCCGTGCTTCGGACATGATTCAACGCCAATGCAGCCATGTCCACTGTTGTTTTGGGACATGTGACCAGATGTACAACGTGCAATGATGCGGAGGAACACGTGCAATGTGGCACATCGAGTCGTGGTTGCAGGTACCTTGTCACTCGTCCATGAACGCGAGTGCAGTTGCGTAAGCCACTATCTCTAATGAGTGATGGTTGGCCACAATATTTGACATGTCGTCGACGTAATCCATTAGCTGACAGGGACAGATGTGCTGACTCCAACCACTGTACCCAATGTGCACCAAAGCAGAATCAGGAAGTGGGTCAATTTGCACACTGCATACTACGACACGTGCAATCTCCCAGGCCCAGTTCCCAACATGCATGCCAAACATCCATGCATGCCATAAACGGGCATCACCATGACAGTCCTGGTCGTGGGCCAACAGGGGGCGCACACACCTGTCGTAATCCATGTCAGCTACCCTCTCGTTGGAGAGGCACTTGTCCATGCACCACTCGGATAGGCACGTGCGACATTGCAATACAGGTTGAACGCAGGTGACATCCGCAATGCGGAAGCACAGCCGGTAAGTGATCCGCAGTACTGCCAAAGGCAGTGCACCCAGGACATGCAGCAGACGTGCAAGGTATAGGTGGACGTGCATGGAGTTGACCATGTGTTCGGGATGCTCTGCCATTGCATCAGTGGCTCTGCTTGTAGCTGCACTGGCTTGCCGTGTGCCAGTCTTGTGGATGAAATGGCACAGCTTGGTGCAATGAGCCGGGTCTGTGTGCAATGGGTGCAGGGCAGGGATGTGATGAGAGTACGTGTGAAGGCCATTTCACGCACGCTAACTACGACGAAGGACTTTTGAGTGTGGGATGTGTACTCGTTGTTCTCAAATCGGGCAGTGCATAGTGTGGGAGACGGATGCAAATATTATTGTATCTGTCGGGGGGGGCTGGCCACTGGCAAGTTCCTTCTCGGAGCAGCAGATGTGCTACTGCAAGATAGCTCAGACAAAGAACCTTTCATCTCTACAGTAAGTTCTCCAGCTGCATTCATACAGGATGTGTACAAAGGCCGGTCGTGGGAGTTGAGGGATGTCTGCGACCCTGGTCATCATGGATGAGATGCCCAGCACGTGGCACATGGGCGGGTTCACTGTGTGTTACGTTGCCAAACAGCTGCTCCTCCCTCCCACGAGCCCCACACTTTTGTACGGTGCACTGTTGTATCCTGTGCACTCCTAGGGCACACCATTGTAATGCCTATTCGCGCATGTCCTGCGGCATTCCAACCACACCATGAGACTGCAGTTTGGAGGTGGTGCATGCCACTGTACAACATCGACTGCTGCGGCCCTTGTGGCGGCCACATCAGAACACAGAGACACACTTACCGCACTTCCTGAACACGGACATGTCCGAGACACCCCGTTCCCCTTGCCGAATAGGCAGACCCCTGCGCTGACCTGTGTACGCCGGACCAGCACACGCCGCTTGTGCATGCAGGAGGATGCGTGCGTAGCTACATGTCCAGGCTCACTGCCAACGCTGAGGTGACATGGTAACGTCCGCTGACACTGTGATGTTGCAGGGACCGTGCCTATCATGCTAACACAATGACCACACGGACACACTTGCTCAGATGCAGGTTCGGGGGGCGTTGGCGGTCCTGGGGTTGTTGCGATGAGTGTTGTGGACCTCATGGGTATCCGTGTATCATGCTCATTGACTGTATGGCACCTGTGGGTGTTTCGGTGTGGCTCTTGGCTGTGTTCCCTTTCATGCTGCAGGTAGTCGTCCTGCTTAACACCAGCAGAAAGCAGGTGTAAAATCCCTGGTGCTAACGCGGCTTATCGCAGTTGTTGTCAAAGTTGTGATGTGGTTTTTTCGTGTACAGAAAAATAAACAAACTGGGCAGTGTATCCCGTCAAGATCCAGCACCTGACCCACTATTCCCAATCAATATAAATACAATGACATTTCTTCATTCATTTTGTGTGTACACTGTAAGTGCACCCACTACCACAGTGCAATTCAATACAGGATTTTAGTATTTAGAATAAATCGCAAAGGTGCACCTCGTGTCTTTTTGCATGGGAACGCCTACTCTGCATTTCATTATCAGCCCTTTAATGCAACTAAAGTTGAGATAAATATAACACACTATTCAGAAGCTGGTGCAAACTGCAGACATCACCAGTATTCCCGTGATAACTGCCCCAAAATTTAACACCATGGTGGACACCACGAAATAACAGTAATAAGAACGAGAAAGAGTCACACAGCACTTAAGTAACAACCAAAAACTTTATTGATTTTTTTTTTATCAAACTTTATTTTTTCGTAAACGTATATATAAAAGATAAACTAAATTTAACAAACTGAACACAAAACAACAAGGCGGAAGACTCCTGTCGGGACCATGAATGTCGACGACACAGCCTGGAAAATAAAGCACAAAATAAGGACGTGTGTAATGCGCATATCAAAGGAGTGAGACACAGAGAAGGAAAAAAAAGCCAGAGAGGGAAGGAAAGAAAGGGAGTGAGAAAGGGAGAAGGGAGATAGAGAAAGAGAAGAAAAGGAAGGAAGAGAGTGAGAGAGAGAGTGAAGAGAGGGAAGTGAGAGAGAGAGATACAGAGATACTGCCGCCCCTGCGCATCCATGACCAAATAATTACCTGCTGCCACCGGAGTGTCTACCAGTGGGCACTCCACATGCCCGTCAAAGCTCCGCGGCCCGGCAGATCTCACAGATGTCGCTGAGTCCTGAGTCATGAATGGCAGAGACCACATCAGCTTCTCCGCGGCCCGGCAGATCTCACACATGTCGCTGAATCCTGAGTCATCAATGGCGGAGACCTCATCAGCTTTTGGTGCCGCTAACCCTGTGCAACGCAAGTCAGCGCCACGTGGTGGTAGGCCGCTGACAGCCATACAACTTAGGGTGCGACTAACCCTGTGCAACTCAAGTCTGCGCCACGTGGTCGAAGGCCCCTGATGGCCACATCAGCTTCGGGTGGCACTAACCCTGTGCAACTCAAGTTCGCGCCACGTGGTGGTAAGCCCCTGACGGCCACATTAGCTTCGGGTGGCAGTAACCCTGTGCAACTCAAGTGCGCGCCACATGGTGGTAGGCCCCTGACGGCCACATCAGCTTCGGGTGGCAATAACCCTGTGGAACTCAAGTCCGTGCCACATGGTAGTAGGCCCCTGACGGCCATAGAGCTCAGGGTGCGACTAACCCTCTGCGCAACTTTTCATGGAATCTTTATGATTGAGACCCGTGGAGCGTCCGCCATCCAGTCACCACCGGCAATAAAGGATGTGACATTGTGGATCCATTATATTTGCATGGTCACATGGCCTGTGACGCATGTGCCGGATGGGTGTGGTGTGTGTGCAAACCTGCCCGCAGGTAGTGGCCGTGACATGTTGACAACTAGACCACTGACCTGCACACCAACAGCGAGTACGCCTGCTACAGGTAGCTATGTGGGGGGGGGTGAAAACGTGTTTTCTCAATGGATTTTCCATAGGAAACTTTAGACAAGGCTACAGGTCAAACTGCTGAACGGAATTACGCCAAATTTGGCAGGGAGAAAGGTCTTGGTCCAAAAAGCGCGCTTTCTCGCATCGAGTGAAAATATAAAAGAAAGGTCTCGGGGGCAATTTAATATACCGGAGCTCTGTTTCTGCGAGATAACTCTTTCACGCTCCGTCTGCCCAACATCCCCACTTCGCAGCTATGCCGTTAGAAGCCAGTCCGTCGGCTCGCAGCTCTCTACGTTTGTGAGCTAGTACGCAACTGTGCCTGTACCCGATGCGAGGTACTACGTTGCTGTTCCTTTGGGAGCGGACGGGTCGTAGTACTGCGTGTGTGAGTCGAGCGGACGGGCCGCAGTTGTCCCTCTGCGAGCCTGGGTGCAAACTGTTCATAACTCACACTACATAAGCATTTTGTGATTCAGTCCGTCAGCTGGCATCTGTACGAGGCATTTCTGAAAACATATCAGAGTTCTTTCTGTGAGAGATACCCCTTTCACGCTGCCTCTCCCCACATCAGCAGGTAACGCACCCTCTTCCCACATTACCAACATACCCCCAACAACCTTCTTGGGCCCGGAAGTGTCCCTGTGCGGTTGGACAAACAAGAATCTTAGTCATGTATAGGTTTACATATAAAACATTTTATTTAAAGAAAACAACAACAAATAAAACTGAAGGGAGTCTGGTGCTGTGGTCGCTGCCATGAAGTTGGGGTCACTGCCATTCAGGACTCAGGACACAGTTCCACATGTGGGATCGGCTTGTATTGAACAGGGTTAGTGGCACCACGTGTCGTACCTTGTGTTGTACAGGGTTAGTGGCACCACGTGTCGCCGGCCTTGCATATGGAAATATGCCTCACTAAAACTGAAGGGAGTCTGGTGCTGTGGTCGCTGCCACGGACTTGGGGTCACTGCCATTCAGGACTCAGGACACAGTTCCACATGTGGGATTGGCTTGTGTTGAACAGGGTTAGTGGCACCACGTGTCGCCGGCTTGTGTTGAACGGGGTTAGTGGCACCACGTGTCGCGGCTTGCGTTGAACAGGGTTAGTGGTACCATATGTCGCCGGCTTGTGTTGAACAGGGTTAGTGGCACCACATGTTGCGGCTTGTGTTGAACAGTGTTAGTGGCACCACGTGTCCAAAGTTGGAATTGCGAGCTCTGCTGCCCGCAGTGTAGACTGCTGAGTGTTCGTTTGCACTTGAAAATGAATTTGGTGAACGTACTAAAGCTATAACTGATATAAAAAATGTTCTTGAAGAAAGGATACTAAAAGGATATTATGTAGATTTTAGGCCTGTGATAGTTACTTGCCTAGTGGACTCTGTAATTAATGAATCAATACTTAATTTTAATTGTGAGCCCTACTGACCGCAGTGTAGGCGTATCATGAAAAGATGAAATAAGTATAGAATACACTGACAAAGTGTTGTATTTTCTGAGTACAATTTTCTTGTTAAAAATTAGCATTTAAAAATCGAATTGCGAGCTCTGCTGCCCGCAGTGTAGACTGCTATTGAGTGTTCGTTTGCACTTGAAGATGAATTTGGTCATTGTACTAAACTATAACTGATATAAAAAAGTTCTTGAAGCAAGGATACTAAAAGGATATTATGTAGGGTTTAGGACTGTGATAGTTACTTGCCTACTGGACTCTGTAATTAATGAATCAAGAAATAATTTTAATTGTGAGCCCTGATGACTGCAGTGTAGGCCAGAGGTAGCGGTCAGCAAGGGCCCATAGCCACGTGGCGTTGAGTTGAGGTGCACAGTTAGTGGCACCAGAAGCATTGAGACTGTATGAGCCTGTGATGATGCTTGGTGCGGACGGGCCGCACTGGGAGCAATGTGTCTTGCCTACTGGTCTGCGTCATGTGCAATCGGGACTCTATGTGAATTGTGAGGCCTGCAGACCATAGTGTAGGCCAGAGGTAGCGGTGAGCAAGGGCCCACAGCCATGTGCATAGGTTGGTGGCCCTACCGGCCTGCGTAGTTCAGGTTCAGTGGCACCACGTGTCGCTGGCCTTCCATATGCAAATACCCATCACTGATCGAAGGGAGTCTGGTGCTGTGGTTGCTGCCACGGACTTGGGGTCACTGCCATTCAGGACTCAGGACACAGTTACACATGTGGGATCGGCTTGTGTTGAACAGGGTTAGTGGCACCACGTGTTGCCGGCCTTCCATATGGAAATATGCCTCACTGATCGAAGGGAGTCTGGTGCTGTGGTCGCTGCCACGGACTTGGGGTCACTGCCATTCAGGACACAGTTACACATGTGGGATCGGCTTGTGTTGAACAGGGTTAGTGGCACCATGTGTCGCCGGCTTTCCATATGCAAATACACATCACTAATCGAAGGGAGTCTGCTGCTGTGGTTCTCTCACGGAGTTGGGGTCACTGCCATTCAGGACTCAGGACACAGTTCCACATGTGGGATCGGCTTGTGTTGAACAGGGTTAGTGGCACCACGTGTCGCCGGTCTTCCACAGTGTAGGCCGGAGGCAGCGGTCAGCAAAGGCCCACAGCCATGTGACGTTGACTTGAGCTGCACAGATTGGGAGCATTTGATCTTGTTAACCCATTATAGTCTCTTACACAATTTGCATCGCTACTAATCTTGAATTGTGAACCGTGCTAACCCCAGTGTAGGCCGGAGGCAGCGGTCAGGATGGGCGCACAGCCACGTGGCGTTGAGTTGAGCTACACAGTTAGTGGCACCTGAAGCACTCAGCGTGTGCGCACCCTGCGATGATACGTGGTCCCGGTGGGCCGCACTGGGAGCAATGTCTTTTGTCTAATGAATTCTGCCTTAATAAGGCCACGTGGCGATGACTTATGGTGCAGTGAGTTAGTGGTACCTTTGGCGCTCAGCGTGTATGCAGCCTGCGATCATGCGTGGTCCGGGCGGGGCGCAGTGGCAGCAATGTGTCTTGCCTACTGGACTGCGTGATCTGCATCTGAATTGTGAGCCCTGCTGTCCACAGTGTAGATCGAAGGCAGTAGTCTGTATAGACATAAGTCTGCGGTGCTGTGCCGCTGGGTTCGCAGGGGGCCTGTGTCGAGGAGGCCCGCGGTCATGGTGGCAGCCACGTGGCAGGGTGAGGGCCACCGCTCTGGCAGACACTTTGGCCTTCCCACAAGTGAACCACGCCCAGAGCCCCAGCCTATTTATTCATACTCCTAAGCTGGAGTACCGTACGTTAGACCAGCCCACTCCGCTTACGCTTCCAGGAGGGACAACATAGCTACATGACCGAGATCTTCCCCATTGCCTGAGGTGACATGGTTGCGTCCACTGTGCACAACACTACAAGTATCAGTAGTATATGTACACATGGAGAGGTTTGTGCTCTGCATAGTGAGGTTTGTCCAGCACATCACCGCTACACTTGGTATTGGGTGCATTATTATTGATGGGTGACTTGCCTCCTTCACACATACTTGGTTCCCACATGTCCCAACATTCAGCTATTGTGCGGCTGAGGGGCCATGGCGTTTTGGGAAGGTCCGTTGTCCTGTTTTGCGCTGCCTCGGTGGTAGTAGGGGGGTGGTCAGTGGGGGAGGTCCTGGTGGTGAGGTCCTGGTGGTGGTGGCGGTGGGTGTTGTGGCCTTGTTGGGTGTCGGAGTTGCATGATCAATAGCTGTATCACGTGTTGGTCTTTAGATGTGGCTGAGAGTTGGGTCCAATTCACGCTGTAGATAGTCCACCTCCTTACACCAGTTAAAGGCTGATGTTAATATCTTACTGCTAACTCGGCTTATCGCCTGGTTTTTGGATCGCATTGCAGATTTGGCTGGTCGTTGAAAATATGGGGAAGTGGTGTTTTACTTTTTTTTTGCACGGGAACGCCTACTTTGCATATCATTAGCGTTAGTTGTGCTCTCATTTGTGGCGATTTGTTTGGCGGAAGGCATCGATGGAAAAGTGGTGAGATTTGCAGTTTTGACCAGGTTGAGAATGGGATGACAATTTACAAACACAGAAAAAAAAGATAGGTTTAATGAACATTATAATTAGAAATTAGCATTTAAAAAACCTTTGAAATTCACTGAAAAAACCATAGGTTTCAGGCACGTTATAGTTAGAAATTAGCATTTGAAAAACCTTTGAAATTCACTGAAAAAACCATAGGTTTCAGGGACGTTATAGTTAGAAATTAGCATTTAAAAAACCGTAGAAATTCACTGAAAAAACCATAGGTTTCAGGGACTTTATAGTTAGTTGGACATTTCACTCATACAAAACCATAGAAATTCCCCTGTTATAGTTAGTTGAGCTAACTATAACTCGCGCCCCCGCAATGCACTGCTGATGACGTCACATATTACATCATTCATGACATGGTCAGTAAGAGTTAGCGCAATTGAGTAACACAACTCCGCCCACTTCTCGTTTCTGGCTTCCCCAACGCCGAGCTCTGAATCCGGATGGCTGCCAGCTCCTACCCCTGTATTGCGCCAGCTAGAGAAAGAGCTTTTGAAAGTTGAAGTTTTGAAAGTTGAAAGTCTCTAAAGCACGGCGGTATGGCAATAATGAGGACGGTGTCAGCTTCCACCGACTCCCGCTGACTGAAAGCGCATTCCACAAGTCTCTACCTGCATGAGCATATCGAGGCATATCGAGGCATTTCGAGGCGGCCAGGAGGAGAGGAAAAAAAAAGGTTTCATCTACGCCGCTAAACGAGGACTGCAGGCGGCTCCGGCTCCAGGTTCTGGCTCCAGCCTGACTCTCCTGCTCTGAGCCGAGCGAGAAAAGCACTGCAACTCTTCCCCTGTGCGAGTGGTGCTCAAAAAAGGTACAGAAACAAGGCAAGGGTAATATCAGCGTTATTGGTAGTATCAGCGCAGCGGAGGCTCCTTTACGACTACTTTTTGTTTATTGCCTACTCTCATGGCTATGTGAGTGCCCCCCCCCTCTGCATAAGGTCTTACCCGCTGGGAGAGCTGTGGGAGAGGCGTTCTGAAGGCAGAGGAGCTGGAACACGTAAGCCAAGAGAGGCTTTGAGGTTTAGAGGGTTCAAAAATGACAAAACTGTGAGTAACCTGCTTTAAGTGCTACAATTGCTGGTGTCAGACTAGTGGCTAACCATAAGACCATAAGACACCTTCACACCCGGGACCCGCTTCACACTGGCAACGCGCTATCAGGGGAGACTACAGCTCCCAGACTGCTCCTTGGGCTGCCACAGCTGATTGCAGGAGGCGCCAGGAGGCGCATAAAGTTTAGCGCGGGGCGCGCGCGGGCGAAGCCCGGGCCAAGGGCGAGCCCGTCCTTGCCCGTCAGTGTCCGGAAGAGGCCAGGCTGGGCCACCCCTTTAACGTCTACCATGGGTAAGCGAAAACAATTGTGTGGTCAAGATCAGGGGGGGGGTAAAAGCAAAAATCCCAAGGAAGTCGGCATCCATCATTTCTTATCTAACCTCGGCGGTGGGAGCCCTTAACAAGGAGATTGCCAATGCAGAAAAAGAGCTGGGTATGGGTACGACTCAAGAGCCAGATGAGGGGAATGCTACATCTGACCGCGCAACAATAATACCCGTTCCCCTGGAACCCACGGTACTGATAACAACACCGACAGTTGCGCAGGGCACTTTAACGTGTAATGTTGTTCAGACTGGGGACATGGTTGATGTCACTAAGGACCTTTTGCCCGTGTTGGAAAAGGCACCAAAAAGGATGTTTTTGGGATCCGCTGGGAAAAAGAGATCTACTAGAAAAACTTGTAAACGGGACAGAGGCGTAAAAAAGAGTACCCCTACTCAAGGGAATGATATGAGTGAAAATATTGACCTGATAGTTCGGAATACGGTGGAAGAGATTTTTACCTCACGGCTGGAATCTGCTCTTACTACCATAGCTAAAGATATTATTGACACTTTGAAAACTTGTGTTGCTGGGATTTTGAAAAAATGTGAGCGTATTGATTCCTTTTTAATGGCCTCAAAACCTTTGTATGTTTCTCCTAGTTCATTAACGCTCCCTAAAGTCCAGCTAGAGACCAGGCCAAGCACTGGTTTAGACAACTTAGGTGTTCAACCAGTTTCCCCATTACGGGTAAGGCCAGAATCCGGATTGATGGAGAGAGTTGGGGCACACCAGGGCCGCCCAGTAAGATGGGGGAACTCTAGCCGCAGCGATAGGAATTTTGTGGAATTGTCAGCTAATGCCCAGACCCTGGTTACTAGGGAGCCCCTATCATCCCATGAGAGGCCAGTAAATCCTAATAGTGGTAGTTTTAATCTCCCCCCAGAAGCGACCCCATTGGTTGCGGTCCTTGTAAGGGTCGCACCACTTGATTTCAATGATAATGAATCCACTCCGGCTCTTCTAGTAAAAGTCAAAAAATGGTGTGATCAATATTGTCCTGGAAATTCTGAGATTTCTTCTAGCATTATAATGGCCAGACGGGTGGGGTGGGGTGGGGTGGGTAACCGCCCGAAACAATTTGATGGCGATTGCATTATTGTTAATTTTAACACACGGAATGTAGTGGATAGATTGTTCTGGGATGCCTCGGATTTTAACTCAGAACAGGGGAAGGGGGGTATCAGAGCCCTGCCATTGGGTTATTTTTATCCCCCAGCAAAACGATTGAATGCACTGATCAAATCCCATAATGAGGTATATTCGAGGAGGCCTTTTCAGTCTCCTCAACGCCTTGTTGAAATTAATAATTTGGAGATCCTCCCAGATAGTTTTAATGTTAGAGACACAATAGACCCGCACATTTCTCCTACTCAATTAAGCTGTGAAGGGCAGGGCATAGCCCTATTAAATAGATTTTCTCCACTGTCCCAGTTAGACGAGAATGACTGACTAGAGCCATCTCATGATTGTCCATCTGACTCCGGTCATAATCTCCAGCCGATGGACCTAGAAGTTGCCTCCAACTGTAAGATCATCAGCTGGAATATTGCGAGGCTCAGATCTAAAAGGGATGATCCTAGCTGGCTTGAGTTTATAAAAAAATACGATATTATTGCTCTCCAGGAAACATGGGACAGGGAGAGCAATTTTTGGTTGGATGGGTTTAAATCTTTTTGTTCACCTGCACGTTCTACCCTGGCAGGTAGAGCCAAGGGGGGCTTAGTACTCCTTCTTTCTTTAAAATTAAAAGGGTCTGTAAAGATGATGGAGGTAAGCTCCCATAACTGTCTGATATTAGAATTGTGTACCCCCAATTGTCCCAAAATATTATTAATTAATTTTTATAATTCTGGGGAATGCGACACTTTGAATGAACACCTTTCTTGCTTGAAATGCTTTTTAGAAGTTTATAGATTGAAGCAATCCACTTTTTACTATATCATTCTTATGGGCGATTTTAATATTCACTTGTGTAATTTGAATTGTTATGGTGATGATCACTTGGGTCCTGAATATTCGGTGTCACCCCATTTTGAGCATACGCAAAGGGGGGAGGCCCTGGAGGATCTCCTGGCAGGAGCTGACCTCTTTGAACCTGGTTTCAATAATGTATCTGAGCGGGTTCCGACATTTAAAGCCAAGGGAAGGGATACTATCATTGACTACATATTCTTGTCCCCCTCAATGTTAGCTAATGTAGTATCCTATAATGCTAAGTTGTCCCCCTTTAGTGACCACAACCCAGTAATTCTTGAATTACACAAAGACTTGGGCCTTTTGTGTTTACTGGGTAGGAACACGGGAGTTAATCACGTGGCCCCAAGAGACCGGGGAAGGAGGCTCAAATGGTCTAAGGTAATTCCTGAATCCTTTTTTGTTAATTTATGCATGAAGGCTAAAGATGATATTGCAAAATGCGTTGATTATTCTACCCCAAAGGATGAGGTGATTAGAGCTTTTGAAGGTATCTGCAGTCAGGTAGCAATTGACCTGACTGTTAAAACTAAACCTAGATCTAACCCAGTGGAAAGGTGGTTTGACGCAAATTGCTCTAGGGCTCATCGCATCTTAGTACAAGCCCTGAAAAATAAACCAAGAGACAGGGAGCAGATAGCTAGCCTCAGGAAGTATTATAAGCTGGCGGTAGATACCCGTAAAAGTGAGATCAAATCGGAGGCTTGGAATGCTTTAATGTCTGTCGAAGTCCTAAAGGATAGCTCAAAATTTTGGGCTATTGTTAATACACCTTTCTTCTCGGGTATAGAGAATGAAATCATGGAAACTAATATATCAGAAGAGCAGTGGCTAGCACATTTTAAGGTTATCTATGGATCAAGCGAGGTGCAGGTTCCCTTCCCAGGTTTAGAAACATATGGTGATTTTCCTTTGATGGTTTTTAAAGAGGCGGATATTGAAAAGGCAATAATAGAGACTTCCAGTAATAAGGCACCTGGCCCTGATTGTGTCCCTGCAGACCTGTATAAAAGTGAACCTAAATTTTGGGCCAAGATTTTGGCAAATGTGTTTAATGCTTCTGTTGTGCAGGGGTTTCCTGTGTCTTGGTCCCTGTCTACAATTATCCCAGTTTTTAAAAAAGGTCAGAGAGGAGACCCACGGTGTTATAGACCTATATCATTGATTGATTCTGCCGTCAAAAGTTTAGGTAAAGGGATTTTGGTTAAAGTCACTGATTGGGTAAATGATAACGGGGTTTTATCCAATCTTCAGTATGGTTTTAGACAAGGCAGAAGTACCATGGATCAGTGTCTTAATTTATATTTATTAATAGGCAAATACACCGTAGCCAAAAAAGTTCCCTACAAATGGCTTTTATGGATCTTACCTCTGCTTTCGATCTGGTAAACAGATCGAAGCTCTGGTCTATTTTACTTGCTATTGGTATTGACCCCTGTTTGGTTTATTTTTTAGCAGACTTACATCAGGATCTTTTAGCAGCAGTCAGGGTCACACAGGACGGCAAAATGCACTAGTCACTTTAAATCAGGCAGAGGTGTCCGCCAGGGCTGTATATTGGCGCCATTACTTTTTACTCTTTATATTAATGCTCTAGATAAAACCTTGGATCAGGCGAGTTTGGATATCCCGCGTGTAGGGACCAGGAATATCCCGGTCCTCCTATACGCGGATGATGCCGTTTTATTATTCCGAACTGCTATAGGCCTTCAGAGACTGTTGGATGCATTTGGGGTTTACATGAAATCCCTTGATTTGGTTGTGAATATGTCGAAATCACATGTCATGATAATGGGCCAAAGAAAAAGAAAAGATAAAACTTTCTCATGTAATGGAGCGGAGGTGTCTAGAGTGACCTCTTTTACATATTTGGGGGTTTTATTCGATGATAGATGTTCCTGGGTCCCCCAATTTAAAGCTAAAAAAACGCAGTAGTAAGATCGACGTCAGCTTTATTAGGGTTTTCACAGCGACTGGGAGCAAGGCCTTTTGAAGCTATTCTCTCCATCTACAGATCTAAATGTCTGGCTATTGCTACATATGGCTCTGCTATTTGGGGCTATAAACAGATGGTAGGGATGCAGCTGGCTGAAAATAAATTCTTACGAACCCTCCTGTCTGTGCCCCAATCAACCCCGACATTTGCTATTCACCAGGAATTGGGGTTGGGTTATGTAACTGACTCACTGAGACTGGCCCCCTTGGTTTGCTGGATTAAAACCTGGCTTAATCCTGAGATAACTCTGAATCACCAGATCTTACGGGATTGTGTTGCCCTGGAGAAAGCCAGCAGCATTCCGTGGCTGTCTTATGTTAAGTCTAGGTTTCTCAAACTAGGGCGACCTGACATTTATAATGCCCCAGATGGGATCAAAAAAGATGATGTAATTTGGGTAAAATCACAATTTTTGAATATATTGATGTTGGAACGGGAGGAACAGGAGATTCAAAAACCTTTGGTCAGAGCTCATTATCTAATTATTTTTTCCCCGTTAATTGAGCCCTACCTGAGAATTGTAACCAAGCCTTATCATCGTTGGCTATTGACTAGGTTCCGCTTCAATCTGATTCAATTTTCCCTGGGTAGCCTTCCGGGATGGTGTAAACCAGAGGATATAGGCCTGTGCCAGTGCGATAATTTTTCATCACAGGATACATTGCATTTTATCATGTTTTGTGATTTTTATAATGACATACGGAGGAGGTTTATAGTCCCCCTACTGAGGGGAAAGGGTTTCTTACAGGCAAGACCTGCTTTAATGTATCTTCAACTGTTAGATGACACCTGGAACATTTTTAATATTGCTAGTTTACTTGTTGCTGCTGTTCGACTAATGATGTATGAATTTTTAATTTATCTTATCGTAACTGTTTTATTTGATAACCTTCAAGCTCTGATGAATTATAGATTTTTTGTAGGAATTAAAAAAAAAAATTATATCGCCCATCTGAATTGAATGATATTATTGTTGTTTTATGTTTTGTGTATTGTACTTTTATGATTTTAATTAATCGAATAAAGTGGATTGACTGACTGACTGACTGACATGGTCAGTGACATCACTGATGACATCACTGATGACATAAATATATATATATATATATATATAAATATATATCCACAAGAATTCCGTCACCCGCTCCAACTCAGCTGAAAGGACGGTACGGACCCAAAGATTAGTGCAAAGTCTTTTATTTCATTTCATGACCCAGCACTGCCGCCATGACGCGTATCGGCCATGTATAGCGGCCAGCCTTAGCCGCGATGAAGCCCCACTGCAATTTCAGCAGGTCCATAGTGCTGAGAATCAGAGGCACTACAGGAACATCGTGCTCGTTCTGAGGAGGGTAATAAGTGCAAGCTTGACTGTTTGGCGCATACCCACTTGGGTGAGATGCATATTTGGGAATGTGACAGCGCCCACTTGGGTTTAATTTCAGAGCAAACTACATCAACCAGAATGCCATCGCGCATACGCCGACTGGGGCGGGTTATTTACTATGCGCAGGTGGTTTGCTTTTGCTGTTGAACTCCCTGCATGCCAGTGAACAAGGGCGGTGGTACGCCCGAAACGCGTCTGGCAAAGGATTTGTGTGCCGAGTGCCAAGCTGACTGGAATCCTTGGATTAAATGGTTTCAAGCACGCTGTGTGTGGTTTCGTCATTGGAGGCAATCCTTTCGTGTGTTTTGTATAGCGGCCAGCCTTAGCCGCGACGAAGCCCCACTGCAATTTCAGCAGGTCCATAGTGCCAAGAATCAGAGGCACTACAGGAACATCGTGCTCGTTCTGAGGAGGGTAATAAGTGCAAGCTTGACTGTTTGGCGCATACCCACTTGGGTGAGATGCATATTTGGGAATGTGACAGCGCCCACTTGGATTTAATTTCAGAGCAAACTACATCAACCAGAATGCCATCGCGCATACGCCCTCTGGGGCGGGTTATTTATTATGCGCAGGTGGTTTGCTTTTGCTGTTGAACTCCCTGCATGCCAGTGAACAAGGGCGGTGGTACGCCCGAAACGCGTCTGGCAAAGGATTTGGGTGCCGAGTGCCAAGCTAACTGGAATCCTTGGATTAAATGGTTTCAAGCACGCTGTGTGTGGTTTCGTCATTGGAGGCAATCATTTTGTGTGTTATATATACATATTATCTACTGGCGGTCGCCAGTAGATAGTTATAGTTAGGACCTATTTTCCATAGGAAATCCGCGACATTCTATTTGAAATAACTCTTGCGTCGGTTGACGAATCTTCGCGAAATTTTCAAACTTTATGGCCCGCTCCGGTCCGCTCCTACCCTGAAAGTCTCAGGGTGATTCGTCAAGCGGGGGCCGAGAAAAAAGGGGGGTCCCAAAACGTGTTTTCCCCATTCATTTTCCCATAGGAAACTTTAGACACGGCTACAGCCCGAACTGCTGAACGGAATTACACCAAATTTGGCAAAGAGGTAGTTCTTGGTTCAGAAAGAACCCTTTTTGTTAAATGGTGTAAATCCGTTCAGTAGTTGCTGAGAAAATCAAAAGTAAAAGTACATATATATCTATGGCCGCGTAGGATTCGCGCACCCTCCCGATCACGAGCTGCATGCTAATTGGCTGTCAACACTCCAAATCAGGAAGTGTTGGCAGCCATTTTGTCCCTCGGTAGAAATGAGGGACAGAAACAAGTGCGCAAAGCGCAAAAAGGGGGCAGGGTAGAAACACCCTGACCCCCTAGGTCTGCTCAGGGGTCCCACAAGGACCCCCGAGCCCCGGGGACCACCACCTCCCGGGGCTGTGCAATTCAAGGGAGGGGGCCGCGCGGCCCCCTCCTGGAGCCCTTGATGGCCCTGGGGACCGCCACCCCCAGGGCCGGCTCCTGCAGTGTCCCGGGGTGCCTACCCCCGGACACTGTAGTTTGCAATGACAGGACTGGAGCCTTGCGGCTCCCGTCCTGTCATTGCAAACTGCTTTGGATATTGAAGCGAGAGCAGGGAAACCTGCTCTCGCTTCCATATCCAAGACAATTGCTTTCCACATGGGGAGCAGCATGTTAGCTGCTCCCCATGTGGAAAAGCAATGCCGGCTCGCGTAGGAGGCGGGGAGCCGGCTGGGACTGTGGGGGATTGGGGACCCCCCACAGTCCCCAACCAGAGGCCAGGCCCCGGGGGATGGGGTCCCCGGGGCCTTAAATGGCCTGAGGGGGCCACGCAGCCCCCCTCCAGATAAAAAATTGAGGGCATGCCCCGGGGGATGGGGTCCCCTGGGCCAATACAGGCCCAGGGAAGGGGCGCCACGCGGCCCCTTTCCCGTTTTTTTTTTTTCATTTAAAAAAAAAAAAATGCTCAGGCCCCGGGGATGGGGTACCCGGGGCCAAAAGTGGGCAGGGAAGGGGGCCATGCAGCCCCCTCCCTTTAAAAAAAAAAAAACGACCGGCATCGTGCCGGAGGCCCCGCCCCCTCCCTGCAGTACTCTGCAAACGCGCCCCTGGCGCGTTTTAAGAAGGGAAGTAATTCCCCTTGAATACTGGGGGTCCCTGGGGGCCAACTAGCCCACCAGGAACCTCCAGTATGCGCCAGGGGCTGCGTTGCAGAGAGGTGTACAGAGGCCACGCCCTTTTACACCTCTCTGCAACGCAGCTCTGTGGCGCTTTTAGAAGTATATGGTGGCCTAGTTGGACTCCAGGGACCCTCAGGATTCAAGGGGACTTAATCCCCCAACTTAAAACGCGCCACGGGCGCGTTTGCACAGTGGTGAAGGGAGGGCGGGGCTTCAGGTGACATGTGTGCAAACAGGCCCCGTGGCGCGTTTTAAGATGGGGAATTAAATTCCCTTCAATCCTGAGGGTCCCTGGGGCCAACTAGCCCAACAGGTACATCCAGAAAGCCCCACAGAGCTGCGTTGCAGAGAGGTGTAAAAGGATGTGGCCTCTCTACACGTCTCTGCAACGCAGCCCCTGGCGCATACTGGAGGTTCCTGGTGGGCTAGTTGGCCCCTAGGGATCCTCATGATTCAAGGGACTTAATCCCCCAACTTAAAACGCGCCACGGGGCGCGTTTGCACAGATGTCACCTCAGGCCCCGCCCCTCCCTTCACCATTGTGCAAATATTCCTCTAAAATCTGCCGAATTACGAATTCCGATTTACTCACCTGTTATCAGGAGAGACCTCAGTGCTGCATCTTTCAGCCCAGTACTAATCCTGAAAAGTAATTTTAACCGTACTTACCAGTAATTTGAATTTCCTTCCATAGGATATCATTGCCTGCTTTTTGCTGAAAAGTTTCTAAGTGTTGATTTTTGAAACATACAAATATTCCTCTAAAATCAGCCGAAATACGAATTCCGATTTACTCACCTGTTATAAGGAGAGACCTCAGTGCTGTATCTTTCAGCCCAGTACTGGTCCTGAAAAGTAATTTTAACCGTACTTACCAGTAACTTGAATTTCCTTCCATAGGCTAACATTGACTGGTTTCACTTGGAAATTCTTCTAAGTGTGGAGTTTTGGAACTTTAAAATATTCCTCCAAAATCAGCCGAAATACCAATTCCGATTTACTCACCTGTTATCAGGAGAGACCTCAGTGCTGCATCTTTCAGCCCAGTACTGATCCTCAAAAGTTATTTTAACCGTACTTACCAGTAACTTGAATTTCCGTCCATAGGATATCATTGTCTGCTTTTTGCTGAAAAAGTTTCTAAGTGTTGATTTTTGAAACATACAAATATTCCTCTAAAATCAGCCGAAAATCCGAATTCTGATTTACTCACCTGTTATCAGGAGAGACCTCAGTGCTGCATCTTTCAGCCCAGTACTGGTCCTGAAAAGTAATTTTAACCGTACTTACCGGTAACTTGAATTTCCTTCATAGGCTAACATTGACTGGTTTCACTTGGAAATTCTTCTGTGTGTGGAGTTTTGGAACTTTATAATATTCCTCTAAAATCAACCAAAGTACGAATTCCAATTTACTCACCTGTTATCAGGAGAGAACCCAGTGCTGCATCTTTTAGCCCAGCACTGACCCTGAAAAGTAAGTTTAACCGTACTTACCAGTAACTTATATTTTCTTCCATAGGAATCCATTGTCTGGTTTTCAGCAGAAAAGTTTCAAAGTGTCGATTTTCACAAACTACAAATATTCCTTAAAAATCGCCTGTATGACTTAAACGCATTCTTTCAACTGTTTACAGGAGATGCACCATGGCTGGATCGGATCCAACACTGAGTAAGAAAAAGTAACGATAACAGTTTTTACCTGCTAAGTGAATTTCCTTCCATAGGATAACATTGGTGATTCTATGTGAAAAAGTTTCTAAGTGTCAACTTTTAAAATACAATAATATTCCTTAAAAATCACTACTGTAACCAAAACGCTTTTACTCAACTGTTTACAGGAGATGTCCCAGGACTGAATCTAGGATCCAGTTCTGTGGTTAGAAAAGTAATTCATAAAGTAACTAATTGCATTTAACTAGAAATTCACATTGAGCTGAATGTTGCATTGTGTTTGAAAATGTGTTGCCCATTGCAACAACTGTAACTACTGTACTTAAAAGTATATTGCCTATGTGCAAAGTATTTAAACTAAAGTAATTCATTCTCAGAAAGTATTTTTTGTAATGTAATGTATAATGTAATTACAATGTAATTTAAAAAATAAAATATGTAAAAAAAGGTTTCTAAAAATGTAGTAAATCAGTATGACAAAAATTAATATAACAATTAATACATTTAAAAATTGTCATTTACAAAACCTTTGAAATTCACTGAAAAAACCGTAGGTTTCAGACATGTTATAGTTAGGAATTAGCATTTAAAAAACCTTTGAAATTCACTGAAAAAACCATAGGTTTCAGATATGTTATAGTTAGAAATTAGCATTTAAAAAACCTTTGAAATTCACTGAAAAAACCATAGGTTTTAGGGACAGTTATAGTTACTTGGACATTGTACTCGTACAAAACCCGTGAAATTCCCCGTTATAGTTAGTTCAGCTAACTATAACTCGCGCCCAGCAATGCACTGCTGATGACGTCACATATTACATCACTCATGACATGGTCAGTGACATCACTGATGACATCACTGATGACATCTCAAATGAAATCACTGATGACATCATCCACGTGATAATCTGATGCACCTCCTCACACCCTAATATAACCTTTGATACACCCACTCTAAATTACAGACTGCCATTCGCAAAACCATAGACACTCCAACACCAATAACTACATACCCACTCACTGATTCATAGGTCTACGCACACATCCACTCACTCACCCGTACAGTCACTCATACTTACGGTCACTCAGTACAGGACTATCATATGCACTCATACTCCTATATAGACACTCAAACACCGCCACTCATCCATAGAGGTACTCACACACCTAGTCAGTCATGCAAATAATTAAACACACTGCCATTTACTCACCTATACAGTTATACACACACCAGCTCACTTACTCATACAAATACTAGCACATTCTTACGCTCTTATACAATCACTGATACAAGCACACACTCATCCATACAGCCACTATCACAATCACTCACTCTCGCTATAGCTATTTATATACTCCAACACACATATATACTGCCTTTCACATATGTAGTTACTCACACATGTACCACTGGGACATACATTCACTCACTAACACACTCTTACACACACTTACCCACCCATACAGTCTATCACAGATGCACTCTTGAAACCATCCACCCAGTGAATCACCCACTCATACATCTATGCACAGAGTCGCACACACCCCTCCCACACAAACACTCAGGCACCCATACAGATACTCAGACAACCATTCAATAACTCATATAGACACTCATGTAGCTATTCACAAACACATGCAGCCACTTACACAGCAACAGACAGACGGATACAGACATTCACCCAGTTTAGTCACTAACCCATGCATTCAGTAAGATACGTTAAATCACTCACTTATAGAGTCAGTCACGCACCTACTAAATCATCCATACTAACACTTACACACCCACTCATTCTTCAATACGTCTTTTCCTATATATATTAAAAATATTTAAACTTTACAGAAACACACAGTCACTGGATGATGTCATCAGTGATGTCATTTGAGATGTCATCAGTGATGTCATCAGTGATGTCACTGACCATGTCATGAGTGATGTAATATGTGACGTCATCAGCAGTGCATTGCGGGCGCGAGTTATAGTTAGCTGAACTAACTATAACGGGGGAATTTTACGGGTTTTGTACGAGTGCAATGTCCAAGTAACTATAACTGTCCCTAAAACCTATGGTTTTTTCAGTGAATATATATATATATATATATATATATATATATATATATATATATATATATATATATATATATGCAGAGAACTCCGCCCGATACTCCCAATAGCTTTGGAAAGACGAACACGGACCCAAAAACTTTGTGCAAGGTTCTTTATTCCATCGATACACCCAGCACCACCGCCATGACGTGTTTCGGCCTTCAGGAGGCCTTGATCACATGACGCCATGAGGAGTGACCCACAAATTTAAAATGACAGTACAATACCACGTGAAAGAGATGCAGATAGACATAGAAGAAATATCACTTCTAATCATATGCTTTTCATAAACATTGCAGTACCAAACAATTATAAATATCCAAACAGTTGTGCAAATAAGCAGACAGTGCTAAATAGAAATGTGCAAATACGCAAATGTTACTGAACCTATATTAAAATGATTCAAAATTGTGGAAAAATTTGTATTTTGCCACAAATTCTAAAACAATGGGTGGCCTCACAGGCAATAAATAACTTGTGCAAATAAGCTTTCAGTGCTGCATAATAACGTGCAAATAAGCCAGTATTTATGAATCCTAAATATATTCAATTTAAAATACGGCAAAATCCCACTGAGCTGAACAGAAAAATCTCCTGTTTTTCTTACTTGGGGGCCTTCCCATTGTATGTTACATAAATGCGTACAATGCCAAAGATAACACCCTAGTGGGTCCGCACCTACTGCTATGTGATATGTTAACACTACTAATAATGTTAACAATATGATAGTGCAAAAATATTTAGAGCAATGATGGCATTTCAAATGAAATCAAACACTTTTAAATTTAAACCAGTCTGCGGTTCATTCCAGCGTGGGGAGTTACACCAACTACAAACCCACAAATAAAACTCAGCTTATTAAATAATTTTAAAAAAAGCTGCCAAGATACCTGAGAATGAGATGCTAAAACCTTAATACATATTTATTACATCATAAATATCTAAAATAAAGTTTAGTGTGCAAATTATTTGATCTTTTCATAGAAATCTTTAAAAAGTACTATAGACAAAGTACTAAAACCTTAATAAATATTTATTACATCATAAATATCTAAAATCATGTTTAGTGTGTAATTTGTTCGGTGATTTTAAAAACAATCAACTGAATTTCATTAAGCCATCAATAAAAATGCATAGGGCCCCAGTGGGCCTGATGTCTATTCTGCCATAAACAAAGTGCTCGTGCTAATAAATGTGCTTAATTAAAAATGTTAAAATAACTGAAGTTACATGTGAGGAGGTCAGGCATACGGATTTCTGTTTGTTAAAATGTGCTGGAGTTAATGAATCTCATAATGAGCTGTTACAGGCAGGTGAAAAAATCCTCACTCGAGTTTAGCCCATTGGGCGTCTTTGTGTCCAACTCGAGGATGTACCTTGTTTCTAATTTCCTCAACAAGGGCTCTCAGTCACCACCACATCTGAGTGGCGGAACCATGTCCACCACAAAATAACTGAGGTGATCCATGCAGCTCCCATGGACCTCTTTAAAATGCCTGGCTACTGGATAAGATGCGTCATTATTACTGATTGCCCTCATGTGCTGGAGTATACGCTTGTGAACCTGCAACTTGGTGCTACCCACATATTGCAGGCCACACGTACACTCCAGCACATAAACGGCAAAATCAGTTTTGCATGTCAACCTCTTAGATATTACTGAGGGCACATCGTGAAAAGGAGTTTTGTAAGATGTTTTGCTCCTTCCTAGCTTGCACACCTTACACGCTGAACATCTGACAAACCCTTTGGTAGTTTGTAACCATGTACTGGTGGTCACTACCGCTGGACTACTTTTTACAAGCATATCACTCATTGAGCGTGCTTTTCGAAAAGTGATTTTTGGAACCTCTGTCAAAGATTTGCCAATTATGGGGTCATTGCAAACTACGACCCAGTTTTTATTAAAGGTCTTACGCAAAGTGCGATGTTGGCGACTGTACGTCATAATTCATCTTGGAGGTTCAGCAGTTGAAATAGGTGCACTGTGTGTGTCACCTGAACTAGGGCTAAGACCTAACGCTATGGATCTGGAAATGGACTTGGTTTTCATGATTGCCTTGTCGACCATTTCAACAGTATAGCCCCTAGCCAGGAACCTTTTCTTACTGTCACTCTGAGCTTTAAAACAGTCCTCATCCACACTGCAAATACGTCTGATACACAGCATCTCACCATAGGGGATGCTGCGTATCAAATGATCGGGATGATGGCTGGTGGCGTGGAGCACCGTGTTGCCCGCCGTTGGCTTGCGATGCAACCTGGTCTCCAGCCGGCCATCCTGGATGTACACTTCCACATCCAAGAAATTGACTGCTTCCTGGCTAATTTGTATATATTTGTATATATAAGGGCCACTCCACTTTATAGCTCTCCACTCAAATCCATTGTTTTTAATGATGTATAAATATGGAAATTTATATATGTGCTCCAAAAAAAACTATGTGACGGTTTCCAACTGCATATCTTTGATGATTACAAAATCTACTTCAGGCACGGCTTTAGTGTTGCTACCATTGTTTCTTTGTCTTGATGAGGACCCATAGCTATCAAGATAACTTGTTGAAATGGCAACCAATTCCATTATTGTTTGTCATTAGGTTGTTCTCCTGAACAGTAAAATTCATATATATGAGTTCTATATCAGTTGTCAACAGTGGTTAATACATTGTAGATAGTTCTTGCACACCTATGTTTCAATTTTTGTCACAAATCTCTTGCAATGCACAGTTTTCTTCAAAGCACCTATAGAAACTTTCCTGTTTATGAGTCAGTAAAAACTATGGGGCAGATTTACATTCCCTGGCGCATCCCTGCAAATCAGCAGGGATGCGCCAGGGAAGATGCGTGACGCAAGTTTACCCTTGCGCCACCACAGATGCGCCGCATTTACAATGCGGCGCATCATGGCGCAAGGATAAACAGATGCGTGACGCATCTGTCGGCGGAAGGGTGGCGCAGTACTGGAGTCGTGTCGCAAGTGCGACGTAACTCCAGTACTGCTCAGGGGTGCCCTATACCTAACATGCTGCGTCACTCCTTACGCCTGCTTGAAGCAGGCGTAAGGATTTGACGCAGCAGGGACGTAAAGTGACTCCGTGAAATCTTGTAGATTTCACTGCGTCACTTTTACGGGGCTTCCTGCGCAGGAACGCCCCCTGCGCCGGCACGCCCACATGAAACCTGACGCAGGTTTCATGTGGCGCAGGGCTTTACAACGTGACGCATCTCCCTAGATGCGTCACGTTGTAAATCCCCCGCAGCATGGCGCATGATTTGCGCCTCCGCTGCGTCACAAAAGTGACGCAACGGCGGCACAAAAGTGGCGTAAGGGGCTTGTAAATCTGCCCCTATGGATTTAACATACTGCAAATGGGTTATGTAATTCCTTTTTGTTAAGAAATTGCCAAGGGAGCATAGGCTGTAGGCTCTCTCTGAAGGAGCCTTGTGTTTGTATTTTTGATGTATTGCCCAGGTTCCCAGGGTTATAGGGTGACCCCTCTTTCTCTTCACGCTTTTAGAAATTTGGCATTTCCCTGCCTTAGCCATTTAGTGCCTGCAGCCTGTCTCTGGGTCACAAGACAGGGGGTAGCTGATAGTTGGGCTTTGTGTATTCCTCCTAGACAGCCGCTTTAAAAAGATAGCTTAGTGGGCCTGGGTGGACCATCACTGGCAGGATGGGAGGGTGGAGCTGGGCACAGCCCTACTTACACTTAATAAGGTGTGTCCTCCCTCCACAAAAAGGACAGCATACCTTCTGTAATTTGTCTGAAACCAGGGTGGGGGAGGCAGGAAACCTCTGAACGTCAAAGGGAAACTTTTAGAAGCTTCTCCTACTTCAAATGAGTCACCTGGTCCTCTGACACCAACTCTTCAGTACACTTCTAGACCTGTGGAGACTCTGTCAGGAAGAAGGACTGCTGTGCTGCTGAAAGGACTGATACTTTGCTGGACTGCTTCCCTGCTAGACTATTGCCTTGCTGGATTGCTGCCTTGCTTGAACATGGCCCGTTACCCTGCTGCCCTCCTGCATAAGTCAGGGGATTAGACCTGCACCAGATTCTAGGACTCCCAGAGTGACTCCATGGGCTAGTCTGGTTGCCTCCTGTTCAGAGCCACAGGGACACATTAGGCTCCCAACTACCTGAACCAGCACCCAGATAGAGCTAGAGTAAGCCCCTGACCCCCAAGGGGTTCCTCTCGGGTCCTGTACCCTTGGTGTTGCTTCACTGGGGCTCAATTATAGTTTTGGGGCCTTTTGCTGCTGCGAATAGGCCAATTGGCACCCAAAAACTAACCCTGGGCGGCAAATTCCGTTCCGCTCGCGGAACTTGCGAAATTTCGGCATTTCCGCGTTCCGCGCAGAACGCGGAAATGTCAAAACTTCCGCGATCCACGGCGGAACGGAATTCGGGTATAAATAAAGCAGGTGCCCGAGTTGAAGCTCAAATTCTGTAACGTATTATTCAGCCCAAAAATTCGTGAGCGAGGTTGTGGCTAAGCAGATGTGCCTTCTCTCCATTTCTACCATGAAAAGTTAGCTGTAATCCTTGATGGAGGTCTTTGCATCCTTGATTTTCTCGAGCGCAATCCTCGTGTAGTTCCTGTGTTACCAGGAGGTTCCTTATCCTCGTCTGCCGCTGAGATCCTGCTCTGACCCTTTATAAACAAGAGGCATGAGAACAGGCTAGTAGCCCTGCCCGTTTGGCCCCGCCCCACATACACTCGCGGTATGCAACGTCTTCCCGCCCTTTCCCCACTATGATGGACAGCTTAATCAAAGGACCCCAGCGCTTTCGGCGCAGGGGCAAAGTTAGACACACAGGTCACTGGAGACAATTCTTCTGGTCCTTTGCAGCTGTAGTGTAGGAAAGGCACTATACATTTTCCCAACGAGGTAGCACTTACTGATTAGCCAGTAGAAAGTACTCCAGTTGAGTAGAGGTATTGCACAAAAAAGGCCTCATCTTCTTGGATAAATATGCAGGGCAGGATTCATTCTGGGCTGGCACGATGCTCCTGTCACAAAAATTAAACCTCAACAGGAAGCACTTACAGATATAAAGGGGCGCAGCAAAATCTCCGCGAGCACGCGAAATTCCGCGTGCTCGTGGAGATTTTTTGCCGTTTCGCAGAATTTTGCGGAACGCAATTCCGCAAATTCCACCCACCCTTACAAAAAATCTTGTCACTCTTGCTGCCCACCAACATGAAATTCCATCAACCCTACCTTTTGTGCTACAGCATCAACCACTTGTGGGGAACGGTACTCCAAATCTCCAGCCTG
Organism: Calotriton arnoldi; assembly: GCA_963921515.1. NCBI lineage: Eukaryota > Metazoa > Chordata > Amphibia > Caudata > Salamandridae > Calotriton > Calotriton arnoldi. The sequence continues at coordinate 336,236 of CAWUFW010004652.1, forward strand.
ACTGTCCATGATGCCAGGCCTGCTCTTTGCGGTACAACAACGACCATCCATGACGCTTCCCTGCTCCTCATGACCCTTTAAACTGTGAACCCAGATCATTGTGCTGGACTGAGAAGGTAACTTTACAGCAGGACTTACCTGGTCCCCCTATCTAACCTACACTCCATCACAGTCGACCTGATTCTTTGACTTTCTCCCAGTCTCGCATGACCTAATAGCCATGAGTGGCCCCCCCTACCCAGGCCAATTTCTGCCCTTGGGACCCCATGCCCCGGAGCCCGGCCATTCCTTTTCTTTTAAAAAGGGAGGGGGGCCACGCATTTTTAAAAAATAAAGCCCTCACTATCCCTGGGCTATCAAAATTTAAAACGATGCAGTCTCCAACAATGGTTTTTAAAGCTGGTCCTACCCAAAACACCCTCCTTGCCTTTAGAATATGAGAGCATTACACCCCGCCCAGTCCCAAAGTTTTCAATAACCAGTGACATAATTTGTCCATATGTAGCTCAGCTGTTTCTTGCTGTGCTTCCCTTGCACTGGTACATTGACCAGAATTAACACATATGGTAATGCTGCTGGTGGGAGAGCTAATGTCTGTCCCCTTGCACACTCTCCCTTAGGACTTTCTATCCTCCTCCCCACCTCCCTTATGGGCATTCTGCTTCCACCCTCGTCCGTAAAGTGTGAGCTTAGTGGTGCTTGCTGAGCCCTAGGAGTGTGGTGTCTGGTTTGAGGGTTGGATTACCATTGGACATGTCAGAGCTTAGTGCTGGGTGGCAGACCAGTTATCAAGATGATTTGCTTCTCTTCTTTGGTGGGCTGGATATTGTATGCACATTTGCACGGCGGATTGCTGTTGTACAACCGCTTCACTTGCCCCCTCTCATGTTGCTCTGGATTGGTTCAAATACCCCGAATTAGGGATCATCGAGTTAACGTGCTATTGAGGGCATTTGAGGAGATCTCCTGTCTGACCCCACCCTTGGTTAGCTAGTCATGCTAGTTGTTGCTCAATGCACTGTAAAACAAAAGAAGATCCGAAAATCGTGGATCAGGGAACCTAGCTAGTAGGGAAGAGAAGGGGTCTACTGAATGAGTAAGACACACCTCAAATAAGGAAAAGAAAATTCTTTTCTGGAGTCCCCTCAATCACCAAAGGTTTCCCCTAGGTGACATGCTTCATCATTGGGGCCATCCCGAGCATCTACTGCTCGGGACGTGCTGCGACTTGCGATAGTTACGTAGGAGCACTGATTTTTAATATATGACTATGTGTAGTGCAGTGAAGGGGGAGTGGTGTGGGTGGTTGTTTAAAAATTACCTAACTAGTGAACGTAAATGAATTTATTCTTGCTCCTAGTTGGCAAAGGATAACAAGGGGTTAATAAAAGGGAAAAAAATTAAATGTTTATGTAATAATAGTCCCTAATATTTTAAGTCAACATGTTTCGAGGTATCCCCTAACCTCTTCTTCAGGACCGCATGAGGGCCAGCCCCATGTGTACCACTCCGTGCAAAACCTGTAATAAAGTGAAAGGTAAGGAGAAAAAGGGGGGCGCGCACCTATTGTGTCAGCGCTAATATAATTATAAATTACATACGGTTATACTGAACACGTAGTATCTAATGAAGGAATAAAAAACAGACAAGTTAGTATACACTGCCTGCCCATCTATCTAGTGGGCAGGTGAAAACGATGTTCTTAAGGGATCAAATCAATCCAATAGTGGTTGTGCTCTTGACTGTAACTTAAAACATGCATTTAGTTCTGTTCAGTCTAGTAATCGTGTGTCTCTTTAATGAGAAACCACATGTTAAAGGAGAATAAGAATAAAAATAAAAATAAAAGCACTCGTGGAAGGACATCAGACATAACAGACATCACATAAAACAGATAATTGCGTATTGCCTTATGGACCTACTTAATAACTGGCAAAAGTAAGCCCCATGGTCAGCCCGGGTGGAGGAGCCTGAATAAACCCTAGGGAAAAAAAAGGTAAAAGTCTTGAGTCGGCATGACATATCAAAGAATCGAGAAAGGAGACCCTCATTCGTAACTCTAGAATGGGCTCCCGGTAGAGAGGGAAACTAAATGTGGGAAAGGAGAATCTTACTTGACTCGTCTAGCCTCCGTCGATATGACCTACTCGTTCCTGTAGGCGGACCGCATCTTAGCGTGTCTGTGGTCCGAGAGGTCTAAATAGGAAAACGAGAAACTGCCTGGTCACGGACGCGTTAGGAAAGACTATGCTGCGTATTCCGTTGAGAGTAGTGGGGGCCATTTTAGGTGTCCTTGTTTGACGTGTAGGGCTGGTAGAGCGGACACAAAATCCTCGGATCATTATGAAATCGTGCATGTGGGCTAAATGACTTAAAATAGGAAATAGGATAAATACTCTGTATTTAGAACAAAAGTTAAAAAACTAAGAAAGCGGGTCTCGAACCCTGCGGTACTGGGCGATTCTCTGATGAAAAACAGGGCATCTCTATTGTGAGGGTGTCACAATAAGACGGCGGCCTTCTTTGACTGGTGAACTCGGGTCCTAGTGGGGACTGAATCCTGTGTGAACTGTGTCCAAAAGGGGCATAGCCTTGACAAAATGAAGTTAGATAAAATAATAAGGAAGGATAGTACAGAAAAATGGCAGACCAACATAGGGTGGGGGCCCAGTAGTTCTTGTATAGTTGTTGACTTAGAATATACTATATTTATCTGGCAAAATGACCCCACGGAATATTGTCGTTTAGCCCTTTTGTATCAGAGCGTAATTTAAAGACCCATCTCTGTTCTTTTTCCAACAACCTTTGTTCAAGGTTGTCACATGGTTTGATATGTTCCAACACCACCCACCTCATGTCGTTTGGTGTGTGTTGCATATCATTAAAATGTGCTGTCATCCTGGTGCTCGCTCTGTGGCACCGGATGTTGCTACGGTGTTCACAGATCCTTGTGCTCACCTTCCTAGTTGTCATGCCCACATAGTGGAGATTGCAGGGACATGTGATCAGATATACTACACCTACTGTGTTGCATGTGGTGAAATTTCTGAGTTTGTTGGAAAAAGAACAGAGATGGGTCTTTAAATTACGCTCTGATACTAAAGGGCTAAACGACAATATTCCGTGGGGTCATTTTGCCAGATAAATATAGTATATTCTAAGTCAACAACTATACAAGAACTACTGGGCCCCCACCCTATGTTGGTCTGCCATTTTTCTGTACTATCCTTCCTTATTATTTTATCTAACTTCATTTTGTCAAGGCTATGCCCCTTTGGACACAGTTCACACAGGATTCAGTCCCACTAGGACCCGAGTTCACCAGTCAAAGATGGCCGCCGTCTTATTGTGACACCCTCACAATAGAGATGCCCTGTTTTTCATCAGAGAATCGCCCAGTAACGCAGGTTTCGAGACCCGCTTTCTTAGTTTTTTAACTTTTGTTCTAAATACAGAGTATTTATCCTATTTCCTATTTTAAGTCATTTAGTCCACATGCACGATTTCATAATGATCCGAGGATTTTGTGTCCGCTCTACCAGCCCTACACGTCAAACAAGGACACCTAAAATGGCCCCCACTACTCTCAACGGAATACGCGGCATAGTCTTTCCTAACGCGTCCGTGACCAGGCAGTTTCTCGTTTTCCTATTTAGACCTCTCGGACCACAGACACGCTAAGATGCGGTCCGCCTACAGGAGCGAGTAGGTCATATCGACGGAGGCTAGACGAGTCAAGTAAGATTCTCCTTCCCACATTTAGTTTCCTCTCTACCGGGAGCCCATTCTAGAGTTACGAATGAGGGTCTCCTTTCTCGATTCTTTGATATGTCATGCCGACTCAAGACTTTTACCTTTTTTTTCCCTAGGGTTTATTCAGCTCCTCCACCCGGGCTGACCATGGGGCTTACTTTTGCCAGTTATTAAGTAGGTCCATAAGGCAATACGCAATTATCTGTTTTATGTGATGTCTGTTATGTCTGATGTCCTTCCACGAGTGCTTTTATTTTTATTTTTATTCTTATTCTCCTTTAACATGTGGTTTCTCATTATAGAGACACACGATTACTAGACTGAACAGAACTAAATACATGTTTTAAGTTACAGTCAAGAGCACAACCACTATTGGATTGATTTGATCCCTGAAGAACATCGTTTTCACCTGCCCACTAGATAGGTGGGCAGGCAGTGTATACTAACTTGTCTGTTTTTTATTCCTTCATTAGATACTACGTGTTCAGTATAACCGTATGTAATGTATAATTATATTAGCGCTGACACAATAGGTGCGCGCCTTTTTTTCCTTACCTTTCACTTTATTACAGGTTTTGCATGGAGTGGTACACATGGGGCTGGCCTCATGCGGTCCTGAAGAAGAGGTTAGGGGATACCTCGAAACATTTTGACTTAAAATATTAGGGACTATTATTACATAAACATTTAATTTTTCCCTTTTATTAACCCTCTTTATCCTTTGCCAACTAGGAGCAAGAATAAATTAATTTACATTCACTAGTTAGGTAATTTCTAAACAACCACCCACACCACTCCCCTTCACTGCACTACACATAGTCATATATTAAAAATCAGTGCTCCTACGTAACTATCGCAAGTCGCAGCACACCCCGAGCAGTAGATGCTCGGGATGGCCCCAATGATGAAGCATGTCACCTAGGGGAAACCTTTGGTGAGTGAGGGACTCAAGAAAAGAATTTTCTTTTCCTTATTTGAGGTGCGTCTTACTCATTCAGTAGACCCCTTCTCTTCCCTACTAGCTAGGTTCCCTGATCCACGATTTTCGGATCTCCTTTTGTTTTACAAGTACCTATGAGGACGAACCTAGCCATACCCTCCTCTCCCCCCTTTCTTTGTTTTGAGCTCAATGCACTGTAGCCATGCCTTCAAGGGTTGCATCTGGGTTATTAAGGCACTTTCCAACCTTAGGGATAGTTCATTCAAGTTTAAAATATTCGAACCATGTGTCTGTGTCTGCGGCTGTAATTGTGACTGAGGTGATAATTCAATCATAGGGCCCTTTCTTGATTTCTTCGCTCAGGCTCACGGCTGGGGCCTGAGACCACCTTTTTTTCTTTTTAACAGGGGTTCCTCTAGTGAAATATTAACATGATCATCTTGTCCACCCTCAAGATGTAAGTCCTCCGGGGGAATACTATCAGTCAAAGGACTTTCGCCTAAGGTTTCCCCCACTCAAGTCTCCCCCAAGGATAGCCTGTGCTCCGTAAGTTCAATTTCTTTATATTTAAAACACTAGCTGCCCTTAACAGTAGTGAGTCCAGGGTCATGATCATTTCACCTCCTGCCTCTGCCTGCTTTAGTTTTCTTTTCCCCATGTTGGATATCCACGATCATCTTTTCACAAGTGTGAGGTAGGAGGGGACCAGTGGGTGCAGCACAGCCTCCTTCGGGCTCAGATGGCCTGCTCTTAATCCAGTCTTCACCCGGTCTATGCAGGCCCGCTTCCTGCATTGCGGGATGCCTCTCAACAATTAATGGCACTCCAGTGCCCTCAAAGTGCGTTTCAGCCTTCGGGCCGTTGGAGGAATGCTGGGGGGTGAAATCTTCTCCCCCAGCCAAGGAGCGAAGAAAGGGAGCTGGCGGTGGTGATTGAGGGTCCCGCGCTGCAGGACGCCTCTCAACACTCCAGCACCGTCAAAGTGCATCACAGCCTCCGGGCCATTCTAGGAATACTGGGGGGTGCAGTCTCTCCCCCCCAGCCAAGGAGCAAAGGAAGACAGCTGGCAGAGGTGATCAAGGATCCCACAAGGTTGGTTTGAGGATGTTTTCACTGCTGTCTCGAAAACTGCCTTTGAGTTAGTAATGGAACCTGTAGATAAGGAATCCGGTAGGAGTTATGTAGGTGCACACCTCTGACAGCTAGTTGCAAAGAGTGCAAAAGTGAACTGTTGTGCGCAGCACACCACTCTGGTGATGGATTGTGATCTGCTAATGTGCCCAACACCAAAAGCTATTCCTTCTGTTGTGTGTAGTGTTCTGTGGACTGGACAAGGGTGTCAATTGCAACCAGCAACAGAAGCAGTGGTACCAACACGTCAATGATCTACACTTAGAGTGGTGATGAAGTACACGTTGACAAAGCCAATAGCTCTTGAATTGGTGCTTAGCCTTTTGGCTTTGGCAATGCTCGTTGTCTTTTATCATGTTTTTTGTTATATTTATTGATGGGACAATTACTAGAGCCTCAAAGTATTTCTTTTGCCTGAAAATGGACACATTGCCATATCAGTCCCTTTAATTGGAGGGAGTATTTTGTGAGTGGATGTGCTCTTTGGGAACAAGCAGATTGCCCTATGCTGGGTGCTGTAGTAGGCAGAAGAAAAATGTAAATGATACAACAACAGACCAGTGACTGATGAGGGCTGGCTGGAAACCCCTACAAATGAGTGGATTATGCACATTATTGTAGTTAAAAAAAGTCTTGGCTTACGCTAGACCTAAAAACGTTCATTGAAAGATAAAAAGGTCTATTTTTTAACATCGGTGCCTTTTGGGACATTTGATGAGTGGTACAAACATGATATACCTTTTAAACCCACAGTGTTCAAATGTGCTGTTCCTGAGCAAAAGGCCTCTTGCTGTGTTTTTTTTGCATGCCAGGCTGGAAAACAACTTGTGAAAGAATACGCAGGTTTAAATATTGCACGTGTTTTGTAACACAGTACAATACTGTGAGAAGTGATTGGATGAGAAACCAAGTCTCATGTGGTGCCAACTGACAGAACAGCTGATTTGTGTGTTCCAGCTTTGATGAGATATCATTTAAGCGCTATCCAGAGGCATATGTCACAACACATATTCACTCTTACTTTCCGCATTTCTTAAATAAACGTTCCAAACTCCTCATAAATATAGAAATTGAATACACAAAAGCTACTTCAGCATTCCATCTCAGAAGCACATATCTCTTAGCTAGGCTGGCCTTATGGAAGCACTTGAACACACAGCTTCATACCTGGCTGCCCTATGTAATGAGCAGAAAGTGATCCATGCAGTTTCTTCTGCACACATATAGAGAGCATGTGGTATGAAACAGAGGTAGTCTAGTACCTATAGGATTCTTTACATGTGTCATCTTGTCCTTAAAAAGTCACTGACATACTCATTGAGGTCTCTAGAAAGATGCTAATACTAAGAAGAGTGGCATGATAGGAGTCAGACTTTCATTTTCTCTTAGGCCTGACATTGCGAGCTCTGCCTTTCTAATGAAACTGGTAGAATAAAGTGAGATTTAAAATATGTTGCCAGATGTATTAACCTCTATCCGAGTCCACATAAGTCTCTGCAAAGGTACACTGCAAGAAGGTCATAGATAGAGAGGTGTGTGCTTTAAACTGAAAGCGTACTCAATCAAGTTTGAATGTCTGACTACTACCATGTCTCAGGTATGTCTCTACTTGTATGTGTATTCTGACACATGTGCTGCAGCTGATGAGCCTAAGTTAAAAACTATACAGTCTATCATACCCCTATACACATTTTGTCAGAGCTACATCAGCATTCAGTCCCAAAAGCACTGATCTGTTAGTTAGACTGGCATCAAGAAAGCACTTGAACACTCTGATTTATACCTGGCTGCCCTGTATAATGAGGAGAAAGTGATCCATGCAGCTTATACTACATGCATTTGGGGAGCATACAGTGTGAAAGAGAAGTAGTATAGTATCTGTAGGCTTTTTTACATGTGTCATTGTGTCCCCTAAAAGGCACTGACACACTCATTGAGGCATTGCAAGCTCTACCTCTCTAAGGAAACTGGTAGAGAAAAGTGAGGTTTAAAACATGTTCAAGATGTATTGACCTTAATCCTATTCCATATAAGTCTCTGCAGCTGTGTGGTTCTTACTGGAGGTAACAGGTGTGATAGTTGGCCACCACGGACCTTCAATAGCCAAGGGGACTTCATCCCCCTACTAGTAGTGCACCAGGAGACCATTTTGCAGAGTGGTGGAGAAAAGGGACATGGCCTCCTACCAGGTTTGAGCTATCCTGTTGAGTGAGACTTACTGGAGGTAACATGAGGGGTGGTTAGCCCCCAATTACCCCTCCTGTTATCTCCAGTAAGTCCCACACATCAGGATTTCTAAGAGGTCTCCAGAGACCACGCCCCCTTTCTGCACCATTCTGCAAACGTGGCTCGTGGTATACTACTGGTTCAGGCATTTCATCCACTTTACTCCAGAGGGACCTTGGGGGCCAATAAGCCCTCCTGGTACCTCCTGTAAATCCTACAAAGTGGTATTCCTGAGAACTGGTCGAAGGCCCAGCCCCTTTATCCACTACTGTGCAAATGCAGCTGCTAGTTAAAAAACCTTAGAAATTCAGTGAAAAAACCAAAGGTTACAGGGACGTTATAGTTAGGAAATAAAAAAACCTTAGAAATTCACTGAAAAAGCAAAGCTTACATAGACATTATAGTTAGCCTCAAGTTTCACTTGTTCAAGACCAGTGAAATTCAGCAGTTGTAGTTAGCTGACCTAATGATTATATATATGCTGACCTGTTATTAGCAGTGTCACTTCCAGTCACAACAGCTCACATATATCAGGATGGCTCTCTAATGCCTGTTACTTCGCTTCACTGAATGGCAAGGGCAATAGTATACTATGAACCACATACTAGTGCCTCCTCACTCTTAAAACTAGCATAGTCCTTCATGTAACCCACTTATTCACATTCACAGACAGCTATTTTAATTTAAAGGTGGAACAGATTATTTATTACTTCTTTAACTTTTTTTTGGTCCAACTTAAACCATTAATGTCCCTTTTGGCATAACAAGTGAGTGTCCCCATTACGATTTACAAGGTTAGTATTAAATATATTAATACACTACATTTACTCCTAATTAATATATTTTCCCACTTTGACAGACTCTGATGTGGCTGGTGAATTCTGAAAGTGGTGGGCAACTATCATTCAGGCATAGCCAGCATGTTGCCAAGAGTGCTCACAATATGTCTCTGAGGGGGTTGTAATTATGTCTAGGAAAGCAGCAAATCCCTAAGGTTGTCCACAAATATTTAACCAGTGCTCCTCTGTTATGCAGTGTTAGCCAGGGTAGAGCCACGATGGCCCAAATTATGTCACTGATGTACCATAAATTCTTTAGGGATGAAGGACGTTGATGACTAGAATTCACACACATTTGATACAGTTGGTCTACTATTTTCAAGGGTAGACAGTTTTTAACGAAAAATCCCCTCCCAATGTCATGGTCAGGCCACTATTATGCAGGAATATTCAGCATAAAATAGTGAGTGCCACAGTTATTCAGGCCTGGCCAGTATACCACATGGAATACAAACAAATATGTCAGTGATGGCGAGCTATTATGCAGGATGTCCAGCTTTACATTAGGTATAGCCACAACATGAGGCTAATAACCCACCACTAAATCAGGAACAAACAGAATGTCATTACAAATGCCCTCATATTTCACCAGATTACCTGTTCACTGAAAAAATATTGAATGACACAAATATAGTTGGCAAAAATAGTGTGACCCTATACTTATAATGAAAATGAAATTCTCAAAAATATTGGTGACAACAATATGAACCTGAAATAGGTACATATATTGATCTATTCTAATGAACATCGACTTTTAAAGGAATTTATTTAAAGCAGTGCATAATGTAAACGTAATACAATGTTTATTTAATAATTTAAATCATTGTTAAATTGATTGATATATATATATATATATATATATATATATATATATATATGTCAAGAAAAATACAGAGGCCCGTTTCTGGAAGCGGAGCTTTAATCTCAGAGATGTTTAAGCAGCACACTTCTTCGTTTCCTTACGCGTTTCGGCAACAGCTTTGGTCACAGGTGAGAAAATTATTAAAGTGCAAAGTGCATTGTGTCCGCTTTTTGTATTGAAAGTCACATGACCAACAGTTATAAATAATAGTCCCAGAATGCATTGTACTGCTACATGTATTACATGGAATCACAATTAGTTCTCTATGTTCCTCCGTATTAATGAAATTATCCTTTGTACTTGCATTCAAGTTGTGGCAATACTTTCCTGGTCGTGCGCTCTCTGATCTTGTGCGCATTTTGCATTTCCGATCGTCTCTGAAATTATGCTCGTTTTTCCAAAATGGTCAGAGGGGGATGTCATCCTCTCCAACTCCCTTCCTCCAGCAGTCATCCGTTTTCGCTATGTTAGCATCTCCCCAATGGGCTGGTGACTGCGAGTGGGTCATGCTCCTGAATCGAATTCCAAACAAAAGTCTCCAAGCACACGGAGCCTCCAACCATACAGGGCGGCCTCTTTACAACAACAGGCATGGAGCAGCCCATCAATCGTCAACGTCAAGACAAGAAAAACACAGAGGCCCGTTTCTGGAAGCGGAGCTTTAATCTCAGAGATGTTTAAGCAGCACACTTCTCCTTTTCCCTTACGCGTTTCGGCAACAGCCTTGGTCACAGGTGAGAAAATTATTAAAGTGCAAAGTGCATTGTGTCCGCTTTTTGTATTGAAAGTCACATGACCAACAGTTAAAAATACTAGTCCCAGAATGCATTGTACTGCTACATGTATTACATGGAATCACAATTAATTCTCTATGTTCCTCAGTATTAATGAAATTATCCTTTGTACTTGCATTCAAGTTGTGGCAATACTTTCCTGGTCGTGCGCTCTCTGATCTTGTGCGCATTTTGCATTTCCGATCGTCTCTGAAATTATGCTCATTTTTCCAAAATGGTCAGAGGGGGATGTCATCCCCTCCAACTCCCTTCCTCCAGCAGTCATCAGTTTTCGCTATGTTAGCATCTCCCCAATGGGCTGGTGACTGCGAGTGGGTCATGCTCCTGAATCGAATTCCAAACAAAAGTCTCCAAGCACACGGAGCCTCCAACCCTACAGGGCGGCCTCTTTACAACAACAGGCATGGAGCAGCCCATCAATCATCAATGTCAAGACAAGAAAAACACAGAGGCCCGTTTCTGGAAGCGGAGCTTTAATCTCAGAGATGTTTAAGCAGCACACTTCTTTGTTTCCTTACGCGTTTCGGCAACAGCCTTGGTCACAGGTGAGAAAATTATTAAAGTGCAAAGTGCATTGTGTCCGCTTTTTGTATTGAAAGTCACATGACCAACAGTTAAAAATACTAGTCCCAGAATGCATTGTACTGCTACATGTATTACATGGAATCACAATTAATTCTCTATGTTCCTCAGTATTAATGAAATTATCCTTTGTACTTGCATTCAAGTTGTGGCAATACTTTCCTGGTCGTGCGCTCTCTGATCTTGTGCGCATTTTGCATTTCCGATCGTCTCTGAAATTATGCTCATTTTTCCAAAATGGTCAGAGGGGGATGTCATCCCCTCCAACTCCCTTCCTCCAGCAGTCATCAGTTTTTGCTATGTTAGCATCTCCCCAATGGGAGTGGGTCATGCTCCTGAATCTTCTCACCTGTGACCAAGGCTGTTGCCGAAACGCGTAAGGGAAACAAAGAAGTGTGCTGCTTAAACATCTCTGAGATTAAAGCTCCGCTTCCAGAAACGGGCCTCTGTGTTTTTCTTGTCTTGATGTAGACGATTGATGGGCTGCTCCATGCCTGTTGCTGTAAAGAGGCCCCCTGTAGGGTTGGAGGCTCCGTGTGCTTGGAGACTTTTGTTTGGAATTCGATTCAGGAGCATGACCCACTCGCAGTCACCAGCCCTTTGGGGAGATGCTAACATAGTGAAAACTGATGACTGCTGGAGGAAGGGAGTTGGAGGGGATGACATCCCCCTCTGACCATTTTGGAAAAACGAGCATAATTTCAGAGACGATCGGAAATGCAAAATGCGCACAAGATCAGAGAGCGCACGACCAGGAAAGTATTGCCACAACTGGAATGCAAGTACAAAGGATAATTTCATTAATACTGAGGAACATAGAGAATTAATTGTGATTCCATGTAATACATGTAGCAGTACAATGCTTTCTGGGACTAGTATTTTTAACTGTTGGTCATGTGACTTTCAATACAAAAAGCGGACACAATGCACTTTGCACTTTAATAAATTTCTCACCTGTGACCAAGGCTGTTGCCGAAACGCGTAAGGGAAACGAAGAAGTGTGCTGCTTAAACATCTCTGAGATAAAAGCTCCGCTTCCAGAAACGGGCCTCTGTGTTTTTCTTGTCTTGACGTTGACGATTGATGGGCTGCTCCATACCTGTTGTTGTAAAGAGGCCGCCCTGTAGGGTTGGAGGCTCCGTGTGCTTGGAGACTTTTGTTTGGAATTCCAATCAGGAGCATGACCCACTCGCAGTCACCAGCCCATTGGGGAGATGCTAACATAGCGAAAACTGTTGACTGCTCGAGGAAGGGAGTTGGAGGGGATGACATCCCCCTCTGACCATTTTGGAAAAACAAGCATAATTTCAGAGACGATCGGAAATGCAAAATGCAGACAAGATCAGAGAGCGCATGACCAGGAAAGTATTGCCACAACTTGAATGCAAGTACAAAGGATAATTTCATTAATACTGAGGAACATAGAGAATTAATTGTGATTCCATGTAATACATGTAGCTGTACAATGCATTCTGGGACTAGTATTTTTAACTGTTGGTCATGTGACTTTCAATACAAAAAGCGGACACAATGCACTTTGCACTTTAATAATTTTCTCACCTGTGACCAAGGCTGTTGCCGAAACGCGTAAGGGAAACAAAGAAGTGTGCTGCTTAAACATCTCTGAGATTAAAGCTCCGCTTCCAGAAACGGGCCTCTGTGTTTTTCTTGTCTTGACATTGATGATTGATGGGCTGCTCCATGCCTGTTGTTGTAAAGAGGCCGCCCTGTAGGGTTGGAGGCTCCGTGTGCTTGGAGACTTTTGTTTGGAATTCGATTCAGGAGCATGACCCACTCGCAGTCACCAGCCCATTGGGGAGATGCTAACATAGCGAAAACTGATGACTGCTGGAGGAAGGGAGTTGGAGGGGATGACATCCCCCTCTGACCATTTTGGAAAAACAAGCATAATTTCAGACACAATGCACTTTGCACTTTAATAATTTTCTCACCTGTGACCAAGGCTGTTGCCGAAACGCGTAAGGGAAACGAAGAAGGGTGCTTCTTAAACATCTCTGAGATTAAAGCTCCGCTTCCAGAAACGGGCCTCTGTGTTTTTCTTGTCTTGACGTTGACGATTGATGGGCTGCTCCATGCCTGTTGTTGTAAAGAGGCCGCCCTGAAGGGTTGGAGGCTCTGTGTGCTTGGAGACTTTTGTTTGGAATATATATATATATATATATATATATATATATATATATATATATATATATATATATATATATATATATATATATATATACATATATATATATTTTACCTACTGGCGGTTGCCAGTAGGTAAAAGGAAGTGCCTCTAGCTTATTTGGTGTAAATCCATTAATTGAATATAAAGTTGTGGCCACCATTTTATCTTTCGGGAACAGTTCTGGGGCTGAAAATCTGTGTTTCTAGAGTTATTTATATTGTGAGTTATATACTGTGATGGTTAGAATTATTTATATAGTTATAATTTTTTATGTGGTGGTGGGTGTTGAATGCCTGCTTTTGCTTTCTGCATTCGCGACGTAACCGCGGGGGTCGTGATGACCAACACCATTGTGATTTCAGATGATGATGATGATGATGATGAATTTATAAAGCACGACAAATACCCTAGGGTGTCTAGGCGCTGCCCTTAAAACGTACGGATCTAGCTGGAGTAAGTTTAAGAATTATGCCTTGAAACGCCATGTTTTTAATCCCTTTCTAAATTTTAGAAGGTTAGTCTCTTTTTTAAGCGAGGTTGGCAGAGAGTTCCACAGTTTACCTGTTGTGGTAGTGAAGCTCCTGCCACCCCACCTAGCCCTACTTACTCTAGTGACAGCAAGATTTCCAAGCTCGGCTGACCTGAGGGACCTTGCTGGAATATATGGCTTAAGGTAGTTTGCCGGCTGCATTGGCCTCAAATTGTTCCGCGATTTTAAGGCAAGAAGTGATTTAAACTGTATCCGTTTAGCTACCGGCAATAAGTACAGATGGGATAGAGCTGTGGAAGCAGAATAGAATTTGGAGATTCCTAGGAGTACTCTTGCTGCTGTGTTTTAGAGGCACTGGTAAAAATAGCATTGCAGTAATCCAATGTAGATGATATCAGTACAGATACCACAGTTTTCCTTAATTCCATAGGTACTGTTGGAAGTATCTTCTTCAAAATTTTAAGTTTAAAAAAGCAAGCAGAGGTGATGAAGTTGGTTTGCGCTTCAAAAGGCAGCTTAGTGTTGAATATGACTCCAAGTTGGACAGGGCACCAGCTATTTGTCCAAAATGAGGGATTGTTACCAAATAACAGAACCTCAGTCTTGAATAAGTTCAATTTCAGACAATTGTCTGTCATCCAATTGGCTAAATGGCGCATACAGTCATGAAAACTGGTGGCTGTTGGGCTGGATGAACTGCTCACCAAGACAATAATCTGAGTATCATCTGCATATGATACGAGGCCAAAGCCATAGCTTTTTATCAATTTGGCCAGGGGAGTGACATAGAGATTGAAAAGTGTTGAGCTCAGGGATAATCCCTGAGGAACTCCAGAGGGCAGCGAAAAGGAGGGTGAAACATAGTTTCCCAGCGCAACCAACTGAGACCGTTCAGGCAGAAAGGAGCCCAGCAGGGAGAATGACTTATCCCTGATCCCAATGGAAGCTAGACGGACTAACAGCAGCTCATGATTAACCATATCAAAAGCTGCTGATAAGTCCAAAAGGATAAGGGCAGCGCTCCCCCCACTATCTAAAGTCTGTCTAAGCTCCTCAGTGGCCGTGATAAGAGCCAGCTCTGTGCTATGGCAAGCACAAAATCCAAACTGGGAGGGGTCCAGAATAACATTATCATTAACAAAGGAAGACAATTCAGTGTTAATGGCTCTCTCGATCACTTTTGCGGGAAAGGAAGTCTTGATATAGGTCTGTAGTTAAGGGTCTCCATAGCATCCAGATTACGTTTTTTTAGTAAAGGAAGTATGGAGGCTTTCTTCCACTCCATTGAAAAATGCCATGATGTGAACATGGCATTAACAATAGCTGTGAGTGGAATAGCTATGATTTCCGGAGACAAGTGCAGAATTTTCGGGGGTCACGGGTCTGAGGGAGAACCTGATTTGATTGCGCCAATAATTTTGGTAGTCTGTTCAATAGTCAAGGCAGTGAAGGATGAGAGGACTGGGTTAACCGATTCTACTGTGGATTGTATCTTGTTGAGTTGGACGGGGATCTGAGCCAAACAGTTGTACTGAAGCACAAAGGTGTCAAAAACAGACTTAACCTTGTGCTGAAAGGATTCAGCTAGGGAGTTACAGAACTCCTGACTGGCATTAGTGTCTAGCGTAGCGGGAAGTTTAGACAAATTCTTTACTGTGGTAAATAAAGGTTTAGGGCATTTATTGGCCGCTCTGATTTTCTCCGTGAAATAGGAAGCCTTTTCCCTGAGGATAAGGTTCTTATATATTTGAAGGGATGATTTGCATTCAGTTTTAGTGAGTGAATTGTCCTCAAGTCTCTATTTCCTCTCCAGTTTATGACATAGTTGTTTCTGAGCTCTAAGAATGTAATTAAACTAGGAATCAGAGGGTGAGCACCTGGAGCGTTGACTATTTTTAGGAGGAGTTAATTGCGTCATAGCTGAATCAAGCCAGAAGTGGCAGTTAGCTGCAGCTTGATCAGGGTCGGTGGACGTAAGCGGCAGAGTTTCTAAAAGAAGGGGGTTTACCTGTTTAGCCTCTAGTTTATTCCACAAACGACTGACAAAAAATTCCCTGAGGACTTTGGAGCGTTTCTTATGAGGCAGTGAGATTTCAAAGAGAACTGCCTTATGATCAGACCAAATCAAAGGCAGGGATCTAGTCCATCTTAGAAGAGGGTTTGCGGTCTCACCGCGAAAATGGAAAATAGGTTTTAGAGATGGCTGTACTAGAAATACAGTAGAAAAACATAAGTTCGAAGTGTACAGTTATAAACCTCTAGTGTGTAAAATACTGCAAAGTGTGAGCACATATGTGTTTTCACTTTATTGAAAAGACGCGCTAGTCACGGTTAACAAAGTCATTGCGTTGTCCCGAATAACAGCGAAAATGGAAAATAGGTGTGAAAGATGTTTTTTAAAGAAACTTTGTACAAAAACATGAGTTTAAACATGCTTTGAAAGAATTATGTATATAGTAATGTGTGTAGGGCAATGTTCAGAATGGATTATTTACGTATTATATTTGGATGTGTTGGTGGTCATTGAATGTCTGCTTTTGTTTTCCTCTTTCGCGAAGTGTTGAGGGATATCACGATTACCGATGTCATTGCGATCTCAGGAGTCAACGCGAAAAAATAAAATAGGTTTTACAGATTGTTTTTATAGAAACTCTCTACAAAAACATGACTTTAGAGAATACAGTAAGAAACCCCTAGTGTGTAACATAGTGTAATATGCGTGCATATATGTGTTTTTACTTTATGGAAAAGGCGTGATCGTCGTGGTGAGGTGACCGACTTCTCTGCAACGTCCCGAACAACCGTGAAAACCGAAAATAGGTCTGAAAAATGTTTTTTAAAGAAACAAAAATATGAGTTTAAACATTCTTTGAAAGAAGTATAAATATAATAATATGTGTAGGGCAATTTTCAGAATGAATGCCTTTACATATTATTTTTGGATGTGTTGGTGGCCATTGAATGTCTGCTTTTATTTTCTGTTTTCACAATGTGTCTGTGGGGATCGTGACGTCATAGCAAAGATTCCCGAAAATGAAAGAAAAAAACCCTTTAGAAAAAAACTTCACAACATTTCAGGTACTAGGGTGGCTCTAACAAGAGCCATTGTGTTGGTTGTGTGTATATGGCAGCTACACATAAGACTGGATGCAGAGTTTCAGGTTACTTAGAAACACCCTGTTGCCTTCATCTGTAAAGTGTACTCCATAATTTCTATACATTCCATCCATTTCAAAACAAAGATTGTTGTTATTGATACAGCCCATGCGATGGTCTCTGAGGAATGCAGACACAGTTTTATTAACATTTTTCATGGCTTTGTCAATCTGTGGACAAAATTCATTTGCCCACTTCCATTTCTGACTTTGGCATACATTAGAGTACACCAATACAGTGTGAGGGAAAAGCGACATCAATTCTGCAAAGGTTTCTTTCATTAGGATTTCCAGCTCTACTCCAGTCAATGTGCCTAGATCGCTGCACCACATTGCACAATCATGAGGTGAGCAGCCTGGGAGTCCACAATGAATTTAACCAAAGCCAGCAACTGATGAAAAGTTAACCCTCTCTGGCCAAACCAAGTAATCTGCACATTTGGCTAACCCAATTCCCTGTCAATACCTCTGATTTTTTCAGCTTGTTTAGCCCGATATAGCTGTGGCCCACAATCCATACTCTAAGCATTTTGAAGTGAATGAGCAATAGTAGTCAGGAGAAGCCTGGAGCTGAATGAGGTAGTTTTCCGAAGGAAAAGCAGTTAAAATGGAGGTGTTTAAAAAAAAAAATATATATATATATATATATATAAATATATATATATATATATATTATCTACTGGCAGTCGCCAGTAGATAGTTATAGTTAGGACCTAGTTTCCATAGGAAAAGCATTTTTTGTTTTCCCAATAACTTTGGCGCCGGATGTCGAATCTTTGCGAAATGTTCAAAGCTTGTGGGGCGCTCCGGTCAGCTCCTATCCTGAAAGTTTTGGGGTGATTCGGTAAGCGGGGGCCAAGAAAAAAGGGGGTTCCCAAAACGTGTTTTCTCCATGTTATTTTTCATAGGAAACTTTAGACACGGCTACAGCCCGAACTGCTGAACGGAATTACACCAAATTTGGCAAAAAGGTAGCCCTTGTTTCAGAAAGAACTCTTTTTGTTAAATGGTGTAAATCCGTTCAGTAGTTCCTGAGAAATTAAAAAAAAAGAGGGCAAAAAATGAATTTCTCATAGGAAACTTTAGACACGGCTACTGCTCGAACTGCTGAACGGAATTACACCAAATTTGGCAAAAAGGTAGTGCTTGGTTCAGAAAGCGCCCTTATTTTTAAATGGTGTAAATCCGTTCAGTAGTTGCTGAGAAAATCAAAAAATAAAGATAGCGATATCTAGAGGCACGGAGGATCCGCGGACCCTCCCGACCACGAGCTTTATTCTAATTGGCTGTCAACACTCCAAACCAGGAAGTGTTGGCAGCCATCTTGTGACTCAGTAGAACCGAGTCACAAGAAAACAGGGAAACAAACGCGAAAAACAAGAAAAGGGAGCATGGTAGAAACACCCTGACCCCCTAGGCCTGCTCAGGGGGTCCCACAAGGACCCCCAGGGCCCAAAAAAGCATTTAAAAAGAAAAAGAAAAACATAGCGCGGGCTCCCACGCTTCATATTCAAAAAGCCCCCGGGGTGGGCCAGGTCCCGGGGGCACTGAAAAAATCCCCCCCACACTGCCCCGGGGACCGCCACCCCCCAGGGCTAATTTTTAAATGTGTGGGGGGCCTCCAAGGCCCCCCCAAGCCCCGGGGACCACCACCCCCGGGGCTTTCATTAATTATTTGCGGGGGGCACACGGCCCCCCGCAGCCCCAGGGACCACCACCCCCCGGGGTCTGTTTTTAAAAAAAACCATACACCTGTGTGGGGGGGCTCGAGTCCCCCCACACGCCCCGGGGACCACCACCTCCCCGGGGCACTAAAATGCAAATTTGGGGGTCCGTTGCGGACCCCCGAGCCCCGGGGACCACCACCTCCCGGGGCTTTGTAATTGAAGGGAGGGGGGCCGCGCGGCCCCCTTCCTGGAGCCCGTGATGGCCCTGGGGAACACCACCCCCCAGGGCCAGCTCCTGCAATGTCCTGGGGTGCCCACCCCGGGACACTGCTGTTTGCAATGACAGGGTGGGAGCCTCGCGGCTCCCGCCCTGTCATTGCAAACTCTGCTTTGCTTCATTGAAGTGAGAGCAGGGAAACCTGCTCTCGCTTCAATGAAGCAAAGCACAATTGCTTTTCCATAAGGGGAGCTGCATGTCAGCAGCTCCCCATGTGGAAAAGCAATGCTGGGTCCCGCAGGATGCGGGAAGCCGGCAGGACCATGGGGGCATTGGGGCTCCCCCACGGTCCCCAACAGAGAGGCCAGGCCCTGGGTGATGGGGTCCCCAGGGCCAGAAGTGGCCCAGGAGGGGGGCTGCGTGGCCCCCCTCCTTTAAAAATAATTAAAAAAAAAAAAAAAATGTGGCCATGCCCCGGGGGATGGGGTCCCGGGGCCACTTGAGGCCTTAGGAGGGGGGCCACGCAGCCCCCCTCCTTTAAAAATAATTTAAAAAAATATAAAAATGTGGCCATGCCCCAGGGGATGGGGTCCCCGGGGCCAGGAGTGGCCCGGGAGGGGGCCCACGCGGCCCCCCTCCCCCCAAAAAAAATTGGGGAAAAAAAGGAAAGGCCGGCCCCGGGGGATGGGGTCCCCGGGGCCAATAGAGGCCTCAGGAGGGGGGCCACGCAGCCCCCCTCCTTAAAAAACATTAAATTAGGTGGCCATGCCCCGGGGATGGGGTTGCCAGGGCCGGAATTGGCCACGGGAGGGGGCCCACGCTGCCCCCTTCCCGTTCAGATTTTTTTCATTTTAAAAGGGGTCAGGCCCTGGGGATGGGGTCCCCAGGGCCCAAAAGGAAAAAGAGGGGGCCACACAGCCCCCTTCTAAAAAAAAAAAAAGACTGATCGTGCCTGAGGCCCCGCCCCCTCCCAGCAACACTCTGCAAACGCGCCCTGTGGCGCGTTTTAAATTGGGGAATTAATTCCCCTTCAATACTGGGGGTCCCTGGGGGCCAACTAGCCCACCAGGTACCTCCAGTAAGCGCCACAGGGCTGCGTTGCAGAGAGGTGGTCCAGGCCACGCCCCTTTTTACACCTCTCTGCAACGCAGCTCTGTGGCGCTAACTGGAGGTACCTGGTGGGCTAGTTGGACCCCAGTGACCCTCAGGATTCAAGGGGACTTTATCCCCCAACTTAAAACGCTCCACGGGGCGTGTTTGCACAGTGGTGAAGGGAGGGGGCAGGGCCTGAGGTGACATTGAAATGTCCAACTAACTATAACGTCCCTGAAACCTATGGTTTTTTCAGTGATATATATATATATAAATATATATATATATATATATTATTTTTTTTTCATTGGATGCTGTCAGCATGAAAGTGAATAAAATTATGTAGTATGTTGGATGGCGCAGGAAGAAGTCTTATTATTGGCTGTTGTTTAAAAAAAGAAATGTAATACAGACATTTATATGCTTTTGAATCTGTGGAGTAAACCACACCTGCTGTATCTCATTTGGAAGTAGCATGTTCCTCCTAGAAAGTACTGTGAACTTGTGACCTTCTGGTTCCACTGGATTGTTAGGTTCACTGAGCTAAGAGCGTATTGGGGGGAAGGTTGTGAAAGAGACGGCGCATTTTTTTTAAAGTTGAGGAGTGATGACACAATTTAGGTATTAGCTAGCTTCATTTCTCAACTCAGGACTATGTAATAAACAGTTGTGTAGTATTTGATTTTGCTTTCAATTAAGCTAGATATAGGTTTGGCCGACAGTTTTTTTCACAATTTCTCCTTGATCATTGCCAATACATCACTATCACACATAGAAAGAAATCTGGTTTTGAAAGTGGTGAAAAGGTTAACAGATACTAACCATTCACAAGTGGAGATAGTGCAGTCTAAAATGAAAGACATGAATTCATTTGCTGTCTTTCTCATGATCACAGAGTGCAAAGTTGAAGAGGTTGCCATTTCATGGTTGCTTTGCATATGAGTGGTGTACCATTCTTGTGCTTAGTTTTTACAAATGCTAACAGTGTTTAATTTATCCAGAAGGAGTTAAAACCATAATATAATCTCCAAACTGAATTCACTTATACGTACATAACTTTTTAATCCTTTATAAAAATTACATTAGAAATGAAGATGTATATGGGAGTTTGATAAAAAAGAGTATCACAGTGATATGAAAACATATATTAGATAAAGTGTATGTATTAGAGAGTATGTGTTTAAGAGCTTAGTGGTGGGATTTTTGGGAAGTAAATGAAAAACAAATTAGTACCTCTTTATTACATTGTGCACTTTATTGAAAAAATATAGTATTGTGGAAAGTTGCAATGGGGAACTAAGAATGTTTTAAATGTCTATATATCATGTGCAAAAGAGATACATCTGCGATTTGCATTCTGGGAGTTATAGTACTTTTAGTAACATTATTAAACAGGAGTATTGTCACAAATACAAGATGAGAACATGTTGTCTGCCTGTATATGAATTAGAGAGAAGTAATACATGTTAGGTATATATTGGGAAGTGTTTGCCTATGTAGTTTTTAACTTATATGATCGTTTAGCATATGCTTAGATTTTGAGATATGGTTCTTGTGGTTGCAGATAGCTATATATACAGTGGGACTTCTGAGTTTAGTTAAAGATACAGAGAGGTATATGTTTTTGGAAAGATGGCTTGAAGGTGTACATCTATTAAGAAATTGCATTTATGTGTACATATTGATCTATATGTTCAGTAAAGCTGATGAAAATGTCACGTATATGGTGAGGGTGGTGTTTTTTCTCTAAACATGGTTTGTTTAAAATTAGGAAGGATTAATAGTGCAGAATGCCTTGAGAGTTTTAGAGGTAGAAGAAGTATTTGAGAAATGATGTAGCTATACCATTCATAAAAGGTTGTGTGCTTTGACATTTTTTTTAAATGTTGTTTTCTAGACTTCCGTCACACAACGCTCAGTAGAAACGCATATATATAGTAAAACAAGTAGTTTGATAGTGAGTGAAGGAGATAACCAATGAGTCAGATATATAGTCACAAATGTTTTGTATCTAACAGTAATGAAGATACTTTCATATTCATTCAGGGATTCAGTCAGGGAGTAGTCAGGTACTCATGCAATCAGCCAAACACTAGTGAGGCAGTCATCAAATCATTTAGACAGTATCCATGGAGTTATTCAATTACCTAGACACTACACATGTACTCTTGCAATCAGGCAGGCAGAAATTAGGTAGTCATTCAACTATGGAGGTACTATTTATACATTTATCTAAACATGTAAACATACACTTACAACCCATGCAGTCATTGAAATACTGAGGCACACACATTAACTCATGGAAACACTCAGGTACTACTCATGCACTCATCTAATTACATAGAGAGTACTATTGGTGTAAACTTCTTATTCATCCAGTAGCTACGTACTCATTTCAATACTTGGGGAATACCCTTGTACTAATACAATCACCCTAGTAGTAAACTTACTTTCATCCAATATCTCACGTTTTAACAATGGAGTCATGCAATCACACAGACACTAGTCAGGCAAACATGTAACCAGTCAGACATTACTGATGTACTCATTGAATTATCCAGGCACTACCCATGTAGTTAGCTAAACACCCAGGCACTACCTGTTTACTGAACCAAAAACACATGGGCAGAGGGCAAGTAGTCCTGCAATCACTGAAATACTACTCATGCACTCATCTTATCTGCTAGGTGCTGTGTATGCACTTAAACAATCATGTATGCACTACTCATGCACTCTATAAGTCATGTATATACTATCTATAGACTCATGCAATCATCCAGACACTAATGTTGCACTCATTTAATCATCCAACCAGTATCTATGCATGTATTGAATTATTGAACCATTAGTTATGCACTATCTAATCATTCAGTCTCTACTCATGTACTCATCCAAACTCAGATAGTAGTGATATATGTAAGCATGCAGGCAGTAACTATGCAGATATGGAACAACCCACGGAGTTTTGATATACTCATGGAATCATCTAGGCAGTACCAGTATCCTCAAAGAATCACCTAGATACTATGTATGCACCAATTCAATCATCCAGGGAGTATTCATGTATTCAACCACAAATACATGTTTTTACAAGTGTTTCTGAAGAATATGTAGTCTTTTAGAACCATCTGGTGAATTATATATGCAATGTGTAACATACTCTTTGGATGTAGCTGGAAGAAATAGTGAGGTATATGCTTTGATAGACATTAACATGCAGATTGTTATATGCACCTTCCTGTACAAAAACAATCACAAGAGGTATTTTCCTCTTTGTACATGTGCTGTAGAATGCAGCACGCATAGAAACAGGAAAGAATGAGGAGAAAGAAAAGTATTTCTCCTTGTTGCATCTCCCTACACCTCCTCTCTGGAGTTCTAGGATTCTGATGCATTGCCAGGTTTACAAATTCTTGTAAAATTGGGTATGTGGCAGAAACCATGGGTGTTGCATGGGAACACCCACAGCAACAGCCATGGCATGCTTCTTTCACGCAAAGTGCTGCCAGAAAAGCGTCTGTATTTATAGGGCCATGAAAAGCTACACAGAGTGGCTTTACGTGGCTTTGTAAATATGGAGCACCACATTACGGCGCCGGTTCATTTTGAAATTTACTACAGATAAGGGATAAACTGTTCTTTCACCATGTATAAGTGAGAAGCGAGATAGGCTGTAGCTGTGTTGTACAAAAGGCTGCTAAAATGTTAAAAGGTAACTAATAAATAAAGTCTTATGTTTTGCTCTGGGTTTGCTCTGGGTTTGTTATATTGAAGTAAGTGAATGTAGTAACATTTCTAGGTTCATCTGTAGATTTAAAACTGCAACATAACATGAAAACTGGTTTTGTGTTCTGTGTAAGTCACTGGTAAAGTAGTTGGTAGATCGGCTAGGGTAAAAATTAAAATATACTTGTTTTTTTTAAAGAACAATTTCTATATAACTACACACAGTTACAATGCCTACTAAAGGTCGGACGAAAATGCAACAGAAGCAACTACAGTATGTTTGCAGAAATGAGTTACAAAAAGGGCAAAATGCAGATAAAGTGGTGAAAGAAAAAAGAGCTACTGGTAAGAGGACAAAAAAATTCTTAAAAGTACATGCACACATTTGCAAACATTACAAAATAAAAAAAATGAAATTATGCCTATGAGAAACAATAAGAGTGGAAAAACTGTACATTGCAAGAACAGAAAAGATAGTAAAAGACATGGACGCAAGTTAAGCAGGAGGCAGAAGCAGTTTAAGGAAATCAGAGACAAAATAATTCGTAGTAGAGTGGTTATAAATCTACAAAGAATTATGAAGAAGTATAGAAGAACGAGAGAGGCACTGAAACAGAAAGAACGAGTTGAGAGAGTATTTGATAAGGCATTTGCTTTGAAGAGGAAGCTTTTCATTTTGATTCTAAATAGAATGAAGACCCTTGACAAAATAGTGTTGTGTATGAAGAGACAAAACCAGAAGAAATGATCAATGAATAGAAGTAACTTTTGTACATTTTTAGTGGACAATGGATGCATACTTCTAGTACAACCTTTCTTTAATGAAGAAAGCTATCTCCAGGATAACAGATTAGTTCATGCTATTGATGAAAGCAGACAATGTTATGAAATAAAGAATGGCAGTCCTATAGCAAAATAGGTGATGGTACCTAGAAATGTAGAAGAAGTTATTGAAGAAGAGGTACAAGGGAGGCATAGGCAGGCCCCTGTATACAAATGGTATTGTAGTAGTGTTTGTAGTATTAGAAAGCAATCCTTAGATATACTAAGGAATTTCCTACGTATATTTCCAAGGCAAAGTTTAAAATACAAAATGAGTACTTTACAAGGTTTGGATATTGCAAGCTGAGAAAGCATGCACAATTGCAGGGACACTAACTAGCTTGTTTATCAAAGAAAGTGTGTCAAAGCACCTTTCATCATTTTAGGATGTCAGCTGTACACCACTCAACAATGTGAACTTTAGCTAGGAGACTGTATTATGTGAAAACTCCTGCTTTATGTTTAGGAGAAATGAATAGGGCACTTTTGTTTGGTACTGTGATAGAGGTAGAAAAGGTTTGTGGTGATGTACAGTTTTGTTTCTTTGGTCCATAACAGGATTGTAGGGAAATTGAAGAGTTGATAACAGGAGGAGTTGTAGAACAGGACACAGGTACTACCGTTGATAGTTTTGAAGAAGAGATTGCACAATTTAAGACAGTATGTGCTAAAAAACCAGAGTATGTTTGTATATGCTGTCGACACACTCACTACAAGAATCAAACGCAGTCTGTTGACTTATATTTATAAAGTTAAATAGAAAATAATGATAACTGCCAAAAGTTTGCACTGTACTTATTTGCAGAAGAAAGATTTGACTTGTCCACATGACAAGTTATATGTAAGTACTGCTACAATAAATTAGAATAAATTAGAGGATAATAAAATGCCTGCTAGAACTGTGCATAAAAGTTAGAACTGGGTCCCATTCCAGAAGCACTTCAAGGTTTAAATATTTATGAGTCCATTCTTGTCCAAACTATACATGCATTTGAGGCTATAGTACATACAGAGCCAAAGACAGGCAAGTTACCCGCAACAGAGCTGCAAAAAGGTCTAAAAGGTAGAGTAGTGGATTTGCAAGTAGATGTCAAGAAAAACATTGAAACGGTAGGGGTAGAAAGAGATTTAGAAGAAGGACTAGTAATTCTTGTAAATGGTGTGACTATCAGGAAAAAGAAGATATGGCAGGAGATAGTAGATGTTACCAAAGTTAAAAAAGCAACTTTATATCTGGTATAAAACAATGTTTACTATAGAAATGTGGAAAGCCTTCAAGATATCACAAATATGGAGGATCAGACATTTCCATCAACAAGTCAGATTGAGAAGGTGGATCAGTCCAGGACAAAAGAAAATTATGAACATTATAGCATCCAACCTTTGCATTCTAAAGCAGTTATTGGTGATGCCATTCACCTGTTTCAAATGAAGGAAGCAAAAGGAGTTAAAAGTTTAAAAGCTCAGTGTTTCCCACATCTATTTCCTACTGGAGTAGGGGGCAGGTATGACTAGCGGCCTGTGCAAATACCTTGCAGCTTAGTATAGATGTAGTAGACTTTATTCAGAAGATCCTACATTTTGTCAGTGTATTCCATATATTTTTCACCTATTATTTGAGAGTGACTTGTCTGGCCTCTTATATGCTGTGAGTCATATTCTGAAAACAGGAATTCATTTCCATAATATATCAGCAAGAGCACGTTGGGAAAAAGTTCAAGGAAAAGATGAGCACTTGGAATACAATTTCATATACCTAATGGCATGTCAGTGTGAGACTAATGAATATTGGTATCGGCGTCATGGTAAACTGAAGTGCATGTTGAGGAACTTTGGAGCACCTACTTGGTTCCTCATGCTGAGTTGTGCTGAATATGCATGGGATGACCTACTAGAATTTTTGCAGGAGGCAAATTCAAATATAAAAGACATTCATCTGAAGATGCCAGGAGAACTGTGCTCACTAGACCATGCAAATGTAAGCATATATTTTAATCACAGATTTCAAGCAATGATGACTTTCATCTTGAACAAAATAAAACCTCATCTTGGTGAAGTGATTGATTTCTTTTGGCATAAAGAGTACCAAGCCAGAGGTGCTCC
This sequence comes from Calotriton arnoldi, assembly GCA_963921515.1. NCBI lineage: Eukaryota > Metazoa > Chordata > Amphibia > Caudata > Salamandridae > Calotriton > Calotriton arnoldi. Next base: position 362,823 of record CAWUFW010004652.1, read on the forward strand.
CCATATTCACATGCTGTTGTGGGTAAAAGATGCTCCAAAGTTTGGAACAGGCGGTAATGAGTCTGTGTTGTTTTCAACTGAGCAGTATGTAACCTTCTCCATCCCAAAGGAGAGTAGTGACAACATATTAAGAGAACAAGTGCTACAATTCCAAAATCATAGATGCGGAAAATATTGTCAGCAAAACTACAGAGCAAAAGGTACATTTTATACAAGATGTCGTTTCGGGTTCCTGTGTCCTGTCATCTCACAAGGAAGAGTCAAAAGCTTTTGGTCTGCAGTCAGATTTACACTTACAAGGAAATCACCCAAAAAGTTAGGGGCTTATTTACAAGCCCCTTGCGCCACCCTTACGTCACTTTTCCCATGTTAAAAATGACGCAAAAGTGGCGCAAGGGCCTTGTAAATAAGCCCCTTACAATCTAAGAAGAACAGAGGCCTCCAAGTGCATTAATGAGTACAACCCTGTGATTCTGAAGATGCGGAATGAAAATGGATGTGCAGTTTGTTACAGACAACTCAATTGCTGTTGCTCAGTATGTTACATCTTATATAACAAAGTCAGAGAAAACTGAGATGAAAGAGTTGTGGGAGGAGATTGCAGCAAAGAAATTGTACAGTTTTAGTTTGAAAATGCTTTGTCACAGAGAGATAGGCTCCAATGAATGTTTAGACCGGTTAAGCTCAGCTAGTTTGTTTTCTAAATCTAGAGGAGTTCTATGGGTGAGTTTAGGGCTTCCTAATACTCATAAAAGAGTACTAAAGTATTTTCCTGAAATGCAATATCTTGCAGAATTTGAGCCACACAGCACAGATATTCTGAAGACTAACATGCTGGATACGCACTATCCAAGAAAAAGTCATCACCTGGAAAGGATGTGTCTTTATGAAATACTTCAACATTATACTTTCAGAAGTAATGTCAGTGAAAACATAGATGAAGGTAAATTTGCTGTGGGTGCATGCGAAGGATGTTTGGTGAGACGTAACAAAGGAAATCAAGCATCAAAAGCTGGCAAACTCCCGACAAAAGAGAGTTTTTCTATTTAGCCTTGTAACATTTGTTTAAGCCATGGTGAACTGAAAGTGAGCTACTTGGAGAATTTGACTGTTATGAAGACACTTTCAATGCTGTGAAAGACAGCATTGAGTGTTCTGTGTTTCCATTGTATCATCAAATGTTGAGAGATTAGATTGAACAAGAAGAAACAATTGCTGCTGAGATAGCAAGAGAGAGTTCCCAGAGCAGTCAAAGTTCAGCACCTGGAAGTCAAGATCCTCTTAGACAGCCAATCATTGAAAATGAAGCTGCAATAGCTATGAATGAGGTGGAGAATGCAATGCAGCATTAAGACAGGAAACTGTGGATCTACAACTACTAATACAGTAATTGAATGCAGATCAGAAAGAAATTTTTGAAGAGGTAAAAGGTAATGTAGAACATGGATTTCTCCAAGAGAATAAACAGTGTGCATGTTCTACATATACTCCAGTTCTATTGTAAATAAGTGGTCAACCTGAAACTGGAAAAAAGCTTACTGAATAAAGTACTGACAAGTTACCTACAGAAGACATCAGATTCCAATTTGTCGTGTGTTGTCACTGTACCAACAGGCTTAGCTTCTCATAATGTTAAAGGAGTTACCCTTCATTGATTATCAATGCTGCCTGTTGAACATGACAACAAATTAAAATACAACAAATTATCTGGTGATGCTTGTCATGAAGTGGCAAGAGTATTAAAGAAATTAAAGCTACTAATTATTGATGAAGTCAGTATGGTATCCAGCCTAATGCAAGCTTTTATACATTTAAGAATGCAGCAAATATTAAAAACACTTAATAGTCTTTGGAGACCTGCTTCAACTAACACCTGTAAAAGGACAACCTGTATTCAAGAAACTACTACATAATGAAAAATGAATTCACTAGGAAGTATACATTTGGGAAATCTTTCTATACAAAGAGTTAATCCAAAATATGCGCCAAGCATCAGATATGCATTATGCAGATATACTAAAGGTTATAAGAGTGGGAGTCCTCACAAAAGAGGGAAAGACAGTATTACAAACCCTCCTCATCAAACATTTATTTCCAAGTAATCTTTCAGCTGCTGAAGTAATGTACAATTTTGTTAAGGAAGAGAAGTCTATTGCTTGTTTTTTGATGCCAACTATTGGGGAGTGTAGTAAATTCAATGAACAATTATTGCAACTGGAAAAAGAACAGATTGTTGAAACTAGAGCAAATGATAAAATTGAGCATCAAGGAGTTACAGTGCTACTACAGAAAAACTGCAATTGAAATTGGATAGTTTAGAAAAGTCTGTGTCGAAAACTGGAGAATAAGAAAAACAAGTACGTATCTGTAGAAATTGTTGTGTAATCTTACGTCGTAATTTAAATGTTGGAAATGGGTAGTAAATAATGCAATGGGTGTAGTGATGAAATTTGTTAATTATCCAAACAAAGCTGATGTGGAATACTTAGCCATAAAATGTGATGATATTGCTGAAGTTAAGCAGATTGGTAGATGTGTTGTACATTTCCTACTTGTGAAAGTCTTGTATGCCCAGCGAAAGCAGTTCCCAGTGTCTTTAGCGTATGCAGTAGCTATTCATAAATCACAAGGTTTAAGTGTAGATACAGGTCTATATTGGTAGTAGTGTATTCAAACAAGGAATGCCATATGTTGCTGTATCATGAATTAGAAAATTGTCTGGTTGAATTTCTGATTGAGTTTGATGAGAAGAAAGTAACTGCTGATGTGAGCTGTGTAACGGAGTATAATCGGTTAAAAACTCAATATGCACCTCATTTAGGACAGTATCCTGTGGTTCAAAAAGCAATACTGTGTCCAAAGCAGAAAATATCTAAATAGTCTATCAGAGTTGAACAGAAAGATGAACAAAAAGAAAATCAACAAGGAGGAAAAAAAAACCTAGAGCACAATGAGGAAATACAAGGCTATCACTTTGATAATAAATCTGGAGTGAACAGATATGCAAATGTAGTGTTAAATGGACTATATCATTTGCCTCAATTTACAAATTCTGTTAAAGAAAAAAGGAAGATAAAATAATGTCTTCACAACAAGGTAGTTTACTTGAAGAATTAAGAAGTGATAGCAGTAGTATATATTCTGCTTCTGGAATAAGAAAACTCACCGCTGACTGTACAGGATCAGTAGTGTTCTCTCACAATCTTCATAGTCAGGCTACAACAATGCAGAGTGGATGGTACTAAATTAGGAACTGAAATTACAAACTTTAAAGCTGTACAGATTTCCATCTTAAAAAGAACTTTCCCAACTATAGCAATGATATTTCATGCAGGAATTAATATAACCTCTGGACACTACACAATATAATTAAGATGTCAAACCGAATGGACAGAGTGCAATGACATACAAGTGACATTCAAATCAAGACTACCCAAAAATATTACCAAACTCATATCTGCTAATTCTACAACCGAATTTCTAAGGAGAGTCTAGGATAAGAAAATGTGGTATTGTGTTGACATAAATGGATTATGTGTTTCTAAGACATTTTTCGGCCTATTAGATGTATTGTCTACAGCAAGCTCTTAGAAATGAAAGACTTTTTTTCAACTGCGAGAAAGGAATTTATAAATATTTGAGGAATACATTGTGTTACCACAGATAAAAAGTAAATGGAGGTACTATAATACCAGTAGCTTTAAGTTGCATGTGTTCATGCACTCATTCATTTACTCAGCCACTACCCATGCACTCATCTATTCACTGAGGTACTACCCATGCAGTCCACCATTCACTCAGGCACTATCCGTGCTTTCATCCATTCACCCAGACACTACCCATGTACACATCCAATCACCCAGGCACTACCCTTGCATGCATCCATTCATTGAGGCACTAACCATGCACTCTTTCATTCACCCAGGCCCTATCCAAGGACTCATTCATCCACCCAGCCATTATCCATGCATACCATCCATTCACTCAGGCACTACTGTTGCACTCTTTCATTTACTCTTTCATTTACTCAGACACTAAATATATGCACTTATCCATTCACCCAGGCACTACCCATGCACACATCCAATCACCCAGTCACTACGTTACTCTCATCCAATCACTCAGGCACTACTTATACACTCATAGATTCACTCAGGCACCACTACTGCACTCATTGTAACATCCATGCACCAGTTGTGCACTCATTCAATTATTCATACACCAGTCATACACTCATTCCAACATATATACATACTTTATCTTATTTTAACTGTAAAATGCAATTCCAACAGGAACTTTTATTTTAAGGCTTTTGTAAAGTTTTACCTTTTTTTCTTCTTTTTTTTATAATAACAAAAATGGCAACTGGGACAGCAGGAGTTGAATAAACGGGCCCTGAAAAATGTGCAAAGCATAGAAAAGGGGTAAAAAATTAGCATCTATGCTGTTTGTATTGCGAATAGCTGTAAGACACTGTTCACCAGCACTTATGACAACACTACAGTCCATGTAGTACGTGACCATTTATGACAACTCTGAAGCCATATCTGTTGCAGTCGTCTGCACCTCAGAAGGGAGTTTCTGACCAGGAATTGTTGCTGCTGCCTCTGAAGTAGATGGTCCTCCAGCTTCCCTCTGCTTAATCACCAGTTGGAGAGGTTTTTATGATAGATTTTTTGATGGAATAACATGGAACTTGTCTCACATGAATATTTCTTGTTCGTCCCTCTAGAGAGGGTCTTCTTGCAGATTATGCATTGCACAAGTTTGGCAGCTGTTTTTGATTCACCTGATGGGATTATAAAAAAATCCCATGGCACACTGGCTCTCTTTTGTGAAGGTTCCTCTTCTTCCACATCTTCAGTCTCCACCTCCTCCACATCCTGGTCCAGCTGTTGTTCCTGCTGACCCTCATCTCCATGCTGTGTTGACTTTTCTGATAGAAAAAAAAGACCAAAAAGTTTTCAGAATGAAGTTCTATGAAAGAAGATTCAAGAAGGAGGAGTGGGTGTGTACTTCCTACTGATTTTGCTGAAAAGTATATTATCCAATGATATTCCTTGCTGTCCCGGTCATGTGATATTCGTGGTGACCAAAATAGTTGTGGCGGTGAAGCGGAAATGCAAAATACAAGTTAAAATAGTTTTTTTTAAATGGAAAGAAAAGCAGAACATTCAATTCTATAATAGCAAACAGCTACACTAAACTTGTTCACAATACCTCTACATATAAGTTTCAGAGTTGTTGAAAAACACACGGTATCCTCGATTACAAATGTAATTGCGACTTCCGTTGTCTTTGCGGAAACGGGAAAACTTTTTTGAAGGCAATATTCTGGAAACTCACTAGAAAAATATGAGTTTAAAAAGTACACTAATAAAGCTCTACTGTTAAATATATAGTGGAATATGTCTACATATATGTTTTACACTTTGTATAAATCACACGTTCTTCGTGACTACCATCGTCATCGCGTTGACTTTGGTAGTCGCAAATAATGTTCTTTTTGTAAAGGTGGCTGTCTTCTAAATTGATCAGACAAAGAAAAGTTAAAGCAATATTCCACTAAATATTTAGAGTTAAACTTTATTAAAAAAGTGTATTTTTCAGTATGTGAAATAGATTTACTGATGACAGAATCTCCACTGTAAATGCAAAAATGTTGTGCCGACTTAAAAAATTGTTAAAAATAAAACCAATTATTAATATATTTTCTGAAAAACACATATGAAATCAAAAAGAAGTGGTGTATTATATAAATATATTACACAATATCCAATTATAGAAAGAAAGTACGAAAATCTTAGAGGTTCAAATACAAAAAAATGGACCTGACAATTAACAAATAGAATTTAAAAAACCTTAGAAACTGAAAACAAACAAAGGATACAGGAACGTTATAGTTAACAATTAGCATTAAAAAAAACTTCGAAATTCACTGAAAAAACCAAAGGTTAAAGGGACGTTATAGTTAGGAAATGGAATTTAAAAAATCCATAGAAATTCACCGAAAAAAACAAAGGTTACAGGGACGTTATAGTTAGGCTGACATTTCACTCGTACAAAACCAGAGAAATTCAACAGTTATAGTTAGCTGAGCTAACTATAACTCATGCCCCTGCAATGCACTGCTTATGACCTCACATATTACATCACTCATTACATGGTCAGTGACATCACTCATGACATCTCAAAAACTGAACGTTACAGAGACGTTATAGTTAGGAAATAGAATTAAAATTAGTAAGGCTGAAGGCTGAGAGCAGCAGTGGTTGGTTGTTTAGGAGCTCAATGCAGCATATAACAAAAAAAAACAACCACAAATTCACTGAAAAAAGTTTTGCAGGTGAGTTGTGATTTAACGCATTCCATAATTTTTTCTTAAAATGCCAGAGTCAATGAGAAGTTATGGGGTGTGATATATAACTGAATCCCTGACATAGTCAAATTATAGTTAAACACACAAACATGATTTGCATGCTCACCTTTAAATCCATTAATCACCCACCAAATGGCTGCCCATGTCCCCACAATATTAAGGACTTACAAACAAAACATCAAGAAGGAACAATATATTACCAAACAAAGAAATTGTACCATATTCAGTTTCATGACATTGATAATGCCAATGTTAAGGTGTTATGGAAAGTCATCATTAATTTCATCATTGTCAATTGGAATTAAATCTGTGACATCATGTGGGAAGTCATGAGAAGTCCATTTTGGATGAGAGCTATGGTTTCCATTGCAAGGGCTCGCTAGGTTCGAAGCATGCTAGCGCACAGGTGTTATCAGCATATTTAGTTCTAAGTCAGTGACTGTAAGGATTTTGTCCCTTGCAAATGGTTTTGTATAGTACACATCATTTCAAACTTACTTAATTTACAGATCAACATGTTTGTGTTTTTCAGATGCACTGATGTTTGGAACTCTCAGGTTAGTTCACTGGTGTGTAGACAGGGGCATTACAGAGTACCCCTAAGCCCCTTCAGTAAGGGGGGGCACTGCAAATTAGAGGTCAAAAGGGGGCCCCACAGCTCCAGCAGTCCAGCTGCAGAGAATGTATCTAATTTAAAAAAATGCTGCTTATAAAAGTTGCCAAGACAGAAGCAGGTAGAGGCCTATCATCAGTGAAAGAGGAGAATGGATAAAAAAATATTCGTGAAGAATGCCTCTCACTTGAAAGTGAGGGCCTCTTGTAGGGTTTAATTTTGTTTTTCACTTTTGCCCTGCTGCACTTTCAATTTGTACCTACAGAGCCTCAGAGCCCAGCCCTGGAGTGGAAACTGGAAAGCAGTTTGCAGTGAAGTCTTTAAGACAGTTCAGACCAAATGGGAGACAAAAGCAGCCTGCAGAAATCTTTGTGTGCACTGAACTTTTAAGAGCACAATAATAGCAATGAATAATGTACTTGGTGGAGAGAGCTGTTTTCTGTCTAGCTATGGTTTTGACTTAGTAGTAGAGAGGGTTAATGAGCCTGCTCCAAATGTGTAACAAGCAGATCACAAATTAGAATTTTATGAAGATAATTTGGAGGATACTGCTTTTGTCACAGGGAATATTTTGGTACTTGCAGTTCAAAAGCTACAGTCCTTGTAATATAGCACAGTGAGCTATGAAACATCATCAAAGAGCTGAATGCAAACTGCAAGGCATACACTTGAAACCTTATTTTTTTCTCAAACTTCAGTTATTCTAAGGTTGCTAAAAAGGGTTTATTTCAGTAGTGAAAAATTCTTATTGATATAAACAATGCCATTCATTGTTACATTTTAAATACTGAGTTTGTGTTTCTCCAGACAAATCAGTCTTAACATATATTGCCTATCAGTATGGATGATATGATTCCTACACCTTGCAGCTCACATTGTCTATGCAAAATTTCCTGAGATTGATTTACACATTTGTAGGATTCATTGTCTCTGTCTACTATGTGTGTTTGACATAAAGTGTTCTCTGACAGAATACAATTGGGCTATGGAGAGATGATGGGCACCGATGGAGGGAGGTAGCGAATAAATCCATGGAGAAGGAGGTCATAGGCAGTGGGGCAGGGTACCACTAATGCAAAACCCAGCACTGGGTGTTGGTGTGATCTGCCCCAAACTGAGGAATTGAGACACAGTGCCATTGACCCATCCACATCTTATTTTCCATGGTGCAGAGTCCCCTGACTTACCTCTCAGTCCAGATCACTCTGAATTCTCCAAACTAAGGGTCTTATTCACAAGGTCAATGCACCGGCAGCGCATTGTGCCGGCCCATATTTTCAAGACCACATAAAGCCACCCTGAATGGTTTTTCATGACCTTGTAAATATGGCCCACTTTCACGTACTACACTGCGTAAAAGGGGCATTCCATGGAAGTTGCTGTGGGTGCTTCCACGCAACATCCATGGAACCTGACACACTACCAGATTTACAAAGTTATGTAAACCTGGGAATGCATCAAAATCCTACAGGGGAGGCATAGGAGTGGGCAACATGGATAAATACCTTTATTTCTACTTGTTTTTCCTTTATCTATGTGTGCTGTACACTGTAGCACACATAGAAAGAGGAAAACACCTTCTGTGCAGTGGCGGCTCGCCGAGGGAGTGCTGCCAACTCGGCGATGCAGCGTGCGCAAGGTAAATTGTTTTATTTATTTAAATACTTACCTTACTCCTATCCGTCGTATGTTGGACTCCACTACCCCCCCACCATGCACCTCCACCCGCCCCGCCCTACCACCCGCAGCACTACCTCGGCGAGCCGCCACTGCTCTTGTGATTGTTTTTATGCAGCCCTACAATGCAGACACCCTTGCACCATGTCGCTATGGTGCCTGCATTGGCGCATGGCAGCCCATTGTGTGCCAGTGCAGGGAAAAGTACAGGAATGTGCCATATCTTGAGGATATGGCACACTCCTGCCCTTTTCATTTGATGCACAGCAGCCCAGCAGGAAGGCTTGCTTCACCGCCATGCGTCAAAATATTATAAATGAGGTCCTACATTTTTTATGGTTCATTTAAATGGTCTGAATGGATGAAAAATAATATTAGTAGATACCAAAAAACACATAGTGAAAGGGAACCCAGGCATGTATCATAATGTGAATCAGAATCATTAGAACAAAATAAAAAGAAATGATCTTTAAAAAGCATATTTGATCTTGCTGGTATCTCAAAAGTGATGTAGCATGGGGTGTCCACAGGGGTGGTTCCCCGGGTGCAAAATTCTTAGAGGTGCAAAATTTTAAAAGAAAGTATTGTGCCCCCTAACCTGTGGACTGTTAGCACATTTAAAATGTTGCTCTGGGTGCTGGCAACCCAAGCTACACCGCTGTATCTCAAACACCTATAAATTATAACTCTCAAATCAACAAGTTTAAAAAAAATGCTATTAAATGCATAACCCAAATGCAACTGATGGCACACTGAGTTTGTATATTTCATTACATTTTATGATTCAAGCTTGGCAAATTTGATTTAGTAGTATGTACGTTTTCACACACACCCACCCACTCCAGCCATCTTAAGAGAAACCCCAGCTGGTTCTAGATTTTTAACCAAGAACACTCGGCATCCGGGAACTTGTAGTTTTATGTTTAGCTTTAAACATGGCATGAGAAATCCCTGTTTGCACCGGGCTTTTGGATACAATGCAAGGAATGACTGACGTGTCACATATGACATGTTGCCAGTTGGCACCTGTGCACACCTATCCCATCATACTTAATCACATGTTTTGTCACATAGGCTTGCCCTGCTGCTGTGGAATTCTGACAGTTTGGTTGATAGTTGCTTGTACAGCTGCTGCTACTACTACTACTGTACCTCTCTGGTGAAGGTGGCTGCCATTGCTTCTTGTTTCCCATGGTGTATCGCTTGTGTGAGAGATGTTTGCTGTACTCCTGTTTTAGGTGCTGTATCTGTTTCATGAGGGAGACCTCTACACCTGCTGCTCATTTTGTTCATGTTTAGTGCAAGAGAAAATTGCACATCTGCTGCCCATGCTGGACATGTTCTTCTACGCAAGATTGCACTGCTGCTCACTGTAATGCACTGATGTGAGAGCGATTTGAAGGCTGATGTCTATCTTGCACCTTTCTTGTGCCAGGAAAGTTTGCCGTGCTGTTGCTCGTGGTGTGTCTGTTTTTTGTGTAAAGGAAGCTTGCACAGAAGATGCCTCTGCTATGCCTGTTTTGCATATGGGAAGTTTGCAGTACAGCTGTGTGCTATTTCACTTTATTGTGAAGAAAGCTTACACCGGTGCTGCCTGTGCATAAGCTGCATGAAGACATTCTACTCCCCTTTGCAATGCTTCTACCTGCATAGTACTTGCTGTTATGAAAGAGCGTTTTACTGCTGCTACCTATGAATTGTTTCTTTTAATGTGAGAAACTTGAACTGCTCTTTTTGGTGCTGTACCTGTGGTCTAGGGTAGATATTTGCTCTATTGCTGCTTTGGCTACTGCATTCTTTTGCACGTTTTGGAAATAATCCTATGCACTTAGGCAGAGTGTCATAAATAAACCAGTGAGGAGAAGAATGTCAAACTGAGGGTGTAGGATTTAGGGCACTAGCTTGGTGAGAAGAAGGCTAAGAAAATAAGAGTTAAAAAGAAGGAAGAGAGAAGCAAAGGAACAGTCAAGGAAAAGGAACAATGAAGAGGAGGCGAAGGAAGAGATAACAAACAGGGAAAGAAAATGAGAGAGGTAGAGGAAAGAAAAAGATCAGAAAACACCTCTATTGGAGAGAATGAAAGGAATGGGTATAGCACATGAGAAAGAAAGAATGTAATAGATAAAGGAAAAACAAAAGAGATATAAGAAAGGTGGTAGTAACTAAGAAATACAAGATGAGGAAGAAATGGGAAAAGAAAATGAAAGGGGCAGGAAAATGCACATACAGAAAGGAACTGACTGGGAAAAGAACAAAGGTGTTGCAACAGGAAGTAAGACACAGAAATAATAGAGAGAGTAAGACCAATGACTGAACACTGGCAAAAAACATGAGCAGGACCCCAAGCCCAGTGAGTGAGAAACTGCGCAAGAGTGGGAGGTAATCACGGAAAGGAGCGAGACATCCATTGCAAAGTGGTAAGGAGTTTAGACTGGATAGGCATGGATGGTACAGGATGAGCGAAGTTATGGAATGTGAAGGAGAGATGACACAATTGTAAAATATGGAATAAAAAAGGTTAAGGAGTAAGGGAAGCTGCAAAAAGTTGAGTCAACTGAAAAGAAAATTCAGAATGATAAAAGTAGGACTAAACAAGAATGAAGAAGGTGCATGGGAATTGGAGAGCTAGCTGTGAAGGTAACAAGGTGACAGGAGAGAGATGGAGGTAGTTCGTAAACTGGGGACGCAGCAGCAAGAAGATAAGAGGCAGAGATAGTGCTGAAAGTAGCATTGAGAGAGGATGTTGAGAGTAAGAGGGGAACTAAAGAGAGAATATCTGCTGGTCAAATGTAAGATTAAATGTGAGAGAGTGTGTGTTTGCTATAAATATTTGAGAATGCGGTATGTGCAAGTTGAAGATAAATATGAGGAGGGAAGTGGGAATGAGCAGTAGGGTGGCAGTAACATTGGGAGAGATAGAGATGAGCTCGAAAATGTTGAGATATCGTTTAGAGAATGAGAGTTTAAGATTTGGAGTAAAGCAGCAAATTGGAAGAGATAGAGTGGTCAAATAAGAGATTGAGGTGCAAAAAACCCAGGAGAAATAGAGGTGAGGGAAATATTGTTAGAACAAGTAAGGGAGGTTTTAGGGAACATGACAGTGGCATGGGAACAAGGGACATAAGCTTGTGTTTGAAGAGAAAACTTAGAGAAATCGATTAAACTGAATGACAGAAGGTAGAATTAAAAGAACTGGGAGAGATAGAACTCGATGGGGAGCAAGGAAACTGTGAATGATAGACAAAAGAGTGAAAAAGGTAAATTACAACAGTTCTAGTGAGAAGGAGCCCTAAGTATGTTGAAGAAGGGTAGCAGTGATGAAAGAATAAGAGACTGGGTGAACCGCTGAAAGCAGAAAATGTGATGAAAGAATGAGAGCTAAGATGAGAGGTTGACTGGGAAAGATTTATTGAGAATTGTGAGAGATTAAAATAACCAGTAACATGCTCCAGTAGTGCATTGCAAATGGAATTTTCAGTACCACAACTGCACCACTTTTATTCACGATTGTCTTTGAAATGCTTGTCGCCCTATGACTGTGCCCTGGGATCCCTTCATGCCAGCAAACATTTCTCCCTTTCCCCCACAGCTCCATTACACCAAACATCTGCTTTTATATGCCCTAATGTATCCCTGACAGCAGAACTTGTTGATCTCCTTAAACCTATTTGCTCTAGTGAAAGCCCTGCTGCTAGCTATGAGGTGCTTTAAAACAGTAGGACGTAGGGGGACCTAAAAAGGGAGCCCCCTTGCAGTACATTGCAAGGGGTACCCTAGGGTTTTGTTATGCAACTGTGTGCAGGTTGCTAGTTCTCTGGTTCTTATCAGGCTCTGCAGTATTTTATGTTTAAATATAAGGTATGGCTACTGTGGTTTATGTATTGTTGAAACACGGATTTAATAACCCATGTTTATATTTCCTAGCAGGTGTTTGTATGTAGGTTAGAAATTGCACTGTGCTGGAGATGCAAAGTTCAAAATCAGAAATGTACAGGAGTGCAGAAGAGCCTCACTCTGTTGTGGTGGAGGCCAGTCTTCTCACTGTGTGGGTCTTGATGGCTTGGGAGTGGAAAGTAAAGCAAATTTCTAGACGTGAGGTGGCTCACATATTTCTATACCATATCCAGGGAAGAGAAATCATGTGAGGGACTTGTTGTTGCAGGATTAGGTCATAATAATTGTAGGGTCTCTTGAGGGATGACGGCCAGAGTATCCGCAGGGGTAGATTTGTGGACACCTTGTGGGAGGCTGTCACAAATGCTGAGGTCAGGTAGGACCTGGCCTTGAGGCACATCGCATGACTGAGTGCAGCACTGATGAGGACAATGTTTTTGCAAAAATTATGAAAAACTTTAAAGTAAATTCAGGTGGAAAATAGATATTGATCCATGCAATAAGAGGCCTTCATAGATTGTACCTGCCTGGTGGTAAAGAGGCATAGGCTCCAACAATGCAATGTGGGAGGAATGCTGTACACATTCTACATAGAAACCTCTCTGAAGATAAAAGATCTACCCAAACTTGGTTGGTTGGGATTCAAACTATTAGTAAGCACCAGCACCAAATGAAAGCCATGAACTGCGTATGAAAGGTGGAGACTCACTCCAGTGTATAGAAACCACCAGCGCTTCATGATCATGCAACAGTGAACTGCCTGTTGCTCTGACCCGGATACTTTATCGGCGGACCATTTATTGAGAGACACCGGACTCTTAAGGATTGAGCCTGGCTATGCATCGGTAGGAGTGAATGATTGGTACTCCTCCTGGCTATTTATTGTTGGATCCGGTATTACCGTCAACTACTTGCAACTACTTGCACTCTAAAATGAGACTATGATGTCTAAAGTGTGTGGCTACGAGTTAGATTGATAGATAACTAGAATAAGACGTGTCAATATATACTGCTAGTAGTCTACTGGCCATTTTCATTTGTTGTCTCCCCCCTTGTTTTGTGATTTTCTGTGGGTATCTGAAAAGGTCCTGAAGAAGGTGGCCGGTCCATTCCTCTTATGCCACCGAAACGCGCGTCGACCTAATGTTCAGATCTTTGTGAACACATAAAACATACTTGGTTGTGGAGATGTTATTATCTATTACCTCCTTCTTTTTCAGATGTGTTTTTTGTGTGAATGCTGTATGAGTCTGTATGAGTTTGAATGGTTTGTGTTATGTGTGGTTTTCATATTGATCAAGATTCAATTTTTGTATTCTTTGGGGGAGTTATTTGTCTCATTGTATTTTGTGGCAATTTTTCTTACATGTTTCAAAAAAGTTTTTAATTAAATGAAATAAGAAAACAGAAAAAAGAAATTAATTATTGTTGAAGAAAATAATGTATAAAAAAAGTAAATAAAGAATTTTGATAAAATGTATTTTGTTCTTATGATTATATTGTTGTTCAAGCCCTATTATACATAGGTTTGCCTAGACAGTAAAGCAATATAGGTCGTGAGGGAGGTTTTGATTATATAGAAACCACCAGCGCTTCATGATCATGCAACAGTGAACTGCCTGTTGCCTCAAGGCTAGGAGTAAGACTAATGCCCAGCGTCTTTAGCTGATCTTGCACAGGGAAGAACCCAGAGTATGAGGAAAACCCAAACAGACCTTTCTAATCTCCCTAGAGCCTGGAGCTGGATCCAAGGGTCATAGAAGTCCAGTTTGGTTCTTGTGTATCTTCTTTCCTCCTTTTTCCCCACTCCCATAATTACATCAGTTCTCTGTCTGACCCCTTTGAGTACTAAGATATGTCCTTCTTCTATATGTAGCTATTGAACAAGTGTCGCTGGCTGTTTGGGACACATGATATGCAAATTTAAAGGGACTGTGAATGCACTCATTCTCCATTTCTTATATTTTCTCTTCCAAGAGATTGTGATCAGTTAGTGGCCTCAAACAGTGTAATAGAGTCACAATTATTGGCATGAGGCTCATACTCCGTGTGGCCTTCACACAGCAGTGTGAGTAGCACTGTGGTTATGAGCAACATAATGAATGTGAGCAGCTTATTTTGATTGCAACTTAAGCCCAGTGTTAATACTTTTAATAACTGAACATTTTGTGTGTATTGTGGTGCCTATTTCTATTATCATGTTTAACTGTGTACATATCTATGTGTTTCCATGATGCTGTTAGGTGGTGTTAGCATGTGATAACTGGATCACCTGCATTTAATGTCAACTAATGTATCACTCACTTTAAGCTATTTACTGATTGATCAGGTAGACCGGAGAGTCAAGGAGACTTTGGAGAAAAACTATATATTGCACGACAAGTGCCAAGCATCCTGGTCAGTATGGAACACCCACACCCTCACCTCAGATTATAACCTCGTGTCCATGCACCTACAAAGATATGAAGATAGCCTAATAGACCTTCTGAAACCTCTACCATTAAAAGGATCAGGATGAAGGGGTGTATCAAGGAGGTAAATAATTGCTTCACTTTGAGTTATTCTTACTCCTCTATACATCCATGGGTAAATGTAAGTAAATTGCCTCTCCTATGTTATAGCAGTGGGAGCTTGGACATCAATCAAGTGAGGCATTATCTGGGAACCTTTCAAAATACTTCATGTTTCCCTTACACACAATGAATACTGGTGAACCCCGACATAAGACAATTTTTACTTAATGATTGTAAACATAATCACTGACTTCAGGACATCATCTGCCTTCTGTCCTGAGAATTGTGCATCAATGACAAGGACACATCATGTTAATTGTATTTAAAAAATAATGACGCTATATAATCGGGAATGTTTTGCGGTTGTAGATCTGGCCCATGTAGCTCATGGGACGGTGTCTCTGAAGAGCTCCCTGCAGAGTGAATGCTGCCTCCAGCTTCATATAAACATGTGAGAGAAGAAGGGAGAGAGAGGCAGAAACAGCAGAAGGAAAACATGTCATGGTGAATGTCATGAAGTCTATCGACCCTCTTCTGTAGTGTGCAAGTTTACAAGTATTAAAGCCTCATAAGAGTATGTTCCTTCTCCTCTTCCTCTTCTATTCATGCCTCCTCATCCTCAGAAGTTTTATAACTTACCAATCCTTTGATGACGGTGTTCCTACAGTAAGTGCACAGAATCTATATTAGACAGTAACCTTCTACAACATGCATTATTTATGGATTATTTACAAGAAGTATTAAAAGTAGTGTTCAGGGAGTGGTGTCAAGAGTTATCCAGTGTTGGTCTTTATCATGTCAGTACCCACACACAACAGACAGAAGTCCTCCCACCAACTTCAGGGCATCAATGTCAACAGTAAAGTCATGTTTGGCTCATTTTGAAACAGGTTCCTGTCCAGCAAATTCACTGATGGTATCAATATGCTGGTAATGAAATGCAAATTTTGTTGACCTCTACAAACAGCTGCAGCCCGCAACAGGCATTGGTTATCAGCTAGCGCCTATGGGATGTGCCAAACGTTTCTTTGAGTGCTGTGATGTAACTGATTTGAAAGCCATGAGACATTGCAATCTTTGTACAAGTGACAGCATCTGAAAAGGGAACAGGCAGTGTGTGAACAATGGAACATGAAGCTGCTGGTGTGACAGTGGCACACCAACAGAACAAGCAAAGAAAAACCTTGCATGCAGGCAGATCTCTTTGGCACATATCTTCACAAAACATACAACAATGATCTGGGGTCATGTGCATCACAGGACTCATGCATTGTGTCCCAAGGCTTAAGCAACAATCAGGTTTATGCAATTTTCAAGAGGCACAAAGCATCATTTGAGAAGTCACTACTCTTAATCTCTTTCCAATGGTCCCTCTATGCAGACTTTCTGTAGAAACAAAATCTGTACTGGGGAACAGTGTGCATCTGCCGTAGACACTGTTGCTGGGATTCTTTGACATCCAAGATTAATGTAAATACATCAGCTGTTATGAACATGTAGTCGATGATTTGACCAATTCTCTGATTGAAGCAACAAAGAAGTGATTGCATTGTACACAATCAAATCACAATCTGACCTCAGTTTTAAGCTCCTTTAAACTCAGGACCAGGTTCCAGGTTCATTAAGGCCAGGGAAAACCTGGTCTTAAACAGGCGCAATGAGGAAAAATGTATAATTTCTCCTCGTTTTTGCTGTTTCTATGTGAGCTGCTTCGTGTGGCACACAGAAACAGCAAAAGGCCATTGATTGTTTATGTGGAGGAAGGTGACCCTTCCTGCACATAAACAATGAATTAAAAATTACGTTTTGCAACTTCTTATGTGTGCTGCATTAAGCAGCACACATAGAAGTTTCAAAATGCCATTTCAGATTGTTTCCCTTCCTACACATAAACAATCTTCCCCTACAATGCAGGCACCCTTGTGCTTTGGTGCAAAGGTGTCTGCCTTGGCGCTAGCCAACTAAAATTAGCACCAGGGGGAAATGCAGGGCTGCACTGTATCCTTGTAAATACGGTGCAGCCCTGCATTTTGAAGTGGCGGAGTGCGGCGTTAAGCCAAGGTTGCTAACATCGGGCTCCGCCACTTCCTAGTAAATATGCCCCTATGTTCTGTGGGGTGTTCAAGGGTCAGTTTCTCTGCTACGCTCTGAGTGCCAGGATGCTCTAAACCATTGTGAAGTTTTCGCTACCATAAGAAAATGATGATTTGTGGTTGAATACAAATTTGAACAGTAACTGCTTTATATACAAGAATGCAATGGAATCCCTTTAGTATCAGTGTGTCAAAATGGCAAAACAACTGGACTATATTGCAGTAGAATTCACAAAATGTGCCTTTAATCATTTAACACGGTACCACATAATTCAGTCAATCCACCCACTTATGTCCAGTGTTGAATAGTTCCGTAACTTTGGCATTATTGCCCTACATAGTAATCCAATTTCTTGCATAAATTGCCTATTTGGGTGTTTTATGTAACTCTCACATGCCTCCTTTTGTCTCCTTAAGAAGATGTTGTGATACAGACTATATACAAAAATACACGATGACCATCACTGGACATAGTAATCGTCAGTTTATTCAGCAGATAGTGGCTCTTGTAGCCAGTATGCTAAATTAATATTTAGGGCTGTGAATTGACCTTGAGTCATTTGCCCTGATTCAAGCATCTCTTTCTTACAGTTTCCTTTCAATCACTCTCTGTCTCCACCTCTCTCCCTCTCTGTATCGTTCTACACTCCCTCATTGCAATTTTCTCTGTCTCCTGAATTCCAGCACCGTGCCGTACAAGTCCACTACCAGACATATCCCTGTGATGCCAAAAAGGATTGCCAGAAACAATTTATGGTACTCAATGAATTGCAAAAAAGTTAAGCATTACTGATTGTACATTAAGACAGTCCTCAGGCCCCTTTTCTGTAACTGTCTAGTAGCCGAATTAAACAAACTGTTCCTGTTGTGCCAAACGCCTCTTGTCTTTTGTTTTTTCAAGATAATACATATTCGAGCAACAAATCCTCAGCAAGTAACATTAATTAGTACAAAATAGGAGTCTTTCTTCAGTAATTCATAGTGTGTGGTGATGGATTTAGTAGTAGTGACTGATAAAACACAACTTAACTCTGGCATCGCCAGCACTACACATTCCATGCAATGTAATGTTATCACACAGAAGGAAGTGTCCTATTGGGTTTCTTCAGCTGGATGTACTAACAAACACAGGGTCATGCTCATTCAAGTACATGTAAGAAAAAGGAAATGCCCATGAATGGAACAGTTGTGAATTGTGCATTGTTTTGAAACAGCCTAATGATTTGTACTTCTGACAGTCATGAACGTGAAAGGTTGTAATTGGCAAAGAAATACTAATGTGTATTAGCCAGGTAATGGGTGGATGGTCTCTAACTAATTATGGTGCTTCTTCCACTTGTTCAATACTCAGCAATGTATAAGTGGACTTTTTTAGCCATTGTCTTCTGTGTTAAGGTCATATTATAAAGGCTCAAAATACCTGTTTTGTTTAAAAGTTGCCAGGATATGAAGGCTGATCTGAGTGTTTATAAAGCCCAATTTAGATCTTAACTGAGCCTGGCTGTGTTGTAACAGACCTATCTCTCCTTTGAGTACATCTAATGCTGAGGACAGGATTTAATAAGTATACTCTCTCTTAGCTAGAGTGTGTATGCCATTGTGGATAACTTTAAACAATGTTTGCAGATTTTCCTGATTGATTTTCCTAATTCCTTCTGCAACTGCTTTTTCTGAGTATTTGTTCAATTCATTATAAATGGCATATAATCCTGTCACTATGAATCATTTATTTCTAGTGGGATTTGGTCCTTGAAGAAAGCCAGAAAAATCCATGTTTTTTTATGATTGAGGATAAGTGTTCTTTCACAGCCAGAAGACTGGAATGTCCAAACCAGCACAGTTTGCACACACTGTATGTAGTGACTACTACGGGCATTTGTGTGTTATATCATGGATCAGGTTGCTTAGGGCCATGGGTGTTGGAAAGAAAATGACACATGCAGGTATTAGAATCATGGAACCATAAGGCTAAACGTTCAGGAGGAAGCTGAGTGGAACTAAAAGTTCCATTCTGGATAATTTCATTGATATCAGATTCAGAAACATTCATTTGTGATTCGCAATTATTCAAAAAGAGTTAAATTATCTTTTGGTATTGAAGGTGTTGTACAAAATCCCAGGCAGGCAGTCTGATGGATGGTTTCATTCAAGAAAATCGTTTCTTCAAGCTCTGTGAGATGAAAGATGCAGCTTTAGTTCATGAACCACAGGTAGAGTAATTGTATTTTCAAGTCCGTAATGTCCATTAAGTAGCAGTCATCATTGTTGCCAGCCATGAGTAAAAACACTCATAGAGTGTTTCAGATATAGGTCCAAGGTGCAATTAAGTATCTGTCATGAAACCAATGGTAAGTGCAAAGCAATTTATGTCAGTTTGACTTTGGATAGTGATGAAAATTCCTCTGTGCAAAGTTTAAAGTCATTCTCTTAAATAGTGGTTTCTTGAAAATGCATCATTTCAATTGATGTGGGCTCTGGGAGTATTTCATTATAAATCATGGAGTGAAACATTTGCAATAGTAGTGATTGCAGAATCAGATTTGTCGATGAAGTTCATTGCTCTGTGAAGCATTGGAGAAGATATATGCACAAATATCCCCTGCTGGGAAGTCAAACTAGTGATGATACTGTACTCATTAAGGGGTATTTCATTCAGAGCAGGTAGAGGATCAGAGGTTCTACCCTGAATCTTTCTTGGCATCTGTGATGATCTCCTGCAGAGAATCGGCTACATAGTGCTTTTTTTATATTGCAATGGATACCTTTCTGTTTTTTCTTGAACTAGACAAAGGAGGCAGAATGACAGTTTGTTTGCCTTTTAACTCAAGTACTTGCCTTCAGGTTACTGGGTTGGATCATCCAATAGGGGATTCCTGGCTGACCACATATGCACTCTTGACACTTAGATCAGTGACGCATTGTAGGAGTACATTATACTGAGTACTTATATGCTTCCATAAGTACATTGTTTTAGCATGATGGTGGAACTGTTCATTCTGTTCACTGTCCGTATACTAATCATTACTTTTATCTGCTTCTGTCTGTTGATCATCGCAGCACCTATATTTTATACAAGAATCATGATGGTTCAATAAATATTGAAAAGGCTCCTTTGTGTATTCTTTGTATGCTTCTCTGAGAGAGCGAAGTGACTGAGCAAAAGGGTTCTAGATCTGTTACCACCATTCATAACCTTGCTTGGGGGCAGAGGTGCTGATGGGAGCACTGTGAGCTATCTGGACTATCGGCCAACATATCCTGAAGGGGTGCGTAGAATTAGTCTGGCACCAAGCCCAACATTTATATTATCCAAACAACTGCAGTTCCTACCCTAAGGTGGAAACAGCAAAACAGTGAGACTTCTATGCAATAGGAACAGTCTGTCCCTCATTGTAGGTCACATAGGTATAACTGGAGTGACTTGGTATGACTTGAAGGCCTAGGTTGGTCTTACTGTCTCTAGTTTGTAAATATTTTGTGTCAAGCATGTCTGTTTGCAGAGGATGTAAGTGATCAGTGTCCCTATTTATCTACTGTATTGCTGAAAACATGGGAATAGAGAGCTCCACTTGCTCAGCATAATGCAGGAAGTAAGTTTGACCAAAGTTAAGGAATCCCAGCAGGGACTGCAACTTCTTCAATGTGTTAGGAGACTGCAAGGTAGCACACATCTGAAGGAAATCAGAAGCCAGACCCTTGCCCTCTTTAGATAACTCGTATTCAAGGAAGGTCTCCGTAAGGTAGGCAATCTTGGATTTCTTTAAAGTTAAGTTTTTAACCATGTGATGTCAATAGCATTACAACTTTGTCCATCCTATTTAGGTAAATGTCCAAGTCGTCATCTGTAAGATAGATATCATCGATGTATGAAAATACCTCAGGATCTGGTTGTAAGATCTCCATGATGTGTGCTGAGAATTATCCAGGACTATTCTTATAGCCCAATAGGCAAATGTCGACACGAGAACTGCACGCTGTCAATACCAAAGGCAGTTAGATACTCACTTTCAGATGCAATATTTTGACTGGAACACCCACTAGAGATGTCTAAGGTTGTTTTGCATTTTTGCAGCACCAGATTCATCATTAAACCTGTACTATGCTCATTATGCACCACATATGTTCTTGTATGTGCGTTTAAAAGCCTAGAGTCTAAAACTATCCTATAGGATCCGTAACATTAGGAGACAGGAAAAAAGAGACCTGTTCATTGGTGAAAGACAAAGTGCTATTATGCCCTGATATTACAATTGATTTAATATTGCTTTAATACCACGCTTTGCTTCTGACTTTAAAAGGTTTTAAGCTTGCTATTGGGGTTTGCTGCATATGGGAATGATATGTGGAAAGGAATATTTATCCCACCTGCTTGGTTTCTGTATAAGGCTGAAGCGTGTCTTACAACCAATTCACTACTGTAATTTTCCTTGATGTCTTCAGGTACTTTGGAAGAAATAGTCACTCTTTGTACTCCCCCCGGGGTGCTTCCTTACTAAAGACTGGAGGCAGTCTTCCTCAGCTCTTATGATGTCATATTTTTCAGATAAATGTGCCCAGAAGACATCTCTATTAGTGCGTGATATGTCCCCTTCAATTTTTAGTTCTAAATCATAAACCCTATCGGGAGGATTGAAACGTTTATTTGGAGTCTCAACTTGTATGAACTCATCAGTTGGATTCACACCCGAAACCTTTGAAGCATCTAATGTTCTATTGTGACTTCCGCTGCGCTGTCCAGGAGTGCTCTCACCCACGTCTTGTCCATAATTGGATCAGCATATTTCTTAGAAAGTCCTGCTACTTTCTTCTTCTTAATTGGAGTCTTAGAGTCCAAACCTTTCTCATCCCTCTTCAAGTTGAATTTAGCCTCTCGTCCTGTTTCCCTTTTCCTGCTACACTCTTCCTTTCTTCAGTACATGGATCAACTCCACATCTCTTTTTATTTGTCATCAGTGACCTGAAATGAACATGCAGAGCGGACATCAGAATACTGATACCATACAGTTTTAAAAAAAATTCTCACAGTCCCTTATATTATATCCACTTCTACTAGATTCCTGGTGTGTGGGAGATCATGTATTTGCTCTATACCTCTCTGTTTCTTCATGCCTTCTGTTGCACATTCCTCTTTAATGGAACCCTGATCACTGTTACGTATTAAACATGGCTTAATAGCTTGCAAAGCTAAGGTATTACGACCATCAGAGGTGTATAATTCCACAATTATTTTCGGTAGTGTCCATTCACGATCTGGAACTGAAGCTGCTTCCAGTCTCTGTCGTAGGGCCAGAACCAATGCTTCTCCCTTAATTTTGCTCAGGATCATTGAGGAAACTTTAGAAAAGTTCCCCATTAACTTAATTCCTAAGTCGAGTGCCAGTGAAGCTCTAAGTTTGTTCTGCACTTGTTTCACTACCCCAGGGAGAGCTGCCAATATAGGCGTGCCATGCGTGCTGGTGAGTATGCATGGAAATATGCTTCCTCAGGTAATACATTCCTCTTTGGGTGGCACCATCCCTACGGGGAGATACATAGCCAATATTCTGTGTTTGTCTTTAGGTGTGTGAATGAATAAACCTCTTTTAACTCAAATGGAATGGCTTCAAGGAATTAGAAAACCCACAGCAATGTGTGCTCCCTCAATACCTGTTGGAGGTAACAATGGTTACTACAGACGTTTCCAAAATGATGCAATGGTTCAAGTGTGTGTATATTAAAAGAAACTACTCAAGTGTTCCCAAAATATCCAGGCGTAATGTGGAGCACCAATGTGGAACAAACAGAGTCTCTGGCTCAGCTCTACAAGGTTTGCTTTCCGACCGACAGGTGACTAGAGTGAACTTAGTTCAATGCACACTTGAATGTGAAAGACAGGTTTTTGAAAACCTGCGATACATGGTTGAAGTGTTGTCAATGCTTCTGGGCTAATAACAATCCCTAAACAGCTTTTGGGATAATAACAATCCCCAAACAGGGATCAAGAGACATCGTGGTGATTAGAAACAAACCTTTTTGTTCTCTTTAATACCACACACGCAAACTGCGCTAAAAAAAGACATTTTTACTAAAAACTGTCTTTATTTCAACAGATGTACCCTGTTGCTCAACACTTCTAAAACAACCGCGCATAATACAATTATAACTGCACAAATGCATGTTGCAAACAATAAAAATAATATGAACATTTCTACCATGGTTAAAATTTTATCTAAAAACCTAACACCCTAAAGCCTGCTTCTATGTGCTATGCTAGGAGAGCATGAAGTAGAAATACCTGGCATCTAGATTTTCTTAGGGAGAATGTGCACACTGCATACCTGTTTATAGCAAAGTGATGTAATTATCAGAAGTGAAGGAGGCTGTGTTCCTTGCACACATTCTGGATCAGCATCAGCTTCTCCCATGCTCAGGCTCAAAATCAGCTTTCAGTAGAAAGTGTGATATGCAGCCTCTCTGGCAGGCAGGATCACCTTAGAAATGTTTGATATAACCAACAAGCATCAAGATGCTAATCTAAGATGCATTCTTTTAAACAAATATGGTAAAAATGTGACAATTCAGACTGTACTGTTTTGGCGATTGCTCTTTGTTTCACCTCAAAATTGAGATAACAAGGCTCTTGTTCAAGACTGATGTTGTATCAGATGACTTGTAGATGCCTATATCTAAATGACTTAACGCCATTCTTGGAAAGATAAACATAGAAGGCATCTGTGTCAGAGATGTTGATGATTTTACAAAGATACAGAAAATGGAGGCTCGGCCTACCTAAATTGAGTTGGGCCTTATGTCTTTACGTCATAGGGATCAAGGATTTCCATAGAGAAAAACACTAACTGAAGCATAATCTAGGGGCCTCAATTGCATTCCTGAGGCTGCAGGTCACTTTCTGGAGGAGATTGACTCTTGCCCCAATGAGTTAAGTGGCAGTCATGGCAGTCATGAAAATGATCATGTTGCTGAGATTGATTTATCTCTTTGTTAACCTGCCCTCAGTCACATTTAAAGAGCTAGATGGCCTCTTGGGGGAACTGGGCCAAGGTAGAAGACAAACCCTGCTGTCAATATTTAAAAACTCTTAAAGCTAAAGCGGGACTAGGTGCCCATATACAGAATTGTATCATTTAGCGACCCAACTGTATTGGTTAACCCTTTGGCTAACTGGTGGTAACGCTGATGAAAATGGGTACTGACTGAACACCATAGAACATGGTAAACTTTTTAATGTGATGGCAAACTCAATAGCTCACTTCCCAGACTACTGAAAGTTGCATTACATAGTTGAAGTGTGGCACATCTGAAAACTCAGAAAGAAATGCAATATCAACCTACCATCCCCCTCAGTCATGGGGTTACTTCAATATTAAAGACCTGGTGCACTGTATATTTACAGTAGACATTGAGCTGACGAGCTCGTGGATGAAGCACCTGCGCGCCAGTGAGAGGTACCGGACCTGATATAATGTTTGGCAGCCTACTCAGCAAACCCCAAAATACAAGACTGTATTCTCTACTGATGACGGTTAATAAACCAGAAACACGTGTCTAGAGATCAGCACTATCTGCGCCAACCTTGGCGAAACACTCAAAAATATCGGAGCGTGCTACAAGAGACTGCATTTCCCAGAATGCCAGGGGTGAACCTTGCCTGAGAGGTCAGCGGTGTGCTCCCACATCCTGTTGTTTATTTACAGTAGACAACCTGTTTGTGAATGCTCAGCTTCTTTCTTCTGATTCACTCATCAATTATTCTGGCACACATAAAAGCTCATTTCTAACATACTACAGGCTTACCAAACCACTTTGGACAATTGAAAATATTATAGACTCTGAACCACCCTGGGTAAAGTATATGCAAACCATATACATAATTGGAGAGTGCAGCCATTGATTTACCTGGCTAAGCACAGCTGGATGACCAACTTAAGAGCTAAATGGAATCCCTATCTGGACAGATGTGTAAATAGCAAATGGATCGACATAAAAGCTTATCCCAATAGAATCTCCCGAAATGCTTGATTCAAATATATACAATAGCAAATTTCGCATAGAGCATACCTTGCACCCAATACACTTCAGTAGATATACCCCATCCTTCATCGTGATGCCCTAGATGTGTTCAAGAGCAGGTGGCTTCTGGTATAGGTTTTGCATTGTCCAGACATAGCCAAATACTGGTTGCAAGTCAGCGGCACACTGCACAAATCATGGGATGCACAAATATACATCAACTTGTGAACTGCCTACTGGGACAGGTCCCTTGACCTGCGGCTGAGAGAGCCACCTCTATGTTCTTATGCCCTGCTCTATCACTAGTGAAACCTATGATGCTCATGATGGAGTGGATAGCCACAATGTTTCCTCTATTAAAATATGGCAACTGGAACTTCAAAAATGGACAGAAGCCAAAACTATCCTACTGGACAAAAAAAACCCTAAAGGTCTTAGGTAAACACACCAGTTTCAGTCCATTGAAAAGAACTATTGACCAAATTGGTTGAGCTTAATAAGGGGGTTCCCTGCCCCCTTGAGCCACTTAATTCACTCTATGACCATGGAATTGTACTGAACAATATACATAAATACAATATTAGTGAGTGATGCAAAAAACCTGGCAGTTTAATAGCTGAAACTATCCTACTGGACAAAGAAGATCTTAAAGTTCTTTAAAAAAGTGTCAGATCAGTGGGAAGAGCTGAGTGTAATAAAACTCAGCTGCCCCTTAGCCCACTTGATTCATCCCATGACCATGGAACTGCGCTGAACCAGACAAGCAGTAGTAAAGTGCACTACATGTCCCTGGGCCTATAAATTAAATGCTACTAGTGGGCCACCAGCACTGATTGTGCCACCCACTTGAGTAGCCCTTTAAACTTGTGCCAGGCCTGTCCTTGTCATGTCGACCTGGCAAGTTAACTCTCTTGCCAGGCCAACATTTTCCTTTTAAATAAATATAAGATACCCCTAAGGTAGGCTCTAGACATACCAAGGGCAGGATGCAGTATATTTAAAAAGTATGATGTACTTTTAAGCTGTACATGTCCGGGAAGTGAAAAACTTTTAAATTTGTTTTTCACTATAGAAAGGCCTTTCTCTCCCATAGGTTAACATTGGGATTACCTCATTATATCTTATAAGTGTAATTTCCAATTGGAAGAGATGGGACTCTCAAGTTTGATGTCTCTGGAATCACAATTTAAACTCTCCAATAATGCTGAAGTTAGATTTTAAATTGTAATTCTAAAAATGCCACTTTTAGAAATTTGGCATCTTCTTACTTTATCCATTTGGTGCCTTCTTCCTGTCTCTGAATACACATCTGGGGTGGGTGACAGCATTCCCTGCAGACAACCACACACAAAGGGAGCTTAGGTGTAAGTGATGAGTCATCCACATCCTGATGGGCCATCCGGGGAAGGATGGGAGGGAGGAACTGTCACTTACACCTGAATAGGCTGTGTCCTATCCTGATGTAAAGAGATGCATACAACCATATAGTTGAGTCTGGAGCCAGGGCAGGAAAGGCAGGGACTCTGTGTACTTCAAAGACCTCTCTTTGAAGTCTCCCCACTTTAAAGGCACAATTCGGTGTATATATTGGACCCCCAACACCAGCAACTCAGTACAGTTCTGGACCGGTGAATACCCCTCCAGGAAGAAGGACTGCTATACTGTTGAAAGGATTGTCATTCTGATAGACTATGCTTGACACCTGTTCTGCTATGCTGACCTGATGCCTGGTGCCCTCCTGTCCTGAGAGACCTGCGTCTTTCTAAACCAAAACCAAAATGACTGCAAGAGCTTGCTGTTGGAAGTCTCATGGACATCAAATACTTCCAATACATCTCCCTACAGCACCTGGACATTGCAGTCTGAGAATCTTGCACTGCAAAGTAGTGCCAATCCAGTCCTGGACCCTTGGGAGTGGGTATAAAGCACTGGATTGCCAAAATCTATTCATTCCCATCTTTGTACCACTCAAAACTGGTGCTTCTACTTCTACAACGACACATTGCAGCTCCTGTGAGGATCAATACATCACTTTGCTGTCAGTGCGGTGCCTCACCTGCTTTTCCGATGCATCTCTGACTTTGAGTGGCTCGGAAACTATGCATCACCTACATCCTAAGGATCGATGACGACACATCACCTCCTCTGCTCCATGCACCGAATCGACACTTTGTAGTGGGACAGGTTTGAGCCCTGTGTCCAACCCGTGCTCCATCACAGTCGGCCTGAACTTTTGAATGTGACCCGGTCTAGCGCAGCCAGATAGCCCTGGTTGGCGCTTTATGGTTTTAAGCACTATATTTCAGTTTAATCTTTAACAATTCATATCTCTGGTTGTACTTATCGAATTTTAATTGTTGTGTTCATTAAATGAAGCTCCAATTTTCAAACCAGGCATGGTATCTTTTTGTGTGGTGTTTTTATTGTTTTTCTGTTTGAGGCATTGCACAAATATTTTGCTCATTGCCTCTAAAGTTAAACCTCACCGCTCTGTACCATGCTACCAGAGGGTGAGCACAGGTCAACTTATGTTGTGTATCTGAATTACTCTGACTATGGTTAAAGTAACGTTATACTAAGGTGATTTTGTCAGTGACAACATTAATGTTTTGAACTAAAAATAATACAGAAATTCATCAATCGTTAGCAGCCCGGCCATACACAGCTTATTACCTTACCTATGACATCATTCATGACATGTTCTATGGCATCATTTATGACGTCACTGAAGACCTCTCAAATTACATCATAGATAACATCACCGATGTCATAACCCAAGCTTCTTTTATACACATTGCTCTATAAAAAGGTATACCATTAGAGCTATGAAAGTAAGTGCACAATAGATCAGAAGAATATGAAGCGTCTTAACTGCTATCATACATGCAACCACCAAATGTGAAGCAAGCTTGTTTTATTTGAAACATTAACCCTATACCATACACTTCATGGGTAGCCGAGTTCATGTTGACTACTAAGCACAGATGAAAGGGTAACCTATCCTGCACACAGTGTTCAATCTATATACAACTGTTCAGGAAAACCAAGTTCCTCAAGATACTCAAGCCTTGTTACTGTTACAGTCTTTACATGTATCAAACCCCTGACAGCCACTGTACATACATCTAGAAATGAAATGGATATGAGTAAAAAGTGGGTACTGTTGACACTCTACTCCATGGAGAAAGTTTACTCTGTACCACACTGTTTGCAGATAATACAACTCTTATGAGGAATCCAACACAGAGTATTAAAAGGTTTCTACTAAGAACTGTGAACACTTTATGCAAGACATTCCCAAAGAGTGACTATTCACTCAAAATACCCTAGGTCTGAAGGTGCTAAAGATCAAACTACCAGCAGTCATCATACTGTGGTGAAAACTTTACAGCTAGCCCATCTTCTGCAGCAACACAATCACGTTTACCTGGTGCACACTGTCTTCTTTATTAAGTAGAAATTAACATGCTGAGACAATTCTGTCAATAATACAAGGCTGCTTAGAGTACTATGGGCCTTATTTAGATGCTGGTCGGACCGCACACCAACATACCGTTTGTGGTGGTCTGACCGTAGCATTTCCATGCAGGCGGTCAGGGGGAAAGTCTGTTACCTCCGACAAGATCATCTGATCCCGACTAGGCAGCAGTTGGAATCGCAATCTCGAATGGAGGCGGTGCCAAAGCAGGCACCACCATCGGGATAATGATTCCTGACTGACATGGAAAGGCTTCCGAAAACAGACTTTGGAGGGCCCAAACAGGGCTCCCATCCATTAAGGGCCACTGTAAAGTGGCCAGAGGACAGATGTAGAGTCCCCATGTACCTCCATTCACCGTGTGTCATGCACCACATGGCATGGATGTGCAGGAAGTGCTCCTTTGCCTGGAGGCTTGTGCAGTGGCCCTTTCACTAGGCCGCAGCACAAGCCACCATGTAAAAGAGTACTTTGCGACCACCAGCCTGGTGGTTGCATTGTAATGCAATGGTGTGACTGCCACCTGGTTCTTGGGCAGTCTCCTGACTACCATGTCAGCAGGCTGTGGTCTGATCGACTGCCATCCAAATAAGGCCCTTAATATGTACTACATAGAAAATTTGCCCAGCTGGAAACTTTTTCTGAAGAAACTTTTTCTGCAGTACCAAAACAATTATGTGAAACATAATGAACACGTCAGCTGCTTCCTGTAAACAGAGTTAGTCTTCAGTACAAAGATTTATAACATGTTTAATCCCTCTACACACCTCTGGTACACTAGGAGCACATGCGCTTTGCAAACACGTATACTGATTAGCTGGACACAGGCTGTACAAAATTAGGTAGAAAAGTAATATGGTGTTTACAAACAAACAGACTCATTGGATGATGTTATCACTGAAGCCATAAGTGGCTTCATCAATGATGTCATTTGAGATGTTACAAGTGATAACAGAAATAATGTCATAGAGCATGTCATGAGTGATGTCATATGTGGGGTCATAAGCAATGCATGTCAGGGACATACATTTTTAAAGTTAAAAAAGTGAATGTTGTCACTGACAAATGCACATAACTATAACGTTATAGGCATGGACACAGACACCGTTTAAGGCATTGCATAATGTGAGGCAGTCCACATCTTAAATAAGGGCTCAGATAAGTAGAGATATTTATCTTTTTGCTTATACTTAGGTAAGAGTTGATGCTCATGGGTGTACTACAGCTAGACTTTTAGTCCATCCCCCGAAGTTCTCTTCAACTGGCAGTGTACTTCAAGAACTTCATTGGCTTTCCATTGAGCAAAGTGTCCAATTCAAAGCACTATGTTATGTGAATAAATGTCTATCTAATTCAGGTCTGATCTATTTTAGATCTCTGGTGTCTTATACATCCGACCAATCTCTGTGGTCAAGTAACCTTGACCTTGCTTTGGTTCCTAGAGTCTAGAGAGGGCCTGTCGCTCTCTTCTGATATTCTGGAAGAGGTTGAAAACCTGGTTGTGCTAAACTGTTTGGAATAGGAACTATCTTTCTAGAGTTTATCTGGATCTGTTCGATGGAAAAGTGCTGGAAAACACTTTTTGGGTGGCCATGCGCTATATAAATCCCATTAACATAACATAACGTGCTTAATTAGTCATGAACATCTGAGTGGACAGTGCCACGGACAGGTCAAGGATAGTTTATAGTTTACAATGAGGACAGTAGGTTTCAGGTAAATAAATAAGCAAAAGTGCATACAAGGGCATTTTTTCTGTTGTTAAAATCACTACACATGGCACTGCGTGAGCACCTTCTAATTTACCATCCTGAACACAATAGACCTGATTAAAAAACTACACTTTGCAGTATGTTTTGTAATACTACAAAATATACTACAAAGTGTAACTTTTTCCTATACTTCCAGGAACAGAGTTCTCTGCCCCAACTGCAGAGTCTCTGCATATGTAAGTATAGATTTAAATCACAAATGTGGGAGGGACACAGGGTAGTGGTTGAGAAAAGTGGAAGACTTATTACTAAATGGGATGGGATTAGGTAGAAGGAAGAGGAGTTAAAGAGGGCCAGGGTGGAGTTTAGAGAGGGACGTCACTCACCTACATACTTGCATTTCTTTGTGGGTAGAGACATGTAACTTATACTCATAAGAATTTGTGAGTAAAATATTGAAAGTGGTAAACTTACTGCAAAGTTTAAATATACTCAAAAGTGAATCAAGCCCTGTAGAGAGATGAATAATTTTTACTTAAATCTCAAAATAACTTTATAAGGACAAGTGGTAGTTGCCTTCTGGAAACTGGTCAAGAAAGTGGCTGCAGCAGCTATTGATAAAAATAGTTATATATTTTTTTTACAGATGTAGAGAGTTTTAGAAAGGAGAATCAGGCTCATGCAAAATGGAAAATGTTTGTGGATAGCACGGAATGCACTTCATCTGTATAACAGACATTTCTGTAAATGGGAGTGGTTGGCATACAGTCTAATAATAGTGATAAAGAATGATGGCCCAAGATGAATGCTACTTTGCTGAGAATGTATGTCTCAATATCGAGATCAATAATATTGACCTAAAAATATATCATCTCCACAATATGAGTACTAAAATATTGTGAAGAGACCTATCGATTTAGTATTCTTAACTCCAAATGTATGGCTTCTTTATTATTCATAGAGATTTTAATGCAAACCTAGCCTCAATTATAAGGTGGTATCAATGCCAAGACTGCTTGAATCAAATGTGACTAATCCCACCCCAGCATACCAGAACATTGAAAAGAAAAGCTGGGGGTATGAAGTGGTGTTTGTGCCCATGGACTCAAATTACATGTGTTTAATGGATCTATACCGATTGACTTTTCTATCCATTTTACTCAATGCTCACTTGGTAGGGGTGTTGTTTTTGATTGCACCTTATCTATTTCTCTCTTTCAAGAGTGTACAAAATTCAGTATACTTCCAAGTTTAGAGAGCAGTCAATTTCTGCAGTCAGTAATCAAGTTCCTTGAACTGATGTGTAGTCATTCCAACTGAAGGTTATTGGAAGACTTTGAGCAAGTAAAAAGTCAAAAAACACTGTTAGATGTAGTAAGAAAGAAAGTGATGTATTCCGTGGTTTGAAGAGTACTCCTGATTGCGAATAGCACAGAAGACCAATCTTACACAACCTTAAGAGGAAACTTGGGCCAAGATCCTGGAGGCCTCCACCCCACACCTAACAGAGAATCCAGACGAGGTCCACCTACAATAGGAACACTAGATCGATCAGCCATTAGATAAATGCATTCAGAAACCCCAACCAAGGTCTCAACTAAACATCAAAAGAGCCCCCTGGTTCAATAGCCATTTAGGCTCCCTTAAAAAAGATGGTAAGAAATTAGAAAGGAACTGGAGGAAGTCCTACGACCCGGCCTTCAAAACCCAATATAAATCCACCATTAGACATTATCACAATGAAATAAACAAGCCCAGGCTAAACACTATGAAGAGAAGATCAACAAGCTGCCAACTCACCTATAAAATTTAATTAAGATAGTAAAATCCCTGCCAACGGTCGAGCAGAGCAACCCCTTCTCACCAATCAACTAAGGAAAGATGCAACGAGTTTGCAGAATTCTTTGAATAAAAAAGTGGATGACATCTACGTAACACTTCGATTTAACATTCCCGGCATAGATCAGTACTTAGGAACAGACTACAGAGTGATCCTAGCCTCACCTATTCTAGGCCCCTTTCGGTCTTGAATAAGGAAAGCACTATGCTTCTTCTGGGTAAAATTAAATCAGGATCCCCTCAAGACTTGACATCCCTCATATCTTACTCAAGGGTTGGGAGTCCATTCTCCCCACCACTGTAGCTTCTCACACTCTCACTTGAGAACCGGAGGGTCCCAAAGAAGTGGAAGCAAGGTATTGTTAGGCCCCTACTGAAGAAGTCCCTTCTAGATCCAGCTATATAAGGAAATTTGGTCGACCTATCTCGCTACTACCAGTCCTAGAAAAAACCAACCAACCATACCTTATTCCAATTTCTGGAAGAGAACAACTATCTACATAAGACTCAGATGGGTTTCCGACCACACCACAGTACAGAATCAGCTCTCCTGGTGGTCACCGAGAAGCTCAAAAGCACATTGGCTCAGGGGGGTTCAGCAGGAATACTGTAATTGGTCATCACAAGAACCGCTTATAGGGACACTAAGAATCAAGAGATCAAGATGGGGAGGCCGATAATTTTCATATTTGGTCCCAAAGTTGTGCAACTTCATGCCCAGTTAGCTGAGATTGCTTGAAGAAGAACCCAGATTCAGGAAAAACTCAAGGCATGGTAGTTCCCATGATTATTACCCAACTTGTCCCTATGCCAGCAACTCCCTTATCTAGATCTGGAAAGACCTAGCACAGCCTTGCGTGTTACAAAAACCCCAAACTTAAACAGAAACATAAACATTGATAAAACGAACTGGGAAAGCAATAGGTCTCAGCTCTATGAGGCCGAGCTGTAGGTTTTGCCATTGTTATGTTATGTTTTGTAGATTGAGAGCTATTGTAGGCAAAACCAGGACTTCTGTTTTGTCAGTGTTGAGTTTTAGGCAGTTCTGTTTCATCCAGTTTGCCATGCCGTACATGCAGGTGGTAAAGTTAGTCCACTGGTGTTAGCTCTGTCCTTGAGGGAGAGGATGAGCTGTGTGTTGCCTCTATATGAGACTATGTTGATTCCATGAGGTTCTTGGGTTCAGAGGTGTACGTTGGGAGTCTGACTCATTGAGTTCTATTGGAGCGGAATAATGCTATCAATCTCAGGGCAGGTCTTTGTAATCCGGTGTGGTGCAGTCTTAAGACAAGGGTGCCATGAGAATTGGTGTGGAAAGCTGCAGATAGGTCTAGCAGGATGAGTGCCACAGTATCTCCTGTCCACGATGGTCCCAATATCGTCTGTGGCTGTGGTTTCTTAAACATCTACATGGCCCTGTTCGCAGCCATCATGAGGAAGCACGGACTAAACATCATCTCCTATGCCAACGATACCTAGCTGATCCTCTCCCTCACCAACGAACCCACAGTCATCAAGAACAACTTTCACTACAGGATGAAGGCTGTCACCACCTGCAAGAAGAACAGCTTCCTCAAGCTCCACCCCCTCTGACTGGAATGACTCCAGGTGGCCCACAGCACTTGGAACCCCACCCACACACACATGTCACACACAGAACCTCAATATCATCCTGGACTCCTCGCTCACCATGAGCTGCCAGATCAATGCTGTGTCATCATCCTGCTTCCACACGCTAACCATGCTCCGAAAGATCTTCAAGTGGATCACCATTGAGTCCAGAAAGACGGTCACCCACTCACTCATCAGCAGCAGAATTGACTATGCAACGCATGCTATGCCGGCATCACCCAGAAACTCCTCAAGAAACTGCAGAACATTCAGAATGCCTCCACCAAACTCCTTATCAACATCCCCCACTGCAGCCACATTACTGGCATCCTGAGAGACCTCCAATATCTCCCACTCTGCAAAAGAGTAACCTTCAAGCTCCTCACACATACCTACAAAGCCCTACATGACACAAGACCTGCGTACCTTAACCACTGCCTCGCATTCCACGCACCCACCAGAGAGCCCCGGCAACTCAACTGGCCCTGGCTATCATCCCATGTATCCACAAGACCACAGCCGGAGGAAGATCCTTCTCCTTCATTGCAGCACAGGCCTCTCCACCGTCACTGCCATGGTAGGTGAATACTACCTCATAAGAGAGATACTTACATTATTGTCCTGAAGAAGGTGGCTTTATATTATTGTACCACCGAAAAGCGTCAACGCCCTTTTTTGACATTCTGCACTTTCTTTAATTGATATCTTCAGATTAACAGGTTTTAATGACAAATTTTGATGTCTGGGATGTTGTCTCTCATATCTGTGATGTTTTGTAATCAGTTTGTAATATGTTTTATATGAAAATAGTTTGTACTATATGGATTATATCTATTGTGATATGTTTGTTGCAACTTGTGTATCATTAAACAAATTTTATTTAATTGCCTTTTGGGTCCTTTTAAGAATTATATTGAGTGACTCCTGATACAGTGGAGTGTGATTGAGTTGACTGGTGTTAGCGTAGCCTGTGAGTCAATCATTGAAGGCCCTTATGTCATTCTGTAGGCCTCTGGTGAGGTCTGTTGGTTGGATCCGAGGGTGTTACTCAAGTCCGCCTCAGATGAGGAGCAGGACTGGGAGTAGGGTGGGATAGGACATTGCAGAGTTAGGCAGGGGATACTTCAAGAAATGAAATGAGCAAGGGTGTGGGATACAATGAGTTACATCAGGGAGCAGGGGTGTGGAAGGATTTATAAAAAGAGGGCTCTGGGAATTAAGAGCAGGGGCATCAAACATGGAATTATTCACTTTCAAGAGGTGTGCTGATTTTCAAATAAAACAGTCCCCTGAAGTATGCAGTGGAAGGATATTACTCATCCAGTCAGAATGTTCTGAGATCAAAATGCTCCTTGGAAGATGAAAGCCATAAAATTAGAAGTAGACAACTGAGATAGACAACAAAACCTTCCAGTCATGCATGAGGGGAGGACACAAAGCCCACTTTAGGCATATGTTATGTACTGGAAGCAATAGGTCTTTCCAGTAGACATTTAAAGCTGTATGTATTTGAGATCTATAAAAAGGTTGTCAAATCAAGGGGCATATCAGCAAGGGACGGCGATAATTATCGCAAGCGCGCTTAGCGCTAGGATAATTATCGCCGTCTATCTCTGGAATTTATCGCCCTGGTAGCGCGTTATTAACAACGCGTTACTCCAGGGCGATAAGAATTCCAGCGATAGCGAGGAAATCGCCGTTTTGCAGGGAACATCGCTGGTTTTCCAGCGATGTTCCCTGCAAAACGGCGATAACCTTGCTGATACGACCCTGTGGTCGTATCAGCAGAATCCATCTCCCATGAAAAGTATGCTTAAGTCAGGAATTTAACAGACGTTAAATTCCTGAGTTAAAGCTGAGGTAGCGCGATTTTTTTATCGCTGCACCTCCTTGTTAATATCGCGAAGCTGCCTTCGCGATATTAACATGTGTTGTTTTCACAGCCACGCCTTCTTTGCATCTCATTAGCGATGCGAGGCGAGGCTGTGAAAAACGGGCTCTACATCAAGGAAACACGCGCTAGCGTGTCCTTGATGATATTGCGATATAATTATCGCCGCTTTTCGCCCAAAAGGGACGCTAAAGCGGCGATAATTATATCGCCAGCCCTTGATAATATGCCCCCAAGTTGGGCAATCAATTGCTGTTCCTATCTCAGGGAAAGGGTCATACAGACATTAACAACTGGTGTGCAGTTACAAAATACCCATTTGAAAACAGAGTACATAAAAGCAATTTGAGAATCAAAAATATAACAATAGATGCTAAGTGGTTGAAGTTTTTGAAACTACCAAAATGAATGACCCAGAATGATTCAGGCGGCTCTTATGAAAGTGACTAATCTTGCTACAGACCAGAAGAATCAAAGACATATTTTCTAGGTAAACATTGTTGTGTAAAATAGAAGTTCTGCTCTCATATAGGACTGGGAGTAGGGTGGGATACCTACTGCTCAACAAATACTTTAATACCCAATCAAACTAAGCTATGTTCCCAATGATCACACCCAATCCTTTTAGACCCTTTAAGGCAGGCATTTGATTGTTTAAGCTTCTTCTTTGTCATTCATGCCATTACCTTGGCTGTTCTAATGTTCTCATTTTGTAACTACCTTGACTGCACAATGTTTTTCTTGGTCCGTATATATGAATGTACTTCTATGGAACGATCCTGCATTATATGTTAAGTGCTCTGATACCTTTGGGTCTAGCTAGCACTATATAAAACCTATAAATAATAAAATAATTCATGAAACTAGGATTGAGATGTGTGCTAAGGTCCTCTTGCCTTAATGGTCTACCCCACAGCTGGATTAGGGTGGAGCCAACATATTGTACAGTAAGTCTGGCGCGGTCTTACCAGAACATTGTGAATACAGGCTGTTGCAATTGGGTTCCACCTTTTCAATACACCCTGATTTTTTGGATCACCCGGTTTGGGACTTTTTTCTTTGGTGAGTCTCACTACATGCATCTCAACCATGATAATCACATGGCAAATGGAGTGTGTGTTCACTGACAGTTTTCGCCTTTTAAAATAAAGACTCTGTGATGCAGCTAGTGTTAGGAACACCTGGTTGTTACAAGTGAACACATATGCACATGTGTGTGCACACATGTGTGGACTGCCTGTGGAAGAATACTGCTGTGCACAGCCTGGGAACTGTGCACAGGTAGCCTGGTGCTGGGGGGACTCTGCAGATTTAGATCTTGCCTGGGGTAGGCCTGAAAATGTTAGGGTATACTCAAAGGGAAAGTCTTGTCTCCAGTGAACATTATATTAAACACATAGGGTGAGCCTGCTTAAGAATGCATTTTCTCTTTCCTTTGGCCTACAAATCCCAGTGGCATATCAAAATGGGGTAGAACATGGGCAACAATTTACAAAAACAAATATTAGAGTTCCATGAGGCTATCTTTACAAATTATGAGTCATTCAGGATTGTCATATTTCTCTGGCTCAGCTTAAGATAAAAGCCCAGGTCTTTTATCACCCTGCTTTGCCAAGATAAATGCATTTCTCTCCTGCAGCAGGAACAAAGACAGCCCCAAACAAGGGAAGCAATTCTTCAATCAGCTCCTGAGGAGGGAAGAGTAGGGATAAATATTTCCTTTGTTAATCACTTGTCACACTGCAACAGGGCTGGGGGCAGCCCAGGATCACTGCGCAAAGGAGGAACCCCAGAAAACTGGAGCCAAAAAGGGGCTCCTCTTTGAACTTTTGATGGAAAAGGTCCTGACAGTGATGTCAATGAGGGGTAGAGCTGAGACTGGGCTTCAGCACCAAGGACCAGAGAAGGACCAGAGGAGAAGGGCTGCTGCAAAGAGCCAGTGCAACCAGCTCCTCACAGAGTTTTCAGAGGCAAAATGATCCCAAGATAGAGAAAAATGGCCAGGGCCAGAGAAATTGCTGAACAAATGGTTTGACCTTCTACCCCTAGCACAGTCATGGTACGAGTGGCGCTCCTTTGCCGGAAAATTTCTGATCTTTGGGGTGGGACAGGGCCAGGGGATCACTGCAAGAAACCATTTTGAATGTTTAAATTCTAGGATGGGATGTGCATGGGGCCCCCTGCCCAGAACTTCAAAGACAGGGGGACCCCAACCTCCAGGCCCGTTCATGGATTTTGGTGGCCCATGACCCCAACTCCAGGCCCCATTATCTGACAAGGACAGGGGAGCAACATCGTGCTACCCCAAATGAGAAAGAAAAGAAATCCCAACTCCAGGCCCAGCAGCCTCATGAAGGATAGGAGAGTGTCACTCCCTCTCTCCTCGTTGGTGGTAGGTCTATCATGTTCCCTGTGCTCTTGTCTGGGGAGAGTGGGTGCTCAACACCATCATAAGCATGAGCAGGCAGGGTTAGAAAAGAGCTACCACTGCAGTAGGAGAGAGGCTGCTAAGCAGGAGCTGGCGGGGCAGCCAGGGATAGGCACCCTGGGCTCCTCCCATCATTTGCGTCACATGAGGGTGCTCGGCTGGGCCCGGGCACCCCCAGGATTAAATAAAAAACAATATATAAGGGTACATAAATGAAAAGCTTGCTTGGTGCAAGGCTGAGCTGCAAGGCAAAAGGCTGCAAAGAAGCCACTCATAAGACAATCAGCACTCCCATAATGCCCTGCAGGTTTATTTTGTATATGAATTTGCTGCTTGTGGTGGCCCCAAAAGGGGCAGGGGCACCAGAAATGTTAAGAAATAAGATGTGGGAGATGTCAGGAGTGCAAAAGTACCCCCACAGAACATTTGAAAACTGATTCAAACTTTTGGGGTCTTAGAATTCAGGACCTTCCTAGGATTGATTTATTTTTCAGTACTCCCAAGGCTGGAACTTTTGCTTTACAGCTAGGAGTGCCTTGTTCTCTATGGTCTTTCTGTATGTCTGCATTAAATGAGGCCTGAGGGTGTTTAAGGAAGGTACATGGGCTGTAGTGTTTCCTAGGGGCTTAGTCTATGGTTTTATTTTATGTAGTAAGAAAGTGGTGTTCTACAGGGGCTGTTTATATGGTTGCATTCTATGTAACCTGAAAGCATGAAAAAAGCACAAAGACATTTTATGTTCAGTTTTAAATGCTGTATTGATAAAAATAATTATGTCAGTGATTACTGATCAAGGTTTATATACTTTATTCTTATTTGGATTTACACATTATTATTATTGATGATTGCATTTGCATTCAAAATTATGGTGTTTTCTGACATGAGGTTTACCTCTGATATAGCCA
This sequence comes from Calotriton arnoldi, assembly GCA_963921515.1. Taxonomy (NCBI): domain Eukaryota; kingdom Metazoa; phylum Chordata; class Amphibia; order Caudata; family Salamandridae; genus Calotriton; species Calotriton arnoldi. The sequence continues at coordinate 401,866 of CAWUFW010004652.1, forward strand.
ATAGGCCTGTTTTATCTAAAGTGATGCCCCCACTATATTGTACTGCGTTATCTGCTGTGGGTGGGGGGTACTGTGATTGTGTGGATCACGACCCCTTAGGGGTCAAATGTGATTGCAATGTCATCTATGGTATTTTCAATCTGCCTTATGTATATATTTGTAAATTAATGCATAGTATTTAGAAGTGTATATTTGTAATAAGTGTACTTTTCCCTTTTCTAAAGAAAAAAGCACTGACTGGACAATCATGTATTGGGAATTATTATGGTGTGCGTGGAAGGATGATTACTAACCCACACCTCCTCCCGTGAGTAGGCCTTGGACTGGTCTGCTTTGCTACCCTGAAAGAGTCAAGTGCTACAATGGGGTGCTGGTTCCCAGTAAGGGAAAATTGTGAACCTATTACTTGAGCAGGCATCACATCCTGCACAACTAACCCAAATTCCTACACAGACCCTATTCCCTACTCAAGGGGATAAGTGGGGGTTAATACTGCAGCAATTTAATGTAAAAGAAAGATAATTTGTGATGTACTGCTAAACAAAGGCTCTTTCCTGGAGGTTCTATGGGTGAATTCGAGGAATCCTGATACTGAAGAAATATTCTCCATAGATAGAAAACTAAATCTAAATCAGTTTATCAAGTTCTTGACTGTTTGGATTTTTATTTTATTATGTGCAGCGTGGTATACATATGTAATAAGCAAGCGTGTTGCCTGTCAATGGCATCAACTGGAAGATCTTGAAGCAAAAAACAGGGTATTACCACTGACTTTTACATGTTGTTGAACGATTATGCCAAAACACTGGAGTATGAATTTGTGTGAAGATTGACAGTCATTTATAGGATAGGGTAGGATAGGATATGATAGGATAATATTTATAAAGCACACTTATACCCACGGGTGTCAAGGTGCTAAGCAAACGGGGGAGGAGGAAAAATTAACAACATCCAGCTAAGAGGCAAATAACCAGGTTTTCAAAAGTTTCCTGAAGACCAGAAGAGAGTCCGCCTTGGAAATGGAAGGGGCTAGGAGTTCCAGAGTTTGGAGGCCGCCACAGAGAAGGAGTGACTGCCCCATCTGGACCTGTGAAATCTGGGAGAAACCAGTTTTTTTTGCGAGGAGCATCTCAAGGTCGTCCCCGGATTGTACCACTGAAACATGGTTTTTAAGTGTGATGAGCCCTTGCTGTGCATAGCCTTGTACACCATACTCAAGACCTTGAAGGAAATGCGCTTCCTAATGTGGAGCCAATGCAAGGCTCGAATTCCTTCCCTGGCTGACTGATACTTCGGGATAATAAGGGTCAGCCTTGCCGCAGCATTCTGTACCACCTGAAGCTTGTTCAGGGATCCTGTGTTGATGTACAGGTACAGAGTGTTGCAGTAGTCCAGCCGTGAGGTGACTAGTGCAATGAAAGTAGGCCGATGCAGTTCAGATGGAATATACAGCAGTACTTTCCTCAGGGTTTATAAGATGTAGAAGCATGTGCTGACTGTACGGCTAACCTGGGCATCAAAGGTCAGACCCTCATCAAATAAGACCCCCAGAATCTTTGCAGTTTTGACCGGTACAGGAAGGGTACCGCCATCTGCAGGCCACCAGGCATGAGACCAAATGGAATTCTGTGGTCCAAAAACTAGCACCTCGGTTTTGTCCGCATTGATCTTTAATGAATTGTCCTTCATCCAGCATATAATGCTGGACATAAATTGATTAAACGTTTGGGCAACCAATTGCAAATCATATGTTATGGAAACAATGGTTTGTGTGTCATCCGGGTAGGAGAGCACCTGGAAACCGAAAGATCTCACGAACTCCGCTAGTGGGGTCACATAGAGGTTAAAAAGAATGGGGCTAAGCTAAGATCCCTGGGGAAACCCACAGGGAAGGCCGAAGGCCTTTGCTCTAAAGCTTCCACAACTGACGATGTGAGTTCTGCCAGTCTGAAAAGAGTGGAGAAGCTGCGGGGCCCTTCCTGTAACTCCTGCTTCCCGCAGTCGCTGGATCATGCGCACTGGGGAGATGGTATCGAATGCCGCCAAAAGGTTGAGCAAAATCAGCACCGCAGTTCCGCCTTGGTCAACCTGCGTGTGGATACAATGAGTTTCATCAGCTCAACATTGATGAATTTCTACAGGATTTTATCCGGAGCGGGGAGAAGGGAGATATGTCAGCAACATTGTAAACTAATAGATTCCAAAAGCAAGTATCTGTTTTCGGGGGTTAGACTTAAAACATGTAGAATATTCCCCCAAAAATTCGATGGAGTGCATAGTCAACATAAGCTGTGTGCAAACAATACAGTGAAACTGTTTCGAACCACAATGATCATGAAAGGAGTTAGAGACATTGGTGCTGTCAGTAGATGATGAGGGTGCTGCAACATCTCCAGAATCACCATGCTGGAGATCAGAAGATGAATGAGCAATACACATGCCATTCATTTTTTTTTTCTTATCTGCTGTCTTCAAATACGAGCTAAAATGTCAGTCTATGTTTTCTGATAAATTGCTGCTTCTTCTTTTGACTTTGAGATTGGGGTGCAGGGTGTGTGAAAGGAATGGCTGTTTCAGACTATATCAGCTCTTAGGAAAGCACAAATGAAGCACATTTGTTTGTAATTCTGAAGTTAGATGGAAACAAATAATTTAATAGGATCAAAACAAATAAATGCACTTTGTAAAATTAAATATTCACTTCAACCTGATTCCACTTATTATCTTTGTGTCTTATATAGTTTTACCAATCTACATGTGTAAATGTGGTGGCAATTTCATTGGATAATGTGCTATCTGTAAATGGCAGTGTGCTACTACACCATGCATTAGTAATATATAGGCAGCAGGGTGCTCCAAAATGCACTACCTCCTACTTACCAGTCCCCTGCAGAATACCTTTGCCACATGTTATTTGTGTGACACGTGTGATGTAACATCAATGGCAGCACCCTCACTTTGAAAATTGTTCCAGCACCAGTTGATCAGAGGTGGTTCTATCTCTCATTTCCAGGATACATTCTCTCGGAGTAAACCAGGCTCTCTGAATTAATATTTTAAGACTTTGAGAGGGTATCCTTTTTCCTCAAGTTTATTTGTGTGAGAATATTTATGAGGGTTTTATTATTTTACAGTATACAAAAAGCACTGTAGCACTAGACCCTACCTGTCATGATATTAACAAAGAGTTCTTTCTACATTTATGGAGACATTATAGAACCACAGAGGGTCATCAGTAGCTATTCCCCCTTGATAAGAGTTTTGCAGATGAAGGGGGTCAATAACTGGACTGTTAATATTGAATATAGTAAGCCTGACTGCATTCAATTTCTAGGAGTCACTTTGATATCAGAGCCTTCATGATAATTGATGACCAGTCTCAGCCAGTGTTCTGTAACTAAGGGAAAGTCATTATCAAGCTTTATTGTTTGACACAACACAACAGCGAATATTAATGGAAATCAGCATGGTGCGCATAAAACATACAACAAGCCAGCCCTCTATAGGGAATATTGCAATCCCTGCACAGGATATCGTGGACCTCTATTCATAAAGATGCACCCTTTCAAAAATGGAGCAGGGTTCAGAGGATTTTTTGGAAGTTTTTTTAGAATAGCTATGTCTTTTTTGTGAAAAGAATACAAAATCTCCAAACCCCACTTGATTGTGGCAGAAGCAAACATCACCAAGCATGTAGTTGGCTCTGTCACAGCTGCTACTACTGAAAATATGAACAAACAGCCCCAAGAGAAAGGAAGTCTTGTATACAAACAACCCATGGAAAAAGGAGAGCTTGCACATTGCTTAGTTTGTAAAATAAGCAGTGCTGGTGCCCAATATTTTTCTCAGAAGTCCACAGCCTGAACTGACTAATGCCGGGATTGCAGAACACCCAGGCTGTGTTGTCTGGATTCAACAACATGCCCCTTTCTTCCCCCGCCATACACTTCCTGTACCTTTATTTCACTCTTGCAGGTTCTTTTTCATCACTGCTTTTTCCTGCAGTCACTGTTTTACTGTCATTCTCTTCCACTTCCTTTCCACTGTTTCTGTTTTTCTCTGCCTTGATTTGGACCAAAATCATTTGAGAGAAATGAAATGCTGGTCCCCAGCACGGGCTTAAAATAAGCACTGCTTGTATAGATTGGCACTAAATGAAAGCAAAAAAAAATAAAGGCAGAGGGGCGTGCTTTGAAAGTCACTCCCAAATTAAGTCTCATCTCTAGCCACTTTGACCCCTCTGCCACTAATTGTTTTTTTGTGCTAGGGTCCACAGACATGTATTTGGATCTAATCTGTAAAATCACAAATGTGAATCATACTGACATGGAAGATAGTGTCAAAATTGCAGCAATCACATACCCAATTGCAAGATTTTTTTTATCAAGTAGACATTTTTTGTGGTAACAATCTTATTACCCAAAGTGATAACATGTATGCCTACATAACCTATATTGAGAGTATTACAGTAACAAGACTCTGAATAGCCAACTTTTAGTGGGGCTTTTCTACAAGAACACATATTCACATTTTGAAGACAAGGAATTAGGTAATAAAGGCTTTGTAAATACAGAAAGCTTTGTGTCCAGAAACACTCTGACTTCCTCTGGCTTACACATTTCAATCTCTTTTTTCAAGATAAACTTCTCTCAACAGAATTGATGCTAAGGTCAAACAAAGATAGATTGTCTCCCAATAACGGTGATGCTGACCAATATAAACTGGTGACACAGAGGGCCTCATTACGATGTCGGTCGGAAAGGCTCCGAACAGCAGTCAGATTCTCCTAAACTGTGTCAGAACCTATGTTTCCAACTGACTTGGAAACATTTCTGACCAACGGACATCGATGCAAAGGTAACCGTTTGGTCATTCCGAATTGGTTCCGACTGGCATTCAGTTACTCCGAGTTGGTCGAAGCCGAATCGTACAGCTCTACGGACCGGGATTCCAACGGACGTATTACGATGTAGAATTCGGACAGACTTTCCGAAGTGGTCTGTCCGCCACAGTGCGGCTGTTGGAAACTGACTTTTGGGGCCTGTTGCAGACCCCCTTCACAGTGAGGACTCCGGTTGCGGTCTGTGGGGGAACCCAAGGGTCCCCCCTTTAAAACCATGCACAGTTTGGCAAGAACCATGTGGTGCCTGCGACAGAGTGCAAGATTTTCCGCAACCACACCTTTTTTTCAATGGTAGCCGGTGTTGTTGGTCGGAACACAGGCTCCCATTGAATTCAAAGGGAGACTTTCTGAACGGTGTTCGGAACCATCGTCGGTCGAACTGGCGAATGCGAGTCAGTCGGAACCGATTCCGACAAGTAGATGGTCAGATTGCTTTCCGACCAAGATTGTAATGAGGCCCTATATGTGACATCACCCTCAGAGCACCGTTTCACAAAGGGACTGTGATTCCTACAAAATCTTATACTCTCAGGTTTGAAGATAGTAATTCTGTTGAGGAATATTTTGGAGTGGTTTGAATGACTAGAAAATGTTTTCCGGGCTCTGGCATCATCAAGGTAAGAGAAGGAGATAGGTAAAAATACACATTGTTTTCATTTAATCTGAGTCCTGATACGGAAGATAGAGAGTGACCACTATAATTTTATCAAATATGGAAATCATAAGTTGAAATACCTTTTTAACCATGGCGGCAATTATGAAGATGGTTTTAATCTCTATCTCTAACATGTTTGACAATATGATCCAAATCAATCACGTCAGACAGGTTTTGTTTATCATTAACATTTAGAAAATTGTCACTTTTCAGTGTCATGATTTCTTAAGCAGACATAAACACCCAAAGAAATACTTTTTAGGTGTTTTTTTAATTGACAATCTACCTGTTGAGATTAGGATGAAACGCTTCCTACTCCTATTTTTTATCATGGGTTGAAATATATGGAAGAAACTCACTAGGCTGCTGTGTTTTTAGAGAAAGACAAGGCAAAATAAAATTTGGTGCTCGAATTTGAATAGTGGCTTCTAACCTTCGATCACAATTTAGGCACATATATTTAACCCTTAAGTAAGAGGTTTAATAGTGATGTGCAGGTATGACATTTACTGATCAAGAGGCATGGTATAAAAAGCACTAATAAATTAACAGCTGATGAAAAGCTGAAAAATGGTTTACATTAAGATATTTATTCCTACCAGAGTCCGGAAATACACCTGATTTTTCTTTTTGAAAAGCAAATTTTTTGTTGGGGTTCCTGTAGTGTAATCCTTAGAATGTTCTCAGCCCCTCCAGGTCTGTTCTAATTTACTGCAATGTCAAACATGTCTGCCTGCTGATCTTTCATAGAATTAGTATGAGATCTGAGGGTGATATAAAGGGGTGTAAAAGAAATATATGATATATCACATTTCTGCTATTAGATTCAATTTTTTCCTGGTTGGTGGTTGAGGTGTAAAGGGCATCAGTGTGGGTAGTCATATAAACACATTGGGCCCTGTGACAAATATGAACCTGCAGCTGTATACCAAGGCCTATGTTTAACCTGTAGGAAGAGTATGTAAAGTGGTGCTTAAACCATTCGAGGTATTTAGAGAGTTATATTCTAACAACAGTGCTGCCCAAAATATATACATTTAGGGGCAGATTTACAAGCCCCTTGCGACACATTTGCGCCGCCGTTGCGTCACTTCTGTGACGCAGCGGCGGCATAAACCGTGCACCACGTTGCGACTTATTTACAACGTGACGCATCTAGGCAGATGTGTCACGTTGTAAATAACTTGACACAACGTGTCACTGCGCCACATGAAACCTGCATCAGGTTTCATGTGGGCGTTCCATCGCAGGGTGGGCGTTCCGTCGCAGGAAAGCCTCGTAAAACTGACTCAGTGAAATCTACAAGATTTCACTGAGTCAGTTTTATGACACTGCTGCGTCAAACCCTTACGCCTGCTTGAAGCAGGCGTAAGGAGTGACGCACCACGTTAAGTATGGGTGGCCCCTGTGCATTGCTGGAGCTGCGTCGTGCTTGTAACACGCCTACAGCATTGCGCTGCCCTTACGCCACAAGATTCGACACGCATCTGCCTATCTTTGTGCCACGGTGCGCCGCATTGTAAATGCGACGCATCCGTGGTGGCGCAAGGAGAGAATTGCGTGTCGCATCTATTCTGGCGCATCCCTGCTGATTTGCAGAGATGCGCCAGACCTTGTAAATATGCCCCCTAGAATACATTAGCTGCACCCAAAAAAAGCAGACCTATGACATGTACAAGTCAGTTTAGTCGGCATCTTAAGAAAATAATCCTTACCAAATAAATAAACTGCATGTGAAACAGACAACCTGAATTAAAAAAAGCTAACTGGCCTAGAAGGATATATTTTAATAGGGCACAGCAATGCATAATCTGGCAGAAGAGAGCGAGCCACCCTTACAAAAAGGAGTCCAACATACTAAATCTTTTAAGGTCCTAATTACGAGTTTAGGTGTTATGTATCGCCCTTGATAAATAATGATAACATGCGGTATTCTATTTAACGGGTGCAATCAATAACACCTATTACGAGTTAATTGGGAAGAAAATGCAGATTTCTTGTTGAACGCAGCAAAATACGCATGATATGGTAAATGCTGTATGTTATTCCCCTGTTAAAATCAGCAGGTTTGACCTTAATCATCGGAAGTATAAAATACCTTCAAACTTCATAAATCTGACCCGTGCATAAACAGAAGTTTACCCACAAGTCTGAATATAATGAGCAACTCTTAATCAGGGCCTTGAAATACATTAGCTGTGGTGAGAAATAAACAAGACCTATGACATGAGGTGAGCGCGGCCACCACTGCCCGCACGCAGCAATTGCCAGAAGCCACACAACCATGAGGTGAGGAGAAGGGGAGGATGGACGAGAGTCCCCAATGGTCCATGGCAGGCGAGGAGCCGCCCTGTGGCCCTAGCCATACAGCCATCGGAGAGGGGCTGTCGGTAGACTAGGGAGGAGCAGCAGTGAGAGAAGACGGGTCTTTAGTCATCGGCGAGGGGCCAAAACCTGGGTGCAGTCTGAAAGCAACACTGCATGGCCAGGCTCAGAAAACAGAACACTGATCACATGGGCTGAGCGAGGCCCGCCCGCTGCCTCAACCCTGTCACGGTGGAGACCTCCCAGGGGCCCCAGAGGTTGGATTGGGCCTAAGTTCCCGGGAGCCCTGAACTGAGAGTCACTGGTGAAGACGCGGCTGGTCCTACGCTGGGACAGTGGAGGAAGGGCAGCCTTGTGGGCACTGTGTGTGCCCTGCATGCCTCTGGAGGTGAGTGCAGTGGCTGCTGCCCAAACACAGTGATCACCAGACACCATAGACCCACAAGATGAGTAGCTGGGGAGGACAAGTGAGAGCCTCTCCTGGCCTCCTGTGCCTGGTGACGATAGAGAGGGTCCAGAGGCCATCTCGGTACCCAAAGCAATAGTCTGTCGGGGGCCGAGACACCTCACACGCCAGCCAAGACTAATAGGCCGAGACACTAAAACACTGGCAGTGAGCAAAGGGAGACAACCTGACTGACCTCCACATATTTTAAAGCACACGGAAGGCAGAGGCACACATACACAATGGATGGAGTGCCTTGAGCTAGGCCTTGTGCCTGCGAGGCTTGTCGAATTCAGGTGCAGCATTGCGCGAGAGGAGGTCACATCGCTCCTACAGCGAATAACACAGTTACACCGTTGGGTGTGAAACAACAGCTACAAGCACTGGGTAAGTTGCGGAGCACAGGCATGGGAGGCGCTCAGGCCACCAACTTCCAGCACTGAAACGGCCCTGTCATCGACGATAAGAGGCTCAGCCATTGGAACCTGCCTAGGCAAGTGCACCAAGGTATTAGACTGGAGAGGGGCAAGTGGCACCAAGCAAGGCGGAGACTCAGCTCCATAAAGGGGGTGCCTAACATCCCAGACTGCACTGAGCATGTAGAACAATCACAAACACTTGCATCAAGCAACTGGGATGCTTGGGACACTGGATGGTGAGGCTGCATAGTTAGTGGCCCTGATGGTGAAGCTCTGAAAAGGCTCAGGGTTCCTGGGGCGTAGGGAGGTCAGTCCTAGAGCTGGAAAGGAACGCAGGAGCAGTGACCACACTACTGCTGACACTGTGAAAGGGGCAGTGTGTGGCCAGAAGAGCACCTGAGGGGGATGTGGACATGGCTGGAACACTCCTAATTCCTGTTGGAGACTCAGAGAGAAATGACTGCATGCCCATGGCCCAACAACTGGCCATGGGGCGCCTGCAATCAAATGCACCGCAGACGATGCCCCACCCCAGTATGGATAAAGCATCCTAGGCAGGAGATGCCGAAGACCAAGGACTGCCACAATTAGCATTGGCTGCAAAATTAGACACAGTGTTGAATGCTGTCGAGAAGATAGGTGCCACCCTTGATCAAACACACTCATCCTTGGAAGTCAAAATCGACAAGGTCACAACTGACTTTTCATTCCTGCGCACTGATCTCTGCAAGCTGATTGACAAGGTGCACACCAATGAACTCACACTGGCGGAGCTGCACCCAATGACACGCTCAAACACCACAGCATTGCAGAACCTACTGTTTCGGTTGAGTGCTTTGGAAAAAAGACTGGAAGACTCAGAGGGCTGGTCGAGTTACAACAATGTGCTGTGTCCTACGTGGAAAACTGGCTGAAGGGACTGATGCCCGAAAACACACTGTCCTCCCAATTTGTGGTAGAATGTGCGCACAGAGTACCTGCCCATAGACCACCGCCGGGCTCGAATCCCAGGCCGCTCCTGTTCAAGCTACTGAACCATAGACACAGAGACACTGTCCTGAGCGGAACACATGAGCCAGCTGAAATCAAAGTTAAAAATGCACATGTCATGCTGTTCCCTGCACGGCACAGGTGCAGAAGCTCCGAAGCTCCATGTTGTCGGAGAAACTCTGCCTTCACGAATTGGATATGCGCTACTCACTGATATTCCCTGCTTGACTCCAGGTGGTGGCGAAAGGCGCCGTCCATTTCTTTAACTCTCTGTTGGATGTTTGGAACTGGCTGAGGAGTTCGGGGCTTGCTGTGGGGTGCACATCGCCCGGGACTCAGCCGGGACTACGCTGAGACAAAGGGAATCGCAGAAGCATTCCTGTGCCAGCTAACTGGTGTCTTGGCCAATGGAGCGGGATCCCCTGGTTGCTGATACACAACTTTAATTCTGTGAGAGACAACATATTAGATGGCCCATTCCCCCCTCTAACATGCACCACAGCCCTATTGAGCACCCTAGCACTGACCACTTGGTTCGCCCACTGGTCCCTGACAGACATATGGTGGGCCCCCAACCCCGATTGACATATCTACTCCTTCTACTCCCACACACATGATTTGCATGTCAGATTGGATTGTATGGTGGGATCCCCCTCATTGCTACCCCTGATCAAGCAGGTAGAACATCTAGGTCACCCCCAATGCGAGCAGCTCAGCTGGGACATGGGCCCGCTGCCTGTCCCTGTATGGCGCCTCCAGCCAGCAGCACTAGAAGACCTAGCATTTTGCACCTCACTAGGGACTGCGATGGCGGAATACTTCGATATCAATGAGGGCTCCGTTGGAAACATGCTTCTTGAATGGGATGCCTTTAATGTAACCATCAGGGGACATAGTCTGGGGCTCACATGGAACATCCACAAGCAACTAAGCAAAGACGTTAGCAGGGTAGAGCGTGATCTAATGCAACACAAAATGTGGGTAGCGACACATGCGGGTGACAAACAGAAATTAGAGATGGCACGCAGCAAACATATAGAACTTTTGGAAAGCCTCAGGTGTCTGAACTATGCGGCACACTCAGCGCGCACACAGGCAATGTTGGATGGATTACGATGGGTGGGATTGCTGCTGCACCAGGTGCAGCCCGACACCCCATACCTGTAGTCCGCACCAAAGCAGGGCATACAGTATACACACAGCACAAGATGCATGCAGAGATGACACGCTACTATCCAACATGACCAGACGCGCGTCGACACCTTCCTCAACTTGGGGCGCTTGCCTGCCGTGACACCAGAGCAGTGCATGCCACTTGATATGCCGATTGCCCCAACAAGATCTGAGAGGCCATCGCGGAGCTGGCCACGGGAAAAACCCCTGGGCCCAATGGGCTGCCTTCAATACTATAAAGCCAATGACACGGCTCTGATACCGCACCTACATGCCCTGTATACCGCAGCTATACCAGAGTCAGCCCTGTCCCTTGTCGCTGCGCGAGGGCTGATTGGTTTCACTCCCCAAGCCTGACAGGGGCCCAGCTGAGCTGGGATAATACCACCCCCTGGCCCTGTTAAACACAGACTACACGATTTTAGGTAAAAACACTAGCTGACTGCTTGGCGCCCCTGGTTCCATCATTGGTCCACTCTAATCAAAACAGGTTCATGCCAGCCCGCAGCACCTCCTTAAACCTGCGATGCCTCTTCAGGGTAGCCACATATTCGACAGACCAATGACCCTATTTGGGATGTCTAATACTGGACTTAGAGAGAGCCTTTGAATCCCTGGAATGAGGATATTTATTTGCTGTGCTGCCACACTACAGACTTGGTGAAGCCTATATCTGCATGGTTAAGCTTTTATACAATGAACCAATGGTTAGAGTGCAGACAGGCACCCACATCTCAGCTCTGATTAGGGTGAGGCGGTAAACCCAGCGGGGATGCCCACTGTCCCCGCAACTTTTCTTGCTAGAGATTGAACCCATTGGGAGAAGGCACACACACAATTTTGCTGCATGGGGATGACCTCCTTTGGTACATTAAGGAAGTTCGGTCAATTCCCCCCTCGCTGGTTCACACTCTGGGAGATTTTGCCGCTCTGTCAGGATTGAAGGTGAACACAACAAAGTCGTGCCTATACCCTTTTAATAGCACGTGCCCAGACCCGGGCTCAACAATGCCCGCATAGAATGGCGAAACACATACATTGATGTATTTAGGGGTAAGAATCTTTTGACAGCACAGAGGTTTGCTGGACTGCAACCTGGGTAGAGCACTGACATCTATCTGCTCTCAGATGTTTTTCTTCGGCACGCTCCCTCTGTCAGTAGTGGGTCGTGTGGCTCTGATTAAAATGGTGGTCCCCCGTGGGTCCTACATTACTTTACCATCTTGCCCTTGTATGTACCGCCGCTCTTCTTCAGGATCCTTGAGGGTATGTTAAGGCATTTACTTTAGGGGGCTCTAGCTGCTGAGTGACTAGTTTGGAAGCTATACATGCTGATGGGCCAAGGCGGCCTGGCACTACCCAACGTAGCACAGTACTACCTCACCCCTCAACAGCAGTGGGTGGCAAGATGGCTGGGTGGATGCCAACTTCCAGATCTGGCAGACGCTTCTCCACCCTGACCCCTTAACGCCCTGCTCAATTTGTTCCATCCATGTACCAGGGAGAAATCACCAACCCCTCTACAGCTCAATACAGCACACCATTGCTATTGCAGATGCTTATTCATAACACAAAGCACGAAACTGAGCGCGTCCGCACTGCCATTGCAGGGCACATCTAGGAGTTGCATGTTTACCACGTTGCCTGAACTACACCACTGGAGGGCAGTTGGGATCCACAATGTAGGATATTTATACCGCAAGGGCATCTTGAGGCCATTGTGCTCACTGACTGAGGAAGATGGACTCCACCCGTGTCAGTTCCTATTACATCATGCACTCATAGCAGCATTGAGAAAGCACTGGGTAGACATGGCCCAGGAACCCCCAGTGCACTAAATGATCCAATACCTCCAAATCATGGGGCAGAGCAAGCACCTCACACAATGGTTTGCCGCGTCCCTCAGACACCACACTGCAATAACATTGTCACCTCTGAGGCAGAGATGGGAGGAGGACACACACCTTCCATTTACCGACGCTGAATGGACCACTGTGCTAGATGGTTCCATCAGTGTTAGAAAGAGGTGGAAAAGAAAATTGTTCTTGCTTCTATTTTCCAATCCTCGCTACAGTTGTGTTCTTGTTTCATTTTAAATGCAGCTGATCATATGCCATGCCGGAAGTTTTTGGAGACTTCCACAAGTTCAAAAAGTGTAACCTCAAATGCACAGACATACATGTAAACTAGGTACAGACACATATATGCCTACACAAACACAGCCACAAACACAACACACACACATACACACATATCCACATACACAAACTTACACAGAAAGGCATGCATACACATATACGTGTAGATAACCACATGCACATACAGATGCATACGGACATGCATACACGAGTGCATACAAGCACGCAGAAATAAAACATAATTGTATTTCATTCAGATTACATAGCATTTTATTCCTATTTGCTAAACCTCACAAAGACACCCACCACAATAAAAAATGCACACTGTTTGCAAAAACAAATTTGAGCATGTTTACCCACACAAACCTATTTAAAAGATCTGTGAGACTCAAATTTGTTCCACATTGCCTCCTGTGCATTCTAATTATGGGCTGGTATAAAGTCTTAAATAGTGTATGCCTGTGAGGACCTATATCCTATGACTGTGGTGTTGAGAGGTAAAATGGTCCTTTTGGCAGCATTATGTCTGCAGTCTCCTGCAGCATCACTTCCTACACATTGCAATGTTGGGCCAGTATGATGAGTGACATACTGTACCGTTAAGGACCCAGATGTTATAGCTGTGATGGTGAGCAGTGCTCAAGGGCCTTCAAAGTTAGAAGGCTCCTGGGTGATATCACATTCTGGGATGGTCCTTCCAAGATCCTTACTTATGGGTGGCATCAGATCCTAACCACAACCCTCGGAAAAAATATTAAATTTCAGGACCATGTGACCAGTGTCATCCTTTGAGAGCCCTGGGCCATGGTCCCTGGAGGAGACATCACTTACAGAGACTGGACTACTGGACTTGGCACTTGTGTCTTTTAAAGGGTGATTGAGCTTATCCTTTTCCACTACTACTCAACATACAATCTTCATTCTGACTCACAGAGTGTAAATGTGAGGGGACATTCAGTGCCTTCCACCAACCGAATAAGCCAGTACCAGTATCTGGAAAAACAAAGAAGAAGAGCAACTTTGCTGCTCTGTGTGGAGCTTCACAGAGGTAGGAAAATGAAACCAGGCAATTGTACATTCCCTCATGCAGCCTGTTGCAGTTACTCACTGGCTCTCACAGACTGTAACTGTTTCTTTTACCACTGGCCAAACACAGCTGATTCTTACACTGAAAACCACAATATACCAGAGACTTTTATGGAATATTGGAGGAGGTACTCATTCAGTCACATAGTCAGTAGTAGCTCCTCATTTTTCCCCACAGCTGCTGACTGACCATCTCTGATACCAGCTCTTACTAAGGGCAAAAGCATCTATTGAAGGATATTAATGGTCAGTGATGGTCACTGAAAAAGTCTGAAAGACGCAACAGCCACTTGCTGCATCTCACGGATTGATTTGGCTCATGACCACTAGTGTCTACTTCGAACAGTGGAGACTGACTATCACATCAAATCAAATGACACAGCGACATCCTTCATCTTAACATCATATTGAGTAAGATTCAATCCTGGTTTTACTCCAACCACCTAAATTTCAACCCCAACAAAATGGAAATCATTCTATTCTCCCCGAAAAGTAACCAGCTCCCAATCCAAGGCTGGATCACTCTATCCAACTCGGCTAAATACCTATGCTTCACCCTGGACAAAGATTTGTCACTGAAGAACCATATCAATAACTCAGCCAAAGGAGCATTTTACACACTTAAACACCTCCAAAAAATTAAACCTTTCGTTTCATCTGACGATTTTAAATGGGTCGTTCAATCACTAGTCCTCTCTAAACTCAACTACGGTAATGCTATACTCACCAGGACCCCAAAAACTCACTGCACCCCTCAGATCAGTTCTCAACATAGCAGCCCGGCTTATAACAGACTGCAAACGGTATGAACACATCACGCCTGCCCTCAAGTCCCTTAACTGGCTTCCCATCGAAGGAAGATGCACCTACAAGACCGCCTGCATCACCCACAAAGCACTTCACTCTCAATCCCCTGCCTTTTTAGCCAACAAACTCACAAGAGCAGGAAGTGCCAGACCTATGAGAAGCTCCACCGCTCTTCTCCTCGTACCCGCCTTACTAAAAAAGAAATCTACCCAGACTTGCTCTTTTTCAGGTAATGCTCACAGCATCTAGAACGCCCTTCTGAGGCACCTTCACTGCAACCCTTACTACCCAGGCTTCAAAAGAGACCTGAAACGCCATCTCCTCAATAAATACTGGAGCCCATGAATCGAACCAAACTTGATTTCTATTGGGCTCCTGTGATCAGGTAATTTCTCTGCTGATCTGCTGGCCTTTCTTTTCCTGCTCTCCATGGTCCCTTATTTATTTTTGTTTTGACCTAATTTCTGTAATTTTCCATCCTCCATGACCTTAAAATTGTTTCTATGTAAACTGTAACGTGTGCTCCTCTGTAGACTTCTACTTCCCCTATCTTATATTTTATTTATCTTTAACCTATGATTATTACCTTGCACTTGCTTCTGCGCAGCACTCTGTTACCAGAGGATCTAGCCTAGTCAGCACTTTATGGCCCCTAAATTGTTAACTGTTTGGACCTCATTTCAGTAATTCCATCTTTCATGTTCCTACAAATGGTACTTTGTATATATTAATGTGTGTTCCTCTTTTAGACTTTCACTTCACATATTTTTAACAGTATGTAACCTTTGATCCAATGATTATTGCCTTGCTCTTGATTCTGTTAGACTTTCGCTTCCCTTATTGTTAATTGTATGCAATCATTGTTCCAATGATTATTGCCTTGCTCTTGATTCTGTAAAGCGTTCTGATACCCCTGGGTCTAGCTCGCGCTATATAAAACATTTAAAACAAAATAAAGTAAAAAATAAATCACAAACAAGATAAATGCTTGGATTTATTCTTCCTTTTTGATGATATGACTTGCTCTTTCTATGGAAAGGACTATCCAGTCTCAGGACTATTTAGTGGAGACTAAGGTCCATTGTGTAACATCATAAATGAATATTATTGGAACAGTTCCTTTTTATGTATCAATTCTTTATCAGTCCACGCAGCTCATATACTTGATGTCTCCTAAAAATGGACCTATATTGAATCAGAACATACTGGAGAAATCCTGGAAAAGATCAGTTACAAAAATATGCACTGTAACACTGTAACACAATCACCAAACTCAAACGAACATAGGATCAAAGAAGTACCGGAAGCCAATAGGATCTGCATAGCCTCACATACTATGAACCAACCCTTGTACCACAAAGACAGCAACAAAAGAAAGCCTAAGACCGAGTCATCAACCCAACACCAGCCTTACCTTCCTACAAGCTTGTGTAAACTAGGCCAGGTCAGCTGCCCCAGCACCACCAACTTCTATAATTCATGGTGTGGGGCACAGCGCAACCCACTATAATGTAAATACTTTGGATTGGCCAGTCCTGGCCAGAAAACAATTGGACAAGAAAGTGTGTAAGGTTTGATGAGAGATGCTTGGACCATTCCAAGCTTGAAGGCTGATAGGCATTGTTTTAGTATGCAATGACAGTACATTTATCTCTGTTTCTTAATCATTTCAGTTTTTCAGATTTGGTCTGCTGATTAACACTAGCAGCTATGGATGGGCTTTCTAGAAGTTTAGTCACTTCTGTACCAGAGAAGGATAATATGCCTTGTTAAGACATGCCACCAAAGGAAAGAAACCAAAATGAAGGTATACATGTTTTTTGCACAGGGACTGATTTAGTATGCAGAAAGACAGTAGCCCTTGGTGGAATCTTCCAGGTTTAAACATCAGTATCTTGACCTAATAAGATGTGGCTGGCCAGTAATATGCAACTCATTTAATATTATAACCTGTTCTTCCAAAAAGTGCAGTGTACTTTCAAACACAAAGAGCTAGAGATTAGTTGTGGCCTTGAATAGGTTATACATACATGGTTACAGTTTATAGAACAAATATTATAAGAGCATTACAGTAAAATAAAATTCAATGGCAATTCGTTTATGGATACACAGTAATACATTCACAGGCAATTCATTAAACAATTGTCCACACTGTTTCACTTCACACTACTGAAAGCAAATATATTGTAAACAACAAAGTTGTAGTGCGATTATGTATGATTAAAAGATGTTAGCAACTCACATAGGATCAGATAAAATATTCCTACAGCAGCTATGTTCATTAGATCAATCTAAAGTGGAAATGAGGAAAATGCCAAACGCATGAGGTATTATCAACTCACATACAATCACATAAAATCTCATAGGATAAACACATAGATATGCAAGCAAAGAAAGTGCCTGATGCAGAAGAAGACATTTACAATGTCATCAGAAAAGGCTCCGAACTTGATTCGGATTCTGCGAATCCGATTGGGTACCTCTTTTCCCGACCAAATCGGTCACCTTTCAGGAAGGCCGAGTACGATGCAAAGAAGCTGTCCGGGCTGTCATAATTGGTTCCGAATGGCATTCAGGCAGTCCGAGTCATTCAGAGCTGAATCGTACAGTCCAATGGAGATAGTTTCCAAACGAGCGAGTGCGATGACCGATTCGGACAGCTGTTCCGAACCGGTTTGCCCAAGACGAAACGTCTTTCAGAATCAGTCTTTGGGGGCCCGTTGCAGGGCCCCCCATCACCCAGAGGGGACTGAATGTGGCCTGTGGGTGTACCCAAGGGACCCCTCTTTCCAACCATGAAACAATGTGGAAGGCACTATGGGATGCCCGCCACAGGGTACACAGTTTAGTCACTAACCCATGCATTCAGTAAAACACGTTTAATCACTCACATATACAGACAGTCACGCACCTACTAAATCATCCATTCAGACATTTATACACCTTTGCATATATATAAAACATATTTAAACTTTACAGAAACACACAGTCACTGGATGATGTCATCAGTGATGTCATTAGTGATGTCATTTGAGACTCATTGTCAGTGAAATTGCTCTCCCACCCTCGCAGCTCCACCATTAAGTGAGGCCTGCCCCTGCCCCTGCACTCTTGAGTGTTGGTGATCGAGGCCCTCCTCCACCCGCAGGTTTCCCTGCGCCTCATCCCTGGTGGTCCAGTGGACCGCTGTCTCCTTCCTCTAACTCTGCTCTTTCACTCGTTTTTCTACCCTTTTTTATCTTTCACCTTTCTGCACTTTTCTGCATCTCTGCTCTTTTGTGCCTTATTTCTGCTCATTTTCCCTTCCTCTCGCTCTGCCCTTTCACTCGTTTTCACTCGTTTTTCTACCCTCTTTTATCTTTCACCTTTCTGCACTTTTCTGCATCTCTGCTCTTTTGTGCCTTATTTCTGCTCATTTTCCCTTCCTCTCGCTCTGCCCTTTCACTAGTTTTCACTCGTTTTTCTACCCTCTTATCTTTCACCTTTCTGCATCTCTGCTCTTTTGTGCCTTATTTCTGCCTATTTTCCCTTTTTTCTTTATCCCTTATTTCCTCCCTTTACCTTTTCCCGCCGCTGCTGCCCCGCGGCCCCACCCCCCCAGCGCGACCGGCCAATCCAGCTCCCCTCCCCGCTCCCGCCTCCCAGCTGTCCAGCCCTCCCCGACCCCTACTTAATGGCAACCACTGCGGGGACAGGCGAGCAAGACCACTGACTCATTATCAGTGAAATTCCTCTCCCACCCTCGCAGCTCCACCATTAAGTGAGGCCTGCCCCTGCCCCTGCACTCTTGAGTGTTGGTGATCGAGGCCCTCCTCCACCCGCAGGTTTCCCTGCGCCTCATCCCTGGTGGTCCAGTGGACCTCTGTCTCCTTCCTCTAACTCTGCTCTTTCACTCGTTTTTCTATCCTTTTTTATCTTTCACCTTTCTGCACTTTTCTGCATCTCTGCTCTTTTGTGCCTTATTTCTGCTCATTTTCCCTTCCTCTCGCTCTGCCCTTTCACTTGTTTTCACTCGTTTTTCTACCCTCTTTTATCTTTCACCTTTCTGCACTTTTCTGCATCTCTGCTCTTTTGTGCCTTATTTCTGCTCATTTTCCCTTCCTCTCGCTCTGCCCTTTCACTAGTTTTCACTCGTTTTTCTACCCTCTTATCTTTCACCTTTCTGCATCTCTGCTCTTTTGTGCCTTATTTCTGCCTATTTTCCCTTTTTTCTTTATCCCTTATTTCCTCCCTTTACCTTTCCCCGCCGCTGCTGCCCCCGCGGCCCCGCCCCCCCAGCGCGACCGGCCAATCCAGCTCCCCTCCCCGCTCCTGCCTCCCAGCTGTCCAGCCCTCCCCGACCCCTACTTAATGGCGACCACTGCGCGGCCGCGCAGCGGCTGCGGGCCGCGGGCGCGCTGCTGGCGCGCCGAAGGCGCATCAAAGGCAAGCCCGTCTGCGCCCGTCCGCGACCCGACCGCGACCAGCGCCAGGAACCCTGGACCTCCGCCCCACCAACGCTACGACCCAGCAGCACTCCACGCACTCAACCCAGGCCGCAACAACAACTGCAAGCTAGCATCACCAGCCGACTCCCACGGACCCTTCAGCTGTCACCGCTGCCGGCACACCTGCAGCACCGCCAAGAACACGGATCCAGCACAACCCGCCCACAAGAACACAACCGAACCGAAGACCCTGCAATGCATCCTCCTCAACGTCCGATCCCTCCACAAACACGCCACAGAAATCTGGGACCTCCTCGACAGCACCACCCCGGACGTAGCGTTCTTCACCGAAACCTGGACCAACACCACCTCGGGACCGGACATCGCCATCGCCATCCCCCAAGGATACAAGATCTCCAGGAAGGACCGCCCCACCCGCCCAGGAGGAGGAATCGCCATCGTCCACAAATCCAGCCTCCGCCTGAGCACACTCCCTGACGAGCCCACAGAACTGATGGAACACCTTCACTTCAAGATACTGGCCAGCCCCACCGCCACCCTCCGAGGAACCCTCATCTACCGACCCCCTGGATCCCGCGGACCCTTCGCCAACTCCATCACGGACATTATCTCCCCGCAGGCCAGTGCATCCACCAACTACACCCTGCTGGGAGACCTCAACTTCCACCTCGACAACCAACTGGACCCCAACACCACATCCCTCCTGGACAACCTCCACAACATTGGACTGCGCCAGATCGTGACCGAGCCCACGCACTCAGCAGGACACACCCTCGACCCCCTCTTCACTACAGGAAACTCCATTACCTTCAGCCACACCACCGAACTCCCATGGACCGACCATCGTTGCGTCCACTTCACCTTCAGAACACCCACCATCCACAGACACCAGCACCTGCTTCCACGAAGAAACTGGACCAAAATCACCGACGACCAGCTCACCTCCTCACTCAACAACTCCACCCCAACCATCGCGGAAAATGACGACCCCAACACCGCAGCCCGAACCCTGCATAGATGGATCACGGACAGCACCAACACCATAGCCCCCCTCAAGAAAAACAACAATACCCGCGCCAAGAAAGCCAGATGGTTTACCACCGAACTCCGAGAGTCCAGAAGCACATGCCGCCGCCTCGAAAAGGCCTGGAGGAACACCAAATCCACAGAAGCCCACGACAACTTCAGAGCTGCCACCAACGCCCACCATCAACTCATCAGAGAAACGAGGAAAAAAGCGATTGAAGACAGAATCTCCACCCACGCGCACAACAGCAAGGAACTCTTCAGCCTCATCAAGGAGTTCGCCCAACCCACTAGCGAGTCTACCGACATCCCTCCCTCACAAGACCTCTGCGACAAACTCAGCACCTTTTTCCACCACAAAATCAAGAGCATCTACGACAACTTCGACGAAGACAACCAACACACTGAACCCTCACCAACCACCCCCGACACCCGGAAACCAGCGATTGACGACTGGACAGCCCTCACCATGGAAGACACACTGAAGACAATGAAGTTAATCCACTCAGGGGCCCCCACGGACCCCTGCCCCCACCACATCTTCAACAGAGCCGCCGACACCATCGCACCCATGCTCCGCCACACCATCAACCGCTCCCTGGCGACCGCCTCGTTCCCCGACGACTGGAAACACGCCGAGGTCAACCCCCTCCTAAAGAAACCCTCAGCGGACCCTACCGACCTCAAAAACTACAGACCCATCTCCCTGCTCCCGTTCCCAGCGAAAGTCATCGAGAAAGCCATCAACAGCCAACTCGCCACATTCATTGAAGAACACAACATCCTCGACTCCTCCCAATCCGGCTTCAGAAAAAACCACAGTACGGAAACCGCCCTCCTCGCCGCAACAGATGACATCCGCACCCTACTGGACAAAGGAGAAACAGTAGCCCTCATCCTCCTCGACCTATCAGCGGCGTTCGACACAGTCTCCCACCGCACCCTAATACGCAGACTCTACGACGCAGGAATCCAGGACAAGGCCCTCGACTGGATCCGCTCCTTCCTCTCCGGCAGGACGCAGCGGGTCAGACTCCCCCTTTCCTCTCGGACCCCACACCTACCACCTGCGGAGTCCCCCAGGGCTCCTCCCTCAGCCCGACGCTCTTCAACGTCTACATGGCTCCACTCGCCCCCATCGTCAGAACCTACGGACTCAACATCGTGTCATACGCAGACGACACCCAGCTCATCCTCTCCCTATCCAACGAGCCCAACACCGCCAGACGCAACTTTCGAGAAGGCATGGAAGCCGTCGCCAAATGGATGAAAAACAGCTGCCTACAACTAAACACCAACAAAACAGAAGTACTCATCATGGGCCCAAACCCCGATGCCTGGAGCGACACCTGGTGGCCCCCGCCCTCGGAAACCCGCCAACCCCCACGGACCACGCATGCAACCTGGGAATCATCCTGGACTCCGAGCTCAAAATGGACCGCCAGATCAACTCTGTCTCGTCTTCCTGCTTCCACACCCTCCGCCTCCTTCGTAAGACCTTCAAATGGATCCCCTCGAACACCGAAAGACCGTCACTCACGCCCTGGTCACCAGCAGACTCGACTACGGCAACGCACTCTACGCCGGAATAAACAAAAACCTCACCCGCAAGCTACAGAACATCCAGAACGCCGCCGCAAGACTGGTCCTCAACCTGCCAAAACACTGCCACATCTCCCAGCACCTGCGCACACTCCACTGGCTCCCTGTCGAGGCGAGAATCACCTTCAAGATGCTCACCCACGCACACAAGGCCCTTCACGGCACCGGACCAGCATACCTGAACAGCCGACTCAAATTCCACGCACCCCAAAGGACACTACGATCAGCCCAGCTCTCCTACGCCGTGGTCCCCCGCACCAGAAAGACCAGATCGGGAGGCCGCTCCTTCTCCTTCCTCGCGGCCAAAGCATGGAACGCCCTTCCGCTCCACCTCAGACAGACAACATCGCTCCCCATCTTCGCAAAAAACCTCAAAACCTGGCTCTTCGACAGACCCCCTCCTTGATGGATGGAACCTGCACCCCCCCCTAGCGCCTTGAGACCCTTACGGGTGAGTAGTCGCGCTTTAACAAACCCCTGATTGATTGATTGACCATGTCATGAATAATATAATATGTGACGTCATCAGCAATGCATTGCGGGGGCGCGAGTTATAGTTAGCTGAACTAACTATAACGGCTGAATTTCTCTGGTTTTGTATGAGTGAAATGTATAACTAGCTATGACGTCCCTGAAACCTGTGTTTTTTTCAGTGAATTTCTAAGGTTTTTTAAATGCTAATTTCTAACTATAACGTCCCTGAAACCTATGGTTTTTTCAGTGAATTTCAAGGGTTTTTTAAATGATAATTTCTAACTATTCCTACAGAGGTAGGACATGTGCAGAAAGAGGAAGAAAAGCACAGTAAGAAGCAAGAGAAATGCAGAAAGAGGCAACAGAAGTCCAGAAAGATGAAGAAAGTTGCAAAAAGAAGCAAGAGATATGCAGAAAGAACCAACAGAGGTACAGAAAGAGGCCTTGTTGCAAAGTCATCCTGTGCCCCCAACTTTTTGCTGACTGGTGTTGGTGGTAACTGACTCTGACTAACCAGGCCCAGAGCCAGTGCTATGCTGAAAGACACTTAGAATACAGTGAAAACACCTACATACACTAGGGTACACTATGGCTTGTGGTACCGCTGTGATTGGCATGAACTCCCCTTAAGGCCCTAGTACATAATAGGGCAGGGGGATGAAAACTACCTCTAAGTCAGAGGTGCCGAAAGAGGCAAGAGAGGTACAGAAAGAAGCAAGAGCAGTGCAGAATGAGCCAACAGAGGTGCAAAAAGAGGCAAGAGGGGTGCAGAAAAAGATAAGAGGGGTGCACAAAGAGACAAGAGAGGTACAAGAGAGGTACAGAAAGAGGCAGGAGGAGTGCAGAAAGAAGGAAGAGAAGTGCGGAAAGAAGTAACAGAGGTGCTGAACGAGGCGCGAAGGGTGCAGAAAGAGGCAAGAGAAGTACAGAAAAAAGCTACAGAGGTGCCGAAAGAGGCAAGAGAGGTGCAGAAAGAAGCAAGTGAAGTGCAGAAAGAGGCAACAGAGGTGCAGAAAGACGCAAGAGAGGTGCAGAAACAAGCAAGAGAAGTGCAGAAAGAGGCAAGAAAATTGCTGAAAGAAGCAACAGAGGTGTAGAAAGAAGCAAGGGAAGTGCAGAAAGAACCAACAGGGGTGCAAAAAGAGGCAAGAGGGGTGCAGAAAGAGGCAAGAGCTGTTCAGAAAGAAGCAAGAGATGTGCAGAATGAGGGAAGAGACGTGCAGAAATAGGCAAGAGATGTGCAGAAAAAGGAAGAAGGGAGCAGAAAGAAGCAAGAGAGGTGCAGAAAGAGGCAAGAGAAGTGCAGAAAGAGGGAAGACGAGTGCAGAAAGAGACAACAGGGGTGCAGAAAGAGACAACAGGGGTGCAGAAAGAAGCAAGAGAGGTGCAGAAAGAGGCAACACAATTGCAGATAGAAGCAACAGAGGTGCAGAAAGAGTCAAGAGGGGTACAGAAAGAGGAGACAGAAGTGCAGAAAGAAGCAAAAGAGGTGCACAAGGAGGCAAGAGGGGTGCAGAAAGAGGGAAGAGCAGTGCAGAAAGAACCAAGAGATGTGCAGAATGAGGCAAGAGACGTGAAGAAAGAGGCAAGAGATGTGCAGAAAAAGGAAGAAGGGTGCAGAAAGAAACAAGAGAAGTGCAGAAAGAGGCAAGTGAGGTAAAGAAGGAGGCAAGAGAACTGCAGAAAGAGGCAAGAGAGTTGCAGAAACATGTAAAAGTGGTGCTGAAAGAGGGAACAGGTGTGCAGACAGAGGCAAGAGAGGTGCAGAAAGAAGAAAGAGGGGTACAGAAAGAGGCAAGAGGGAGGCAGAAATTTGCAACAGAGGTGCAAAAAGAAGCAAGAGCAGTACAGAAAGAACCAACAGAGCTGCAGAAAGAGGCAAGGGAACTGCATAAAAAGGCAAGAGAGGTGCAGAAAGAGTCAAGAGAGGTGCACAAAGAGGCAAAAGGGGTACAGAAAGAGTCAAGAGGGGTGTAGAAAGAAGCAAGAGAAGTGCAGAAAGAAGCAACAGAGGTGCTTAAAGAGGCAAGAGGGGTACAGAAAGAGGCAAGAGAAGTGCAGAAAGAAGCAACAGAGGTGCCGAAAGAGGCAAGAGAGGTGCACAAACAGGCAAGAAAGGTACAGAAAGGGGGAACAGGGGTGCAGAAAGAGGTAAGAGGGATACAGAAATGTGTACGAGAGGTGCAGAAAGAAGCAAGAGCAGTGCAGAAAGAAGCAAGAAAAATGCAGAAAGAAGGAAGAGAAGTGTAGAAATAAGTAGGAGAGGTGCAGAAAGAGTCAAGAGGGGTACAGAAAGAGGCAGGAGGGGTGCAGAAAGAAGGAAGAGAAGTGCAGAAAGAAGCAACAGAGGTGCTGAAAGAGGCGCAAAGGGTGCAGAAAGATTCAAGAGATGTGCAGAAAGAAGCAACAGAGGTACAGAAAGGGGCTAGAGAGGTGCAGAAAGGGGGAAGAGAAGTGTAGAAAGAGGCTAGAGAGTTGCACAAAGAGGGTAGACGGTGCAGAAAGAGGCAAGAGGGGTGCATAAACAGGCAAGAGAACTGCAGAAAGAGGCAAGAGAATTTCTGAAAGAAGCAACAGAGGTGTAAAAAGAAGCAAGAAAAGTACAGAAAGAGGCAAGTGAGATGCAGAAACAGGCAAGAAAGGTAGAGAAAGAGGGAAGACGAGTGCAGAAAGAGACAACAGGGGTGCAGAAAGAAGCAAGACAGATGCAAAAAGAAGCATGGAAAGTGCAGAATGAAGCACGAAGTGCAGAAAGAAGCAACAGAGGTGCAGAAAGAGTAAGAAATGTGCAGAAAGAGGCAAGAGAAGCGCAGAAACATGCAAGAGAAGTGGAGAATGAGGCAAAAGAAATGCAGAAACAGGCAAGAGATGCGCACAAAAAGGCAAGAGATGTGCAGAAAAAAGCAAGACTTGTGCAGAAAGAGGCAAGAGAAGTGCAAAAAGAGGCAAAAGGGGTACAGAAAGAGTCAAGAGGGGTGTAGAAAGAAGCAAGAGAAGTGCAGAAAGAAGCAACAGAGGTGCTTAAAGAGGCAAGAGGGGTACAGAAAGAGGCAAGAGAAGTGCAGAAAGAAGCAACAGAGGTGCCGAAAGAGGCAAGAGAGGTGCACAAACAGGCAAGAAAGGTACAGAAAGGGGGAACAGGGATGCAGAAAGAGGTAAGAGGGATACAGAAATGTGTACGAGAGGTGCAGAAAGAAGCAAGAGCAGTGCAGAAAGAAGCAAGAAAAATGCAGAAAGAAGGAAGAGAGGTGGAGAAATAAGTAGGAGAGGTGCAGAAAGAGTCAAGAGGGGTACAGAAAGAGGCAGGAGGGGTGCAGAAAGAAAGAAGAGAAGTGCAGAAAGAAGCAACAGAGGTGCTGAAAGAGGCGCAAAGGGTGCAGAAAGATTCAAGAGATGTGCAGAAAGAAGCAACAGAGGTACAGAAAGGGGCTAGAGAGGTGCAGAAAGGGGGAAGAGAACTGTAGAAAGAGGCTAGAGAGTTGCAGAAAGAGGCAAGAGAAGTATGGAAAGTGGCACGAGAAATGCAGAAAGAGGCAAAAGAATTGCAGAAAGAGGGAAGTGAGGTGCAGAAAGAGGCACGAGTGGTACAGAAAGAGGCAAGTAAGGTACAGAAATAGACAAGAGAGGTGCAGAAAGAAACAAGAGAAGTGCAAAAAGAGGCAAGTGAGGTACAGAAAAAGGCAGGAGAGGTACAGAAAGAGACAAGAGAACTGCAGAAAGAGGGAAGAGAAGTCCAGAAAGAGGCAAGAGAAGTGCAGAAAGAGGCAAGGGAAGTGCAGGAAGAGGCAAGTGAGGTACAGAAATAGGCAAGAGAGGTACAGAAAGAGGCAAGTAAGGTGCAGAAATAGGCAAGTGAAGTACAGAAAGAGGGAAGAGAAGTGCAGAAAGAGGCAAGAGAGGTGCAGAAAATGGCAAGAGAAGTGCAGAAAGAGGCAAGAGAGGTGCAGAAAGTGGCAACAGTAGTACAGAATGAGGCCAGAGAAGTGCAGAAAGAAGGAAGAGAAGTGCAGAAAGAGGCAATAGAAGTGCAGAAAGAGGAAAGAGAAGTGCAGAAAGAGGGAAGAGAAGAGCAAAAGGAGGGAAGAGACGGACAGAAAGAGCCAAGAGAAGTGCAGAAAGAAGCAAGGGAAGTGCAGAAAGAGGTAAGAGAAGTGCAGAAAGAGGAAAATGAAGTGCAGAAAGAGGCAAGTGAGATGCAGAAAGAGGAAAGAGAGGTACAGAAAGAGGCAAGTAAGGTGCAGAAAGAGGCAAGAGAGTTGCAAAAAGAAGCAAGAGAAGTGCAAAGAGAGGAAATAGAAGTGTTGAAAAAGCAAGAGAAGTGCAGAAAGAGGCAAAAGAAGTACAGAAAGAGGCAAGTGAGATACAGAAAGAGGAAAGAGAAGTGCAGAAAGAGGGTAGAGAAGCGCAAAAAGAGGGAAGAGAAGTGCAGAAAGAGGCAAGAGAAGTGCAGAAAGAAGCAAGAGAAGTGCAGAAAGAGGCAAGAAAAGTGCAGAAAGAGGCAAAAGAAGTGCAGAAAGAGGCAAGTGAGGTGCAGAAAAAGGCAAGAGAGGTACAGAAAGAGGCAAATAAGGTGCAGAAATAGGCAAGAGAGGTGCAGAAACAAGCAAGAGAAGTGCAAAAAGAGGCAAGAGATGTGCAGAAAGAAGGAAGAGAAGTGCAGAAAGAGGCAAGAGATGTGCAGAAAGAAGAGAGTGAGGTGCAGAAAAGAGAAAGAGAAGTGCAGAAAGAGGCATGAGAGGTGAAGAAAGAAGAGAGTGAGGTGCAGATAGAGGCAAGAGAAGTGCAGAAAGAGGCATGAGAGGTGCAGAAAGAAGAGAGTGAGGTCCAGATAGAGGCAAGAGAACTGCAGAAAGAGGCAAGTGAGGTGCAGAAAGAGGCAAAAGAGTGACAGGAAGAGGCAAGAGAAGTGCAGAAAGAGGCAAGAGAAGTGCAGAGAGAGGCAAAAGAAGTGCAGAGAGAGGCAAGTGAGGTGCAGAAAGAGGCAAGAGAGGTAGAGAAAGAGGCAAGTAAGGTGCAGAAAGAGGCAAGAGAGGCGCAGACAGAAGCAAGAGAAGTGCAAAAAGAGGCAAAAGAAGCACAGAAAGAAGGAAGAGAAGTGCAGAAAGAGGCAAGAGAAGTGCAGAAAGAGGCAAGAGAGGTGCAGAAAGAAGCATAAAAAGTTCAGAAAAGAGAAAGAGAAATGCAGAAAGAGGCAAGAGAGGTGCAGAAAGAAGAGAGTGAGGTGCAGATAGAGGCAAGAGAACTGCTGAAAGAGGAAAAGTGAGGTGCAGAATGAGGCAAGAAAAGTACAGAAAGAGGCAAGAGAAGTGCAGAAAAAAACAAGAAAAGCACAGAAAGAGTAAGAAATGTGCAGAAAGAGGCAAGAGAAGTGCAGAACGAGGCAAGAGAAGTGGAGAAAGAGGCAAAAGAAGTGCAGAAACAGGAAAGAGATGTGCACAAAAAGGCAAGAGAAGCGTCGAAAGAAGGAACAATATTGCAGAAAGAGGAAATAGAAGTGCAGAAAGAGCCAAGAGAAGTGCAGAAAGACGCAAGACAAGTGCAGAAAGAGGCAAGAGAAGCGCAGAAAGAAGCAAGAGAAGTGCAGGAAGAAGCAAGTGAAGTGCAGAAAGAGGGAAGAGAAGTGCAGAAAGAGGCAAGAGAAGTGCAGAAAGAGGCAAGTGAGGTGCGGAAAGAGGTAAGATAGGTACAGAAAGAGGCAAGCAACGTGCAGAAAGAGGCAATAGAGGTACAAAAGAGGCAAGTGAGATGCAGAAAGAGGCAAGAGAGGTGCACAAAGAGGCAAGAGAAGTGCAGAAAGAGGCCCGTGAGGTGCAGAAAGAGGCATGAGAGGTACAATAAGTAACAGTTTACCATTCCAGCTTTGCAAAGGACCTTCCACCACGCTGTAACACTTGCTGCTGCATTTTTGGTAACGTTTGAGCTCTTTGAGCTAGAAACAAGAATTTTTTGTTCAAGTCTGCAGATTATACAGCAGATGATGAATTATGCGACAACAGCGGAAAATGGACAATTATGCGAAAATCAGTGCAGCCAAACAGTCGCATAATTCCAGTGGCCTTGCTTCTCCCTCTGACTAGGTCCGGAAGTGCTCCTCAGTGGTTCCTTCTTTTTTTGTCTCATTGAGTTTATAGTTTAACTTCTGTAGAGACAAGGAAGACTAAACCTGAGGTTACCACTTCACAACACAGACTACCATACCACATAATTACTCATTTTAACACATAATTCCACTCTACATAATTCCTATACACTAAATACCACATACTTTCTATCCACATAATTTCACTGCACAACATACCACATAATTCCACCACACACAATGTACATTCACTCCACTCCAAAAAACATTAGTAAAAATCTTTTACATTTACAATGCCAATAGCTCTAACTCTTGGAAATACTAAACCTATTACATTGCAAATGCTTCTTTAACTACTAGTCGCATTTGCAGAGTGGTGGAGAAAGAGGGCTGGGCCTCCGACCAGCGCTCAGGAATTCCATTGCAAATGACTTACAGGAGGTACCAGGAGGGCTTCTTGGCCCCTAAAGTCCCTCAGGAGTAAAGTGGACTTCATACCCCAACCCATAGTGTGCCAGGAGGTGCATTTGCAGAGTTCTGGGGAAAGGGGGCATGGCCTCCGAAGACCTCTTAGCAATACAACTGTGTGGGACTTACTGGAGGTAATAGGAGGGGTTGTTGGCCCCCAAGGACAACCTTAGGGGTCAACAACCCCTCCTATTACCTCCAGTAAGTCCCATACAGCAGCAATGGTAAGTTCTCAAAGCATGCAACACCCCCTTTGCCCACAAGTCTGCAAACGCGCTCCCTGGCATGCTCTTAGATGGGGATTGAAGTCCCCTTCACCGCTGGGGGTCGTTAGAGGCTGACTAGCCTACCCTGACACCTCCAGTAAGCCCCAGATAGTGGGATTGCTGAGAGTGGATGCAGGCCACACCCCCTTTCTCCACCAGGTACCTCCAATAAGCACCACACAGCTGGATTGCAGAGAGGTGGTCCGAGGCCACGCCCCTTTTTACACCACTCTGCAAACACACCACCTGGCAAACTGCTGCTCGGGGGATAAAGTCCACTTGTGTCCTGAGGTCCTCAGGACACAAGAGGACCTCATCTCCCCACCAGCAGTGCGCCAAGAGGTGTGTTTCCAGAATGGTGTAAAAATGGGCATGGCCTCAGACCACCTCTCTGCAATCCAGCTGTGTGGCGCTTATTGGAGGTGTTATAGCAAACAAATGATGGACGGAATGCTGATAATGCAAACATTCTCCCCCAGTCAAAAGATCTGGGTTAAATCCATCGTTGTTTTGCCCACTACGCCACCCCAGTTTGCACCCAGCCATATGCAAATCAGTCTTGACCCTGTGCCCCATGGGAACTGTCCAGACCGAACTGCCAGGCCAGGTCCTCCCTGGACCGGAAACAAGCATCCTGGGACCGGTTTCAGGGTATGTCACCCTTCTTCAGCCACGCTAGCTTGAATCCAGTGGCACAGTGAGCAAGGGACCCACGTCTGGGCATACCCATCCCACTTAGGGCGAAAAGTGTTACAGCAAACAAATGATGGACGGAATGCTGACAATGCAAACATTCTCCCCCAGTCAAAAGATCTGGGTTAAATCCATCGTTATTTTGCCCACTACGCCACCCCAGTTTGGACCCAGCTATATGCAAATCAGTCTTGACCCTGTGCCCCATGGGAACAGTCCAGACCGAACTGCCAGGCCAGGTCCTCCCTGGACCGGAAACAAGCATCCTGGGACCGGTTTCAGGGTATGTCACCCTTCTTCAGCCAGGTTAGCTTGAATCCAGTGGCACAGTGAGCAAGGGACCCACGTCTGGGCCTACCCATCCCACTTAGGGCAAAAAGTGTTACAGCAAACAAATGATGGACGGAATGCTGACAATGCAAACATTCTCCCCAGTCAAAAGATCTGGGTTAAATCCATCGTTATTTTGCCCACTACGCCACCCCAGTTTGGACCCAGCCATATGCAAATCAGTCTTGACCCTGTGCCCCATGGGAACAGTCCAGACCGAACTGCCAGGCCAGGTCCTCCCTGGACCGGAAACAAGCATCCTGGGACCGGTTTCAGGGTATGTCACCCTTCTTCAGCCAGGCTAGCTTGAATCCAGTGGCGCAGTGAGCAAGGGACCCACGTCTGGGCATACCCATCCCACTTAGGGCGAAAAGTGTTACAGCAAACAAATGATGGACGGAATGCTGACAATGCAAACATTCTCCCCCAGTCAAAAGATCTGGGTTAAATCCATTGTTACTTATGCCCACTACGCCACCCTAGTTTGGACCCAGCCATATGCAAATCAGTCTTGACCCTGTGCCCCATGGGAACAGTCCAGACCGAACTGCCAGGCCAGGACCTCCCTGGACCGGAAACAAGCATCCTGGGACCGGTTTCAGGGTATGTCACCCTTCTTCAGCCAGGCTAGCTTGAATCCAGTGGTACAATGAGCAAGGGACCAACGTCTGGGCATAGCCATCCCACTTAGTGCGAAAAGTGTTACAGCAAACAAATGATGGACGGAATGCTGACAAGGCAAACATTCTCCCCCAGTCAAAAGATCTGGGTTAAATCCATCATTCTTTTGCCCACTACGCCACCCCAGTTTGGACCCAGCCATATGCAAATCAGTCTTGACCCTGTGCACCATGGGAACAGTCCAGACCGAACTGCCAGGCCAGGTCCTCCCTGGACCGGAAACAAGCATCCTGGGACCGGTTTCAGGGTATGTCACCCTTCTTCAGCCAGGCTAGCTTGAATCCAGTGGCGCAGTGAGCAAGGGACCCAGGTCTGGGCATACCCATCCCACTTAGGGCGAAAAGTGTTACAGCAAACAAATGATGGACGGAATGCTGACAATGCAAACATTCTCACCCAGTCAAAAGATCTGGGTTAAATCCATCGTTCTTTTGCCCACAACGCCACCCCAGTTTGGACCCAGCCATATGCAAATCAGTCTTGACCCTGTGCCCCATGGGAACAGTCCAGACCGAACTGCCAGGCCAGGTCCTCCCTGGAACGGAAACAAGCAGCCTGGGACTGGTTTCAGGGTATGTCACCCTTCTTCAGCCAGGCTAGCTTGAATCCAGTGGCGCAGTGAGCAAGGGACCCACGTCTGGGCATAACCATCCCACTTAGGGCGAAAAGTGTTACAGCAAACAAATGATGGACGGAATGCTGACAATGCAAACATTCTCCCCCAGTCAAAAGATCTGGGTTAAATCCATCGTTCTTTTGACCACTCCGCCACCCCAGTTTGGACCCAGCCATATGCAAATTAGTCTTGACACTGTGCCCCATGGGAACAGTCCAGACCGAACTGCCAGGCCAGGTCCTCCCTGGACCGGAAACAAGCATCCTTGGACCGGTTTCAGGGTATGTCACCCTTCTTCAGCCAGGCTAGCTTGAATCCAGTGGCGCAGTGAGCAAGGGACCCACGTCTGGGCATACCCATCCCACTTAGGGCAAAAAGTGTTACAGCAAACAAATGATGGACGGAATGCTGACAATGCAAACATTCTTCCCCAGTCAAAAGATCTGGGTTAAATCCATCGTTCTTTTGCCCACTACGCCACCCCTGTTTGGACCCAGCCATATGCAAATCAGTCTTGACCCTGTGCCCCATGGGAACAGTCCAGACCGAACTGCCAGGCCAGGTCCTCCCTGGACCGAAAACAAGCATCCTGGAACCGGTTTCAGGGTATGTCACCCTTCTTCAGCCAGGCTAGATTGATGGACGGAATGCTGACAATGCAAACATTCTCCCCCAGTCAAAAGATCTGGGTTAAATCCATCGTTCTTTTGCCCACTACGCCACCCCAGTTTGGACCCAGCCATATGCAAATCAGTCTTGACCCTGTGCCCCATGGGAACAGTCCAGACCGAACTGCCAGGCCAGGTCCTCCCTGGACCGGAAACAAGCCTCCTGGGACCGGTTGTAGGGTATGTCACTGATGCAGCGCGTACAATAAAAACTATTCTCCTCCTAGGTTACTTATAGGTCATCCAGGGGCAAACTATATTTCTCATATCCACATGACGATGGGGCCCATAAACATCGTCTAACACACACGCACACTCCTGGATTTCCTTTACACCTTTGTGAAATTCTGTACTCCTAGGAGAAGCATGAGAACTAAATGGAGAACACCATTTTATGTACCGCTGGAAGAGCCAGGATATCTTATTACCTTATTTTGTCCCTTTCTTTTAGTTATTTCTTAAGATATTCCTGCTTATTGCTTGTCGATGAATCATTCATTTAAGAAATTAGTTCATAGTGATTAAGACCAGCTGAATCACAATAACCAATTACTTATGTCACAATCATTTAGGAAAATAACCACTGAGTCATTTTGTGTTTAAAGAATCTTAAATTTTATATAATTTAAAAAGCATGAAAAGAATTTTAATACTTTATTCAATTATTCATTCTTAAATTCACAATTTTATTAAGCATAATCAATTTATTGCAGAAAGGAAATTTTGTCATGAAGCCAAAACCCTAATTACCTGCCTAGCTTCCTAATTTAGCCTAATGATTTCTAACCTAAGTTAGGAATTAGAAATAGCCTGATTCTCATACTCAACTGTAAAATAAAGACAGCAACAGCAACTTCAGCTCGTCAGCATCAGCTACCTGCAACCCGTCTCCTCTAACAGTCTTTCAGCATCTCCCGCTCAGTAAGGGATCGATCAGGACCACCCAGCACTGGAAGCCACCAACACGACTCTTCAACTCCTCTCCTGACTGTGACTGCAACCACGACTGACATCAACTCTTGACCCCCTCCCACTAAGAGTAGGCCCTCTTATACCCTAATTCTAACTTTGCTAACTAACTGTTGCAACATTAATATCACGCTTTTCTTTCATTGGTCCATGCATGTCAGCTTATTCATTCTTTAATCAAGTTCTCTTGGATTCATGGGTCCTTGGATCATTTCCTTTCCCATACGCTTAAACATTTCCATCCGATTCGATCAGTTCATTTGTAACTTCTTTCGACACATTCGAGAACTCCGCAGTCATTGTCCTTTCTCTTGACTTGTTTCCCACGGGCTCTTGCTGATCATCACGGCACGCTATCAGTTCAATTAGGTCACATCAGCCTTGACCATTACTTGCATCTTAGCCTCTCTGTTAAACCATGAGCTCGCTTTCTCCCATTTCATCACGTGTCATGTGTTCCCTTGCGCCTGCGCACATCTTCCCACTGGCGGCCATTTTATCTCGCCACTCGGTTATACTTTAGAAGCACTAATTTGAGGCAAACAAAACATAATTAAAATAGAGAAAAATATCCCCTTTCGTTTCCCTCCCGTCTCACGTACCCCAATTAGTTGTTACCTAGCAGAAAGCAACATTTAAGCTGTTCCTTACTTACCATCACTATTTGTTTTTGCAACGACACGTTTTATTTCTATGAAGCACAATAACATGCATTTATTTTTATTAGTACGCATTTATTTTTACGTTATAACTAGACACACGGACATTCATTAATAGATTATTTAGCACACACATTGGCATATTACCATTCCCACACATACAGTGTTGATTAATACATTTAAACGAACATTTTATTTAATTAATTATAAAATTTGTTAGGGGTTAAATTTTTTATTTTTTTATTTTCCCTGCTCCATCAACTCCCCCTTTGGTGATTTTTAAATCACCACATAAAACCCAAGTCATACTTCTTTTCAGGCAGCATGTCTTTCATCCTTTGCTTTCTGTTATTTATACATCTG
Source organism: Calotriton arnoldi (assembly GCA_963921515.1). NCBI lineage: Eukaryota > Metazoa > Chordata > Amphibia > Caudata > Salamandridae > Calotriton > Calotriton arnoldi. Next base: position 436,149 of record CAWUFW010004652.1, read on the forward strand.
TTTCTTCTTCATCTTGCCTTTTAGTCTCTTTGTACATGCTTTCTTTCATTTTCTCCAACTCAATTTCACCCATTTCTCTCTCTCTTTCTCTCATTAATCTGTTATTTCTTCTTATCTTATTCTGTCTTACTTTTCTCTTTATACATGTTATTACTATTTTCAATATCATGGCTAACAATATTACTATAGTTGCTACTATTATAACTTTCCCTATCACTAGTCTACTCATCCTAGTTAACCAATTCGCTACTGAGGAAAACCCTCTACCAAGTTTTCCCAAAACACTTTCAACCTCCAGTGGAACTAATTCTTTGTGCAAACTTGTAATATTTGTAATATACTTCTGTATATTTTCACTGTTATCAGGAATGTAAGTACAACAATGTTGGACTTTCAACATTCCACAGACTCCACCCTCTTTTGCCAAAAGAATATCAAGGGCAAGCCGATTTTGCATCACCATAGCTCTCATGGCAACCATTTCGGTATTTACCATTAAGAACCCTCCCGCAGTATCTGTAGACAAACGATCTACTACTGTGGATAACTTCCGAATTTTAAATGCATTCAAAGATATTCCCACTGCTGGTATCAATGCTCCAAAAATATCACCTACAATTTCTGAAAAACTTTCCCTCTTTCTACGTGTAAATCTATTAATCATCTTGTATGTTCCCTTTTCTTCTCTGTCCATGTGAATTTTTTGGGAAAGACCAGGCCTACATAGCAAGTTCCATACCAATGGTCCGGTAACCTGTAATAAGCTCTATTCCCACAAACATAATAGATACCTGGAAATATTGGGTCCTTTCCACCTTTGAATCCCCAACCTCCCAGAATTTGATAATTGTCATGGCAGATACTGGAACCTACAAAGTAATTGTCATAGACTGTCTTATTTCTCCTAATGCACAACTTTCCTGTTTGCGGCCAGTCTAATGTCATTGCTGCATTTATCTTTTTCCCTTCATGATTTCCTTCCTCAAATGTCCATAAGCGTTTTCCTTCCTCTTTTATTGCTTCTTTTGAAATTTCATTCTTCTTTCTTCAACCATTTCTAAAAATACTTTTTCTTCTTTCTTTAACTCACAGGTAAGGTTGTTACTAACTATTTCTTCTAACGTTAATTTTCTATGTTCTAAAAGAATTCTCCTAAAACGTTTGCTGGTTTTACTTTGTTAATTTCTGGTACTACTGGAATGTTTGCAAAAATCTTATCTATATCAGTATAATAAGATTCTAATCTACCTGTTTTATAAAATAAACTCGCTATTACACTACATGTTATTCCATAAGTCAGAGGTAGGTGATGATAAGTCACACCTTCTGATACTGATGCAGGCAATTGCATACAAACATAACAATCTCTTACGTCCATTGTTTCTACGTACTCATACAACAACTTTGTAAAAACATTCTTTGAAAAATCTGTTACTGACCTATCCTTATGCAACTCTGCACTACTTCTTAAAATAACTGGTTCTTTAATACTAGTTTCTTTTTCTAGTTTAGTATCATTTTTTGCTTCTATCACAGCTACACTAATAGGAATTATGATTGCTAAAACTATCCATATGGTCATTAATAACCCTGTACAAAAGCAGCACATTTTGCACCATCTCTTTATAAATTCACATTTATCTCTTCTATCCCTATTATTTTCCATTTTTCTTTTTCTATTTTTTAAATTTCAGAAAATTGTGTCACTACACCTCAGAAATGACTTAGATGCCACTCTGCTTTCAAAAGACTTTGCTTGGTACTTTCTTTTAATTCTCTCCAGAATTCTTTCGTTGTCACATCCGGTGATTTGTCACATCCAGTAAAATTGTCATGTCCGGCAGAAGCACTATAAGTCTTCACTTCAGTTTTGTTGCATCTCACCTTTTCCCATCCGACTTCTCAGTCTCTGGTTTCCGTGAGTGTTTTCTTCTTCTTCTTTGTAATCAGTTAGTGCAATATACAGCCACTCAGGTGACTTAAATTTTGAATTCACTTTCTTTGTCCTTTTGGACTTTTGTAATGTTTTTCCACTGGGTTTTTCTTGTCCCTTTTGACTTGTTACTTCATTTACTTGTTCAGCACCTTCGTCTTCCGCTCTTATTATTCTATATCTCAATTTTCTTACATAGCTGTTGGGCCAATTATCTCCTTTTCTTGGCCTTTTGGCTTCACCTTCTCTTTCTTCTCTTTCTGATTTCCAATTTCTTTTTCTTGATTCAGTCTTTGCTTTTCCTCTCCTCCACTTTCTTCTGTTTCTGTTTCAACTGTCTCACTATTGTCTCTTATTTTGAAACTTATAATCTCGTCATCTCCTACTGGTGGATCTGTCTTCTCCTTTTTGTTTTCCCTTATTACTGTCCCTCCTCGGTGTTCTTCCGATTTGGTGTTTTTCTCCTTTTCTGTTTCTAAATTTCCCTGTTCTTCTGTTTCTCTATCTGTCCCTATTGCTCCTCGGGGTTCTTCTCGATTTTCTAACTTTTGTGTACTTCTTTCCCTACTTCATCTATTAATATTGTTTCTGAAGGAGTTCCACCATAACTTGTACCTGGTTGTTCATCTAACTCAATTTCTTGCTCAGTTTCTTCTCTAATTGGTTTATAACCCCAAGTTTTCCTTAGGAACTCTTCACGGTTTTCAACTGAATCATCAGAGTCTGAAGTTGTGTCAGATATTTCCAGATGTCGACTTACAGGTCGATCTTCAGGTTCTGGAATTTCTGAATTTCTTTCTTCTTCTTCTTATTCTCTAGAGGTACTTGCAGTTGGGGTTTCCAGATGTCGACTTTCAGGTCGATCTTCAAGTTCTGGCACCCTTTCCTTTATCTTTGTTGTCCCAGCCGTTAAACTTTTATCCCACACTTCCAGACGCCGACTCACATGTCGATCTGTAGGTTCTGGAACTCTGATTGTGTGGCTGGCATGAACCCAGTTCTTCACTCCTGCACACTTGACGGCAGTCGTTGTCACTAGGATTACCTGTCTTGGCTCGTCCCAACGCGGAACTAGACAGTTTCTTCTCCTGTGGACTTTTATGCGGACCCAGTCTCCTGGATTCAAGTCGTGAGCTGGTTTTCTTTCAAGAGTGGTCGCATCCGGTCCAACCTGATGAAACACAGAACGCACCACATCAGCCAGTCCCTTGCAATAATCCAGTACTAGATCATCAGTTATAGTTAATAACTTGTTGACGGGTACGTGTGCTTGTCTCATTGCTCGTCCCATGATCATCTCATGAGGACTGAGTCCCGTTTTCTTTTCAGGGATGCTTCTGATGGTCATCAGAACAAGAGGCAGTGCATCCGGCCATTTGAGTCCTGTAGCTTGACACATTTTTCCCAATCTGTTTTTAATCGTTCCATTAATCTGCTCTACTACCCCAGAAGCCTCTGGTCTGTAAGCACAATGTAGTTTTTGTTTAATACTCAGTGCTTCACAAATCAATTGGATCAACTCATTTTGGAAATGTGTTCCTCTATCTGTCTCAACCGTGACTGGAAAACCATACCTTGGAATGAACTCTCGCAGCATAAGTTTTGCCACTGTTGTTCCATCATTCCTTCTTGTGGGGTATGCCTCCACCCAACGAGAGAACAAACAGACGACCACTAGAACATATCTTAATCTGTTACTAGGGGGCATCTCGATAAAGTCCAATTGCATTCTTGTGAATGGACCTCCTTCTCGTCCTATTGTTCCTAGACTCACTACTGTTTTTCTTCCTGGGTTAAACTGTTGACAAATAAGACATCTTTGACAAAGACTTTCAGCAATGGCTCTGAATTTTGGGTTATACCAGGTTTGTCTAAAAAGTCTAATCATTGCATCTCTCCCAATATGAGCTTGTCCATGGTACATCCGTGCCATGTCTGCAATCATGCTATCAGGCATAACTGGTCTTTCATCTCTGTATACCCACACACCATTATTTTCCTGTCTTCTACATCCTGCTTTTATCCAGTAATCTTTTTCCTCATCTCTTGCTGTTTCTTGTAACTGCCTTACTTCATCCCATGTTTCGACTGTATTAGTGAAAAGCAAAGGACAAGAGACATGTTCCCTTTCTCTATTTTTGTTCAGTGACGCCATGTTTTCCGCACAATATCTAGCGATCTCATCAGCATAATTATTGCCGACCGCTATGTAGTCTTCGTTTTTCTTATGCGCCTTGCACTTCACTACAGCTATTTGTTTAGGCAACTGTATCGCCTCAAGCAGTTTTTTAACATAATCTCCATTTCTGATAGGTGTTCCTGCAGATGACAAAAATCCTCTTTGTGACCAAATCTGACCGAAATCGTGTACGATGCCGAAACCATATTGGCTATCGGTCACAATCGTGATTCGTACATTTTTCCCCAATTTACATGCTTGAATCAAAGCAATTAGTTCTGCAACTTGGGCAGACCTAACTCCTTTCAGACAAGACGCTTCCATCACAGTTGCCACTGTGCATACTGCGTAAGCTGCGCTTAACACTCCTTCTTTTGTGCGTAAACATGAACCATCTACAAACATGACATAATCCGATTCCTTTAACGGTTCATCTTTTATGTCAGCTCTTGGTTTTGTGCAATATTCCAGCACATTCAGACAATCATGATCTACTTCGTCTTGTTCAATTATACTCTCTTCATCTGGCAATGATGTAGAAGGATTTACATTTATGCATCTATCTATGGTCACATTTTCAGCACTCAAGATGACTTTTTCGTACTTAGTCAGCCGACTATGTGTCATGTACTGTGTTTTTGTTCTTGTCAAAAGAATTTCTACTGAATGGGGAACATACACTCTCAGTGGATACCCCATCACTATACCTTCACTTTGTTCCAGACTTACACAAGTAGCAGCAACTGCTTTCAGACACCCAGGCAATGCTTTTGCTATCGGATCTAAAACAGCTGAAAAGTAAGCGATTGGCCTTTTCATGGTCCCGTGTTTTTGTACCAGTACTGAAAATGCACATCCATCTCTTTCACTGCAGTACAACTCAAAATCCTTCTCATAATCAGGCATGCCTAAAGCAGGGGCCTCACACAGTTTCTTTTTCAATTCTTTGAAAGATTTCATTTCTTCTTTGTTTAACTCAAAAGGGTCCTTTACATCTTTCTTTGTCAATTTTTGTAAGGGTTTTGCAATCAAAGAAAATCCACTTATCCACTGTCGACAATATCCAACCATTCCCAAAAACATTCTTACCTCTCTTTGAGTCATTGGTGCTCTCATTCCTTGAATCATTCTTACTCTTTCTGTCGCTATTTTCCGCACTCCTTTCTCAATTTTATGCCCTAAATACTGGACTTCTTTCTGACAAAACTGCAATTTTGAAGGGGACACTTTATGTCCTCTTTTCTCCAAATGGTTCAGTAAAGCAATTGTGTCACTTACACATGCTTCTTTAGTTTTCGATGCCACCAATAGGTCATCGATATACTGCACCATCACTGATTTTTCTGGCATTTTTAAATCTTCCAGAGATTTCTTTAGAATCTGATTAAAAATTGAGGGGCTTTCTGTATACTCCTGTGGAATTCGGCACCATGCCAAAATACGCTCTCCGAACCGGAATGCAAATAATGGCTGGCTATCTGGATGCAAAGGAATAGAGAAAAATGTGTGACACAAATCTATCACAGTGTACCACTCAGCTTCATGTGGGATTTGATATAGAATTACTGCAGGGTTTGGCACTATTGGACAACATGGTACAACTATTTTGTTGATCTTTCTCAAATCCTGTACTATTCTATATGTTCCATTTGGCTTTTTCAGTCCCCTAATAGGTGAATTACATGGACTGCTCATGATTTCTTTCAGAATTCCCTGTTCAATCATCTTATTTATCACAGGAGTTATTCCTTCAATTATTTCTGGAGTTAATTTGTACTGTGGCGTGTTTGGATAAATTATCCCTTCTTTCACTGTTACTTTTACGGGATCAACTTCTCTCATTAATCCAATGTCCTCTCCTGTAAAATCCCACACACTTTCTTTTACTGTACTTTTCAGTTCTTCTGGAAGTTTTTCTGCATCAAATGCAGGAAATAAACCATTCGTTTCAGGTTCTTGATTCATCAAAGTTACTTTATACAAAACATCTTCATCTGAAGTCTGGAAACCTATTCCATCTGGAGTACAATAAATTGTGCAATTCATTTTGCACAAAAGGTCACGACCTAAAAGATTTACAGGACTACAATCGCACACTACAAATTTATGCATTTTGCTAAAAGAACCAATTTTTACTTCCACCAATTCAGTAAGTGGGGTTTTAATCTGCTGATTGGCTACTCCTACCACTTGGATGTATTCACCTGAGAGAGGAAGGTTTGGAATTTCCACTGATCTAACAGTAGAACGGGTAGCTCCAGTATCGACAAGGAATGTTACGTTTGCACCATTCACTTCTCCATCCACAAAGGGACCAGACTGATCTACCTCTAGAGTTGCGCCAAGCACGCACTCTTTCCCCTCTCCTGCGCACCGTCAGAAACTTTCATCCGGGTCATCCTCACTCTGACGCAACCAATACTGAGAAATGTTAGCTGCTCGCGGCAACTGTGTTACCTGCTCTCCTCCGTAGAATCCTGTTTCTGTACTGTATCTTTGCTGGTTAACAGTGTTGGGAAGTGGTGGTTGTGGCACCTGACTTTGTTGAACAACTACCTCATTCTGCACCTGTGGAGTTAATGATTGATGTTCCGGATTAGGTTTAGGTGGGAACTTACACTCATTTCTCCAATGCCCTAATTTTCCACAATTATGACATGGCCATTTCTTCTTTGCCTCTTCTAGACTCACTTGACCTTTTCCTTTACCTATGTTTGGTCGCATCTTATTCTGTCCTGATTCGTTTCCATTATTATTGTCCAACTGGGCTTCTTGTTTTTCTGCCACTTTCACTTGTGCCCACATTGCCTTTTCTTTCAACTTACGCTGTTTACTCTCTATTTCATCACTACAATACTTAGCATACCTCAGCACCTCATCTACACTTCCATTCTGCCAGTTTATCATATGTTGCTTAATCATATCGCTTATTTCTTGTTTCAGGCCAAACACAAATCGGTATACAAAATGACTCATGTCCTTTTCACTCAATTCCTCATAACCACTATACTGCTTGAAAACCAATAACAATCGCTCATAATATGCATGTACAGACTCCTTACTTTCCTGTGTAGTTCTATCAATCTTAACCCAATCTGTCTCTTTGGGAGGAATCTTATTCTTCAAAAAGGTAATCACCTTGTCGTATTTCTTCATCACATCTGGTCCTGGAGCTCCTGTCGTAGGATCTCTTGGATATTCTGTAGTTGGCCAGTCAACCGTAATCTTACATTCTGACCACAGATCCGTTGGTACCACTATGTCAAACAATCCATCCAAATCTATCCACAACACTTTTGAGACCTTTACAAACCTTTCTACTTGTCGGTACCACTCAACTGGCTTCTCTCTTAACTTTGGAAAGTCATTTGTAAATGACAGGATGTCCTGCCTAGTCCAGGGAACATGCACGTAACTACCACCTGGAGTTTCTCTCATAGGGTATTCTTTAGCAACAGGTTCTTTTTCTGTTATCATAAAAGCCAATGAACCTTTGTCTATACTTTTCTCATTCTTCTTTGTCCATCTAACCTTCCACCTGTCCACATCACCCCATTTTCTCAACAACACAATCAACTCCTTTATCTGTGTCAGCCTTCCTGCTGTATTCAAATTTTCAATATCTTTTTCACAAAAGTCTACTCTGTATGGTTTCTGCAATGTTTTTACTTTGGCAAAATCTATCCCAATCTCACTAGCCACTTCTTCTAGTTTGTCATGTAAATTCTTTGCCCTCCATGTTATACTTTTGCACAGAAACATTATTTCATCATCCTGATAATTTTTTATCTTTTCAGTACCAATCGTTCCTAGAATTAATTCTTCCATATCTATTTTCAATCTGATCACATCTAATGGTTTTTCTTCTGTTTCTTTTATTTTAAAAGCTTTCATCCACTCATTTAACTCATCAGGAGTCGGACCTATGGGAGTACTATTTATTTCTGTCCAATTTCCACTCTTTTCAGGTGTCACTGTTGCAGATTCAGTTACCATAGGTATTTTCCTACCGTTACACTCATTTATTGTCAAATTTTCAAGTGGACTTGGTCTGTGAGCACTAGCCAAATTGCTTGTACCTGGACTTGTTTCCATTCTTTCCTTTTCTCTCTGAAATTGTGAACTCAAGGGAATCACCAAAGATCGTTCATCAATTTTCTGATTCTCAAAAACTGGTATTACTGGACCTATTGTTACAGGCACAGTAACTGCTTCCATATTTTTCGTTAATTCTCTAATTTTCTCAGTTAGTTCTTTTGTTGTCCTTGCCGATTCGCTTGCATTTTCGCTTTCTATTCCCTCATTTTGAGAAGTTCTCATTTGTTCTTGTGACCTATTTACCTCATTTCTCTTTTCCGGACTTTTATTTCGCATAGTCTCTATTGGTGGCGCATTTGGTGTCACCACTGTAGAACTCTGCTGGTACGGAGGTGGATTTCTATTTAATATATCTTCCAGCAATTCGTCATCCGTTTCGCTCTCATGCATATACTTTTCTCTCTCTATATGTTTCTTTTTCTCAGTCCATTTTTTCTTAGTCCCCTCCTCAACTGTAAAAGCTGGAAACAAACCTCCTGTCATGTTAGCACATCTCCATCGTTTTATTCTGTCCTCATGATTCATTCCCCACAATCTTCCGGGCACAAACTCATAACCTTTCATTCCTCTGAATCTTTCTCGCTCGTACATCTCATCTTCCCATTCTGTTAAAGCCTCAAACTGTGTCGGTCTAGGTCTAGGTTCCAATTTAAACATCTTTTCTCTTAAATTCCGTAAAACCGCTACATTAAAAGAACCATTTTCAGGGAAAGCCAATGCTCCATCATTTTTTGTATATTTTACCCAATTGTCCAACCATATGCACGTATGATATCCATATTTCAGCATCATGTGTGAAGCTGCTGATTTCGGCGGAGGAATTATTTGTCCCTCTCTAGTCATAACCTTTTTGTCTTTCTTAAAGAAATTCTTCAATTTTGTCGTCCATGACGTTCTCTCCCTTTCATACTCGTAATACGGCATGTTTTCTATTTGTTTTCTTTTTACTCTAACGTTGTTTCTGTGTACCGAACTTCGACCAATTACAGCGCGACTCACACTAAAGTACCAATCAGAACAATTCCCACCGTCCGCGAACCAACCAATCCTAGCGCGGCACTTTTCTACGTCACTCCTGCTCTGTGTTCACGTGACTAGCGCACTATCCAATCCTAGCGCGGCACTTTTCCACGTCACTTCTACTCTTTACCCCTCCTTTACAAAATGTATCGGCAATTTTCTTTTCACTGTTTTCTTCGTTAGTTACAACAAATAAACAATTCCATAGTCTGATTCGCTAAACAAAGTGACAGCCTTGTCCTTTTACACAAGAATCCTGTTTTTCCAGTAGCCAGCGCTTACCTCTACCCTACCACAGAATTATTTACTCTCACCGATAAAGTAGCACTTCCCTCTACCTTACCCTTCTTTCAAACAAACAATTTACTCGTTTCTCTGGGGATAAGACACATGTGGAGACTAGGCTCCTGAGAATTAAGGCCAAAGTTTCACAAGTAAACGTGATTTGCTATTTCATTTACACACTTTTCACACAGAAATCCCTAACATAACACAACCTGCGTTATAACCAAAATGAATTCAGACCATGTACCAAATTCCATGTGACTTCTCTTGCCACACGTGTTCCACTTCCTACATCCCAGAAGCGTGAAAACTTACATATAACATAACGCGACTCAACATAAAGTGTTAGTCATCAAAAATAATCAATAATCAATAAACAATAATCACTAAACTAATCTATAGAAAACCATAACTCTGCTACCAAGAAATCTGATGCAGCGCGTACAATAAAAACTATTCTCCTCCTAGGTTACTTATAGGTCATCCAGGGGCAAACTATATTTCTCATATCCACATGACGATGGGGCCCATAAACATCGTCTAACACACACGCACACTCCTGGATTTCCTTTACACCTTTGTGAAATTCTGTACTCCTAGGAGAAGCATGAGAACTAAATGGAGAACACCATTTTATGTACCGCTGGAAGAGCCAGGATATCTTATTACCTTATTTTGTCCCTTTCTTTTAGTTATTTCTTAAGATATTCCTGCTTATTGCTTGTCGATGAATCATTCATTTAAGAAATTAGTTCATAGTGATTAAGACCAGCTGAATCACAATAACCAATTACTTATGTCACAATCATTTAGGAAAATAACCACTGAGTCATTTTGTGTTTAAAGAATCTTAAATTTTATATAATTTAAAAAGCATGAAAAGAATTTTAATACTTTATTCAATTATTCATTCTTAAATTCACAATTTTATTAAGCATAATCAATTTATTGCAGAAAGGAAATTTTGTCATGAAGCCAAAACCCTAATTACCTGCCTAGCTTCCTAATTTAGCCTAATGATTTCTAACCTAAGTTAGGAATTAGAAATAGCCTGATTCTCATACTCAACTGTAAAATAAAGACAGCAACAGCAACTTCAGCTCGTCAGCATCAGCTACCTGCAACCCGTCTCCTCTAACAGTCTTTCAGCATCTCCCACTCAGTAAGGGATCGATCAGGACCACCCAGCACTGGAAGCCACCAACACGACTCTTCAACTCCTCTCCTGACTGTGACTGCAACCACGACTGACATCAACTCTTGACCCCCTCCCACTAAGAGTAGGCCCTCTTATACCCTAATTCTAACTTTGCTAACTAACTGTTGCAACATTAATATCACGCTTTTCTTTCATTGGTCCATGCATGTCAGCTTATTCATTCTTTAATCAAGTTCTCTTGGATTCATGGGTCCTTGGATCATTTCCTTTCCCATACGCTTAAACATTTCCATCCGATTCGATCAGTTCATTTGTAACTTCTTTCGACACATTCGAGAACTCCGCAGTCATTGTCCTTTCTCTTGACTTGTTTCCCACGGGCTCTTGCTGATCATCACGGCACGCTATCAGTTCAATTAGGTCACATCAGCCTTGACCATTACTTGCATCTTAGCCTCTCTGTTAAACCATGAGCTCGCTTTCTCCCATTTCATCACGTGTCATGTGTTCCCTTGCGCCTGCGCACATCTTCCCACTGGCGGCCATTTTATCTCGCCACTCGGTTATACTTTAGAAGCACTAATTTGAGGCAAACAAAACATAATTAAAATAGAGAAAAATATCCCTTTCGTTTCCCTCCCGTCTACGTACCCCAATTAGTTGTTACCTAGCAGAAAGCAACATTTAAGCTGTTCCTTACTTACCATCACTATTTGTTTTTGCAACGACACGTTTTATTTCTATGAAGCACAATAACATGCATTTATTTTTATTAGTACGCATTTATTTTTACGTTATAACTAGACACACGGACATTCATTAATAGATTATTTAGCACACACATTGGCATATTACCATTCCCACACATACAGTGTTGATTAATACATTTAAACGAACATTTTATTTAATTAATTATAACATTTGTTAGGGGTTACATTTTTTTATTTTTTTATTTTCCCTGCTCCATCAACTCCCTTCTTCAGCCAGGCTAGCTTGAATCCAGTGGCGCAGTGAGCAAGGGACCCACGTCTGGGCATACCCATCCCACTTAGGGTGAAAAGTGTTACAGCAAACAAATGATGGACGGAATGCTGACAATGCAAACATTCTCCCCCAGTCAAAAGATCTGGGTTAAATCCATGGTTCTTTTGCCCACTACGCCACCCCAGTTTGGACCCAGCCATATGCAAATCAGTCTTGACCCTGTGCCCCATGGGAACAGTCCAGACCGAACTGCCAGGCCAGGTCCTCCCTGGACCGGAAACAAGCATCCTGGGACCGGTTTCAGGGTATGTCACCCTTCTTCAGCCAGGCTAGCTTGAATCCAGTGGCGCAGTGAGCAAGGGACCCACGTCTGGGCATACCCATCCCACTTAGGGCGAAAAGTGTTACAGCAAACAAATGATGGACGGAATGCTGACAATGCAAACATTCTCCCCCAGTCAAAAGATCTGGGTTAAATCCATCGTTCTTTTGCCCACTACGCCACCCCAGTTTGGACCCAGCCATATGCAAATCAGTCTTGACCCTGTGCCCCATGGGAACAGTCCAGACTGAACTGCCAAGACCGGTCCTCCCTGGACCGGAAACAAGCATCCTGGGACCGGTTTCAGGGTATGTCACCCTTCTTCAGCCAGGCTAGCTTGAATCCAGTGGCGCAGTGAGCAAGGGAGCCACGTCTGGGCATACCCATCCCACTTAGGGCGAAAAGTGTTACAGCAAACAAATGATGGACGGAATGCTGACAATGCAAACATTCTCCCCCAGTCAAAAGATCTGGGTTAAATGCAGGTCCAGTGCAGGTCCAGTGCTTCTCACCAAGGCAAGAGGGCAGCAGGCATCAGGTCAGCACAGCAAAGCAGGAGTCCAGCAGAGCAGCAGTTCTTCAGCAGCACATCAGTCGCTCCTCCTGGCAAAGTATCCACTGGTCCAGAAGTGTACTGATGTGGTGGTGTCTGAGGTCCTTCTTTTATATACGGTTGTGACTTTGGAGTGGATTGAAGATTCGAGAGGCATGCCTTTGAAGTGCAAAGATGCCCTTCCTTCCCTGGCTCCAGACTAACTACGGGGGATATGCAGTGCTTGTGTGGGGACAGGACACAGCCTTTTCAGTTGTAAGTCAGACTGGGCCCAGCACCTCTCTCCCATCCAGCCAGTGAAGGCCCATTCAGTAACACTAAGCTCCCATTGTGTGTTGCTGTCTGTAGGAAGCTGGCTCTGTATATACTATACCAAAATGAGGTATAGTGTGCACAGAGTCCAGTGAAACCCTAAAGGTAGGCAGAAGTAAAAGTAGATAGCATCTTACTCTCCATTTGTGGTAGTGTGGGCGAGCAGTAAGGTTTTATCAGAGGGTAGTGTTAAGCATTTGTTGTACACACTTAGGCAAGAAATGTTGTCACACACTGAAAGACTGAACTCAGACCAATTTTATTATATAAAAATATTATTTAGTTATAATTATTTTTTAAGAACCAAGCAAGCCTGGCATAGGTAAGTGTAAATTGTACTTTTCAAGGCAGGTTGAAGAATACAAGCAAGCTGAATGAAAATGACTTTGTTGCAGGTTTGTAAATACTTTGAATATAGCGGAAATTACTGTTAGCTTACTTTTAATTACTTTTCAAATTACTTTATGGATTACTTTTTCTACTCAGTGTGATATGCCTAGATATCACTTTGGGACATTTTCTAGAGAATTTTCACAAGAAAGCAGTCAATGCAGTCCTATGGGAGGAAATTAGGTTATCGGTTTCAAGGTAAGTACTAAGGTTTGGGAGTTGGTTTTCTGGGGCTAGAACCAGGGTTCCCCCAGGGAAAGCATGCAAAAAGAGGGCACTTTCTTGCACTGTCTAGTAGGATTACATAAAGCCCAACTGCCAACTATACCCAGTCATGTGACCAGAGACAGGCACCAAAGGGCTAAGGCGAGAAAAGGCCACCTTTCTAAAAGTAGCACTTTCAGAATTGTAATTTCAAATCCAACTTCACCATAAATTAAGATTTTAAATTAGGATTTCAGCAACACCAAACATAAACCAGTTATCTCTTCCCATTTGGAAATTACACTTATAAAATGTAATAAGGCAACTCCAATGGTATCCTATGGGAGAGATAAGCCTTGCAGTAGTGAAAAACGAATCTAAGGGGATTTCACTACCAGAATATGTAAAGCTTAAAAGTACATGTCCTACTTTTTAAATACATCGCACCCTGCACTTGGGGCTGTCTAGGACCAACCTTCGGGGTGACTCATATGTATTAAAAAGATGGTTCGGGCCTGGCAAAAGGTTTATTTTTCCAGGTCGAAATGGAAGTATAACCTGCACACACAGACTCTGCAATGGCAGGCCTACGACATGTTGAAAGGGCTACTTAAGTGGGTGGTACAATCCACGCTGCAGGCCCACTAGTAGCATTTCATTTACAGGCCCTGGGCACAAGTAGTGCACTTTACTAGGGACTTACAAGTAAATTAAATATGCCAATTGGGTATTATCCAATTCTACCATGTTTTAAGGAGAGAGCACACACACTTTTGCACTGGTTCACAGTGGTAAAGTGCACAGAGTCCTAAGGCCAACAAAAACAAAATCAGCAAAAAAGTAGAAGGAAGGCAAAAAGGCTGTGGATGACCTTGCAGAAAGGGCCATTTCAAACTGGGGGTTTGACACTTCAGCAAACACACAGATGGAGCGCGGACCAGAACAGCCAACGAATACCATATTAACCTTAAGTGATGCACATGGGGTTGGAACCAAACTGAGACAGGAGCTTAGATTACTCTCCTGGAATGGGAATGGGTTGGGAAGCAAACTGAAGCGAGGGGTGGTATTACAGTCCCAATTCAGGGATAACCCAGACATAATACTGCTTCCGGTGACTAATTTAGTAGGCAGTAACTGTGCTTTCCTGAGAAGGAGTAGAAACATAGTTCTGGTACACTCAGGATTCCCAAAGGGCTCCAGGGGGTGGGGATATTGACCAAGAGGTCCCTCCTGCTTACAGTTCTACAGACCTGTACTGACCCAGGGGGGTGGTATGCGGCACATCTGGGAGATTGGAACGAGAAGCAAATGGCCATAGCCTCATGATACTTTCCACCTAGTCTACAGTCTCAGATGCTCCAGAAGATGAGGAAATGATTGGTGTAGGCCCCACAGGCCATTACCATCATAGAGGGGGGCTTATTCTTACTATGCATGGGGAATTAGAAAGGCCCACATGGGTTGAGCATCATCTAAGGGGGGGATGCATGCCTGCACACATTCCCAGAGACCATGGGAGTACTTGGACTATAAAGAGACACTCTGGATAAAGACACTACTCATGCTGCAGAGTCAGCAGGATCTATGTCCAGACTGGATTATCTCCTAGTTCCCCAGACTCAAGGGGGTTGTTACAGAGACACAAGATACTTGTCAAGGGGGATATCCTATCACTTCCTGATGTATACCCACTTGGGGCAATGATCATCTAGGAGACGGGTGAAATGGCAGCTGGACCTATGGGAGATGGGCGACTGGAGGACCAGACAGCTACTGATTACCAATATTAAGACTTATTTCAGGGAGAAGGTGGAGTCTGTACTATCAGAAATGGTGAACCTGGAGGCATACAAGGCAGTTACGAGGGGGGGCCAGTATATTCCACATAATAGGGAAAAGGAGAGAGAAACTGCAGAAGATTGTGGAATTGGAGATTAGACTTACGGAATAGGAGGGGAGTACACGCTTCAACCCCGACCCTAACTCCTACACCATATTTCTATCACTAGAAAAGAGTATAGATGTTTGGCTGAGGAAGAGGTCAAGGCCCAATATTGGTCCAGACACCACAAACTGTAAGAGGTGGGAAGTAAAGCGAGTAAATTATTAGCATGGCTGGCGAGGCAAAAGGAGGAAAGACCCTGGATACACCAGGTAGTGAACTGGGAGTAGGTGATTGTGCAGTCATGGAGATCTCCAGGGCCTTTGCGTCCCACCTGGTGGATCTATACAGGCCCGATATAAGGGTGGGGCATGAGGCCTTCTGGGGATTTGAGAGACACACCCTGATTCAGACCGAGATGACTCAGAGCTTCAGAGGAGGATTAGTGTGCTACCTGCTATGCAAAATTCTTAACGAGGCCCAGAGGAAGGAGAGTCTACCCAGAGATCTCAGGACGGCCACTATTGTCCTTATCCATAAGGAGGTAAAGCCACTGGACAAATGTGCCTCTTAAAGGACTATTACCTGACTGAACTCAGAAGTTAAAATCTTTGCTAAGGTACTAGCTAGCTGCCTGCTACAGGTAATTGATGAACTAGTTACCCCAGATCCTTCAGGATTGATGCCCCTGGGATCCACACAACACAACTTTGGCTGTCCTGGAAGATCATTCCATTGGCCTTGGATGCCGAAAAGGCCTTTGATTCGGTCGATTGCCATGTTACAGGACAAGAGAGAGCAGCCCACGCTCTGTTTGAGATAAGGAGGGTTTATTGGTACCCAGTCTGGTTCTCTAAAAGTCACAAAGCAAAAGTCCTCCTTTTTCTTCTCTTTGTCATCCTAGGTTCTCCAAGATAAATCACTTTCAGGGTTTTCTTCCAGGACTTTTCACAGTAGTAGTAGAGTACCCTTGGGGAAACAAAGACATATGGCTATTAGCATCAAGTTATGTGTGTTTCAATAAGTCCGTCACCATTACACCTCTTTGTGTATGCCTAAGACCTATTTTAGGTGTGATAGACAGTTCTATTAGTCAGGTCGTGTTGTGAAGTGAATTTCACGTCTCACTAGAACCGCTATTCAAAGTGTACGCAATGCGAGAAAAAAAGTGTCCAACAAAAGACCCTGCTCCCAGAGGTCTGTAAGGTGCCTTTAGACCCAATCCCTACAACCCAACCAAGTAGGCGTGTGTAAAAAACCAGCCGCTTACACAACGCACACTCTCTGTGCCACTTGCCTGAAGCCATGATCCGTTAACGGACGGCAGACTCACCCGTCTCGCCTTCCCTAGAGGTCTTTGGACTACTGGCCTTGTTCTTTCTCTCAACTCCGTCCGATGACTGGAGCAACCGCTCAGACCCAGCCTTCTTGCTTGTCCCGACACATCCCTCTGTGTCTTTATCATTCTCCTCCGCTCTCTGCTTCAGCAGACTGCCTCCTCGCTGCAGCGATGCCGACTCTGCGACGCCGCTCCTCTCGTCTTCTTCCGACCCATCCTCAAGCCTATGTGGCTGCAGTTGCAGTAAAGGGGGTGTGTCCCGTATGGCTGAAACACTCGAGCACGCATTCCCAGTGCCCCTGGGGTCTCCACTGTCAGACTCCACGCTGATTCCGTTACATGGCAGTTCCTGGTGGAGGTACTGGGCAAGATGGGGTTTGAGAGGAAGTTCATTTCCAGAGTGCGCCTCTTGTATTCTGGGCTGGTGGACCGGGTATGGGTCAATGAATTCCTGTCAGGGGAGTTTTTCTTGAGGAGAAGGATGAGACAGAGATTCCCACGCTCCCCTCTACTGTTTGCCCTGGCCTAGGAGTCCCTGACTTGCTGGGTGCAAGGGGATGCTCAACTCTGGGGACTGAGGTGGAGCCCGGACTTAGGGGACATTATCTTCATCTACTCGGACAACATACTTTTGTATTTGGCAGACCATTTTACTCAATCCTCAGACCCCAGGAGATTTTAGATAGATTTGGCAGGTACTCAGGAGTTCATATCAACTGGTATAAGTATATGTGACATTCCCACGGACTAGCTGGGATCCTCCGGTGGACTGGGCATGCCAATTGAGAAGGTCCCTGGAGGGATTCCGATTCCTGGGGATCCAGGTCACATTGAACCTCAGGGTATTCCAGAGCAATAACCTTGGGCATTTCCTTGACAATTATAGGAGAGATTTGGGTCACTAGAGGTCTCTACTGCTATCCTTGATGGGTAGGGCCACATTTTACAAAATTATAGTTTTGCCTAAGATCCTAACTATGCTGCAGCACACACTGTACGAGGTGCCAGAGTATTTTGTCAAAGCAGTGGACAGGGTAATTCACTCCTATCATGTAGTTCCTAGGAATCAACAAACTAAAGGAGGAAATATTTTGAATATCATAAAGTGCATGTATATGGTCTATCCGAGACCCGTAAGTAACGGCACCCAGGTAAATCTGTGCTCACCTTACATTTGTCTCGGACTAGAGTGAGATTAAAGAAGAGTTTTTAAGAATATATACCTGGGCGTATATATATATATATTCATTAAGGTCCTCACCCACAGGTACCACCTGTGGCTTGCTTCATCGTTGGACCCTCACTCACACACATAAGGTGTGTGAGTGGACTTGACGCGTTTGTAAGCGGAGTTCTGTGATAACTGTGAGTGAAGGCAGGGGATCTTGGTGAGTTTAAAAAAACCTCAGAAACCTAAAAAGTTATTTAATGGCGTAGGTTTAGGGGCTAGATTAAAGTATGAAAAGTGACACCATATTAGGATATAATCGTCCCAAGTGTCTAATCGGTCGACATGTTTCAGCCACAAACTGCCCTGAAAGATCAATTGGCTTTCTTCAGGACCTGTGTTTTCCCTGCTAGTTATAATAAGCAGCCTATTGGCATGTACAAATCACATCGTTTTTTTAAAAGGCATGCACATTTACATACAGACCATACACTGAGGACCTTTTCCTTGTATGGTCAACTGCTGAAACGAGAGAAATTCATAATCAAATTTGGGCGTCTTATACATTTTTAATGTGCACCCTTAATTTTGTGCCTAATAAGTGCCAAATGGTTGTTGTGTTGTATCCAGTGACATTTCTTAGTATTAATACACATGACCGACACACAACATTTCAAAACATCAAACAGACGGTGGTATTTTACACCCGATAACAAAAAATGGCAAAATAGAGTAAGGAATACCTACATGTCTAGGTCAATTTACCGACATCATAGGGAAATTTCAGGGATGGACCGTCCATATAGTCACACACTAGGGGGAATGGACACATCATTATAAAGATCGATGTTCTTACTCACAGTTTAGATGCTTCTGTTGGAATCAGAGATTCAGTAAGTATAAGGTTTTGTCTTACTTCGTCAAGGGTACCGGTCCGCTCAACCCTCGAGGAGTGCCCCTGACTCCCTGCATGTTGAAGATCGAGTGTTTTACTTCCTGGATTTAAGGACGCTCCTGATTTGTTTTCGGGATCATGTGATCCCGCATCACATGATAGAGATCAAGTTTTTTACTTCCTGGTTTTTAAGGACGCCCTTGATTGGTGCTTGGGATCATGTGATACCACATCACATTGCATGACATCCAGAGACATTGTGGGGCATTGAGTTTACAAAGCTGGTGATTTTTAGGGAATCAAGTATTTGTGTGCAAACGATATTTGATATTAATGTCTCTTTCGGTAATATGTCTGAATACATTAGTATGTCACAGTATGTTATTCTAGGGTATCTCATCATTTAATCTGGTTGTGTGTGTAGAGAGTCTATACACCCACCTCTGTTCTTTTTCAAAAATAATTTTTTCAAAGTTTTTGGTTACTTCTGTCATGTGTTCCAGGACTGTCCATCTCATGTCATTCGGGGTGTGGTGATTGTTTATGAAGTGGTCTGCCATTTTGGTTGTATTACGTTTGCATCTTATGGTACTTCTGTGTTCTACAATTCGTGTGCTTATTTTTCTGGTCGTCATGCTTATGTACTTAAGGTTACATGGACATGTAATGAGATAGATAACATGCTTGCTGTTGCAATTTGTATGCTTTCTCAGTTCACGGGGGTAGGTAATCCAACATCTACTGACTTTGTAGGTGATGTCAAATGACAGACACTACATTGGCCACAAGGCTAGTAACCTGTGATTGGTGGTATACCGAACATTGATAGTGTCTTCGGTGTCTGTTTAGCATATTGTATTGGTCTTGTATGTACTGAACTGTCACGTAGGCTTTTATCTCTTTTATGTGAGAATAATGGTAAGTCCCACTTTCTGCTCCCTACGCTTAATATTTTCCAGTTGTGTTTGATTATTTCTTTGATTTCATTAGACATTGTGTTGTACGTAGTCACGCATACCAATGGTGCTTCTGTCTTTTCTTTTGGAAACGTTTCCAGGATCGATTCTCTGTTCTGGTTTATTGCCCGCTTTTTAATTTGTTTAATTATATCTTCTGGATACTTTCTGGCTCTCAGTTTCTCTGCAAGTGTATCTGCTTGTTGTTTGAAATCAATCATCTGACTACGATTCTGTTGTAAGCGAAGGAATTGTCCGTACGGTAGATTTTCACGCAGTGGTCTAGGGTGGAAGCTATCAAATTGCAGAAGGTTGTTTTTAGCTGTTGGTTTATGGTAAGTGTCTGTGTATAGCTTTCCGTTGTTACTGAAAATAGTGACTTCCAGGAATACCAATCTTTCTTCATCTGTGGTGTAGGTGAGCTTGAGGTTGGCGTCCTGATAATTAATCCAAACCACAAATTGTAATGCTGAATCGTTTTCTCTTTTCCATATTACAAAGATATCGTCTATGTATCTTCTCCATAACGATATTTGATCCTTGAAGGGATTGCTTTCATGTAATATGCCTTCAGTCTCTAGGTTGTACACATACAACTCTGCCACACTAGGCACGAAAGCACTACCCATTGAAGTCCTGTGGGTTTGTAAATACAGTGTTTTTTCGAATTCAAAGACGTTTTTGTTAGGGCAAGACTAGCACATTCCATGATGAATTCTATTGGTGTTGAAATTATTCCAGTCTTCCTTTTGTAATGTTCTTCTTATTACATCTAGTGTGTCGTTCTGTGGTAGACTAGTGTACAAACTCTCCACGTCTAGACTCATCAGGAGGTGGGTTTGAGGGTTACAGTCGATGTCTTTGATTTGTGACAGAAGATCTTTGGTATCTCTGATATATGTCTCCGTTTTCTGTAGAATGGGTTTCAGAAAGAAATCACAAAATTGTGATAAAGGTTCCAATAAGGATCGTATTCTGGAGACTATTGGTCATCCTGGTGGTGGATCACGATTTTTGTGAATTTTTGGCAATGTATAAAAGTATGGTGTCCTTGGTGTGGTATTTCTCAGAAAGTCCCCTTCCGACTTTGTAATCCAGCCCTCTGTTTCTGCTTCTTCCACCATGGTTGCAACCTCAAGTTTCAATGAAGGGGTGGGATCGACTTTGATGACTTTGTAATGGCGCTCACTGCTTGGTAATCGTAAGAATGCAAATACTACAACTTTAGCCAAGCAGGTAGGAATCTTTTCATCCAGTATTACGGTTTGTTGCTAAGCACATAATTGCACGGTCAAGATGAACATGAGTGTTCACCCGCATTATTTTAATTCAAGGTATGGTAGTTATTTTTCAGGGACCCGTTGTCACCCCTCACTTAACCGCTGGGTTTTCATTAATAGTTACAGTATCAAATTGACTGATTCACTTTAAATAGGTATCCATTCGGTGTCTCCTATCTGTTCACGCACTTTGGGGCACAGCGCTTTGGCAATTGAACAACTCATGTCACCTGACACGATATATTGTCATATACGTTTTTTTTCTTCATGCGGATTAGCACAACTGTAACGTGCATGGAACCAACCACAACGGGGTGTTATGTGCAATTTTGTATACTTCAGTTCTGGTCCCTATGATCGCCCACTATGAGGGAATAGGGGCAATGCACTTGTTTTAAAGTGGTGACCCTTATACAGAATAATTATACCGTGCCTGAGGACATGTTTATATACGTCAGGTACAGGGATTATGATAGAATACAGAGAGCCTGGTGTCAAAGAGACAGTAACAAGCTACTAGGTAAAAGGTCATCTGTTTAGAATCGTTATTATCATGTGGATGGGACAAATGTATGTAAAAAGGGGTATACATGACAGGACTAGCCTAAAAGACATGACACCCACTCTCATCAAAAGGTCAACAGGATCAGCTAAATAATAATAAAGCTAAGGCCATTAAAAATCATAAAATCATTAACATAAAAATACTAAAAGCACTTTAAAAGCCTGAAAAAATGTCCATAAAAGAAAAGTCATTTTTCCCTAAAATCGCTCAAAATGTCCTCTAAACTTGTATATGTGGTTATTATAAGATTATAAGCTGAAAACAGATTTGAGCCGCTGATGTATCACCATGGCACATGGCCAGAATGCAATGATTTTAGCGTCCAGCTTAAAAGCACAATGGAAGCCCAATTGAGATTGCCCATGTTGTAGAATAGACAACTCTTGTTCCATTATGTCGATTGCTGAGGAGACAATGTTGCCCAGTGAATAAATACTCGAAGAAAGTGTGGTCATCCCACTATCTACCACAGCCAAGGCCTTTTCTAGATTAATCCTATCAATCTCACGTAATCTCTCAGCAGCATCCTGTCGGGAGACTTTCTACAGTTCATTGTAGTTGGCATATAAGAAGCGTTTTTTACGTGGTTTCTTGGGACCTAGTAAGAAATTCCTAAGAACCATGTTGTCAGCTAGAAGGGACAAGTGTCGTTTCACCTGTTGTAGTGTTGAGATTTTTAACCATTCTAGGCACAACTTCCCAACACTATAAGAAGTCACTACCCCTGGGTCTTCTGTGTTACATAGCGTGGGTCAGGCCTATGGATACTAAACCCTACAGTGGTACCCTTGAATCTTGATTGACACCTGTTCGTGTCGATAGGCCAAACCAACCAACCCTTGCAATTGGGAGCTGATGAGTTGTATGTACCATTCTGTATCATTGCACCCAGCATCTCCTCACTTGTTAGTGTGTCATTTAATATACCTTCAATAGGTGTAGGCAAGGGGATGCGTGGTGTTTTCAGGTCTTTTATTTTTGCAAACCCATTGCAGGTAGTCTGTTGCACTGTTCTGTTCAGGAATATTATCTGTAAAGCTATGAGGCAAGCTCTAAATAAATCCTCAGATCCCTGAACTTGCCATTCGTTTGTCCCCCAGATGGATTTTGGGTCTATCATGTCCCTCCAATAGTCGAAACCTCATATAGACAGTTGGGAGATAAGGGGTGCTGAATATATGAGCTTGGTGTTTGTCAGCATCATTTTCTTCGCAGTTGCATTCATTTGTACTAATTTATAGTAGTATGATATTGGCTCTGATGTATTGAACCCTGAAAAGTATGCAAATTTCTGTGTGAATGTGGCAGAACTACCTTTCGGTGGTGTCGGGCAATGTTCCCATTAATGGTAAGTGTAAACAGTTTATGGGACACTAGCTCTGTGCAAAAAGTGATGACCATATTGCTGGTAACAATACATACTGTCGAAGTCAGGTGTATCTTCATACAATTCCCTGTAAGAAAATGCAGCAGATTATTCTAAATATGAGAGCATAGTATTTACAGTCTCAATGTCCCAATCATCAGAGAGTGTCCTCATTGAAATTTTAAATACGTGTGAAATTTCCAAATGTTCAGTAGGACCAAATACATCATATGAAACCCTATCCCAAACTATACCATCCGGTACTGGAACTGCTGTAATGTCCACTAGGGACAGGTCTCTTTGTTCACGGTGTGATGACGTATGTGGTTTCAAGATCAAGTTCACAAGTTGTACTGCAGAACGTTGTGGGGGGTAATGTCCAATGAGTAGGAGGAAAAAGACAGTTACTATACCAATCGACATTAACAGGAACAGGATCCCTAATGCAAACCAAAGATGCAACCAAGGGGACACCCTTGTCTTTTTCAGCCAGAGATAGAATTGTCAAAATTTTCTTTCTTGCAAATGGGTGGCATTTGCTCAGGTTCACTTGGATCTGAAGAAAAGTCATCAAAATTGATGAAGTAGCCAGACGCAGTTTGATCTATCTTTGGGAGCTCAGCAGTGTTGGTAGAACTGGCAGTTGCTTCTTGTGAAGGCACATTGATGTAAAGTTCATTATTGGGCCAAATTGCAATTTGCGTTTCAGTTGTATTTGGATGTTGTTCAGTTTCAACAGGTGTAATTCGTACCCCGTTATTTGCTACTCCGGCATCTTGCACAGAGGAGTCTTGAAACTTTATTAGTCTTTCCATCTGAACTTCCTGTATAGCAGCGAGAGGAGGTCTATGGCTACCTAGTATTCCACGTGACCTACTGTTGAGAATTGGCCAAATAATGTGGTTTGATCAGACAAATGGAGACAAATCTTTTTTCTTTCTTGTCGGCAAGAGGAAGAAGAAGTACTGTTCTTGTTCCTTGAACCGCCAGGACAGGTACAGCTGTTCTGTAGGATGGCCCAAACTCCTTCTTGTCCACAATCTTTTCTCTGACCAGGTCCCTAATCTTTGGGACCCAGACAGGTCTTGCCGGAACCGTTTTCACTTCCCCAGTGGCTCTGCGTTTTACTTGGACGTTGCTTTGTAATGCCTGGAATTCATTGAGTTCCTGTAAAGCAGCCAAATGATCATTCAATTAAAATGGTTTTATATCCGCCACTGTGCTGGCACAGTCAAGATCAGGTACCCACATTCCTGTCACAAACAGGATCTTATAGGGGGTACGTCCTCCAAGGATTTTCTTGGCATAATGTTTAGTGCCCTCTGGACCCCATATAGGTGATTGACCCAACTACCACCCGCACCTTATACCCTTGCTGTTAAGGATTGCTTTAGGTCCCAGTTTTCCTCTCCACCACCGAATTTCCATCAGGATGGTAGGGGGAGGAGTACCGCAAGGCCACGCCCATACTTTCCATGGCTTCCTTGTAAGCCTGAGAGCTAAACGCCGGGCCACAGTCGGAATGTAACGTGTCAATGGTGTATGTCCCGATGAAGACTCGCAAATCCTTTATAAGAGTTCGAGCGTCAGCCGGGTGCTGAGGCCAAACCCATAGAAATCTAGAGCATGAATCTACTGCCACCAAGATGTACTTGTAATCCCGGTCCGAATTTAAGGGGCCGCAGTGATCCAAATAGACACATGCGAGAGGTCTGTCTGAAATGAGTAATGGTGCTTGTGGCGGCCATGCTACGATGGAACCTTTCATCTGCTGACAGATGTCACACTTTAAGACACAAGCCTTTGTTTGTTTAGGCAAACTTGGCCATCAGAACCGCCGCTTCTGTAACAAAACTGTAGCGGTGACTCCTGGGTGTGCAGAGCCCAGACCCTCGTGTGCAGCTAGAATCAAACCTAATATGCAATTCATGTGTGGTATAACTCTATTCCCCACTCCTGAAATTTGAGCATACTGTGTGCTTTGGCATTCTAATTTATAGGAATATTTGAGTGGAAAGCCCTTCAGAATGGCAGAGCCATTCTTTGAGGCGTTGACAGCTATCAGTATGTCTCCGTCTATCCTCGTGCTAGAACGAGTGATTGCAGCAATAGCAGCAGTTCGCACTGTCGCCTTGGCCGCTTCATCAGCCAGTGAATTCCCTTCAACGTGTACGCCAACACGCTGATGACTCAAGGTGTGAATAACTTGAGCCTGTGGCAGGCATGCTTTCAGCTTTGCCACTTGTTCCCATAACAATTTATGCTAATTGTGCAACCCTTGGAATCTCTAAACCCATTCTGGCCCCAGTAATGAAGAT
This sequence comes from Calotriton arnoldi, assembly GCA_963921515.1. Taxonomy (NCBI): domain Eukaryota; kingdom Metazoa; phylum Chordata; class Amphibia; order Caudata; family Salamandridae; genus Calotriton; species Calotriton arnoldi. The sequence goes on from CAWUFW010004652.1 coordinate 461,360, forward strand.
ATTAATTATAGGACTACACGCAATAAAACGAATCGCACACTATCAGTGTGGGGAATTCCTGATCCATATACTGAAGTGCTAGTATCAGGGCTTTCAGCATGGCCAACTGTGCTGTACAATCTCCTAGAGATTGCGTAGTCGTATTGCTGGGATGGAACTTACCGTCCCACATACGTCCCTTCACTATAGCACATGCTGCGCTATACTGCTGTTTCTTCCTATGGCAGGCTCAGCAGAACCATCAGTATAAATGATGTATTCATATTTCTCCAGAGGCAAGATTTCATTCGGGAGAGGATATTCTTGTTCGTACTGCAGGAACGCTTGTGGTTTTAATGTAAAATCATGTTTGTAATATACATCTGTTGCAGTGAGAGAATTAGCCCATTGTATCCATCGCGGATGCAGTGCTTTTGCATTTGTAATGCTCACTTTGGTAACGGCTTCTAAAGTCGGTACCGGGGTTACAATGATAATGCGTTTCCCCTGTGCTAGTGCCCTTTCTCTCACTACAGCAGTCTGTACTGCAGTCAATATTTTTTCAGTTGCTGCAAATCGCATTTCAGCATTTGTGTATAAATGTGATTTGTATGCAGTTGGGACTGTCTCACCTTCATTGAAAGTGATATGTGTATATCCTGATAAACCCGGAATCATCTGGATCACCAAGTTGGTAGAATTCAGACGTGTGTGCAAATGTTTTGATGCTATCATGTCAGCCTGAACTGAATGGAAAGTATCTGTGTGTTGCTGTGTCCACTGATGTGGTGTGAAATCAGGTCTGATTAAGTCGTAGAAAGTTTTTACTTTTTCTGCGTAATCTAGAATGTATGTTCTGCCAAAATTTTGAAATCCTAAGATGGATTGCAAACCTTTGAGAGTCTTTGGACGTTGGAGCAGTGCGCACTTTTCTAAAAAGTTGTCTGCCAGGCTCTTGCTTTCACTTGAGAGCTCATATCCTAAAAATAGGACATTGAGATGGGCAATTTTGATTTTGTGAAATTAAATTTGTAGCCCAAATTGGTGAATCCCACAATTATGTTATTCACCCTGCACAAGTGTTCAAGTAATTCATAAACCTGGGCGGAGTTCGCGGAGTTCTGCTACTCGGAACTCCGCAAAGTGCAAAAAAACTCCACCACGCTACGCGGAGCTCCGCAAGCGGCAGAGTGCATTGGATAAATGCTGTTTGCAGTGATTTTCAGTGCCAGGTGCTTGTCTGCACTGTGCAATCATCGCAAACGGCACCATGCACGGAGCAAGCAGGCTCTGCTTCCTTTCTGCCGCTCGAGTAGATTTTTACTCTGAGGCAGCTTTCTCAACGCGAGCGGATATTTTCTCAACGGGGGCGGTCGCGAGCATACGCGACCACTCGCAATGAGAAATCTGACCGCCTGCGTTGAGAAATCCCACCGGGAGGTTGATTTTCAACGCTCGCCAACTTGATGTTGACGATCGCGAACGAGGAAAAATCTCACGGGAGGTGGTTTTTCCTCACTCGCGCTCGCCATCTTGACGTTGACGAACGCGAGCAAGGGAAAAAACTCTTCGTTTTTCGGAACTTTGCGAGCTCTGCGTAACGCAGAGTGCGGAAATCTCCTCAAACTCCGCAAGCGGAGCGGAGTTCACCGCCCAGACTTAGTATTTCATCGTCCGTCAGATAGATGTCATCTACATAGGACACTGCCTCCTCATCCCATGTTTGTAATATTTCTGACATTCTTGCCGTGAATAGCCCCGGGCTGTTCTTACACCTCTGGGGCAAACGACAAAAATTACGCTGAGTGCCGAGGGCAGAAAATGCTGAAAATATCTGCTGTCTGGAGCTATATTTTGGCAGAAGAATCCATTCAAGATATCTAATGTCGTTTTGTATTTTTTCAGCACAATGTTATCATTAATGCGGCACTATGTGCGTTTTGAACTGCAAATGTTTGTGTGCATGTGTTTAAATGTCGGTAATCTAAAACTAGACGATATGAGTTGTCAGGTTTCACTATGGGAAACAAAGGATTGTTCATCGAGGAGGTGCAAGTCTCAATTACACCTTGGTATTCAAGTTGGTCTAAGATTTCTTTGACCTGTCTTTTTGCATCGTTTTTAATAGGGCACTGCCTCTGAGGATTTGGAGTAGATTTTAATGGGATTTCGTGATGAGTAGACTACACGTCCCACCCTACATGGTTGCGGTCTAATGCCGGAGCTAGCGCTAGCGCCCACTCCTGCACGTATGAATGTTTTAAAGATTCTGGAACGAGGTCGGGAAAAGCAGACAAAATGACGCTTTCCCCTCTAGGGCAATCCATCACAAACTCAGGCGGACAATCTTTTTCTGCTAATAGGATGTCATATCCATATGTTAATTTCTCCTAAAAGAGACCTTTAATTTTTCTTGAGATGTCCCCCTCTATTTGGAGTGTAATTTTGTGTAATCGATGTGGGACACTAACTCTTGTATCAGGTGTTTCCACCGTGATTTGTTCATTCAATATTGCTGTCACCAGAAAATCCTTCAGGTTCTGGTGAGCTATTGTTACTTCTGCCGCGCTGTCTAGCATCTTCAGAGCCTATCTCCCGTTCAGAAGCCGAGTCCTCAGTAATCTGGGCATGTCTAATTTTTAAGCCAGCTACTTTCTTCTTTTTGAATTGAGGTTTCATTTTAGGTTGTTCTTCCTGTTTGATAATGTAATCTGAATTTCGATGTGTTTCCATTTTTGTCTTTGGTCGATGTTCCTGCTTTTGCTCTGATCGGCCGTCCCTCTCCAAGTTTTCTGATGAACCCTGAAAGGAACGAAAGGAATGTGTATCAGTGTCCTGATACCTGTCAGGTTTCCTAGTATTATCACGATTCCTAAGGATATACCTCTTTTCATAGGACTCCCGCTGGGGAGACCCACACCTTGATTGTGAATTCTTTTCTGTATTGTTGTTTTTAGATTGTTTGTTCTCTCATTTCTTGTTAGAAGAAGCAGGTGTTTGCTTAGAGTTGTCCTTGTCGGGACTACCCACCATTTGTGGCTTCACTGCTTTGGTTCCCAAATGCAGCATAGGTTTCTTTGATAATTTTGGGAAATTCTCACTCCTTATTTATAGGAGCTATTTACCTTGGCGGCTGTCTATGGCCACTGCTGCTGCCTCCCCCTTTATGTTGCTCAGCATTATTGCAGAGACTTGGGGAAAGTTACCCATCAGTTTCATTCCCAGGTCCAGGGCAGGACCTGCCCCGTACTCATGCTGCATCTGTTTCAATACCTCTGGAATGACTGCTATGGAAGGGGTACCGTGTATTCTGATGTAAACGGCAGCAAAGATTGTTCCACAAGTGGTACAATCCTCAATCGAGGGAACCATCCCCATTGTCAAGCAAATAGTTAGCATTCTATGTTTTTCCTGCGTACCTGTATGGGGGAATATTGCTTCCAGGTGTGTAAATTTCTGTGCTATCCAGAACGGAATTTGCTCCTGTTTGGACTGTATTGTCCCTACTACTGATTTCAGTGTCTGTGGGTTAATTGTAGGTGTGGTCTGATGTGGACCAGTTAGAGCATTTCTTACAGGTTGGACTGTTAATGTTCGCATGACGAACTGGACAATGTGTCTGTATAGCCTGATTATGTCTTTATATATTGTATGAACTTCATCCACCGGTAGTGTATCTATCTCTGGCTGTGCAGTGTATGTCGCTAAGACCGGCCAGGTCGCTCCTTCTATGCTGAGTGGACCGAGTCTCAGAACTGATGTTGTGTGTAGGAGGGAGCCTTTAAACCAGTTTCTGTGTTGCTGGTAAGTTAACAGGACTTCAATGTCTTCGTATGGAATGTATTCATCTGGTGGTTCAACTACAATGTATGTGTGGAACAATTTAGTCTGTGGATCTGCAGGTGAGAACTGAACCCAAGAATAGAATACCTCTGATCGGAACACCTTGTGTTCCTCAATCACGAGGGCAACACAGCCACTTGTTGTGGGCACGCCGTGTTCCAACAGATTTATAGTTACTGCATGTCTGCAATTCTCTGTGATGTTAAGAACATGTGCAAATTCTTCTTCATCATTCCCTGAACCACCGTTCGTGGACTCAGTCATTCTCAAAATGGAGAAGAATAAATGTTTTTAGAAATTTGGGGTTTTGCACAATGTGGGGAACCTTTCTTCCTTACAAGCTTGTTTAAACCTTCAACCAATACACAGAGTATATCTGCTCAGCTGAGGCGAATTTCCCTTCCCACTTCAGATGTCTCTGAAAGGTGTGAGTAGGGCTTTCTGAGAAAGCACGACTGAACTACTCAGATTTTCACTGTTAATATAAGAATCAAACCAATGTTGGGCGCCATGTTATGTAGTTCCTAGGAATCCCCAGGACTTGTGCATTTTGGATGACCTAAACTGAGGGCTTGGTGTCCCAACCACTTCCGGACACCCCCACAGGATATGTCAGCCAGTAGACCAGCTAGCTCTACAGTGCCACTACCACCCCCTGTATCTTACAGTGGTGTGGGTAGTCTGTGGTAACCACTGAACATGACAACCCAGATTCCTCAGGGATCATGGAAAACAGTACAGTATTTTTTGCTCAGACACTCATGCTTGCTTTCTTTCAGAAAATACACAGGATGGCGATTAGGACGTTTCAATAAGTATTTATTGGTCCAGCGTCAGTCTAGTGTAAAACATATTTGCTGCGACAATCAGGAGACAGAAGCATACGAAAAAGAATGCTAGTACCATTACAGTAAATAGTAGATACATTTCAACCTTAGTGCTAATAAGATGAACATAAGCAGTTCAGATAAAAACAGTGGCACTTGCATATTCCTAAAATGAGCGCCCTAAGTAATTTGCCTAAATGTACCTAGCCTAGATCTGTATGTTTAGCATGTATATGCGTGTAGCTATATATATCTATCTAGCTATATATATATACTATAGATATATAGCCAAGAAACCCCTAGGGAAGAACCAGCCCCCTCACCTGATGGTTGAGGGGGCTGATAGCCTGCAAGGGATGTCAGACCGCCGCGTGACGAAGATTCAGCATGCAGGACCCCGTGTCAGCTTGGAAGGAATTCTCCTCTAATTTGTAGGGGGGAATAAGCGTCTTTTATACTAGAGTGGTCACTCCAGGGTTTCTTCTAGAATCGATATGTTTTGAAAACAACCAAAAATGTTTTGGAAACAATCATGAATGTTTTTCCAAACAAATGCTATCATCCACAGCTGGCTGTTGGCCAAGGATGAAAAAAGTGGTGACCCTTATACAGAATAATTATACTCTGCCTGAGCACATGTTTAGGGGGGAGGAGTTGGCCTAAGGGCTAGGGCGGTCGACCTCGAATCTGGGGAACCGGGTTCGAGTCTCGGCAATGACGCTGAACATCCTGTGATTCTGGGCAAATCACTTAATCTCCCCGTGCCTAACAAAAATGAATGTGTCCTCATGTAATGCAACTGGTGCTATGTAAAGCGCTCTGATACCCGATTCGGGTCAAGTTCGCGCTATATAAAACTCTGTAAAAAAAAAAAAAGGTACAGGAATTTTGATAGAAGACCGAGAGCCTGGTGTCGAAAAGACAGGAGCAAGCTACTAGGTAAAAGGTCACCTTTTTAGAATCGTTATTGTCATGTGGATTGGACAAATGTATGTAAAAAGGGGTATACATAACAGGACAAGCCTAAAAGACATGACACTCCCTACTGTGGGACGCGGGGGTTGCACAAATATCGCTATGAACTCTGACTAGGAGCCCCTGCGAGGGTAGGGTGGCATTACCAGACCTCTGTCTCTACAATTGAGAGCACAGCTACTGGTTGTAAATGATTGGGTGTTCATGCCCCGGCAGGAGCTGGTGTTGCTGGCAGCCAGACACTCATGGGCAGATTTACAAGCCCCTTGCGCCACTTTTGCGTCACTTTTCCCATGTTAAAAATGACGCAACAGTGGCGCAAGGGCCTTGTAAATAAGCCCCTCAGTTACCACACAAGTAAGTCCGTTTTTATATAGCGCAGCTACTCACCCTTACAGGTCTCAAGGCGCTGGGGGCCGGAGTGGAAATTAAGTGAGCTATTACCCAGAGTCACATGGTGCTGAGCTGAGCTGCCGCCGGAGCCGGGGATCGAACCGTGAACCCTGTGCTCCGAAGTCAGCTGCCCTGGCCGCTGCACCACACCTCTCCTAGGCTATGTAAAATGCTATGCCATCGGGCCAGGTGGCCTAACATCCCTCACCAAAGGACCAGGTAGTCAATTTATTGAAGGTAGCCACGGAGAAAATGGGTTGGGGGGTGGCTGACATTGGAGACACCATTGTGGGAGTCCAGTGTCTTGGGGTCCTCTGTGGGCTGGAGTGTAGGAAACAATGCAACATGATTGGAATAGCAAACTTGGGCGCCACTTGGAACCACTAGTTCTTTTCTCATTCATGGGGATGCAGGAGCAGTTCGACCGGGTTGCCTCTCAGATCTTTAAATAGAGGCCGGTCGATCATACTCTCAAGGAATACAAGACTGTGCTGCATGACATGGTGGAGGAAACTCCACTAGAATTCAGACTCTTAGGAATACCCCTGTACAAACATGCTATATCACAAATTTACAGAATACTAGTCACTCTCTATCACCCATCCCTTGATGCAGTGTGAGGTAGATGGGAAGGTCACCTAGGAGTACTGTCTGACGGGGATTAGGGTGAGGAACTTCGCTATCCATGAGATGTTAACATTAGATCAGGCTTTAGGCTAGTGCAAATAAAAATTCTACAATGATCATACTACACTAGAACATGACTCTTCCACATGGGCAGGAAAGAGGATGACATGTGTTTTGTGGGGCTGTGGTCGGAGGGGAATGCTGTTGCACACCCTCTGGGACTGCCCCATGATACAGGAATTCTAGTCGAGGGTGGGCGGGTGCCTCTCAGTGGTCCTTGAAGAGTGGGTGGAAATAACCCAGAAATTGGCATGGCTGGGGTTATAGGGAGATCAGACTTTTCCCACATGCACTGTTTTATTGTGTAATGTTGCTATGATGGTGTCCAATAGGGACACTGCCCGAAGTTGGGAGAATGTGAAGCCCCCTTCCTTGTCACAATGGAGGATGGCAGTAGAGGCTCCTCCGCTAAGGTGGAGGAGCGTCGCCCAACTGCTTTTAAGCAGTGTAACTAACGGAAAAATAAAATGATAATAACTGAATGTTATTGTCATTTTATTTGTTCCTGCTGCTTTGCGGCCGGGGTGGGCAGGGCTGCTCTGCTCTCAGATCAGGGCAGGAGAGGAGTGGTTTGCCCACTCCAAGTGCCGGCCAAACATTCATGCACACTTTGCATGTTCTCCAGCAGGCTGCATTACAGCCTGCGTGGAGAACATGCCTAGGTCCCCATTCCCTGGCTAAGTGCCGACCCACGGCTGTCAGACCAATCACAACGCTAGTTAGGATTGGTGAGGGGAGCCTAGGTGCTTCCTGGTTGCTGTTCCGGCTGCGTCCTGATGCAGAGGAGAGACGCTGAGTCGATAAGGTAAGTTTTAAAAAAAAATTATATTCTCCCCCCACCCCGCCACATCACCCCCGATCTGTGCCGGCCGCCACTGGAGGATGGGTCTGAACTGGTGTATGCAAGCCAAGCATACAGTGTAGAAAGCCATTGGCTGTCCCAAGGAATTTGATCAAGTGTTGGGGGTCAATGAAGGGGCTACTAGGACTTGAATTGAATCAAGTGGTTGTCGCTGTGCTCATGTAATTTGAACATTCACGATCTGATGTGCTACAATAGAATGTCATGGCAGTGTCATTTAGTTTTTCTGGTTTAGTCTTTTGCAAAATACAATAACAATATTTTTTTAAAAGAGTGAGATAACGAAGCAGCAAGTTCAGGGTGGTGAAAGAGACATTAGGGAGAATCAAATCTAGGCAGCCTTGGTGTTCTGCAACCGTGGAATTTGGTATTATCAGTCGTGGGCACCTAGGATAACTGTTGGGCCACGTGTTTATGGTTGTTAAAATAATTAGGTAATGGTTTTAGGTCAGTGTTATTAACCAACTCCTGCATAAATATGCTGACGTCAGGAACATGCATGACAACATCTTTGAAATGATTTGAAATAAGTAGTCTATGTGTACCTTGAATGCATGGATCCCAGGCCCTTGAATGCATGGGATTGGGCACCTCTGAGTTCAGCCCAGATGTTGCACCTATTCAAATGGTCGTCAGCACCACAGGTTTGAAAAGTTGGACAATAATCCTACTGATGTAGGTATAGCCAGAATTTGCCAAAAACACCCACCCTTAGCCACTTTAACAAGTCTTATAAATTTGAGGCAAAAAAAGCAGCAAAGCCTTGTAATTTACATAGTATGAGCTAAAATTCTGTGTAAGAAGTCCATATATAGAAAACATATTTTTACAGCTTTAGGTGTTTTGACACTATAGCTCTAATTTGCATAACTGGTGAAGCCTACTTTCCATGCAGCAGCCAGTGTTCTTGGTCATAATGTGGAAGTTATGAGCCTATCTTTTGGATTCATGTAGTGGTTTGGCCCAATGAGCAATTGTCTGAATCCAAGGTATCAGTGGTGCGCTTAGGGGTTGAGCATGGAGGAGAGCCACGTGCCATCTCTTGTAGCTTAGTATTTAATTTTGGTTGTCAATATCTTTTATGATGTTAGCAAAATGTTCTATCTCTTATGCTCGTATACATAATGTCTATTTTTTTGTGAAAATGCCAACCATGATTTATTCCAAAGGGAGTTAGTTCTTCTATTATAAATTGGTTAAATACACAATCTGAATGGTAAACAGCGTTTACTTAGCATGCGATACTTCGCATGCCATTACAACCCGGTTGTTACAACGACCGCGTTGTTAGTTCGCATACCTTTACTACGCAAGTCGGAACAACGACTTGTGTTAGGGGGGAGAAGGTGTTGGATTTTAAATCCAACACCTTCCCTAGTGTCCGCATAGACTGGAGTTGGAATAGTAAATTATACTATTCCAACATCCAGCGCCCCCTACTGCAATTTGTTGTTACGAATTGCGTAGTAAAGGTATGCAAACTAACAACGCGGTCGTTCTAACGACCGCGTTGTAATGGCATGCGTACTAAACGCATGCTAAGTAACGAGTGCTATTCATTCATATATCAGGTTTTATGAATTCACACATATCCGTTTATATCATATTTCACATTATGAAAAACATAACTTCTAAAGTACCATAAGTACCCCACAACACTTTTCACACCTTAATTCATAGAAACTAATTTTTTTACTTTTATGTAAATATTTTTAAACATGTTTGCCTTAGCAAGCATAAAAGAAAAACAACCTATGAACATTTATGATGGTCTTAATCTACGTCACACTGTATAAAACCAGCAATGTTCAGTATTTCTACAAAATAGGAATAGAGCAATATTATCTTGGACACTCATAACGAAATTAACATCAGAGACCTGGGCCCATTCATATCTTGGTGGCAAAGTGACATAGTATATTAGTGGCTTCCCTGACTACAAAGTACAACTCTTTCATTTGTTGAAGCAGGTATTACCAATTCCTTAAAATCCAACTGGTTGTGAGATTTTCATAACCATAAAACTTATGAATCCTTTTAGCTCTCTTTTATTTACTGTTGCCTTCTGCAGGACACGTATCTTAAACTGAACAGTTGTATTGCAAAATATCCATCACTTCTATATAGTTGATGATAACACATTCCTATTAATAAAATGTATAGGTATCAACAATGAGATATAGTTTCTTTATAGTTCGGGAACTTCACCAACTGGATATATAAGGCGGTGGAGCGCCTCTCTACCTGAGACTCTGCCTAGGCTCATTAGGAATCCCCCTTCAAAGCCATGGTTCTCTAGCTCCCTGAAAATTGAGAAACAGCAATGTAAAAGGCTGGAACGTAAATGGAGACAGGATTATTGTCCCATGGCTAGAACAATTCTCAAAAAGGCACAAAAGAATTATTATGCTGCTATTGCTCAAGCTAAAAACCTCTACTATGCAGAGCGAATAGCCCAATCGGGTAATAATGCCAAATAAATCTTCGCTATTGTTCAAAGGTTCCTTTCCCCTAAAGGAGAGACTAGTATGTGTGTGAGGAACTTTCCAGTTTTTTCATCAATAAAGTTCGATCTCTTCAAGATAACTTCGGCGATGGGGGTAGCCAGCTAGAGGCTACGGTACCCCCCTTGATGTCACCTCCCTCCATCTCTGCCAAACTCACAGCTTTTGAACCTTTACTGGTGAGGAACTCACTAGCAGTTTTAAACACCCTTAAATCCAGCTAGCCTTCTGATCTGTGCCCGGCCAAACTGTTGGCCAGTGCTTCTGAGGTGATCAATCCGGTGATGAACACATTGATCAACCTATCCTTGGCATAATCCATGATCCCTCCCTCCTGGAAACAGGCGATGATTGTTCCCTTACTCAAAAAACCTACACTGGACCCTGCTCTTCCCTCAAGCTACCACCCTATTTCCCTTCTCCCAGCTGTGGCTAAAGTTTGTGAAAAACTGGTCAATAAACAGCTGTCTGACTTTGTGGAACAACATGATCTTCTTCACCCAGCTCAATCAGGTTTCAGAGCCTCATTTAGCACTGAATCTGCACTTTGGGAAATTTTCGAGGCCATTCGTGAAACTTTAGATGTGGGGGCTGGGCTGCCCTGGTCCTTCTGGACCTGTGGGCAGCGTTTGATACTGTGCGGAATGCCCTGCTCCTGTCCCGTCATCAGGAAATTGGCATAATAAGGTCAGCATGTAAGTGGCTCAAATCTTATCTTGAGGGTAGAACTCAGCAAATCTGGATTCCTCCTTTTACAGCCACCGCCCAGAATCTGATGACTGGGTCCCAAAAGGCTCTGTTTTGAGCCCTCTTTTGTTTAACATCTATGTGTCTCCCCTTATTTGGCTGGCAGAGGATTTGGGTGCCTAAGTCATTGTGTATGCCGATGACAGCTCCTTTTTACTAGGAATAAAAATGAGTCTTCCACCACCCATGTTAAAACATGCTTGACAGCTGTTTTCCACTGGCTTACTTGGCCTCAGCTGAAATGCAACCAGGATTCTCTTCTTTGGTAATTTCCCTCCTCAGCTCTGGCAATCTTTTCTGCCGGATGAGTCCCCTCTGCCTACACCACTGGGCCAACCCACTAAGAACTTAGGGATCTGGTTTGATGAAAAGCTGAGCTTTGGCCCTCAGATTAATAAGCTGACTGGAATGTGCTTTGGCATCTTGAAAGCTCGAAAAGAATTTCTTCCACTAATCCCGCTCTCTGCAAGGGAAACTGTTACCCGTGCGCTTTTCACCTCAAGCATTGACTACGCCAATGCGTTGTACGTTGTTCTGCCTGGCTATTTACTGAACAAGCTTCAGGTAGTTCAGAATACTGCTGCCAGAACTCTTCTAAACCTCCCTAAAAGGGTCAGCGAAAGGCAACACCTGCGTAACCTGCACTGGTTGCCGGTGAAAGAGAGGGTGAAATTCAAATTCCTGGTAATGGCTCATACAGCCCTCCATGGGCTTGGCCCGGTGTATCGGAGAAAGTGATTTAGGTTCTATGCCCCTTCTAGGCAGCTCCGCTCTTCTACAATGCTGATGGCCTGTACTCCAAGGTTCCGTCGTAAAAGGTTAGGTGGCAGCTCCCTCTCGTATATGGCTGCAGTGGCCTGGAACCAATTCCCACTGGACTTACGTCACCTTCAGGATCTGAAGGTCTTTAGGAAGACACTGAAGAACCTCCTTTTCAATTAGCTTTCTTCTCTGTTCTTGTTCTCGTGCCACTGGGCACGCAGCGGGACGCTCTTTGAGTATCTGTGCGAGATACAAATATTTATAACATAACATATTAAAGTGTTCATGCACTCACAGGCTAGGGTGTTCTGGCCCCATGTGTCATTAAAACATGAATATAGGTGCTTTGGCTCATATCTTAATCTATGCACCTTCTATTTCTAAACACCACGCAATCTACATTATTACTCAATTCAATTACACTTGTACACACACATGTATTGAATCCAGATAACAAACATTTTCCCAAGAAAGGCCCACAACAATTTTTTAAGGCGAAATCACTCACCTGATCATTACTTTGTAAACCAAAAACTTGGGACAATGAGTCCAGCAGCCCTCTCGTTGCATACATAGGGGCATATTTACAAGGGAATGGCAGAGTGTGGTGCTAAGAGTCTGGCGCTAAGCACAAAATGCTAATGCCACGCTCTGCCATTCCAAAACCGCAGGGATGAGAGATATTTACAAAGATAGGACACATCCCTTCATTTTCCCTAGCGCTGGCACTAAATTAAGCTACCTAGCGCCAAAGCATGCACCATAGTGCAAGGGTGCCTGCGTTGAGGGAATGATTGTTTATGTGCAGGAAGGTGTCCCTTGCTGCACATAAACACTCACAAATGGTGATTTGAAACTTCTATGTGTAATGCATTGTGAAGTGCACATAGAAGTAGAAAATTGTCATTTTTTTTAATGACTATTTATGTGCAGGAAGGGATACCTTCCTGCACATAAACAATCATTCATGGCGTTTTGCTGTTGCTATGTGTGCTACACAATGCAGCACACATAGAAACAGCAAAAACGAGGAGAAATTAAGCATTTCTCCTCGTTTCACCATGTTAAGACCAGGTTTTCCCTGGTCCTAATTTAGGCGATGCCTCCCATTTACGCCACCCTTGTAAATAGGGAGCAGCGTCCAAATCAATGGGTGTTACGGAATGACCACCGCAACACCCATTGCCCACCCCTTTTACGCTAAGTATAACGTGAAAGGTTGCCTTATTTACAAGGCAGCATTAAGCCACATTAAGTGGCTTAAATCCACCTTGAAAATAAGGCGAAGCCCCTATCGCCACAGTGACATTCCTGTGGCGATAGGGGCTTGTAAATATGCCCCTGGTCTTTCAGTGGTATTATTCACTAAGGGACATATGTATCAAATAGTGGCGCATTGCAGCAAGTCAACTTGCTGCGCTCCGTTACAGGGAAAGGGCAGAAATGCACTGTATTTCTCACAATACGGTAATTTTAGAAAAAAGGGGTCAACTGCTACAAGATAACTTGCCCGAGGCAGGTATAGTATCAATGAATTACTAAAGAAGTCTCAGGCAATTATTTACAAAACAAGGTAGAGAGCACATATATAGACCAATAGAGAAACAATCCTATTGATACAAAAATGGAAAAGTCCTGTTTATTATTTTTATAAATGGCAATGTCACTTTGTCTTTATAATGATTATTTCCAAAAAATGTTACAATATGTTATTAAAATACATTCCAGTCCTCAGACATACTCATACTCACACATACCCAAAGGAATTCTTTATATTTATAGTTTTCGAAAACTATAAATATAAAGAATTCCTTTTGGGCCACAAATGTGTATTGATCTTTGCTGTATTAGTCACACAAAACAAACTACTGATTCTGTGATACATGTATATATTGTAGGATTATAACCTATTTTTGAAGCATGTTGAGTATGAGGGGGGGGTGTGATGTGGATGCACGTATAGATATGTGTGAGTATTATGAAGATGTGTGAGTACGAGTATGCGATTTGCGCTGTGTTGCACTACTCCAGATTTATCAAGCCACTCAGTGCCACGCAAGGCGGCCTTGTGTGGCTGATAAATTGCATATTAGGGGTTGTGTCACTTTTGCACCACGTTGCGTGGTGCAAAAGCAACTCAACCCCTTGATAAATATGACCCTTCGTTCCCAGAACTCATTCTTAATATAAAACAATGATTTCACATTGGCAATCCATACCTTAATCCTGTGAATAACATGGTATGAAAACTATCCAAAAATCTTTCCATGCCTTGATTCTTCAACAGTTTTACACTGCTTCTAAATTTCATGCACCCGTGTTCACACCACTGTTTAACGTTTTGTCACTAATGGTAACCCCTTGAAGGCTAGGTTTCTTTCTTTGTCTGTAGCCAGACAGAAACATATTTTTTTTAATTGTTTTAAGCCTATAAGGTCCAACTCTGTTGCCTTACCATATTCATTTGGGGCCTGACCGTATCATCTGTCAGCTGTTAACATCAATATATGTCTGTTGCTCTCTCGTACGCATAACACCAGGCAGGCTGTAAAGATCCATTAGCTACGCAACGTTACGCTCCATTACCACGTTAACTTTCACTTAAACATGCCGTCTATCCACTGTTTAGTACACATTCTGTGAAGAGTCCTCTGGGACATGGCACAATGCATTTTAATTTTACTGTCCATTGTAAATTAGATTTGTTGCAGGTTTATTTATGTGAGACTAAATTGTGTAATCAAGAAGTAAGTGATTGTAATTGCCACCTGATGTGTGTCATTGTATCTTTCATAACACATTGCTTGATTTTGAGAGATATTTACACAGTATATTGTTTGAGAATATATCAGTGCCTGTGCCAAAAATTACCTTTTTACTAGCACTCATTCCTCTAAGCAGCCTGCTCTCAGTTTACGTGGCATGGGCACTGATATATTCTCAAACAATACACTGTGTAAATACGTCTCAAATTCAAGCGATGTATATATATATATATATATATATATATATATATATATGTATATATATATATATATATATATATATATATTCACTGAAAAAAACCATAGGTTTCAGGGACGTTATAGTTACAAATTAGCATTTAAAAAACCTTTGAAATTCACTGAAAAAACCATAGGTTTTAGGGACAGTTATAGTTAGTTGGACATTGCACTCGTACAAAACCCGTGAAATTCCCCCGTTATAGTTAGTCCAGCTAACTATAACTCGCGCCCCCGCAATGCACTGCTGATGACGTCACATATTACATCACTCATGACATGGTCAGTGACATCACTGATGACATCACTGATGACATCTCAAATGACATCACTGATGACATTACTGATGACATCATCCAGTGACTGTGTGTTTCTGTAAAGTTTAAATATTTTTAATATATATAGGAAAAGACGTATTGAAGAATGAGTGGGTGTGTAAGTGTCTGTATGGATGATTTAGTAGGTGCGTGACTTACTCTATAAGTGAGTGATTTAACTTATCTTACTGAATGCATGGGTTAGTGACTAAACTGGGTGAATGTCTGTATCCGTCTGTCTGTTGCTGTGTAAGTGGCTGCATGTGTTTGTGAATAGCTACATGAGTGTCTATATGAGTTATTGAATGCTTGTCTGAGTATCTGTATGGGTGCCTGAGTGTTTGTGTGGGAGGGGTGTGTGCAACTCTGTGCATAGATGTGTGAGTGGGTGATTCACTGGGTGGATGGTTTCAAGAGTGCAACTGTGATAGACTGTATGGGTGGGTAAGTGTGTGTAAGAGTGTGTTAGTGAGTGAATGTATGTCCCAGTGGTACATGTGTGAGTAACTACATATGTGAAAGGCAGTATATATGTGTGTTGGAGTATATAAATAGCTATAAGCGAGAGTGAGTGATTGTGATAGTGGCTGTATGGATGAGTGTGTGCTTGTATCAGTGATTGTATAAGAGCGTAAGAATGTGCTACTATTTGTATGAGTAAGTGAGCTGGTGTGTGTATAACTGTATAGGTGAGTAAATGGTAGTGTGTTTAATTATTTGCATGACTGACTAAGTGTGTGAGTACCTCTATGGATGAGTGGCGGTGTTTGAGTGTCTATATAGGAGTATGAGTGCATATGATAGTCCTGTACTGAGTGACCGTAAGTATGAGTGACTGTACGGGTGAGTGAGTGGATGTGTGCGTAGACCTAAGAATCAGTGAGTGGGTATGTAGTTATTGGTGTTGGAGTGTCTATGGTTTTGCGAATGGCAGTCTGTAATTTAGAGTGGGTGTATCAAAGGTTATATTAGGGTGTGAGGAGGTGCATGAGATTATCACGTGGATGATGTCATCAGTGATGTCATTTGAGATGTCATCAGTGATGTCATCAGTGATGTCACTGACCATGTCATGAGTGATGTAATATGTGACGTCATCAGCAGTGCATTGCGGGGCGCGAGTTATAGTTAGCTGGACTAACTATAACGGGGGAATTTCACGGGTTTTGTACGAGTGCAATGTCCAACTAACTATAACTGTCCCTAAAACCTATGGTTTTTTCAGTGAATTTCAAAGGTTTTTTAAATGCTAATTTGTAACTATAACGTCCCTGAAACCTATGGTTTTTTCAGTGAATTTCAAAGGTTTTTTAAATGCTAATTTGTAACTATAACATGTCTGAAACCTACAGTTTTTTCAGTGAATTTCAAAGGATTTGTAAATGACAATTTTTAAATGTATTAATTGTTATATAAATTTTTTTCATACTGATTTCCAAATTTTTTAGAAACAATTTTTTTGACATATTTTATTTTTTAAATTACATTGTAATTACATTATACATTACATTACAAAAAATACTTTCTCAGAATGAATTACTTTAGTTTAATTACTTTGCACATAGGCAATAGACTTTTAAGTACAGTAGTTACAGTTGTTGCAATGGGCAACACATTTTCAAACACAATGCAACATTCAGCTCAATGTGAATTTCTAGTTAAATGCAATTAGTTACTTTATGGATTACTTTTCTAACCACATTACTGGATCCTAGATTCAGTCCTGGGACATCTCCTGTAAACAGTTGAGTAAAAGCGTTTTGGTTACAGTCGTGATTTTTAAGGAATATTATTGTACTTTAAAAGTTCACACTTAGAAACTTTTTCTCATAGAATCACCAATGTTATCCTATGGAAGGAAATTCACTTAGAAGTTAAAAACTGTTATCGTTACTTTTTCTTACTCAGTGTTGGATCCTGGATCCAGCACTGGTGCATCTCCTGTAAACAGTTGAAAGAATGCGTTTAAGTCATACAGGCGATTTTTTAGGAATATTTGTAGTTTGTGAAAATCGACACTTTGAAACTTTTCTGCTGAAAACCATACAATGATATCCTATGGAAGGAAATTCAAGTTACTGGTAAGTACGGTTAAAATTACTTTTCAGGATCAGTACTGGGCTGAAAGATGCAGCACTGAGGTCTCTCCTGATAACAGGTTAGTAAATCGGAATTCGTATTTCGGCTTATTTTAGAGGAATATTTTAAAGTTCCAAAACTCCACACTTAGAAGAATTTCCAAGTGAAACCAGTCAATGTTAGCCTATGAAGGAAATTCAAGTTACCGGTAAGTACGGTTAAAATTACTTTTGAGGATCAGTACTGGGCTGAAAGATGCAGCACTGAGGTCTCTCCTGATAACAGGTGAGTAAATCGGAATTCGTATTTCGGCTGATTTTAGAGGAATATTTTAAAGTTCCAAAACTCCACACTTAGAAGAATTTCCAAGTGAAACCAGTCAATGTTAGCCTATGAAGGAAATTCAAGTTACCGGTAAGTACGGTTAAAATTACTTTTGAGGATCAGTACTGGGCTGAAAGATGCAGCACTGAGGTCTCTCCTGATAACAGGTGAGTAAATCGGAATTCGGATTTCGGCTGATTTTAGAGGAATATTTTAAAGTTCCAAAACTCCACACTTAGAAGAATTTCCAAGTGAAACCAGTCAATGTTAGCCTATGGAAGGAAATTCAAGTTACTGGTAAGTACGATTAAAATTACTTTTCAGGACCAGTACTGGGCTGAAAGATGCAGCACTGAGGTCTCTCCTGATAACAGGTGAGTAAATCAGAATTCGGATTTCGGCTGATTTTAGAGGAATATTTGTATGTTTCAAAAATCAACACTTAGAAACTTTTTCAGCAAAAAGCAGGCAATGATATCCTATGGAAGGAAATTCAAGTTACTGGTAAGTACGGTTAAAATTACTTTTGAGGATCAGTACTGGGCTGAAAGATGCAGCACTGAGGTCTCTCCTGATAACAGGTGAGTAAATCGGAATTCGTATTTCGGCTGATTTTAGAGGAATATTTTAAAGTTCCAAAACTCCACACTTAGAAGAATTTCCAAGTGAAACCAGTCAATGTTAGCCTATGAAGGAAATTCAAGTTACCGGTAAGTACGGTTAAAATTACTTTTGAGGATCAGTACTGGGCTGAAAGATGCAGCACTGAGGTCTCTCCTGATAACAGGTGAGTAAATCGGAATTCGTATTTCGGCTGATTTTAGAGGAATATTTTAAAGTTCCAAAACTCCACACTTAGAAGAATTTCCAAGTAAAACCAGTCAATGTTAGCCTATGAAGGAAATTCAAGTTACCGGTAAGTACGGTTAAAATTACTTTTCAGGACCAGTACTGGGCTGAAAGATGCAGCACTGAGGTCTCTCCTGATAACAGGTGAGTAAATCGGAATTCGGATTTCGGCTGATTTTAGAGGAATATTTTAAAGTTCCAAAACTCCACACTTAGAAGAATTTCCAAGTGAAACCAGTCAATGTTAGCCTAGGGAAGGAAATTCAAGTTACTGGTAAGTACGGTTAAAATTACTTTTGAGGATCAGTACTGGGCTGAAAGATGCAGCACTGAGGTCTCTCCTGATAACAGGTGAGTAAATCGGAATTCGTATTTCAGCTGATTTTAGAGGAATATTTTAAAGTTCCAAAACTCCACACTTAGAAGAATTTCCAAGTGAAACCAGTCAATGTTAGCCTATGGAAGGAAATTCAAGTTACTGGTAAGTACGATTAAAATTACTTTTCAGGACCAGTACTGGGCTGAAAGATGCAGCACTGAGGTCTCTCCTGATAACAGGTGAGTAAATCAGAATTCGGATTTCGGCTGATTTTAGAGGAATATTTGTATGTTTCAAAAATCAACACTTAGAAACTTTTTCAGCAAAAAGCAGGCAATGATATCCTATGGAAGGAAATTCAAGTTACTGGTAAGTACGGTTAAAATTACTTTTGAGGATCAGTACTGGGCTGAAAGATGCAGCACTGAGGTCTCTCCTGATAACAGGTGAGTAAATCGGAATTCGTATTTCGGCTGATTTTAGAGGAATATTTTAAAGTTCCAAAACTCCACACTTAGAAGAATTTCCAAGTGAAACCAGTCAATGTTAGCCTATGAAGGAAATTCAAGTTACCGGTAAGTACGGTTAAAATTACTTTTGAGGATCAGTACTGGGCTGAAAGATGCAGCACTGAGGTCTCTCCTGATAACAGGTGAGTAAATCGGAATTCGTATTTCGGCTGATTTTAGAGGAATATTTTAAAGTTCCAAAACTCCACACTTAGAAGAATTTCCAAGTAAAACCAGTCAATGTTAGCCTATGAAGGAAATTCAAGTTACCGGTAAGTACGGTTAAAATTACTTTTCAGGACCAGTACTGGGCTGAAAGATGCAGCACTGAGGTCTCTCCTGATAACAGGTGAGTAAATCGGAATTCGGATTTCGGCTGATTTTAGAGGAATATTTTAAAGTTCCAAAACTCCACACTTAGAAGAATTTCCAAGTGAAACCAGTCAATGTTAGCCTAGGGAAGGAAATTCAAGTTACTGGTAAGTACGGTTAAAATTACTTTTGAGGATCAGTACTGGGCTGAAAGATGCAGCACTGAGGTCTCTCCTGATAACAGGTGAGTAAATCGGAATTCGTATTTCGGCTGATTTTAGAGGAATATTTTAAAGTTCCAAAACTCCACACTTAGAAGAATTTCCAAGTGAAACCAGTCAATGTTAGCCTATCGAAGGAAATTCAAGTTACTGGTAAGTACGATTAAAATTACTTTTCAGGACCAGTACTGGGCTGAAAGATGCAGCACTGAGGTCTCTCCTGATAACAGGTGAGTAAATCAGAATTCGGATTTCGGCTGATTTTAGAGGAATATTTGTATGTTTCAAAAATCAACACTTAGAAACTTTTTCAGCAAAAAGCAGGCAATGATATCCTATGGAAGGAAATTCAAGTTACCGGTAAGTACGGTTAAAATTACTTTTGAGGATCAGTACTGGGCTGAAAGATGCAGCACTGAGGTCTCTCCTGATAACAGGTGAGTAAATCGGAATTCGTATTTCGGCTGATTTTAGAGGAATATTTTAAAGTTCCAAAACTCCACACTTAGAAGAATTTCCAAGTGAAACCAGTCAATGTTAGCCTATGAAGGAAATTCAAGTTACCGGTAAGTACGGTTAAAATTACTTTTCAGGACCAGTACTGGGCTTGAAAGATGCAGCACTCAGGTCTCTCCTGATAACAGGTGAGTAAATCGGAATTCGGATTTCGGCTGATTTTAGAGGAATATTTTAAAGTTCCAAAACTCCACACTTAGAAGAATTTCCAAGTGAAACCAGTCAATGTTAGCCTATGGAAGGAAATTCAAGTTACTGGTAAGTACGGTTAAAATTACTTTTGAGGATCAGTACTGGGCTGAAAGATGCAGCACTGAGGTCTCTCCTGATAACAGGTGAGTAAATCAGAATTCGGATTTCGGCTGATTTTAGAGGAATATTTGCACAATGGTGAAGGGAGGGGCGGGGCCTGAGGTAACATCTGTGCAAACGCGCCCCGTGGCGCGTTTTAAGTTGAGGATTAAGTCCCCTTGAATCATGAGGGTCCCTACGGGCCAGCTAGCCCACCAGGAACCTCCAGTATGCGCCAGGGGCTGCGTTGCAGAGACATGTACAGAGGCCACACCCCTTTTACACCTCTCTGCAACGCAGCTCTGTGGCGCTTTCTGGACGTACCTGTTGGGCTAGTTGGCCCCAGAGACCCTCAGGATTGAAGGGGATTTAATTCCCCATCTTAAAATGAGCCACGGGGCCTGTTTGCACACATGTCACCTGAAGCCCCGCCCCCTCCCTTCACCACTGTGCAAACGCGCCCCGTGGCGCGTTTTAAGTCGGGGATTAACTCCCTTGAATCCTGAGGGTCCCTGGGGTGCAACTAGCCCACCATATACCTCCAAAAAGCGCCACAGAGCTGCGTTGCAGAGAGGTGTAAAGGGGCGTGGCCTCTGTACACCTCTCTGCAAGGCAGCCCCTGGCGCATACTGGAGGTTCCTGGTGGGCTAGTTGGCCTCAGGGACCCCAGTATTCAAGGGGAATTCGTTCCCCCTCTGCAAACGCGCCAGGGCGCGTTTGCAGAGTGGTGAAGGAAGGGGCGGGGCCTGCGGGCCCGATCGTTTTTGTTTTGTTTTTTTTCCCCTGAAGGGGGCTGTGTGGCCCCCTTCCTTTTTCTTATTTTTAGGCCCTGGGGACCCCATCCCCCAGGGCCTTACCCCCTTTTTTTATTAAAATAAAATAAAAAAAAACGGGAAGGGGGCCGCGTGGCCCCCCTTCCCTGGGCCTGTATTGGCCCGGGGACCCCATCCCCGGGGCATGGCCTCTTTTGTTTTTATTTGGAGGGGGCTGCGTGGCCCCCTCCTCCAGGCCATTTAAGGCCCGGGGACCCCATCCCCGGGGCCGACCTTGCACTTTTTTTTTTTTTCTTTTTTTTTACTTTGGGGAGGGAGGCTGCGTGGCCCCCTCTGTGGCCACTATGGCCCCGGGGACCCCATCCCCCGGGGCCTGGCCTCTCGTTGGGGACTGTGGGGGGTCCCCAAACCCCCCACAGTCCCGCCGGCTCCCCGTGTCCTACGGGAGCCAGCATTGCTTTTACACATGGGGAGCTGCTAAGATGCAGCTCCCCATGTGGAAAAGCAATTGGCTTTGGATATTGGAAGAGAGAGCAGGTTTCCTGCTCTCTCTTCCAATATCCAAAGCAAGTTTGCAATGACAGGACGGGAGCCGCGAGGCTCCCGTCCTGTCATTGCAAACAGCAGTGTCCCGGGGGTAGGCACCCCGGGACACTGCAGGAGCCGGCCCTGGGGGTGGCGGTCCCCAGGGCCATCAAGGGCTCCAGGAGGGGGCCGCGCGGCCCCCTCCTACATCAGCACAGCCCCGGGGAGGTGGTGGTCACCGGGGCTTGGGGTCCAAAACGGACCCCCATTTTAATTTTTCTTAGTGCCCTGGGGAGGTGGTGGTCCCGGGGCGTGTGGGGGGCTGGAGCCCCCACACAGGTTTTAATTTTAAAAAGAAGCCCCGGGAGGTGGTGGTCCCCGGGGCTGCGGGAGGGCTCAGAGCCCTCCCGCTTCATTCTACATAAAGCCCCGGGGGGTGGTGGTCCCCGGGGCTTGGGGGCCCTAGAGGCCCCCACACATAAAATTAACCCCCCAGCATGCCCCCGGGACTTGGCCCACCCGGGGCAAGTGACTATCGAAGCGCGGAGACCGCGCTTCGATTTTTCGGCAGGGTTCGCGCTCCTGAGCGCATCCTGCCGATTTAAAAAAATATATATTTTTTTGCCCAGGGGGTCCTTGTGGGACCCCCTGAGCAGACCTAGGGGTCAGGGTGTTTCTACCCTGCCCCCTTTGTGCGCTTTGCGCACTTGTTTCTGTCCCTCGGTTCTACCGAGGGACAAAATGGCTGCCAACATTTCCTGAATCGGAATGTTGACAGCCAGCTGACAACCAATTAACATGCAGCTCGTGCTCGGGAGGATCCGCGGCCCTTGATATCACTATCTTTTTACTTTTGATTTTCTCAGCAACTACTGAGACGGATTTACACCATTTAACAAAAGGGTTCTTTCTGAACCAAGAACTACCTCTTTGCCAAATTTGGTGTAATTCCGTTCAGCAGTTCAGGCTGTAGCCGTGTCTAAAGTTTCCTATGGAAAATTGCATGGGGAAAACGCGTTTTGGGACCCCCTTTTTCTCGGCCCCTGCTTGACGAATCCCCGAGACTTTCAAGGTAGGAGCGGACCGGAGCGGGCCATAAAGTTTGAAAATTTTGCGAAGATACGTCAACCGGCAAGAGAGTTATTTCAAATAGAATGTCGCGGATTTCCTATGGATAATAGGTTGTAACTATAACTATCTACTGGCGACCGCCAGTAGATAATATATATATATATATATATATATATCCTTGAAACTCCAACCTTCCCCGGAACTCACAGGAACAGGAACAGGAGCACGGACCACAGAGTAAGTGCAGATTTTTTAGTTTATTTCATCACCAAATTCACCATCAGCATGACGCGTTTCGACCCCGGAGGGCCTTGATCACATGACACGAAACACAGTACATGGTTGGTTTAAATACCCTAGTGCAACATTTCCTGTCGTTTTCTCTGTTTTTTTCTTTTTCTCATTACATTTTTTTAAAATTTAAAGTGGCAAGTGCCTGAGCAGAAGTTTTGCAAAGTACCGCATAAATATATACAGAATCAATTTGTTATTTTGTTAAGTGCCATCCGGAATTTTGACCTGTGGCATAAATGGATTGTATAACATTCAGGTTTTAATACCCATTCCATGGACTGATGGAAAAATGATACAAGATAGATCCAGCCATGCCATTGCTAGCCACAGTGTTATATGTAAGTATAGAATTTGATATATATAAATAAATAAATATAAATAGATAAATATAAATATAAATATAACCTTATTAAAAGCATTGCTAAAAACTATAAATAGTTCCATCATCATATGCTTTTCTAAAAGTGGCAACGCACATCCAAAGTACTGCTACAATATACATATATACTTCAAAAACCCATTGTATTTAAAGTGCTGATGCATAATACAGTACTTAAGAGAATTTGTCAAAAATATGTTGACATATACTTGAAAGTGCTATTGTGACTGGCTAGATAAAGTGCAAATGCCTAGTTCATCTTTCGTCCAATGCAACTAATAAGCTTTTGGTTTTACTACTGCTCGGACCTCAATTTTGTGCAAAATAAATAATATAGTTACAAACAACATCTACTTGATATGTGCCCAATTAAAACCCCTTAATAAAAGCGTGTAAAGGTGTGTGTGCAAGAAATATTAAAAGTCAGCGGCTGTTTGAATCCTGATGGTTTCAATGTACCTATCAGGAAAATTTCTAAGATTAAATCTATTTGATTATTAAATGTTAGATGTTATAAAGCTTCCAAGCATATGCTAAGGTTTTATCACTCAATATCCCTGTCACATTTAGAGGCACGTGTAAAGTTCCTCTGTTACGTTAAGGCCCCCAGGGGCCTAAGTATCGAGATCAATTATGTAGCGGGTTTCCAGTTGCCTTAACATTTGCTCCCTATCACCTCCTCTTTTGTTGGGGGGGATGGCATCCAATAAATAGTATTTAAGATATTTGGGATTAGCATTATGCGCTTCACCAAAGTGTCGTGCCACGGGATATGCTGTGTCTTTGTTCTTAATTGCCCTGATGTGCTGGAGTATCCTCTTGTGCCCTTGTAGTATTGTGCTGCCTACATATCGTAGGGCACAGGGACACTCCAGCACATAAACCACATGGTCAGACTTACAGGTAAGGGCTTTGTTAATTTCCCTTTCTTGTTCACTAAATGGGGTACTGTAGGTGGTCTTTTTGGTACCATGTTGGCACGCTTTACACGTTTTACATGGAAAGAAGCCTTTCCTTTGGGTTAGCCATGTGCCCCCTGATGGAGTGAAGGGTCATTGCGTACTAGAACATCTTTCATAGATGATGCCCTACTGTATGTGATGGCAGGGTTTTTTGGGAGTAGGTGACCAATCACTGGATCATCTCGAATAATGGGCCAATTTCTTTTGATAATATTTCTAATGACCTTTTCCTGTCTGTTATATTCGAGAATGAATCTAAATGTGGAGGTGTCTTCAGTGTCCGTATCAGTAATCTTGAGAGATTTATTAACAAGACTCTCTCTGGACACTGTATTACTTTTATTAATCGCGCTATCAATGCAGTTATGTGTGTAGCCTCTAGCAAGAAACCTCTCCTTGCTGGCCTGTTGGGCTAGTTTGAGTTCGTCCTCCCGACTGCAGATACGTTTGATGCGAAGCATCTCCCCATAAGGTATGCTATGTATCAAATGCTGGGGATGGGCACTGCCTGCATGTAGTACTGCGTTATCTGCAGTCTATTTTCTATGTAACTTTGTTTCCATATGGCCATCTCTGATGTAAACTTGTACATCCAAGAAATTTACAGTGGTGGGACTAATGGAGGCTGCAAAATGTAGGTTGAGGCTGTTTATATTCAATTCATTTACAAATTGTTTTGCTTCATTGATGGAACTTTGCCAAATAATAAAAAGATCATCTATAAATCTTAGCCATTTCTTGACCTTGTTAAAGGTAACGGCATGCTCATTTTGTAAAACCAGCTCCTCCCACCAGCCCATGTGTAAGCAAGCATAGCTGGGGGAGAAGCTGGCTCCCATCGCTACACCATGTTGTTGTAAATACAACACATTCTGAAATAGAAAAATATTATTATTTAGACAAAAGTCCACCATATTGGTAAGCATTTTGTTGTGTTCTACGCAGTTGGATGGTCTTTTGGCCAGGTAATGGTTCAGTGCCTTCACCCCGTCATGGTGGTGGATGGAAGTGTAGAGTGAGGTAACGTCCATTGCAATGAGTAAATAGTCGCTTTGCCATTCCACATTTTGGATCTTGGAAAGAAAATTGCCAGTGTCTTTCATATAGGAAGGCAGATTTTGAACAAATTCTTGAAGGTAATAGTCCACATATTGTGAGGTCCTTTCCAAAAGGCTGTTCCGGGCAGAAATTATAGGCCTGCCAGGTGGCTTTGCAGGGTTCTTATGTATTTTCGGTATGAAATATAACACTGGGGTTACTGGCTTGTTGTTACGTAGAAACTTATATTCCTGAATGGATAGTAAACCTGCATTTTTCCATGCTACTAGTCTCATGTAGTAATCGTTATAAATGCATTTAAGTTTGAGATGGTCGCTGCGGTGATAGCAGTTTCTATCTAATAGTTGACTCGTTGCCTCCTTTACATAGTCGCTCTTTTTCCATAGGACAACATTTCCACCCTTGTCAGCATTGCGGATGACTATGTCATTGTTATTTTTTAATTATTTTTTAATTTGTTCATTAGCGCATGGTATTTAAGTTCATCTTTGTTGGAACGACGTCTTACATTCTTCTGCACTCGATGGTTAAGCCGCTTTATGCCTATGATCAATTGTTCTTGAAAGATTTCAATTGAATCCCTTGTAGTGATGGGATTGAAGGTGGACCTTGGTTTAAAAGGGGTCATCCCTGGAGCTAGTCGGACTGGAGTCTGAGCTGGAGTACTAATCCTTTCACTGATTTGTGTTACAGTCACGTTTTCATTTGCCAGTTCCTGTAGTTCAGTCAGTAAGGGCATGTCAGAGGCGGTTAAGTTGCAACATGGAGGACTCGCTGTTAGGGGTTCTTTTTCATCCAAATTGTGTTGCCGTCATTGTTGGTACCGCGTTGGAGGAAGTATTTCTTCAGTTTTAATTTCCTGATACTATATATATATATATTCACTGAAAAAACCACTGGTTTCAGGGACGTTATAGTTAGTTGGACATTTCACTCGTACAAAACCAGAGAAATCCGGCCGTTATAGGTAGTTGAGCTAACTATAACTCGCGCCCCCGCAATGCACTGCTGATGACGTCACATATTACATCTTTCATGACATGGTCAGTGACATCACTGATGACATCACTGATGACATCTCAAATGACATCACTGATGACATCACTGATGACATCTCAAATGACATCACTGATGACATCATCCAGTGACTATGTGTTTCTGTAAAGTTTAAATATGTTTTATATATATATGCCAAGGTGTATTGAAGAATGAGTGGGTATATAAGTGTCTGAATGGATGATTTAGTAGGTGCGTGACTGACTGTATAAGTGAGTGATTAAACGTGTCTTACTGAATGCATGGGTTAGTGATTAAACTGTGTGAATGTCTGTATCGGTCTGTCAGTTGGTGTGTAAGCGGCTGCATGGGTTGGTGAGTAGCTACATGAGTGTCTATATGGGTTATTGATTAGTTGTCTGAGTATCTGTATGGTTGCCTGAGTGTCTGTGTGGGTGGGTGTGACTCTGTGCATAGATGTGTGAATGGGTGATTCACTGGGTGTATGGGTTCAAGAGTGCATCTGTGAAGGGCGGCATGGTGGGTGAGTGTGTGTATGGGTGTGTTGGTGAGTGAATGGATGTCTCAGTGGTACATGTGTGAGTAACTACATATGTGAAAGGCAGTATATGTGAGTGTTGGAGTATATAAATTACTATATGTGAGAGTGAGTTATTGTGAGAGTGGCTGTATAGATGAGTGTGTGCTTGTATCAGTGATTGTATAAGAGAGTAAGTATGTGTTAGTATCTTTATGAATAAGTGAGGTGGTGTGTGTATAACTGTATAGGTGAGTAAATGGGAATGTGATTGATTCTTTGCATGACTGTATAGGTGTGTGAGTAACTCTATGGATGACTGGCTGTGTGTGAGTGTCTGTATAGGTGCATGAGTGCAAATGATAGTGCTGTATTGATGAGTGACTGCATGTATGAGTGACTGTATGGGTGAATGAGTGGCTGTGTGTGTAGACCTAGGAATCAGTGAGTGGGTATGTAGTAACTGGTATTGGTGTTGCTATGGTTTCGAAAATGGTAGTCTGTATCTTAGAGTGGGTGTATAAATATTTGTATTATGGTGTGAGGAGGTGCATCAGATTATCACATGGATGATGTCATCAGTGATATCACTGACCATGTCATGAATAATGTAATATGTGAGGTCATCAGCAGTGCATTGCGGGGGTGCGAGTTATAGTTAGCTCATCTAACTATAACGGCTGAATTTCTCTGGTTTTGTATGAGTGAAATGTCCAACTAACTACAACACCCCTGAAACCTGTGGTTTTTTCAGTGAATTTCTAAGGTTTTTTAAATGCTCATTTCTAACTATAACGTCCCTGAAACCTATGGTTTTTTCAGTGAATTTCTAAGGTTTGTTAAATGCTAATTTCTAACTATGCCTATAGAGGTAGGACATGTGCAGAAAGAGGAAGAAAGGCGCAGAAAGAAGCAAGAGAAATGCAGAAAGAGGCAACAGAAGTCCAGAAAGGTGCAGAAAGAAGCAAGAGATATGCAGAAAGAACCAACAGAGGCGCAGAAAGAGGCCTTGTTGCAAAGTCATCCTGTGCCCTCAGCACCCCCCAACTTTTTGCTGACTGGTACTGGTGGAAACTGACTCTGACTGACCCTGGGCTCTGCCTAACCAGGCCCAGAGCCAGTGCTATGCTGAAAGACACTTAGAATACAGTGAAAACACCTACATACACTAGGGTACACTATGGGATGTGGGTACCCCTGTGATTGGCATGACCTCCTCTGTAAAGCCCAAGTACATAATAGGGCAGGGGGATTAAAGCTACCTCTAAGTCCCTAGCAAATAATAGGGCATGGCAGTTTAGAGGCCAGCAGCACTTTTCTGCACTTGCATGTGTGCACTGCTGAGCCTGAGGTCAGTTTAAAAGTAGCCCTGTGTGTGCGCAGAAAGAGGCGAGAGAAGTGCAGAAAGAGGAAAGAGGGTGCAGAAAGAGGAAAGAGGGGTGCAGTAAGAGGCAAGAGGGGTACAGAAAGAAGCAAGTGAGGTGCAGAAAGAGGCAACAGAGGTGCAGAAAGATGCAAGAGAGGTGCAGAAACAAGCAAGAGAAGTGCAGAAAGAGGCAAGAGAATTGCTGAAAGAAGCAACAGAGGTGTAGAAAGAAGCAAGAGAAGTGCAGAAAGAGGCAAGTGAGGTAAAGAAAGAGGCAAGAGAGGTGCAAAAAAGGGAAGAAGGGTGCAGAAAGAAACAAAAGAAGTGCAGAAAGAAGGAACAGACGTGCAAAAAGAGGGAAGAGGGGTGCAGAAAGAGGCATGAGGGGTGCAGAAAGAAGCAAGAGATGTGCAGAAAGAAATAAAAGAAGTGCAGAAAGAAGAAACAGAGGTGCAGAAAGAGGGAAGAGGGGTGGATAAAGAGGCAAGGGGGTGTAGAAAGAGAGAAGAGGGGTGGAGAAAGAGGCAAGGGGGTGTAGAAAGAAGCAAGAGAGCTGTAGAAACAAACGAAGTGCAGAAATAAAGGAACAGAGGTGCAAAGAGAGGCAAGAAAGGTGTAGAAAGAGGGAAAAGGGATACAGAAAGGGGCACAAGGGGTGCAGAAAGAAGCAAGAGAAGTGCATAAAGAAGCAACTGAGGTGTAGAAAGAGGGAAGAGGGGTGCAGAAAGGGGCAAGAGACGTGCAGAAAGAAGTAACAGAGATGCAGAAAGAGGGGTGGAGAAAGAGGCAAGAGGGAAGCAGAGAGAAGCAAGAGAGGTGCAGAAAGAAACAAAAGAAGTGCAGAAACAAGGAACAGATGTGCAGAAAGAGGCAGGAGGGGAGCAGAAAAAGGGAAGAGGGGTGCAGAAAGAAGGGACAGAGGTGCAGAAAGAAGCAAGAGGAGTGCAGAAAGAAGCATCAGAGGTGCAGAAAGAGGGATGAGGGGTGGAAAAAGAGGCAAGAGAACTGCAGAAAGAAGCAACAGAGATGCAAAAAGGGGGAACAGCGGTGGAGAATGTGGCGAGAGTGGTGCAGAAGGAAGCAAGAGAGGTGCAGAAAGAAACAAAAGAAGAGCGGAAAGAAGGAACAGGGGTGCAGAAAGAGTCAAGAGGGGTGCAGAAAGAGGGAACAGGGGTGCAGAAAGAAGCATGAGTGGTGCAGGATGAAGCAAGAGAGGTGCAGAAAGAAGCAAGAGTAGTGCAGAAAGATGCAAAAGAAGTGCAGAAAGAGGCAAGAGGGGTGCAAAAAGAGGGAAGAGGGTGCCGAAAGTGTCACGAGGGGTGCAGAAAGAAGCAACAGAGGTACAGAAAGAAGCAACAGAGGTGCAGAAAGAGGGAAGAGGGATGGAGAAAGAGACAAGAGAGGTACAGAAAAAAGCAACAGAGGTGCAGAAAGAGGGAAGAGGGATGGAGAAAGAGGCAAGAGGGGTGCAGAAAGAGGCAAGAGAAGTGCAGAAAGAGGCAAGTGAGGTGCAGAAAGAGGAAAAAGAGGTGCAGAAAATGACAAGAGAACTGCAGAAAGAGGCAAGAGGGATGCAAATAAGGGAAGAAGGGTACAGAAAGAAACAAGAGAGGTGCAGAAAGAGGAAAGAGGGTTGCAGAAAGAGGCAAGAGGGGTACAGAAAGAAGCAAGTGAGGTGTAGAAAGAGGCAACGGAGGTGCAGAAAGATGCAAGAGAGGTGCAGAAACAAGCAAGAGAAGGGCAGAAAGAGGCAAGAGAATTGCTGAAGGAAGCAACAGAGGTGTAGAAAGAAGAGAAGTGCAGAAAGAGGCAAGTGAGGTGCAGAAAGAGGAAAAGAGGTGCAGAAAATGACAAGAGAACTGCAGAAAGAGGCAAGAGGGATGCAAAAAGGGAAGAAGGGTGCAGAAAGAAACAAAAGAAGTACAGAAAGAAGGAACAGAGGTGCAAAAAGAGGGAAGAGGGGTGCAGAAAGAGGCACGAGGGGTGCAGAAAGAAGCAAGAGATGTGCAGAAAGAAACAAAAGAAGTGCAGAAAGAAGGAACAGAGGTGCAGAAAGAGGCAACAGGGGTGCAGAAAGAGGGAAGAGGGGTGGAGAAAGAGGCAAGGGGTATAGAAAGAAGCACGAGAGTTGTAGAAAAAAACAAAAGAAGTGCAGAAAGAAGGAACAGAGGTGCAGAGAGAGGCAAGAAAGGTACAGAAAGAGGGAAAAGGGGTGCAGAAAGAGGCAAAAGGGGTGCAGAAAGAAGCAAGAGAAGTGCAGAAAGAAGCAACAGAGGTGCAGAAAGAGGGAAGAGGGGTGCAGAAAGGGGCAAGAGAAGTACAGAAAGAAGTTACAGAGATGCAGAAAGAGGGTGGAGAAAGAGGCAAGAGGGATACAGAAAGAAGCAAGAGAGTTGCATAAAGAAACCAAAGAAGTGCAGAAAGTAGGAACAGAGGTGCGTAAAGAGGGGAGCAGAAAGAGGGAAAAGGGGTGCAGAAAGAGGCACAAGGGTTGCAGAAAGAAGGGACAGAGGTGCAGAAAGAGGGATGAGGGGTGGAAAAAGAGGCAAGAGAAGAGCAGAAAGAAGCAACAGAGATGGAAAAAGGGGGAACAGGGGTGGAGAAAGTGGCAAAAGGGACGCAGAAAGAAGCAAGAGAGGTGCAGAAAGAAGCAGCAGAGGTGCAGAAAGAGGGTAGAGGGATGGAAAAAGAGGCAAGAGGGGTGCAGAAAGAAGCAAGATAGGTGCAGAAAGTAAAAAAAGAAGAGCAGAAAGAAGGAACAGAGGTGCAGAAAGAGGCAAGAGGAGTGCAGAAAGAGAAGAGGGGTGCAGAAAGAGGCACAAGGGGTGCAGAAAGAAGCAAGAGAGGTACAGAAAGAGGCAATATAAGTGCAGAAAGAAGCAACAGAGATGCAGAAAGAGGGAAGAGGGCTGGAGAAAGAGGCAAGAGAAGTGCAGAAAGAAGCAACAGACATGCAGAAAGGGGGAAGAGGGGTGGAGAAAGAGGCAAGAGGGGTGCAGAAAGAAGCAAGAGAGGTGCAGAAAGAAACAAAAGAAGTGCAGAAAGAAGGAACAGAGGTGCAGAAAGAGGCAGGAGGACTGCAGAAAGAGGGAAGAGGGGTGAAGAAAGAGGCAAGAGATGTGCAGAAAGAGGCAAGAGAAGTGCAGAAAAAGAAAGAAAGGTGCAGAAAGAAGCAACAGAAATGCAGAAAGAGGCAAGAGAGGCGCAGAAAGAAGCAAGAGTGGCTTGCACATCATTAGTGCCAATTTAACACCCACTTTTAGCAATAAGTGACAGGTGACCATTCTTGGTTTACAAAGGACCTTCCACCACACTGTAACATTTGTTGCTGCATTTTTGGTAACGTTTGAGCTGTTTGAGCTAGAAACAAGGATTTTTTTGTTCAAATATGCAGATTAGCAACAGAATAAACAGTGATGTGGAGGAACAAATATTCCAAAAGTAATTTTAGGGTACATTAAATTACTCCTATACTGCTCTCCTCTGCTATTTGCGTTATATATCAACCCGTTCCTAAACCTATTGGAACAAATGCTCAATACCCAACCATCAGAGTCCAGGCAGGAACGGGTTGAAATACTAGCATACGCAGACGATATAGCGATAGTCTCGCCAGATCCCGCCACCACATTGGCAGAGACGGAACAACTGGCATTAATATATGGGAGGAGCTCAGGCTATAAACTTAATCTGGCCAAGACACAGATTATATGTACAGATCAAATACATCTTAATGATCCTAGAGTCATGGAGGAGGCTATATATTTGGGGGTGTGACTGAATTCATGTCTTGACTCAATGGTGGTATCTAACTGGGACCCTCTGCTGCGTAAGATCAAAAAGGAATTAGATAGGATGGAAGGCCTTCAATTGTCAATGATGGGAAGATGCAATGTCCTAAAAATGAACATTCTACCTAAGGTCCTTTATCTTTTTAGGGCAGTTCCACTAGAATTTACAAGGAAACAGATTCAAAAACTGCAATCCATCTGCAGCAGCTTTCTGTGGGCACAGGGGAAACCCCGCCGAGCTTTGAAATTTAAGACCCTTCTGCGAGAACGAGGGGGCTGGCAGTCCCTAACTTTCAGTTTTACTATTGGGCGTGCTTATTACAATATATGGGAATTTTATTAGTTGGGGTTAAAGACGAAAGCATAGAAGATATACCACATATTTTTCAGCTGCTACTAGGCTCTACAACAGAGAAAACTTTTTTTAAGATCCTTGAGCCCAGTTACTACAAAAAAACCCGCTTTAAGATGCTTCAGGCCGCTCACAAGGCCTGGCTTCAGATCAGGCGACATCTAAAGATTGGCAGGATTAATTACTATACCCCAACTGACGCCCCAGGTTTACTTCCTCCAATTTTTTTGGATAGCATCATGAACAGATGGAGAAGTAAAGGAATTCTGACGCTAGGAAACCTAGTAGATAGTGATGGTATTAGGACATACACTTCATTAATGGCTAAATATGATCTCCCTAAAACAGACTTTTTTAAATATCTACAGGTCCGAGACTATTTAATTAAAAGAGGGGATGCTCCACGTTTAGCACAGAAAAATAATCTATTAGAAGTGGTGAAGGGGTTGGGGAAGATTGGTAATATATATCAAGCACTTATTGAAATACAAAAGGACGACGTGAAGGCACAAAATAGTAAATGGAATATCAGGCTGTCATTAGAGGGCAATATCTTGCAAGAGTCTATTGCACTAGCGGAAAAACTTTTAATATCTCCCAATCTCAAAACACAGCAATATAAAACTATGTTTAATTTGTATTATACACCGGCAAAAATAGCGCGTTGGGGGGGGATAAGTGAGGATAAGTGTTCCCGGTGTGGAAGGGATCAGGCAGATATAGTGCACATGTTTGCTACATGCCCAGAATTAAAACAACTAATTAATAGGATGCAGACCTTTTTGACGGAAATCACAGGGGCGCAGATTGAGATAACCCCAACAGTTATGATGATGGGGGTGTTGGAGGATGCCGCGTTAATACAGGGAATGTATACATTCAGATATTTAGTATATATCGCTGTTGCTGTGGCAAGATTGTATATAGCATCACTGTGGCATCAGAGAGAACCCCCTACTTTCGAGATGTGGAGAGGAAGGTTGTTTGCCATATGCAAACTCGAAACTAGTCTTTACGCCATCAAAGGACTACAGAAACGAAGATTGGGTGTTAAAATTTGGGGGGCTCTGACAGAAATTTTGACACCCGAAACACAAGAAAACTAAAAATCAAATGTAGCCATTTTTAGAAGGTATCAATCTTGCTTGTGTTGTATAAATTTCCGGCTCTGTTATTTTTTAACGGTATGTGTATTGTTTCTGAATACACAATGCTACTTTACCATATACCCTCCTGTTTATGCTTTTCTGGCTTAATGTATATGTTTTTTGTAAAATAACTACTGGCTCAAAAAAAAAAGAATAAACAGTGATATGGAGGAACAAATATTCCAAAAGTAATTTTAGGGTACATTAAATTACTCCTATATTATGGTACGCTGTCCCATCTTATTAATATATACTTCAACAAAGTCACATACCAACGCTTATTCCTGGTCGTAACCAATATTCATTTCTTTTAATTATTTGTCAGGTTAAGACCATATGATCATTTTTCTTAATGAATTCTCCATTCAATCAACATAGAAAGACAAAATACAACATGAACACAAATACATACATGGTTATACAAAAAATTGTTACCTAACCCCCTAATTACAATGAAAGTGTCCGCTTTCACAGTTCAATGCGGTCCGCTGTGAGGTAATCCTTTGCACACTAGAGGTACCCTATCCACCTCTATATCCTTTTCTCGGTGTGCATGTTCATTTATAACAGTGTACCATAATATAGGAGTAATTTAAGGTACCCTATTATTACTTTTGGAATATTTGTTCCTCCACATCACTGTTTATTCTGTTGATATTTACTGCCCAGACAGTGGAGGATTATTTGGGCAAAACTCCTGGGAATTTATGTGATCAAATCTGCAGATTAGGCAGCAGATGATGGATTATGTGGCTAATGCGGAACATGTATAATTGTGCGAAAGTTGGTGCAGCCAAAAAGTCGCATAATTCCAATGGCCCTGCTCATACCTCTGAATAGGTCCAGAAGTGCTCCTCAGTGATTCCTTCTTTTTTTTTTGTCTCATTGAGTTGATAGTTTTTTTTTTTTTATTGATTTTTCACAAATTGTAAACATGGTTACAGTGCAGTATAGGGTATGACCCATTGAAAGTAAATACAAGTCCAGTTGCAGACATCGATATACAAGGTTAACATTGAGTACAATACATCCGCCCTACAGGGATCAGAAAGCTTGCATATTAAGATTACAAATCCTGCTGTGTCCCAGCTGTCCTGGGTGTACCCTTGTCCGTCCCATCCACTGCAGGAGCGTGTTGTGCCAGTGTTGAAGTGCCACCAGTGTCCCGCAATTCCCGCACGTAGGAATGGAATGTTTGTCATATGTCTAGGGGCCTAGCAGTGGGTGGTTGTAACTAGGCATAAGTGTCACTGTTAGTGTTGCAATATGTCATACTGCGCAGCCATGAGCGTACAGTGGGCATGTGTTTACTAACCCAATTAATAGCCACTTCGCGTTTGGCGATAAGCAGTGCAATGGCGACAAACCATTGTTTGGGTTTGGGGAGGTCATGTGTGTACCCAAGCAACGCCATTTGTGGCGTGGGTGTAATCACCATTTCTATCATTCGGGAAATTTCCCCAAATATTGCTGTCCAGTAGCCCATAATTTTAGTGCATGTCCACATGATGTGTGCATGTGTGCAAAGTCAGCATCTGGAGTGCGGCATTTTGGGCAGGAAAGTGATCGGGATGGGTCGATACGGTGTAGTGCGCTAGGTGTCTTATATGCTCTCCAAAGAAATTTAAAGTGCAGCAGCTTGTGAAGGTGGTTGGGAGAGACTCAGCATATTTGTGTGCAACATCTACCCCATTGTATATCCGTAATAGGATGGCCAAGGTCCCACTCACAAGCCGCGCGCACCCCAGCATCCCGGGACGGCAGCAGGGCCACCACGGCTTTATATATTCTGGCCATAAGGTGCATCCCGTTCCCTCCTTTGATGATGCCTGTCAGGATTGGGAATTCATGGGGTTCTAATGGATGCAAAACCAAAGGGGATGATGGACGGAGTGTTGAACATTGCAAGCACTCACCCCCAGTCAACTGATCTGGATTTAATCCATCATCATTCTTTAGCTCACTCCGCCACCCCAGTTCAGACATGGCCATATGCAAATCAGTCTGACCCTGTGCCTCATGGGAACAGTCCAGCCCGAACTGCCAAGCCATGTCTTCCCTGGACCGGAAACAAGCATCCTGGGACCAGTTTCGGGTTCATAACCCTCATAAGCCAGGCTATCTTGAATCCAGTGGCAAAGTGAGCAAGGGACCCAGTCTGGGCATACCCTGCCAACTTAGGGCGAACTTAGCAAAACCAAAGGGGATGATGGACGGAGTGTTGAACATTGCAAGCACTCACCCCCAGTCAACTGACCTGGGTTTAATCCATCATCATTCTTTAGCTCACTCCGCCACTCCAGTTCAGACATGGCCATATGCAAATCAGTCTGACCCTGTGCCTCATGGGAACAGTCCAGCTCGAACTGCCAAGCCATGTCTTCCCTGGACCGGAAACAAGCATCTTGGGACCGGTTTCGGGATCATAACCCTCATCAGCCAGGCTATCTTGAATCCAGTGGCAAAGTGAGCAAGGGACCCACGTCTGGGCATACCCTGCCAATTTAGGGCAAACTTAGCAAAACCAAAGGGGATGACAGACGGAGTGTTGAACATTGCAAGCACTCACCCCCAGTCAACTGATCTGGGTTTAATCCATCATCATTCTTTAGCTCACTCCGCCACCCCAGTTCAGACATGGCCATATGCAAATCAGTCTGACCCTGTGCCTCGTAGAAACAGTCCAGCCCAAACTGCCAAGCCATGTCTTCCCTGGACCAGAAACAAGCATCCTGGGACCGGTTTCGGGTTCATAACCCTCATCAGCCAGGCTATCTTGAATCCAGTGGCAAAGTGAGCAAGGGACCCACGTCTGGGCATACCCTGCCAACTTAGGGCGAACTTAGCAAAACCAAAGGGGATGATGGACGAAGTGTTGAACATTGCAAGCACTCACCCCCAGTCAACTGATCTGGGTTTAATCCATCATCATTCTTTAGCTCACTCCGCCACCCCAGTTCAGACATGGATAGCTGGATAGCTGAAAAAATTAGCTCTCCGGGCTCTCTGAAGTCTCAGCAGGACAAAGTGGTCCATGACTGTAGCCTCACGAAAATGGGGGTCCTCGATGTGCGAGAAGACGTGCCCCTTAGGGAATAGATCTCCGAATGTTACGAAGTGGAATTTAGCTATCGTACGCTTTACATGTGTCTCCTGCAGAATGGGAATCCAGCCATTTCCCGCCAGCGGTATTGTGGGTGAGTACAATATACGTGATCCGGTTAACTTTAATAATTTGTGCCATGCACAACTAGTTGTAGAGAGTGTTTGGATGTCATGCGCATCGCACAGGAACCCGACCGGGAGCAGGGTATTAAGGGGCGCCGGAAGCGCCAAGTCGGCCTCCGGCCTGAAGTAGGGAATCCTTATATCCGCATGGTACCAGTGCCGAGCGAAGCTCGCCTGTGCCACCAGATAGTAGACATGAAAATTTGGTACTCCAAACCCTCCTCTCTCATATGGCAATATTAGTGTGTCCCAGCTGAGGCGAGGTTGTTTACCATCCCACACCAATCGTATCAACAGTGTTCGAAGGGCTGAAAAGAAGCTGTTATATAACGGAATTGGAATATTGTGGAAAAGATGTAGAAATAGTGGGAGGACAACCATTTTAACGATGGCTATTCTTCCCGCCATGGACAGGGGTAGTGTCAACCAGCGCTCTATGTTACGTCCCAGCTTTTCCATTACCGGGCCATAGTTCAACTGAAGGATGCGATCCTTCTCTCTATGTATGTGGATTCCAAGATACTTAACGGAGTCCTCACACCACTTCAATGGATAGTCCACAAGCTTACCACAGGGTGCCTCTGTCAGCTGGAACACCTCCGATTTCTCCCAGTTAATGCATGAACCAGATAGGGTGCCATATCTTGTCACTTCGCGCAGAAGCAGCGCCAAATTGTCATCCGGGTGTCGTACATATAATATAATATCATCTGCATATAGTGTGAGCAGAAGGGGTCCTGTTTGAAACTGTAGGCCCCGATGACTGTGCCGCTCCTGCAGATGGCGCACCAACGGGTCCAATGCCAACACAAACAATAAAGTGGAGAGTGGGCATCCCTGCTGTGTTCCCCGAGTAAGCTGAAACTCGGTCGACAGAGTGCCGTTAAGGCGTATGCGCGCTGTGGTTTGTGTATATAAAATTTAATAACTGCTAAAAACCAATCTGGCACCCCCAGGCGACCCAGTGTGGCATATAGGAAAGGCCACTCGAGCGAATCTAAAGCCTTTTCCGCATCAGAGT
Source organism: Calotriton arnoldi (assembly GCA_963921515.1). NCBI lineage: Eukaryota > Metazoa > Chordata > Amphibia > Caudata > Salamandridae > Calotriton > Calotriton arnoldi. The sequence continues at coordinate 499,181 of CAWUFW010004652.1, forward strand.
AGCACAGCAGCTGCTGGAACCGACAGTGATATTCTATGTAGTGTGGCAAACAACGTACAGAGATTGAGCGCTGTTGATTTATGAGGTATAAACCCTGATTGAGAGGGCGAGATCAGTTTTTCCACTATTAAAGCTAGTCTCATTGCTAATATTTTAGCTAGGATCTTATTATCAAAGTTTAAAAGTGACAGCGGTCTGTAGGAACCACAACGCAGTGGATCCTTACCGGGTTTTGGAAGGAGGATTATTACCGCCTCTCTCAGGGTGGGCGGGAGCACGCCGGCATCCACCACTTCTTGATACACTTCTATAAGATATGGTGCAAGGATAGCTTTGTACTTCTTATAAAAGCATCCCAAGAACCCATCTAGCCCCGAAGCCTTAGAGCCGTCCAGCGCATCTATGGCTTCAATCACCTCGTCTTCCGAGAATGGCTCTGCCAGAAACTCCTGGTGTGCTTTTTCCATCCAGACCATTGAAATCTCATCTAAGTAGTCACTGTAAGCTAGTGGGTGCCCAGTAGATCTGGAGGAGTACAATGCGGTGTAATATGTGAGCATCTCTCCAAGAATTCCCACATTGCCAGTTATTCGTGACTCATCACATCCTGTCAGCTCAGCTATATATGTCGGTCTACGGGACTGTTGCATTAGTCTGGCAAGAGTCCTACTCGGCCGTTCACCATCCCCATAGTGCCTAGCAGTCGCGTATTTGCCGAGATACTGTGCCTCTCGCTCAGCTGCTCCCCGAAACTCCATCAGAAGAGCAGCACGGCGTTGCAGACTGGCGGAGGCAAAGAGGTTGCACATCCAGTCGATCAAGTTCCACCGGCTGCGCTTCTATTCATGTAATTGTGAGTCTCAGATCCATGAGTACACCTGCGCTCTTTGATATGCATATTCCCCTGGTTTAGGCCTTAAACGCCTCCCATAACGTGGCTTTGGATGTCACCGTGCCCACGTTCAACGTAAAATATTCACTTATCGCAGCTCTCAATTCTGATGAGAATACCGTGTCTCTCAGGGCCATGTCAGGGAATCTCCATAGTCGCTCCACCCCCCCTGCACGTGGTACTCCCAGCTGTAGTACAACAGGGCAGTGATCCGACAGTGTGCATGGGAGACGTTTCACTTCACTAACCCATAGCACCACCCCTGCCGAAAGGCACCAGTAATTCAACCGTGTCCACGTGATATACAGTGCAGAATAATGTGTGTATCCGTCCTGACTAGGGCTGTGGTGCCTCCATGCATCAACCAGTCCACAACTATCAATGATATCTAGCAACGCCCTCCTGACCCTAGGCTTTGTATCTGCAGTATTTGCTGTGCTGTCTCGTGTCGGATCCAGCAGTAAATTAAAATCCCCACCCAGGCAGATTTGGTCCGCCCCCATTCGCTCAATGTGCGTATGAATGGAATCAAATAAATCAGGGTCATCGACATTTGGCGCATAAATGTTTACAAACTGTATTGAATGTTCAAGCAAGCATCCCTTGACCAATAGATATTGCTCCCCTGAGACACGGTGCACCTCTACCTCCCTAAACGGCACTCGTCTATGTATCAATATCGCCACACCCCTTGCATATGAGCTATATCCAGCAAAATACCGATGCACCCCCCAATTATTTGCCAATGAAGACTTCACGGAGGGCGCTAGGTGAGTTTCTTGTATGAAAGCAATGTCTACCTGGTGACGATGCATATAATTGGTTACTAGCTTACATTTGCGGGCATTATTAAGGCCCCTTATATTCCAGGACATCAACACAACATTAGCTTCCGGTTGTACCTTATTAACCATAACCTATACCTTGATAAATAAATGGGTCTGCATCTGAGTTACTATGTCTGACTGTACTTAATCATTTCGACTAAACCATATTGCCAACAAATGCTTGAGAACCCAAGTTCCCCCCACCCACCTCCCCTCCCCCATTCCAAACTTCGGGGGAGAAGCCCACCCCCAACAACAAAGTTAGAGTTTAAATGAGAAAACAGCATTATACTATACTGCGTCAACTCAAACAGGTGCATCCGCACTCGGGGGGGGTGGCAATGCCTCGCCGCTTCCCCATTGTACTTGGCGCATACGCATCTGAAGAAATGTATAGAGTCCGTACCCGGGGGAGTGTTCACAGCACCCCAAACCTGTTATGCAAAAATCTGGTCCAGGCATTGCAACATGCGCGTAATCACAAGACTACCTTGTCTGTTTAAGGGACAACTAGCTTGTTTAACTGGCTGTGAAAAGATCCACACTTGCACCTGAGTCCAGAATGTTCTGCGATTGCGAGGAAGGCGTTCTTTGCTGCCGCCCCAACTTGGAGTAGTGCTGGCAGAATTCCTGGGCCTCATGGGGGGAGTCAAATATTCTGGACCCACCATCCACATCCACCTTTAGCCGTGCGGGATATAGCATCCAGTAGCGCAGCCCCAGCTTTCGGAGATTCGCCTTCACCCTGGCATATTTTTGTCTTGCTTCCTGCGCCCTTGCAGTGAAGTCTGGGTATAGAGAAATAGATGACCCTTGCCACTCTAACTGGCCCTTCTCCCGCGCCATCATCAGGGCGGTGTCCGTGTCTCTGAAGTTAAGCAGGCGAGCAATGATAGGCCTCAGTGGGCAGCCTGGGATCGGCCGCGGCCCAAGAAAGCGGTGCACGCGCTCTACTATAAATGTGGTGGTGAAGGACTCCACTAAAAAAAGATTGGTGAGTAATGTTTCCATGAACCGGTCCAGCCGCCCAGTGTTGGTGGATTCAGGCACTCCCATGACTCGTATATTGTTCCGCCGCCCCCTGGCCTCCAAATCCTCATTTTTGATTGCGACTGCCTTAAGGAGTTTCTCGATTTGTTCCAAATTTTAGGTGGCCTAGGCAGTGCCGTCTTCTAGATCGGAAATTCTACCCTCAGCCGTGTTTAAGCATCCCTTATGGTTGTGGAACCGGGCTCCCATGGCTTCCAGTCTCTTGTCCAGGGTGTCAAAATGGGTGTCCAGTAACCTGAAGCCAGCCCTGAGCTCCGTTAGTACGGTATCTGACCCAGCTGCACCAGCTGTGTGTGTTCCACTTGCCTCTGCCATGCCTCCTTGCTGGGTTGTTGCACTGTTGCCTTAAAAAGGAGGGTGCTTTGTTTTGGGTCTTTCCGGCCCATGCCACATTCCAGAGGGTCCGTCTGGCCAGCTGTGCGTGTCTTTCCCCTCTCAGGTCTCTCCGCGCAATACAAGCCAAAAATGCCGGTGGCCAAGGCCTACTACGGCTTGGGTGTCTGCTGCTGTGTTCCGGCTGCTGGCAGTGGTCGTGCAAGACCATTAGTGTCCTTTGACGCGTGGTACCAGGTGGGGGGCCTTGCCCGAATGTCACCATGGGCATATCTGCATTGGGGGGGGCAGTAGCGACGTCCCACAGCGCCCGGCCCGGCGGCCGGTCCCCTGGCTCACCCGCAGTCCCTATCACTGCGGGGCCTTTTGGGGAGAGACTGTAGGACTAGTGGGGGAAAGGCTTATGCACTCTGGACGCCGCCACCGCCTCACCTTACCCCACCTTCTGCTGTAGACAGGCCGGATCCACGGCATTTACTTGCAGGCATGCCGGGGCACGGGGTGGCTTCACACATGGCCGCGTGCCGCAACCTGCACTGGCTACACACACAGGTGCCAATCCGCACAGCAACCGGCCACAGCCCCTCGATCCGCTCCGGTTACATCGGTGCCCCTTTACACATCTATCGATGAGGGTTTGCAGCGGAGCTTCAAGCCTATGCGGCCATGATGGTCGGCCGCTTGGCCACACCCCCTCATTGAGTTCATACTTTAGCTTCTATGGAAACGAGGAAGACTAAACCTGAGGTTACCACTCCACAACACAGACTACCATACCACATAATTACTCTCCATAACACATAATCCCACTCTACATAATTCCTATACACTAAATACCAAGGGGCATATCATCAATGAGGCGATAAAAAATTATCGCCGCTTTGCGTCGTTTTCGGATGAAAAGCGGCGATAATTTTATCGCCTAATCAGCAAGGTCACGCTATCGCGTGAAACCTTGCATTAGCGCCTGTTCTTTGAACGCCAGCTTTGCATCTCTAATGAGATGCAAAGTGGGCGTTCCTGCCCTGACATAACTGGAGAAATGTCGCTAAGCGACATTTCTCCAATTATCAATGGGCACGCTAACCTGCAGAGCGACAAGCAAAGTAGCGATAACCTCTGTTATCGCTACTTTCCTTACGCCTGCTTCAAGACTGACTTAGCCATGATATCCTATGTAAGGTGGATATCATGGCTAAGTATGCCTTGCCCTATCATCAAGCTTATCGCTAAACTTTGTGAGATTATCGCTGGATTTCCAGCGATAATCTCACATTTGGCAGTTAGCGCTTGGAATTTTATCGCTTTTGAGATAAGCGTTGCTAATAGCACGCTATCTCAGCGATAAAATTCCACGTTACCCGGCGATAATTATCCTAGCGCTAAGTGTGCTTAGCGATAATTATCGCCGGTCCTTGATGATATGCCCCCAAATACTTTCTATCCACATAATTTCACTGCACAACATTCCACATAATTCCACTACACACAACGCACATCCACTCCACTCCAAAAAAGATTAGTAAAAAACTCTTACATTTACAACACCAATAGCTCTAACTCTTGCAAATGCGAGACCTATTAAATTACAAATGCTTCTTTAACTGGTAGTCACGTTTGCAGAGTGTGTGGAGAAAGGGGGCTGGGTCTCCAACCAGCACTCAGGAATTCCGCTGCGTAGGACTTCCAGGAGGGCTTCTTGGCCCCCAAAGTCCCTCAGGAGTAAAGTGGACTTCACCCCCCAACCAGTAATGTGCCAGGAGGCGCGTTTGCAGAGTGGTGGAGAAAGGGGGGGTGGCCTCCAAAGACGTCTTAGCAATCCCACTGTGTGGGACTTAGTGGAAGTAACAGGAGGGGTAGTTGGCCCCCAAGGACAACCTTGGGGGCCAACTACCCCTCCTATTACCTCCAGTAAGTCCCACACAGCAGCATTGCTAAGTTCTCATAGCAGGCCACGCCCCCTTTCCCCACCACTCTGCAAAGGCGCTCCCTGATGCGCTCTTGGATGGGGATTAAAGTCCACTTCACTGCTGGGGGTCCTTAGGGGCCAACTAGCCTACCTGATACCTCCAGTATGCCCCAGATAGTGGGATTGCTGATAGGTGGACACAGGCCGCGCCCCCTTTGTCCACCACTCTGCAAACACGCCTCCTGGCGCACTCTTGGTTGGGGGATGAAGTCCCCTTGCCTCCTGAGGGTCTCTGGGGCCAACTAGCCCACCAGGTACCTCCAGTAAGCCCCACACAGATGGATTGCTGAGAGTGGTCTGAGGCCACACCCCCTTTTTACACCACTCTGCAAACGCGCCTCCTGGCGCACTGCTGCTCGGGGGATGAAGTCCACTTCAGTCTTGAGGTCTTCAGGACACAAGAGGACCTCATCGCCCCACCAGCAGTGCGCCAAGAGGCATGTTTGCAGAGTGGTGCAAAAAGGGGCATGGCCTCGGACCACCTCTCAGCAATCCCACTGTGTGGGGATTACTGGAGGTACCAGGTGGTCTAGTTGGCCTCTAAGGACCCTTAGGATTGAAGTGGACTTAATCCCCAAAACCAGAACGCGCCAGGAGGCGCATTTGCACAATGGTGCAGGCAGGGGGCAGGGCCTCCGGCGAGATGCCCGCTTTTAAAAAAAAACAAATTTGGAAGGGGGGCTGTGTGCCCCCCCTTCCCTTTATTATTTTTGGGCCCTGGGGACCCCATCCACCAGGGCCTGTAGCATTTTTTTGTTTGTTTTTATTTAAAAAAAAATGGGAAGGGGGCCGCGCGGCCCCCTCCCATGGCCGATTGCAGCCCCGGGGACCCCATCCCCCAGGGCATGGCCACATATTTATTTTTATTTTTTTAATTACTTTTAAGGAGGGGGGCTGCACGGCCCCCTTCCTGAGGCCATTATTAGCCCCAGGGACCCCATCCCCCGGGGCTTTGCCTCGTTCGTTTTTTATTATTATTTATTTATTTTTTTATTTAGGGAGGGGGCCGTGTGGCCCCCCTTCCCTGGGTCACTATTGGCCCCGGGGACCCCATCACCAGGGGCCGGCCCTCATGTTGGGGACCGCGGGGGGAGCACCAATGCCCCCACGGTCCCAGCCGGATCCCCGCCTTCTGCGGGACCCGGCATTGCTTTTGGGCAAGGGGAGCTGCTGACATGCAGCTCCCCTTTCCCGAAAGCAATTCTGCTTTGCTTCTTGTAAGCGAGAGCAGGTTTCCTGCTCTCGCTTCCAAGAAGCAAAGCATTGTTTGTTATGGCAGGGCAGGAGCCGTGCTCCCGCCCTTCCTTAGCAAATGGCAATGTCCTGGGGTGGGCACCCTGGGACATTGCAGGAGCCCACCCTGGGGGGTGGCGGTCCCCAGGGCCATAAAGGGCTCCAGGAGGGGGGCCGCATGGTTCCACGTATTTACATATTCAATGCCCCAGGGAGGTGGTGGTCCCTGGGGCAGTGTGGGGGGGCTCGAGCCCCCCCACAGTTTGGTTTTGGAAGTAGCCCCGGGGAGGTGGCGGTCCCCGGGGCTTGGGGGGTCCCGCGAGGACCCCACACCCAAAATAATTTAAAGCCCGGGGGAGGTGGTGGTCCCTGAGGCTTGGGGGGCCCATGAGGCCCCCCCGCCCTAAAATATAAATGCCCTGGGCAGGTGGTGGTCCCCGGGGCTGTGGGGGGCCCCCGCTAATTAATTGGACATTGCCCCCGGGACCTGGCCCACCCGGGGGGCTTAAGGTTTGTTTTTTCAGCCAGATTCGCGCACCCAGTGAGAATTCGTCCGATTTTTTAAAAAGAAAATGCTTTTTTTTGGCACTGGGGGTCCTTGTGGGACCCCCTGAGCAGGCCTAGAGGGTTAGGGTGTTTCTACCCTGCCCCCTTGTCTTGTTTTTTATGCTTTTTTTTAACTGATTTCTTGTGACTCGGTTTTACCGATTCACAAGATGGCTGCCAACACTTCCTGGTTTGGAGTGTTGACAGCCAATCAGAATGAAGCTCCTGCTCGGGAGGGTTCGCGAATCCTCCTCGGTGCTCAGATATCGATATTTTTATTTTTTGAATTTCTCAGGAACTACTGAACGGATTTACACCATTTAAAAAAAAGGTCGCTTTCTGAACCAAGAGCTACCTTTTTGCCAAATTTGGTGTAATTCCGTTCAGCAGTTCGGGCTGTAGCCGTGTCTAAAGTTCCTATGGAAATTAACATGGAGGAAAAGCGTTTGGGACCCCCCTTTTTTCTCGGCCCCCGCTTGACGAATCACCCCGAAACCTTCAAGTCAGGAGCTGATCTGAGTGAACCATTAGTTTTGAATATTTCGTGAAGATTCGTCAAGCGGCGCCAAAGATATTGGCAAAAGAAAAAACGCTTTTTGAATAGAAACAAGGTCCTAAATATAACTACAGACTGGCGACTGCCAGTAGGTAATATATATATATAAATATATATATAGAGAGAGAGAGAGAAAGACAATAGAATTTTGTCCAGATACATACTTCTCATAACCTATGTGTAAAAAAGTGTGACATAACTAGATACACGCTTTTTCATGGTTAATACAGTGCCACAAAGTACATCGCAATCTGTTATTCTCAAAGTTTTCCTCTTTCCTTGCAGTAGGCATGAGTATGAACGGATTTCACACTCTTGAGGGAATTATTATTTTTTTATTAAAGTAAAGTTGTCAGCCTAACATGTACGAATTATGCCTTGTGTCATATAAACACAATCCCTTATACATATCTAACTAATTCTTCTTCAAGAATACCCAGGATAAAGTTGAGCTTGCAGTATACACAGTTGTCTTCAAAGTTATATAGCAATATAAGGAGTTCTTGTGCTGCCCTACTCTAGCACTGCAAAACATGCGTTTACTATTAATGGTAAGCTCTTGCTGATTGCAATAAAAAAAATCAGTTTTAAGCATTGATCGCAAGCGATCCTTTCAAAATTGTATGCTTACAGAACTGACAGCAAAACTCAAAATTCAGTTTCAATTATTCCCAAAGGGCACTTTGAGAAGACATGTTTAAGGTCTACTAACGCCAGGTTGGTGCTGGTACCAAGAATTCGAACTGCGAACTGGGGAGGTCGAAGTATAAGCTACTGTACAGCCAAACTCTGGAATACTCTCCCAGCAAGTACAAGAGCGGCCAATTCCCTCATCTCCTTCAGAAAAAATCTGAAAACCTGGTTGTTTAACTAATTTCATCTTCTAATTCTTTTCTTCTCTTTCTGTCAAGGCTATATTAAGGTCCAGCGCCAAGACACCTTGGGGTATTCGTGCGCTTTAGAAATCACACTAACATAACATAACATACTTGATACCCCTGCCAATATTTAAGGTTTTGTGCACTGAGCTCTCAGGCACGTATATTGAAAGCAAGCTGACTTACTTTTGGAATTTCAGATGGAAATCACCCCGTGTTGGCAAATATTTCAATTCACTGTGCATCCGAAGAGAGGCACTGAAAATAGATCCTTCCTCGAAACAGATAACATATTCAGGCAATACAGCCGGGACTTTTCTGGTACATCATTTTTCTCCTTTATGTGCACATGCACATATTTTCTAGAAGCAATTATCACTTGACGTTTTGGGAATAAGTCCAGCAATTCTAGCGAGATGTGTTCTCTTCTTTATGTTTTAAAGGCAGGGGGTGGTATAATTATGGAGAGTTCCTTTTCCTTTATTTTATGGCTTTAAACCACATCAATTAAGTTGTTTGTCGACAATATGAAATGGTTCTACTGCACAACTACAGGAGCTATAAAGCTGGTAGCAGAAGGACTAGCATACAGCAAATGTCTGCTCCTTTATACCAATAAGGTACACTATCAAATTTATTGGACTTTCATTGGAGTTTTTTTTTAATTCATTACACCCCCTACACATTTGAGGTCTTTCCAATTCTCTCTCCTCCCATTCCAGCGGTAGACTCCCAAAACACCATATCAAGATATATGTTGATGATGCTACACAGGCACAGTGAAAGAAAATATTGGTGAAAAGGTCATTAAGTAATATACTTGCGCGGAGTAAAACAATGTATTTTTTGAGAATATGCCTCTTGACCCCGCATCCCGTTACCCCGCATGTTGTTACAACGCAGTCGTTACAACGACCGCGTTGTAACAACGCAATACCATTACCACGCAAGTCGTAACAACGACTTGCGGAGAGAAAGCGCTGAATGTTGGAATAATATAATTTACTATTCCAACTCCAGTCTGTGCGGACAGTAGGGAAGGTGTTGGATTTTAAATCCAACACCTTCTCCCCCCCTCCGCAAGTCGTTGTTACGACTTGCGGGGTAATGGTATTGCGTTGTTACAACGCGGTTGTTGTAACAACTGCGTTGTAACAACATGCTGGGTGAGGGATGCGGGGTCAAGGTTGTTTACCATTTTTTGAAGAAGTTAACAGCATCACTCTTATTTATGTAGTTAGAGTACACTGAGCACAGACACCTTGCGGAATAGAGAAGAGGTACAACAATGAAAGAAGTTTGGATGACAGGCTAAGCAAATAAGCACTCACATTTCAAATCATTATATGAATCAGAGAGTGTCTTTTTATATTTTAGTTAGTCTTTTTTGTCTTTTAGTGGGTATAAAAATAAATGTTAACAGGCAGGAATTTTCTAACCTCATTTGTAAAAAGTGCAAACAGGAGTTAGCACTTTTTAATACTTACACCTTGGGGCAGATTTACTAGCATTAGGAGCAACGCAACTCAGCAAGACTCAGCAAGACAACTTGCTGCCTTGTGTGAAATGAAGATGGTAGGAATGTGCCATAGTTGCATGTGATTTCATGGAAAATTGAGGGGCAGATTTACAAGCCCCCTGCGCCACCAGTACATCACTTTTTGTGACGTACTGGAGGCGCATTCCACTTCTCCATATTTACAAGGAGAGGAAAAGCCACCCTGCGTGACTTTTCCTCTCCTTGTAAATATGGCCCCTTCACACGCAGCACTTTGCGTGGAAGGGGTGTTCCATGGGTGTTGCTGTGGGTGTTCCCACACAACACCCATGGAATGAGACACATTTCCGAGGAATCGTAAATCTGGAAATGCGTGTGAATGCTACGCCTCCCCAGGGGAGGCGTAGCGAGGCGCAACGAGGAGAAATGTTTTCATTTCTCCTCGTTTTTTCCTCTTTCAAAGCGTGCTGCATTCTACAGCACGCATTGAAAGATGAAAATGCCAGTAGTGATTGTTTTTGTGCAGGAAGGTGCCCCTTCCTGCACAACTACAATCTCCCCATGACGCAGGCATCCTTGCACCATGGTGCAAGGGTGCCTGCGCTGGCGCATGGCTGTAGTTTGTGCGCCAGCGCAGGGGAGAGCACAGGAATGCGACATATTATTGTAAATATGTCGCTTTCTTTTTTTTTTTTACGGAGTTTTATATAGTGCGAACTTGACCCAAAGGTATCAGGTATCAGAGCACTTTACATGAGCACCAGTTGCGTTACATGAGGACACATTAATTTTTGTTAGGCACGTGGAGATTAAGTGATTTGCCCAGAATCACAGGATGTTCAGCGTCATTGCAGAGACTCGAACCCAGTTACCCAGATTCAAGGTCGACCGCCCTAGCCGTTAGGCCAACTCCTCTCCCCAAGCATTCCTATGCTTCAGAAGTGCCGCAGCGTGGCGCAGCCAAAGGGCTTGCGTTGCAGCGCTGCGGCACTTCCTTGTAGATCTGCCCCTGAGTTTGTGGAATATCAGTCCTGGGAAACCATTTCATCTAAAATGTTTAATGGAAATTTTCAGAATGAATTGCATTTACCTTTTTGTAGAAACATATTCATAGAATGCCGTTTTGGTCGAAATTGGTGCTTGAATGCTTATTTTCTAAGTGTAAATGCAAAGGTTGCAGGTCTTACTTTCAGAAACAGTTTAGTCGGAGATATTTATTTGGGTGCTTTACTTCATGGGATGTTATTTCATATTTATACAATTTACATTGTCAAACAATTACTTTTAATTCACTGACCCATCACCACCCATAAACAGCATCCATCGCTGACCCCTCACAACCCCTAAACACTATCAATCCCTGCCCCCAAAACCCCTTACCACACCTAAAGTACACTCATTTTTGAAGCCTAAATGCAATTTTTACCCCATATATCTACCATTCCTGAACGATAAAATCACTCACTAGCCCTAACTCAACCCATTCCTGAACCCTAAAAACCCCTTTCTACGCCTAAACACCACCCATACAAATCCCCTTAAAACACCTCAGCACACCCAAACTCCACCCATCCCTGAACCCTTAAAAACCCTCACTGCCCTTAAGCACTAGCCATCAATGACCTATAAGAACTCATCACCCTATTCATCCTTGAACTCTAAAACCCCATTTCTACATCTAAACTTCACCCATCTCTGAATCCTTAAAACACCTCACCACCTTAAACTCCACCCATTCCAAATCCTTAAAATCCCTCACCACCCTAAACTCCCCCATCCTGAACCATAAAATTCTTCATCTCTCCAGCTGCTACCCATAATTAAACCTTAAAAACCCTCACCAGCCCTAAACTCTGCCCATCCATGAACCCTAAAACACCTCCACAAGCTTACACTCAACATACCCCTGAAACCTAAAAACACCTCACACACATAAACTCCACTCATCTGTGAACCATAAAAAACCCCCACAACCCCTACACACCACCCACCTCTGTACCCTATAAACCCCTTTCTGTGCCGGAAAGCAGATTATTCCAAGCCCCTAATAACACCTCATCAGCCTAACCATTACCTATCCCTGAACCCAAAAACCCCACAGTAGCCTTAAACTCCAACCACGTTTAATGTACTTCCCTTTAAAATGTTTCCATTAATTTTCAAAGTTTTTGTATCTCCTTAAAATTGTTTATCCTTGATTTGGTTTCCTCCAATGTGGTTTCTCAGTTTTCTTTTTCCATTACTTCACACACGTCAATGCGCCATATCTACGAAGATATGGTGCATTCCTGTTCTCTCGCTGCAGTGGTGCACTAGTGGTTGCCAAGCGGCAATTCATGCACCGTTGCACTGTGGCGCAAGGGTGCCTGCTTTGCATGCAGGAATGTTTTGTGCAGAAAGGGACACCTTCCTGCACAAAATCAATCCCCTGATGGTTTTCCTCTTTCTACGTGTGCTGCACACATAGAAGGAGGAAAAACTGAGGAGCAAAAAAAACATATTTCTCTTTGTTACGCCTCTCTTGTGAAGCATAGCATTTTCACACAATATCAGGTTTGCTACTGTTAGTAAGTCTGGGAATGCGCCAGAAACAATGGATGCATGCAAGGGAACACCTATGCTCCCCCTATGGAACACCGTCCCAGGGCAGAGTAATGCAAGGCAGCAATTTGCGCTGTCTTGTGTTATTTCAATTTTACTTAAGGGCTTGCGTTACTCAACGCAAGCCCTTACTAAATCTGGGCGCTTTGTTTTACTGGGCGCAATCCTCAAAGTTCTGCTTTTTTATCACCAAAGAAGAATCAGTCTCCTTAAAGGAGAGGGCCAATGTTTCCTTCAGAAGATGCATTTTTTAATCTGGGCAGAGAAAGACACAGCGTTAATTAAATCTATCCACCAGCATAATTCAAGGGTACAACAATATCAACACTAGGTGCAGATGCATTTGGCAGTCCTACCTTCCACACTCCACCCTAGTGACACTGTTTCACCACATTAGCTTGCATCCAAGGTACACACTCCCACATCATTGCACCCTTTAAAAGTTACTTTATATGCCCGGGCACTACCCCACCACAATGCACAATTGGGCCACTAACCTTGAAAACAGGACACAACAATAATACTGCACTAGTCCATAGGAGCCCACACTTACTACCCTACATCATAGGGACTAACACATGGTACTGTACTGAATCATGGGAGTATAAACCAATCACTGTGCACTGTATCCTAAGGACAGTTACTTACAACACTACATTGCATACTTGTGACTATTAACCAAAAAACAGCAATTCTTCCTAGGGGCATAAAGGCACAACACTGCACCTTATTGGTGTTTAAAAGTCACACTGCACTGAATCTTAGGGATATTAAGCCAGCATATTGATGCTTAGGCACACAAAACCAGAAAACGTAATTTTCCTTCTAAAGACAATGAATGTGTGTAAGAAAAAAGGGTTATTATTTGGGGAGGTGAGAACCCACTTAAAACATAAACACAGTCTTTGCCATGGTGAACTAGAAAAGTCACTAAATAAACCTGTGCTTAACAGTCTGGCTTGGCACAAAAGCAGTCAGACTTAACTTAAGAGGCAAAAGTCGAGTATTTATGCAGCACTGAAACAGCAATAAGGTACAAATAAATCACAAGAAAAATCAATTTAGAAAAATAGAGTACATTTTAATAAATGAAACTACACCAAAAGACTTAAGTTTTCAGATAAAAATAGCACAAAAGAAGCACAATCCACCAATCTCGGTTATATATCGTTGCGCTGGACCTCATCAAAGTCAAAATTTCAGGCCAGCTGTGATGGAGTGCATGTCAGATACAGGGACCAGGTTCATCTCATGGAAGAGTTTACCTTCTCTGAGTCGAGTCCACATGAGGAACCTCAGCTGGAACTTCGCATTAGCAGGAGCTGCAAGGAGATCGTTGTCTGCGTGAGGAGCAGGTCATTGCTGGAGCTTCGCGTTGGTGGGAGACGTGGGCTGTCACTGTTTGGCATGAAGAGCAGGTTACCATTGGAACTTCACATTGGCAGAAGATGCAGCGATCATTGCTGGCATGAGGAGCCTGCTTGTAGTTGTGAAGAACCCCAAACTACTGGATTTTCACTCGGAGTTCAGTTTTTTGGTAGCGGGAGTACACTCTGATGTCAGCCAAGAATTCATGACCCGAAGGGCACCTCTTGGGTAACAGGACTCAGTCCAGCAGAAGCCAGCAGCAGGTCTCAGGCAGGTCCAGGTCATGCTGATCAGCTGGGTAGTTGCAGGAGGCCTCTGGAAGCTTGCTGGGTCCCTGTAGCTCAAAGAGGAGGTCAGTCAACTCACACTTGGAGCTACTTTTAGGGATCCTGGGTTCAAGACAAGCAGGTCCAGTCTTCCTTCTTCAGAAAGCTGGGCAGTTCTTCTTCTGATTCTTCCACAGGTCCAAGAGTGTTCTGATGAGTAGTTTTGAGGGTGCCATTCTTATACCTAATGCTGGCGTGTGGATGGAGGAGGCCCACTTTGTCTAACTTCCCCCTTTTCTTGGTTTGTCTCGAGTCTGTCTATGGGGACAAAGGCCGGCAGGCCTAGGCGTGAATTGCATTTGTCGGTGTCAGGGCAGGCAGACTTAGAAATCAGGAATGGGTGGACACAGCCTTCAGGCTAATCTATGAAGCTCAGGAATGGCTGAGTACAAGCCCCCAGGCCGTCCCACTCAGGAGAGGAACACCCTACCATACAACCAAGGATCTATTGTCCCCGTGTCAGGAAGGAATACACAACATACCACAAGAGAGCCATTCACTATTATGTGACCCTGGACACTAGCAGAAAGGAGTATTTGATTTAGTGAGAACAATTTAAACTTTCTAAAAGTGCCAGTTTCAGAATACTAACTTCAAATATGACTTTACCATTAAAGAGAATTTTAAATGAGATTTCAAATGAGTGGAAGAAGTATTTCCCTATCTGTTCCCAAACTGAAGTCATCACTTATTAAGTATATTAAGGTAACCCAGTGTTAATCTATGGGAGAGATAACCTTACTACAGTGAAAAAAGGCTTTAGGAGTTTTTCACTGTCAATGTCAGAGCCCGTTGCAGTTTTAGGTCATCATCCACGAGGTCCAAGAACAATTGTTGCGGTAGCAGCATGCACCATCTCTCCCCTGCATCCACCACACCACCACCAGTAAAAGAAGAACGCAATGGTGTCAGGATGAACACTAGGTAAAGGGGTTTGAGAACAAAAAACAAACTGAAATAACAAGCTAAGATAAAAGGCTAAAAATATTTACCAAAATAACAAACGTGATAATCTTCTATCCTCCAAGGGGCCTACAGAATGAGTAATCATAAGGAAAATGTTAGTAACGTTAGCAGGATAGTTATATTACCTAAAATAAAAACTGACTGATGCTACCTAAAGGGTGCCTACTGTTTGCTAAAGGGGGGAAACAAGATACTGTGCCTACTAATCAAGCACACTGGAGGAGGTGCAACACACTAAGATCTCACAATGATGTACACAAACAAGAATATCACAAGTGTACATACTTTACTTGTCACAGCTCAACATTATATATCACAACACATAACTTGTGTAGAGTATCAACCTTCGTACCTAGTAGATGCGTGATCTGCACTAGTAAGCTGACAAAGTGCCCACCAATGTGTAGTGTTTCTCCTCACACAATAGTACACTAGATTGCACAAAAATAAAGAGTTCCTAAGGAGGTTGAATGAGAACACAATATATTCAATAAACAACAAACTTAGCTGCACAGCTAAATAACCCTAGCGTGGCTGTTTTTAGAATGTTCAGCAGCTAGAATGCGCAGAGTTTTCGCTGGCGGTGAGCGGTACTAAGCTTTCCTTTATCCAGGTTCAAGGTCAGAGGCCCAAAGAAGGCAACAAAGCCCCTACCAATGAGAACGGCAGCTGCAGGACTAATATCAAAGAGGGAACATTCTAAATAGAGTACTTATCGTATCCAGATGGAGACATGTGATCCAAATTTGGAGGCTGTGCAGGAGATGCGTCAAGTCTGGACTCCTTGATACGAAGCATCGAATGTTCAGGAGTAGGCTATTTATAGTTCAGAGCTTTAAAAATGGCAGCAAGCCTTTGTGGTCTCGCAAGATCTTGGCCGGCTGTCTCATGTTGTTGTGGATGACTTGAGAGCTGAGAGTGACTTGCCAGTATTCAGCTCCCTGTCTCATATTGTTCTGAATGGCTCACCAACTGAGGATGACTCACCAGTATTCAGACCCCCTTCCAAGGCGTGGGGCAAAATCTGAGATAAAGGTCAATGAAAGCATAAGCCAACATGCATGTAGGTAGGGAGATCCCCTAATGTTTTGCCCAAAAGGTGACCTAAGTTGTCAAGCTCTATACCCTACATACCTTAGACAATGATGAACTGAAAGTGTGCGCAGAAGGCCACGTGGGTGCAAGCTCTAGGGTGTGTATGAAGAAGGCACCAAGAGAGTTACAGGTTTGTAGGCAAAAGCCACCAGCGTGATTCTCCGGGCAAGGATGGTGGCTACCCGTGAACCCCTGAAAGTCGGACATTTAAAACTTAAGCACACGTCTCACTTTTTAAATACCAGGCACCGTGCACTATGCGCCTTTATGGCCTACCTTGGGGGCACTTATAAGCATTAAAAAGGAAGATGTAGGACTTGCAACAGTTTTATCTTGCCAGGTCGAAATTGCTGTTTAAAACTGCACTACATGCTGCAGTGGCAGACTGAGACATGCTTTACTTTAGTGGGTAAATGCAAAAAGAACAATTGATGGACAGAATGCAGAACAATGTCATACATTCACCCCGTACAGAGATCTGGGCCTAAATCCATCGTTTTATTGCTCCCCATGCCATTCCAGTTTGAACCCATATGCAAATCAGTCTTGACCCTGCGCCCAATGGGAACAGTCCAGCCCGAACTGCCGGGCCAGGTCCTCCCTGGACTGGAAACAAGCATCCTAGGACCGGTTTGGCGGTTTCACCCCTCATCAGCCAGGATAGCTTGATTCCAGTGGCATGGAGAGCACGGGACCCACGTCTGGGCATACCCGTCGCACTCGGGGTGGCAAATGCAAAAAGAACAATTGATGGATAGAATGCAGAACAACGTCATACATTCACCCCAGTAGAGAGATCTGGGCCTAAATCCATCGTTTTTTTGCTCCCCATGCCAATCCAGTTTGAACCCAGCCATATGCAAATCAGTCTTGACCCTGCGCCCAATGGGAACAGTCCAGCCCGAACTGCCAGGCCAGGTCCTCCCTGGACTTGAAACAAGCATCCTAGGACCGGTTTCGGGGTTTCACCCCTCATCAGCCAGGATAGCTTGATTCCAGTGGCATGGAGAGCACGGGACCCATGTCTGGGCATACCCGTCCCACTCGGGGTGACAAATGCAAAAAGAACAATTGATGGACAGAATGCAGAACAATGTCATACCTTCACCCCAGTATAGAGATCTGGGCCTAAATCCATCATTTTTTTGCTCCCCATGCCATTCCAGTTTGAACCCAGCCATATGCAAATCAATATTGACTCTGCGCCCAATGGGAACAGTCCAGCCCGAACTGCCAGGTCCTCCCTGGACTGGAAACAAGCATCCTAGGACCGGTTTTGGTTTAGTGGGTGGCACAATGAGTGCTGCATCCCACTAGTAGTATTTAATTTACAGGCCCTTGGTATATATACTAGTGACTTATACATAAATGAAATGGACAAATCAGGTGTATACCAATTTTACCATGTTTTCAAGGGATACCAAAACCCCTATCTATACCACTGATTAGCAGGAGTAACCTACGCAGAGACCCAAAAGCCAACAAAAACAGCTTCAGTAAAGGAAAGCAAAAAACTGGTGTGATCCTGCAGAAAGGGCCCAGTTCAACAAAGTGGCATTTAGATAGTGGCAGATATACCCTCACACTCCCCACCTCTGTTTCCCTGCCTCATTTAGAATGCAGGTGTAGGGGTTTTCCTTATGACAAAGTTACTGTTTTTTTTTTTTTAAACAAACTTTATTGCCTTTTACTTGTTGTACAGTAGGTCCGCTGACCGCGGCACAAATAGATACAAAGCATGATCATTCTAATGCATCACATTTCATACCCTGCTTGGTCTAATAGCCTTGAGTCCTGATTTTATCAGTCGCATGCTCGGTCTGGTATCGCTTCTGCATACAATCGGGAAGATTCCCCCTCCCTCCTCCCCCTCCCCAACATATAACTGATCCCCTCCCCCCGCCCCCTCCCGCCCCGCACTGCTGTCTCCCCACTACATCTATTGAGCCCAGATAGGCGCCTCCCCTGTGCTTGAGATGTGTGTGATGGTGCTTCGCCAGAGCCTCCTTGATGACAAAGTTACTGTTGATTCTGCTATTAGAAAATAACTTCCACTGTGTGAGAATGTGGATTATTAGTTGAAGTGGACAGTAATCCTCTTCAAGTAATAATGGTACCATTCCTTATTGGGTCCAGTTATGTCTCAACCCTGAACCCTTTGAGGCTGTAGCACAGAGCAGGTAGGTTTAACTTAGGAGAAATGTGTAAAACATTTATGAGTACCAAAACAGTTACAAATTAGACAGCACAACACAATATAGATCTAACTACAAGTTATAAAAATAGAGACATTTTTAGTGAGCAAATAGTCACCGCAATTACATAAATTGGATATAGGGAACCAGAGATACCATGTTTTAAAGTTTTAGATGATTATTGCACCATTAAGCGCAAATTGCTAACTGCGGGTATCTGGTTGTGCTAGATCAGGTCAAAGTCAAAAGGCCAGCCTCAAAGGAGAGCTGGTCAAATGCAGGGACCAGGCTTATTCTGGTGCAAAATGTACCTTCCCACTTAAGCGCTGATTACGAGTTTGGTGGGCTGAATGCCCGAGAACCGCATCTGCAATGTCTACAACACTGCTGCACTGGTGATCTACCACCCACCACATAATGAGTTATGCTGCCTGAAACGCCAACCACGGCCACAGCGTCTACTCGGTGGGAACGCGGCATCTGCAATGTCAGCAGTGCATCCACTGACGCCGCCATCTCTGCGATCCACCTGCCAAGCATATTATGACTACACAGTCATAATTGCGGTCTCCCGGCGGTGGTCAATAAAAGGCGGTTACCCAACGGCAGTTGACCGCCATGGTATGTGACAAAAAAAACAACACAACAGTGACATTGGATGGATTTAAAAATTACACGCCTGATGTGCTTTGGCAAGTGAATTCGCCTGCAAATCACATTATAAAACACACCCCATCCCTGATCCGCATCCTTTGCTTCCAAACTGCAGCCCACAAGACAGTACACCAGCGTTTTCTGCATTTTTAGATAATGCACCCCTTTTTTCAGCTTCCCATTTAGCATTCTCCACCACCTGCAATTTTTAATTTTGCACAATTTTACCTGTATCACTTGTTTGTTTTTCATTCATATACTCACTCACATTTTATTTTTTCACCATGCCTGAGAAAAAAAGCAAGCTTTACTGAGCAAGAGTTGACAGTCATGGTGGACGAATTCATTGGAGTAGAGCCACACATTTCTGAAGCCCAAGTACAGCAGGCTCCTCCCAGTAGGAAAACTGAAATGTGGGACAGGATAGTCAACAGAGTGAATGCTGTTGGAACCACCTTGCACACACATGGTGACATTAGGAAGAGGTGGAACGACCTCAGGCTGAGGGCACATACCAAGGACAACAGCCACCACTTGGAGGTTCAGAGGACTGGCAGTGATCCTCCCAGCACACCATTACAGCTCTTTTCCTGGGAGGAGAAGGTCTTGGCCATCCTGCATACTGAGGGCTTGACAGGAATAGAGGGAGGAGTAGACTCTGATAAGTTGCACTTTAATAACTGACACAATATCACAATGCCCTGTTTGCTCTCAACGCGGCTTTTGCTATTGTGTTCTCTATCTACTTTACAAACATGCAATACTCAAAGTATCTGAGGTTTGTCTGTGGCAACGTGCATTACTGCACATAAGAGAAAATGTAGCCAACTCCATGACATGCCATATGTTGCAATGCTGTCTGTAAGTGCATTACCATTAAACTATCAGTCCAGGACCCATGATATGTGTTAAAATGTAATGTATGATCCATCCCAAAGGCATGTTGCCAACAGCTGTAGTATGCCAACCATTCGTCAAGTGTTGGTAAGGTGAGATCAAAGTGACTACAACTACCATGAGACCTTCTGACTGGAACTCAAACAAAGATGCTAAACTTCTTTTTCCCCTTCTCACTTGTCTGCCATGCTACAACTTATCTATACTAGTCATGCAGATTACCATTTCTCAAGTCTTTCTAAAGTGAGATTGAAGTGACTACAACTACCATGAGGCCCTGTCACTCCAACTCTAACCAAGATGCTAGACTGCTTCTGCCCCTTCTCACTTGTCTGTCATGTGACACTGATCATTGGGGCACATTAGGTGAAGTTACGGATAGATTTCCCGTTCTAAAGGGTGTGCGCCAAGGATGTGTCCTAGCTCCTACCCTGTTTTCCTTATTTATCAACAGGGTTGTCCAGTATTATTCCATATGTCCCACTGATGCTCCGACCTTGGCGGGCTTGAAGATCCCCCTACTCATGTTCGCGGACGACACCTTGATTTTATCTAAGACTCAAGCGGGGTTACAGGTTGCCCTGTCCCGGTTTGAGGAGTTCTGTCGCGACCAAGAGTTGGAGGTCAATGTAGACAAGACAAAGTTCATGGTTCTTCATAAGTATAAAGACATAAAGGGCAAAGTGACCATGAACAGCGTCCTCTTAGAACAGACCGAAGTATTTACTTACTTGCGGATAACCCTAAATAGGAAGTTAAATTGGAAGCCACAGATTGACATGCTAGCTTTAAAACACGCTCAGTTGGCAGGGGCGCTTATAAAAGAGCACAGGCTTTCATTCACCAAGCCAATTGCCCCAGCCCTTCAGATATATAATTCCAAAGTCGCTAGTGCAATTCTGTATGGCGCCGAACTTTGGGGTAACAAGGATTTTTCCCCCTTGGTGATTGCCCAGAATAAATTTGTCAGGGCCTTAACGGGTTTGCCACAATCCACTCCATTGCTGCCCCTATTCCTGGACCTTGGCTGCCTTTGCATAGAGGATTTGGCTTGATTTAGGCCTATAGCTCTTTGGAGAAGACTCTGGGTTACTCCCGAGCTTTCCCTGTATGCCAAAGCCCTGCTGGATTTCAGGAGGGTAGGGTGCCTAGGTAAGATTAAATGGCTTCAGCATATAAAACACACTTTGACCGAAATGGGGATGTGCACCCTGTGGGATAATCCAGAAGTCAACCCCTTTCCGTCAAAAAAGGAGTTTAAGGCAGTTTATCTGGACCTGGTGAAAATGAAGCGTTTTTCTTCTATTACAAGGCCTACCCTGTCTAGGAATTTCCTGACGATTAAATACGAGAGTGGTTTTGAACCCTATTGGGATATTATTTCGAAACCACTTGACAGGAAGTTATACCATCAGTTTAGGGTAGGATCCCTCCCGATTAAAACCTTTACTAGTAGATGGCATTCGCCAACGTCAGAAATGTGTCCCCTATGTTTAGTACAGTCTGAATCAATCGCTCATATTTTATTTGTATGCCCGGCCTATAGGTCTCCTAGGAAGAAATGGCTTAAGCCAATTAGTGTAAATTTGGGTACAAAATCGGCTATGGTGGCCCTAAGGATTCTGCATTACATTGTTGTTGCTATGGCAAAATTCTTGAGCTGGGAATGGGCCATTCGGGCTAAAAAATTAAGGTAACTATAATCTGAGCCATCCCTATTTTTACCAACTTGAGGGATGTGTGTGAGGCGATTCTGCCCCTCCGCCGAAGTTTGACCTAGGGTCTAGCGATTTTGTTGTAGACCGGGGCAGTTGTATGTCCAAAACAGTGGTTAGGTGTTTTGATAACCTAAATTTTATTGTATCCACAAACTACTGCTGGGTCAACCGATGCATCAGTGTATAATTTCCTGTTCCTTCCCTTGTGGTCTTTTTATATCATGGTAGCGTTCTGTTGATCTTAGTCTTTTTTAAATTTGCATTTTTATACTGTTTTAATTTTTAACTGACTGTACTGTCTTTTATGATTTTATAATCGAAATAAAGACTAACTGAACTAAACTGACTACTGATCTTCACTAGTCATGCAGCTTACCATTTGTCACATGTTGGTAAGTAGAGATAGAAAAGCTACCACTACTACCATGAAGCTCTGTCACTCCAACTCTAACCAAGATGCTAGACATGACATGTATTTTTAAAATACACATTCACCCAAGGGTATTTTGGCACTGAATAACAGATGTTTATTGTCACCTAATTCAATGGTACTCATTTTATCCACCTCAGAAGGATGAAAGGCTGAGTGGACCCACCACGATTTGAACATTTGACCATGAGGTCGAACACAGGCCTCTAAAGTGAACGCGTGAGTCCAGTAAGCCATCAGACCCAGCTTACATTATGGGCCTTGTGACTGGAGCTCCGACCAAGATGCTACACTCCTATTGCCCTTTCTCAATTGTCTTCCATAGTACAACTGATCTAAAATCATCATGGATTATGCAATGTACAGACAATGCTCCACTCAGATATACTTCGGAATTCGTTGCTTGATGGTGTCCTGGACCCATTAACCTAAACTATTGATTGCATGAGTGAAACCATAACAACGGTGTACCCTAATATATGTCAGCCATGGAGGAAACTCAGCTGATTAGCAATGCCAGGTGACCCTTTGACTCTGCACTTCTCACATGATGAACAATGCTAAATATACAACCAAGCTGGGTGTTTGCCTGCATTAGACACAAACAGGGCTTGCAATGGACAAATACACATGTTATGACTGCATTGTGTTTATAGCAGAATTTTGGAGATGTAGTGTCTATCCCTTAAGCAAAAATGCCACATATCTGCACATCTATTGAGCTGATGAAATCTACTACATCTATTAAATGTCAATAAATGTCTAGTAACCAACTTCAACTCCACGCACATAGATGACAACACTAATTTCTATCTATTTCGTGCCATTCTAGGTCCCCATTTACCTTGACACAAACAATGTGGATGTAGATAACTCACTTCCACCATTAACAATGTTCTCTATCTCTCAACAGGTCAATCCACCACTGCACCTGCACAGAGATTGGAAACTGAACAGAGTTCCTCACCACCCCAGGACGAAGCCCTCAGTGATGACAACGCTTCTGAAGAGGTGGATGTGGATGATGGCCCTGGCCCATCAGATCAGCCTGGGCAGATGCCACCAGTGGGGCTCACTGTGCCCACTACAACACCTCCCACCACTGCTGCAACATCACAGTCAACTACTGCCCCCCAACTTGTGCACCTAGCACAGTCCATCCCATCCTGTGGTCCCAGTCCTGGATTCTGAGACGGCTAACACCATCCCAGTCACAGAGGAACAAGGACCCAGTGGGAGGGTGGAATCTGTACCCAGGGCACAGGGCCATGGGGGTAAGGCTTGTGGAAGGGTAACTGTGGGCACACAGAGTGATCCCACTGAGGCAACTGCCACCCAGGCTGCCATCACCCAAGTTCTGGGAGTCTACCAGGACTCCCAAAGTGTCATGGGTCAGGCATTGGCCGAAATCTGGGAAATGAAGGAGCTGCAGAGGGACACATAGTGGGAGGTTGCAACCATCCACACTGAGGTGGCTGGCGTCCACACCAAGGTGGCCGGCATCCACATCGAGGTGGCCTCCATGGTTAGGGTGCTGCGGGACATAAACTCCACCCTCTGCAGGGCTTTTCCACCTGTATCTACCCCTTCCTGTGGTCCATGTACATCCACACTATCAACATCTGCCACAGTCACAGGAAGGGAGACCCTGTCAGAGGACTACACACCTGCACGCGCGCCTGTCTCAGCAGCTCCAGATCCCCCCTCTGTCAGTGGGAGGGGAAGTCCATGCATAAACCCAGGAGCACAGGGTGGCAAGAAACCCACCACTGCCAGCATGAGACCTCAACCCTAATGTCCTCTTATGTGTGCTACACATTCACTTTGTTGGACTATTCTTGGCCACTTTTCCATATCTGATTGAAGGAGTATGTTGGGCTTTGGGCTCCTGACCATTTGGACTCTACTACAATGGTTTCATCACCATGACTTCACTTTTTGTTTGCATTGTTGAATTTCAAGTTAATTTATTTATCTCACCCTTCTTCACTTCAATAAAAACACAAGTCACCATAGCATTGTCTCCTGTTGTAATTCTCACATATAACAATGTTAATGTACTACCATGTGAACTTTGCAATGTCAAAAATAGGGACTTCTGGAAGCATGGATATCAGGATCACTACCATGTCACAACAACACATACATACAAGTGTCTGGGCTTACAACATCTTTATTCCAAATCATAGGCTGACATGATGTCAGACACATAGCAAATAAGACATGACTCAGTTATTCTGGGTCAGTGATCACATAATCACTTGCAGACTTTCACAACATGGAAGGAGGGCATACATCAGACAATATCCCACACAATTGGCAACAATAAAATAGGTCTACATTATCAGCTGGAGCCATAGTTCCTACCTCACAAAAGGAATCCTACATTAAATAAAAAAGTAGACACATGTCAGTACAACAGTTTCTGACCACAGGGTCATTTCAATCCATTGTTGCTTGCATCTGGTGGAATGTCACAAACAAATGTCAGTGATGTGCTACAAGAACTTTGGCCCACAAGATGAGACACAACAACAGCTACATACAGTTCATACACAATGAGGAATTAGGCAATGTGAAGGCAGGATAGCATGAATTGGGCACAACACAACATTGTGTTGGATCACATGATGGCACACATATTGCATTAGGTCCAACACGCTGCAAGGAACTTGTCCAATGGAAGCCAGGTAACTTCCATCCACCCTGTGCAAGATTTCTTGGTACCGGCTTTGTACACCAAAACGCTGTGACAGACATTCCCAGGGACAATCCATGTCCTCTGTGTATGTCTGAACAGCATCATATACCTGCAAATGTCACAACTCTGAAATGTCCAAATGAAGATGACATTGCGAAGGTCCCTAAAACAGACCAACACAAAGAGATTAGCTAAAACAACATACATATGGCACACATCACATTGTCAGCTTCTAGAGAACACAGTCCAAAACAACATTTATAGCTGAACAAAGCTACACTTACAATACAAACACCTTTCCCCAGATATTTTCAGACCCATGTATTACTAGTATGTAGCATTCACATCCTCCTTACAACATCACTACAAGAGTTGCAAGAATAGTCAAAGTCATCACATCTCACATCATACTTACACTCAGGAGAAGTAGTTCTGGATGAGATCCTGACGCAAGTTAGCTCCTTCCTCTTCATCACTATCATCAACATAATTTGACATTTCAAGGTCCCCACTTGGTGGGTCTTCATGGCCTGCATCCTCTGCAATGTAAGGTATGTTCCATCACAGGGCAATGTTGTGGAGTATGCAGCAGGCCACGGTGATCCTACACACCTTTCCAGGTGAGTAGAGGAGGGTTCCCCCAGTCTTGTCCGGACATCTGAATCTGGCGTTCAGGAGCCCAAAAGCCCACTCCACCGGCTGCTATGTTCTTCCATGGGCCTCATTGAAGCGGACTTCCCCTGACATTGTAGGATTCCTGAGCGATGCCAACAACCATGGCTGGTTGGGATACACTGAGTCTCCTATATGGAAGATAGACAGAAGGGCAACATTTAGTTACACACTTTCAGATCACACTACCTGACATTTCCCACACAAAGTTAGGACACATCACACTTACCTACAAGCCAGGGCCTCTCCGGTAGTAGTTGTGACATCAGCTGGGGTATGGTGCTGTCCTGTAGTATGAAGGAATCATGAGCAGATCCTGGCAACCGGGCACAGATGTTTGATATGTACAAAAATCTATTTTGGTCACAGTATGCAGAGTAACATATGTGAAGAGTAAGGCAAAAGTCATGTGTTTGAACATTAATGCTTCATGAAGCAGTTCACATTTTACATCATCATTGTAAAATCTTGAACATCCACCTGTCATCCCCAAGGTGGCCTTCACAGGTCTGTAACAGAACTGGGCACATCATTAATTCATAGAATTTAAATTGCCACTATAGTGAGTGTAGCATAACGTATTACCGCCAACCGCGGTACACAGTGCGCTGTGCACATTTTGCCTATGTACAGGTTTCCCAACCGCTAACATGGCAGATGTCTGACCTTGCTAATAGAACATGTTGAACGTACGCCAGTTGTGGTAGTCAACCATGCGGTGGGGGGTTGCATGCAGGGCAGTCACCGCCATAGGCTAACATTGGGGATAGTGACGGTCGCGGCCCACTGGCTGTGTGCACCAACCCTGATGACCGCGTATGTGGTGGACATGTACGCAGTGGTTGGAAAAATAATCTCACTTGCCTCCAGAGACTGCTGCTTTTAACACCTCCTCCATTTTAGCTACAGTGTTCCACCTCTGGGAGCAATCATGGCACAAACTACAGGGGAAAGGGCCCGTCCCTTCACTCCAGAGGAGCTGGAGACCGTGGTGGTCCTTCCCCTGTATTCTCAGGTCTATGGCTCCCTGGAGGAACAGGTAAATTTCTCAAATACATATTTAACTCCATTTCACTGCTTGCTTTCTATTCCCATAGGCTGCAATGTGCCGCTGAGTGTCAGAGTGTAAGTATTATGTTGCTTGCATACATTGTGTGGCCCTTACATTGGGCACAATTGTAATGGATTAAGTGGATTACGGGGCCCTGGACTTTGTGGAGAGAAGGCCACCATTAGAATGTGTGATGAAGTTATTTCTGCTTGTCAATATGCATATCTCTATGCAGGGCTCAAGTTCACAGTAGCTACAAAGCGTTCTCAAATCACATCATGGTAAATGCGCCTGGTTATATATAGGCGTCACACCATGAGCCATGTCTGTATACTGTTATAAGCATTTGAGGATGATGTTAGCCAAGTGTACTGTCCCACTGATCACTCAATCCATATCAGACTTTGTAAAACAGTTGTCTTGGAGTTAGCTATACCTCACAGACTCTTTCAGAGTGCCAAACTATTATATGTGCACTTATGGTATGGCCAGAAGTTTCACTTTTCAGTATTGTTTTGGTGGAAATGTGGGGTTTATGTGGGATAAGTCGCCTCCGCCTGCAGAGAGCAAGGCCAAGCATTGATATGTGGGGAGTCTGGGCCATGGCCCAGCCTGGGCAAGAGATACTGTGGCAGGAGAACTGATGCACAGATTAAAGTCCCTGTAGACCTGCTGATCCATTGATGTTCCCAGAAAGAGTTATCTGTACCACTAGTGGCCCTGATAGCTGTTATATGAATAGTATGAGGCATGGTGCCTGAGGTGAGCCCCTGACCTGATACTTCTTTCAATTGACCCACAGTGTTAATGTGTGTCTCTCACTAATGACTGTCCCCTTACTCACACAGGTTTGTTGACACTTTTCTAATAGTGTTGCTTCCACTGTACAAGCCTATTGCACATCTTAGACACGAACAGTGTAGATAGTGGGTTACTTTTGAAGAGATTTAGAAATGTGAATAATCTGCTTGGCTACAGTGGTCCCTATTACACTACACATGCAATGGTATGTTGATTGACATCCCTGTTACAGTGCCTCATATGGCAAAAGGGATGTCCTGTGATGGCTGTACAAACAACACAAACTTTGTTGACTTACGAGGATACTCAAATAAGTTGTCTGCATGCCTACACAGGCCCCAGAGAGGTATCTCTCAGTGTCACACATACCAGCCCCTAACTTATGACCTTAGTCTTAGGATATTGTGTATACTATGGCACTACCCTCTATAAACCATACTCATCAATGCAATGGGCCTGGCAGGAAAGGTGTCTGGACAGTTATGCACAGGTAGTTTACCCTTCAGAAGGTCAAAATGGTGTGTTGTGTGTCATGGCACCTCACACCACATTCCATGTAGGATGGGCCTGGCCTAAATGATGCTAGTGGACTGGCACAGTTAGTGTAGGTCATGACCAGGGTTGAGGTTAGTCATCAGATGACCACAAAAGTGTGTATCCATGCTTTAGTTGTGCTTAGCACTTGACATGCACACATGTAATATGTTAACTCTTGATGAAGGCTTGTGCTAAATGCCAACATAATGTGTATAAAGCTAACAGTTATCTACAAACTTTCAGTCACAATCTGTTTTCACATCTATTACATCCAAACAGGTCAATGCCCACCAGAAGAAGGCCATTCGGAAAGCCATCACCCGGAAGGTATGGACCCTGGGGGTCTACAATGGCATAGTGCCCATTGCAGGAAGAGATGGGAGTACCTGTGGAACTGGACTCGGAAGATTGTGGAGGTAGAGCTGGGGAAGTCCTCCCAACATGGAAGGGGCATGCATCGGACCATGACCCTCCTGATGGCCCGCAAACAGATGTTGGCTTACCTGGATCTTGATGGGCAGTTGAGGGCTCAACAGCAGTGACAAGGGGGTGAGTCCTGGCCAGAGTCATACATGTAATATTGCTATCTTTGAGTGTTACAGATAGACATTTCACCAACCATATTGGTAGTGGCCCATGTTGCACACACAAGATGAGTGACTGTTAGTGTAAATGTGGTAGTAGGTGCATGCTTCTGTGCTGTGCCTATTGCCTTTCTGATCTGGTAGACAGCAGAGTCCTGTTCACATCCAATTCTCTTCTTTTGAGTAGACACCTGGTTGAGTGAAGTGAGTATTCATCTCATGTTCTCCAGTAAATCTGGGTGACAATTGTATTGCACAGACAACTGGTCTTGCTTGTGTGAGAAGTGATGTACCCTCACTACTGTCTCTCATGTGATGGTGGCCCTATTGCATGTGACATGACATAGAGTTCATAGTACATGCAGTGAATGCTTCCATTGGCAAGTACTGGTAGTTCAGTGAAATGAGAGTGCAAACATCTAAGGTGCCATCAGCATTAGTGCCTACATATTGGCCAGTGTGCGTTTGTCTGTTGATGGTTCATCTGCAATAGTGTTTCAGTACACTCATTCACTGACTGGTGACTTGCATGAGGGAGTGAGATGTAGAACTGTGGGGATCCTATGTGAGTGTCTACTCTGATCCTTGCAAGGCAATCTGAGTATGCAAGACCAAAGAGTGGTGTGATGTGCCTGCCCATTGGGACTCTAGTGATCCTACATCTTCATGTCATAGATGTTCAAGGAAACCCAAAGCTTTGAAAGATGTTTTGGCTTGTGGATATATATACAATCTATGGCTGGCGTCATGACCTGTATAAGCAGGATTGTGGATGTTCATATTGCTATAGGAAGTGTTGTGCTGTATGCAGTGGCGGCTGGTGACGTTTGAAATTGATTTTTTTTAAAAAAGAGTGGACAAATGGTGCATTTTCAAGCAAATTTGAGAAAGCGCCTGTGTGAGGTAACTTACCATTATTATCTAGCTACGGATTTCACAGGCTGATGGGCACACTGCCAACCACGTACTCAAGGGTGTTAGAAGCATGAATCATACACGCAAGGCGCTTCCCATCATGCATGGGACAACTACGACCTATAATTATGTGCACGGTGCTTACCATTTCTAAATAATTCTTAGAAAAGTTCTTGCTCAAACATGAAGAAGAGCAAGGTTTCCTGTTTGGCAGCCCCTATTAATAATATGATAACCTGTTGTCTAGGCAATCCTTTTTGCACTTCCTTGTGTTTTAGTATCAATATTAATAAGCACATACAGAGCGTGCAGGCAGCAAACTAGGGTAAAGTTATTCATTGTTTTACATAATTCCCTTAATCCGACCCAGAGGCACTTTGCATTCCAAGTATTTCTAACTTCCTCAACGAGATGTCGGAAGGTTAAGCCTTTTTAGGGAGATTCTGGGAGCTCACACCTCTTTCTGCAGCATAGGCCTTTAGCTGGGAGACATCAATCAATGACCTCTTTGTCGTGTATTAGGGGTACGAATAGCAAGTAGCCCCCGTCCTCCTGGCTTCTTCGGGGCGCTTTAGACTCAACTACAGACTCCAATCAAAACTTGGCACACATTCCAAAAATAGATCACTTTATCAAAAGCCTGGTCTTCGCCTTCGAAATATGGCACACAAAAGCAAGCAAACAGGATTCCACACAAAATAAAGCACTCTCAAACATCTACATGGCAGCAACAAAACCGAGGTGCCCCCTAAAAATATAGGTAACAAACCAAACAGCAAATAACACATAAACAGAGGCGTGAATTACAGAACACAACGCCCTTTCTCGTGACAAACACTAGATCACCAAAAATAACAAACACAAATCTTCCCCTCACAATTCATAGCACACTCGCAAAACACAGTGTGCACGCGAAAAAACTTAGGGGGATATTCACAAGAACGTGCGCTAAACATCTCCAGAAAATGTTAACGCAACTTTACACATCGCGGCCTATCGTGGGAAAATAACCCCGTGTTAACGTGGAATTCACAACACGGCGGTACCATGCGATAGTCTGCTGAAAACGTGGCCAATGTCCGCGATACAACCACCTCGACGGAGATAAAAACACAAACCTCAACACCAAAAAATGTGCGATGAGCCCATTCGCGATGAGGAAAGCAGCGATAAGCAGCGCCAGGCCCGCGACACACACATGGCAGGCGGGAATAAGAACAACAAAAGCCTGAAAAAGAAAGACAAACCAAACAGAAAACAACAGCGAAGCACAATGGAGGCAACCGGAGCCAGTACACAACTCCACAAGCCCCATTGGCAACAAAACATTGTACATGGCAGTCCATCGTGGACAAGGTGAATGCAGCCGGAGAGTGGAGGAGGACAATGGAAGAAAACCAGAACAGCTGAAATGATGCGAAACGCACAAACAAGCAGAAACACGCCAACAACCACAAGGCAGCAATGCACACCGGAGGTGGGAGTCCAGCACCACACCAGGAGCTGGATGACATGGAGGAAATGGTGTCCACCACATCAGTCTGGAGATGATGGCAGGACCCGGGGACCGGAAACTGCCCAAAATCAACAGGCACAACAGCAACAGGGAGAGGAACGACCAGGGATTGGGGGGAAGGGAGGAGATGGGCACAATGGCACACATGCACAATTAAGCACAGCACAACTGCAGACAAACCATGCCCAAGAGTAACAACACCAACCAAGAGCACAAGTCAAACAACCCGGCAATATCACACCACTGAACAAGCACAGAAGTGAAAACCACACTACCTGAAAGGGAGAAGGGTGAGCCAAATCAGAGCTGAAGGGACACCTCACACACAATGCAGCACACACACATAGGAAGCAGAGCACCCCAACATCGAACACAATGTGATACAAACAGCAACATTTTCACAACCGAACACAGGACACAAGTGCACCCGCTTGTGGCCGGTAAATGGCCATTCGCATCTGGCAAAGCACGAAACAGGGACATGATAATGCACAAGTACAAACCCACAGCCCTGATGGGGTAGCAATGCACGTATGGCAGGGATCCAGAGAGGCCGTGACACACACATTGGCATACAAATCAAGACTCAACACAGTTGGAGACAAGTGAAAGTGCGGAAACTTTATCAACAAGTGCGTGTCAGTATGGCCAAGAGAAGTGCCACGACATGCAGAACAATGCAGCAGCATGTCTGAATGAGGAATGTTGGAAAGCGCCCATGTCCACCCCGGGGGTGTCCATCACCAACACAAGTCAGTGCCAACCCGCGTTTGTTGTCCACGCATGGATCAGGAGTCCAGGCCAATGCAGCCATGTCCACTGTCGTCTTGGGACATGTGACCAGATCCTCAACATGCAACCAGGCGTCAGGACACGTGCAATGGGCCACATCCAGTTGTGGCTGCAGGTACTTGTCACTCGTCCATGAACGCGAGTGCAGCAGCGTAGGCCAACATTTCCAATGAGAGATCATTGTCCTCCACATCTAACATGTCGGCGACGTAATCCATCAGCTGTCCCGGACAGATGTGCTGACTCCAACCCCTGGCCCCAATTAGCACCAAAGCCCAATCGGGGAGCGGCTCAATGTGGTCACTGCACACGACGACTCGTGCAATCTCCCAGGCCCAGTTGCCAGCATGCATGCCAAACATCCAGGCATGCCATAAACCGGCATCACAGTGACACTCCTGGTCGTGGGCCAACAGGGGGCGCACACACACGTCAAAATCCAGGTCAGCTACCTTTACATTGGAGAGGCAGACATCCATGGTCCACTCGAATATGCACGAGCGACAATGCAACACAGGCTGCACGCAGGTGACGTTCGCAAGGCGGAAGCCCAGCCGGTAACTGATCCGCAGCACTGCCAACGGCGGTGCCCCCAGTACATGCAGCAGACGTGCACGGTACAGGTCCACGTGACTGGAGATGAGCATGTGTATGGGATGGTCTGCCATTGCGTCAGTGGCTCTGCTTGAAGCAGCACTGGCTTGCCCTGCGCCAGTCCTGTGGATGAAATGGCACAGCTCGGAGCAATGAGCAGTGTCTATGTGCAACGGCTGCAGACCTGGGGTGGGGTGGGAGTACGTGTGAAGGCCATATCACGCACACTAACTACGCCCAAGGACTCCTGCGTGTGGGATGTGTACACGTTGGTCTCACGTCGGGCAGTGCATAGTGTGGGAGTCGCAAGCAAATGTTATCGTATCTGTCAGGGGGTGCTGGCCACATGTAAGTTCCAGCTCGGAGCTGCAGATGTGCTACCGCCTGATAGTTCAGACAAAGGACCTTTCATCCCTACAGTAACTTCACCATCTGCATGCATACAGGAGATGTACAGAGGCCTGTCATGGGTGTGGTGGGATGTCTGCGACCCAGGGAATCATGGATGATATGCCCAGCACGTGGCAGATGAGAGGCCTCACTGTGTGTTACGTTGCCTCACAGCTGCTCCTCCCTCCCACGAGCCCCCACACTTGTGTGCGCTGCGCTGTTGTACCATGTGCACTCCTATGGCACACCATTGTAATGCCTGTCCACGCATGTCCAGCGGCATGCCAACAACACCGTGAAGCTGGCCTTTGAGGGTGTGTGGCCACGTGAGTGTAGGCCAATGGTCCGGACAGGGCGGACACAGGTGTACAGTCCATGGCTGGCTGTGATCGCGCTGCGATAGAGGCTAGGCAACTGACTTATGCATTCGCAGGACTGATACACATAAAACTTGGCATGCATGTGCCAAGACCCCGAGCAGTCTTGCGCTCCTACATTTCCTTGTACGTGCGTGCCCGCCCTCCTGGTGTATGCAACATTGCAACATCGACTACTGTGGCCCTGGTGGCGACAATACCCCAAAACAGAGACACACTTACCGCACTTCCTGCTCAAGACCAGACCAGAGCCACATCCTGATCCCCCTGCCGAATCAGCACACCCCTGCACTGACCTGACGTACGCCGGACCAGCACACACCGCATGTGCATGCAGGGGGGGCGGGCGAAGCTACATGTCCAAGGTCTCAGCCACTGCTGAGGTGACATGCTACCGTCCGCTGAAGACAGCACACTGTGATGTTGCAGGGCTCGGGCACATCATGCTGACATAATGACCACACGGACACACTTGCTTAGATGGTGGGAATGGCTACGGGCACGTGCGCCCGGCCACTTTTATTAGCAGGCTCACATGTCGAGTGACACCTGTGTTGGATGTGTGTGGGGTGTGTGCACACCAGCCGTCATGGAGTGCCTGGTGCAGTCAAAAAACGACAACAGTGTACATCGTTAAGGACACACCCATTCAACCATAAAGGCCCCATTACTTGTGCTGCACAGAGTTAGTGGCCCCGGGTGCACAGCGTCCTGCACAGGCCTATTGCCACGGGCCGCTGACTTGCGGTGCACTTGGGCAGGGTCACGAGAGCAGAGCAGGTTTCCGTAGATGACAAAGGGGGTTGTCGCAGAGTGTCTCGTGGACAGTGGAAGGTGTACCACCAGGGCATGATGCAGAG
This sequence comes from Calotriton arnoldi, assembly GCA_963921515.1. NCBI lineage: Eukaryota > Metazoa > Chordata > Amphibia > Caudata > Salamandridae > Calotriton > Calotriton arnoldi. The sequence goes on from CAWUFW010004652.1 coordinate 533,003, forward strand.
GGCAGAACCACGCTGAAACAGTCACTATGGTGGAGGTGAATGGAACAGACACATGTCTGACACCAAGTCCGGTCCAGCCAGATGATGATGCAGACAACCCCCAGGCCATGGACTCAGACGCCACCAAAGTCCAACCAGAAAGTGCCCATGAGTCATTGCGCAGAGTTAGTGGCACCAGTGCTGATAGGGGATGCCGCCTGCGATGAGGCGTGTCCAATGGTGTGGACTCCTCCACATCTTACCCAAGACACAGTTCCACATGTGTGACATACTCAACCGCAGTGTAGGCCTGAGGCAGCGGTCAGCAGGGGCCATTCACCGAGTGTCGCCGGCATACGTTGGATGGTCCCACCGGCCTGCGTAGTTCAGGTTCAGTGGCACCACGGTACGCGGACTTGCGGTGAACAGGGTTGATGGCACCAGGTCAGTTGTTGCTAGTGTTCGGTCACCTCCGTGACTAGGATCCGGCTTTCATCCGGACTGAGCCGCATCTTCCTCTTACTCCTCTCCGTGCGTTCACTTGTATGGACTCTGCCATTCATGAATCAGGACTAAGTGCTGGATGCGGGACCTACTGGAGCGCAGTGTAGGCCTGAGCCAGTAGCCTGCAGCAGCCCACAAACACGTGTCGCTGGCTTGCGATGCAGACTTTTGCTTCACTGATCGGAGGGAGTTCAGCGATGTGGACGCTGCCACGGACTTGGGGTCACTGCCATTCAAGACTCAGGACACAGTTCCACATGTGGGACCTACTGGACCGCAGTGTAGGCCTGAACCCTCATCCACGTGTCGCCGGCTTGCGTTGAACAGGGTTGGTGGCACCACGTGCCGCAGGCTTGCGATGCGGACTTTTGCTTCACTGATCGGAGGGAGTTCAGTGATGTGGACGCTGCCACGGACTTGGGGTCACTGCCATTCAAGACTCAGGACACAGTCCCATATGTGGGACCTACTGGAGCGCAGGGTAGGCCAGAGCCAGTAGTCTGCAGGGGCCCACAAACACGTGTCGCCGGCTTGTGTTGAACAGGGTTAGTGGCACCACGTGTCGCCGGCTTGCGTTGAACAGGGTTAGTGGCACCACGTGTCGCCGGCTTGTGTTGAACAGGGTTAGTGGCACCACGTGTCACAGGCCTGCGATGCAGACTTTGGCTTCACTGATCAGAGGGAGTATAGTGATGTGGACGCTGCCACAGACCTTTGGTCACTGCCATTCAGAACTCACGACTCTGTTCAACTTGTGCCAACAGCTGGGCCGAAAGGTATGCCGGTGGAGTATGTCAATGAGAAGGGAGTAATGTGGGCCAGCGGCGTGGAGGCCAACGATGGTCTACCGAGGCTGCAGAGGTCGCGGGACTGGGGCCTGGAGCTTGCACCGGCACGTGGTGGGCCCTCTTTGACACACGCCAGTGTCGGCAGGTGAGCGGAGCCTCCTTGGTGCGCTGGGCCAGGCATGACGGGTCTGGGGACCAGCAGCCCGGGGTGCAGCAGGCACACAGGGACGCAGGCCCCGCCGCGCATGGCGCCGGCCTCGTGGCGGGCTGGGAGGCGCCGCCCTGGCAGACGCGTTGGCCATTCCGAAAGAGGACCACGCCCAGTGCGACGGGCTTTTTATTCACACCCCTACGCAGGCCTGGCGTACGCTGGGCCAACCCACTCCGCCTGCGCATGCAGAGGGGGACATAACGTGCGACATTTCCGCTTTCTGCCCCACAGCCTGTGGGGACATGGTAGCGTCCACTGGCCACTATACTCCATGCACCAGCAGTTAATGTCCACATGGCCATTTCTGTGGTTTGCACACTGAAGTCTGTCTGCCACCTCCACGCCACACCTGGCATTGGGTAGGTTCTCATTCATTGGTCACTTGCCGCTCTTGCACATGCCTGGTCCACGCCTCTCCTCACATCCTGCTATTGTGTGGTTGTGGTGCCATGCCGTGGCTGGGTTGTGGGCATGGCAAGCCGAGGTTCCCAATGGAGTCGTGTTGTCGTGTCTGGTCGGTTGGCATGTTGTGTGGCATGTTGAATGTAGTTGTGCTGCGTACCCATTGCCAGTGTCGTGAGTTGCATGACTGTGGAGTGGAGGTGTGTGGTGTGTTCATTTGATACTTACCAACGAGCACTGCATTTCCATAGGTGCCATCCTGGGTGAGCTGGTTGATGATGGACTGTCGGGAGATGTAGGAATCATGCACCCTGCATGGGGAGTTGGCCACGACATTGTTGAGGAGTCCCGGGCGGGCCACCATTGCCTGCACATTCATGGGATGCGTGTGCTTTCTGTTGAGGTAGTTGTGTGCAGTGTTGGCAGGGGGCACGAGGGGTACATGTGTGCAGTTGATTGCCCCCGACACATGAGGGAATCCAGCTGTGGCGTGGGAGCCTTGCTTGGTCTCCAGTTGCTCCTACGCAGTGTGGGTAGAGTGGAGGTGCTGGGGTACCGGGCTGATGTTGGCATCCAGGACAGGTGTGATGAACTTGGATGGGGCTGGCTGTGAGACTCCTCCGACTCTGGCAGTTGTGGGTTGGAAGGTACCAGAGGCCAACATGTGCAGCACAGCCGGCAGCTTTGTCTGCGGAGGGATGTTGGTTGTTTGCTGTGTTGGTACCATCAGCAGGTGGGCAATGTGGGTCAGGATGCGGGGGATGGTTGTACTTTTGGGCCTGTAGTGGGCAATGTCCTCCTCTGGCGTTCGGTCTGGGCGGCTGGTGCATTTAAGGTGGGTCTGCTGTCTTTGTGTATGCTGCCTCTCTGGTGGTCCAGGGGGGGGCGGGATGGGTCCTGGGGGTGGTGGCGGGCCTGGGGTGGATGACGGTGGGTGTTGTGGCCCTCATGGGTCTTGGAGCTGCATGATCATTGTCTCCATGGCATCTGTGGTTCTTCAGATGTGGCTGTTGGCTGGGCTCCCTTTCATGCTGGAGGTAGTCGTCCTGCTTAACACCAGCAAAAGGCAATTGTTAATTCCCTGCTGCTACCGCGGCTTATCGCCTGTTTTTGGTTCGCATCGCAGATCTGGCAGTTCGTTGTGAAAGTGGTGTAGTGGTGTTTTCGTGAGTTTTTGCACGGGAACGCCTACTCTGCATCTCATTAGGGTTAGTTGGTGGTGTCACCAGTGGAGGTAAATTTTGAGGCAGTTATCGCAGGAATACTTGCGTTGTCTGCAGTTTGCAACCGCTTGTGAATGGGGCGTTAAATCTTTCTCCACTTTTGTTGCGTTAAGGTGGCGATAACTCGGAGATAAGTCCTTGTGAATATGCCCCCGAGAGAGCTCAGAAAAGACAAGTATACACTGTGCAAAACGTGATATGTGCTCACAAAACACAGTTTACTCTGACAGATACGTGGTAAGCACTCACAAAACACTGTGCACTCCCCAGTAAACTGCCTAAACTCTCGAACGCATTTCGTACAATGACCAGAATACACACCCAGAAATATAGTGTGCACTCACCAAAGGAATCGGATATCACTTTGCGGTGGTTGGGGGGTGATGGGGGGAGGTGGTTAGTGGGGTGGGGGGAACACATGTCTAGAACTCACCGACCCTCGTGAACTGAATACCCCCGGTACATCACCATCGAACGCCCTGTTTACATTCAATGTCAAGGCAAGGCATGACTCGTGCTCCACCTTTTAATAGTGAAGCAACTTTGCGTTCCTAGTAAAATAATTTCCAGCTTCAAAATGCGTTTGTCATTTTACAGCCAATCAGCTAATGCGCGTGACGTGAATCAGTCTACAATGGAATGGGGGACACCTTGCATGGATAACACGGGTCAGGTCAGTGGAAGCTGCCAGATCGAGGCAGTGCTGTCGGCGATAAACGCTTATGATTTTAACATCTTTAAAATGCTGCATCTTTCAAATGTAGGTTATTTGTTCAATTTCCACAGTAATCGCTGTAGCACTGGGTCGGGTGAAAACAGCTAAACCCATGGTTTGTTGAAAGTCAGCCGTGCCCCCGACTCAATAGAAACTCATATTAAAAATCCTGCTATATTTGAGCACCAGTCTCTCTTAAACCATTTAATTCACTGCTGTCTTTGTTGCCTTCCAACAAGTCAACATTCTGGTTTGAGTGGGAGCTGATCGCTGAGAGGACGAGGTAGGGGTTCGTGGAGGGGTTGTTATAATTAACATTTTTAAAAAACAACCTTACCTTACCGGGTCCCGCTCCGTGCCGCCTCAACGCTCCTGGCCGGGTCCCGCCGCGTTTTTCCAACAGGAAGTAGCCACAGGCAGCCTCCCTCCCCTCCGCCAATCACAACGCTGCAATAGCAGCGTTGTGACTGGTGCAGTGCAGGCGCACAGCGCCCCAGCCGGGAGCCTAATCGGAGGCCCTTTTCTCTATGTACTTTTCTCTATGTAGGCTGCATGCAGCCTACATAGAGAAAAGGGAGAGTGCGCATGAATGCTTTGGTCGCAGTCAGGGCCCACAACAGTGGGCAAGCCACTCCCCCCCTGCCCTCGAGCGGGACCGCCCACCCGCCCTCCCACAACTAGGCACTCCAGGCACTTCTGCTTTCTCACAGTGCGAGAAGCAGAAACATAAAATGTTAGTTTTACCATTTTATGTTTCTGCTTCTCGCACTGCGAGAAAGCAGTGGGGTGACGCTCCCACGCCCCTATGGAGGAGCTGCCACTGGCTGTATGAATTTAGAGTATCTATCTCCCAAATGTTTAGACCTCAATGTGTGGGAACTGTATCTGTTAAATGTTATACATAGCTAAACTACATGTGTGCAGCTTTCTTTTTACTTTTCAGGTAGTGTATATATGATATAATTTGGAGTGCAAAGTGTCCTCAGTGTGCAATGAGCATTTGCATGTGACATGATGTCTGCCACAACAGTAACTAATGCTAAATTGCTGTTCAAATTGACCTTCATGACATCATGATGTGTTATGAGTAATAGTTAGATTTGTTTGATTTTGGGCCTTGTGTGAGCATTGTGTAAATCTCAGACTTAAAAGCATCCTATTTGGTTACATCTCTTTACAATGGCATACAACAAGTGTCAAAGTATGCAAGGTGATCAACTAACCTAGAATGGACATAAGGATGGAATGTAAAGAATTCCATCCATGCATTTGGGCCTATCTGGGTTTCTGACATGAGTGGACCCAACTGTTTGCAGGATATGTAGCATGCATGCATGTGCTCATGATAACTTGGAAGCCTATGGAGTGAACCATGAAGCTGGTGTGATATGCGTGAATGTTTTATGTGAATTTGTGATGGTCAGGTGTAGAAATCCATTTGCAATAAACCCATGTTACATATCATTTCAGAGACATCCAGGACTAGCGAAGGAGAAGGGGTCAGCATCAGTTGGGACACAGCTAGTCATGGCGGTTCCGGACGTGAGTCCAGGGCCAGACTGGGAACAGCAACTAGCCCTGGCAGATTGCTGCTCGACCAGCCCAAGCGGGGGGGGAGGGGCGCTAGTAAGAAGCACCACTCCTGCTTTGTTACAGGGGGCCGATATTGAAGCACTGCTGCAAAACCGGCCCCCAGTGACAAAAACAGCCCCTATGGACACAATATTGGCCCCCACCACTCCGGCCCACTGGGGAAATGCCCGGTGCCCACTACGGCCAGTCTGGCCCTGCGGGAGATGTCAGATACGGAGGGACCCAGTTGCCAGGAGGGTGGTGGGGAGTGCCCCGAGGACATCAGCCAAAGCTCATCATCATTTGGAGATATCCTTCTGGTGGGCACTCCAGAGTGATGGTGGACCCAACTGGATCAGTTCCAACTTTATCCTTGTCTACCACCCCCAGTTCCATCATCACACTCCCTGTTGTACCCCCACAAGTTGGCTGTTCCCGCTCCCCTAAGGAGTGAGCAGTTTCTTTCACTCCAAGCACTGCAGTCCCTGCCCCTGTCAGCCCGCTACCCTGAGTGAAGAGGCTCTTGAGCTCCTGAGAAGCATATCTGTGGTTCAGACTTCAGTGCTGAATGCCCTCCAGGGCAAAGCACCCAGCTGGCCCAGATGGTTGCCTACCTGGAAGGCATCCACACTTCCATATCTGGCCTACAGAGATCTTTTCAGGCACTGGCCTCTTCCTTCACGGCAGCCCTCCACCCATCCCAACCTTCTACCCCCTCCTGCCCAGACACAAGCACCACACACAAATGCAAGACTTAAATAAAACTCCAACATACAAGCACACAGCAGACACTCACCTCCCTCACCACCCACAGCATATTTCCAGGCACCACACAAACACATACAGGGCCCTCCACAGACACACCCATACCTGCAGACACCACACCAACACACACTGACCCCTCCACAGACACAACCATACCTGCAGACACCACACCAACACACACTGACCCCTCCACGGACACAACCATACCCACAGACATCACACCAATGCACACTGACCCCTCTACAAACACAACCATATTCGCAGACATCACAGCAACACACACTGACCCCTCCACAGATAGAACCATACTCACAGACATCACAGCAACACACACTGACTCCTCCATAGACAGCAAACCTAGCTCACACTTCTGTTCCCTCTTCCTCCCAATCCAAACTCCATCCCAAATACCCCACCCATTTTCCCTGTAAATCTCTCTTGTTTGCCCTTGCCCTTACCCCTCTGAAACCTGTCCCCTCCCAAAGTCCCAAAAACCCCTCCCACACTCAACTCTATCCCTTCCATGTTCTACTCCACCCCTGAATGCAACCCAATAAAGAAAACAACAAAAAAATCTTCTAAAGCTAAATCCACACAACCCCCCAACCCAAGAACAACCTCTTCCAAGGACAAACCCTCCCCTCCTTAAACCTCTGCCACCCCCTCCCCAGGTACCATCTTTGAAGTGCCTGCTAAGCCCCATGGATGCCCCTTTGTGAGAAAGTTCCCTGGCAATGTCAGTAAGGGCAGGTGTGGTGTCACAGCCTTGTGCTGGCTCTGGCATGATTCACAAAATGGACTGACAATTGGCCTTTGTTCTTCATCCATGGAATACAACTTTTCCTAATTTAGAAGACATTGGTCCTGCCATTACTTTTCTAACTAGTTGGTGTTATTGTATAGTTAGTGAAGTGTGAGTTCAATTGTGTTTGTTTCATCCCTGATTGCTGATCCAGTTTAAGTGGTTAGTTTGATGTGCCCTTGGAGCCAGTGCTGGAGTTGCACAGAACAAGGGGACATTTTGGATCGATGTCTATGTGGAATGATATTCAAATGGGGCATATATTGAATTGGGTGACATGTTATGTGGTAAGTATTTCAGCGTGGCCTGGCCACTATCAACATCATTTAGGTTGCACTTCTCCCTATGATGTAGGTTGGATATGTGTTGGATGTGTTAAAGTTAGATATTTGTGTATCCACACATGGAGGGTGTCAACTTGTCATACCTTTGTGTCATACCATGTGTCCATTTTTCTGTGTGTACCTTACAGCTACTTTATCTTTATCTTTATTTACTGTTTGTGCTGTGTTTGCTTCCATAAGTTGCACTTACCTATTGCCTACACATGTATGGCACTTGGTTCTGCTCTTGGTTTTCCCTGATATGCTTCAGTTACCAGGTCCAGTGCACATGGAGTTTGTCGTACATGTGCAAAATGTACTGTGCCGCAGCTTTTCAGGGTATCCCCTGATAGAGGCTTAGCTATTCTTCATAGAGTGTTTCCATTGTGCCCGCCCTTAGAATAGTTCTCATACTGATTCTATATAATCCCATTGACCGACATTGCCTTTTCAGGTGGGTGATGTGTGATAGTCCAATACAGAGTTGTAGCAGAGAAGGTGTGTTTCACTTTAATGATACATCCATGCAGATGTTTCTATGACATCAAAACAGGACCAGGGATGTGTGCACTGTGAGTGTGTCACATTCACTATAGCTTTTTGGTTAGAGTTGGAGTGACAAGTGCTCATGGTAGTTGTAGTCCCTTCAACCTCACTTTAGAAACACCTGATAAATGGTAACCTGCATGATGAGTGAACTTCAGTAGTGACATGGCAGACAAGTGAGAAGGGACAAAATGAGTCTAGCAGCTTGGTTAAACTTTGAGTCACAAGGCCTTATGATAGTTGCAGTCACTTCAATGTCACTTTATCAACACTTGACAAATGGCACCCTGCATGATGAGAGAACTTCAGCAGTGACATGGCAGACAAGTGAGAAGGGGCAAGAGGAGTGTAGCATCTTGGTTAGAGTTGGAGTGACAAGGGCTCATGATAGTTGCAGTCAGTTCAATCTCACTTTAACAACACTTAACAAATGGTAACCTGCAGGATGAGTGAACTTCAGTTGAGACATGGTATACAAGTGAAAAGGGTCAAAAGGAGTCCAGCAGCTTGGTTAGAGTTGGAGTGACAAGGCCTCATGGTAGTTGTTGTCACTTCAATGTCACTGTCCCAACACTTGAGAAATGGCAAGCTGCATGACTACTGAAGGAAACTCGTAATGTCGTATCCACCTGGATTGAGTTCGTGGGGTCGCGGAACATGGAACTCTGCGAAGTGGCTGAAGAACTCCATCGTGCTACACTTCATGTCAAGCGCAACGCAAAGTGTGTCCTTGCATTGGAAATCACACGTGAATGGCACCAAGTGTTTCACATGGGCACGGCCATCTGGTTTTCTCTGTTCTGTTCATGGTGCTGGATCTATTTTTGAATCCCCTGTTAATCCTTCCAATCTTCCACCCTCCTAATTAATCTACTACTAACTTTTATATATTTATATTAGTGTGCGTTTTTGTATCTGTATATGTTTTTTCAATCTTTTTGTGTGTTTACAGTGTCTTTTTGTACGTTTTTAATTTTCCTTTGTATTTCATTTCCTTCCTTCCTTCCTTCCTGTTCCTTCCTTCCATTTATCCTTCCATCCGTCTTTCCTTCCTTCCTTCTCCTTTATTTTCCCCCCAAAACCATGTCAGAAGAGGGGAGCCATTACCAGGCACACGAACAGCCGCCCACTATGCGGATGGTGGCGCCGCCCAGGTGGGCAGGCCTGGCAGTGGGTACCCCCTATGGGAGCATCAGCTGCGCTGGGGAACAAAGCGATACCAAAGGGGATAATGGACGGAGCGTTAGAGCAAATCAAACACTCACCCCCAGTCAACTGATCTGAGTTTAATCCATCATCATTCTTTAGCTCACTCCACCACCCCAGTTCAGACATGGCCATATGCAAATCAGTCTGACCCTGTGCCTCATGGGAACAGTCCAGCCCAAACTGCCAAGCCATGTCTTCCCTGGACCGGAAACAAGCATCCTGGGACCGGTTTCGGGTTCAAAACCCTCATCAGCCAGGCTATCTTGAATCCAGTGGCAAAGTGAGCAAGGGACCCACGTCTGGGCATACCCTGCCAACTTAGGGCGAACAAAGCGATACCAAAGGGGATAATGGACGGAGCGTTAGAGCAAATCAAACACTCACCCCCAGTCAACTGATCTGGGTTTAATCCATCATCATTCTTTAGCTCACTCCACCACCCCAGTTCAGAGGCACAGGGTCAGACTGATTTGCACATAGCCATGTCTGAACTGGGGTGGTGGAGTGAGCTAAGAATGATGATGGATTAAACCCAGATCAGTTGACTGGGGGTGAGTGTTTGATTTGCTCTAACGCTCCGTCCATCATCCCCTTTGGTATCGCTTTGTTCGCCCTAAGTTGGCAGGGTATGCCCAGGCGTGGGTCCCTTGCTCACTTTGCCACTGGATTCAAGCTAGCCTGGCTGATGACGGCTGAATAGCCAGAAACCGGTCCCAGGATGCTTGTTTCCGGTCCAGGAAGACATGGTTTGGCAGTTCGGGCTGGACTGTTCCCATGAGGCACAGGGTCAGACTGATTTGCATATAGCCATGTCTGAACTGGGGTGGTGGAGTGAGCTAAAGAATGATGATGGATTAAACCCAGATCAGTTGACTGGGGGTGAGTGTTTGATTGGCTCAAGCGCTCCGTCCATCATCCCCTTTGGTAGCGCTGGGGAAGGGCGCTCCAGTTTGAGAGGCTCACCCGTCAGGTTCGGTGCACCATCCAGCAGCTGACGCACCACTGGGCGGATATTCTCGACCGGGAGCAGGACCTGCTTGGTGTCGAGATTCCAGAGCTTGTGAGTATTAATTATTTGTTGTGTTTGTCTGCTACAATGCTAACATTTTTTTTTTTAATAGCATGCTGCTCATACCCAGAGTTAAGTTACGTTTAGTTTATGTTTGAATATTATTACTATGTGATCCAGTTTCAGCTAGTCATGTGCTCGGCGCTACCTAATTGTCCTCATTGGTGCTGCTTAGGCTAATTTATTAAGAAGCCATTGCAGACTCATCTATCCTCCTGTCACCATAGAGAATCAGTGATATCAGTGAGTTAGCGTTCTCTGTGACTTTCTTTATGTAGCTCGTACAGTCCCAAGCTATTTCAAAGTGATATGTGTAGTGATACATTGCAAAAAAAGGGAGACTGAGTTGGTCCATCAAGGGGATTGAGAAATGAGAATAGAATCAAAGATCATTCATTGCAATGCTTTAGTTCCAAATGTAGGTTTGTTAAGGAACTTTGGAATAGGGACTTTAGGATTAGTATGGCCAACTCAATGACAGTCAATAGACACACACCTAGTACTACAGGCGATCTGCTTTAGATAAGTTCAATGTGACTGCATTTGCATGTCATAATATTTTGTGGACAATAGCTCTACCACTAACCTATTTTTTTATCTTCTTTATTTCTTACATCAGCACCCAAGGGAAAGAAGAGGGGCAGTTCAGAGGAGGGTCTGGGAAGACCTGGGGAGAAGGCACTGACCACCAACACCTCCGCTCAGCTTAGTGAGTCCTAATATTTATTATTATTTTTTCCCTAATGTTGGTTTTTATGATTGTTGTGGGCTTAGGGTAGAATCTTGGGGTATTGGAATGTTGGTGCTGGGTTCCAGGACTGGAGTTGCTGCCTGGAACCTGGTGTTGCTGGTGAGAAATAAGGTTGCTCTGATACCCTTACCTGCTGTTTTCCTTTCACATGGTGACGAGGACAGGATATGAACCCACGTGTACAAAGTACAATGGATTAGCTCTTTTTCCTCTGCCCACTATGATACTTTTACATTTTGCCTTGTTTTTTTATATACTGTCTCCTTTTCTCCCAACTCCTCTATCCAATTTTTGTTTCATTCCTGTTATCCCTGCATATCTTTTTTTTCACTTATTTCATGTTTTATTTTTTGGTAGATTACTTTTTCTGGTCTGCACTAGTTTCTAGTTCATTTATCTTCTGCTTTGTTGGTAATCGTTCCCTCTTTCCTATATATCTTGTGGTACTGTAAGACTAAGAACAGATATATGGTACTCTACTGTCTACTGTGAAGACTGCAGGACCAGGTAAGCTGGTATTATAAATAATATTCACCATGTATGTTTGTTGAGAAGGCTTTCTTTTACTTGCTCATGCTCTGACGGTTAACAAGAGAGTGGCCATGGTCATGGCCCACCACACCCCTACAGCCCCAATGTTGTGCTATGTAATCAATTTATATAGTATACCAGCAGTTTTCATAACAGTGCAGCATGGCTAGAAAGTATGAGGTCCTTTTGCATTTGCCAACCAACAATATATGTCTTTCATCGACCATCATTCCACCCCTTCATTGTGCTTCAATGACTAAGAGTCATCATGAACATCATAGCCTATAGCTCTGCCCTCTTTTACAAAAAGATTTTGGCTGGCTTCACTACCTGGCTTTGCCCAGAGTGATATTTTTGCTAGAATATACTATAGTGCTAAGCAAATTGTAGTGATGTATTGCGGTTGTATTGTTTTAATTACAAAAAATTAGGGGGAGGTGTATCTGGTATCTAAAAAAATGCATAATGTTTATTTTCTAGCCACACCGACCACCAGTGCTGCCGGCTCAAGTGCGGCTGCAGGAGGAGGAGAGTCAGTTGGAGGGGGAGAAGCGGCGGCATGGACGGTTGGTGTAAGTCACATTGCTTGCTTATTGACGATTACTATAATATTCACTAGCTATAAGGGCGTCGTTGGGATTGTGAACTACCCCAGCTTTACCAGCTGTAGCTGTGGTTGATTCATGGCCTCTTTTATCTGCAGCTCAGCAGAAGCTCACATAAAGAACGCTCAAATTGATGGCTTAAGGGAAACGGGAAAGAACAGAAAGTTAAAAGAAAGGATGGATGAAATGCTATATGAATGAAAGGATGCGTAAGTGGGTGAAAGAGAACATGGGGGGTATTGGGTAATGGGATGATGGATAAAAGGATGGCTGAACAAAAGAGTGGATACTGAATGGATGGATAAGTGATTGAAAATTTTGGTGAAAAACTGGATGAGAGAAAGTAAAACTTAAATCATGGTGGGTATGGGGGAATATAGAAGAATGAAAGGATAAATGAATAATTGATTGCTTGGATGAATAAGCAAGTGAGCAAGGGGCATGCTGCTTACCTGATTCGCTAACTTTGTTTTATGGTTAGCAAAGCCTCTTAGTGCCTCACTCCTTTATTCTTCCCAAAGTTCTTCTGTCCCAGCCTACCAAAAAATTGAAAAATCCATTCTAGGCATGTGCCACAGTTTATGGACATGTGAAGTGATTCCACAATATATTTCATGGTTTCCCATAACAGATTTATTTTACGCCTCTTCATATTTTTCCCTTTAACTTTCATCAACTACAGTGACTGAATAAGCGAAAGCTTAATAGTCGCATGACAAATCGATGATCAGTGACACCCTTCTATTCTTTATCAAAAACTACCTGCCTAATCCCTTTAACAAATAAAGAACAGAACGGCAGACCTAGGTCAAGCACATCTAAACCATGTGGGAGGTGGTGCAATCTCTTCCTGCACCTGCCGTTTAAAGGTGCAAATAGAGGTCAAACTTTCGAGAAAAAATGGAAGGTGCACTCGTTGAGAAGTCAGTAATGTGGACGTAAGAAAGTTTTTGTTCCAAAATATCTTTTCTTCTATTCAATAATTCTTTAAAAACTGGCACACAGCCAACGCGTTTCGTTCCCGATTTTGCCAGAGGGAACCGTCAGGGCTCTTATATATCCAACTGGTCAATGTAACCAAGAAATATATGTGTTGAGATAAAACCTCAAGGGGCACAATCAACCGCACCTGTAATGCGTATAGCGATATCTCAGAGTAAAAATGCTTCCGAGTTTAACAAATGGTCTGAATGATGTATTTCGGATCAAGAAAATGCCCACTTCGCCATGTAATTAAAAGAGGGTCCCAAGGTCAAGTCTTCTTCCTGGTGTCCGGGGGCTCGATTTGGCTGCTGAAGATATACGCATTACAGGTGCGGTTGATTGTGCCCCTTGAGGTTTTATCTCAACACATATATTTCTTGGTTACATTGACCAGTTGGATATATAAGAGCCCTGACGAAGTTCCCTCTGGCAAAATCGGGAACGAAACGCGTTGGCTGTGTGCCAGTTTTTAAAGAATTATTGAATAAAAGAAAAGATATTTTGGAACAAAAACTTTCTTACGTCCACATTACTGACTTCTCAACGAGTGCACCTTCCATTTTTTCTCGAAAGTCTGCCTAATCCCTTTACCTTGCCCTGCAGTAGAGTAAGTCAAGTTTCCTTTCCTTACTGCTCAGCAAATTAATTTGTTGGAAATAATTTGTTGTGGTGGGCAAGGCAATTGAGCAAATTGGGACTAAGTGCTTGATTGGATTTCAACTTCAAGTTTGGCCTATGGGATACTCTGTGACGAAAGAACCAAATGTAATCTATAAAGCCTGTTCCTTTCCCTGTAGTGCAGTGCATTATTTTCCCTAATGTGTATTTAAGGCAGACAGGATAATAATAATAATATGCATTTTTTAAACATGAGGGGCCTGATTCACAGAACTAACTTACGTCAAAAACGTAAACGTAAAGTTAGTACTTTTTAGGTATTCACAGAATACACTTACTCATTTTGGTATTCACAGAATGAACTTACTCATTTCGGTATTCACAGAAGTTAGTAGTCCTAACTTTAGGACAACTAACTTCTGTGAATACCGAAATGAGTAAGTTCATTCTGTGAATACCAAAATGAGTAAGTGTATTCTGTGAATACCTAAAAAGTACTAACTTGACGTTTACGTTACGTTTACGACGTAAGTTAGTTCTGTGAATCAGGCCCGAGGTGTGTGACATAGTATCTTATTAATTATTCATCTGCCTCTTTGGAGTCAGGGTAGAAAGTGAAATTCATCTAGAGAAGGGCAGGGCTATTGGAATTAAAGATAGATACTTGTCAACTACAGGTGCCCCAGCTGTGGACAGTAGCAAAGTCTCGACGCACTGTTATCATGCCTACATTTATTTAGCACAACACAACTTGTACTCCATAGTGCATAATGCCTTACTCATTAATGAGAGGCAATTTATTTTAATTTTTCCACACAAATTATCTGAAAAGCCTTAAAAAAATCACTATTTTTAACCCAGTGTTATTCTGGCTTAATACTTTTCTGCCAGACAGTCAGTGATTTTTATGCAAAGCATGTGTGGGTAAAATATAATATTTGCCTTGTGACTCTCCTAATCATAATCACATCAAATTCCAATGGCACTGGGAGACCAGAAATGTGCTGCTATTGTACCACCCACTAATTTTAAACAATTGTTTGCACAGAGCATAATTTACAATTTGTCTTTTTTCTTTTTCTTTTTCTCGATATTGCTATTTCTGCTAGTCCACCCATAGCACCCACCAGGCAGGAGATAGTGGCCCGTATCCTGCTGGAATATCAGCGGCTAGTGGCCCAGGTGGATGAAGAAGAAGAGGCTGGAATAGGTGCCTCAGCCAGGCCCCAGTGCAGCTAATTAGCCACAGCCTCCCGGCCATTCAATCGGCGGCGGCGCCGCCTGATGACAAGGGCGCTGACTAGAACTGCTGCCATTCCCTCCCGCTCTGACATTGACAGCAGATTGCTGTGGCCCATTCTGCCACGGCTGGAACGCATGGAGAGGTATGTGGAGAGCTGGCTAGACAGGATAGAGCGTAGCCTGGACCAGCTAAGGGCCCAAAGGGACAATGCCCTTTTTGGCCCTTTTTAAATTTTTTGTTTTGGTGGGAGACACTTGTTGTGGGTGGAGAGGGCGGAAAGGGAGTTGGGAATAGGTTTTGCTATTTGTTGGACATTTAGACATTGGTTGTGGAATGGGGATGGGTCAATTTGTTTGGGTAGAGGGGTGGGCTTGTTTTGGGTGGAAAGAGTGGATTTTTTGTAAAAAAAATAAAGGGGAACTTTTTTTGTTCTTGATTTATGCTTGAAGTACTTTAATTCAATCAATCAATCACAGAATTTGTAGAGCGCACTACTTACCCGCGAGGGTCTCAAGGTGCTGGGGAGAGGGAAGGGGGGGGGTGCTGCTACTGGTCGAACAGCCAGGTCTTGAGTAGCCTCCTGAAGGTCAGCAGGTCTTGGGTCTGTCGTAGGCTTAGTGGAAGGGTGTTCCAGGTCTTGGCGGCGAGGTGTGAAGGATCTGCCGCCGGTGGTTGTTCTTCGAATGCGAGGGACGGTGGCGAGGAGAGGTCGGCGGAGCGGAGCTGGCGGTTGGGGACGTAGAAGAAGATTCGTCTGTTGAGGTAGGCTGGGCCAGTTTTGTGGAGTGCCTTGTGTGCGTGGATGAGGAGTTTGAAGGTGATCCTCCTGTCGACGGGGAGCCAGTGCAGGTTCCTCAAGTGGGGGTGATGTGGCTGTGGCGTGGTACGTCGAGGATCAGGCGTGCGGAGGCATTTTGTGTGCGTTGCAGTTGCTTGATGAGCTTGGCCGGGGCTCCCGCGTAGAGGGCGTTCCCATAGTCAATTCTGCTACTGACGAGGGCCTGGGTGACTGTTCTTCTTGTGTCTGTCGGGATCCACCTGTAGATCTTGCGAAGCATGCGGAGGGTGTTGAAGCAGGAGGAGGAGACTGCGTTGACTTGCTTGGCCATGAGAGCGTTGAGTCGAGGATGACTCCCAGGTTGCGTGCGTGGTCGGTGGGTGTCGGGGCTGCTCCCAGCATCGATTGGCCACCAGGAGTCGTCCCAGGCTGAGGGGTTGGAGCCGAGGATGAGGACCTCCGTCTTGTCCGTGTTCAGCTTTAGTCGGCTGATCTTCATCCAATCGGCGACGGCCTTCATTCCTTCATGGAGATTGGCTTTGGCGGCGAGGGTCCTTGGTGAGGGAGAGGATCAGTTGAGTGTCGTCGGCGTAGGAGATAATGTTGAGGTCGTGCTGTCTGGCGATGCGTGCGAGCGGGGCCATGTAGATGTTGAACAGTGTTGGGCTGAGGAAGATCCCTGGGGTACGCCGCAGATGATCTCGGAGGCTTCGGATCGGAAAGGTGGGAGGCGGACTCTCTGGGTTCTGCCGTCGAGGAAGGAGGTGGTCCATTCCAGGGGCCTTTTCTCGGATCCCTGCGTCGTGGAGGCGTGCGCGGTAGAGTGCGGTGGCAGACAGTGTCGAAGGCGGCGGAGAGGTCCAGCAGGATGAGGGCTGCGGTCTCACCATTGTCCAGCAGGATCCTGATGTCGTCGGTGGCGGCGATGAGGGCAGTCTCAGTGCTGTGGTTGCTGCGGAACCCTGATTGGGATGGGTCCAGGATGCTGTTTTCTTCGAGGTATCGGGTTGGCTGTTTGTTGACGATCTTCTCGATGACCTTGGCTGGGAACGGAAGCAGGGAGATGGGCTGGAAGTTCTTGAGGTCTCTCGGGTCCGCCTTGGGTTTTTGAGTAGGGCGTTGATCTCTGCGTGTTTCCAGCTCTCTGGGAAGGTCGCGGTCTTGAAGGAGAGATTGATGACGTTGCACAGGTGGGGTGCGATGGAGCTGCTGGCTTTGTTGAAGATGTGGTGCGGGAAAGGGTCTGACGGGGAGCCGGAGTGTGTTGTGCTCATGGTCTTGATGGTGTCCTCGATGTTCACGCTGGCCCAGGCTGGCAGGGGTCGTGGTCGATGGTGTGCGGCGGGTCTGGTGCGTCGATCTTAGTTGGGGCTGTCTGGGTGTTGAAGCTGTCGTGGATGTCGGCGATCTTGCGGTGAAAAGAAGGCGGCGAGGGAATCGCACAGGGGTTGCGACAGCGGGATGTCGTTGGTGTTGGAGCTGGGATTGGAGAGTTCCTTCACTATGTTGAAAAGCTCCTTGCTGTTGTGTGCGTTGTTGTCGAGGCGGTCTTTGAAGGAGATTCTCTTGGCGGACCTGATGAGGTGGTGGTGGTTACGGATGGCGTCTTTGTGGGCTGTGTGGCTGTCCGGTGTCTTATCACTGTGCCATTTCTTCTCTAGTTTCCGGCAGGTACGCTTGGAAGCTAGGAGTTCCGAGGTGAACCAGCTGGCTCTTTTGGTGGTGTCACTGTAGGTGAGCTTTTTCAGCGGGGCGATGGTGTTGGCACAGTCAGTCCATCCATCGTCTGAGGTTGCAGGCAGCGTCGTCGGTGTTGGATGGGTCGGAGGGAGGGCTGAGAGCGAGGGTTGCCCGAGTTGGTCTTCGGTGACTTTGCTCCAGCAGCGGCGTGGGATCTGTTGGGTGCGGTGGTGTGTGGTGGGTTTCTGGAAGGTGAAATGGATGCAGCGGTGGTCGGTCCAGAGGAGTTCCATGGTGTGGCTGAAGGAGACGTGGGAGCTTGAGGAGAAGATGGGGTCAAGCGTGTGGCCGGCGGAGTGGGTCGGTGTTGTGACGAGCTGGCTCAGACCGAGGTTGGCGAGGCTGTCGATCAGGGTGGTGGAGTTGCTGTCGTTGTTGTTCTCCAGGTGAAAGTTCAGGTCTCCGAGGAGGATGTAGTCGGTAGAGGTCAGGGCGTGCGTGCTGATGAAGTCGGCGATGGAGTCGCTGAACTGGGGTCGGGAGCCCAGGGGTCTGTAGACAAGGGTGCCTCTAAGGGTGGTGTTGGGGTCCGTGTGGATCTGGAAGTGCATGTGTTCGGCGGTGCTGAGAGTGTCGTTGGTGCTGGTCGAGACCCTGATGGTGTTCTTGTGGACGATGGCGATTCCTCCTCCTACTGCGTTGATGCGGTCTCTGCGGGTGATCTTATAGCCGTCTGGGATGGCTATGGCGATTTCGGGGGCGGAGGAGTCGTTCATTCAGGTCTCAGTCAGGAAGGCGACGTCTGGTGATGATGTTTTGTGTTTTACATTTACTTTGCACAGCTGCCTTAGTTTTTACGGAGCCTGTTCTTTTCCTAATCTGCTTATAAAACTGTACACCGGTTAGTCATAGTTATATACATCCATAACTATCTTGACCATTGGGGGAATGCTGCCATAACCTATATGGCCTACAACAACCTAGATAAATAATTTGCTATGCAGTATCAGTTGCTTGCTTACTTACTAACTTAACTGGTTCACTTCACTCCATAGTTCTCTTATCTTATGAGTAAGACCTCCGACCCTCGGTCTAGGTCCACTCTCTCCCCGCAGCTCCGCTGTGCCATCTCTTGCCTCCAGACCCCGACCTCCTCCTTGGGAGGTTCGAGGCTGCTGCCCGCTCCAACTGGGACCAGACTGCCTGCAACCACCGTAACCTTTCTCAGCCGTTTTTTTTTCTTAATTTTTCCCTGTTGTGCCACTGTTATTGTGCCCATCTGTGTCTTCCTCTAATTCCACCACAGTTTTTATTTTCTTGTGCCTGCCTGTTCCTTTCGCCTTTTGCCGCTGCTGCCCCTGCGGCCCCTCCCCCCTGGAATTCCCCCTCGGAATTCCCCCCCGGAATTCCCCCCCCAGAATTCTCCCCCGGAATTCTCCCGCTCCCGCCTCCCAGCCTCTCCTCCCTCCCACCTCCCCTACTTAATGGCGGCCGCTGCGTGGTTGCGCAGCGGACGCGCGCAGCAGGCGCACCAAAGGCAAGCCTGTCTGCGCCCGTCTGCGTCGACCGCGGCCAGCGCCAGGAACCCTGAACCTCCCACTACCCATTGCTACGACACCACCACCCTCCTCGCACTCAACCCTGGAAGACTTAGAGAATGTCAACAGGCCTCGACGAACATGACCCACGGCCAGTTCTCCTGCCTCCACTGTCTCCAGACCCTCACCGCCACCCCGGCCTCCAACACCGCCGACGCCAGCACCGGCGACACCCTAAAATGCATCCTCCTCAACATACGCTCCGTACACAAACACCCCATGGAAATCTGGAACCTACTTGACTCTCTCTCGCCCAACATCGCCTTCTTCACAGAGACCTGTTCCAACGCATCCTCCGCCCCCAACATCAGCACCACCATCCCAGACGGATACAAGATCCAGAGGAAAGACCGCCCCAACCACCCAGGGGGGGCCTCGCCATCGCCCACAAGAGCACCCTCCACCTCACCACCTCCAGCGAAACCTTCCCCTCCGCCAAACACCTGCACTTCCAGATCCAGACCACCCCCAAAGCCACACTCCAAGGAACCCTCATCTACAGACCCCCCGGCCCCAAACACCCTTCGCCACCACCATCATCGACTTCATCGCACCCCACGCCATCGCCTCAACAAACTACATACTCATTGGAGACCTGAACTTACACCTCGACAACCCCAGCGACCCCAACTCCACTATCCTTCATGACAACCTCGCCAGCATCGGACTTAAACAACTCGTCAACACACCGACCCACAGAGCAGGACACACCCTCGACCCCATCTTCGCGGCAGGAAACAGCGTCCAATTCAGCCACACAATGCAGCCGCCATGGACCGACCACCACTGCGTACACTTCACCATCAACAAACCCAAGGCACCCAAACCAGCCCCACGTCCACCTCGAAGGAACTGGAGCAAGGTTACCGACGAGAAACTTAACTCCACCCTCACCCGAGACAACCACACCTGGGCACTCGACACAAACGATGCAGCCAGAGAACTCCACACCTGGATCTCCAACTGCGCAGACGAGCTCGCCCCGCTACACAACCCCGACAGACAATGCCCCAGGAAAGCCGCCTGGTTCACTACGGCTCTCCAAGAAGCCAGACACACCTGCAGATGCCTGGAGAAGAACTGGAGAAACACCAAGACAACCGAAAACCACACCACCTACAAGGACGCCATGACGGACTACCACAACCAGATCAGAGCCACCAAGAGGAACTTCATCCACAACAAAATCCTGGCCAACTCCACCAACTCCAAGGAACTTTTCAGTGTCATTCAAGAATTCACCAACCCACGCAGCGAAGCCACAGACATCACCCCATCCCAAGACCTCTGCAACAAGCTTGGAACCTATTTCCACCTCAAGATCAAAAACCTCTACGACAACTTCATCGACCATCCACCAGGTGCCACAGACGGCCCCCCGCCCCCTAGAAACACCAGCCAGCCCACCATCTCCAACTGGACACCGATCACGGCCGAAGACACCGCCTCGACCATGAAAAGCATCCACTCGGGGGCCCCCACCGAACCCTACCCCCCTCACATCTACCACAGAGCAGCGGCCGCCATTGCACCCAAACTACAACGCACCATCAACACCACCTTCAAAACAGGTACCTTCCCAGATGACTGGAAGTGCGCAGAAGTCAGACCCCTGCTCAAGAAGCCCACAGCTGACTCCACCGACCTCAAGAACTATCTGCCCATCTCGCTCCTCCCCTTTGCAGCCAAAGTTGCAGAGAAAACAGTCAACAGGAAACTGACATGATTCATTGAAGAGAAAGCCATCCTCGACCCGTCCCAGTCCGGATTCCGAAGTAACCACAGCACAGAGACCACCCTACTCGCCGCCACAGACGACATCCGCACCCTCCTGGTCCAAGGCCACTCTGCAGCCCTCATCCTACTCGACCTATCAGCGGCCTTTGACACCGTCTCCCACCGCACACTAGTCGCCAGACTACATGACGCAGGCATACAAGGAACAGCCCTGGACTGGATCCGATCATTCCTCACCGTAAGAAGTCAAAGGATCAGACTCCCACCCTTCCTCTCTGACCCCACGAAAATCACCTGCGGAGTCATCACTGAGCCCCACCCTCTTCAACATCTACATGGCCCCCCTCGCAGCCATCATCCGACAACACGGCCTCAACATCGTATCCTACGCTGATGACACCCAGCTCATCTTCTCCCTCACCAAAGACCCCACCACTGCCAAACTCAACTTCCAGAAAGGAATGCAAGACGTCGCAGTCTGGATGACCAACAGCTGCCTGAAGCTCAACGCCGAGAAGACAGAAGTCTTCGTCCTCGGTACCACCCCTTCTGCATGGGACAGCACCTGGTGGCCGACCGCCCTCTGAAGCCCACCTACCCCCTCAGACCACGCCAAGAACCTCAGCATCGTACTCGACTCATCACTCACCATGAACCGACAGGTCAACGCCATCACCTTCAGCTGCTTCAACACCCTCTGCATCCTCCGCAAGACCTTCAAGTGGATCTCCCCTGAGTCAAGGAAGACAGTCACCCACGCACTCCTCACCAGCAGACTGGACTATGGAAACACACTCTACGCCGGCATCAACAAGTCCCTACTCCGCAAACTCCAGACAATACAGAACACCGCCGCCAGACTCGTCCTCGGCATCCCCCGACACAAACACATCAGCCAACACCTATGAAGTCTCCACTGGCTCCCCGTGGAGAAAAGAGTCACTTTCAAAATCCTCACTCACGCCTACAAATGCCTACACAACAACGGACCCAAATACCTCAACGACAGAATCAACTTCCACGTACCCAAAAGAAATCTCTGATCTTACAACCTCGCACTGGCCGAAACCCCGCGCATCCACAGAGCCAGAGCAGGTGGAAGATCCTTCTCTCACATTGCAGCCAAGACCTGGAACGAGTTACCGGCAGGCATCAGATGCGCCCCCTCCCTGAACACCTTCAGGAAGACCCTCAAGACCTGGCTCTTTGGCTAAACAGATCTGCGGACCCCCCCTCAGCGCCTTGAGACCCTCACGGGTGAGTAGCGCACCTACAATTCCCTGATTGATTGATTGATTGATTGATCTGAATATAAATGAAGCAAGGCATCACAACTTCACAAGCGAGGTCCCACTCCCAGCCAGGTGGGCTCCAACTGTTATATTAATCAAAAGGACTATTCATTGCAGTCAACTAAATGGAAATAAAAACACTGAGTTAGTGGGTCATGAATTATATCATAGCTTTACAAAGAATTGAGACAGACTACCACATGACACAAGCCAAATCAAAACAAGCTTTATTCGATTTTTGTCATAAAATCATAAAAGCATACAATTAAAAAGCATTTCAATGTAACATTATATTTAAAAATTACATGAGGTGAAATTTACGGAGTAATTTACACAATAAAAAGGATTCAAGTAAATGTGGTCACAGTTATTTCATTTCAATTACAATGGATAAAGTGCATGGTTCAAATGAAAATAGTTTTTCTGCATTCCACTATACATTTTAAAAATGACATTATTGATTTCATAAAATGTTCATTATCTAGAAATTGCAGAGCTAAAAAAGCTGGTCTACATTGTCTCAAGCCCATTTCTTTTAAAATAGGTAAAATCCATCTCCTCCTTTGGATTGAGTAAAACTTACAAAATTAAACCACATGAATTGTTGATTGCTGGGCCTGTTCATCACAAGGACATCTGCTCAATTCTATAGCCCAGTTGTTCATTATTGGAAAGCTTACCAAGTGATGGAAAATACTAAATCTAAAACGCGTTAGTACGAATCTGTCATAGGAACGTAATGTCATTTCGAGATAGGGCTGCGTCCCAAAAGTGGTCAGCATCAACTGATTAGACTGAATCGAGGGTTTGATTGCCTCGACCACAAACCTATTCTCCTCCAGGTGCATCATACAGAGCTTTTTAAGGTCTTTTCTGGAGACAGAGCTTATAGAACTAGGATCATTTAAATATTCAGGGTGGCCAAGATCATTGGCAAAATCCTTTATAAATTTTAACCACAGGATATCCAACGCCCTGTCCAACTTAAGGCTGTGTTTTAAAATTTCGCGGTTCAATGTGGTCTTTAGAGAAGTCCAGATCCTGTGCCACAAAAGAAGAGGTTGGCATTTTATCAAATCTGAGATATAAGGTAAACCTAGCTCGGAGTGGCAAATATAGTTTGAAGTACTGCCTGGAACCGCCAGGAGAAATTTTAAGAAGGTATTCTCAACCTGCTGGATGGGTTTTGTGTCTCAATAACCCCAGACTCCAGCGCCGAATGTTGCCATACTGACACATTTTGCCTGATAGATTTGTAACATCTCGACAGGTGGCCTTCTTCCCAGTTTCCTGGCGACATTGGCCAAAGCGGCCGTCGATTTCATAAAGAGCAAGCTCCTATTTTTTACAGCTTGGTACCATGTCCCCTTGTGATCGAATAAGATGCCTAGGAAGGGAAATGTCTTAGTAAAATCCACCTTACTATTACCAATGAACAAGTTTGGCACTCCCTCTCCCACACCTCAAAACAAAGGTTTTAGTCGTGATAACTTTCAGTCCCAGGTTGTCCATATACTCCTTACAAGCAGTACGGGCCCTTTGCAGTCCCAGTTGTGTCCTTGCCATCAACACTACATCGTCCACGCAGAGGAGGGCGGGCAGGGGGCACACACAACAAAGAATAACTGATCGTAATAAAATAACAGAAACTAGCAAGAGTAACTTCTTCTTAGTAATCGGGAGTTAGTATTTAGTTAAAAGTAAAGTTACGAAATCCTTGAATCATGAAAAGTAGACTCAAATTCTGGAGTGGACAAAGTTAAGCGTTTACACAACACAAGGCCTGAATGATGATGCTGACAACTGATGTTCATCTATAGCTAAAATAAAGATCACTTTTATCTGCGGGTGGATAAATGTGGCCTGTGTGGGCTATTGTTTAGTTAATATAAGATACTGCAGTGAGTGGTGATGCTTTCACCATATCCGCCCCACCAAGTGTGTTATCCATTTATGGTGTAAATTAAATCACACCTCAATAAATCACAAAGCCCAGGGGAAGAGGGTTAGGGGTTTGATGAATGGATCGGAAAGGGGATTTGGTGAAAGGTGTGACAAAGACACTACACAAGGACACTATTAATCTGAGCAATGAGCAGCACATCATCATCATTAATCTGTTGTGGAAGGAAACGAAGGAATGAGTATGACAAAGTACAGTTAAACGCATTGCAAACAGTCTTTCTGCCCCAGAGACCCAAGTTATCAAATAGCTAAATGTTTTGTCTTCTAAGTTTGAAAAAAATCTAATTATGGAGGAGTGAACCCACCCAGTTCTAAAAATATGATTGTTAAAAGAAAAATTATACTGTATTGCAAAATTAGGTGGTTAATTTGCATTCTCCTTCACTCATAGGTGTGTGCCTGGACTTGTCCGGTAGATAAAAAGGAATGTTGAGCTCAGCTTTCGCCTTTCGTTCGTGCAGGAGATGAGAAAGCTTGTGGATTGTAAAACAGAAACTGCATTTTAGAGTGAAGGAGAAGGACAGAATGAAAGTAAGCTTCAAAAGGAGTGTACCAAGAAGACTCAGAGGCAGAGCAAAAAAACAACAGGACTCAGAGATTCACTTTTACCACCATTGTAACACACACACTCAATCAGTCAATCAGGGGTTTGTTAAAGCGCGACTACTCACCCGTAAGGGTCTCAAGGCACTAGGGGTGGGTGCAGGTTCCATTCATCAAGGAGGGGGTCTGTCGAAGAGCCAGGTTTTGAGGTTTCTTGCGAAGATGGGGAGCGATGTTGTCTGTCTGAGGTGGAGCGGAAGGGCGTTCCATGCTTTGGCCGCGAGGAAGGAGAAGGAGCGGCCTCCCGATCTGGTCTTTCTGGTGCGGGGGACCACGGCGTAGGAGAGCTGGGCTGATCGTAGGGTCCTTTGGGGTGCGTGGAATTTGAGTCGGCTGTTCAGGTATGCTGGTCCGGTGCCGTGGAGGGCCTTGTGTGCGTGGGTGAGCATCTTAAAGGTGATTCTCGCCTCGACAGGGAGCCAGTGGAGTGTGCGCAGGTGCTGGGAGATGTGGCAGTGTTTTGGCAGGTTGAGGACCAGTCTTGCGGCGGCGTTCTGGATGTTCTGTAGCTTGCGGGTGAGGTTTTTGTTTACACTCAGCAGCATTTACCAAATCAATGCACCTCTCTCCATTCCACATAGCTGAGTCTCAGGATCATGGTTTCCCTTTGAAGTCAATAACTTCTTTCTTCTAGGTATTGAAGAGGTAGTTCTTACATCCTCCTCTTGACTCTGAGTAACTCGTCCCAGTCCCGACCTGAGCAAGATAGATGTGTAGTGCACTGCTGTTGAAGAACAAGTAGAGAAACAAAGGGCCTGATTCACAAAGGTAAACTTAGACCAAAAGTCTAAGTTTAGACTTGAAGTCTAAATTTACTACTACTAAAGTTAGACTTTTGTTCTAAGTTTAGACCAAAAGTCTAACTTAGACCAAAAGTCTAACTTTACTACTACTAAAGTTGAACTTTTGGTCTAAGTTAGACTTTTGGTCTAACTTAGACCAAAAGTCCAATCCAATCACGGTGGTAGGTACACTATTGTATCTTCTCTTTGATGCAAGCAACAGATTGGAATTTGGCATCCTTGTATTTCAATTGATCTTCTGGGGCAGCCCTCCTAGGTGATGAAAAAACAGAAGGATCATAGGAGTGGACTGTACAGGTTAGTTTTCGGTACGTAAGTTTGTAGAGGCCAATCACCTCTAGGAAAAAATGATCACCCATCATTCAGGCCCCAAACATTGCAAACCCTCTCACTCAAGTTTCCAAATTACAGTTGAATATCTCCCCCCTGTCTGCCGCCACATGAATCATCAATCATCACTCACTCACAGTTGCAATAGTTGCAGTTACCTCTTCCAATCCAAGCATGGGTAGGTTAGGTAATAGGTACACAATTACATCTTTGACGCAGGCAACACATTAGAATTTGGTATTGGCACCCTTGTAAATCAACAATCTTCTGGGGCAGTCCTGGTAACTTATGCAAAAATGGATAAGTGAGGCAGGCAGGCATTGTCTCCAATGTCATAAAGGAATTGGGGAGGCTTCTTCACTGCACACTGGTCTAACTGCAACCTGGCAGTATATGTGACTAAAAAGTGATGGGGCATCAGAAATCTGACACAAACATTATGTCCCACTAGATATAAATATATATATTTTTTTTTTTGCAAAGGAAGAATTTCAATGAAAAATAATTAAAAAGTTCTATGGTAACAATGGCATACTTAGTTCAGGAAGTAGCATTTGCCCTCACACTCAGGTGGTTCACCTAGAATTTGGACAGCTAATACACTTGATTCTGACCAATCATCCTCCTCCTGTGCTGTTTCAGGAACGGTGTAATTGTGTGGTATGAAATGTTAGTTCATTTTGATCATAGTCAATCTCTTCACGTTTTGATGCAAGAGATTGGTCCTTCTCGCTGTAACAACTGCACCAGCTGCACTGAACACACGCTCAGAAGACACACTGGGAACAGGACAAGCCAGATACTTTATTGCCAGCTGGCTGAGATCTGACCATTGGCGCATCTTCCCATACCAATACACCAATGGATTTTGATCCACATAGACTTCTTTTGGATCATTGAGATAATTCTGGAAACATCCTCTGGATGGTCATTGTTGCTGCCACTTGCTTGACCTCTTTTGCCATTGCCTCTGTAGTAGACCTAAGCCCTGCCAATTGAAACCAATACAATACAGAGGTTGGGTCCGGTCCTTCTGCTGCTGTTGTTGCCGATGTTATGGTTGATGGTGTTGTTCGCTGCTGTGAGACAAGACTGTCCTCTCTAGGGTATGGCCTGCAACATGGCCGAGTAAGACGTGCCTCTAACAAGCTCCGGCCAGGGACACAGAATCCGACCTTAATCCGGCAGTTCTAAAACTTGAAAGACAACTGCCCTGCACTGAAAGACTGTTCGTTCTAGCGGGGGGAGATCTGCAATTTGATAGGGGGCACAATAAAGGGAGAAAAGGTGAAAGAATATGCACCAACTCAACCAAGAGGAACCTGCTCGAGGCCCACCTGAAGCCGAGAACGGGGAAGAAACCAAGCCTGCTGGGCTTAGCCACAACAAGACCAACAGGTGCGGTATCAGACCTGGAGCTTAGAGGGCACACCCGGGGCACCGTAGGACGGAGAACCAGACCCTGACAGGAGACTGCGGCCTGCCAGGGGCAAACCCCGGCCTGAAGGGTCTGAAGGGCCCACCTTAAACACTGCAAGAAAGAAAGCTGGGCCTCAGAGAAGGAAACCCGAGCCGTAAAAGGCGTGAATGGGGAAAAGAACTACATACTGTGCCAAACTGCGGTGGACCGGCGAGCCCTCACCAGGACGGCCTGATCCAGGAAAGAGCCACTGATGAAACCAAGGTGAGCTGGGCTGCATGACGGAGGGACCGTAAAGGCTACGGCCTAGCCGGAAAACCTTCTGCAGCGTCCCCTGGGTGTGGCAGGAGGAGTGAAGCGCGGGCAAGAGGGGCCACGCTGCCGGCCAACAGAGACATTGAGCGCTCCTGGGGGACTGTGGCTGGGAGAAGGGGTCCCATTGACAAAGCAGGAGGAGGTCAGACGCGACGGCGGAGCGGGCCCCATGAACATACAGGAGACCTTGAGGGAAGCCTCGAGAGGCCTACAAGAACCCAGGCAGAAGAGGGGGGCCTCCGAAGGGGAGGGCCTCCAACAGGAAATAAGCCATAATAGAGCAGGACAGCATACTGGCCCCCCTCTCCCCCCTGCTAGGGAGGGCCCAGTACGAGGCCCACAGACGAAAAGTGACCTGACAGGCCAGGAAAACTTCACATAGGCCCTGGAGCACACATCCACAACCCACCCACTACTGCAAGCTGACTGAGGAGACTAAGGTGTCTGGACAGGGCTACGACATGAGAGCCCCCTTTCTGGCCCCGAGAAAAGAGACCACAAGCTTGGCTCACCCTCCCCCCCCACAACACAGGGACAAGCCACATAAAAAAGCCACAAAAAGAACTGCAGAGCACCAACGGGGGCATAAGCGGGAGGCACCAACACAGGAGCACACAAGGGACAAGACCTGAAAGAGCCAGATACAGCCCCAGGGAGTAAAACCAAGCCTTGAAGGGAGAGATCCTTCACCCACCATAATGGGAAAGACAAAGAACCCAAACCCCCTAGACAAGGGAAGATGGGCCGCTATACAAGAGTCGTCACCCCACCTCCAGAAATACCACCGCCTCCTCTCCCAGACACGGCGACATTACTGCAGGCGATTCAATCGTCAGGACCACGCTGGAAGACAGGATAGGAGAGGTCCGCTCAGAAGTTGCACTCCTTCTGCAGGACTTGAGGAACCTCTCTGAAAGAGTGACCGAACCTGAGACCCAAGTCTCAGAAGCGGAGGACGCAATAAAACTCCTTCGGAAAGGGGTAGCGGGATTACAAACAACTGGCAAAGATATCATCTGGCGCACTGAAGATGCTGAAAATAGGACATGAAGAAATAACCTACGCTTTGTAGGATTCCAGGATGGGGTTGAAGGGACGAATGTTTCGGAATTTCTAAATTCATGGCTAAAAAACATCATCCCAATGGATAAATTATCTGCATGTTTTGTGATCGAAAGAGCCCACAGGGCACTGGCTGTGAAGCCCCCGCTGGGCGCACCGCCCGGCCCATCATAGCACGATTTCATAATTTCCTGGACAGAGACATGATCCTAAAGGAAGCTAGACGCTTAGGTGAAATTAGACATGAAAACCTGCGAATCATGATCTTCCCAGACTATAGCAGAAAAGTCCAGCGCCAAGGGGAACCTTTGACTCCATAAAAGTAAAGCTCAGGGCACATCAAGTCCAATACATGCTACTGTTCCCAGCAAAACCTAAAGTTATATTCAGACCTATTTCTTCCAAACACCAGAAGAGGCATTGTCCTGTGCGGAAAAGAGACCAATCCTCCGGCCGCCCGAGGTGTCACAAAGAGAACGAGACATGAACCATGCATTAGACTATAGAGCAAAGGGGCCACCAAAAAAGAGAAGGAGCTTGGAACAAAGGAAAAAAGGTACAATGGGGGCAACCCGATATACGTTCGAAGGATCGGGCATACACAGACGGAGGACACATGTCTCAAGAGATTCTGCAAAGGAGAAAGCTCTAAAAGCAGTGAATAGAGAAAGCCAAAGGGAATCGCAAACAGATTCAGAAAGTAGGGACCTATCATTCAGAAATAAAACCCAACACCCACTAGCAATCAAAATAGCGGCTCTGGAACAAGACATGGAGACAGAGAGACACCCAACCCAAGAAGAAGTACCTGACTCAGTCTAAAAAAATCAAGGAACTGCCACAGAATCTGGCCACAGGAGAGAAAGACATGCTGCAATGCCCCAAACATCTCCTGGAAGTATACTGGGACTTATTACAAGAGAGTCAACACAAAGGTGACAGGCGCTGAGAAGGCCTGAGATACTCTTTTACTTTCTTTATACACAAATCCAACGCTGTGGGAGATTGAACTCATAGTGTAAGTTTAAAGCGGGGGTGGGCGACAGACCGCTCCTTCTCCTCAAACACATGAACTGGTCCAGGAGAATGGGGACGAGTGTGATAAGGGGAAGGCGGGAGGTGGGGTGGGGGTTAGTTTGGAAGGGAGCGAGTCAGTTTTGTTAATGTTCCAGTTTTGTTGCATATATTTTACAAAATGCCCATCACAAAGAAAGATGCTGAGTCAGGGAGTAATACTGCATGCACCTCCTACTGCCAAAAGAATAGACCTAGGAACATGACGGAACCTCTAGATAACCACCCTCTTACCGTATTAACATGGAATGTAAATGGCCTTGGGGATAGAATTAAACGGGCCTGGTCGCAAGATGCATCAAACTAATGCACCCAGACATAGTGCTATTCCAAGAGACACATCCGCAGAGTACGAGATGTGGATTCCTCGGCAGGGGGCATATGTGGCATTGGCACACGCGGGCTACACATCAAAATCCAGGGGAGTGGAGATACTGATTAAAAAATCACCTCAATTCCATCTATTACGTACATGGACAGATCCACAGGGCACATATGTGGGAGTGACTGTGGTATGGGGTAAATTGACCCTAAACTGTGTGTATGCCCCACCTAAGCTACAAGCACGTACACTGACCAAGGTGACAGAGATCATTCTGGATTCCCCAACCTCAATTCATGTGATGGGGGAGACTTCAATGATGTTATGTATACACACGTTGACAGTACGGGGGGACAAAACCAGTTGACCACAACCACCCC
Organism: Calotriton arnoldi; assembly: GCA_963921515.1. Classification (NCBI taxonomy): domain Eukaryota; kingdom Metazoa; phylum Chordata; class Amphibia; order Caudata; family Salamandridae; genus Calotriton; species Calotriton arnoldi. Next base: position 563,202 of record CAWUFW010004652.1, read on the forward strand.
TTTGGCACGCTTCACAGAAACGATGGGCCTGACAGACGAATGGAAACAATACAACCCACAGTCCAAACAATACTCGTACTAATCAGGGGTGCATAGAGCCTACTCCAGATTAGACTACATCTTCCTCCCGAGGGGGGAACTGGGTGAGATCAGCAAGGCAGAGTATCTAGCCAGGGGACTCTCTGATCACTCCCCATTAGACATACAATTAGGCAGCAGAAACTGAGATGTACACCCACAATGGAGACTAAATGCATGAGACCTGCAAAAGGGAAACATACTAGGAGGCATCAGGGCAGGAGGGGCGTGGCTTGCCTGGGGCCGATGGCGGACATCTGAGCGCAGAGCTCCGCACCGGCTGCCTAATTATCCTGTCATCCGGACCGGCTAAGAGCGAGTGGTGGCACCTCACAGCTGCCTGAACATCTGGAGACCCGACAGAACGAGGTGGAGTTGCCTGCGGGGGTCCCGATTCCAGAATTGGGAGGCGGCACACTCCGGTGCGGACCTCGAGGGGAGGAGTTGGCTTGGCCGGAGAACTGAAGCGGCCTTCCGATTACGCGACGTCCCGGCCTTGATGAGGTGTACGGGCCGCGGGCCTCCCTGCTGCACGGCACTGGGGGACAACGGCCGAGAAGTGAGCGGGTATGATTTATTTCCAGACATTGAGGCCCCTGAAACGGGCACGCCGCTGACGTGCCCATTCAGCGAGAGATCGGGGCACCGAGACCTGCGAGAATAGGAGGCAAGATCCGGCTGGGAATCGTTACAGTTTGGTGATTACTGTACTATTCTCCTGGAGTGATCGTGGCCATAAAAGGGAGCAAGGAACAGGCACAGCAGTGCGCCTTACTTTATTAAGGAGTGGAGTGTCCTGGGGCTTTACGGGAGGACTGTGATCAAAACTGCGCAACACGACCTGGCCGCCATTTTGAGAGCGGGCCTAGCGGCTAGAACGGTGCCGCCTTGCGTCTTGTGGGCGATGAAACCCAAGGAGCAGTAACCTGAGCTGCAAAGTCGAGCAGCTGGCGAAAGCTGGTGGGAAGCGCCTGTTAATTGTTCTGCTCCACCGCCCGCTATAGGGGGCTGACAGGCTACCGGTTGCCCCCCAACGCCACTTATCCGGGCAATGATCTGACCCCTCTCCCTTATATGATTCACTGACGTGTGGGAATTGTGCTAGGGGAGCCCCATCCTGGCTGACTGGAGGCGCTGTGGATTGATCGTGGGAGGGGGACAGCCTGAAGCTTCATAATACAGCGCGAGAGGCTCCCTGGTGCTGGCGGTCCCCTCTGGGTGCACCCGGGCCGGACGAGACGATTGGGGGGACCCTGAGGCCCACCTGTGCACGCACCTGGGAGATCGGAGGATTCGGATACCGTGGGCTGCACTGCAAACATGGGCAAGCCCAAGAATAAAGCCGCAGGATCTGCGCTGGATCCTGAGGACAGTGCAACTGAAAACTCACAATCAGGCCCGGGAGACCCAATCCAGCAACAGCTGAAGCAGATATTGGATGCCATCACTGACACCAAAGCCACCCTCCATCAGGATATAAGTACGGTGGCGGCGGGCCTAGGACTTTTACGTGACGAACACAAGAAACTTGCTGAAAGGGTCAAGAGCAACGAAACTTCTTTGGCGGAACTGCGACCAGCGCAAAAAGCAACAGAACAACAGCTGCATGCTCTCACTGATAGAATTGGTATGCTGGAACGTAGGGCTGAGGATGCAGAAGGCCGTAATAGGCGGAACATTGTCCGAGTAGTAGGGCTGCCGGAAGGAATTGAAGGGGACGACATGGTGTCCTACCTAGAATGTTGGCTCAGAACAGTAGTGGCCCCTGAGGGGTTGACCTCCTTTTACACGCTGGAACGAGCCCATAGAGTGCCTGCCAGACCCTTGGCTGCGGGAAGGCCCCCGAGACCGATAGTGGCCCGCCTGCTTAATTTTCGCGTTAGGGACATTTTACTGCAAAGAGCGAGGGCAAACGGTCCCTTCCTAGTGGACAATAGCAAGGTCACTATATTCCCGGATTACACCTTGGAGGTACAGCGGAAGCGAACGTCCTATCTGGAGGTCAAGAAAGCACTGAGAGAAGAAGGGCTTCAATACTCCCTCATGTTCTCGGCCCGATTACGCATTGCCATTGATAATACCACTCACTACTTTGAATCTCCCTCTGAGGTATGGGACTGGCTGGAAGCCTACAAAGGTGGATTGACATCAGCTGCGGCCCATGAGGAATCGAAGCAGTGGAGCAAGTCTTCAGGAGCACGCGGTTCACGACGAGTACGGAGGAGAGCTCAGGTGAAACCCAGCACTACACAAGCATCAAGAGAGCGGGCAGCAGCGCTGCGGGCTGTGGTGTCCTTATCGCAGAATAGGAGTCCAACCCAGATGGATGATGGCGCAGGTACTGCTAGAGACTCCGACGACAATGACTCGGACACATCGAATGGGAGCAGTACGAAACCCCCGGTGGTAACTCCTCAAAGCGTAGATGATATTGTGTGAGCAGGTGATGATGTTTGTGACTCTCTAATAGCTCAGTTTACAGTGTTTTATTCAACCTAAGGTCCCTGCGATACTTGTGTCATATTGCAGCTGGTGCAATGCAAACAGACCTTCAAGCCCTTGGTCAGCTGCGTCCACCAAGTCCTCTGAACTAGTCGGAGGTTTCCTATAGTATTAGTTAAATAACGGTTTGGATGGGAGCTCGTTCCATAGTTACTGTCCTTGGGATGGGGAGTTTGGGTGTTGGGATTGTTTCATGGGGGTCCAGACGTGGCACTACTAGCATTTTCGCTATTGGTTGGGCACAGACGACACCATGGGCTCGTTAATGGATTTAAAATGCATATCATGGAATGTCAGGGGTCTACATACAATGAACCGCCGATATAAAGTACACTCTTATGTGGTGCGCAGGGGGATCCAAATAGTCTTCCTCCAAGAAACCCATATCACGGGTCAAGAGGGCAAGGTGCTGCAGCGTAGATGGAGAGGCCAGGTATTTCACACAGTTTATTCCGCTTTTGCACGTGGAGTTTTAATTTGGATTAGAGCAGGGGTCCCTTTTCAGTTGGTACAACAGATTACAGACCGGGAGGGTAGATATGTAATGGTGCTGGGTAGACTTAACGGTAGGGATGTGGCGTTGGGCAGTGTATATGCGCCGAATATAGACCAAACGACCTTTTTTGCCCAACTGTCTGGGAAACTGGCACCTTATTTAACTGGTGATGTAATCATCGGCGGAGATTTTAATTCAGTCACCGATGTCCTTCTAGATAGATCCCATCCACCTCTTCCTACAGCCACTTTACACAAAATAGCTGGAGTCAGGAGGGACTGGCAGGCACACTGGGGGTTGGTGGATACCTGGAGGGCAAATCACCCAATGGACCGAGACTATTCTTACTTCTCGGCACTATACGAACTACATGTTCGGCTGGATGCTATACTCTGCTCCCCAGAATTGCACACCAAAGTCACACACAGCGAATACCTCACCAGGACAATCTCAGACCATAACCCCCTACTGAATAGGGTCCAGTGGACTCAGGTCCGCTCCGCGATCCCAAACTGGCGGTTAAATCCAGAGCTCCTAGAGGATCCAGTTTTTCGGGAAGCGGTGAAAACTGGGGTGACTCAGTATTTCCTCGAGAACGAGGGCACGGCGTCCTCGACTGCCGTCGAATGGGATGCCTTCAAAATAGTGGTGAGGGGCCTGTGCATTTCCAATGTGGCTGGAGTTCGGAAAACTTTGCTTCAAGACTTAGAGGACGCGGCTCAGCGCCTCCGAGACCAGGAACGGGCTCGGCCTGAGCAGCCTCATAGGGACAAAGATCTGCTGGAAGCAAGAGAAGCAGTAGCGGTAGAAGTTGAGAGGCTACGTTGCTATGATTACAAAAAATACATTGCACGCGCTCATGTTGAACGAGACAAATCTAGCACCCTATTGGCTGGTTAGCCAACCCAGAGAGGCGGGGATTATCGATACTAGAACGGTCTAGCCCGACGGGAGATCTTCATCGCATGCAGCAGGGAATCAATGAGCAATTTCTAGCATACTACGCGGAGCTATATCAGAGTAAGATACGGCTAGATGAGAACATCCTCAGAGAGTTTCTGGGGGAGGCGGCTCTCCCAGAGCTTGATGGAACAGAGGCTGGACAGCTAGGGCAGGATATCACGCTAGCAGAAGTTAGAGGGGCGATCAAACACATGGCTCGTAAGAAAATGCCCGGAACAGACAGACTACCGATCGAGTTCTACCTAACCTACATAGACCTGCTGGCACCCAAATTAGTGACCCTCTATAACGAGGCTAACAGGACGGGGCATCTGCCGGAAACTACCCGAGAAGCACTAATAGTTTCGTTGTTGAAACCAGGGAAGACACCCTCTGACAGAACCGCATACCGGCCTCTGTCTATGCTAACTACCGACTATAAAAACTTGAGCCGAATTCTAGCGACCCGTCTACTCCCCTACATGTCCCAATTGGTTCATGAGGACCAGGCGGGATTCATCCCGAAACGACACACAGCGGTTAATGTGCGTAGGCTACTCCGCATCTTGGAGGCTGGCAAATATTCGAGACCAACCGCCGCCATTTTTTTGGTAGATATCGAGAAGGCTTTTGATAGCCTAGAATGGCCCTGTTTATTTCAGGTTATACACGCATTCGGAATAGGGGACGGCTTTGTGAACTGGACGGCATTGTTATATAGATCGTCCACGGCACGGGTTAAAACTGGGAGCTTGATTTTGGATAGCTGTGCGGTAGGCCGGGGGACACGGCAGGGATGCCCACTATCCCCGCTCCTGTTTGCCTTGGCTATCGAGCCTTTAGCCGCACAAGCCAGGACGGGACGTAGGTACGAGGGCCTTCAGGTGCATGGGAGTATCCAATATATCGCACTCTATGCGGACGATCCTCTTATGTTTTTGGCAGACACCGGGGGTGCCCTTCTCGGGGCGCAGCGATTGCTGGCGGACCTTGAATTAGTGGCAGGTCTCAGGGTAAACTGGGGGAAGTCGTGTCTCTTCCCCGCTGGCCCGCAGGAAGAGGGTCCTCTGACTACTAAAGGGGTGCACTGGGAGTATAATTGTATGACTTACTTAGGGCCAAAAAACAAGTTGTCCCTTGATTCACTCAATCAACAAGAACACCCTATGAATAGTGGAGATCTCAATTCATAAAAAGCACATAGATAAACTTTAAAAACATTTTTTACTCAAAATCCCTGAAACACTCAAACAATGATCCCACTATAACATACAGTGCAAAAAGGTCAATTTATTTCTTTAGTACATGTAAATATTATTAAAACACAATTTATATAATAAAACACTTATAATAAAATACAATGCATCAGTTCAACATAAATTAAAAACAATAAAATTCATCAAGTCAGGACATAACATAACATCTTATAACACTTTTACCACAGAGAACCCTAAAAAAATAGGGAAAAGAACAATGATAGACAGTGTACTTTGTCTTTTAGCTCAACAATTGCCTAGGAATAATTTTAGCAAGATTAGCCTGGATACATGTACTCTATTTTGTATCTACAGGTCCAACTTGTCCTCGGGATAATGTACAGAAATGCGTCGACGCGTTTCGATGGGTATCTGATTATTCCATCTTTATCAAGACAGTCATTACGTTCACTTTTCTTTGTGGTATATTTGATTGTTATACCCTGAATGAAAGAGAGTTGATGTTTGCACTTATTCTTATACTTCTTTTGCAGATTCGAAGAATGGTCTATTAATGGACCCCTTCTTAACTTGACTTGAATAATCCCCGTTTCCCAACTGCCGTATATTCTTGAACGATTCAATCCGGAACCCCAGATTTCTAGTTCTGTGTCCAAAAATTCACATTTGTAGTCCAAGGTAGAGGGGCTTAAGTACATACACCTCCTCACCTACCGATGCGCTTACGTTGCACTTATTCGCTCATGGATTCCCCGTCCTACTTCCTCCTTCCTCCTTTTGGAAACAGGGATTATTCAAGTCAAGTTAAGAAGGGGTCCATTAATAGACCATTCTTCGAATCTGCAAAAGAAGTATAAGAATAAGTGCAAATATCAACTCTCTTTCATTCAGGGTATAACAATCAAATATACCACAAAGAAAAGTGAACATAATGACTGTCTTGATAAAGATGGAATAATCAGATACCCATCAAACGCGTCGACGCATTTCTGTACATTATCCCGAGGACAAGTTGGACCTGTAGATACAAAATAGAGTACATGTATCCAGGCTAATCTTGCTAAAATTATTCCTAGGGAATTGTTGAGCTAAAAGACAAAGTACACTGTCTATCATTGTTCTTTTCCCTATTTTTAGGGTTCTCTGTGGTAAAGTGTTATAAGATGTTATGTTATGTCCTGACTTGATGAATTTTATTGTTTTTAATTTATGTTGAACTGATGCATTGTATTTTATTATAGGTGTTTTATTATATAAATTGTGTTTTAATAATATTTACATGTACTAAAGAAATAAATTGACCTTTTGCACTGTATGTTATAGTGGGATCATTGTTTGAGTGTTTCAGGGATTTTGTAATTTTTTTTTTAAAGTTTATCTATGTGCTTTTTATGAATTGAGAACTCCGCTATTCATAGGGTGTTCTTGTTGATTGAGTGAATCAAGGGACAACTTGTTTTTTGGTACTGATAGTACTCCACTCCCTTGGTTGCTGACAAGGGGTCTCTCTCTGTTTAAATACATGACTTACTTAGGGACCCGTATTTACCACACACAGGCAGATCTGTTAGAGGGCAATGTGGGCAGAGCTATAAGGGGACTGCAGGGGTGTATGGCATTCTGGAAAATGCTCCCGCTGTCCATGGCAGGACGAGTAGCTCTGCTTAAGATGGTGGCACTGCCTAGACTTCTGTATTTTTTTAGGACCCTCCCCATCTGGCTCCCAGTGACACTTTTTAAACGATTGCAGTCAATGATCACAAGCATTTTATTGCACACTGGCAGGCGACGGCTGGCCCTGAAAACCTTATTACACCCAAGAGGGGAGGGTGGTTTAGCAGTACCGGACTTCGAGTCCTATTACCTTGCGGCCCAACTGCAATGGTTTACTCAGGAGGTGGCTCTGGAGTTCCGGGGAGTGGGTGAGCGAGAAGTCGGACGAGTGCCCAGACAGATATTGTCTTACATCATTTTACAGCAACCAATGTCCCTCAGGACACTCTCCACGGAAGTCAAAACTTATAGATTGCGTTGGAACAGAAGCCAACGGAGGGCGCAGATTGCACGCCCCTATGCTCCTGAGATTCCTATTAGCATGTGCACTATACTCCCACATGGGGGTAACTGGTCGGCGCTTAACCAGTGGACTGACCTGGGCCTGACAGCGATAGGAGATTTATATGAGGAGAATGTTCTACTGCCCTTTGAGACTCTGAGGGAACGGTATGACCTGCCCCGTGGGGACTACCTGCTCCACTTGGCCCTAGTGGCGGCAATTCAAAAATATTGGGGGGAGGGACTCTCCGAGCCAAAGACCTCCATGATCTGCCAATATGTAGTGTTAGCGGCGGGCACAATTAAGGCAGTTACGTTCTTATACCGATGGATGACATATGAGAGACTCGCCCCCCTAGTAGAATTGAAACAGAAATGGGAGGAGGACTTGGGTAGTGAGATCTCGGAGAAGGTGTGGGCTGAATTGGTTGAGCGACCCTGGAAATGCACTAGGAATGCTAGATTCCAACTGGTCCAATTTTTCATACTACATAGAGCGTACCTAACCCCAGCAACAATTAACAAATACTTTAATGTGACCACAGCGCTGTGTCCGAGATGTGGCAAAGAGGGGGCCGGTTTTAGACATATGCTTTGGGATTGTCCCAATATATTGATGTACTGGGAGGAAGTACTAGACCTGCTCTGCGATATAACTGAGAGACGTATTGACCTGGCGCCGGGCCCTTGTTTACTTCACTGGTTCCCTCATACCTCCAAAAATAAGATAACTAGCAAGTTCCTAGATCTAGGGCTGGTATTAGCTAAAAGGGAGATTACGGCACACTGGAAGGCTAAAAGGGGCCCGCGCTATCAAAGGTGGAGGAATGTATTTCTTAGATGGGCAGAATGCGAGGGTACTGCCAGATTGCAAGCAGCACGCCGCACAAATAGTGAAAAGGCACTAGACGCTGCAAGGGCTTGGGAAGCGCTTACATTATTGCTGAAAACGTCGGAAACGGACTCTGATGTCGACTCTACAGTGAATGATCTGAATGATTCGAGTGTCCCTGCTTGATGCCTGCTAGGGTACCGTAGATATGAGGGAGCCGGGATGATACCTGTAATTGATCCTTGAGTTGCTATAGACCCTACTGCTATCCATAGAAAGCCTGCTGTAATGGATTGTCATGATGCACCTAGATACTACTACCATTGGATTTTCATGCCAAAGTGCCATGTCTGGTGGGGAGGAAGGGGCGGAAGGGGGGGATTCTGGGGGTGGGGGGGCATTTGAGTCGGTTTTACTCAGTATTTGTTCCTTGTAGGCTGTTGACTCGAACTTTATTACATTGGCACAGATATAATGGTCCTGAACTAATGTTGGAGCTGCTATGAGATATTTTGGACTAATGACTTGCACTGAACTATTTCGCAGCAGTCCGGAACTATATGACATGATAGGAATGTGACCTTACCTGGCGACCAAATCGATGATGTGGAAACCTGATATCCTGTGTATGTTGGATGATTCTTTGTTAAAATGAATAAAAACATTTTTTTTTTTTAAATAGGAGGCATCAGGGCAGATACGGATGTCTTCTTTACAGAAAACATAGGCACAGTAGAATAAGGGGTCACACTGTGGGAGGCATACAAAACAGTCCTAAGAGACAGGGCCCCAAATCCTATAGCGTGGGAGAAAAGGAAGGAGCAGGAAGACCTGGCAAAATTCGAGAAACAAATTCTTGCCCTAGAGGAACAGAACACCACAAAGACAGACCCCTTAGCAACTAGGCAGCTAGCAGCACTAAAACAAGAATATAAAGATACAGCTTGGGAAGCCACCAAAGCAAAGGCCCTAGCTACCCTCCACGGACTCTACGACGTGGGAGACAAAGCAGGGAAACTATTAGCCTGGCTTAGTAGAAAAGAGGTGGAAAACATGTGAATAGAATGCATTACAGACACACAGGGATCGATGGCCAAATAGCGGGGACCTTTGCCACATACTAAAGGGAGTTCTATGAAACTGCCCCCTTAGCAACTTGTCTGACATCGCCACCTATTTGGCTGAAGTGCCTAACCCGACATTAGATGCTACTAACAGAGCTGGGCTGGAGAGGTATTTTTCCATCACTGAAGTGAAAGCAGCTATAGCCAAATTACGCCATTGGAAGACGCCAGGACCCAATGGCTTACCAGCCAAGATCTATAAGCGATGTACTGACCTCCTGAGTCCCCAGTTACCAACCATTTTCCAAGATGCATACGAAGTGGGCATCCTCCCGTTAAACCTGCGCATGGCCACGATTATACTGATACATAAACAAGGAAAGCCAAAAGATTTGTGTGAATCCTATCGCCCAATCTCCCTTCTTAATATGGAGGTGAAGATACTGGCAACCATCCTATCCAAAAGACTACGTAGTGTCATAATGACATTGGTGCATTGTGACCAATCCAGATTCATTACCGGACAGGCAACCATATGGAACCTCCTTAGAACGTACAATTGGATGATGGTGGTCAAAGACCGAGATACCCCACACCTGCTATTATCACTGGACGCAGAGAAGGCGTTCAACATCGTCCATTGGCCCTTTCTAGAGGCTGTTTTGATTTAATTTGGTCTGGGACCGAAGTTTAGGAAATGGGTGGCCCTACTGTATAACTCTCCCAGGGCGACTATATGTGTAAACGGGTGAACTTCTAGCAATTTTCCCATAGGGCATAGGACGAGACAGGGATGCCCCCTGTCTCCCCTACAGCTTAGCTTTGACGGTGGAGACCTTAGCCTGCCAGATCAGGCACTACTCTGGGATACAGGGCTTTAGGATAAGTCCAGAAGACACCCAGGAGGAGAAGATTTCCCTTTACGCGGATGACATTCTCCTATTTGTCACAAAACCGGAAACTACGATCCCCACTATTTTCCACACAACAAATATATACAGCCAACAGTCGAGTTATAAGATAAACTGGCACAAATCAGTGATATATAGCCCGGGCCCGGTGTCCAAATGGCCCTCACTCCCAAGGGACTTACAGATAACGGCCAACGATTCACATACTTAGGCATATTCCTCACTGCAGACAGTGGTCTGTGTCGCCAACATAACATTAAACGAATACTTATCAAATTAAGAGAAGATGCCCAAAGATGGAAAACACTGCCCATCACAATAATGGGATGAGCAGCCATGTTCAAAATGATAACCGTACCGCAATTTCTATATGCACTACAGAATACATACCATCCCCTCCCGCAAGTAATATTCAGTGAAATAGAGACTGAAGTGCGCTCGCTCCTGTGGTTGGGGAAACAACCAAGAATTGCACTACATACACTGCAATGCAATCAATACAATGGGGGGCTAGCACTCCCAGACATAGAAGCATATTACGGGGCAGAACACTTAACACCCATTAATGACTGGATACATGCTACGGGCAACCACCCGACATATAGATTAGAGCAGGAAACCATACTCTCATGAACATTTCTGCATTATCTTTATGGTGGTAAGGGCTCCAGAAAACAGCTCCCGGCCACACAAACCACCTTAGAGGGATGGGGAAGGGCAACCAAAGTGATGGGATGGGACCCCAGACTCACCAAGGAAACACCACTGTGGAAAGGAACCTGGTTAAGGGAAATAAAAAAGCTACTGGGGTTCGGAGAGTGGGACACTATAGGAATCTCAACGGTAGGTGACATTATAGACAAAGGTACTCTGAAAAGCTTACCCGACTTAAAGACCGAATTGATGCTTCAAACATCCCAGTTCCTTAAATATGCCCAGTTAAGACATGCATGGCTAGCGGAGAATATAGACTGGACCAACCTGCCTGAATATGCTCTGTTAGAAGGACGACTGCTGCAAGAACAATTTACACTAAAACCCTAAATAATAATGCACCGGATAGGTTAGGCAAGCGTAGGACTACATGGGAAAAAGACCTGTGAACCATGGAGGACGTAGATTGGGGGGCAGCCCTAATGCACACTAGAGAAGTTACAATTAAGTCACAATTCTTATCCAGTAAAAAATCCTCCACTGGGTCTATTACGACGGGGCCAGATTACACAAGATTGGATGAGTCATAGACCCGACTAGCTGTACATGCGGACAGGATCTGGGGAAATTCTATCACACAATATGAGACTGTCCGAATATACAGACTACTGGAAAGGGATCATAGGAGAACTTAATGAAGTAATGAAGACGAACATACCCTAGACCTGAAATTTATACTGCTAGGGATCCCGAATGACAAAGACCTAGATAGACCACAATTGACATTCAGCACGCTAGCCCTAGTAGTGGTAAATAGGGACATAGCATGGTGCTGGGGAGACACAATCATGCTGACAATACGTGAATGGTGGACGGGAATGGATATATACATGGCAGCAGAAAGGGTCTCGTACAAGGCCAGAGGCTGTCTGAAAAAATTTCACAAGATATGGGATAGCTGGAGGAAGTATTACTAATTGGGCACGGTGGGTGACACAAATAAGACGTACTGCAAGGGGAACAGAACAAGTACCCCCACAACATTCATCCAGATGAGAAGCAATGTTCTGAAAAAGGAGACATAGACGCCACAATGAAGGTTTGGGATAAGGGAGAAGCAACGTTGGAATGCTCTATGTAGGAAGGTGGAATCTGACTATATGGTTGCCCCCACTTTTTTTATGGTGTTTTGCTGGTTTATGACTTAGTTGGACTGGGATCCTGCTATTCAGGGCCCCAGTCTATCTGCTTTCTCTGTAAAATGGATTCCATGTGCCTTAGGCACATCTCTGATTGGGATCTGGAGTGCCCTTATAAGTCCCTAGTATATGGTATACTATGTACCAAGGGCATAGGTACCTCAGAGGCCTGCCAGGGGCTGCAGCATGTATTATGCCACCCCTGGAAGGCCATCCAAACTGACACCACAGGTCTGCTACTGCAGCCTGGGTAAGGTGGTGCATGCACCCCTTACTGTGATATAGGTTACCTATATCACGAAATACATACACACCTAGAAACCTATAAGTCACTCCTAAGGCAGGCCTTATCAATCCTAAAGGCAGAGTGCATGGTTCCTATGTGAGAGGGTGCCCCTGCATGAGCAGGGCCCCTCTGCAGCATTTGGAGACCATCTCTGATGCTGTTTGTAGTGCAGCCTGACCATATACTCTTAAGCGCATTATATCCTCGCGGTAAAATGCTAACTTTGGAATGGCTGCACCTAAACATGTCGTGTTTGGTGTCAAACATCTTGGAATACTACCCCCGCCAATCCTGGCGGCGGGGGTAGCATTCCACCCTTCTAGAGGGAAAGACATGTTAACTCTGGCTTACCCGGTAACTTCTTTCTGAAGCCCTGGCATCACAAAATGGATGCTGCTGCCACAGACACAAGTCTGGCCTCCTGCTGCTGGACGAAACTCCGGCAGGGGAGGCCTGGACAATAGGTTTCCTGTTGCAGGGAGGTGTGACCACCTCCCCAGACAGGATAATGTGTATTGGGGCTGGGTGGGTGCACTCTTAGAGTGCTTTGAAGTCCTGCACTGGGGGAGCAAAAGGCTCCTCTGTGCATATGCCAGTTCAAACCAGCTCAGGGGCTACCTGCCCCTGCTCTGGCGCGAAACTGGACAAAGGGAAGTGGGTGTAGCCACCCCCTCCCTTGACCCTCCCATAGGTGGGGTCATAGAGTTAGTCCCTCCCTGTTTTACTAGTTAAAATGGGGAACCCTTGCCACAGCAAGATTAGATATCCCTGGACTAAACTTTGAAACTGAATCCTGGACCTTCGACGCTCTACATCACGATTAGAGGACTGAAGAATCTCCCTTGGGGTCAAGGAGTGACTCCCCTGCTTGGCAGGCACCAAAAACGATAACGACGGTCGCAAACTACGCCGCTCCCGCCGGAGTCCGAAGTTCCTGCAGCCCAAGAAGTGGATTTCCTGACTTCTCCAAGGCCATCGTGAGTCCCCAGTGAAGCTGAGGCAAGTGGACCCCACGAGTGACGAGGAACCACGACCCCTGGGTACCGTGCACTATTGTCGAGTGCAACCCCTTCACAACGTTCTACGAACCTGTGCTTTGGACCACGTGTGGTCCCAACCTCCAGCAGGAATCCCTCCGAAGATCAGAGGCCTACACCGTCCCGAGTGACCGTGGACCCCTGTTGAGTGATTCCGCCCAAGGTGTCTTCGCGATCCCTTACCAGCCGGCTCGTGGGTCCCCAGAAGACTTTCTAAAGAAACCAAAGGGCTCCCCTGGTTGCTCCAGGCCTGCCCTGACTTACCCTCGCTGGGTGAGTTCCCCAGACCTTGCTGGTCTGCACCATCGACGATCTTCAGCTACACCGAGACTTGCCGTTGCCAAGGCTTGTTGGGTCCAATCCGGTCGCCGACACCGCAGCACTCGACAGACATTGTGTGCCAGCCCGAATCCTGCTCCTGGTCGCCGACAACGCCTCCTGGACCTCGTGGCTGCAGAAACGAGACGACCGTCAACGCACCTGAAGCACTCGACATCGGTGGGCATCTGTCCATCGCCTTCCTGGTCACTGGCTAGTGACCCAGACTCTGTCCCCTCTGCTTTCAGGTTCACCAGAACTCCGATCCACTCTTGGATCCACCCGGACACTTTTCTCCTGGTCGCCAGCAGCACTTTGCAGCAGATCGCCATAAGAACCGACGACGAAACCCGACCCCGAAAGGCACCTATGCACCCGGCTTCCTGGGTGAGGTAACACGAGTACTCCAGTGCTCCCGTGGGTAGAGACTCTTCAAAGTCCTAGATCTCAAAGGGTTTTGTCCTAGTCCTCTTTTAAGTGTCCCTTTCCTCTATTTTCCCGATCCCGACTTTCTCCATAGAAGTTAACGGCGTATCGCGGTTGTGTATTTACACTGCACGCGTCTCCCGTGGGTCCCCTGTGTCACTACCTTGGGTGGTTCCTTGTGGTCCAAGCACTTCTAGAGGCTCTAGGCCTAGTGTCTAGTTCAGTCGTGGTTCGCATACCACTTTATTGGTATATGGTTTGGTACGCCCCTAGGGCCCAAACGTGTATTTGTGCTATTACTGTGATTTAAGATCTTATAACCTATGTACTTCGAACTCTAGCCTCATAAAGAGACTAGAGGGGTGTGTTTAGTAATAAATACATATATTTTGAATATACCTGGTGTGGTGCTCTTTCATTTGGTCACTCAAGAGATTATAGACTGGTAAAACAAGCTGCTTTACATTCCTTCAAGACTTAGCCTGAAGGCTGCTCTCCATAGCTACCACTAGGATAGCTTTCAATAAGGTTGTCTTTAACCTACCTACCATAAGAGACGATTTGGACTGGTGCAAGGTGCCCACTATAATTAGTGGACAGCATATGCCAGGCCAACTTCTCACACTCTAGATGTATTTAACAAATCAATATGGTATGTATGAAGGTATTATATGTAAAACGAATCCCTTGAAGAGGGCACTGTAAGACACTGTGCGGCAGCAGTTGTGTTTTGTTACTGTTTGAAGGAAAACCAATAAAGATATTCCAAAAAAAAGACTGCCCTCTCTAGAAGTTGAAGGCAGCACCCGAGAACTGTGGGATGGGACTCTAAGTTCCAATCATTCTTCTTCCAGAAATCCAGCCTGTTCAACAATCCACCTCTTGTATTCTGAAACATCCTCTTCAGAAAAAGGAATGATAGTGGGCAGAATTATTTTCTGCTGTTGGACTTGGCCCTTTTTGCAGGGTCATCCCTGAACTTTTTGCCTTCCTCCTGGTATTTTTTCTGACCTGGTGTTGGTGGTTTTAGGACTCTGGGCACTTTATCACTGCTGTCCAGTGTAAAGTGCATGTGTTCTCTATTGTAAAACATGGTAAGATTGGTCTACACCTGTTTGGCGTATTTAATTTACCTATCAGTCCCTTGTAAAGTGGTATCTCAGATACCCAGGGCCTGTAAATTAAATGCTACTGGTGGGCTTGCAGCGCTGCTTGCGCCACCCACCAAAGTAGCCTTTCAAACCTGTCTCAGGCCTGTGTCATTGCAGGGCCTGCGCGCGCAGTTTACTGCCACTGTGACGTGGCACATAAAGTGGGTGCCACGTCTGTGACCCCCCTTTTTCTACATATCAGTCACCCCTTAGGTAGGCCCTAGCTAGCCCTATGGGCAGGGTGCGCTGTAGGTAAAAGGTAGGACATGTGCCTTAACTGTGTGGCATGTCCTGGTAGTGACAAACAGCCATTTTGGTTTCTCACTACTGTGAGGCTGCCTCTCATAGGAATGCATTGGGGATTCCCTGATATGTGCTTCAGTGGTTATTCCTAACCTGAGAGGAGTAGAGTGGTAAAGTTTGGTGTGTTTGGAATAGTGGTAATAAATGCTGCGTAATGGTGTTCGCAGATTTATTATCACTATTTTAGAAACGCCACTTTTAGAAGTGGGCGTTTCTGTGTGCTATGTGTCTTTGGGCCTGCCTGGTGTGTATTACATGTCTGGCTCTGGAGTGACAGGGGCTGGGGAGGTGCAGTGGCTCCAGAGGGGCTGGGTGAGTCAGCACTAGTCTGAATAGGCCAATCTGCATTTGGAGTGGTGGGAGGAGTAGCACATGGGCCTGAATAGGACAGAGCCTACTTCACACAATGCTGGCTCCGCCCCGCTGTGGGGTGTCTGGGGCCAGGACCTACACTGACAAAGGAGGCTTTTGTGCACATATGTAGGTGCCCCCAGAACTGGTTTGGACCGGGCGCAGAGGCCTGTGCAGGGGGAGAACAAAGACCTTTTCCATATAAATATTGGGGCTGTGACCCCATGTAAGGTGTTGTGTGCTGACTTGGAGAGGAAGGACTGCTGGGCACTGGGAGGAACCGCCACGAAGGACTCCCCCTAAGTTGGAGGGCCCTGTGAGCTGCCCTGCCTGGGCCCAGCTCTACTCTATATGCTGACCTGATGTGAGGGGTGAATTGACCTGCAGGCGCTGCTCCTGCCTGAAGCACAAGAAGGACTGGACTGGTATCCTTCCTGTTATTTTGAAGGGAAGTGTGTGGAGCACTAAAGGGTGCTCCCTCATCCGCTCTGTGACCTAAGGGTGGAGGCAAGTGTGAAGCGCTTTTGCTTTTCATTACCGCGCCGCCCTTGCCTGTGGCTATTGAGGGACGGGAGAGGGGAGCTGAGCTAGGAGAAGTGCTCCCCCTCTCCCTGGCGGCCTATCACTGTTTCCCTGCGGTGTGCGCAGCCGGGGCTCTGCTGAGTGGCCCCGGGCTGCTACTCCGCGTGTGCGAGAAGGAGAGGGTTCTGGCAGCGAGAACGGCTGCACCACAAAGCAGCAGATAGGTGGAGGACGCCTGGATGTGAGCGGGGCTCCCAGAAGGAAGGGGAGAGCCCTGCAGGCCGCCTAAACTGGTGCAGGGAGGAACCTATCACCGCGAGCCGGAAGTCAGGCAAGCCTTCTGCCTGGAGGTGGGCGGGGCTACCGTGCCGGTGAGAGACCTGCGGGTTTCCTGAGCGGGTTGGAGGGGTGCCCAGATGCACACAGAGAGAGACCGGCGCCTTGCGGGCTCCATTCTTACACACCGGGCGGCCCCTCCTCTCCAGCGAGGGAGAGCCTGAGGCGCTGAGAAAAGAGGAAGGGGGGGCCGGCCAAGAAGAAGGGATGCGAGGCTGCAGGGCCATTGCCTTGGCCATCGGGAGGTCTCCAGATAGCCTTTAGGAGCCTGACTCGCCAGAGTGAAGGTGAGTCCGGCCATTTCGGGTATTGCTTTGGGGATTCCTATATCCCTATCGCCAGCAGCTATACTTGGTGCCATTTGCGGATGCGGGGACTACGGGATGTCTCTCCGCCGACGGGGCATCTTTGTGCTGCAAATTACCTGTATTGCCCCTATCGTGCAGGGGAGAGTCCTGCACTCCCCATTCCCTGATGCCGGTGGGCCCGCATTCCCGAGAGATGCAGGAGTTGCTTCACTGGGAGTGAAGCTGGGTCTGCCTATGCAGTGGCGTGATTTAGGCACAGTGACCTATGGGGTTACTGCCTAAAGTGATCTTCTGCATTGTTTGGGGTGACTTAGGTGCAGATGGTCTCATCTGATGCACAGCTATTCGTGACTGATGTAATGTGTGCAATTTAGGGGTAGTTACCCCCTTGCCCTGCATATGGTACGTGTGCCATAATGGGATGTGTTGATAACGTGTACACGTGGCCGGTGTTTACTATGGTGCACTGCTAATTAGGATGTTTGCCTAATATGCTTATGCTAAGTGTACCTTTACCAGTAGTTACTGGTTGTTCTCACTAATTGTGATGGTTATGCCTAAAAGGGGCCTGATGTAATTATGATGCTCATGATTTATGCGTAATGTGTTTATGCTACATACAGTGCCCTATTGCCAGTAGTTACTGGTTATTCTCACTAATGGTGATATGTTGGTTATGACGGGGGCCTGATTGGCCCTGTAGTGTATATAATCCCTGTAAAGTAATGCTAAGTGCCAGGTGGCACAGTGTATATATGTGATGGTGGTCTAATGTGTTTTATGAGTAATACAAAGGCTATTTTTACATAACCTTTTGTGGAGTTTCTTTTGTGGTGTGCCTAGTGTGTCACTGCTGTGTGTGTGTATGTGTGTGTGTGTGTGTGTGTTGTGCAAACGCTTTACACATTGCCTCTGGGATAAGCCTGACTGCTCTGCCAAGCTACCAAGGGGGTGAGCAGGGGTTATCTTCGGTGTGTAGCTCCCTTGCCCTGACTAGAGTGGTGGGTTCTGCCTGGCTGAGGCGGTTGCCCTACCAGAAATCCCATTTCTAACATTGGTTGTCAGTGGTGAGGATAGGACTTGCGTTTGCGCAGTACCACAGTGATACATGGTTGCATTACAAAACTCTGCATTTTAAACAATCACGTGTTTGGGGATTTCTCCTGATTTTATTATTTTTCCTCGCAAAAGTCATTTTTTATTGTGTACTCCTGTTGCAGCTTTTTACACCTAGCTCTCTTGTGTTGCACTTGTGTCTTAGTGCCTTGCCAAAAATGGAATCTGCCTTTATTGTAGGTGATCCGTTCAAATACAGTATGGGGGAGTTGAGGGAGTTCTGTGAGTAGTGAAACATAGCAGTGAGTGGGTCTGACACCCAGCTGAGCTTTCAGAAAGTCCTGCTCCAATGGCAAGAGGATGAATGGAGACGTGAGTACTATGAGGGGAAGGGTTCCCAGTCCGCACACCAAGAGGGTGGTGGGTCTGAGGGTGGCCCTGAAGAGTCTGCACAGGAGGAAGAAAATGACAGGGCAGGGACACCAGTAGGTAGTGAGGACCCCGTAGAGAGGGAGTGCCTTGCTGGGTCCAGTGCTGGGGGCAGTCCCCCATCCATTTCCCTGTCCCCAGAGGAGTGGGTGGATAGGAGGGAAGAAAGGGAGCATCAGCTGGCTTTGGAGAGGCTCAGATTAGAGCATGCCAAGGAAATAGCCCAGCTGGGTGTGGAGGAGAAAAAGGCCTTGTTGGCTCAGGAGTTGAGACTCAAGGAGTTGGTCCTTGAAGAGAAAAAACTAGAGACTGAGAGGGTCTTAGCACAGGAGAGGGCGGAGGCAGAGAGGGACTTCCCCAGGGAAATGCTGGCTCTTGAGGATATGTCCCCTGAGTGGAGTCTTAGTGGTCTGGATTCATCAGTGATGGTGGGGTCCAGTGGTGGCAGCAGAAGTGAGTCCAGTGTAGGAAGTCCCACTCCCAAATCCCAGAGCGTGGTACCTAGTTCCCAGGAAGAGGGTGTCACACCTGAAGGGTATAGGTTGAGGTTCAGGTGCAGTAGGAAACTGTCTCACCAGTCTTGGGGGGAGTTTGTGGATGAGTGTTGTGATGCAATGGAAGGTTGGGTGATGGGTAGCACGGCAAACACTTTTGAAGGGCTGTTCAATCTGATTGTCAGAGAGCACATGTTCCGTTGTTGTTTTCCAGGGTTACGTCAACATCTGTTCGAGTGTGGGTTCTCTGATCCCAGGGAGCTTGCACGGGAGGCAGACCTCTGAGTGAGTGCCAGAGGGTCTGAGGAGGCATTGGTGAGGGACCCTAAGAGGAGTGGCTCAGGTATTTCCCAGCCCAGGGTGGTGGGAAAGGTTCTTAGTAGCCCAGATAGGCCCCGGTGTAGTGGGAGGGGTGTAGGCGCTCACGTCGTGTCTCCGGGGAGAAGGAGTGAGGATGGGATGCGTCCCAAGGTGCCCAAAACCCAGTCTCAGGGCCTAGAGAGGTCCCTAAGGGAACACCAGGTGGGGAGCTTAGGCTGTACTAGTAGGCCATCCGTTGAGGGGGATCTCTTAGTGTCAGGAGAACTTGGAGCATCTGTAAGCGGAGCTCCATCAGTTCTGGTGTCTGGCGGTGCCGCTCCTGAATGGAGGGCGCAGGAGTCCAGATGGAGGGGTGAGAGAGGGAGAGAGTCCCCAGTGGGAGAACCAGTGGGTCAGGGGCCAGCCATAAGGGTTGAGCCTTCTAGAAGTGACCATGGTGACACCACTTCTGTCCTGGGGGGTCTTCGCGCACTGTCAGATGGACAGGGGTTGGGGGATCAGCACCAAGCAGACTGTCACACAACACATGAGTTATGTGTTACCCTTGGGTGGGCATGCGTGCTCCCCCGGAAGTCCTGGTGTGCCAGGCAGGTGCCCAGCCGCAGGGTGTAGTCCCTGGGTAGGGAGGCCAGGTTCAGGTTCTGCCTGACCTGGAGGGAAGGACATCTGTAAGCAGTGTCCTGACCGGTTTGTCTTCTGGGTGTACCACTCAAGGTGAGAGGGTGCAGAACTCCGGAAGGGGGTGCAGAGGGAGGGAGTCCTCTCCTCTGTCCTCGGTTCAACCTGAGGGTTTAGATCCAATTTTGGGAGACCAGTTGCAGGAGAGAGGTCGTGAACTGGTGGGAGAGTTGTGTTCCGAGGGTTCCTCTCCTAGGAGGAGAGTGCGGAACCCAAGAAGGAGAGGTAGGGGGAGGACAGCCTCACCCGTGACTCCTGACCAGCCCGAAAGTGCAGACCCTGGGTTGGAGGATCAGTGGCAGTTTAGAACTGCACTGATGAGAGGTAGAGTGGAGATGACAATAACCAGAGACATCTGGATGGCCTAGGGCTTGGTCCTGGCCACGGGCAGCTAGGGTGTCCCAGTGGGGTAGCTTAGTTGGTCCTGGGAGCTTTGACAGAGGGAATCATATGGGTTCAGATTGGCGTAGACCTGGAGTGTGGCCCTGCAGTTGCAGGCCCGCGTCCGTGTTCTATCGCCCCAAGCAGGGAAGCCAATCAAGGTATTGATTGGTCTACCCTGGCTTTTGGCTGGAAGGGGGTCGTGTTGGACTTGGCCCTTTTTGCAGGGTCATCCCTGAACTTTTTGCCTTCCTCCTGGTATTTTTTCTGACCTGGTGTTGGTGGTTTTAGGACTCTGGGCACTTTATCACTGCTGTCCAGTGTAAAGTGCATGTGCTCTCTATGGTAAAACATGGTTAGATGGGTCTACACCTATTTGGCGTATTTAATTTACCTATCAGTCCCTTGTAAAGTGGTATCTCAGATACCCAGGGCCAGTAAATTAAATGCTACTGGTGGGCTTGCAGCGCTGCTTGCACCACCCACTAAAGCAGCCTTTCAAACCTGTCTCAGGCCTCTGCCATTGCAGGGCCTGCGCGCGCAGTTTACTGCCGCTGTGACGTGGCACATAAAGTTGTTGCCACGTCTGTGACACCCCTTATACTACATATCAGTCACCCCTAAGGTAGGCCCTAGCTAGCCCTATGGGCAGGGTGCGCTGTAGATAAAAGGTAGGACATGTGCCTTAACTGTGTGGCATGTCTTGGTAGTGACAAACAGCCATTTTGGTTTCTCACTACTGTGAGGCTGCCTCTCATAGGAATGCATTGGGGATTCCCTGATATGTGCTTCAGTGGTAATTCCTAACCTGAGAGGAGTAGAGTGGTCAAGTTTGGTGTGTTTGGAATAGTGGTAATAAATGCTGCGTAATGGTGTTCGCAGATTTATTATCACTATTTTAGAAATTCCACTTTTAGAAGTGGGCATTTCTGTGTGCTATGTGTCTTGGTGCCTGCCTGGTGTATATTGCATGTCTGGCTCTGGAGTGACAGGGGCTGGGGAGGTGCAGTGGCTCCAGAGGGGCTTGGTGAGTCAGCACTAGGCTGAATAGGCCAATCTGCATTTAGAGTGGTGGGAGGAGTAGCACATGGGCCTGAATAGGACAGAGCCTACCTTACACAATGCTGGCTCCGCCCCCCTGTGGTGTGTCTGGGGCCAGGACCTACAATGACAAAGGAGGCTGTGGTGCACATGTGTAGCTGCCCCCAGAACTGGTTTGGACCGGGCGCAGAGCCCTGTGCAGGGGGAGAACAAAGACCTTTGCCATATAAATATTGGGGCTGTGACCCCATGTAAGGTGCTGTGTGCTGACTTGGAGCGGAAGGACTGCTGGGTGCCAGGAGTAACCGCCACGAAGGACTCCCCATCTGCTGGAGGGTCCTGTGAGCTGGCCTGCCTGGGCCCAGCTCTACTCTATATGCTGACCTGCTGTGAGGGGTGAATTGACCTGCAGGCGCTGCTCCTGCCTGGAGCACAAGAAGGACTGGACTGTTATCCTTCCTGTTATTTTGAAGAGAAGTCTGTAGAGCACTCAAGGGTGCTCCCTCATATGCTCTATGACCTAAGGGTGGAGGCAAGTGTGAAGCGCTTTCACTTTTCATTACCGCACCGCCCTTGCCTTTGGCTATTGAGGGACGGGAGAGGGGAGCTGAGCCAGGAGAAGTGCTCCCCATCTCCCTGGCGGCCTATCACTGTTTCCCTGCGGTGTGCGCAGCTGGAGCTCTGCTGAGTGGCCCCGGGCTGCTACACAGCGTGTGTGAGAAGGAGAGGGTTCTGGCAGTGAGAATGGCCGCACCACAAAGCAGCAGACAGGCGGAGGACACCTGGACGTGGGTGGGGCTCCCAGAAGGAAGGGGAGAGCCCCGCAGGCCGCCTAAACTGGTGCAGGGAGGAACCTGCCACCGCGACCCGGAAGTCAGGCAAGCCTTCTGCCTGGAGATGGGTGGGGCTCCCGTGCCGGTGAGAGCCCCGCGGGTTTCCTGAGCGAGTTGTAGGGGTGCCCAGACGCACACGGAGAGAGACCGGAGCCTTGCGGGCTCCATTCCTGCACACTGGGCGGCCCCTCCTCTCCAGCGAGGGAGAGCCTGCAGCAGCCGAGAAAAGAGGAAGGCGGGGCCGGCCAAGAAGAAGGGACGCGAGGCTGCAGGGCCGTTGCCTTGGCCATTGGGAGGTCTCCAGATAGTCTTTAGGAGCCTGACTCGCCAGAGTGAGGGTGAGTCCGGCCATTTCGGGTATTGCTTTGGGGATTCCTATATCCCGATCGCCAGTAGCTATACTTGTTGCCATTTGCGGATGCGGGGGACTACGGGAGGTCTCTCCGCCAACGGGGGCATCTTTGTGCTTCAAATTACCGGGATTGCCACTGTCGGGAGTGCAGGGGAGAGTCCGGTGTTTACTATGGTGCACTGCTAATTAGGATGTTTGCCTAATATGCTTATGCTAAGTGTACCTTTACCAGTAGTTACTGGTTGTTCTCACTAATTGTGATGGTTATGCCTAAAAGGAGCCTTATGTAATTATGATGTTCATGCTCATGATTTATGAGTAATGTGTTTATGCTACGTACAGTGCCCTATTGCCAGTAGTTACTGGTTGTTCTCACTAATGGTGATATGTTGGTTATGACAGGGGCCCGATTGGCCCTGTAGGTTATATAATTCCCGTAAAGTAATACTAAGTGCCAGGTGGCACAGTTTATATATGTGATGGCCGTCTAGTGTGTCGCTGCTGTGTGTGTTGTGCAAACTCTTTACACATTGCCTCTGGGATAAGCCTGACTGCTCTGCCAAGCTACCAAGGGGGTGAGCAGGGGTTATCTTCGGTGTCTAGCTCCCTTGCCCTGACTAGAGTGGTGGTTTCTGCCTGGCTGAGGCTCTTGCCCTAGCCAACCAGAAATCCAATTTCTAACATCTGCCATGGATCAAATGGTGTGGCACAGATGTACTCTTTGGTCAAGATGATGGTGGCTTGAAGCCTTGCATTTGAAGTCAATCGAAAGAGTAAGCTCTCAACCAAGGCATGCGTTTCTGTGTTTTCGCTCATACATGCAGGGGCAAATCTTTCAGACACCTTCTTTAGCTGGTTCTGTAGCAGATACAACCATGGGATAGCTTGGCCCATCGCACTGTCCTCCTTGCTAACTTTCCATGTGAAAACCTCAAAAGGGAGTAGAATCTGGGGCAGGTATATGACGAGGCCCCATTTCTCCGCATCCATGGTCATCGGTTTCCCAACTGCATCACATCCTATTTGAATGAAATTGTCATTGATCCCATTGTACTGCTCAAACCGACATTGCAACATGTAATAGGTTGAGTTCTGATGTGTTGGCACCTCCTGTGTCAGGGCTTTAACTTGTAATCTATTAGCACCTCAGGGTTTTAAAAGAATGGCTGAAATGAGTGCAGATTCTTCTGCAGGTGGTCAGCATGTTGTTGACTATGTCTTCTTTTTTGATAAAGTCTTGCACCACCAAGTTGATGCAATGGGTCAAACACAGGACCCTGAAATGGCCAACATCTGCCATGGCCTTGACTAATTTACTGCCATTGTCCGTGGCAACAAATCCAATTCTGAGATGTTTACAGCTGTTAGTGATTTCTCCTTGGCGATCTTGGCCACTGTTGCATACCACTGAACACTCTTAAAACTTTCTTCAGGGCTAAGACCAGTAGATATTGTTTGCCTTATCCCCGCAAAAGAGATCCAGTGTGCAGTGATGCACATGTAATCAGTCGCCTGACAACTGGTCCACATGTCTGTCATCAGGTGATAGTGTGAACAACACTTTGTTGCAAAGCTTGTCCAACAAATTGCAGCACATTGTGATACAGTGCTGGAACAGCAACCATGGCAAAATAGGTTGGACTTGGATCCTTCGATCTAAGGAATATGACTGCCACAAATTCTAAGAATCCCACTCCTTCCACAAAAGAAAAAGGGAGGAGGTCCAGCGCTAATATTTTTGTCAGCTTCCAATTGTACAAACGTGCTGTTGGGTGGTTGAGGTCATAGGGCCCCTCCTGCCTGAACATGCCCATAATAATAGCCTGTATTTTTTCTTCTTTTCTGGGGCCACTGACATAGATGACTCTTGAGAAGTAGGTGGTGTTAGACTCAGGGCATTTGTACAGGAGACCTGTGCACACGTAATCGTAGTCTGCAGAGCAAATTCTGCGTATCTGAAATTCATGATATATTTGAAAAAACACCACAACAGTATTCGAACAAGTAATCTATGGGAACACTCCAGGTGTTGCGTGTTCTCTGTGTTTAATGTAGATCGATTGCCCAGCCAACACGTGTTTCGTCAGGGTGAAAACCCACGACTTCTTCAGGGCTAAAGGATGTACAATGGCATGATATCAGACACTGTAACACATTACAGTAAAAATTACAGTAAAAATGCAAATACTAGGCGACACGTGACTCTAGTGCAACAACACCCATGGTGACATTCCCTCTATCATGGCGATCATCACTGCAAGGCGACATGGTCCTACAGGTAGGGTGAGAGCCAGTGCGGTGAGAGGGTGTCTAAAAGACCATATATACTAACAACAGAGTTCTATGAGAGCACACATATAATGAAGTCAATTTACAGGGCAACATCTATTAAAACCAAGGCATAACTAATAAGTTTGACACATTGTCCTAATGTACACAGTAAGCTAACACTTCTATCACTGACAGTAGGCCACACTGTATGGTGATCACTATATATTAACATTAGTGGTTCGTGGCGTATTAGCTAAGTTTAGAAAATTGCTTCGAATAGCAGGAAAAATATCTATTAGAGTGGATAGTAGTACAGAAGCTGTCTGAGAGTGGAGGGAAAAAGGGGGACACAAGGGAGAAAAGATGGAGAGTGTCTGAGACGTTCGACGTGGTCATGCTCTCTAAAGTAAGGCGTATACACTCTTACCTATTGGACGAGAAAGCTGTGTGGTGAACGATCTGTAAATACAAGAGTGTGTGGAAAACAGGTAAGTCATCGGTCCAGGTTATGAACTCGATTGTTGCGCATACGCATGCTCGTGGAAATACAGAAACGAGGAGGGAGGTTCACCTCTCCGCCGGTTGTAACTCCGTCCCGGCTGACCTGGGACAATAACTCCAGAGACTTGGCGTTAACTTGATGAGTCGTATAAGGTAAATGTAACTAGGGACAAAGAGGAAGCAGCATATTAAACGTGGAAGTATGGTGAGGTGCCCGAATCACTGACTAAATATCGAAGGTCACAATATCGACCTACAAAAATATTGCAGCAAAAATATCGAAGACAAGAATATCGACATCCTATCTACATTAAGGTAAGTACAAAAATATCGGAAAAAAATATCGATGTCAAAAATATCGTTTTTAATTTAAGTTAAAAAAATTGTAAAATAAAGTAAATAATACATATAATTAAAAGAAACATAGTTAAAAATATTTTAAAATGCTTAAAAATTATAAGTAATATATATAATTTGAAAATACATTAAACATATACATATAATATATATATACTTACTTATTAATATGTTTTAATATTTATTTTATTAACTTATAAATTGTTTAACTTATTTTTATAAATTATAAATACATCTATACACCTAAAACAATAATATAAATAAATATTAAATAAATATATGTAACAAATTACATTTTGTTTAAATTATTTTAAATCTTTTTAAAAATAATTATACAGTACATTAGCTAAAAAAATACAAAATATTAGATAGCGGAGGAAATCAAATTACTATTCCCACTCCAGTGAGTGCAACAGTAGGGAAAGTGTTGGATAGCGTAGGGGTAAAAATTACTATTCCCACTCCAGTGAGTGCAACAGTATGGAAAGTTTTGGATAGCGTAGGGGTAAAAATTACTATTCCCACCACAGTGAGTGCAACAGTAAGGAAAGTGTTGGATAGCGTAGGGGTTAAAATTACTATTCCCACTTCAGTGAGTGCAACAGTAGGGAAAGTGTTGGATAGCGTAGGGGTAAAAATTACTATTCCCACTCAAGTGAGTGCAACAGTAGGGAAAGTGTTGGATAGCGTAGGGGTAAAAATTACTATTCCCACTCCAGTGAGTGTAACAGTAGGAAAAGTGTTGGATAGCGGGGGGCTAAAAATTACTATTCCCACTCCAGTGAGTGCAACAGTAGGGAAAGTGTTGGATAGCGTAGGGGTAAAAATTACTATTCCCACTCCAGGGAGTGCAACAGTAGGGAAAGTGTTGGATAGCGGGGGGTAAAAATTACTATTCCCACTCCAGTGAGTGCAACAGTAGGGAAAGTGTTGGATAGCGTAGGGGTAAAAATTACTATTCCCACTCCAGTGAGTGCAACAGTAGGGAAAGTGTTGGATAGCGGGGGGGTAAAAATTACTATTCCCACTCCAGTGAGTGCAACAGTAGGGAAAGTGTTGGATAGCGGAGGGGTAAAAATTACTATTCCCACTCCAGTGAGTGCAACAGTAGGGAAAGTGTTGGATAGCGTAGGCGTAAAAATTACTATTCCCACTCCAGTGAGTGCAACAGTAGGGAAAATGTAGGATCGCATAGGGGTTAAATTAACATACTTATAAAAAAATTTTTAAAATAAATAACATATTAATAATTATTTAACCAAATAATTATTAATAAATACCTATTAAATTAAATTAATATTTACTTAAATAACACTAAATTACTTCCCACCCTATTCCCCTATAAACACACAACGCGCTACACATAAAAAATAACACAATTAATATAATTTTTAATTAACCAATTAATAAAAATTAATTACCAATTAATAATTAATTAACAATAAATTAATAATCAATAACAATAAATATACACATATTAACTAATTAATTATATTTAAATTACTTCCCATCCTATTCCCCTATAAACCCACAACCCGATACACATTAAAAATAACATAATTAAATTAATTACCAATTAATCAATGAATTAAAATTTATTACCAATTAATAATTGATTTACAATAAATTAATTAACAATAACAATAAATAAAAATTAATAATAAATTAATTATAATTAATATAATTATAAATTAACCAATTAATATAAATTAATTACCAATTAATAATTAATTAACAATAAATTAACAATGAATAACAATAAATAAAACCATATTAATTAATTATAATTAAATTACTTCCCACCCTATTCCCCTATACACCCATAACCCGCTCTGATACTAAAACGCAAAATTTCCTTAATTTTTTTTACTATTTTCTAAACATTTAATACATATATTTAAAAATAATGAAAAAACTTTAAAAAAAATGTTAAACATACATATAAAATACATAACACTAAAAAAAAAATCGATATTATTAACCCCTTCGCTGCTAGGCCTTTTCCCCTCCTGTGCTAAGCCTTTTTTTGGCTATTTGGGGTAGTTCGCGCTTAGGCCCCTGTAACTTTTTGACCACATAACGTATCCATGCCAAATTTGCGTCCTTTTTTCCAACATCATGGGGATTCTAAAGGTACCCAGGGTTTGTGGATTCCCCTGGAGGGGACCCAGAAATTAGCCAAAATACAGCTAAATTTTGGTTTTTGGGGAAAAATGCGAAAAAGGGCTACAGATGAAAGCGTCTGGTTTTTTCCCTGCAAATGGCATCAAAAAGGGGTTGTGGTGCTGAAATCCCCATCTTCCCAGCTTTCAGGGAAAAGCAGACTTTTGTCAGAAAACCAAATTTTTTTACACAGTTTTGGCATTTTTCTGGGACATAGTCTATTTTTGCTATTTTTTGTGCATTCAACCTCCTTCCAGTTAATGGTAGAAATGGGTATGAAAGCAATAATGGATCCTGGAAAGCCATACATTTCTGAAACGTAGACAAAATTCTGAATCCAGCAAGGGGTCGTTTGTGTAGATCCTTCAAGTTTTCTTTATAGAAACAAACAGTTAAATATAGGAAAAATTGAAAATTAGTTGAAAAAATCAGCCATTTGTGTCAACGTTTTCACCTGTAACTTCTTCTAATTATGACAGATATTTGAAAGCAATATACCGTTACATCCGCTGGACCTTTCTGGTTGTGGTGATATATAGGACTTGTAGGTTCACCAAGAACCCGACGAACCCAGAGCCAATAACTGAGCAGCGTCTTGCAATGGTTTTTTATTATGTACCGGGTATATAGCAATTATTCTGGGAAAATTTATACATGGAAAAATCGGTATGAAAGACACCTATGTATTTCTGAAATGGGAAGAAAATATAGAGTTTAGAAATAGTAGATATTTGCACATTTCCAAAATTGGGAGTACCCATACTAGCATGAGAATTATAGGACATTTTTCAAAATGACTTCTTTTTTACACATTGTCTTTCATTTGGAAGGCAGAAATGCATCAAATGTCAATAGATAATAACAGTTGCTCTACAATTTTGTGTTACGCTAAGTCTCTCGATAAAAATGGTACCTCACTTGTGTGGGTAGGCCTAGTGCCTGCGACAGGAAACGGCGCAAAACGCAACGTGGACACACCACATTTTCACAGTGAAAAATGACCCTTTTTTTGCAAAGTGCCTAGCTGTAGTTTTTGAACCCTAGCTCTGCCGGCACCTAGGGAAACCTAGCAAACCTATACATTTTTGAAAACTAGACACCCAGGGGAATCCAGGATGGGGTGACTTGACTGGCTCTCACCTGGTTCTGTTACCCAGAATCCCTTGCAAACCTAAAATATTGTCAGAAAAAACAAATTTTCCTCACTTTTCTGTGGTGGAAAGTTCTGGAATCTGCATGGATCCACAAAATTCCACCCACCCCGCGTTCCCCAAAGTCTTTTGAGAAAAACAGAACCTCACTTGTGTGGGTAGGCCTAGTGCCCGCGACAGGAAACGGCCCAAAACGCAACGTGGACACACCACATTTTCACAGTGAAAAATTACCCCTTTTTTGCAAAGTGCCTAGCTGTAGTTTTTGAACCCTAGCTCTGCCGGCTCTTAGGGAAACCTAGCAAACCTATACATTTTTGAAATCTAGACACCCAGGGGAATCCAGGATGGGGTGACTTGACTGGCTCTCACCTGGTTCTGTTACCCAGAATCCGTTACAAACCTAAAATATTGTCAGAAAAAACACATTTTCCTCACTTTTCTGTGGTGGAAAGTTCTGGAATCTGCATGGATCCACAGAATTCCACCCACCCCGCATTCTCCAAAGTCTTTCGAGAAAAATGGTACCTCACTTGTGTGGGTAGGCCTAGTGCCCGTGACAGGAAACGGCCCAAAACGCAACGTGGACACACCACATTTTCACAGTGAAAAATTACCCCTTTTTTGCAAAGTGCCTAGCTGTAGTTTTTGAACCCTAGCTCTGCCGGCTCCTAGGGAAACCTAGCAAACCTATACATTTTTGAAATCTAGACACCCAGGGGAATCCAGGATGGGGTGACTTGACTGGCTCTCACTAGGTTCTGTTACCCAGAATCCCTTGCAAACCTAAACAATTGTAAAAAAACACATTTTCCTCACTTTTCTGTGGTGGAAAGTTCTGGAATCTGCGTGGATCCACAAAATTCCACCCACCCCGCATTCCCCAAAGTCTTCCGAGAAAAATGGTACCTCACTTGTGTGGGTAGGCTTAGTGCCCGCGACAGGAAACAGCGCAAAACACAATGTGGACACACCACATTTTCACAGTGAAAAATGACCCTTTTTTTGAAAAGTGCTTAGCTGTAGTTTTTGAACCCTAGCTCTGCCGGCACCTAGGGAAACCTAGCAAACCTATACATTTTTGAAATTTAGACACCCAGGGGAATCCAGGATGGGGTGACTTGACTGGCTCTCACTAGGTTCTGTTACCCAGAATCCCTTGCAAACCTAAACAATTGTAAAAAAAACACATTTTCCTCACTTTTCTGTGGTGGAAAGTTCTGGAATCTGCGTGGATCCACAAAATTCCACCCACCCCGCATTCCCCAAAGTCTTCCGAGAAAAATGGTACCTCACTTGTGTGGGTAGTCCTAGTGCCCGAGACAGGAAACAGCGCAAAACACAATGTGGACACACCACATTTTCACAGTGAAAAATGACCCTTTTTTTGAAAAGTGCTTAGCTGTAGTTTTTGGACCCTAGCTCTGCCGGCACCTAGGGAAACCTAGCAAACCTATACATTTTTGAAAACTAGACACCCAGGGGAATCCAGGATGGGGTGACTTGACTGGCTCTCACTAGGTTCTGTTACCCAGAATCCCTTGCAAACCTAAACAATTGTAAAAAAAAACACATTTTCCTCACTTTTCTGTGGTGGAAAGTTCTGGAATCTGTGTGGATCAACAAAATTCCACCCACCCCTCATTCCCCAAAGTCTTCCGAGAAAAATGGTTCCTCACTTGTGTGGGTAGGCCTAGTGCCCGCGACAGGAAACAGCGCAAAACACAATGTGGACACACCACATTTTCACAGTGAAAAATGACCCTTTTTTTGAAAAGTGCTTAGCTGTAGTTTTTTAACCCTAGCTCTGCCGGCACCTAGGGAAACCTAGCAAATCTATACATTTTTGAAAACTAGACACCCAGGGGAATCCAGGATGGGGTGACTTCACTGGCTCTCACCAGGTTCTGTTACCCAGAATCCCTTGCAAACCTAAAAAAGTGTAAAAAAAACAAATTTTCCTCACTTTTCTGTGGTGGAAAGTTCTGGAATCTGCATGGATCCACAAAATTCCACCCACCCCGCGTTCCCCAAAGTCTTCTGAGAAAAATGGCACCTCACTTGTGTGGGTAGGCCTAGTGTCCGCAACAGGAAATGACGCAAAACGCAACGTGGACACACCCCAATTTCACTGTGAAAAATGACCCTTTTTTGGCAAAGTGCCTATCTGTAGTTTTTGAACCCTAGCTCTGCCGGCACCTAGGGAAACCTACCAAACCCACACATTTCTGAAAAGTAGACACATGGGAGATTCCAGGGAGGTATGGCTTGCGTGGATCCCCCAATGTTTTCTTACCCAGAATCCCCCAGAAACCTGAAATTTTGCTGAAAAAAAATCACTTTTTTCACACATTATTGTGTGGGAAAGTTGTGGCATCACTTGGCTGACACAAATTTCCTACCACCCAGCATTGCCCCAGGTCTCCCGATAAAAATGGTGCCTCACTCGGGTGGGAGGCCCAAGTACCCGCGACAGGCAAGGGCCCAAAACGTATTGAGGCGACATCAAAAATGCCTATCACAAAACGACCTGGTTTTGCAAGGGGTGTCCCATGACTTTTTGGCCCGGGGCTCGGCGGCCACCTAGGGAAACCTAGCAAACCCACACATTTCTGAAAACTAGACACCCGGGGGATTCCAGGGAGGTATGGCTTGCGTGGATCCACCAACGCTTTGTTACCCAAAATCCCCTGCAAACCTGAAATTTTGCTGAAAAAAAATCAATTTTTCACACATTTTTGTGTGGGAAAGTTGTGGCATCATCAGGCTGACACAAATTTCCTACCACCCAGCGTTCCCCCAGGTCTCCCGATAAAAATGGTGCCTCACTCGGGTGGGAGGCCCAAGTATGCGCGACAGGCAAGGGCCCAAAACTTATTGAGGCGACATCAAAGTTGCCTATCAGAAAACGACCTGGTTTTGCAAGGGGGGTCGCATGACTTTTTGACCCGGGGCTCGGCGGCCACCTAGGGAAACCTAGCAAACCCACACATTTCTGAAAAGTAGACACCCGGGGGATTCCAGGGAGGTATGGCTTGCGTGGATCCACCAACGTTTTCTTACCCAGAATCCCCTGCAAACCTGAAATTTTGCTGAAAAAATCACTTTTTTCACACATTTTTGTGTGGGAAAGTTGTGGCATCACCGGGATGACACAAATTTCCTACCACCCAGCGTTCCCCCAGGTCTCCCGATAAAAATGGTGCCTCACTCGGGTGGGAGGCCCAAGTACGCGCGACAGGCAAGGGCCCAAAACTTATTGAGGCGACATCAAATTGCCTATCAGAAAACGACCTGGTTTTGCAAGGGGGGGTCCCATGACTTTTTGGCCCGGGGCTCGGCGGCCACCTAGGGAAACCTAGCAAACCTACACATTTCTGAAAACTAGACACCTGGGGGATTCCAGGGAGGTATGGCTTGCGTGGATCCCCCAACGTTTTCTTACCCAGAATCCCCCATAAAATTGAAATTTTGCTGAAAAAATCACTTTTTTCACACATTTTTGTGTGGGAAAGTTGTGGCATCACCGGGCTGACACAAATTTCCTACCACCCAGCGTTCCCCCAGGTCTCCCGATACAAATGGTGCCTCACTCGGGTGGGAGGCCCAAGTACCCGCAACAGGCATGGGCCCAAAACGTATTGAGGCGACATCAAAATTGCCTATCAGACGACCTGGTTCCGTAATGAGCATCGAAGGGGTTAACAACTATTTTTTTGCTAACGATATTAATGACTTCAATATTACTTACTTCGATATTAAAAAATCGATATTACTTACCTTAAAGTCGATATTCTGGTCAACGATATTCTTGACTTCAATATTCTGTCCCTACGATATTAAAAACTCGATATTAGTGTAGGTCGATCTTTAAAATTCGATATTTTGACTGCCCACTGAGGTGCCTATTACCTTTATACCTAGGCTAACACCTCATACAGGGGCTAACTTAAAACACCGGGATGTTAAGTAACACAGACCAAACTTAGGGGCCTATTACGATGGCGGGCGGAGACACGAACGCGGTGCCGGCGGTGGCGTTAACACCCATTTACCGCACGCCGCCAGCGGTCTTCACGCCCGCCATATTAGGATGGCCACACATTGCCCATTTCCCGCCCGCTGCGGTGCGACACCGACCGCCATCAAAGTGCGCACGCCACCGCGGTGGAGTGAGCCAATCACCACACACCGCCGTGCGGAATGACGTCCCGTACGCCGAAGATATCACGATGCCGGAAACATGGCCGCGGAACGCGACGGAGAAACCGCACAGTGAAAGACGGCGGAGACACCACAGCTGAGACAGAAAAGAGACACCCGGGGGACACCACGATGGATCCCGCCCTACACGCCTTCCCGGTGCTGTACATGATACACCACCTGCAAGTCATCGTCCGCCGCGGACGCTTCCGCAGGTACGTACAGACACAACAGTGCAAGTAACAGAATACACAGCTCCAGGGTGGAAAAACTTCGCATGGGAACACCACACACCCCTGTGGGGACAGGCACACAGCCATCACTGCACACACACATGTTCCACCTGTGACAAACACACATCGCCACATACTGCCCACCCATATACCGCCATCATGAACAAATGTCCCGGTCACGTCACCGCCGTGGTCAGTGTGCATGAAACCATGCACACAACGCAGAGCCCAGGGCCAGCGCATGCCAAGGGCACCGTACAAATCGCACAGAGCCACAACTCCATCCACAACACACCAGCTACCTCCCTGAAGGGACACAACATGTGCCTCCCAAGTGCCACTCCTGCACAACAACCACACAACTACAGCCACACCATGCCCCACGTCCCAACAACTGCATATACAGCCACAGCAGGACCCTTTGCACAGGAACACATAGCACAGAAGCCCAGGCCCCAGCCAACACCCACACCACAACAACATCACACACAAGCCAAGAACACTGAGGCCAGGCACAAAATGTACACACACACAGATGAGGACCAAACACTTCACTGCACACACTACCTGACAAGTCACACACACACACACACCACCCTGACTCACAGCTACATACACACACCACATGCCAGCAGTAATGGAGGACAACCAATAGGAAAGCCAAAGTGAGGTGCCCACAAATGGAAGGGCAGTGACACAACCATCAAGCATGTGTGATGCTCATGCAAGACAAGACACATGTGAGAACACACACAGCCCATCACAGCACACATGGCTGACACAGTCAGTCAACACAAACCACGGTCACCCCAATGCAACAACTGCTGGAGACAGCAAG
This sequence comes from Calotriton arnoldi, assembly GCA_963921515.1. Taxonomy (NCBI): domain Eukaryota; kingdom Metazoa; phylum Chordata; class Amphibia; order Caudata; family Salamandridae; genus Calotriton; species Calotriton arnoldi. Next base: position 597,492 of record CAWUFW010004652.1, read on the forward strand.
GACACCCATATATAGGCACAGGGATGTAAGGAAGGCCCTGAACTCAAACACTGACCAGACACACATAGGCATCCAAATACTGGACAAGAGAATGTCTGCTGCACAACACACAGGGCCCAGTGACACACTACATGACAGCCAAGCACAAGTAGTATATGTCACACATACCTCCTACCACAACAGCAACACACAATACTGCCGTGTGCACAAAACACAACCACAGGGCTCAACAAGTACACATACAGGCACACCACTCCAGGGTGACACATGGCAGTAGTTGACAATGCAGGTGCACACTCATCCCCAGTCACAACAAAGTCACCCCCTTCACACCATACACTTCTCCACCACCCAAGTGCACACATTGGAAGTAAGCCATGGGACCTGGATAACTCATCACCACAAGATGTCCATACACCAACACTGATTGGCACACAGAAAGGAAGCTCACACAGACCCCATGACCCTGGCCTGCCTGCCTGTAAGCTGGTGCCCAAACTCCCACCCTGTGCTGCCATTGCCCACAAACCTGACATGTGTCCACCATAGATAACATGAGCAAAGAAGGAAGATGACAACAAGAATTCATTGCCAACCACCTGCACTGCACCCATAAGTATCACAGTCAGGTACAAATGAAGTGCCTCCCACCCCTGCAAAAAAAATGAAATGTGAGACAACCCATTGGCAATGTTGAAGTGGCATACTGAGCATGTGACACAGTAAACCATGCACACACAGAAACAACTTTATTCAGGAAGGACACTGACACAACTCACAGCAGGACCAACTGTGTTTATTCACAATTTGCATATTGAGACAACAAATTTGGGCAACAGCAAAGCCAGTGGGCATTACAATATGCACAGTATTTACATGAGAAGCTGCACAGGCAAGGGGCAAACAGCAGTGAACAGCAAGGCCAGTGGCCAGGACACAGTGCAGGTGAGCAACATGAGAAGCTGCACAGGCAAGGGGCAAACAGCAATGAACAGCAAGGCCAGTGGCCAGGACACAGTGCAGGTGAGGTACATGAGAAGCTGCACAGGCAGGGGGCAAACAGCAGTGAACAGCAAGGCCAGTGGCCAGGACACAGTGCAGATTAAGTCCATGAGAAGATTCACAGGCAGGGGGCACACAGCAGTGAACAGCAAGGCCAGTGGCCAGGACACAGTGCAGGTGAGGTACATGAGAAGCTGCACAGGCAAGGGGCACACAGCATTGAACAGCAAGGCCAGTGGCCAGTCCAATGTGCAGATTAAGTCCATGAGAAGATGCACAGGCAGGGGGCACACAGCAGTGAACAGCAAGGCCAGTGGCCAGTCCAATGTGCAGATTAAGTCCATGAGAAGCTGCACAGGCAGGGGGCAAACAGCAGTGAACAGCAAGGCCAGTGGCCAGTCCAATGTGCAGATTAAGTCCATGAGAAGATGCACAGGCAGGGGGCACACAGCAGTGAACAGCAAGGCCAGTGGCCAGGACACAGTGCAGGTGAGGTACATGAGAAGCTGCACAGGCAAGGCGCACACAGCAGTGAACAGCAAGGCCAGTGGCCAGTCCAATGTGCAGATTAAGTCCATGAGAAGATGCACAGGCAGGGGGCACACAGCAGTGAACAGCAAGGCCAGTGGCCAGTCCAATGTGCAGATTAAGTCCATGAGAAGCTGCACAGGCAGGGGGCAAACAGCAGTGAACAGCAAGGCCAGTGGCCAGTCCAATGTGCAGATTAAGTCCATGAGAAGATGCACAGGCAGGGGGCACACAGCAGTGAACAGCAAGGCCAGTGGCCGGGACACAGTGCAGGTGAGATACATGAGAAGCTGCACAGACAAGGGGCAAACAGCAGTGAACAACAAGGCCAGTGGCCAGTCCAATGTGCAGATTAAGTCCATGAGAAGATGCACAGGCAGGGGGCACACAGCAGTGAACAGCAAGGCCAGTGGCCAGTCCAAAGTGCAGGTGAGGTACATGAGAAGCTGCACAGGCAAGGGGCAAACAGCAGTGAACAACAATGCCAGTGGCCAGGACACAGTGCAGGTGAGGTACATGAGAAGCTGCACAGGCAAAGGGCAAACAGCAGTGAACAGCAAGGCCAGTGGCCAGTCCAATGTGCAGATTAAGTCCATGAGAAGATGCACAGGCAAGGGGCAAACAGCAATGAACAACAAGGCAAAGACATTGTGCAGAGTAGTGACATCAGAAGCTACACAGGGAATGTATGCAACTCTACCATGCCATGCCCAGCAACAGAGTAATGGGCCTGGCAATGGGCATCACACGCACCCCTGTGGAAAGACAGGTGTGTGAGGGTGACCACCACTCAGATGGGGCTGTCTGTCAGACTTGGAGCTGACTGTGTGTTGGGGTCAGTTGGAGGGCTGACCTGGGCAGTGGGAGTAACAACTGTGGAAGAGCCAACTGTGCTTGTGGGAGCTGGGGGGCTGCTTGGACCAGGTGGGGTGGTGGCCCGGGGAGGTGGACTCATGCCCTGGTGAGACACAGTGTGTGCCGGAGATTGTGGAGGGGTGCCTCTCCACTTCTTGGGGATCCTGAAAGGCTTCCCTGTCTGGGGATTGAGGGGAACTGGGGCAGACACAACAGGTGATCCCACTACCAAAGCTGATTCTGGTGTGGATGTTGACCCTCCCTCTGGGGACATGCTCGATCCCGCTGTGCGCTTGCCTGGTGTTTGCCGCCGCCCTGCCTCCCTCTGTCCACCAGCTTTGCCCCCTACAGTGTCCTCCCGTGTTGGCTTCACAGGGCTTCGGATGGGAGTGGAGGTCAAGGATGGATTATCCATGAGGCCCTCATCCTGTGTAATGTTTGCAGGCAACACCTTCTCAGTGGGTATGGAAACTGTCTTTTTGCCTCTGCGAGACGTCTTTGGGACAGGGGAGTCTTTGGTGGGGGAGGAAGGTGAGGCCTGTGACCCTGATGCTTGTTTCTTTGCTTTGTGGCCCTTGCTGTCGCCTGATGGGCTTTTCTCTCTGCGCTCTGGGGTGGCCTTACTCTTATGTGGGGATGGTGTCTGCGCCCTAGTACGCTTGGGCTCCTGCTGCTCCTGTGTGCTGCGGGTTCTGTATCGGGACTTTGGGGTCCGTTGAGCATTGTCACTGTTGTCAGAGGTGCACAGTGACACGGGCCGGACCGAGTGCTGGGAGCCGCTCCCTGACTATGTGCCTGTTGCAGGGCTGCTGTCACAATTGATGACAAGGACTGCACAGACCGGTGTAGCCCACCTATGTCAGAATGTATGCCCTCCATGAAAGCTATAACCTGCCCCAACTTTTTGTCGTGCTCTTGGAAGGCATTGGGAAGTGCTGTCTGCCCCACACACAGCTGGCGCAATAGCTCGACTGCTTCTGCACTGAGGGCAGCAGGGCTGACATGGGCTGGGGCAGCTGTGCCTGGGGTGAAGGTGACTCTTCCCTTCCTACTCATGCGGACACAGGCAGCACCAGTGGAGGTTGAAGGGAGGCTGGGCACTGGACGCTTTGTGGCGGAGGAGGAGGCTGAGTCCCCGTTCCCTGTACCCCCCAACATGGATGCGTCACCGCTGGCGTCAGATGAGGTAGAGCTTTGTGTCTCCGGCTGTGAATCCTCTAGCAGACTCCTGTCCCCCTCCTCGGCGCTGGTCACATCTGTGTCAGTCTGCTCCGGTCCGGCTGTTGCACTGGAAGCCTCACCACTGGTGTCCGTCCCCTCTCCCTCTGCACATACGGGAGCTGCTGCATAGGAGAGAGAAGTACTGTGAGATGAGTGGCATCAACAGAACTAACACGTGCCAATACATCTGCATCCTAGAAGAGGTGTGCAGCACATCGCATACCACCCTGTGCACACATATATCTTGCCACCCAAAATATCAACCCAACGGTGCATGTCCGACACACATCCTGCCATAAGTGCCCCAGGTGACTCACACAGCACACCATCCTGCTGTTGGCTCACATCAGACACAGCCACAAAATGGTCTGTGCACACACACTGTCCCGATGTTGGCAAGGATGAACACCACAACATGGTGCACATCACCTACATGTATGGAGCAGTAGGGGACCACACAGACCACAACATACCAGCACACAATGACCCTGCACACATGCCATCCACCATATCGAGTTCATGGGCACATCTACTGTTGCACATTGGCCTCAGATGTCTGACTGGCAGACATCTGAGGTCTGGAATCGCACGCATTCATTGAAACGCATTCACAGTTGGCACACTGGCATTCCCATCCATCTGAATTCACACACTACCCCACAGCAGAAGGTACCTGAAGGCCACAACTCCAAATGTAAGAGAGATGCACAGTGCTAAAACTGACTTCATGAAGCACCGTTTGGGCAAATGCATGGCACATACACCCAGCACAGAGGCCACTCACAAAACATTGCACCACACAACCAACGTCACACAGCTGACAATTTGCACACTCTGTAGACACATGCACCCACTCCCATCCAAAGGCAGCCTGCAACACATACTCACCCCTGGCTTGCTGCTGATGCTCCTTCAGTTGTCTGTCCAGCTCAGGTTGTGTGACAGCCAGGATGCGGGCCATTAGTGGTGTCATGCTGCGCCTAGCCAACCTGCCAGTCTGAGGGAGCAGCCCCAGCGTCATCTCGGCCACGTTCTTGCTCAGCCGGCAGATGTCGTCCCACCTTTTATGACAGTGGGAGTGCCTTCGGTTTGACACACCCAGATCTCGGACTCTGGAGGCAATGGCCCTCCACACGGCTTTACGCTGGTGGACCTTCAGCTGCAGGCATGGGAGACAAGAGGGGTGAGGTTCCAGTGACACAGTGCACAATGACAACACAACGAAAATGCAGTAGCACGACAGTGACTCATCCAAAACTCCAGCTACAACTGTAACAGAGCCAACAATTGCTGTGAACGTGGTACATTGTCATTGGTCAATCAGACGTACAGGCATGCATGTTCGATGGTGGACACAGTACCTCCACATCCCATTCACATGCAGGATACCAACACAGCCAGCAACATGTAGTCTGGCCGCAGCTACTGTCTGCAGTTACCTACAACTACACATAGAGAAGATAGCAAAACATGTGTCTTGTTGTTGGACTCACTGTGTCCAACACTGTGCAGACCTAAGTGTCCTAGCCCTGTGAAAGCCTCACTGTGTCCTGGAACTCACATAGAGTGACAACAACTGTCATACACACACCCTTCTCCCACGGCTGCTCCTGTGCAATCTACATGGCAGAGATGGGACTTAGATGAAGAGGCGTGAACCAAACACACATGGAACACACTGTACATGCAGTGATGTGGACATGTGGCATTCGGCGGGGACTGTGCAGGGCAGGTGGACTGACACTGAGTGGGTAAATTGGGAGCAACACAGCCATTCACACAAACGATAACTGGCCAGACTCCTGCATCACCAAAATGCAGCTGCACTGTATGGCTGACACTACAGAACATGTCCCTCTACTCAAGATAGGCATGCAGGGTAACGTGTGAAAGAGCCCACCAAGCCCTTCCCGCTGTAGTAAACATGATAGGCAGTGCATGTCAGAGCCCCACAACCACTGACACATACCGAATCACCTCCACCTCACGTGTGCCCACCCTGCACTCTCACTCACAGTCTGGGAGACTTACCATGACATTAGGGCCGCCATAAAGCCTTGGGTACTGTGCAAGCACCCCGTCTACCAGGACCCCAAGCTCCTCGCTGGTGAAGGGACTGGCACGGATCTTCTGAGTCCTCGACATCACAATGGACATGTGGCAGCAGCAGCAGGTGCAGGGTGGCAGCCAGCAGTCCCTTGAGGCAGCAGCTGCAGGTGCAGGGTGGCAGCCAGCAGTCCCTTGAGGCAGCAGGTGCAGGGTGGCAGCCAGCAGTCCCTTGAGGCAGCAGGTGCAGGGTGGCAGCCAGCAGTCCCTTGAGGCAGCAGCAGCAGTGCAGGGTGGCAGCCAGCAGTCCCTTGAGGCAGCAGCAGCAGGTGAGGGTTGTCAGTCAGCAGTCGCTGGTAGCTGTGGGAATGTGGTGCACCCTCCCACACATATATAGGCCCCTGGGGCTGTGTCAGTGGTCCCAGGGTGCTGCAATTGGTGTACCAGGTCTGCCTCATTCAAATACATCCAATGTCCGCCTCCGCGGTGGCGGTGCACGCCTACCGCGATTTTCAAACTCGCATCAGGCTACCGCGAGGCTGCTTCCCATTGGCTGCAAGGGCATGGTCCATGGCGGTGACACACCGTAGGGGCCATGCGCGTGCTACTGCGGTGGTGCATCTTCAGAATGCCTCCAGTGACCGCCTCCGCAGGGGTGGTGCACGCCTACCGCGATTTTCAAACTCGCATCAGGCTACCGTGAGGCTGCTTCCCATTGGCTGCAAGGGCATGGTCCATGGCGGTGACACACCGTAGGGGCCAGGCGCGCGCTACCGCGGTGGTGCATCTTTTGAATGCCTCCAGTGACCGCCTCCGAGGGGGTGTTGCACGCCTACCGTGATTTTCAAACTCGCATCAGGCTACCGCGAGGCTGCTTCCCATTGGCTGCAAGGGCATGGTCCATGGCGGTGACACACTTCAGGGGCCAGGTGGTAGGCACCGCCATATGTCTGCCAGACAGTGCCTGGAGTGACCGTGATTTGGGTAGTGGTGCATGGTGACCGCTATTGTCACATACATATCTGGCGGTGTCTCCCGCGATCGTGCTTGGTTTATGGGCGGTGACACACCTCAGGGGCCAGACAGTGCCTGGAGTGACCGTGATTTGGGTAGCGGTGCATGGTGACCGCTATTGTCACATACATATCTGGCGGTGTCTCCCGCGATCGTGCATGGGTTATGGGCGGTGACACACCTCAGGGGCCAGGCGGTAGGCACCGCCATATGTCTGCCAGACAGTGCCTGGAGTGACCGTGATTTGGGTAGCGGTGCATGGTGACCGCTATTGTCACATACATATCTGGCGGTGTCTCCCGCGATCATGCATGAGTTATGGGCGGTGACACACCTCAGGGGCCAGGCGGTAGGCACCGCCATATGTCTGCCAGACAGTGCCTGGAGTGACCGTGATTTGGGTAGCGGTGCATGGTGACCGCTATTGTCACATACATATCTGGCGGTGTCTCCCGCGATCGTGCATGGGTTATGGGTGGTGACACACCTCAGGGGCCAGGCGGTAGGCACCGCCATATGTCTGCCAGACAGTGCCTGGAGTGACCATGATTTGGGTAGCGGTGCATGGTGACCGCTATTGTCACATACATATCTGGTGGTGTCTCCCGCGATCATGCATGAGTTATGGGCGGTGACACACCTCAGGGGCCAGGCGGTAGGCACCGCCATATGTCTGCCAGACAGTGCCTGGAGTGAGCGTTAATGGAGTTGTGGAGTAGCTGTGCTGCACCTAACGTGTCCTCCAGCTCTCTGCATAGGCCAACATGTACAGTGCCCAGTGTCTCAACAATTGAAGGGTCCTCATGAGGGCAAATGCACAAAAGGGACATGTCACTCCACGTCACCAACACATACCATATATGGGTCGCCAATACATTGCATGGGCACATACACTCGCACATGTCACATGTGCTGTGTAATGAAATGTAGACTGTCCAGTTAATGTGTTGCATAGCATATGGAGATAATGGTCAATGTCTGTGTGTTCAATGTAACGCACAATGTCGTCTCATTGACTGAACTAGGGGCATCAGCAACTGGCACATTGCCCAATGCACATGCACACATGTGTACCCCATGCTCAGCCGGTGGTCAGTGTGTAGTTGATGTGTCCCATGTGCAACCTGTGTTGGGAGGTGTATCAGGGCCAGCAACATGGTGTGTTCGGGTAGTATTGCAATTATTAACATATGCTGGGGGTCATACTCACAGGTATGCACACATATCTGTTAGTATATCACACTGTGCATGCGAATGAGCCGGAGGGGTGAACAGATAATTGCTGCTGGTAAGGGGACAGGTGTACGAGTAGTGTGCCTGATGTGTACCTACTTGTGAAGTGCCCTGTCGGTTAATGGTGCATGTTGTAAGACTTGGGAATGTGTCTGTAGAAACAATTGATGTGATGCACATTTCATGTTCTTCTTCATTGACATCTGTGCACTTTGATCTGTCCTAGGAGGAGGAGGCCCAATATCCATCGTCCGTTCACAGTCCTGGCAGACATGGAAAATGAGGATATAATCCGCAAATTCAGGCTGGACCGACAAACCCTGCAGAACCTATGTGCCATGTTGGAGCCCCACCTGCAGCCACGTCGGACATATCCAACAGCTTTCACCGCAACATTTAAGGTGATGGCATGCCTGCATTTCTTTGCAACAGGTTCATTCCAGCACACGGTCGCAAGTGCAGGCGGGATGTCACAGCCGATGTTCAGCATGGTGCTGAGGGATGTCCTGTCGGCCATGATGCTCTACAAAGACAGGTATATCCATTTTCCCAGGGGGCCTGAGTTGGTGGCTGTGAAGGGCGATTTCTATGCCCTTGGACATATCCCCCATGTCATTGGTGCAATTGATTGCACACATGTTGGGCTTGTGCCACCACAGGGACGTGAACAGGTTTACCGCAATAGGAAGCATTCACACTCGGTAAATGTTCAAGTGGTGTGCCTGGCGGACATGATCATCTCACACGTGTGTGTCAAGTTTCCCGGCTCAGCCCATGATGCCCACATCTTGCGCAGCAGCATCGTTCCTCAGCTGATGGCCAATCTGCTTCCGGAGCGTGCATGGCTTGTGGGTGAGTATGCATAGTGGATTAGAGTGGTGTGTGTGTGACATGCTGTCGTGTGGCATTTTGGGACTGCAAGGTTAATCTGTGTCTCTCACACCCAGGTGACTCAGCATATCCGAACCGCCCGTGGTTGCTGAGCCCATTGCGGAATCCCGTCACGCCAGCTGATGTGCGATACAATGATGCCCATGGGAGGACACGGCGTGTGATAGAACGGACATTTGGTCTCCTAAAATCGAGATTTCGGTGCCTGGACCGTACTGGAGGTGCCCTTATGTACTCGCCAGGGAAGGTGTGTCAGATAGTGGTGGCATGCTGCATGCTCCACAACCTGGCCATTCGCAAGGCAATACCCCTGATCCTGGATGACGATGGTGAGCAGCCAAGGCCCCCGCCTGCAAATCAACCCGGATCCAGTGACGAGGGCAGTGGAGAGGAGGAAGGGGTCGACATGCGTCGACAGCTCATCACCTGCTACTTCACTTGAAGGTGAGTGACGATGTAGAAGGGACAAAATGGGCTGATGGTGTTGCAGTTGCTGTGTGGGTGTATGTGAGCTTGCTGACTGCAGCTTTGTGTTGACTCATTGCTGCCTGCCAATGTATGTGTGATTGGTTAGTGTGATACAGAATGTCTCTATGGTGACTGTTGCTCTGTGTAAAGTTTGTAGATCTGAGTACCTTGTTGACAAGTGTTGTGTGATGTGTGAGATGCCACACCCATACAAGTGACTCTTGTTCTGCGGTTTTCCCTAGGTCCCTTCAGCATCTCACTGCCTACCTACATTCCATTCCCCTGGACCATGTCCTACACGGTGAAGGTTGCACATCCTGTATTAAAGACGGAGCAGACACAACAACATGTGTGTAAGGTGTATTTATTTACAATTGTGACATGCGAGGGTGGAGAAAATGTGAAGGGGGAAATTGAAGAAGTGAGTTGACAGTCATGGTAGATGAGATACTTGAGTAGTCCCCACAATGATGTGGAGACCCAGTCCATCAGATAGATGCCATTCACATGGCAGTGTGGTGAAGGATAGTCCAAAAGGTCAATGCAGTGGTGTAGTGGTCTGCCATCATAGCTGGCTCGGGGACTAGCGTTTGGCAGGTGATTTGGCACGTGGGTCCCCCTGGCCTTTCCTTGGACGGCCCCTTTTGTGCTTGACTGGAGGGGCCACTGCTGCAGGGACAGTGGTGTCTGAGGACTCTCCCCCTCTGTGGACGCAGGGAAGGATGATGAAGTGTCATCCTGCTGCCCAACAGGGGGAGGCGGAGGGGTAGAATGTTGCGCTGGCCTGTCCTCCAGAACCGCCACTATCTGCCCCAAGAGGTCCACAATCTGTCCCATGTGTGTGTCCATGGACCTCAGCAGCAAGAGGTGCTCCCGAGATTCTTCCTCTAACCGGCCCATTCGTCCCTGGGCCTGTTGGTAGGCCCCAAGGACTCTGTCGATTTGGCCCAGGGCTTCCGTCCCAGGATCAGTCCCCCTCTGCATGACCCTGTCCCGACCACCTGCACTGCTGCCACGGTCCTGTCCGGTCCTCACATTGGCCCGCTGCATCCTCTCCCTGGCCTCCACAGTCGATGTAGTGGGCTGCTCAACCCCTGGGGCAGGGAGGGTGTTGCGGCCAGCTGTGGTGGTGGTGGTAGTGGTTGACACACAGGCCGTGACAGCAGCTGTCAGAGGATGGTATGGGGCTGCAGCTGATGTGGTTGGGGGGACAATGGGTGCCTGGGACTGGTTGCGGCCTGCCACACCAGATGGGTCAGCGTGGAGCTCCTCATCCAAGGAATCCAGGGAGTCCTCATCCAGTTGTCTCTGTTCCGGGGGGGGGGACTGGCTCTGCAGGGTGGTGTCATCCTCTGCAGTGAGTTCTTGGTCACCTGTGGTTCAGATGAGAAATGGTCATTGTGTTGCACCCAGCAAAGTTTGTGTTAGCAGTGTTACATCAACTGTTTGTACATCCAGCAGTTGTTCACTGTACAAATTTGCATTGACCGACATCCAGTGATGCATTACGAGCTGTTGTGGTACATGCATTACTTGTCCATATTGGGAGTTGTCAAGACATGACATGCACAATATAATTGTTTAACATTGACAGTCTCATGTTGGCATACAGTTATTGATCAATCATATGTCATCCATTTACGCGTATGTGTCACTTGTTGAGCCCTTGCAGCGGTTTACTCTGCACATTGAGTGAACATTGTAGTCTCAAGCATACCTTTTCAATGTGGTGTACATATCTGTAGTTGCAATTCCAGACATGCTTAAGTTTGCTTTAATTAGATCCTAGGTGGTCTGGACCACTGCTACTGTCAGATGGCATGTAGTGGTGTGCATGGTTGTGCTCGGAGTTCCATCTACATGTGTTTCAGACTTTCACACTTTGGTTGCTGTCACAGTTTCATTTTCTTAGGTGTGTGCACACTATAGTTGCCAATGCTATCTGGGTGTGCAATTGTGCATTGAGAGGCCTGGTGTCCTATGCCAACATGTTTTTTTAAATGCATATCTGGCTGCATCTTGGGGCTGTTGATATGTTGTGTTTGCTGTTTTTTCCTTGTATTTGAGTGACCTCTCTGTGTGTGTATGATGAGGGCTTCCATCTTGGTCCAGTGTGGGACAAGTCAGCATGATATGTCCACATGCCAGTTCTTTTGAAGTGTACATTGCAATGACTGACACATGCATATTGGTGCCAGGAAGTAATGGTCTTGTGTGCTGGTGGTCAGGTGGGCCCATGTGAGTTGTTGTGCAAGCTTCCCAGCCCCACACACCACGACCTGTGTGATGCGGTTACCTACCTGTGAATTGGGTGGGTAGCATACATTGCCTGCCACATGATTCTTATTGGGGGTGTAGTGTCCCATCATCCATAGTGGTGGAACATCATGCATGTTGCATTTTGTGGGACGGATAGCCAAACACACTATACCGTCTCACTGTGAAGATGGCTAACTACCGTTTGAGGTGGAGGTGAGCATTGACATGGCTATGTGACTTGGTAGAAATCTTTGGATGGAATGTGCGTGTGGTGAGCATAATGTGTGTGTGGCTTTTTGTACCCAAAGATTTCAGATTACATTTGGTCATGGGGTATAGCCCCCCATCACTGTTGTCCCACCTATCTGGCTGTGGGGTTCAGTCCCCCAACATTTGAAGGCAGAATAGGGCATGGGGTATAGCCCCCCCATCACTGTTGTCCCACCTATCTGGCTGTGGGGTTCACTCCCCCGACATTTGAAGGCACAATAGGGCAAGGGGTATAGTCTTGTAGCACAGTGGTGACATACAGCAGGATGAACATCTCACCCAGCATACATTTCCACACTGTCATGGTTTCATGGTATTTGGGGACCTGAGAACATGAGCACAGTACTGGTGAAGCAGTTGTTCCAGGGCATCCATACACTGACATGTTGTGGTCAACAGTGGTGTGTGTGTGAGATGTACTTAGCCCTGTGCAGACAATGTGTGCTTTTGGGGCCAGACTATACCAGCACTGTTCAGACATACAGTGTGAGATGTGAACATTGTCAATGCATACACACATTGGTGGTCCAAACAAGACACCTTTGACAATTTTATTCAGACAAGGTGCTGTTCTGCAATTCAGTGCAGCACTGTGGTAGCTGGGTGTGTTGCAGGACATTTGGGATGTGCTTAGTTTAGCATTGTGAGTCCCAGCTACAGTGTAGTTTTTGGGTACACTGCACTTCCACTGTTTACATTGCAACACTGTGGTATGACATGGGTAATTTGCACTTTGCAAAAAAAAGGCCAGACACTGCTGCAGGGCAGCATGATCGTTTTTAGTGTTGCAGTGTGTGATGCCTGGCACAGTGTACACAATGTGGGTCAATTTTGAACAGAGACTTGTGCATGGTGACTACAACACAACTGTTTTGCATCATTTGTGTCGGTGACTGTGGACTAAGTGGCATGGTGTCATGTGCGGCTGCACAGACGTCACATGCCTATGAGTGGGACAAGTGCTCCATCCTGCTCAGCTGTGGTCCAAGGGGGCCTGGTGGGAGTTGTAGTGCAGGCCTCCCTATTCCACAGACACCTCCCTGTAAAGATGGCTACCTACATGTTAGGTGAGGGTGAAGCACACAATGACTGAGGCATGCTTCTGGGTGGGACAAGTGCTCCATCCTGCTCAGCTGTGGGCCAAGAGGGCCTGGTGGGAGTTGTAGTGCAGGCTTCCCACACACCCACCCACCTCCCTGTAGGGATGGCTACCTACCTGTTAGGTTCAGGTGAACAATGCTATGGTTGGCACATGGGTTGGGGTGGAGGGCTACATCTTGCGCAGCTGTAGGACAAGGGGGCCTGGTGGGAGTTGTAGTGCAGGCCTCCCTATTCCACAGACACCTCCCTGTAAAGATGGCTACCTACCTGTTAGGTGAGGGTGAAGCACACAATGGCTGAGGCATGCTTCTGGGTGGGACAAGTGCTCCATCCTGCTCAGCTGTGGGACAAGGGGGCCTGGTGGGAGTTGTAGTGCAGGCTTCCCAAACACCCACCCACCTCCCTGTAGGATTGGCTACCTACCTGTTAGGTTAAGGTGAGCAATGCTATGGTTGGCACATGGGTTGGGGTGGAGGGCTACATCTTGCGCAGCTGTAGGACAAGGGGGCCTGGTGGGAGTTGTAGTGCAGGCCTCCCTATTCCACAGACACCTCCCTGTAAAGATGGCTACCTACCTGTTAGGTGAGGGTGAAGCACACAATGACTGAGGCATGCTTCTGGGTGGGACAAGTGCTCCATCCTGCTCAGCTATGGGCCAAGGGGGCCTGGTGGGAGTTGTAGTGCAGGCTTCCCAAACACCCACTCACCTCCCTGTAGGGATGGCTACCTACCTGTTAGGTGAGGGAAAAGCACACAATGGCTGAGGCATGCTTCTGGGTGGGGGGAGGGCTCCTTCCTGCTCAGCTGTGGGACAAGGGGCCCTGGTGGGAGTTGTAGTGCTGGCAGCATGTACACATGTACCCATGGTGATGTTGCTAGCTACCTTTGGGGGGCTTCAGGGGGAGTGTCTGTTGAATCTGTGAGAGATGTGTTGGGGGAGTGTTGTGCACATGAATACATTTGTACCTAGGAGCTATTACTTTGTAGTAGTGCAAGACAGTACATTTGTGCGATGTTAGGCATTTGTTTGTACTTACCAGCCTCCACTCCCCCGGGTATTCCTGAGAGACTCTCTGGATGTAGAATGCCAAGCACCTTCTCCTCCCATTCAGTGAATGTTTTGAGTGGAACGGGAGGGCCACTGCCTTTCCTGTGAGCCAGCTCATGGTTCTTGGCTCTCTTCTTTTTGACCACTGCCTTCAGATCGTGCCACCTCTTCACGATTTCATCTCTATTGCGTGGCACGGTGCCTACTGCATTTTCCTTCTCTACTATCCTTCTCCACATTAGCGTTCTTGTTGCTAGTGGTGTCTGTTGGACCTGGTTACCAAACAATTGTGGTTCTACCCTGATTATCTCATCAACCATGACCTTCAACTCACTCTCAGTGAATTTGGGCATTCTCTGTGGTGACATGGTGTGTGATGTGTCAAGGTGTTTAAGGTGCATCTTTGGAAGTGGTAGTGGTGGTTGTGATGTGTATGGTGTGTGCTGTGCAAAGGTGTTGGAGGTGCAGGTGTGGAAGTGGTGGTGGTGGTGGTGATGTGTGTGTGTTGTGCAGATTTGCCTCTCCTGTCATCTGTGGTGGATGTCCCCTCAGTTGTGGAGTTTTGCAAAGGATTGTGGTCTGTTGGGGGCTGGATTTATACTGGTGTCTGTGGGTGTGTCAGGATGGGGTATTGGTAGCAGGTGTGGTGTGTGTGTGAACCTGGGATTTGTAGTTTTGGAGTTTCCCATGGGGGTGTGTCTTTGGGCTGTGTTAGGTATTTTTGGGTGCATGCCTTGTTTGGTTGGTGCACTTTGTGGCCATGTTGTGTGATTTTCTCGCGACCGCCATTTTTTTAACGGAGCGTCCGCAGCGGTGGCTTGGCTACGGCGCTTCCGCCGTCTCACTGATTCATCAATGTTGTCGACCGCGGCGGGCGGTAACAGTGCACTGCACCGCGGGGATGTCGGGAATATCATAATTTCGATGGCGGTGTCTCCACTGTGGTTGCGGTCGTTTGGGCTGTTTCCGCTGCGAGACCGACCGCTGTGGACGGGTTTGGGCCTTCTCCGCAGGCGAACGGCGGTTTCTCGGGTCTCCTTTCTGCCGCGGTTGGATTTTTACCGCCAAGGATCATAATCCAGCCGTCGGTTTTACCGCGGTAGCGGCGGGCGGTGATTTCCCGCTACCATGGCGGTCGGTTGTTTTTCCGTCCGCCATCGTAATAGACCCCTAAGCATGGCAGAAAAAATATAAAGGAATGCCACACTGTGTAAATTGCTGCATGGTTAGGTAAATGGAGGACGAGGCATGCGCCTGCTCTGTGTTACAACCAGAATTGCTCTCAAATGGCAAATATATCCGAGACCTTCAGTAAAAAGGTGTCAACGTTAGCATTATATGTTTAGAAACTCGAGTAAAGTGACATCCAGTTAAGACTTTAAATACATACAGCGCGCAAGTGTGTCATGTGGCAGAAATGAGGTGAGTATGTACCTCGACCTTAAATAAATGGCAAACTAAGTTAGCGTAGATAACAGTGCACAGGCATAAAGTGCCACCTAAGACGGGATGTGCAAAGGCGCGAGCGTGAAATATAACGGCAACCACGCAGACTGTGAAATAACAACATTTTACCTCTAAGGTATAACTTGGAGAGATATGCAGTGTACACGTATGGAAGGAGCCGGGTAATGCTCATTCCAGGGAGCGTGATCCTGTAGATAAAAACAGGCATCAGCTATCATGCATGAAGTCAGCATGTGACAAAGGTACAGGATTATTTCGGTGTGAGTCCTTACCTCTATGAAGTTTGCAGACGGGCAGCGAGTACGCTGCTGTGTCCGTGGACCTGCGACAATAACCGGAAGTATGGTTACCTCGCAGGTCCGCCTACTTATAAAAAACAGCTAAAAAAGCTGCACCGTCAACCTGCAGTCCCGGACTGAACCAGGAAGTGAGTAAAACGTGAGCGAACACTAATGAAAAGTTGAACGGTGACCGGCAAAACCCTCCGTTGCGCGTGTGTGTATATGGCTGAGTAGATTGGCCAGGAAAGTAGAGCTAGACATGGAGAGGATAGAGTAAGGATTCTTTTGTTTTTTTAAATATACAATCTAGCATATTGGCAATCGGCAAGTATGCCACGTGGTTGAATTTAGTTGCAAAAACATGGTCATGAGGATATGCTCTATTGATTGAGCCAGGGGAAAACGACTTTATGTGTAAGTTACAATATCAAATTCAAACCAGGGGAAACCGCCTGTTTGTGCGAGTTACAAATTCAAATTCAAATTACAAATGACACACAGTTGCAATATGTACATACTTAATTCACAGGAGGAGATGGTGATCGTTCATATTCATGGGCGCAGTGTTCAACTAGACCATCAAATTACATGACATTGTATAGGATTCAGAAGTCAGTCAAGTGCACTACTGAACAATTATCCGGGGTTATACGTGGGGCGATGGTCAAATAATCATCAAAACAGGCCCCACTTTTCATATTGTGCATGCGTAGGTGTATACTGGCTATGCTATCTTGTATCAGTCCCATAGGAAAAATTGTAATTCATGGTCTGTGTTGAGCCCGAGCTCAACCGCTTTCAGACGCATGATCCAAGTAGCTTCTGCACGACGTAGTGTGAGTTCCCTATCCCCGCCCCTCTGGTTAGGTTGGACTTGTTCTATTCCAAAAAATGTAAATTGTTTATAGGGGCCTTGTTCCTTACAGCTCATGGCATGAGTCGCCATGGGGTATCTAATATCCCCTTGCTTGTGTGCCCGTGCGTGTTCGCTGATGAGATCCTTAAGCATCCGAATAGTACTGCCCACGTATTGTTTCTGGCATTTACACACAATTATATATACGACATAACGCGTCATGCAGTTGATATTTTGCTTGATCTGCTATTCCCTCACGTCCGGGCCGTGGAACCCTTTAGTATTATGTGAAGCCCATCTGCAAACACCGCAGCTGCCACATTTATGAAAACCCAGTGTACGTTTTGTGAACCAGTCATTTTCCTTGGTGACTTTGGGGACAGTTGGATTTAGGATGGTTCTCAACGTAGTGCCCCTCCTGTACGTGATAAGGGGTCTATGAGATGTGAATGTGTCTAGGGACTTGTCTGCTTTTAAAATGTTCCAGTGCTTCTGCATGCTTTTTGTGAGTGTGTTTGCCATCTCATTATGGTTGGTGATAAGTCTCACGGGTTGTGTCGATGGGTTCCTGGTCTCTTTCTCTTTTAGTGTCTCTGCTCGTGGGAGTTAGACTCAGTGCATGTCATAGTGGGGCAGTCACTGTATGGTATGGTGTCTCCACCTGACTCCAAGTCTTGTGCCATTGTGAAGTTGCTGAGGTGGATGAATCTTCTGGTGCACTGCTGGGGACAGGGCTGCTTTGCGTGAGGATGTCACCCTCTTCTTCCTCATCAGCAATTTTTTAAGATGCTCCTCCCACCGGATCGTGTGGTGTTTTTTCAAATGGGTTGTTTGGTCTCCAGTACCATAATTTGTACCAGGCTTACCTCGATGAGCATTCATGTGGTAGATGGTGCATACTACAATGTGCTCCCCCTCTTTGCTAACGGTGAAATAGTCCCAAACTGGGAGGGAGTATTTTTTTACTGTGCCACTGTCAAAGCCTGAAGAAGAACTGGAGTAGGTGGGCGTGTCTTCAATTGCCTCTCTGCAGTGCATACTTCTACTAAGGTAGTAGTTAGTACAGGTCTCAGCTGTGGCTGTGCAAATATGGGAGCTGGTGGTCCTACCTGTGCCACATCCTTTGGAGCAGATTGAATAGCAATGTCAGACTCCTCTGTGTCACCATCCACAATGATTAGCTCTTCAACTTCATCCTGCTGATCATCCCCTTGCATAGTTCTAAGGCTTTCAGGAACTTTTCTTTTCCTTTGCCTCTCTTGCAATCTCCCAGACTCCACCAGGGTCTACTCCATGTCCCTTTCATCATCCTCAGAAGTGGTGCTTGAAGAAGATGGTGGAGGAGTACCCTTCCTTTTCCTTGCTGGCGGTCTGGGAGCCAATGATTCTAAAAGTGGAGGTTCTTGCTTGGCAGGATGCTCAACCTCAAGTTCTGCTCCCACATCAGGAAGATGTTCTATTGGTGGCTGCAGCTGCTGTCCACTTTGCTCTGTTTCCTGAAACGATTGGGTACTACTTTGCGAAAGATACAAATCCAATTCAATGTCACTGCTTGTCGCATCACCATGATTGCAGTGGCTGCCTCACTGACAGACATGGTCTTGGGCTTAGGTTGGGGTGGTGATGTTAATGGGGGAGTGCTGATGTCAGCTTGCTCGCCGGTGCGGCAGACACACAATGTGGTCCAAAAATGGTTTGGGTCGACACGCCACTGACAGGAAATTGCTTCTTCTCGCTGACAACTTTATTGGAAGCATCTGTCTTTGGGGCCATTTTAAAGCTCGCATTTGGCAGTTGCACTAAGCTGCAAAAAGCAGAAGAGATTGGAGGACTGATGTGTGGCGTCATTGCATATGCCGTCTGTTTGGCAGCACTGCAGGTGATGTCTCTTCTCTTGTGCACCTAAAAGCAAACAAGCAAGAAAACCATTTAGTGAAACGTGGTATTGTTGCAGTTTTCATTAGTACAGACAAAGGCAATATTAGTGTGGTTGGCTACATAGGCAATAACCACTTTAAAGTCAAACCACACCACCATACCATACAATGCAATTCCTCATCAGGATAACACACAATATACAAATAGAGCTCTTTCTTTTATGTCCATATATTCTAAAGGAGACACCTATGGCACTCAGGGAACTGCATGGAAAGTGGAATAAAAATCTTTTTAAAAATGGTGGTCAGTGTGCACCTATGGCAGGAAATGTGGTCCAGGGGGACATAGAAAAATCATTCCGCAAATGAATGATGCTGATGTGTCTGGAGTACACCGCAGCCAAGGTGTCCAGGGGGAAATGAAATTATGGTTAAAAAAACTGAATGCTGTTTCGCGGCTGTGGCCTATGATAGATGGATGGATGGACTGATCGAGGGAAAATGAAAAAAAATTGGAAAAAAATGTAAATTAAAAAAATGTAAAAAAATAAAATTAAAACATTAAATACAAAGTTAAAGTAAAAAATTTGAAAAACAATAAAGATATTTTTTTAAAAATCAATAATTGCTCATGTTTGAATGGGAGGATGAGAAGAAACCTATTGTGAGGCAAGGAGGTGAAAAACTGCATCTAATATATAAGCACTGTTATCATATTCTTAAAATACATACTACAATGATCCTCAAGAATATTATTAAACTGATATCTCACAACCATCCATGCAAGCCTATGGCAAAGGCACACTGGCTGGATGCACAAAATGGCTGCCAGCCAGTGCCACATGGGCAAACAACAGCAGAAAGCAAGGAGGTATGGGGAACAAAAAACACATTCGAGCCTATTGCAAAGGCACACTGGCTAGATGCACAAAATAGCTGCCAGCCAGTGCCACATGGTCAAACAACAGCAGTAAGCAAGGAGGCATGTGGAAAAAAGAACACATGCAAGCCTATGGCAAAGGCACTCTGGCTGGATGAACAAAATGTCTGCCAGCCAATGCCACATGGTCAAACAACAACAGCAAGCAAGGAGGCATGGGAAACAAATAACACATTCAAGCCTAAGGCAAATGCACAAAATAGCTGCCAGCCAGTGCCACATGGTTAAACAACAATAGAAAGCAAAGAGGCTTGGGGAACAAAAAACATATCCAAGCCTATGGCAATGGCTAGTTTACAGATTTCGATTGACACTGAGACTAGCCGGGAGGGATATTGGACCTGATATATGGAAAGATAGATGGGGAAGCAGAAAAGACGTAGCTGCACATGATAGGGAAAACTGACATTTTTGATTTCCCTTATTGGACGGCCGGGACGGAATGAAACCGGCTTGGAGGTTGGACATGCCAATTGGCATCTGAAGGAAGACAGCCCTGAAGAAGTTGTGGAGGACTCCCCATACGACGAAACATGTGTTGGCTGGGCAAAAGAAGTCAATAAAATAAAGACAACGAAGAACCATTGTGTATTAATTGTGTGCATAATTTGCGATATATTTGCATAATCTTCAGTTTATTTGTGCGTGTGCTCAGGGTATTTTACATTGTCCTATAGGATTTTGGAGATCCAATTTTGAGGGGGCACTGTGATGCCTCCTTTCTTTGTAGCACCGCAACACACATTGAGGCCATTCTTATTAGTACGTGCTCTGTGAGCGTGACAACTTACCTAGTGTTTATTCACCCAACTTCCTTCCTGTTGGAAAAAAAGGATTCTCCCACAAAAAAACAACTCCAATGGTCTGTTGGAGAAGAAAATCCACTCGAAAAGCCTCTTTAGCTGCTTCTTGAGCACAAAAGCTCCTCGAGTGGTGCATTCGCTACCGGCACTACATTGAAGCCATCGCAGACGGAAGCCATGTGAGTGAGTGCGAAGTCTTGTGCATGCCCGCTAGCGGCCTGAGAGTATATTGGCACAAGCAAGTGGCAAAACAAATCTTGAGCGCCAATGGAAAAAAAAACTCTGCTTCGAGCCCGCAAGGTGGAATTCAGAAACCCTGCTCTCCTCCGTGCAGTGCCTGAATCCCGCAAACTCCGTGAGCGGTGTCGAGTTTATCGCCAGGGCCTAATGTCGTAATGTATTACAATAAAATAGGGCTTTGGCAGACCATCATATGTGTACCCCACACATTAGAAAATAAATGTGGCCTTCAATTTATTATAACAGTCCTCATATCTAAACCATCCCACTCAGTAGTCAAATCCCTAGCAGTCCTGTTGTCCCTTAAATCACTTTTCCATCACCTATAAAAGCCAACTAATATCACGTTTAAAGACCAAAGAAATATGGAAGACATATGATTCATTTTTCTCTTTTCGGAATGAATATTTTTTTCACCACTCCCACAATTGTAAAAGACAGTCACTTACCATTCTTAGGAGAAAATAGGGTTGCCTAAAATGCTTGAAGTTGCCCCCTATAATTTGAAAGTCACAAGGTCTGTGAACAGCTTAGAGGTTCAACAAAAGATTTTTATAAACATTGAAAATTAGGTTTAACAAACTTAATTGTGTAGCAACTAAATTAGTGTGTAGCAATCTTGCCTATGTGTCACCTTATAGCATTTAATTTTGGTTTACAAGACTCTAATACTGATAAAAATGTGGCAGTAACAAAAGTTGTTAAACGAAAATGTCAAAATTAACTAACTAACAATAAATTAACTACGAACAAATATTTCACAGATAGATATTCATTGACAGTCTAGATTTGAGCCACTTAAATAATGGATGTTGCACCAGACAAATAAAGGAGCACTCGAATGGGATCACTGACATAATATCGATGCATACAATATCAAAACACAAAAATATTGGTACATAGATATTAGCAAAAATATCACCTTCCTATACTTAACTTAAAAAACTCAAATCTGGAGAACACAAATATTGTTGTTAAAAATATTGATTTTTACTCATATCAAAAACACAAATATCGGAAACAAATATATCATCACCTTTAAATAAACATAGAATTTGTCAAATAATTTGATTCACAAAATAGTGACTACAATAATATTGTGACAATAATTACAATATCATTAATAAATATTTAAAAAACACTATTTACATAAACAATTAATTAAAATAAACATAAAACAGCTTATACACATGTTTAAATTAAAAATACACATATTAAGTAACCAAAATATTTACAATTCACCCCCTAAAATATATACCTAACTTCATAACAATGGGGTCATTACAATAGCAGAGGGACCGCCACCGACAGGACATCAGTGGTGGTTCCACCGCCGACAGACCATCAGTCTGACAGCTGCATTATGATGGATGCGGTCGGACCGTCAGCTATCAAGGGACAGACCACCGCCTACGACAGGATCTAAGATCCTGTCAGGGTGGCGGTCGTAATCATATCCATTGACTGGTGGCATTGACTGTGCAGGCACCGCTGTTGGGATTGCGATGTCCCTTGCCCACAGCCTTTTCATGGCAATCCAACTGACAGAAAAAGACTTTGGGGGCCCAAAACAGGGCCCCCGTCCACCCGTGGGCCACAATATAGTGGCACTGGGGGCACATGTTGTGCCCCCAATCACATCCATGCACCGTGTGCCAGGCATCACATGGTGCCTGGCACACAGTGCATGTAAGTGAGGGGATTGCACTTTAACACTGCAGCTTGTGCTGCAGTCGTTTTCCTGTGCCGCAGCACAAGCCATAATGTTAAAGTGCACTTTGCAATTGCCAACATGCTTGTACACAATCTCCTGACCAGCGCAACTGTGGTCAGCGGTCCGACCATGGGCCATTGTAATGAGGCCCAATATATAAAAAAAATATTGCCATTAACTACAGATTTATAAATCAACTTAAATATATATATATATATATTTTTATTCAACAAACGCCGAAGCTTCTCAAGATGCACTCGACAGTGCGTCTGCCATTCGGCATCACAGTTCAGCCCGCCCCAGCCATCCAAGTTCGTTGTGTTGCCTGACGCGTTTCTGTGGCCAACGTACCACTTCATCAGAGGCATTTCTCTTGTACGCATTGGAGCGCTCTTTATACTGCATGCTGATTGGTTTAAAAACCCCTCATGGGTTCAACTACGTACTTGATTTCTTCATACAGCATGCTGGGATGTGTAGTCACATCGAGCTTTCATTAAACACCTATAGTAGGTTCCAATGCTTACAGATTTCAGAGAGTCAGTTAAAATCCTTAGTAGGATCTGGATGTGATGGGAGCAGGCACTCTTCATCAAGACGCACTGTGCTGGAAACCGGAGCAGGAAGGTTCCTCTCCCTCAGCCTCTCATTCTTTCGAGATGGTGCATCTTGCACGGGAGGGCACCCGTGTCATAATTTTATTCAACAAACGCCGAAGCTTCTCAAGATGCACTCGACAGTGTGTCTGCCATTCGGCATCACAGTTCAGCCCGCCCCAGCCATCCAAGTTCGTTGTGTTGCCTGACGCGTTTCTGTGGCCAACGTACCACTTCATCAGAGGCATTTCTCTTGTACGCATTGGAGCGCTCTTTATACTGCATGCTGATTGGTTTAAAAACCCCTCATGGGTTCAACTACGTACTTGATTTCTTCATACAGCATGCTGGGATGTGTAGTCACATCGAGCTTTCATTAAACACCTATAGTAGGTTCCAATGCTTACAGATTTCAGAGAGTCAGTTAAAATCCTTAGTAGGATCTGGATGTGATGGGAGCAGGCACTCTTCATCAAGACGCACTGTGCTGGAAACCGGAGCAGGAAGGTTCCTCTCCCTCAGCCTCTCATTCCTTCGAGATGGTGCATCTTGCATGGGAGGGCCTCTGCTGAAGTGGTACATTGGCCACAGAAACGCGTCAGGCAACACAACGAACTTGGATGGCTGGGGAAGGCTGAACCGTGATGCCGAATGGCAGATGCACTGTCGAGTGCATCTTGAGAAGCTTCAGCGTTTGTTGAATAAAAAAAAAAAAATATATATATATATATATATATATATATATATATATATATATATATATATCCATCAACACAGGTTCTCCCATTTGAGGACGCTCACTTGGAAGGTGACACTCATAAGTATGGGGCATACAGCGGGATTCAGCAACGCAGTTTCATCAGACCTAATCGCTGTTCGGCCCTACGCATTTCAGACACCAGTCCTTTTTCACGAGCCCAGCTTGCAGGAAAGAGAGCAACAGAAATGCAGATAGACCTACTTTTATTTTAACTTCCGCCCAGATGGGCGTGTTTTCAGCCTCAGTGGGCGTGTGCCCAATTGCACCTTGGTATTAGTAGTCTCTACATAAAAGTATTACCACAGTGGGTGTTGCCCCAGTCCAAAGTAATATGCAATTTCTACCACAGTGGGTTGAGAAAAACACAAGAAGCTGCTCACGCTTTCAATGTCACTGTCCTCATACATGAACACTTCCGTTCTGTACAGCACACCAGAAATCCAGCCGCTGCAGATCCGTTGTTTACACGGCAGTGCATCCTCGCGGCCAGGACCAGCCGCTAACAATCCATCAACACAGGTTCTCCCATTTGAGGACGCTCACTCGGAAGGTGACACTCATAAGTATGGGGCATAAAGCAGGATTCAGCAACGCAGTTTCATCAGACCTGACTACAACAGAAATCATAGTGGCAAAGAAGAGAGAGAAATTGCCCACAAACAGCCACATAAATAAATGAAAGCAATATAGTAAATATGAGACATTTGTAATGCAGCGACTTACAAAATAAAAGAATTAAATTCAATCAATGATTTAACATACAATGTTTGTTGCTGCTGTCAATAAAGTTGATTCAAGCAATGCTTTATCAAGCAATGCTTTATCCAAATACTAGCGTGGCATAGAATCGTTTATCTATTTGCATGCATAATTTCTGTATTATAAGACCATCATTTGCTTTGATGCATGGGGATGTATGAATTTGTCACTACTTAATATTACCAGCGTGTTCTGATACGGGATAGACATTCCATTGTGTCCAATTTGCCACAACTTTCATTGGTGGTGAGACACAGTGTGTGAGGGTGAATGTGGAGGGCTGGGTCTCCACTTCTTGGGGATTTGATAGGCAAGAATTGTCTTGGCAGGAGTGGGAAGTGGGGTGGGCACAACATCCTCACTCTCCACCAAAGGTGTATCAGGTGCAGGTGCCCCTCCCTGTGGGGATTTGCTGGATCTGGTGGTAAGCTTGGGGTGGCCTTGCCTTTTCCCCTCCATCCCCTGTTGTCCAGGTAAACCCCCCACTTTGCTCTCCTGTCCCAGCTTCACAGGGGTGTGGGTGGGAGTTGACGTAGTGGGTGAATCTGCCTTAGAGAGCTGTTTGTGCTGACTCTTTGCAGGCACCAGCTTCACAGCAGACAGGGCAACTGTTTGTTTGTCTTTGGGAACAGGTGTGGGGATGGGAGTGTCCTTGGATGGGGGTGATTTGGATGAATGTGAGCTTGAGGCCTGTTTCTTGGCCTGATGTCCCTGAGTGTCACGTGAAGGGCTTTTGCCTTTGCGCTCCTGTGTGTATGTTTTTTGTTTTGGGGATGGTGTTGTCGCTCTTGGCCGCTTGGAGTGCTGCTGTTGTGTGCTGCGTGTGGAGTACTTGGCGCCTGAGGGCTGTGGTGTGTGGGCACTCTCGTCAGGTGGTGCCACTGGCAGGGTGGTTGCTGAAGGGACTGGAGCTGTACTGGGAGCATGTGACAGCTGAATGGCTGCCGTCACTGTGGAGGACAAAGGCTGGACAGTTCTGTGTAGCCCACCCACGTCAGAATGAATGCCCTCCATGAAGGCAACTACCTCTGCCAGCTTCTTGTCATGATCCTGGAAGGCATTCAGGAGAGTAGTCTGACCCACACACAGCTGGCGCAAAAGGTCCACCGCCTCAACACTGAGGGCAGCAGGGGAGACGGGGGCAGGGGCAGCGGTGCCTGGGGAGAAGGACACTATACCCTTCCTAGGGCTGTGGGCACGGCCAGCACTAGTGGTAGTAGCCAGGAGTGTGGGCACTGGACGATGTGTGGTGGAAGAAGAGGCAGATTTCGAACTCCCTGTGCACGCCAACATCGAGGAGTCACCGCTGGAGTCAGATGATGCTGAGGTTGGCGTTTCCGGGCGTGATTCGTCCAGGGCACTCCTGTCTCCTTCCGAGGTGCTGGTCACATCAGTGTCAGTGAGCTCATGTGTAGCAGTCGTGCCAGAAGCTTCACTACTGGTGTCCGTCCCCTGTCCTTCTGTGCCCTCGGTAGATGCTGCAATAGACAGAGACGTAGGTTCAGTATAGTGCCATACTCACAAACATAATATGCAAGCAAAGCACAAGACTAGAATATGATACCCCCATGTTGCCCACCACCCTGTGCAGTCTGCATGTGTAACCTTAATGCAAAACTCAGAAGATGCATGGAAACATGCATAGTTGACATTAATGTCCCATGTGACGTTGACACAGCCAAATAGCTGGCCCGTGCCTCCTTGTAACCTAACATACTGATCTCTGTAAGCATACCTACGTGCCTGTGGGTGAGATAGATATACATCTCAACATGTTGTCTCAGTCACATATGGAGTCACTTTAAGGGAACAACACAGATACTGACTCCAAAATGTCCTTTTACAATGGCCATGAGCTACTGATACCCACCATGTGGTGCTTTGAAGCACAATGACCGTTGCACATTGGTGTCAGATGTGTAGTTCTCACAATTTCCAAGTCAGGCACTGCACACATCTACGAAAGCACACTAAGATGATGCACACTGCTGTTCACTGCCCGGTGGTGTCTATGACACCCATAATGCAGCAGATGTCATAAGGCCACATCTCATCTTGCAATGTCAAGGGCCATTGTATTGAACACGTGAGAAAGTACATGTAGCGAAAATGCATGACAGCTGCACTCAACACAGAGGCCACTTAGAAGCCATTGCATCACACTAGAAACATCACACAGAGCTCCGCACTGGCTCAGGGTTGGGATACATGCAGTCACTCACACCCAAAGTCACCTTTCGCAGAATACTCACCCCCAACTTGCTGCTGATGGGCCCTCAAACTTCCATCCAGCTCTGGCTGCGTCACTGCCAAGATGCGGGCCATTAGTGGTGTCATGCTAATGCGCGCCAACCTTCCAGCCCGAGGGAGCATCCCCAGCATCATCTCTGCAACGTTTTTACTTAGCCGGTAGATGTCATCCCACCTCTTGTGACAGTGTGTGTGCCGTCGGTTGGAGACACCCAGAGCCCGCACCTTGCGTGCAATGGCCCTCCATAAGGCCTTACGCTGGCGGACTTTAAGCTGCAGGCATGGGAGACAAGAAGAGGAAGTTTCAGTGACACTGTGTTATGTACCACTGTGTGTCAGTACAGGAGCATGCAAAAACACAGCACACCAATACAAAAATGTTGAGCAGAGGCCATACAGCATGACACGTAGTACATTTGCAACAGATAATCTCATAGCAATGTATGCAGGTATGATGATGGACACAGTACATGGCCATCTCATACACATGCAGAATGCCAGCACAGAATGCAATGTGAAGAAGGCCCTCATCTGTGATGCAGTATGTGGGTGAGCAAGACATACAATACATTGGAAATGATGTGTCGGGGCAGACTCACTGTGTCCAACACTACATACCCCTCAATGTCCTTGGCCTGTGAATGGCTACCTGTGTCATGGAGGTCACATTTAGGGACATGATCTTACATTCTCACACTCGTCTCACAAGGTCTGTCTTGTGCAATCCTCAGGCCTAGGATAGCTCGTTGAGAAATAGGGTGGCAGACAACACATATGTTTCACTCTGTCCATTTACTGATGGGTCCTTGTCAAATTGGGCAGTATCTGTGCAGGCCAGGGGGACTCACACTGAGGTTAAACATGGGCCATCCGAACATTCACATGCATGTACAATATGAGAGGGCAAACAGTGCCTTCACATGCGAGTCAGAACACATAATGAAAACAATGGAAGGATGATATCTCGGAAGTACATTAATCTGATGTGTCATAGGTGAATTTCCACCAAGAGTGTTTCACTCAGGCATTTCAATCTTGTGCATAATGCATACATATCCATGGGGGCAATATGAACATTGTACACACATCCTTCAGTACCCTCTGGACGAAACACATTTGTAATGTCACAAATGAGCATGTGAAAACATCATGGACTATGACATCCATTAGCACAGGCAATGTTTGTTCAGACTTCCACTGTCCAAATCAGCAGTGTTACTGTATGGCTGCAAAAACACTGCATGTCCCTCCCATCCTTAAATGCAGCCATGGATCTGTGGAAATAAGGCTACACACCCCATTTACCAGAACTCAGCATGCTAGGCAGTGTATCACACAATTACATTACCCAGGCTCAGACCAATGTTTGTATTGTTATCGCTGAAGAAGGGCTGTAGAAATGTCCATGTTGCCATCCTACCCAAATACTCAAGTGAAATATTTACTAGGCCATGTATGGAGCATGGTGTTTCAAAAATGAAATTAAATGAAATTTGTACTTGTAAAGCGCACTTATACCCCCAAAGAGGTGTCCTGGCGCTGTACGCATACCGCTGTGGAACCCTTCCTGGCTTTTCCCTGTGAAATGTCCACTCCTGGGCACCCCCAGGGTGAAGCCAGGCATCCCAGCGCTGTTGGGGCCGTTGTGGAGATTAAGCAAGCTATTGCCCAGAGTTGCAGAGTGGGACCCATGATTAGAATAGGCACCGAGGCGAGAATTATCAGGTCCGAGGAAATTGAGCCCAAGACCCGCCGAGGCGGGAATTGAACCCTGGTCCCGGGCCAGATCTCTGCATCAGGGTCTGCCGCTCTAACCATTGAGCCACACTCCTCCACTGACCACACTCCAATGAGGATGCCTCCACATTAACTTGCACTCACAGGCACATGCTACAGCAGAGCAACATCATGTGAGCACTCTTTGCACTCTCAAACTTTCACTCTGAAACACTTACCAGTACATCAGGTGCACCATATAGCCTCCCATACTGTGAAAGCACCTCGTCCACAAGGACCTCCAGCTCCTCTGTGGTGAAGGGACGGGCCCTGATGTTCTCAGTTCTCGCCATCACTGGGTCCAGGAGACAGGAACAGCAGCAGTTGGGGATGAAGAATGGCAGGCAGCAGTGTCTGGATGCAGTGGAAATGTGTGGCTCTCTCACAGACATATATAGCCCCCTGGGGTTGTTCCAGTGGTACTCAGCTGCTGCAATTGGTGTTCCAGGTCAGCATTTTTCAAATGTGACCAATTACCGGGACCGTAGGGCGGTGCATGCCTACAGCAGGTTTCAAAAGTGTATTTCACTACCGCGATCGCGGTTCCCATTGGCTGAAAGGGCTCGGGCATTGGCGGTGTCACACCGCGGGGCCCAGGAGGCGGCTACCGCAATCGTGCATCTTTCAATTGTACCCAATGACCGGGCCCGCGGTAGCGGAGCACGCCTACCGTGGGTTTCAAAAGTGTATTTCACTACCGCGATCGCGGTTCCCATTGGCTGAAAGGGCATGGGCATTGGCGGTGTCATTGGCGGTGTCACACCGCGGGGCCCAGGCGGTCGTGACCGCGAATTGGCATTTTTAAATTGGTGCCAATGACCGTGATTGCGGTGGTGGTGCACGCTTACGGCACCTATGGGCACATCTTGCTGTAGCAATGGCAATGGCCAGTTCTCATCAATGTACAGTAGACACTTACTATGAATCATGCCACTAGATAGTTATATTCAATGCTAGTGTGATATTTAACTCACTGATGACTACACATGCCATGTCAGTGCACAGGATTACATGCATTGGCATGTACTCCCTCACATGTCACTTATGATGTTGTTGTGCATGTACACAGATCTGTTGTGTGATGGACTCTCAAATATGTAAACATGTCAATGTGTGAGATGGCTAAGCAACCCACAGTAATGATGGACTGACTACATATTGTGCCTATTTCACTGTGTAGATTGCTGAACTCATGTTGATACTTGATCTTCATGCACACACTGTGCTCATTGTGTTGTTAATGTGTGCCCTGTCCAACTCACACAAGAAGGTGTGGCAGGTACAGCAGCTACGTAGAAGCCAGCAGTGTTGCTGTTTCAGACATGTGCTGTGTCAACTACTCTCAGGGCTGGTGACACAAGATGTCGGAATGTACCATTTTACATTCACATAGTCTGAATATGTTTGGGGGGTACTCACTATCTACATACTGAACACGTGTACAACTACTTTAGATCAAGGTGTCTCTGCATGTGACTTGTGCTGTAAGCTGTTGTTTCAGGCCAGTCATTGTTGGCGCTGTGTCAGTCAAGACGTAAGATGTTGGACACATCTCATAGGGGAATTGAATTGACATGTGTCCCCTTTTATCTTATGTAGGAGGCGACCAAATGTGCATCATCCATTCACATTGCTGGCAGACATGGAGGATGAGGACATCATACGTAAATTCCGTTTGGATCGACCTACCCTTCAGGAGCTATGTGGTCAGTTGGAGCCCCATCTGAGGCCTCGCAGGACTTATCCGACTGCTTTGACACCAACATGTAAGGTGATGGCGGCCCTGCATTTCTTTGCAACTGGTTCGTTCCAGTACACGGTGTCCAGCGCAGGTGGGATGTCTCAACCAATGTTCAGCATGGTGCTACGTGATGTCCTGTCCGCTATGATGACATACAAGGACCGCTACATCCATTTTCCCAGGAGACATGAATTGGCAGCTGTGAAGGGTGATTTTTATGACCTTGCCCACATCCCTAATGTTGTTGGCGCCATTGACTGCACACATGTTGGCATGGTTCCACCACAGGCACAGGAACAGGAAGCATTTCCATTCCATTAATGTGCAAGTAGTATGCCAAGCGGATATGATCATCTCCCATGTCTGTGCCAGATTTCCAGGATCAGCACATGACTCCTACATACTGCGTAACAGCATCGTACCACAGCTGATGGCAAATCTGCTTCCGGAGCGTGCGTGGATTGTGGGTGAGTACGCAGAGTCAAGTAGTGTGCTGTATGTGTGACATGATGTCCACAGCTACAGTTATATTACAAAATTGGTCTGTGTATCTCACACCTAGGTGACTCTGCATATCCCAACCAGCCTTGGTTGCTGAGCCCACTGTAGAATCCCAGGAACCCGGGTGAAGTCCGCTACAATGATGCCCATGGGAGGACACGTCGTGTGGTGGAGCGCACTTTTGGTCTTCTTAAGTCCAGATTCCGGTGTCTGGACAAGAGCGGAGGTGCACTACTCTACTCTCCCTAAAAGGTGTGTCAGATCGTAGTTGCATGCTGCATGCTCCACAACCTGGCCTTGCGCAAGGAGATCCCCCTGCTCCTGGATGATGATGAGCAGCAGATGCCCCCCCTGCAAACCCACACATGTCCAGTGACGAGGATAGTGGAGAGGAGGAAGGTCAACAGCTCATCAACCACTACGTCCCTTGAGTTTGAGTGACATTGTACAACAGTGCCATTGTCTGCTGTCTTTGATGGTAGTGAAAAGGCCTAGAGGAGCTTTTTGACTGCTGCCTGTTGTTGGCGCTGTGCTGATGGCTGAAGTTTGTGGCACAGGGTAGTCATGGCCAGCCACATGATGTCTATGTTGATATTGTTTCTCATTGTAATGTGTGCTGGTTTGTGTACCTTGATAACTAGTGTTGTGTACTGGCTGTGATGCCATCACCTGACAAGTAAATGTCGTTCTCTTGTGTCTTTCTAGGTCCCTTCAGCCCCTCAATGCCTCATCATAATCAGAGCTTCTGGTACATTGTACATACTGTGATAAACATGGAGATGACACAAAGACATAGGTATGTAAAGAGTGTTTATTTACAATGAGTGTTTGTGACAGACAAGTGATGTTTTCCAAAACAGGTGCTAAGTGAATTAATGAGTTGTCAGTGATGGTAAATGAGACAATAGAGTAGTCACCACATTGATGTAGTGACCCAGTCCAACAGACACCTGCCATCGACATGGCAGTGTGGGTAAGGATAGTCAACAAAGACAATGTGAAGGGGAACAGGGATGCCATCGTGGCTGGCTGTGCGACTGGCGTTCGGATGGTGCTTTGCCACATGTTCCTCCCGTGGTGTTTCTCGGACGGCCCCTTTTGCGTTTTGCAGGGGGGCCACTGCTGCAGGCTCAGCGGTGTCTGAGGAGTCATCCTGTTGCAGCTCACCCCTCTCTGTGGCCGCAGCTGAGGTGGTGGGAGTATCATCCTGCTGGCCACTGGAGGGGGGTTGAGCTGTCCTTTGGGCCGCATGACTGTCCCTCAGAAGACCCACGAGCTGGCCCATGAGGTCCACGATTTGGCCCATACGCGTGTCCATGGACCTCACCAGCAGGCGGAGCTCACGCACTTCTTCCACAACCTGGCCCATCTGTCCCTGGCTTAGTTCGTATGCCCCAAGGACTCTGGCGATGTTGGCCAGGGCTTCGGTCCCAGTATCCTCTCGAATTTGGCCACCAGTTGCCCTCCCATCTGCCCTGCTGTCCCGGACCTGTGGCGTTGCCACTCGACGCACCCGCAGACTCGCCCTGCCCTCCACTGATTGTGTGATGGTGTTGGTAACCACTGAGGCAGGGAGAGTGTTGCAGGCAGCACTGGTGGTGGTGGTGATGGTGGTTGAGGCCGCACAGGTCGTTGCAGCAGGGGTCAGCGCGGTTGTTGTTGCTGAGGTGGTGGGGACAGTGGGGGCCTGGGACGTGGTGCACCCTGGCAGTCCGGATGGGCCAGGTTCGTGCTCCTCATCCAAGAAACGTAGGGAGTCTGCATCCGAGAGTCCATGTTCCGGGGAGGGAGACTTGCTCTGCAGGTCGGTGTTGTCTTCTGCAGCAGTCAAATGTTGATCTCCTGTTGAACAGAGGTGAAATGGTCATTGAAGTGCACCTCACAAGCTTGGTGTTAGACGTTTGGATGTTACATGTGATACACCACACAGTTTACATTGATATCACTTTGCATGGGTGCAAGGTACTGCGCATCATGACATGATGTGGAGGTACCTGCATTACTTGTCCATGATGTGACATGTAAATAGATACCATGTTCCACGTACAGATTGTGTGATTACAAGGACATGTCGTCGTCTAACGACTTGCAGCACATCAACTTTATGTGATGCATCTTTTTGGTTTGCTCTGCATGGAACACGTTAGATCTGAGCAAGAACTGGCCATTGTAATCTTATGCATACCCTTGTCATGTCATGTACTTTGCTTTCTTTTACCAACTAACCATGCATGTTTTGTGTTCATATGGGCCTTCATGCTCTGCCACAATGGCACTTACACATAGCATTCAGTGCTGTGCATGATTGTGCCCTGACTTTCTTCAACACGTGACTTGGTGGTTCAAACTTTAATTTCTGTGACAGTTACATACGCTTAGCTGTCTGCACACTGGAAGTGGCTATTGGATCTATGCCAAGTTGGGTGACATGTGAGGGCTGGTGTGGTCATATGGCTCCATGCTTTTTGGGAGTAATGGCAGGGTGCATGCACTGTCTACCTACCTGTTCTGTGACACAGTTGAGGGGAATTGCTGCCACATGGTTGTGGGTGTGGGGGGT
Organism: Calotriton arnoldi; assembly: GCA_963921515.1. Taxonomy (NCBI): domain Eukaryota; kingdom Metazoa; phylum Chordata; class Amphibia; order Caudata; family Salamandridae; genus Calotriton; species Calotriton arnoldi. The sequence goes on from CAWUFW010004652.1 coordinate 630,549, forward strand.
GTACCATCCTGCAGAGCTGTGGGACAAGGGTGCCTGGTGGTAGTTGTAGTGCTGGCTTCCCACCCACACACACCACCTACCTGTTAAGATGGCTACCTACCTGTAAGTTTGAAGAGAGCAATGCAATGGCTGATACATGGTTGTGGGTGTTGGGGGGGAGTGTTCCATCCTGCTCGGGGGTGGGACAAGAGAGCATAAGATGGCTACCTACCTGTGAGTTTGAAGAGAGCAATGCAATGGCTGACACATGGTTATGGGTGTGGGGAATGTTCCATCCTGCTGAGCTGTGGGTCAAGGGTGCCTGGTGGGAGTTGTAGTGCTAGCTTCCCACCCACAAACACTCCTCCCTGTTAAGATGGCTAGGTGAAGGTGAGCAATGCAATGGCTGCCACATGGTTGTGGGTGGGGGGAGTGCTCCATCCTGCTCAGGGGTGGTACTAGGGTGCCTGGTGGGAGTTGTAGTGCTGGCCTCCCACCCACACACACCACCTCCCTGTTAAGATGACTACCTACCTGTGAAGTGGAACAGAAGAAGGGAATAGGCTACACATGGCTCTTGGATGGAGGAGTGTTCCATCCTGCTCAGGGGTGGGACAAGAGAGCATAAGATGGCTACCTACCTGTAAGTTTGAAGAGAGCAATGCAATGGCTGACACATGGTTGTGGGTGTGGGGAGTGTTCCATCCTGCTGAGCTGTGGGACCAGGGTGCCTGGTGGGAGTTGTAGTGCTGGCTTCCCACCCACACACACCACCTCCCTGTTAAGATGGCTACCTACCTGTAAGTTTGGGGAGAGCAATGCAATGGCTGACACATGGTTGTGGGTGTGGGGAGTGTTCCATTCTGCTGAGCTGTGGGACAAGGGTGCCTGGTGGGAGCTGAAGTGCTGGCTTCCCACCCACAAACACCCCTCCCTGTAAAGATGGCTACCTACCTGTTAGGTGAAGGTGAGCAATGCAATGGCTGACACATGGTTGTGGGTGTGGGGAGTGTTCCATACTGCAGAGCTGTGGGACAAGGGTGCCTGGTGGGAGTTGTAGTGCTGGCTTCTCATCCACAAACACCCCTCCCTGTTAAGATGGCTACCTACCTGTAAGTTTGAAGAGAGCAATGCAATGGCTGACACATGGTTGTGGGTGTGGGGGGGAGTGTTCCATCCTGGTGAGCTGTGGGACAAGGGTGCCTGGTGGGAGTTGTAGTGCTGCCTTCCCAACAACAAACACCCCTCCCTGTTAAGATGGCTACCTACCTATTAGGTGAAGGTGAGCAATGCAATGGCTGCCACATGGTTGTTTGTGGGGGGAGTGCTCCATCCTGCTCAGGGGTGGGACAAGAGAGCATGAGAAGGCTACCTACTTGTACCTTTGGGGAGAGCAATGCAATGGCTGCCACATGGTTCTGAGTGGGGGGAGTGTTCCATCCTGCTGAGCTGTGGGACAAGGGTGCTTGGTGGGAGTTGTAGTGCTGGCTTCCCACCCACACACACCACCTCCCTGTTAAGATGGCTACCTACCTCTGAAGTGGAGCAGAGGAAGGGAATAGGCTACACATGGCTCTTGGATGGGGAAGTGTTCCATCCTGCTCAGGGGTGGGACAAGAGAGCATAAGATGGCTACCTACCTGTAAGTTTGAAGAGAGCAATGCAATGGCTGACACATGGTTGTGGGTGTGGGGAGTGTTCCATCCTGCTGAGCTGTGGGACAAGGGTGCCTGGTGGGAGTTGTAGTGCTGGCTTCCCACCCACAAACACCCCTCCCTGTTAAGATGGCTACCTACTTGTTAGGTGAAGGTGAGCATTGCAATGGCTGCCACTTGGTTGTGGGTGGGGGAGTGCTCCATCTTGCTCAGGGGTGGGACTAGGGTGCCTGGTGGGATTTGTAGTGCTGGCTGCCTGTACACATGCCCCCATGGAAATGTTGCTACCTACCTTTGGGGTGAATCAGAGGTAGTAAATGTTAGATCTGTGAGACATGTGTTGGGGAGAGTGTGGTGCACATGAGTGCATTTGGGCCTAGGAGGTGTTGCTTTGTAGTTGTGCAAGACAGTACATAGCAGTGTAATGATAGCCATTTGTTGGCACTTACCAGCCTCCACTCCCCCGGGTATTCCTGTGAGACTCTCTGGATGCAGTATGGCAAGCACCTTCTCCTCCCATACGGTGAATGTTCGTAGTGGTATGGGAGGGCCACCACCAGTCCTCTGAGCCAGCTTCCAGTTCTTGTTGTTACGCTCTTTCACCTTGGTCTTGAGGTCATTCCACCTCTTCCTGATCTCCTTCTGGGTGCGCGGTATGGTCCCTACTGCATTGACCTTGTTGACTATCCTTGCCCACATATTTGATTTTTGGTGGCAAATGGTGTCTGTGGGACCAGGTTTCCAAACAAATGTGGTTCTACTCTGATTACCTCATCTATCATCACTGACAACTCATTGTCAGTGAATTTGGGCATTTTCTTCTGTGACATGGTGTGTGATGTGCAAATGGGTTAAAGGTGCAGGTGTGAAGGTGGTGGTGGTGATGTGTGTGGTGTGTGTGTGGTTGTGATGCTGTGATGTGTGCAGATTTGCCTCTCCTTTGTGCTGTGGGGTTGGGCCCTTCAGTTGTGGAGTATTGCAAAGGATTCTGGTCAGGGAAGGGGCTGGTTTTATACTCAGCTATGTGGGTGGGTCAAAATGGAGTATTCATGCCAGGTGTGTTGTGTGGGTTGACCTGGGATTTGTATTTTTTACTTGCCATGGGAATGTGTCATTGGGGTATGTTAGGTGTTTTTTGAGGCTGAGCCAGATTACTGGCCATACTTGGTGGCCTTGTTGTGTGGTTGTTTTCGACCGCCATTACTCTTCCGGAGCGACCGCGGCGGTCGGAATGCAACAGCCCTTCCGCCGGCTCTCCCATTCATCAATGGTTGCGATTGCGGCGGTCGGAAACAACTGATCGTCCGCTGTCACCGCAATCGTATCCTAATTTGAAGTGCGGTCAATCCGCTGCCCGTGCGGCGGTTTTGGGTCTTTCCGCATCAAATCCGACCGCCGCAGATGGATTTTCACCCGCTCCGCACGCTCCCGGCAGACTATAGTGGAATCCGCCCGCCACGGTCGGATTACTCTGGCTGTTCATCCTAATCTGACCACCGGTTTTCCCGCGGTACATGCGGAAGGTTAATTTCCGCTACCACGGCGGTCGGAATGCTTTTCCGCCCGCCATCGTAATCAGCCCCCAAGTAAGTAAAACTTATATTTAAACTCAAACTAACTTGTAAATAAATTTTAAATGCAAAGTAGCAAATAATTAACAAAACACACTCCAACTTCTATCTCTTTACATGTAATTCCTAAAATAAAACACTATGACTTCAAAAAGTAATAACTTTTTGGAGAAAAACACTTACCACAAACCAGCATCATTATGCGGCCGTCGGACCACAGCCAGAGATGTCAGAGAGACAGCCACTGACAGCCTGCATCATAATAAGGCCATATGTCACTTGGGTTACACCTACAACCAAGAAAGTGTATCAACAGAAAATGTGAATTGGAAATGTACCAAATATTTCTCTAATACATGATATGTGAGGACCACTACAAAAGATTATGGGGCCGATTCCGATCTCGGCCGGTAGGGCTCCGAATCGGATTCGGCTTTACCGGATCGGATTCGGAGCCCTGTTTCCCGACCGAACCGTACGCGGGTCCGGCCGAGCGAGTACGATGCGAAATCGCCGACCGACTCGTCCGGGCGTCCCGACCGCTCCAACCGACTCGCTCCCGGCTCGAACCGCTCCGACCGACTCGCTCGGACTCGACTCGCACCGCGCAATGGAGACGTTTCCCGGCCGGGTAAATACGATGCGCGCCGCGAGCAGTCCGACCGAGCCGCGCACTCCGGCTCGTAAGAGCTGTCGGAGCCGTACTTTGGGGGTCCGTGTCGGACCCCCTGTACGCGTAGCCGCGCGAGTCGCACACAGGGGGGACCCATGGGTCCCCCTACCTGTGCGTGTACGGCGCGAATCGCTTCGCCGCGTACCCGCTGTAGGGGGCGCCCTTGTCCGACTCGCACCCATTGAGTCAATGGGAGCCCGCGTACGCGTTGTACGACCGGCTCCCATTGACTTCAATGGGAGTCCGACCGACTCGAGTCCGATAACATACGGACGCATCGTACTCGTTCGGTCGGACTGCACGGGTCCGATTCGGTCGGAAATCTCTCCGGGTCCGGCTCGGTCGGAGAAATTTCCGGCCCGAATCGGAATCGACCCCTATGTTGTAATTCATGTAAGAGAACACAACCTCCCACCGGATGGGACAGAAATAGAAGTAAGGGAGGTATTGCAGGATATAAGAAACCAAAATCCTAAAAGATATACTTCATAAAGTCACCGAGCACATCACAACAACTACCATCTATACCCATTTTAAATCATTTTATTTCACCAACTAAATAAGCCACTAGCGATACTCCTCCTGGCCCTAGAAAGTTCCAAGACATAGAAATAACTGACCATTTAATAATGACTCATAGTGAGGAACCTTTTCTTCTTTTTCACAATCTATAGAATGAGAAACAAATCCTAATATTCTCTAAAGCAAATAACTTACTAAAACTAAGGGCCTCATTACGAGTTTGGTGGTGTGGGAGTGGGACTGCCCTGTTCCCGCAACACCAAAACCGTGGTTCAACCACCCACCAAGTTAGGAGTTTTCTCCTGTCTGGCGGGTGGTTGTTTGGCATTCCCACGGTGGTGCCTATGAAATAGGCAGCGCAATGGGAAAGTCAAAATCAGTACCTTCACGGGTTGGATTGCTGCAGTCCATGCCGTGCAGGTACGGGGATGCATGCACATAGGGGGGCACAACATGTGCCCCCCAGCATGCACCCAATGGCCCAAGGCAACAGGGGGCCCTGCAGGGCCATGTTTGTTTCCTCTCCACCACGGTTTTCATGGAGAGCTCACTGCCACGAAAACCATGGCAGAAAGGAAACATGTAATATGCTTGGCGTGACCACAGTGGTCCTGCCAAGCATATTGCGGCCTCAAGACCGCCACGCCACCTCCAGACATCTCTGATCCCTGGCGGTTGCGCGTGTTCCAGGGTGGCCCAACCGCCCTGGTCGTAATAGGGCGGTCAAAGACCGCCACTGCTGCGTCCACGTGAGTCTGGTGGGTCATGGACCGCCAGACTCATAATGAGACCCTAAGCCATTGGCAATCCTAGATGATGCATGAGACTTTCTAAAAGTGCCCAAACTCTTCACCCACATATACACATACATGGTGATTATCAAAAACATAAAAATCCCTTTTATATATGCCCTACTACCAAATAAACAAAGCAGCACTTACTATGATTTCTTAAACTACATTAAACATAAAACATAAGCCATGATTCAGACAATTTTAAAAATGTACCCCTACATAGCCATACACAGCTGTTACTATTATTTCAATCAAAGCATATGGAGACACCTCCAGCAATCTGCACTAAAGGCCTTATTCCGAGTAAGGCGATCCTAGGACCAGCATGCTCTTGGTGGTGGTCTGACCATTGTCACCACTGCGGATCCGCCCACTGTATTTTGATTGTGGCGGTTGGATCACCACAGGCCCACCGCCTCCACTGGGATCCAGCATCCTGTGGCTGTATAAATTTATTGAAGTCTCACAAAAAGAGCAAAGCTACCAACAACTATAAATGGAGCAATCTGTTAGCCAAATTGCACCTAAACCTAGAAAACAAACCAAAAGAATGTACAACATGCTACAATGTAAAGTCAAAATCTTCATTAACAAAAAAGGAGTTAATCACTTAGAATTAATAAACAAAAACGTATACAATAAATAATTACCTCCAAAGGCCCAAAATCCTGACACAAAATCTTAACCAAGATAACAAATAATTTTTTATATAAACAATAAATATATTATTTTATTACATCAGTCAAAACATTAAATAATAATAATCATAATCATAATAGCGCACATAGTTACTTCAGCTGAAGTGTCCCAGTGCTAAGGCCTCTCTCAGAGTCCAGAATAGAATAACCACTAAAGAGGAACAATTAGTTGATCTAAAAAGCCAGGTCTTTAGCTTTTTCCAGAAAGATAGCTTGTTTTTTTCCTGCCTAAGCAAAAGGGTAAGAGAGTTCCACATCTTAGTGGCCAAGAGGTAAAAGGAGCATCCTCCAATGCGAACCTTTTTAATGAAAGGGATACAGGCCAGAGAGGCCCTGGCTGATCTCAAACTTCTCCTTGGGGAGTAGGGCATGACTAGAGGGTGCAGATACGTGGACCTTTATTGTGAAAGATTCTGTAAAAATAGAACATGGCTCTAAAGGAAACCCTTTTGTTTAGTGGTAGCCAGTGCAATTTCGTAAGAGCAGGAGCTGTAGGGGAACGTCTTGGCAGATTTAAAAACAGTTGAGCTGCTGAGTTCTGCACATGCTGAAGTCTCATCATTCTTGGCTGAGAGACCCTCAGATACAAAACATTGCAGCAGTCCAGTCTGGACATAACCAAAGCCTGGACCACTGTCTTCCTGGCTGCTTCTGGCAGGATTCCGAGGATCTTTTTAAAGTTTTTAGGATCCCAATCAAACTCAAATATTAAATAAGACGGAGATAAGATAATATGTAAATTATCTACATGAAAATTGTAAACGTGAGCACCAAAAAGCTAAAAGAACAAATTCAATCCATCACGTAAAATAAATCCAATGCATAAACCATACATTTCCTAAAGAAAATCACATGCTATTAACAAAAACAATAAAATCTAACACTTCCCGCTGAAAAACCTAAAATTAATATAACTTTCTGTGCAGTTACTGCAGATCTTTTTCTGTATCCAAGTAGTCAAAAATAATAATCCACCAAAAATGGGGAAAAAAATTCTAATAAGCCCCCAAAGATACACAAATTAAATAAATCCAATAGACATCCCTCAAAACAATTTCAATTATGTACAAACCATTAAAAAAGCAAAAAAAGGTGTTAAAAAAAGAAACGCTCTTGGAATCCTGAAAAAAGGAACTCAAAGGTAAAAATATTGGTTTAATATAAACCAAAAAGAGATTTCCTTGATTAAAAAAGGTAACTTCCAATGCACATAGGACAGATCATTGACAAAACCCTGTAAAGTAAACAAGAACACCCACCGACAAAACATAACATTCCGATAAATACATATACATTATACTGAATCATCATTATAAAAGTAACATAACAACATTAAATATTAGTAAAACAGTGTATGAAAACCCCAAATTGCACACTAGTAGAAAACCCTACTATTAATACAACATAGGGCCTTATTTGGATGTCGGACAGAAAGCCGCTGACCGAAATCTTTGGTTTAAACTCTGACCGCCTTTTTACAAAGAAGATGGTCAGAGTTTAAACCAGCCGTTCAAACCGACTGGCTACCAATGGGCTCAAGGAGCCAGTCGTAAGCCGCACATAATCTTGAACGACAAGCTTGTCGGAAAGTGACTTTGGGGGCCCCTAGCAAGGCCCCCTTCCCTCTGCAGCCTCCGGTTGATGGCCTGGGGGGCACCTATGGTGGCCCCTAAAAATGTACACATACTCCGCCCGCACCACAAGCTCCATAGGGAAATGGGAGTTTGTGACCGCGCCATGTCAGTCGGTTCCGAAACCGCAGAGATGTCAGTCAGAGTCAACTCATAATCAGCCCCTAAATTAAAAAAAACCCACAAACAACACTACAAGTAATCTCTAGACCCCTAGACTTCCTCCTACACCCCCACACTCAAAACCCTCCCACAAACAGCAACACCTTACCGTGAACTCAAGCCCAAAAAATAGACTAAAAATAACAAAAATATAATACAAAACAGAAGGTAGTGGTAAAACAAAAATAAAAAATAAGTTAAACCAAAACCAAATACTAATCCCCCATTGAAATGAATGTGGAAAAAAAGTAAAAATGTTGAATAAATGCATTTAAAATTTTTATAAAATATTAAAAATTTAAAACATGTTATTAAAATGTAAACCAAATTGTAAGTAAAAATTAAATAATTATATAAATATATACAATTATTTAATATATACTAAATAAACTTAGGTTAAAATGATGTTGAAAATATAAAGTAACGTAGGAAAAGTAAAAAAATGTCAAACAATGGAAGAAAAAGTGGAAAATGTACAACATGTAATACATTGTAAATATGATTTACATTTTTTATGTAATAAAAATGTATTTAAAAGTTTTATTTATTTATCTATATATGAATATTTTTTTAATGTGAAATATGTATGTTTATAAATGTCAAAATATAAATAAAATAAACCTTGAATCCATAGATTTAGAAAAATGTGGTACTTGTCTTTATTCAAGAAAAATATATCATTAATTTAATTTTTTATTACAAACATGCAAAGTATTTTATTATTATATACACACCAACAATACTAATTAAATCATTTCTAGAACATAAAAAATAACTTACTAAAAGTATTTAAAACTAAAATTATATAATTAAATAATCACAATCCAACATCAACCATTTTAAAGAAAGTGTTGGACACTCCTTTAGTGTCCAACACTTTCTTTAAAATGGTTTTGGAGCCGATTACGATCTCGGTAGTAAAGCCTCCGAGCGAGATCGTCGGTTTCACTTCCAACCGCCTAATTCCAATTTTGCCGGTCAGAAGTAAAACCAGCCAGTCATTCTCGCTGGAGTCCCATCAGCGAGTTGGAGATCGGCCCGTAATCCATATGGACAGCGTTTTACGCCGGACGTATTATGTTGCTCGGTTTCCGGCAGACTTTCCATGTCGGGCTTTCCGACACTAGAGCTCTAGAGGGGTGGATTTTACTGTTTCCACTACAATCAAAAACTTTTTAAACGAGATGCTACAAACTAATATACACAATCATTACTCCATACACATATTTTAGAATATATAAAATAAGCACATTCACTTAAAAGCAGACTAACCATAACTACATACATATATATTCATATTTAAACATTAAATTAAACAGTAAATTATACAAGAATGTTTTTAACACTATTAATGAATAATACATTTTTAAATTATTTACTGCCATTATTAAACGTAGAACCGTAAAATAAAAAATAAAATCATATTACAAAATAACAATCATAGATATATAAAAAATAACTCCAAAATTTAAAAAACAAAGGCAAAAGAATTCAGCAAAAAATATATATCTTCTAATTATATGTTTAAAAAATAAAAATGTACATTTGTATTAACAAAATTATAAAAATAATTGCTTTATTAAATTTGATTGTGTGTGTATATTATTTGTTTTTAATTTAAATGCTTATTTTAATATTTACAATAAAATAATATTTTTACATTTTATTACAATTAACATGTTTTCATTAATTATAAATTATTTATAAAATGTTTTATTGTTACAAAATTTTATACATTTTATATTATTAATTTGCATTTCATTAACATAAATACCATTATATTTTCTTAAAATATCCACTTTTAAAAAAACTCTCCACACCTATCCCCTAAAAGCTTAATATCCCGCTGCTATAAAATATTATAAATCCATTATTTTTATAGAAATCTACAACTAGAAAACACAAATTTCAACAATATTTTCTACATCAATATTTTTTTACAACGATATTAAAACAAACACCTAAAAGGATATTTTTAACTTTGATATTCCTGTCAAAGATATTTTTGACATCCTGATATTCTTGACACAATATTTTTGTTCCACAATATTTTTTTCCAATATTTTGTCCAAACACCCTAGAATATAATGAAAAATGTATTTTAATTCACATTGCTATTTAAGTAAATGAGAATTAATATAAAAAAAGATAATATAATATGGAAAATGTAATCAATATTTTAGTACAGAGGTAACAAGAGAGCTGTATTTGCCATTTCATTTGCGTAATATGATATAATATGACATCTCACAGCAATTCTTATACCCCACATAGTGAATGTTGGTGGAAATTAAACCAGACTTTAAATATAATGATTATCTTTGTGAAAAACTTCAAAGTTGGAGTAGACTATGTTTTATTGAAATGGTTTTGGTCTTAAAGTCAATGATTAGCCACAGCATTGATTTCCAATTAACCGAAAAATAGAAATGATATGCTTTATTTCTAAATAGTTTATTTAGGGAAGTAGGAATATATGAAGGAGCATGAATTAATTGGAACTGTGAACAAAGGTGAATATAAATAGAGGAATCATTTTTTATATAATTAGTAGCTGGACTGTTAGAACTGGGGGTCTCTAGTTGGCAATGGTATACAACTTTGACCAAATAGGGACCCTTGCTTCTAGTCAGGGAAAGGGGGATTACACTACTGGATAACCCCTGCTCACCCCCTTGGTAGCTTGGCACGAGCAGACAGGCTTATCTAAGAGGCAGTGTGTTAAGCATTTGTGAGCACATACAGTAATACAGTGAAAACACTACAGATGGACACCACACAGGTTTTATAAAAATAAGTATTCTTTATATAGACTTAACTCAAGACCACAAACGACTAAAATCCACAATGCTGTACTCAAAATAGACTTAAAGATGGTAGAAGTAGCTTAGTTCAAGATGATGATAAATGCAACACGTTTCTCACAAAAGTACCTTGGATGCGTAATGCAAAACAAACAAAGGGTCCGCAGGGAGGGCGATGCGGCAAGCAGGCGCCTCGATGCGGTGCGACGATCCGGTATGATGCGATGAGAGTGCGCCCTTGATGCGGTGCGACAACGTGAAGATGATGCGTGCACGCCCGACGGCCGTGCGGCGAACTCTGCACCTTTAGAGCCGCAACAGACCCTGAGACACGCCTCTCCGGTGATGCGACGGCAGGCAGCTGCGACGGCGACACGCTTCTCCGGTGATGCGACGGCGACCCTTGCGGTGGTGACACGCTTTCCCGGTGATGCGACGGCAGGCAGTTGCGACGAAGACACGCCTCTCCGGTGATGCGACGGCAGGCAGCTGCGACGGCGACACGCTTCTCCGGTGATGCGACGGCGACCCTTGCGGTGGTGACACGCTTCCCCGGTGATGCGACGGCAGGCAGTTGCGACGAAGACACGCTTCTCCAGTGATGCGACTGCAGGCAGCTGCGACGAAGACACGCTTCTTTGGTGATGCGGCGGCGACACGCTTCTCCGGCGATGCGACGGCAACAGCGACACGCTTCTTCTCGTTGAGTCGCGCTTCCAGCTCCCAGCGACACGCAGGCTTCTGCAGACAGAATCCCCAGCAAGGGAATTCAGGAGGGAGCTGGTGGTGAAGTCTTGTAGCCCTGAGACTTCAGCAGGAGGCAAGCTCTAGTTCAAGCCCTTGGAGAAATATTCTGCAAGATGATGAAAGTTCTTTGAAAGTTCCTTCTCCTTTCCTTGGCAATGAAGACCACTGCAGGCCAGCCCACCAAACAGCACACTGGCAGAGGGGCAGTCCAAACTCCTGCAGCTTCCTTGGTTCTTCTCCTTGGCAAAGGTTCGATATGTTGTTCCAGAAGTGATCTAAAGTTCAGGGGTATGGGCCCCACTATTTATACCAGTAAATCCTTTGTCCTCTGAAGGCAGAGGGTCCTGTACCTAGTCCAAACCAGTTCTGGGTGCATTCTGCCAGTGCACAACTTCCTTTGTCAGTGTGGGCCAGGGTCATCAGACACACCACAGGAGGTGGAGCCAGCATTTTGGAAGGCAGGCACAGCCCTATTCAGGCCCAGGTGCTACTCCTCCCACCACTCCTCATGCAGAGGTCTATTCAGCCTAGTGCTGACTCACCCTGTCTGCTGGAGTCCCCCAGCCCCTGTCACTCACAAAACCAGACATACAATACACAAGCTAGCAGAGGCACGCTGGATAGTTAGGCAAGAAAATACCTACTTTCTAAAAGTGGTATTTTCAAACACAGAATGTTAAAACCAACTTCACTAAAAGATGTATTTTATCATTCTGAGTTCAGGCATACTAAACTCGAATTTCTACCATGTTCCCTGGGTCAGTTAGGATTATAAGATGTTATAATCAAACTGCCCATTCTGGCCTATGGGGACAGGTAGCCTTGCAATAGTGAAAAACGAATTAGGCTGTAATTCACTATCATGTCATGCCACACACATCAGGGCATGGCCTACCTTTTACATACAATGCACCCTGCCCTAGGGCCTACCTTAGGGGTGTCTGATATGCAGAAAAGGGAAGGTTTAGGGACTGGCAAGTGGGGGCACTTGCCAAGTCGACATGGCAGTCACAGACTGCACACAGGCTCTGCAATGGCAGGCCTGAGCTACACTTTACAAGCTGCTTCTGTGGGTGGCACAACCAGTGCTGCAAGCCCACCAGCAGCATTTGACTTACAGGCCCTGGGCACCCATGGTGCACTATACTAGGGTCTGACAAGTAAATCAAATAATCCAATCATGGGGTCACTAATCCATACATCAATTTACAATAGGGAGAGCATATGCACTTTAGCACTGATCAGCAGTGGTAAAGTGCCCAGAGTCATAAAACCAACACAAACAGGTCAGAGAAAATACAGGAGGAAGGCAAAAAGTTCAGGGATGACCCTGCAAAAAGGGCCAAGTCCAACACAACCCCCTTCCAGCCAAAACGCAGGGTAGACCAATCACTACCTTGACGGGCTTCCCTGCTTTGGGCGATAGAACATGGACCCTGGCCCGCAACAGCATGGGCATTCTCCAGTTCTACGCCAATCTGAGCCTATTTGGGTCCCTCTGTCCATACTCTCAGGGCCCACCAAGCTAACCCATGGGGAACCCTTCTCCACACCTGTGGACACCATCTGTGCAGCACCTAACCTTAGCTTGCTCACAGGTGTGTCCCAACAGACAGACAGCAAGCCACAGTGGCCACTGACAGTGGTCAGTGATGAGACCCAGGCCTTATGCCTCTCAGGGCGCTCAAATCTCTGTGGTGTCAGAGAGCGGGGGGAAGTAGCCCCAGGTGCTTGGCACCCTTTGTCCCCTCTCCCTCCTGTCAGGTCAGGTATGACATCCTGCCACTGACCCACCAGCCCCGGGCCTGTACCTGGTGGCTGGACAGGAGACTGGGATGGGCTTTCCCACACCCGGTCCTCCTCCTCCTCGGGGCTCTGCACCCTCCCACTTGGAGTGGTACCCCCTTCCAGGATTGTCAGGGGGCCTGTGGCAGGTGTCCTGCACAATTCGCCCACCAGTTCAGGGGTTCTATCCTGCAACTGGGCTTCCAGGTCAGGGGGGGCACCCTGAACCTGGCCCTCCAACCTAGGGTCTAAACCCTCCAGTTGAACCGGGGTCAGAGGCGAGGACTCCCTCCCTCTGAACCCCCTTACAGAGTGCTGTACCCTCCCACCTGGAGTGGTACCCCTAGAAGACCAACCGGGCAGGACACTGTTTACAGTCGTCCCTCCCTCCAGGTCAGACAACACCTGAACCTGGCTTCCCAACCCAGGGACCACCCCCCATGGTTGAATACTTGCCCGGCGCACCAGGACTTCATGGGGAGCACATATGCCCCCCCCCCCAGGGTGACACACAACTCATGTGTCGTGTGACAGTCTGCCTGGTGCAGATCTCCCGACCCCTGTCCATCTGACAGTGCGTGACGATCCCTCAGGACAGAAGTGGTGTCACCATGGTCATTCACTGGTGACTCAGCCCTTCTTGCTGGCCCCTGACCCACTGGTTCTTCCACTGGGGACTCTTTCCCCCTCTCACCCCTCAATCTGGACTTCTGCACCCTCTACTTAGGAGTGGCACTGCCAGACACCTTACTGATGGAGGCCTGGTTACAGGCACTCCCAGTTCACCAGACACTAGGGGATCCCCCTCAACGGGCGGCCCATCAGGACCGACTAGGCTCCCCACCTGGTGTTCCCTTAAAGAACCATCCAGGCCCTGAGACTGGGTGTCGGGCACCTGGGGTCACGCAGCCCCACACTCACTCCGTCTCCGCTGAGACAGGACGTGAGCCCCTATACCCCTCCCACTACACCGGGACCTAGCTGGGCTACTCTGAACCACTTCCACCACTCTGGGTTGGAAGATACCTGAGCCACTCCCCTTAGGGTCACTCCCCAATGCCTCTTCAGACCCTCTGAAATCCACCAAAAGGTCTGCCTCCCTGGTGAGCTCCCTGGGGTCAGACAACTCACTCTCCAACAGGTGTTGGCATAGCTCTGGAAAAGAGGGACTTACAATATGCTCTCCCACAATTGGATCACACAGCCCCCTACAAGGGTTAACCAAACTATCCTTCACCTCACAATCCAGTGCCTCGCACATGTACTCCACACCACTCTCCTGAGATTGGCAAGACAGTATCTGACTGTCTCTGTCACTCAACCCACACTCTTCTGGGCAGTCTTCACACTCACACACCAGGACTTCAACCATGGGGGAACTCCTCTCCCTGTACCTCTCATCTAGAGTCAGTAGAGTGTCCCTCCCACCACTAGGACTATGAACCCCTGCGTCAGTTTCCCAATTCATCTCATGGACACTGCGCACCACTGAAGCTACCTCACATCCTATAACCCCCTCAGCACTAGATAACTCAATATTGCTGCCACCATCTGAGCTGCATTCCACCTCCAACTCAGCAAAGCTCACTTCCTGAGCTACACAAATTTCTTCTTCTTGGTCTAAGGCCCTCTTAGCCTCATCCAACTCTTTCAGCTCCTCATCAATCTCTCTCAGCCTCTGCTCACAAGCCAGAAACCAGGCATCTTCTTCTGTTTCTTCCTTACTTTTAGAGAACTCCTCCTCCTTAGACTCAACTGGCAGTGTTGCCTTCCAGCGGGGTAACTCATACTGAAATAGGGATGCCTCTAGATCCTCCTTGGACCTTCTCTTCACAGGCAGCCCTCTTTCCTTGCAAAACACACATAGCTCCTTCATTGTGTAGACAAACATGTGCCAGAAGTCGAGTTCCATTTTGCAACAACTAACCAGAGTCATAGTATCAAAAAATACTTCCAGGAGGACACCAGAAAACAGAAAAACAGTACGTGGTTGCGTTTGGTCTGCACTCACTTGTAGTGTACACCAATCACTGTATATGAGTCACAAATGCAAGTCCAGAATCCTCACCGCTAACCACCAATGTTAGAACTGGGGGTCTCTAGTTGGCAATGGTATACACCTTTGACCAAATAGGGACCCTTGCTTCTAGTCAGGGAAAGGGGGATTACACTACTGGATAACCCCTGCTCACCCCTTGGTAGCTTGGCACGAGCAGACAGGCTTATCTCAGAGGCAGTGTGTTAAGCATTTGTGAACACATACAGTAATACAGTGAAAACACTACAGATGGACACCACACAGGTTTTATAAAAATAAGTATTCTTTATATAGACTTAACACAAGACCACACAAAGGGGGACCCCTGCAAGAGAATGAAGGGCGGGTAGAGCAGGGGAACAATTCAAGGAAAACTACCACTAGTAACGGTCACCCGCCCCTAAAAAAGATTTACACAAAGGCACAACAAGGGGTCCTAGTATTGCAAAACAACACCCAGGGCTGTCAAATGCATATGTTCAAAAGATTCAAAGAACATGTTGCTTAACAAAATAAATTTTTTCTTTTTATTTTCATAGTATCAAAACATAGTTAACACATTCCGACAAATTCATAAATAATTACATATATAGTATCTGAAAATATGTCCCACATAAAACAATCATACCATCAATCATACTTACACTCACTCATAGTGACATACACATTTATTCCTCAAGACAAACATATTTATAAAACATCGCAAATCACTCCAGATGGTAAGGCTGCCACTCGAAGTTGAGATGGAGCATTCTCGTGTGTTCTCCCGGTAGTAGATGGAAACAAGGTCCAAAAGCACGAGAAGAATTAAACGCCCATAGTGACATACATTTATTCCTCAAAACAAACATATTTATAAAACATCGCAAATCACTCCAGATGGTAAGGCTGCCACTCGAAGTTGAGATGGAGCATTCTCGTGTGTTCTCCCGGTAGTAGATGGAAACAAGGTCCAAAAGCACGAGAAGAATTAAACGCCAACACGCGTTTCGGTGTGAAGCCCTCGAGAGGGCAACACCTTCGTCAGGGCGGAGGTAAATAAGTAGTGTGGGACACACAAACGCACCTAAAATCACATAGAAATACATTAACAGTTTATACGTTTGTATATTTTTATAGACAGAATAAACTTGATTTTAAATATCGTAATATATACAAGGATTTTGCCAAAAAACAACCCAAGGGTAAGACTCAAATTCATTTTTGATAATTTTATAATTAAGAGGACACAATAGTCTGAACACGAGATGGAGTGCACAAGAAAGAGATGAATCCAGAATAGAATACCAAAAAGAGGGGAAAAGAAAGACCCGTGAGGTTCACCATATTATGCATAAAATGTGAATAGTTCAGAAAGCCAGATTCCAAAGCGTGTGATGAAGATTAAACATGCGTGTGAAAGAAAACCCTGCCACACGTAGTGTACAAAATAGAAACACTACTCACACACCAAATCTGTCTTGATGAATGACAATGTTCGCTAAGATTCTTTTTCTAAGGTCCTCAAGAGACCAAACCATACAATAAAGCTGGTATCTGAAACAGAGGCCCAGACAAAGATATAAACATATAGCCATGGGTCAGACATATCGAGCATCAGTTGTCCTGTTCACAAATATAGAAGCAAAAAGAGAAAGAAGTACCCATATATCCAGAGATGCCTACCAAAGGTCCGGAGTACTTCATATAGGTCAATCAAGCGTTTAGTCCAGGGATTGTGACCACTGCCAGCAGCACCGCAGGGGAATCGATAATGGATCGATTGGATGAGCCCCTCCGAAAACATCAACGAGGGCTTAGGATACTTCCGACCCAGAAACGAGAAAGAGATATGGATTCAAACGGCAGTTACGATACATGTGGTTATTTAAACATCTAAGAGCATCTGTACTTATGGGCGCCCCTGTAGCCTGACCGGTACTCCTAATCCATAATTGTTAACTGGTAAGGAGGCATTTCTAAGAGTTCAAAGGTCACCCGACGGATCATAATAAGAATAAACTAAGTGACCAATACGCACTCGTAAGGGGTACAGAACCCGTAGATTAAAAAAGGAATAAGATAACCGGGGGGTCTGACTAACAGATATCCGCAGGCTCACCGAGAGATATAAACGGGTGTGGCCATTTCAGGGCTGCGGCAGAATAGATTAAACAAGGAGCACCGAGGATTCGAGCAGATGGTAGCCTAAATTTTGGACAGTTCTGGTAGGCCCAGCATGTACAGGTGTACTCACCAGATAACGATTAAGACTCCGTCCTGCGCGGTATTTCTCCTGTCAAACGGCGGGGTAGGGATTCCTCCGACCGAGACAGAAAGGAAGAGCTGAACAGTTTAAATATATCCCGGCACCGCCCAGCCTCCAATAGGAGAGAGGAATACGTAAACCTACGGAGATGAAAAACGGACAAGAGATAACCCTCGTCCTAAAAAGTAAACACGGCGGCCATCTTTAAAAGAGGGATTTTTAGGAGAGTTTCAAAAGGATATCCCTCGGAAAGACTATTCTCAGGGGTGAAAACGGGGTCATAAAAACTACAATACATAGCAAAGATTCGGAGAAGCTCGCACGAGCCAACTGCAGCGTCCTACTCGGTCAGAAGAACGTCTCCTACATGCCTAAAAACTACAAAGGAAAAAATACAAAAAAAAGGGCCAAACAAGCAATGACAAAGTCAATAAATACAGGGGGAAAAAACATGGAACAAAGACACACCCACAACTCCACCCATATAAAGGCCACAAATCCCTACCATGATCCTTTGCAAATTCAACTGACCTGCCAGCACAGAACACCATCAGACAGCAACCACAGACACACTCACAACTCATCTATCACACAAGCCATACACCATTAGCACCTCCCAAATAGCACCCTCACATACACCCAGCAAAACCTACACTCACCCACCCTCACTTGCACACTCACACACACATCAATCCCCACCACCACCTATCACCATGCCCCCAAAGAAGAATCCAAAGTTCCTAGACAGTGAATTGGAAGTCCTGGTAGATGAAATCCTCAGGGTAGAGCCACAGTTGTTTGATACATTGGTCCAACAGACCCCCATGTTGCAGAAAACCAAGATGTGGGAGAGGATCGTCGACAGGGTGAACGCACAATCACCATGTTTGCGCACAAAGGAAGACATCCAGAACAGGTGGTATGATGTGCGCAGGAGGGTCAAGGACCTACTCAAGAAGGATTACGCCTTGAGTCATCGCACCGGCAGTGGCCCTCCTGCCAAACCAGTATACCTCAGGCCCTGGGAGGAGAAGGTGCGGGCCATCCTACCACCAGAGAGCGTACATGGACTGTCAAACATCCCAGAGCCTGGTGAGTACACAACCAATATACCCAATATTGTGTGACAATACACACACATCACTGTCAAGGTGATAGTGAAACCATGCACCATTAGGAAAGCCACAGTAACCAAAAGATAATCATCCCAAGATGTGTATGTTAGTTAGACAAACACAATACCTGCCATCTCATAGTGATATGTAACTGTGTCATGACATGTACAAACCTAACAACAAATAGAGCAAGGCAGTGGCACAAATCTAACCAACAAACACTGTCAGACATTTTGCCACCACTAGAACACCACCTCACAGGGAAGCTCACTGAAAGGAAGGAATTGTGTGTATGCTGGTGAAGTGAGTGTAGCCAATAGCATGATGGGAGTTGTAGTCACAGATATTGGTCACCCTCACAATTGGCCCATCAACACCACTCTGAACCATGCTCACATCACAGGGAGTGGAAAAGAACTGACAAGATGGCTGACACTGGGTACTGCTGTGGGGCGCACAAGGCCCTGCTGGGAACTGTGCACCAACCAACAGCAGGACACCACTGACTGACATCCTGAAAGCCAACTTGCACTCCCTGCAATGGAAGCACGTTCCATGGTGGGATATCTGGCTGGGTGGGAAGGAGGACTGACAGCTCTGACCATAGTTACCAGCAGCTTTTCTCACACACCCCCTTAACACAAACTCCACACAACTCACCTGGGAGAATGCATTGCCTCACACTCTAATTAAATATCCCACAAAGAACCAACACACTGGGTTATGCTGTGTGAAGCACAGGGACACTTTTGTGACTTGTAGCCAAACAAACGCCAGGACAACACTGTCAGCCATCCTGTCAGCACAGGCACACTACCCCACAGGGAAGCAGAGTCAAAAGGAAGGAAGTATGGGCAAGCTGGCAAGGGGGGTGTAGGCAATAGCATGATGGGAGTGGTAGTCACAGCTCAACATCCCCCACCCACATGGCCCAGCAAGCTCACACTGAAGCATGCACACCTCACAGGGAGTGAAAAGCCACTTCAAAGATGTCTGACACTGGGCTCAGCTGTGGGGAGCACAAGGCCCTGCTGTGAACTGTGCACCAACAAACAACAGGACCACACTGTCAGCCATCTTGCCATTGCTGTCACACTCGCACACAGTGAAGTCGACTCAAAAGGAAGGAAGTATGGGCATGCTGGGAAGGGGAGTGTAGGCAATAGCATGATGGGAGTGGTAGTCACAGCTCAACATCCCCCACCCACATGGCCCAGCAAGCTCACACTGAAGCATGCACACCTCACAGGAAGTGAAAAGCCACTTCAAAGATGTCTGACACTGGCCTCAGCTGTGGGGAGCACAAGGCCCTGCTGTGAACTGTGCACCAACAAACAACAGGACCACACTGTCAGCCATCTTGCCATTGCTGTCACACTCACACACAGTGAAGTCGACTCAAAAGGAAGGAAGTATGGGCATGCTGGGAAGGGGGTGTAGGCAATAGCATGATGGGAGTGGTAGTCACAGCTCAACATCCCCCACCCACATGGCCCAGCAAGCTCACACTGAAGCATGCACACCTCACAGGGAGTGAAAAGCCACTTCAAAGATGTCTGACACTGCCTCAGCTGTGGGGAGCACAAGGCCCTGCTGTGAACTGTGCACCAACAAACAACAGGACCACACTGTCAGCCATCTTGCCATTGCGTCACACTCACACACAGTGAAGTCGACTCAAAAGGAAGGAAGTATGGGCATGCTGGGAAGGGGGGTGTAGGCAATAGCATGATGGGAGTGGTAGTCACAGCTCAATATCCCCCACCCACATGGCCCGGCAAACTCACACTGAAGCATGCACACCTCACAGGGAGTGAAAAGCCACTTCTAAGATGTCTGACAATGGTGCTCTGTGGTGGGGAGTACCAGGCCCTGCTGGGAACTGTGCACCAACCAACAGCAGGACACCACTGCCTAACATCCTCTAAGCCAACTTGCACTCCCTCAATGGAAGCACGATTCCATGGTGGGATATCTGGCTGGGTGGGAAGGAGGACTGACAGCTCTGACCATAGTTACCAGCAGCTTTTCTCACACACCCCCTTAACACAAACTCCACACAACTCACCTGGGAGAATGCATTGCCTCACACTCTAATTAAATATCCCACAAAGAACCACCACACTGGGTTATGCTGTGTGGAGTACAGGGACACTTTTGTGACTTGTAGCCAAACAAATGCAAGGACAACACTGTCAGCCATCCTGTCAGCACAGGCACACTACCCCACAGGGAAGCAGAGTTAAAAGGAAGGAAGTATGGGCATGCTGGGAAGGGGGTGTAGGCAATAGCATGATGGGAGTGGTAGTCACAGCTCAACATCCCCCACCCACATGGCCCAGCAAGCTCACACTGAAGCATGCACACCTCACAGGGAGTGAAAAGCCACTTCTAAGATGTCTGACAATGGTGCTCTGTTGTGGGGAGTACCAGGCCCTGCTGGGAACTGGGCACCAACCAACAGCAGGACACCACTGACTGACATCCTGAGAGTTAACCTGCACCCACTGCAAGGGTGGCATGCTTCATGGTGGGATAACTGGGCTGGGAGGAGAAGGAGGTCCGGATGTCAACCAAATACCACCAATGCTGGTCATGCACACACCTGAACATTCACATTGAAATGCTTCAGGTTGGAAGGACAATGTGCTACACCAATATCAACCTCTGACTGTGACAACTTAGGACAATGCAATGTACAGGCCCTCATCCAGAGGTACAGTCACAACTGTCAGGTGTTTGAACCATTGATGCCTGTAGAAACATAACATACATTGTGTGTCTCTTCCAAAAACAGGTGATGATGGGGACACAGCAGCAGATGAAGAGGAGTCCCTGTCCCAGGCTCCGGTGGCCCCTGAGCTCTCTGGTGTGGAACAGCCTCTGCCCTCCTCGGATGGCGAAGACCTACCTGGCACCTCCGGTGTGAGTCATCATGCAGCATCAGCAGGACCACCATCTGTACCCCCTGCACCCACTCCTCCAACATCTGCCAACACACAGACCACCCCCGCCGACACGGACAGACCAAGGACACTGAATGGCAACAGCACAGGGACCCCAGCCCACCGTGAAGCAACGGACAACAACCCCAGTACCAACCCCCAAGGGGGCCTAGGCTCACCTGTGCGTGCCACCCCAGGTCCCGCACGTGTGGCCAGGGGTGGTGGGAGGGGTGGTAGGCAGAGGTCGCTGTTTGCAGAGGGGTCTGGACTGCATGATGACCCACAACTGGTACGCATTGCTGATGCGTACCAGAATAGCACCGGAGAGGTCAGCCAGGTAGTGGGGATCCTCAAGGACATTCAACAGCAGCAGGCTGCCCATCATGGTCGCTTGGACTCACACATGTTCTGTGTGGAGACACACATGTCTGGCATGGAGTCCAAGTGGGACACATTGGAAGAACTGACAGCGGTGCAGAGGGACATATTGACATGCCTCCGCCAGATTAGCACCAACATGTCCACACCTCCCTGTGTGCCCACAACATCTGGTGCCGCAACAACTGCAACTGCCACAGGGAGGGAGGATGACTCTGGTGGAGAGTCCTCTGCACCGCAGCGGCCTGCACGTGAGGGTCCCCCCGAAAGAAGAGGGGTCGTCCGAGGAAGGAAAACTGAGAGGCCGATGGCCATGTACATCCCCCAGGAACCCAACACCTGTTCTGGAAATTCTCCTTTGTGTGCAAACTGTTCACCCTGTCGAATGCAACCCAACTCTCCCACATGCTATGGGTAGTTTAAGTTGGACTAATGTATCAGATGACTGTGGACTTTACTCAGGACATTTCTGCTACCAACACTTCCAACTCATCTGGGAACTTTGGATTCCAATCCCAATGTACAGCACCCACCATCCTGTGCACTATCCTCACACATGTATGTAAATAAACTCACTAATACACCATACTTGCCTCTGTTGTGATTCCAACGTTGTTTTTGTCATGGAGATGATGATCTGCTAAATGACACTGTGCATGCTAACTGCTACAGCAAGTTCAACACCGTCATGTGAGTCATGGCGACGTGACACATATGAGGGAGACACACCACTAGGGCTACACAACACATACACACCAGGGCCATCTGACTCATCGCCTACACTGATGTTGCCAGGAAATACAGTGGAATGCACAGACACCACAACTATTCAGAGTATGTGTTAACTAGCCCACCGGTGCAGTAAGCAAATGTCAGTCAGATGTGTGACCACAGACAACGCACATCCCAAAGTGAAGCACAGGTTTATTACACATTTGCAACATGTTGTTTCCACTACAGATGCAAGGTAATCCCACGTGGCAGTGGCCACACAGTCACCAAGTGTAGAAGAAATAAAGTCCAGGGGTGTGTGGCACATCACCTGTAGGGAAACGACTGCTTCCACCCTGGAAGTTGAATCATGGTGTCGGGGGATCCGAGTTGACCAAACAACTCTGAAAGTACCCTGTGAAGGACAGACATGACACACAGTCAAAAGCACTGAAGAACAGGACAGAACTGCAATACTCATGCCCAATACATGTCACAAGATACATACACAAAACCAAGTTAGCATGTCAACACTGTTGGGGAGTACAGACTACCTGTAAGGACACATCGCTGCATGCATCCAGTCAAGTAGCACATGGCCACACTCAAACAGAAACAGAGCACCACCAACACATATCATGCAAACTCAAATCATTGACATACCAACTATGTATACTCACATTCAGCTGAAGAAGTTGGTGATGAGCTGTGTGCGGACATCACCCTCATCATCATCATCATCACTGGCATCATGGCCCAGGCCAGGATCCTCCACAGGTGGCGGATGTTGGTCATCGTCATCCAGGATGAGAGTCAACTCCTTCCGCACTGCCAGGTTGTGTAGCATGCAGCAGACGATGACAATCTTGCACACCTTTGCAGGGGCATATGGGAGGGCCCCTCCTGTCTTGTCCAGGCAGCGAAAGCGGCTCTTCAGGAGACCAAATGTCCACTCGATCACTCTCCTGGTCCGACCATGTGCCTCAATGTAGCGCATCTGGGCTGGTGTCACAGGGTTCCTGAGGGGTGTCAGCAACCACGGCATGTTGGGGTATCCGGAGTCACCTACATACAATTGCACATTAGCTGAGTTGGAAAAGAGGGTGGAATACAACATTGCAGAACACACACAATGGTACAAAGTCAGCACACACCGACAAGCCAGGCACGCTGGTTCTGCATCTGTGTCATCATCCTCGGGATGCGACTACTCCTCATCACGTAGGCATTGTGTGCAGAACCGGGGAAACGTGCACACACATGTGAGATGCTCATATCTGCAAGACATACCACCAGGGCATTGATAGAATGGTAATGTTTCCTGTTCCTGTATGCCTGCTCATGTGCCTGTGGTGGTACCAAAGCCACATGTGTCCCATCAATGGAGCCGATGACATGTGGCATCCTCCCCAGGGTATAGAAGTCACTCTTGACGTCAGTGGGTTGTTGACGTTTAGGGAAATAGATGTACTGGTTCAAGTATCTCAACATCGCCTCCAAAACATCGCGTAGCACATGGCTGAACATGGTCTGTGACATCCCACCAGCAGACAGTGTGTTGAAAGGTACCGGTGGCAAAGAAGTGTAGGGCTGCCATCACCTTCACCTTGGGGGTCAGCGCTGCAGGGTATGGCCGGCCAGGTTGCAAATGTGGGGCCAACCGCACCGCCAATTCCTCAATCAGCGGCCTGTTGAAGCGGTACCGTCGGATGCAGTCACGTTCAACCATGGTTGCAAGGTCAGGGAATGGTCTATGGACAGCTGGTGCCCTGCAGTGCATAGGTGAACAAAGAAAGATTGTCAGTCACCCCACATATGTGGCATTGACCATACTCAATATCACATGATACATCATTACGAGACACAAGTACTTGATGTGTGTGCCGTTCTGTATGGACATATATGGCACCTACATGGCCAACATCTAACATCTCAGTTCAACATGTGTTGACAACAAGTTCCAGGTTGTGCTATGGGAAATCATTAGGCTGTGTCACAGTACCCATGTACTGCTGTCACGTTCCAAACACACACCACAGTGACAAGTGAGGACAGATGTGCCCCAGGCATCACAGCTCTTTGACAGGTAGATTCCCAGGGACCCTGGATTACCACATGGACACTGGCATGGCATGGCTTATCATGTACACGTCAGCAAAACAACCATGACTCCCACAGGTAGTGGCCCTGTTGCCTCTGCAGGACAGACATGGACGTCTGTGACACACACGCACACAACATCAAAGTCGATGCACAAACAACGTGGATGTGGAGACTGTCTCCCATTGTGCACATGGAATCCGAGACATCTGAAACACAACATGCACACAGACTGTGGAGGGCCATCACAATTGTGGCAATGGGTCACCCTGTGACGTACATACCATCCCACATGGGACTCAGGGTGTATGTGACATAACATTCACATACACAACCTGGAAATTGGACCATGCCACATGCTCTGAACTGAACAGTTGCACATCACAGTGGTCATGTGCACAACACACAAAGGATTCTGTCCCCATGAACATGTGCACAGCCTGGGAGTGGCTGCCCCCAAGTGCCACCCAACAAACCACATGTTGACCCCCATACACACACAGGTAATGCAGCCTTACATGCCTTAGGATACAGTGTGGACAGGCTGTGGTGTTGTAGGTGTGCCCCTGAGTCCCTGGCAAGTAATTGTGGCTGGCATACGTTCACCAGTGACAACCATGGTGACATATGCGAGTGACTTGTCCAGGGACGCGTCGTACAGCAATGGACCGATCCGTGTGCACACATTGGCTATTGCATATGATGTGGACGGATGCGTGTTGTGCTCCGAAATACGCGTTGTACAGCAATGGACCGATCGGTGCGCACGCATTGGCCATTGCATATGATGTGGACGGATGCGTGTTGTGCTCCGAAATACGTGTTGTACAGCAATGGACCGATCGGTGCGCACGCATTGGCCATTGCATATGATGTGGACGGATGTGTGTTGTGCTCCGAAATACGCGTTGTACAGCAATGGACCGATCGGTGCGCACGCATTGGCCATTGCATATGATGTGGACGGATGCGTGTTGTGTTTTGAAATACGCGTTGTACAGCAATGGACCGATCGGTGCGCACGCATTGGCCATTGCATATGATGTGGACGGATGCGTGTTGTGTTTCGAAATACGTGTTGTACAGCAATGGACCGATCGGTGCGCACGCATTGGCCATTGCATATGATGTGGACAGATGCGTGTTGTGTTTCGAAATACGCATTGTACAGCAATGGACCGATCGGTGCGCACGCATTGGCCATTGCATATGATGTGGACGGATGCGTGTTGTGTTTCGAAATACGCGTTGTACAGCAATGGACCGATCGGTGCGCACACATTGGCCATTGCATATGATGTGGACGGATGCGTGTTGTGTGACGTAATACGCGTCGTACAGCAATGGTCCGATCGGTGCGCACGCATTGGCTATGGACTGACATGGTAACGGACGCGTTTTCGAAGCTTTCACGAGTCGGATGCAGTGAATTCAGTTGGCCACCCACAACAATGTTGCAAATTCATGGGTGTCATGAAGTTGAACTTTTGAAGGATGCTGTGGGCGTGTATAAGTGGTGCAATTCCATGGATTGGCCAGATTCAGAAGATGCAAACGAGTTGGACCTATCACTTTGGACACATGGGACAGTATCTGCCTCTGCAGCACACATATAATGCTGGCTGTTCCCCTGAGAGCTCACTTGCCTGCACGACATGCTCCAGGACGACATCTGCCACCACCACTGCTGCTGTCTCTGCATCCTCTGGCTACTGCAATGGCACGTACTGTGGAGAGAGCCCCAGCCTTCAGCACTGAGGAGATCCAGGCCCTGCTGGACAGCCTCCTTCCACAGTACTATAAAAGTACAATGGTTCTGTCGGGTATAACCACAATATGTCTTATACGTACAATGTTTATTATAATTACAATTCAGTTACATGGACAAATTATTTCCTACACAGATTGAATGTGAATACATTAGGCAAGGAACACACAATAAAGGCGAAGTAATCGGGTTTTATGGGTAATACAATATTTAATATAAATTACATCATTTATATTAACCCACATTTAAAGAATTTATGTTGCATTCACAGCTGCCAAAATTGTGAAGATTAACGTGAGTGGTAATCAAGTGACATAGTGTGATGGGTGACACAATAAGTGCGTAATATGTACAAGGTGGTTAAAATATATACAAAATGGAAAAGGCCAGAATAAATACAATGGCCCTGCTACTCTGTACAATTTCAGTGTTTTACGAGCAGGGACTCGAACTGGACCAGAAGGTAGCGTCGATGTTTCAACCCTATATGTGCGATTTTAAATCATCACAGCGGGTCTTCATCAGGACTGAAGTGGGGAAAGGAATGGCAGCCTAACAAGAACCAGGGTTATTCCTGGTAAGGTCAGAAATGATCAAGGGCCCATCTGGTGATCATCGAGATCTCCTGCCGCTTGATCGCATACAGATCGACTGTATGCGATCAAGCGGCAGGAGTCTCTACTGCCCTTCTACCTGAAATCTCAGATTTGCATTCCATATCAAACACCAAAGACGCTCTTTATAATCGCCGTCCTTCGTAGTCGTGTAGGACTCACTACAAGATTTTTCTCGATGATCACCAGATGGGCCCTTGATCATTTCTGACCTTACCAGGAATAACCCTGGTTCTTGTTAGGCTGCCATTCCTTTCCCCACTTCAGTCCTGATGAAGACCCGCTGTGATGATTTAAAATCGCACATATAGGGTTGAAACGTCGACGCTACCTTCTGGTCCAGTTCGAGTCCCTGCTCGTAAAACACTGAAATTGTACAGAGTAGCAGGGCCATTGTATTTATTCTGGCCTTTTCCATTTTGTATATATTTTAACCACCTTGTACATATTACGCACTTATTGTGTCACCCATCACACTATGTCACTTGATCACCACTCACGTTAATCTTCACAATTTTGGCAGCTGTGAATGCAACATAAATTCTTTAAATGTGGGTTAATATAAATGATGTAATTTATATTAAATATTGTATTACCCATAAAACCCGATTACTTCGCCTTTATTGTGTGTTCCTTGCCTAATGTATTCACATTCAATCTGTGTAGGAAATAATTTGTCCATGTAACTGAATTGTAATTATAAGAAACATTGTACGTATAAGAAATATTGTGGTTATACCCGACAGAACCATTGTACTTTTATAATCCTTTACCCAGGTTCTGAGGGACACAGGGTCACCCCATTGTTTATTGAGTCCTTCCACAGTACAGCAAGCTGTATGGGAAACCAGGGGAGCAGGTGAGTGTGCTGTCCACTGCCTTACTAATTGTGCATGTTGTCTGACTAGCAAGACTTACAGTGTGTACACCAGTGGCTAGCATGCTCACTGAGTAGTTGTCATCCCCCAAAGTGTGTAGTTACATGCACTGAACAGGTATAGTGCAGTAACAGTGCATTCCAACAAGGTTTTACTTCCCAGGCAATGATACCATTTAGTAACTGCTGGACAACTGTTCATAGCCATAGTTGCACTACCTGTGTACATCATATGCCCCTGTGATTGATACATGTATATCCAACTGTGTGATGCACGGATATGTTGCATGTGTAGTAATGGCCTTTTCACTTTGTCATCCTCACAGGTTGATGCCCACCAGAAGCAGGAGATCTGGCTGACCATCGTCCGGGCAGTACAATCTGGGGGGGTCTACAGGCGCAGGATCCGCAACTGCCAGAATAGGTGGCAGGACCTTCGTGGCTGGACCCGGAGGATCACAAGGGTCCAGCTGAAGCTGTCGCCTCCTCGCAGGAGGGCGGACACCGGACCCTGACCCCTCACATGCTCCGGATTCTGGCGGTGGTCTTCCCTGACCTGGATGGGCAGCTGAAGGCCAGACAGCAGCAAGGAGGGGGTAAGTGCTAGCCTTTTCTGTGTACTATGACTAACATGCTCTATGCAATCCTTTAGCCTGGTTCCACGTCCACAGTACAACTGTCTTGTCGTCCTGGACTCATGTCCCTCACTTGTGTCATGCCCCCTCCTCATCTGATACACAGGTGTGGCCCTTACAGTCTGTGACTTAGGTCACGTGGGTACTGTGTACTTGCAGTTACCTGTGGTTCAAGTTGGGGACAGCATCAGTTACAGGAACTTTGTTGTGGGCTGCATGGGTGGTACAATTGCTCACACAATGCCTGTGATCTGACATGTACTCTGGGTATGGCTTTACAATGTGTTCCAATTGCTGCTCTGACTCACCACATGTCTGGGGTATGTGCCACACACCCATGCTGCAGCAGAGACCAAGGTGAGAGCCTCAGAAGAATGTACATCATGTGTGTGACACATGCATAGCCACCTGCCTAGTGTTCAGGGTAATACCATGTTGCACATGGACCAGGACTGTAATGCCTACTCTGTACATCGAAGGCACTCTGTTCTCCCACTCCCGTGTGTCAGCATCCATATTGGGCATTGTGAAGAGTGCACTCAGGTGTCTGCCTCTGTGTCACCGTGGTGTGGCCTTGCTTTTGGACTCCTGGAGTGTTTAACAATTTGGGGTGGCCAGCCATCTGAGTTGGGACTATAGGATCTGCACATTGGTTAATGCATAGGTCTCTGATCCCTTGACTGTGCACAATGGTGTATGAAACATTGAGGTGCAGGCAGCTTTGGATTCATTCTCATCAGATGGTGAAGTGCTCATGTGTATGGATTTGTGTTTGCAGTCACTCAAATGTCTCATTTGATTGACGTGGGATCATCTTAGTCCTCATGATGTGGGTGGCCAGGGGTGCACATGTGCACCTGTCAGCTACAGGGCTTGCATTCCCAAAACTTCCATGATTGTGACACAGTGTAGACTGGTGTTGTGTGTATGCACTGCCCCTGTGACAGGAGACAGTTATGACTGACTTGCCAGACAGGCCTGTGCCATGACATTCAACTCGCAAAGGGTGATCCAGCAGTAGTGTGATATGTCCTGCATGCACACCATTGTCGCATTGTCTATCAGGACATGAGGACATCATTGTGTCTGGTGATGGAAGCAAAACCCGCATATCGACAGAGACTCTGCCCGTCACTTTTCCTGACACATGTACTGAGTCAGTGGCAGGAGATGGCATGTGTTTGGAGTGACACATTTCCATATGTTCTCTTGGATGTCCAACAACTGTGTATGTGGTGCATGTGTGCACATATGATTAGTCGCATACAACAGGCACCAGACAGATGGGTGCATGGACAGGTAGGATATGTGTGGCATGAATGACTGTCAGGCAGACAATGGGCTTCTTCAAATCAGTGTCAGCACTTATTGCAATGTCTAGCAAATGATGGCAGGGCTTGCTCTGTGATGTGCTGTACTTACTGTGGTGTGTGTGGTCAGTACAGGTGACTAATGTTGCTCTGTTTATCCTGATTGTTTGCAGATACATCCACGGCCACAGGAGGAGACAGCTCCATGGACCAAGAGGAGTGGCAGAGCCAGACTGGGTCCACTGCAGGGGAGACCGAGGGACCCAGTGGCACGGAGGGTGAGGGGAGCCACACTGAGGAGACCTCAGCTACGACCACCTCGGCTGAGGAACACAGCACTTCCAGTGAGGACTCCCTTGTGGAGGCGGGTGTCAGCAGACCACAGACAAAATCAAGCAAGTCTGTCCCCGCCACCACCACCATCTCCACCCTCCCATCTGCTCCCATCCCACATGTCCGTGGAGGCTCCCGTGTAGGGGAGCGTGTCTCCTTCATGCCAGGCACCGCACCCCCTGCCTCTGTCTCCCCTGCTGCCCTGAGTGTGGAGTCTGTGGACTTGCTGAAACAGATCCATGTAGGGCAGACATCAGTGCTGAGTGTCCTCCATGCACACACGGGTCTGTTGACACAACTGGTGTCATTCATGGAGGGCATGTCATCTGGCATGTCTGCCCTACATCGGACCAATCAGTCCATGGCATCCTCACTGACGGCAGCAGTGTCCCTCCTGCAACAGTCCCTCACCCCTCCTACCTCTGCCCCATCCACAATCCCCAGCACCCTACCTGTCCCAAGCACATACACACCGGCACAGGCACCCACCAGCACAGACACAAGCAGCACACAGACACACACGCCAAAATCCAGACGCACACGCACGCACAGTCAGGGTACTGATACCTCACTCACAGGGGATGGGGCCCAGGCACACACACACGCATCCACGAGCACTGCGCAGTCCTCAGATACCTCTCCCTCCAAAACCCCTTCCCTTGCCTCACCTGCAACCCCCCCCTCCCAGAAGCTCTTCCTCTGTGAGCTTGGCCTCTTCCCCACAGATCCATCTGACCCAACGCACAGGCGGAAGAGGCGACCACCACACACAGAGGGGAGTGCCCCTCACACCCGGACACCCTCCCCCAGGCACAGGCAGACTGAGGACCCCATTAGGAAGTCCCCCGGACCAGGAAGGGCAAGACCCCACCACCACCACCACGCAGCTCCACCACACAGTCTCTCTCCTCCATCCCCCAGGCCACCACTCCACCGGTTCCCCCGCCACACCCTGCCCCAGGTTCCCCCACACACCCATACCGCATCCCCAAACTGCTTAGGCCCTCCCCCCCTACCACTTGCTCTTCCACCCCCAACCCAGATGCGCGGCCTGTTTGTGCCACTGGTGTGGAGACCGGGTCCCCCCTCTGTCCTGCCCACCTCATCTGCCCCCCTTCCACTCCCTTGGAGTTATGCACTGCAGTGGAGTCCACAACCACCCCGTCTGACTTGGGCACTGCAGTGGGGACCCAGTCCACTCCATCTGACCGGCCCACTGCAGTGGTGCCAGCACCCACACCATCTGACTTGTGCCCTACAGTGGTGCCGGCCCCCACTGAGTCAGACACCTCCACTGCAGTTGCCGGTGACACTCCTGCTCCCACCACCCCTTCACTGCCTCCTTCTGGCATCCCCTGATCCTGTCCCTGTGGTGCCTGGCCTGCCCCTTGTATGCCCCTCCGAGGGGTTGTCCCCTGTCCGTACCAGTGCAGGCAAGCAATGGGTGACAAGTTGTCACATGTCACTCTGTTCGGACTGTGTATGTGGACTGGCCATTGGCCTTAGTTTCTTTTGGACTTCAAATTTTTCTTTCACATTTGCTGAATAAAGCCTCTTTTTGTTTACTAGTGGTTTTTCTTTTGATGTACATGATGTAGATGAGTATCATCATGCATTTGCTGTTGTAATAGTGTTCAGATCAGGAAAATGAAGTGTTGCTGTGATGGACTCCATGTGGTCCATGGGATATGTGTCCTAATCTAGTCTGGATCCATAGCATCCTTTGCTGCAGTCTGAGGGTGTAATGTTCAGCATTTGACACAGGGATGTACGTTTTGCATTTGTAAATTAACATCTGTGGCTTACACTGATGCACATCTGGTGGGCTTACCACTGTTCAATGTTTCTATTTCCCTGACTGTGTGCCCATCTCCACTGGACATGCAGTTTAGCACATCAATGTTGAAGAACTCATCTGTGTATACAGTGCAACTTGCTTGACACGTGTTTTGGGTATATGCAGATGACTGAAGTGACACTCCCGTACCCAGGCTGATGTGAGCAGAGCCTTCAGGGTGTTGTAATTGTTGACTCACTGACCGAGTGTTCTGCTGACATGTTTGAGTCATGCACAGACAAGGTTTGGCACAGCGGACCTTCCACAGGAGTGGAGTGCCCTCATGGCAGTGTGTAATCCCGTGACATTGCCTGGGCCCGTGTTGTGTGTTGTGTAAGCATGTCTGTGTGTGTTCCCTTCCCTTTTCCTACACCGGCTGTGTCCCAACGGATGTTCCTGTTTGTGATGCTTGCTGAGTTGTCCTGTGTTCATCCAGCATCTTGTACCTGGTCTCTCCGTGATGTGGGTGCATGGCAAACTAATGTTCATCAGGTTGTCATCCCTAGTTGTCTTTGTTGTCAGGGCTGGGGATGTGGGCAAACGCAGATGAGACACAGTCAGGATTCCCCTTGGCACTTGTTGGTTACACAAGTCATGTAATTTACAGTTTGTGGTAGCTTTCAGTGATTGTGACACGTTGTGTGTGTGACTGCTGCCACTCCTCAGGGTCAGAGCTGCAATGTTGGAAGTTGTCTACGTGTGTTCTTTGTGGGTGACCTTGGCTTCTTCATTGGTGTGTGACTGTGGCCGGGATCCCATTGATTGGGGTGGATTTCACGTCATGCCCATGTACGGCGTACTGTGCAGTGTGTCAGACATTCACACGTCTTGTTGACTGGCCAGGTGTGATGGGTTTCTGCACCTTAGTTCCCACAACCACCCCTGAGATTGTCATGGGTGCATGTGCAATGTCACCTGTCCATGTGAGCTTCACTGCTGCACATTGGTGGAGATCAAGGTGTGTGGTGTTGAGTGTGTGCAAATGTGAGTTGTTGCACGGCTAGACCCCTACCTCCATATTGGCCTTGGCTGACAGGCCGTGCTGATTGATTTGTGCTTGTGTAGGTGTGATGGTAGTTTGTTGCTCAGGACACATGGCTGTGGTTCACAGTGTGAACGACATCTACCTTTGTCATCACAGTGGGATTATCATGCAGGGTAGTGTCACCACAATGTGGGGTCCCTGGGGGTAGTGCTGTGGTGGGTCTGTCTCTTGCTGTGTTAGTTGCTGTTCCTACAAGCTTGTGTGACATGTGTAATTTGGGCTCCCTCTCATCTATTAATGCCTGATTGCCCACATAGGGGAATCCGATCCATGAGTTACTTTTGTATGGCACTGTATACACATCTGTGTAATTGGAATTCAGGCCTCCTCATGTGTTGTGTGGTTGCCTGGGGACACTGGCACACCCCCCATCACCTGTTGTGTTTGATATGCAGTGTGAGGCTGCCTGTTTGTGTTTGTGCATCTGCACCACTGCATTGGCATATCTTTGGTGTGCCATTGCCTGTATGTTGTTTGGAGGATTTCTCATGCTGTCCCTGGGACTCCTAGGTCATATGTCCCATTGCTGCCATGGTATGGTATTTGTTCACCTCACATCTACAGTCTCCACAGGATATCTACATTTGTGTGTCCATTAGTGCAGATATGTGGGTCTGCATTATGATGGTCACTTCTGGCATTGTGCAATTGATAAATGGAGACGATGTCAGTCCCCATGGGGGATGGTTGTCTGCACATGGCCAAAGGTATGTTTTATTTGCACTGCACTGTTTGCCTCACCCAATCTATGTTGCTATGGGACACAACCACTACTTTGCCACTGATGTGTTTGTTGTTCTGTGACCAGGAATAATCCATGCTGTTTGGCAGTTGCAGCTTTTTCCATGACAACACTTACCTTTTGGTCACTGTGATGATGGGGGTTTGGACCCCATTGCCACAATGTTCAAAATGTGCTTCAGCTATGGACCCCACACTTACCTTTTGGTCACTGTGATGATGGGGTTTAGACCCCATTCCCACAGTGGTCATGGTCTGCTTGCATTGTGAAGGCCACACACATTTTTGTGTGACACATGTGATAGGGGGTTACATTGTATGTTCAATGTCATGTTCAGTGTTGTAGGCATTTGACACAGACTACACACTCTTGTCATTTTGTTGGGGGGATGTCTTTTGCTGACATTCCTTATGTTGGAGTATGCTGGTTGTGTCATGCATTACCCGTCCAATGAGTGGGGATGGTAGTAGTGACAGGCATCCAGCCCCCCATGAGTAGGGGTGGTGGTTGTGGTAGGCATCCAGGCCCCCATGAGTAGGGGTGGTGGTAGTGACAGGCATTCAGCCCCCCTGAGTAGGGGTGGTGGTAGTGACAGGCATCCAGGCCCCCATGAGTAGGGGTGGTAGTAGTGGTAGGCATCAATTCCCCTATGAGTGGGGATGGTAGTAGTGACAGCCATCCAGCCCCCCATGAGTAGGGGTGGTGGTAGTGACAGGCATCCTGCCCCCCATGAGTAGGGGTGGTGGTAGTGGTAGGCATCCATCCCCCTATGAGTGGGGATGGTAGTAGTGACAGGCATCCAGCCCCCATGAGTAGGGGTGGTGGTAGTGACAGGCATCCAGCCCCCTGAGTAGGGGTGGTGGTAGTGACAGGCATCCAGGCCCCCATGAGTAGGGGTGGTGGTAGTGGTAGGCATCAATTCCCCTATGAGTGGGGATGGTAGTAGTGACAGGCATCCAGCCCCCATGAGTAGGGGTGGTGGTTGTGGTAGGCATCCAGGCCCCCATGAGTAGGGGTGGTGGTAGTGGTAGGCATCCAGCCCCCCATGAGTAGGGGTGGTGGTAGTGGTAGGCATCCAGGCCCCCATGAGTAGGGGTGGTGGTAGTGGTAGGCATACAGCCCCCATGAGTGGGGGTGGTGGTAGTGGTAGCCAGCAGGCCCCTATGGGTGTGTATGGCATTGGTGATAGACATCCCGCCTCTATGGTTCGGCTGTTGCTAGTGTACGTCATTTCTGCATCCCTATGTGTGTGTGACATGTCGGGTACGTGTCGTTTGTTTGTGTAGTGGGTGTTTGACTTACCGTCTGCGCCGTACGCGTCCGTACCGGTTCCGGTAATAGATGTACAGTATTGGTAGGACCTGCGCGATGGGATTCATGGTTGGGTCGTCTCGTTCGGGTTTCTCATGGCTTCGACTCGTACTCGTAGCTGGCTTGTTCGTCTCATAGCCGTGGATCGTCTTGTGGCGCGAATCGGAGCTTATGTGCGGCTCTCCCGGATGCTCTGACGTGCCGGACGTAGCGTACAGTTCGGCGCGTACGGAGTGCGCATCGTACTTGTCCGGCTGGAAGGTGCTGTGTATTTACTTCCGTGCGACTCGATTCGGCGTTTCCGGATCCAGCTCGGTCGGGGAACTGGAGCTGGAATGGGTACGTACGGCTCGCTCGGAATTTTAGCAGTAATGCGCATCGTACTTGCTCGCTCGGACGACTGTTCGAATCGTATTCGGTGCGCTTCCGGCCGAGATCGGAATTGACCCCAGAATGTTAAAACCAACTTCACTAAAAGATGTATTTTATCATTCTGAGTTCAGGCATACTAAACTCAAATTTCTACCATGTTCCCTGGGTCAGTTAGGATTCTAAAATGTTATAATCAAACTGCCCATTCTGGCCTATGGGGGCAGGTAGCCTTGCAATAGTGAAAAACGAAATAGGCTGTAATTCACTATCAGGTCATGCCACACACATCAGGGCATGACCTACCTTTTACATACAATGCACCCTGCCCTAGGGCCTACGTTAGGGGTGTCTGATATACAGAAAAGGGAAGGTTTAGGGACTGGCAAGTGGGGGCACTTGCCAAGTCGACATGGCAGTCACAGACTGCACACAGGCTCGGCAATGAGAGGCCTGAGCTACATTTACAAGCTGCTTCTGTGGGTGGCACAACCAGTGCTGCAAGCCCACCAGCAGCATTTGATTTACAGGCCCTGGGCACACATGGTGCACTATACTAGGGTCTGGCAAGTAAATCAAATAATCCAATCATGGGGTCACTAATCCATACATCAATTTACAATAGGCAGAGCATATGCACTTTAGCACTGATCAGCAGTGGTAAAGTGCCCAGAGTCATAAAACCAACAAAAACAGGTCAGAGAAAATACAGGAGGAAGGCAAAAAGTTCAGGGATGACCCTGCAAAAAGGGCCAAGTCCAACATGGACAAATAATTTTTAATGAACCAATGTATTGAGCAGCGATTTAAGACTCATATTTGATCCCTTTCATGCTGTCAATATCCAGCCTCCCTGGCTCAGTGCTGAGGTTTTTATGTCAAATTGAGGCTATTCTACATAAGATATCCTGGTCTAATTTGCAACTTTTGCTGCATTTTGAAAATTCTAGGGTTACCCAGGTTTTGTAGTTGGCCTGGTAGAAACTGAGAAGATATCCAAAATGTGGCAAAATATATATTTTTATTAATGGGGGAAAAGTGCTGTGTATGAAAGTATGGGGCCGATTAGGATGTCGGTTGGAGTTGCCTCCGACCGCGATCTCTGCGGTTTTGAAACTTACCGACCTCGGGTTGGCGGCCTGAAACTGCAATTACAATGCGACTGCACATGGTGCGGTCGCAAACCCCCATTTCCCTATGGGAGCTTGTGCGGTTGTCGAAAACCAGCTGCAGCACAAGCTCCCATAGAGAAATGGGAGTTACTGTAAATCCCTGCACCGTGTGGCAGGCACCTCAGGTGCAGGGATTTACAGTAACTCCCAACCATAGGCCGCAGAGAGAAGGAGGCCCTGCTAGGAGCCCCTAAAGTCGCTTTAAGACAGGCTTTCCATGTCGGAAAGCCCGACATGGAAAGCCTGTCAGAAACCGAAATCATAATCCCGATGGCAGAAACACTGTCCATTAGGGATTATGATCGGTTTCCGATTGGCGGACGGGCTCCTTGATCCCATCGGAAGCCAGTCGGATTGACTGGCCAGTTTAAACTCTCACCGCCTTCTTTGTTATAAGGCAGTCGGTGTTCAAACCAAAGATGTCAGTCGGTAAGCCTCCGACGAGCTGTCGGAGGCTTACCCACCCACATTCTAATCAGCCCCTAAGTGTTCTTTTCTAAAAAATTGTGTTAAATGAAGTATTGCTGTGTTAACAGTGCCCTGTGCCCATTTTTCAAAAACAGCTAAAGTAGACAAAAATCATTTTTGTCACGATCATTTTCCTAATTTCGTAATTTATGGTCAATGTTTCCCAGTTTTCCTATTTCTACCTACTTGTAGTTTGTGTGGCAACAAGCCCTGAACCCCAAAGGTGTGCCAATAAAATGTTGTATTAGTAAAAATATACAAAACCGAATTTAAGAAATTGCAATTTGTGTAGATTCTCATGGTTTTTCCAAAGAAAATAGTTGCTGAATAAAAAAATATTGAAAGTAAGGAAGTAAAAATAAAAAGCGTTGAGAATGTTTACAACTGTGACTTTTTTGCACTTACAAATGATCTACAAAAGTAAAATACTATCACATCTGGCAGGCTCTAATAGTTGCAGAGATATTTAGAGTTTAAGACTGATTACGAGTTTGTCAATCCCACCACGGAACTGCCACAGCAGCGGTCTGAAGAAGACCGCTGCGTCAGTGGTCTCCCCCAACCCTATTAAGATATTCCGACTGGCCCCGCAGCGGTCTTTCTGACAACGGTGTATATTTTATCAGATATGTTGATGCAGGTGTGTATATTTTGACTGCAGTGTACACATATGCATGACACATGTGAAAAAATACCTACTATGAATACTTTCCCATTGGTAGAATCTGGACCATGTGTGCTCGGTCCAGTCAATGGGTAAATAGTGCAAAACGGACTTACTTGGTTTTGGCACCAAAAGGGTTGTTTTCTTTGTGGTCAAGATGCTGCTGTGAAGGGACACCTGAAGAAAGGAATCCACTTGGGAGACTGAATGGAAGAAAAGGAAATGAGTGAGTATGCACCCCAATTCCTTCAATTCCGTTGACTCGAAGCAGGTGGTCCCACCGTCATGGTCGGCTCATTAGAAAGCCAACTCTGAATTCGGATGGCGGTGAAACTTCTCTGTACCGCCCTATGACAGCTTACTTTCCCTGACCGACGCTGCAGCGGTCGGCAAATGGCTGTCAGTGTCGGCAGTGCTTCAGTGGTCTTTCGAACAGCAATCAGACAACATCCTAATACAGTGGGCCTTGTCATTAGCAGTGAATACTACAAGTGGTGGGACCCCCGAACTCGGAATCAGGCCCTTTGTCTGTGGTCCAAAAATATGTGATACCCAGAAGCATCAACCGAGCTGCATCATAGAATGATTTTGCATTGTGTTTCGGGAATGCATCAATTGGAAAGGAAATATCTAATGAATAAAAAATGGGTATCAAGGAAAGCTTTGCATTTTTGAAATGTGCCTAAAATTCTGAGTTCAGGAATAGGGTTTATTTTTACATCTCTAATTCTGGTAGTATCTATAATATCTGGTGATTTTGAGGGTGGTTTAAAAAACATGTTATATTTAGGAGTGGGCATTACTTGCGAAATTCTGTGTAGTGTAATTGCCTGGAATTACCTAAAGATTCTGCAAGATTACACAGAATTACAGAAGGAAATTCAACATTTAACGCTATTTTTTTTGCCTAAAAATACATTCTTGTGTTCAAAAGGGGCGCAAGGATGCATTTTATGGTAAGCAACAAAACATGAATAGCAGCTTGCACTTGCTAAATGTGCACTTGGGGTAGGATTTTCCCCCAATTTACTCCTGGCATTTGGCATTAGTTTTTTAGTGCAAAATGCACCCTCGCATCCAAAATGGATGCAAGGATGAATTTTGCACTATGAAAATAACGCTAAATACAACAGGACATAAATAGTAGTGCGAGCAGTCACGCGTGAGCTTAATCGCATTATTATCAGTGATTCCACATCAAAGACTAACACAGAATTATCAAATTTACTCCAATAAGTCCAGCGTAATTAAAATTACTCCCAGGCCTAGTTTTACTGTGCACACAAATTTGCATTTTGTAGCCAGACATTAAGGGCCAGCAGTACAACTGTTTTTGCGGATGCAAACGGGAAATCAGCCCGTTTTCGACCACCACAAAGGGTGGTGGTATTTACCGACACTATTTTTCGGTGACTCACAAAATAGTGCTTGCAAGTCGCAATTAGGAAGGGGCGTGCCAAGGGCTTCCCTTCCTAATAGCGAGTCAGAATGGCATGTACCATTGATTTGCAACTGCATCTGTGGTTGCAAAACACTCGCAGTTTACCTCCTACTTCAAGTAGGTGGTAAGCCACTCGCAAACGAGTGAATGGATGCAAAAATACTTTTTAAGAGCAGGCAGCTCTCCCGTGGACCACTGCCTACTCTTAAAAAATGCAACAGAAACGTTTCATTTTACTTTTTTAAATGCATCCCTTTTTCTTTTAAGGAAAATGGGCTGCATTTAAAAAAAAAAAAAAATGCTGTATTGAAAAAGCAGTCACAGACATTGTGGTCTGCTGACCCCAGCAGGCCACCATCCCTGAGAGTGCTGGCCATTCCTAATGGGTCGCAAATTGCGACCTGGCTCATGAATATTAATGAGGCAGGTCATTTGCAACCCCATTAGGAATCGCAAACAGTGTCTGAGACACTGTTGTACATTTCATTCTGCGAGTCGCAAATTGCGAGTCCCAAAACGTCGCAATTTGCGATTCGCAAAATGGAATGGTCGTACTTCTGGCCCTTTGAGCTGTTCAGTAGATAGTAAAACATGTTCTTTTTTTCTGCAGCTCCAGACATCTCTTGATACAAACAGTTCCCCAAATGTGTGTGGGCCTATAATGTGTTTTGGCCTATTGCCCAACATTAAAGAGGCTCCAAAATGTAACATGGAAACACCAAAATTCCTACTTTGAACTGCAATCAGAATGGTGTATTTGGTCCTGAGATCCTCCAGCACCAAGGGAAAACCTACCAATCCCAGACATTTCTGAAAATAGACACTGGAGGGGTAGGGTGAAAAGTGTTGTAGCTTGCGTGGATCTCACTAAAATGTCTTACACAGAATTCACTGCAAACATAAAAGTCTGGGCAAATCCAAATTCACATTTTTGTTAGAAACCTCTGGGGCCTGAGAAACGTCATACCAGTCAGCGTTCTCACACTTTTGCCAATACAAATTGATCCCTACTCGTGACTGTGTCAGGAGCTATTAGCTGGGACAGCAAAAACCCCAAAATTCAATGTGGACATGTGAAGATTTTCTCTTTGAATTTCAATGCATCTGGAGGTGAGGGTGGGTTGGGACTAGGGCCAGCCGGTACCCCTGGAAACGTATAAACCCCAGACATTTCTGAGACCTAGACAACTGGGGGAGTCCAGGGTGGTGTGGCCTGAGTGGATTACATTATGGTTTCTAACCCTGAATGCCCTGCAAATGTCAAACTCTGTCTGAAACCACAAATGTGCCTCACATTTGTGTGATAGAGGTGTCTGGAATCTGCAGGGATTGACAACAGTCCTTCCAACCACCATTCCCACACTTCTGATTAAAATGGTACTCCACATGTGTTGAGTGGGGCTATTGCCTGTGATTGGAAATGCAATGTGGAAAATATCCAGATTGTTCAAGAGCCCTCTAGTTAACATACACCTTAGTGTGCTGATAGCCCAAAGCAAACTGTGTGACTCTCCTTTGGACCCTATCGCAGGTTCTCTGCATAAGAATGACCTTTTGTTAGATATTAGCTGGGCCAAAGCTATCATATAGGTATACACGGATAGGTAACACACACACACACTTGGAGAGGGATCTTTCCAGAGAGGGACAGCACCTGTGATGTAGATCTTCCATCTATAGACTAAGGTATGGGGTCTGCTGCTAATGCCCATAGATCTTCTAATATACAATCATTTTGCTTCTTTAGAAGGGGAAGGAGGTTAGGCTACACTGTCGTATATGATGACAGCTCATTTAACAATTTACGGACTACCTGCTATGCTAACCGTATTTGTGTTAGCAATTTTTCTACTTGTTGTGGCACATATACTGCATACTAGAGCACGGTAGTTCAAATAAACATTTTAAACTTTTCTCATGTCTCTGTCAGATCTTATTGTGGATAAGAACAAGAGTGCGAGCGAAAGGGTGTGTCCTGCAACCGCGATTCCTGAGAGGGTCGGGAGTGTTGTGTTTTGGGGTCTCTAATCACTTGGTCCTCTGTGAGTGAGTAGAAGGGAAAGTGAGACACTATAGCTCATCGATTCCTGGGCTGATGGGTTCTCAGGTGACAGGATAACTCAGTCCCTGCCTACTAAGGGTCCATGACCCCAAGCATAGTTCTGAGACTTCGCAGAATCCCTGCAACAATTCCCTGCTCTGTTTCTAAAATAATTTCAGCCTCTATTTTAGTTGGCACTATATCTGAGGAGCTAAACCCAAAAACAATCCATGGTGCCTTGTGGAAGGATTCTTGGTGGGGGATAGTGTTTTTCTGTGATCCCTAAGCAGGTATCCTTTTAGGAAAGACACAACTTGAAAGGGCAGAATCTCCTCTTGTCAGCAAAGTCTATCTTAGGAAAAAGTGTGCTGGGGCGTAGGTCCCTAGATGCAGACTGACAATAAATTTGTGGCTGTTATTCATAGGGATGAACCCTGATTAGGCCTCCTGAGTATAGAAGAGGTTTGAAAATAATTTCACCCTTAAGGGCAGTCAGCACCTTTGCCAGGGCCTCCCAAACAAAGAAATGCCTGGTGCCTAGTGAAG
This sequence comes from Calotriton arnoldi, assembly GCA_963921515.1. Taxonomy (NCBI): domain Eukaryota; kingdom Metazoa; phylum Chordata; class Amphibia; order Caudata; family Salamandridae; genus Calotriton; species Calotriton arnoldi. The sequence goes on from CAWUFW010004652.1 coordinate 672,278, forward strand.
GGCTCCTGCTAGAGGATTGTGGCCTGGTTACAATATGTGAGAATAAATCTTTTGGGGAGGGGAACATTGGAAAGGTGCTCCTCCCCAAAAGATTGTACCTAGGCATGTGATCTATAATTAAGACAAAGCACTATTCTATCACTGTCCTTTCATTTTTTATATTAAAATGAAATATGGTATTTCATAAGTGGAGTGTTGTAAATCACATCAAACCAATGGTGTAGTGTGCATTCTTATTGTTAACTCCAAAGGAGATATATATGTTTATAGCTGATATTTAATGATAATCTGGCAACACACCTTTCTGACATTGTAAGTGCTCCTGTTTAAAAATGAATTCTACACATTTCCTGGCAGCTGCTCTGCATGTATGTGGAACTGGCCCCACACCAGAATCAAATCTAGGGGTTCACACAACCAGCATTTACAATGTGTGAGCATTGTATCCAAGGGAAGAGCATGGCATGACTGATCCCCCTACACTGGTCCCCTATTTTGGCTACCCCCACTGTTCAACCGATAGGAAAAACAGTTCGTGGTTGGCCTAAACTTAGCCTCGAAGAATGGACTTCCGTTTTGGAATGTACCAAACCCTCTACTAATACCGATCCGGTATTAGCTAATGACCATTTTAATAACTGGATCGAAGGGACTTTAGACCAGGTTCTCCCCAAGAAGAATATCCAGATAAACATAGGGCCCAACAAAGCAGCATGGTACACGCCTAATCTTCGTGAGTTAAACCAACTGTGCAAGAGAGCTGAGAGAATCTGGAGGAAAGATTTTTCCCTCCTCAAGAAAAAACAATACAGGGTTACCATTAGAACTTATAAAAGTGAAATCAAAAAGGCGCAAGCTCTCTACTTCAGCGAAAAAGTCACTGCCGCAGTTAATTCCCCTCGGGAGACCTTTCGCATTGTAAAAAACTCCTGAATGCACCTACCCCCCTGGACACCCATGAAGCTACAGACTATCGATGCAATGAATTTGCGGATTATTTCCACAATAAAATCTTAACTATTTGCTGCTTGTTCCCCAACTCCCCGCCCACCCCTCCCTCCGAGGAAATCAAGGTATGGAGCAGAGAACATTCTCTTGAATTATTCCCGTCATTGGATACAGAAGCTTTCCAAACCATTCTTGCACTGGTCAAGAGTGGATCACCCAGAGACCCGGCCCCCCTTAATATCTTGAAATCTGTAGCTGCTTCAGTAGGCCCTACTATTATGGAAACGATCAATGCTTCGCTTTCCTCTGGGGTGGTTCCTCCCCTATGGAAAAAAGCTTTGCTAAAAGCCCTGCTGAAAAAACCCAGCTTAGACCCCGACTGCCTCGGCAACTACCGACCTATCTCGCTCCTTCCAGGGGTGAGTAAAATCGCAGAAAAGCATGTCAATATGGTGCTCTCAAGATACCTTGAAAGGGAGAACCTTCTTCACACGTCCCAAACCGGGTTCCGTCCGGGACTTGGGACGGAAACTGCCTTATTAGCAGTCGTCGAGGATTCCAGAAGGATCCTCGACGCAAGAGGTTCTCTGGCCGTGCTACTTTTAGACCTTAGCGCGGCCTTTGACACGGTTAACCACTGCATCCTAGTCCAGCGACTTCGGGACTTGGGTATTACTGGAGTTGCCCTTGACTGGCTGCGATCCTTCCTGGAGGACAGATATTTCCAAGTAGCTGAGGGTGAGGCCATCTCAACTCCACGGCCTCTCCATTGTGGGGTTCCTCAGGGGTCGTCCTTGAGCCCCACTCTTTTTAATATTTACATGGCTCCTCTTGCTGACATTGTTCTCCCTTTTGGGGTGCAAATTGTCACCTATGCCGACGACACGCAATTGGTCGTCGCTTTGAACCATACCAACAAAGCATCTACCCGCCTTGGCCCATGCCTCGAAGAAGTGATGAGATGGATGAAACATTCCCATCTTAAACTGAATGGGGACAAGACTGAGCTCATTCTCCTTGGTAGTCCATCCCTCTCTGAAATAGTCTCCACCTGGCCTACATGTATGGGCTCTATGCCTGCCCCTAAACCAGAGATAAAGAGCCTTGGTGTCTGGCTTGACTCCGAGCTCGGCTTTAAAACTCAAGCCAGAAAGGTTGTTGCCTCTTGCTTTGGCATTCTAAGAATGCTGCGCAAAGTGCTTCCTCTGTTACCACCTCAGGTCAGAAAGCTTGTAGTCCAAGCACTTATTTTATCTCGCTTGGACTACGGAAATGCCTTGTACCTTGGTGCCCCTAGCTTGGTACTGGCCAAACTTCAAACCGTGCAGAACTGTGCTGCTAGGATTCTTATGGGAATTCGAAGCCGCCAAACAGCAAGGCCAGCCTTAAAAGCTCTCCACTGGCTCCCAGTCTTGGAAAGAGTCCAGTTCAAAGCCCTGTGTATTACTCACAGGTTGATAGGAGGAAAAGGTCCTGCTATTATTTCCTCCTTGGTCCAGCCCTACCTAGCTAATAGAGCCCTTCGCTCTAATGATCTTCATCTGGCCTATGTTCCCAGAATTAAGAGGGCTAGAAGCGGTGGCCGTCTTTTTTCTTACAACGCCGCTAAGCTGTGGAATTCACTCCATCTACAACTACGAAAGGAACCTAACCATATGGCTTTCCGCAAGATGATTAAAACTTGGCTTTTCCCCAAATGATCCCGCCTCAGCTTAAATTTTAAATCGGTTTTGCCCATAGCGCTGGGATGCCCTCGGGTAACCCCGCGCTTTATAAATATTGTTTTCATTTCATTTAATTTAATCACTCACTCCTCTATTAGACTTTCTTAAGCATAAATCACACTCAGGATGACAGCCTGCACTACTTTTAGTAGTCCTGAGCTGGGCTGCCACACTTTGGAAAGAAATTGATGCATGTGGTCAACGTCTGCCAATGCTCCCATTCACAAAATAACAATAATTTTATTTCATACACCAGCACATTACTGCAGCCCATGCCACGCCTGGGTTAATCAGGTTTGTACTGCAGAGGAAAGGGAAAAGCTGCGCTTGAACAACGAACAACGTGAATAGAAAACAAAGACATGTTATTCCCCATTCTGCCTACAGGCCTGTGCTGTACTTTTGAACAGTAATGACAGCATTGAGATATGTCCTCAGTGCAGTCGGGCTCTTTGGCTCTAACCCGCCCACCTTCTAACAGAGCAAGCTGCAGCTTAGAATTGTATCTTTCTAATTTGCAGATTCGATGTTCTTAACGTCATGGAGACTTGGAAACATCTAGATTAATATAAATACAGAAAGACAGAAATAATGAAGTATCAATACTCCCCTAAACTAAGATTTTTAAGTGAGATTGAGGGGTTCCAGCTATGTGATGGATACCAAGTTTGGATGATTTGTTAAGTCGTAAATGGTACTACTTTATTTGTGAGTTAGGATTAAAAAAAACGCAAATACACATTAAAATCACAATGGACAAAAAGTTCTGTTAAAATGACAATCTAAAAACATAAAAAATCTTAAGTAAGCTTCAATAAAGTGCATTAACTAAATTATACTATTTACAATTCTATTTCAGCGCTGTAGCCCTTAAAACCTTTGCAGAATGCAGAAATATTGATACTGAGAACCCAACGTGTTCTCAATTACATGTTTATCCTCAGTAGTAAACAGAGTGGTTTCATTATTGTTGTCCACTATGTTTTATAAGTAGGGCAGAAGAAAAGAAAGTTTGTTCAGTTTCTTCTGTTAATCTGCTCATTGGACATCGCTTGCACTCCAATCCAGAGTTCGGCCATGTGCTCGTAAAGGTCGCTACTGGAAGTGTTCCCATCCTGAACTTAATTTAGAGGTTTCTGGGATCAATTGCCTACATTGATGTCAACAACTCCCTCCTAATCAGAAGAAATCGAAAAACCTAATCAATAGTGCAAAATGTTTGGCCCCCGGCCTGAAGCTGACTCAGAATGTTATTTCCGGTCTTTCAGGCGGTACGTTGTTGATCAGGCTTATCAGTCGGTAGTTGCTAGATTCTGTACGATTCCCCTTCTTACGTATTGGGACTATCTCTGACCATGGACGTCAATTCACCAAAATGCCAGGGGTAGCAGAAGTGACGGATCACTGACATAATATCAACAGACATAATATCGACCTACCATAATATCGGGACAAAAATATTGATTACGCTAATATTGACATACTATACTTATTTAAAAAAATACACAAATATCGACAACAAAATATCGTTAAACATTTACATAGATATCAGTATTATCGAACCAAAAAATATTGTGATAACTAATATCGAACATATTAAGAAAGCATACAAAGTGACAATAATATCGAGAACAAAAATATAGACAACAATATTATCTTTAAAAAAAGATATATTGACATGTTAAAATTATTTATAACACCATAAAAACCCCCAAAATATAAAAATGTTAATTAACACACAGAGCATACAAAATAAATCAATTAACACATATTTTAATGACTTTTAAAAATAATGTCACGAAAATGATTAAATACACCAAATTATTTACTACTTCAAACATTATATCTAAATTAAAAAAATATTATTTAACATTTAAAAGAATATAAATTACATATAATATACTATACAACTTTTAAATAAATAAAAACGGTAACTAAAGCTTAATTAGCGTTTTCCATTTATGGAAAACAACTGCCAAATTAATTAAAACAATAAGTAACAACCATGAAATACACATACAATTGAAATAACCCAATAAAATTAAAACAACAATTAATGAAACACTATATAAACACACGAAAATTAAACATTATTTTACACAGCAACCAAAAAAGCAAGAATAAGGAGAAACTCTGCCGGATTGCTGCCACAACATTGAACTGCATTATAGAAAACTCTGATTCCAGCTCCATAAAGTAAGTAAAATAGCATTTTAAAACTACTGCTACTGAAAACGTTCTCAAAGCACTTTTTATATGAACAAAATAATTAATGTATATTTTTTAAATTATATCTCCTCTACAGATAATTTTGAAGACACTCAAAGAACTACAGAACAGTGTGAAATATCAACTTGCAAATAAAGTAAGTATTAAACTCAAATAAACTAACACAATTTTCAAAAATGCCAAACAGAAGTGCAAGCTAAGCACAACTCCCCTCCCCCCACTAAAAACACAGTTAAACAAACTTTCTAAAATCACTCTTTTTTCTGCAGGAATTTTTTACAAAAAATACTAAAGACAAACAGCAAAGAAAACCCATCAGCATTGAAAAAATTCTTCAAATTCAACATTGTAAGTATTAAATTGACAATGTACATGTTTTAGATGATAAAACAGCACAGGAATATTTTAAATAATTTTTATATACATTTCTCTTAGCATTTGAAACATCACCATGACTGAAGGAGCCCAATTCATTACTTCCCAAAAAGGCAAATTTTTGTTATGCTATATGGGGTATGTGTACACCCAAGAAAAGCAAACAGGCAACAAAGTGAACTGGAAATGTAGTAAATATTATTCTAACAAATGTTATGGGAGGGCTGCAACAAAGGAAACAACTGTACTATATGTTAGAGAGCATAACCACCCCCCTAACGTAGCTGAAGCTGAAGCTCGAAATGCTTTAGAAAATATAAAAGAAGCTAGCACTAGATCTGAAAAGGCTACAACAGGAATACTTAAGGACATGCTCCCCAGAGTCCCACAACATGCAACTGGCCAAATGCCCTCAATATCGTCACTAAAAAGAACAATAGCTAGAACTAAAAAAGCTACTGCTACCACCACACCTGTCTTCAAAACGTTTGCTGAAGTAGAAATACCACCTGAACTCACAGTTACTCAGAATGAAGAACAATTTCTTCTTTATGACAATAAAGCAGCTGACAAAAGAATAATAATATTTGGAACTCCCACAAATTTACTGAAACTACAGAACTGTGAGACATGGATGATGGATGGGACTTTTAACATATGTCCCAAACCATTTTACCAGTTATATACAATACATGGACTTTATCAAAATACAAACATCCCCTTTATATATGCTCTATTACCAAACAAGCAAACCAACACCTATGTTGAACTTTTAACCAAAGTAAAACAAGAAACCAATAATTACTTTCCCCAAAAAATGATCATTGACTTTGAACAGTCAATGATACAAGCCATACTAAAAAACTACCCTCACACAGCAATTCAAGGTTGCCATTATCACTTTAACCAATGCATTTGGAGACACCTCCAAAAATCTACACTATGGGGGTCATTACGATGGCGGACGGACTTCAGTCCGTCCGCCATCGTGTCGGGGAGTGGGACCGCCCTCCTTGCAAGCGGCGGTCCCGCACACCAAATTAGGATGCGACCGCCACCATGGCAGTCGCATCTTGCAATTTAACATTGCGGCGGGTGCTGCTGACTGCAGCACCCGCCGCGATGTCAAAAATGCAGGTTGTGCATTTCACTGCACTACGTGGCAGGCACCACACGGTGCCTGCCACTTAGTGCTGTGAAATGTAGGGGGGTACCCGGTACCCCCCCAATGCACCCACACCTCTCCCCAACACAAGGGGGGCACGCAACGGGCCCCCAAAACCAATGCCCACCAGCCTTTCCATGGCGGTTTCGCCGACATGGAAAGGCTGGCTGTAGAAAGCATCGTAATTTGGCGGACGGTGTCTGCTAGGCACCGCCACCATTTTACGTATGCAGACCGCTCTGCCAGGCAATCGTGACGATTGCCAGTGGCGGATACGTGGCGGGCGGTCCCGATCTGGATCCGCCCACCATCCTAATCTGGCGGGCGGTGAATTGTCGTTTGATTGCGGAGGGATTGCCACCGCACGGCTGGCGGTGGCGGTCCTTCCGCCATCATTATGACCCCCTAAGTGTAGAATATGCAACAAATAGCACCTTTGCATATCAAATTAAAAAACTAATAGCACTAGCATACGTCCCAATTACTGATGTAGCCGAACACTACAATTTATTAATTTAAAGTGTCTACTACCAAAAAAATGAGCAAAAACTATCTCCCCTACTTGACTATTTTGAGGATACCTGGGTGGGAAGGCTACACAGATCTGGACACAGTAGACAGGCTAAATACCACATTCCATGGTGGAATGTATATAACAGTACCCTAAACAAAGAAGCTAAAACTAATAATGCTGTAGAAGGCTGGCATGACGCCTTCCAAGCCACAACAGGCAGAACCCCACCAACTCTACATAAACTATTCCAATCTATCCAAAAAGAACAAAGGGGCTCATTACGATGGCGGTCGGAAAAGCACACCGATTGCTGTGCTAGCGGGAAATTGCTGCCCGCAGGTACCGCGGCATAACTGCCGGCCAGATTTGAATGCACCGCCAGAAACTCCCTACCGCGGCGGTCGGATTCCAGGATTCAGCGGCGGAAAAGCTGAAAATCGGTCTGTGGCGGTCGGATTTGCTGCGGAAAGGCCAAAGACCGCCGTTTCCCCAGCGGCCAGGAACACATGGAGCTATCCGCAGTATTGCCACCGCCATCCTCGATTGGCCGGATTCACCACAGCGGTGTGGTGGGCTGTTTGTGGCATCGTAATACAACCAGAGGTCGTAACCACATTCCGCACGGCAGTCCCTCCCTTTTGGCTCCGCCCGGCACCGCTGCGGAGGGGGATTTCTGGCGGTTCCCAGAACACCGCAGCGAACGGGAAATGGGCTATCTTTGCCCATCGTATTACGGCGGACGCAAGGACCGCCGATGGAGTGCGGAAAAGGGCATTTTCCGTCAGCACCGCGGATGTGCTACCGCCCGCCATCGTAATCAGCCCCTAAGCTAACAACAACTAAGAATGGAACAATCTCAAACACAACTAGGCCCAAAACCAAGCAAACTAAACAAATGTTTGAGTACTTACAATACAAAGTAAGACTCTACCCAACAACTAAAGGGCTAGAATATCTTGAAACAATAACTAAAAGCCTACTTTAAATAAATATACCTCAAAACCCCAAAAACTCGTAATCTAAAAACAAACAGTAAAATAAATTTTAAAAAATTAACTCCAAAAATATAATTATTTTGTCAATTAGTTTAATTAATATGTAAAAAATAAATTGACATAATAATTATATTTTATATAATATAAATAACAATAACAATTACAGTATCAACATATCCCTCCCGGTATAAATAATTTAAAATTACTTACTGTTTTCGTAGCTGAAGAAATGTAATGCAAACTGCCATAAATAAATCCACATTTATGAAAATCCCAATAACTGAAGAAAAATCCCCCGAAAAAATGGAAAAATCCAACTGTAGAAAAAGTAATCTACCGGCAATAGTTCCACAGACAATAAACCATAAAAATCCCGAAAAACGTATTAAAAAAAAGAAACGCTCCTGGAAAACTCAAAAAATTAAGGAAGTGTAAAATAATTATTAGTTTACTAAAACTAATACACACTTCCTTAAAAAAAAAAAACGCATTCTTCTCCCAACGGCAACTTCCAATCGACAAAAACCTGTTAGGAAAAAAAACAATCCCTCCCGCACAAATATACATGTACATTATATCACAATACAAATAAATATAACACTAACACCATACTATAAACATAATTTCACATATCTATCAAACTCTAACACCGACCGATTAACAAACTAACCGCATTTCGCAAACGCATAAGTAAAACATACAACTCACCAAAAATTGAAAAACCTAACACTACATACACTATATACTACTAGACTACCTTCAAATTAAGCCAAAATTAAACTTTAAATAAAGAAAATTAAACTTACCTTACCCGATGCGACGCAGCTTCCAACCGCGAGCTTCTCCCCTCAGAAATGACCTAAAACAAAACCGATAGCTTACAAAATATAGGTTAGCAATAAAAATGGCTGCCTTAAATAAGAAAGTTTTATATTTTCTTTATTAAACTTATTGTACATTAGAAATGCATTACTATAAATGTTTGTAAAAATACTACAAAATAATACTCACGTATAAAAAATGATTTGACATATTTTTTCAAAGGTTAAATTATAATAATAAATATTATTAAACAATTGATATTTATTATTATAATTCAAAAAATATACATTCAATGGCCAATGTATATTACAAATCTGTACTATTTTTAAATAATGTGAAAAAATGTATAAATGTTATAAAAAATGTTTGTGTTTGCAAAATGACTTATGTACTAGTTAACATTATTTATATTTAAAATATAAGTATCGGAATTTTCTATCGAGGCTCCATCCCCTCCGGAGATTTCCCACCAGACAAACTTTAGTCTCTTGTTTCTCCTCATTGTCCCAAGCCTTAGTCACAAGATGTCTGGTCTTCTTGTTGGCCATCACATAAGCACACTCCTCTGGGACTGTGCCCCCTTGGGCCGTAAAGTTGTGTACTGTTCATGTTGGGGTTCTTTTTTCTCTTTCGCTCTCCTTTCTTGCTTTCATGGGGGTTTTTTCTTTTGGGGACTTTCCGTCTCAAGTGTAGCACCTGTTGCTCCTCCGCCCGTGCCCTTGCATACACCGGCCCGCTTCCTCTGCAGCGTTCCCTATGTCCCCCCTATTCAGCATTATGCCCTTAACCGTTGCCTATGCCTAGAGCCCTGAAAATTGTTAGCCTAAACGTCCGCGGCCTAAATCACCCCGCGAAGCGCACTGCGATTCTCTCACTCCTTGAGCAGTCTGAGGGCGATATTTGTATGCTCCAGGAGACCCATTTACTGGCTAAAGACACTCCACGTATGCGTTCCCGCCGCTTTCCCCGCCAGTTTTGGTCCTCTGGAGCGGCGAAAAAGAATGGGGTGGCCATTTTACTGGGGGCCAAATTTGAGGGCAAAGTCTTGTCTACCTTCTATGAGTCTAAGGGGAGGGTTTTGGCTCTTAGGATTCAATGGGGCTAGACAGTCTTCACCTTACTCAACATATACGCTCCCAATTCACAACAAGAGGCATTCCTTCGCAGACACTTGACGGAAGGGTTGGCGTCGCCGGACTCAGTGCTAGTGGTAGGTGGGGACTTCAACCTGGTGATGGATAACGACTGGGACAGATCAGGGCAGCGCTACACGCAGATAGGAGCCCTCTCTCCCGAGGGGAAACATTGGTTAGCGGAGAATGTCCTCCATGATATCTGGCGCCTGTGACACGCCAACACGCCAACACGCGCGACTACATGCACTACTCGGCAGCACACAAAACCTATGCGAGACTAGACATGCTACTGGTTTCCGATGCCCTCCTCCCCAGGGTTCAAGACACGTCAATAGCGGTACGCTCCCTTTCGGATCATGCTCATGTATCCCTCTCCCTACGGCCCGAGGGAATTGGTTACACACCTGCCCCTTGGCGGCTCCGAGTGGGTCTCCTACACTTTCCCGAGGTGGTCGACGAGGTGCGCTCCAAAATCAAGGAGTATTTATCTTTTAACGACGACGGCGAATCCTCCCTTGCCGTGGTTTGGGACGCACTTAAAGCGGTTCTGCGCGGGACATTCATGGCCATCTCCTCGGCTGAGACACGTAGACGGAAGGAGGCTCGCCTAGCTCTTGAGCAGGAAGTGACAGAACTAGAGGCGATACACAAACGCACCGGGGCACCTCGGGTGTGGCGCGAGATGGAGAAGAAACGAACTCTCCTTAAACGCCTCGACTTAGACATGGCCGACTACGCCCTACTCCGCCTACGACATAAATTCTACTTGGGAGGGGACAAGTGTGGGAAGGTGCTAGCACAGAAGTTACGCGCACAGGCGGTAGCGGGGGCCATCTCATTCCTCAAAAGCTCTATAGGAGAGGAGCTCCATTTAGATTCCCAGATCGTCGAAGAATTTCGCGGTTTTTATCACACCCTTTATAGCCCCGATCACCAGAATGTACCTGACGCCCGGGATTATCTGACGGTGAGCCAATTCACCCGCCTTCCGGAGGCAGAAGCGGATCCTCTCGAGAATCCTATTCGACTGGAGGAGGTTATTTCCGCCATTGCTAAATTGAAGTTAGACAAATCGCCCGGCCCTGACGAGTACACGGCTCTTTTTTACAAAACGTTCTGTCACAAACTGGCCCCCCTCCTCACTCATCTATTCAATTCCTTTCAGGATAGTGGGGCAATGACGGACTCGATGGGTGAGGCAGCGATCTCTGTGCTCCTTAAACCTAATAAGGACCCGAGCCAATGCGGCTCTTACCGCCCGATTTCGCTGCTCAACATAGACGCAAAATTGTTTACTGGCATACTGGCTGCGCGGTTGAATCCCCTTATGGCTGGCCTTATCGACCCAGACCAAGCAGGATTCATCCCCACGCGGCAAGGCAGCGATAACACCAAGCGCCTCCTGCACCTCATTGACAGTGTTCATCGCTCTCAGGTTGGCACAGTACTCTTATCAGTCGACGCGGAGAAGGCGTTCGACAGGGTGTGCTGGCCATTCCTGTTTGATGTCCTCCGTAGTTTTGGTTTCGGACCCCGCTTTATCACTTGGATACAGTGCATATATCAGTCCCCTCGGGCGTTCGTGCGGGTTAATGGGGTCTCCTCAGCTTCCTTTAAAATTGGGCGGGGCACCAGGCAGGGGTGCCCCCTCTCGCCCCTTTTATTCGCCCTCTACATGGAACCCCTTGCACAGAAAATCCGTGACCATCCCGATATTCAGGGCCTCAAGTTCGGGGGTGATTACCATAAGGTAAGCCTATATGCCGATGATATCATCCTTTCCCTCGCGCAGCCACTTACGTCACTTCCTGCACTAATGGACGAACTCGAGGCCTTCGGCCGAATTTCGGGCTTTAAAGTGAATCTCACCAAATCCCAGGTACTTAACCTGTCCCTACCACCAGCACAGCTAGAGGCACTCCAACGATCTCTCCCTTTACACTGGTCACATGATCCTGTCCCATATCTGGGCATCCTTCTGACCCCCTCGATTCCACGCACGCTGGAAGTGAACTACACGGCTCTAGTGGCACAGACGCGGAAAACCCTAGACGGATGGGCTAAACACACACTTTCGTGGTTCGGTCGCATTGCAGCGGTCAAAATGACGCTATTGCCGCGTATTTTGTACTTATTCCAGACCCTTCCATTAACTCCGTCGCCTGGTATGGTGAGGACACTTCAGCTTGCTTTAAATAATTTCATCTGGGGCAAGAAGAAGGCGCGCCTTTCCCTGGCGCAGCTCTCACGCTCCAGAGACGACGGAGGGGTAAGGTTACATCTCATTCATAGATATTTACAGGCTGCACTGTTGCGCTATGTATTGGAATGGAATCGCCCTCTGTCGGAGAAGCACTGGACCTTCATGGACCAATCGGTAGCTGGCGCGAATGTCTGGCGCGAAATTTGGCTTCCCCGTCGCCTCCTCGCTTGGGGCCTTTACTCCTCCCCGGTCACTGCAGCCACCATGAAAGTGTGGGATACAGTAGCAACTGCGAAAGGCCTCACAACTTTTCCCTCCCCAATGACGCCTCAGGTAGATAACCCAGATTTTCCTCCGGGTATGAAGTCCGCGGTCGCAGAGAGGTGGAGAGAAGCGGGCTTTAAGAGACTAGGACACCTTTTTGATCTTCAAGGCATCATTCCGTTTAGCCGTGTACGCTCCGACCTTGACCTCCCCCGCGCCGACGAATACTATTATTTACAACTACGACACTGGGCTACCTCTAGGGCATGCCTCTCACAGGCCTCGCGCAGGCTTACTCCTTTCGAACAATGGGTAGCAAAGAAAGAAGATGATAAACACCTCATAACTGAACTCTATGTGCTCCTTACTCCAGGTCAGAAAGGAGTTCGCACTCGTGGACAGCTTCGGTGGGAGTCAGAGTTGGGCAGGGCTCTCACAGATAAGGAATGGGATAACATACATTATAGAGCGCACCACACAGCATATAATACAGCTGGGACGGAATCGGCGTTTAAAGTCGCGACCTATTGGTATCTCACCCCTGCCCGGATTCATCAGTGGAACAAAAACCACACGGAGGAGTGCTGGCGGGGTTGTGGGATGACGGGCTCACTAGCGCACCTCCTCTGGCACTGCCCACGGCTAGAGCGATTCTGGGACTCGGTTCTCAATGATATTGATGCGGCTTTTGATACGGAGATACCTCGCTTCCCAGCGTACATCCTCTTAGGGCTCCCCAATCCCCTTACCTTTCCTCTGCGGTCGCTCCGCGGCAGGCAAATGGCATTGGCTCTCCTTGCGGCGTGTCAGGCGATCCTACTACACTGGGGCACTACCACGGTGCCAGAACACTCTACATGGTTACATAGGCTGTGGATGACATTGGCAATGGAACGGCTCTCCCTACTCCAAACACAGAAGGGCGAGAAATACACTGAACTCTGGGCCCCATTCATAGCTTTACTATCGAGGGATCTCCGCGAGGTCACCTGCCCCAAACTCCTGCAGGTCCTGCACTTGATACCCTCCCCATCAGCTGCGCACACCGCTGCCATAGCGTAACAGGGAGCGGATGGGTTACTGGAGCGCGATTCCTCTATAGCACCTGTCACTCGGATGTGGAGTCCCCCACTAATTTCTCCTTTCTTTAGGCTTCTTGGTATGGGAAGCGTGGGTGGGTGGGAGGGGGTTTCCTTTTTCTCTGTATGGTTGTTTCCACCTCTAGTTGACTCTTGCCACGGGCCACACGGATGTTGAAGTTACAGGCCACACATTGGCTGTTGCACTAACTCTATTAGACGTCTACCTCCGAGAGGTTGGCCCGACCACAGCACCTCCGATTCGCCCTTGATAGCACTGTTGGTAGCCGCCGGCCCACGTGGTTGTAGGCAGAAGACTGTGTATAACATCTGAGTCACCTTTCAAATGTTTAATAAAACAGATTTGTTCCATAAAATATAAGTAATATTACCTAAAATATAACATTATATGTTAAAAAATAGAAATAATTGTAAAAACCTTTACAATAAAAAATTGTTAAAACCTATATGTTATTAATAATTTACACTGTGGGGCCGATTCCGATCCTGGTCGGAAACCGTTCCATCTGACACGATCCCGGCGCGATCTCCGACCGATTCGTGCCCCTTGGCTCCGAGCGAGCGAGTACGATGCAATCGAGCGCTGACGGACTCGTGTCGCTCGAAGCCCCATTGAAGTCAATGGGAGACTGTTGTACGACGCGAACATAGACTCCCATTGTGAAAATAGCACGTCTTGGAGAAGTGTGTCCCCGATCGCGGGGACGCCTCGCTCACGCCCGCACCGTACATGCATGTGTAGGGGGGACCCTTGGGAGTCCCCCTGTGTCCGACTCGTAAGGCTACGGGCAAAGGGGGTCCGGCACGGACCCCCGAAGTCCACTTCCCAGAGCGTTTTTGTCCCGGAGACTCCGACTCGATCCGGCTGTCCGAATCGGGCATCTTACTGGCCCGGTCGGAAATCGACTCCATTGCGCCGTACGATTCGCCTGCGACCGAGTCGTACAGAGCGGTTCGGACCCGGAAACGATTCGGTCGGTGATTTTGCATACTTCGCATCGTACTTGCTCACTCGTACAGATGTACGAGTCGGTCGGAAAGCGTACGATTCGGTCGGGATTCGGCTCTACGAAACAGACTCGTATGACTACATTTTTTTTAAATGTACATGACTATCATATAGAGCACAAAAACATTTTATCCTGAGTTTACAAAAATATTATATATAAATGTATACATATCTACAAAATATATATGTCAAAAATAATAAATGTATTTTTTCCTGTGTTTAACAATATACATTAAATATAATTAATAACATAAAATGCTTTGTCTTTTTTTTCTTCAATGTTTGAATCTAAATAAAAACATAAATAAAATATGAACGTGTTTTTGTATTTATTTTACGTTGTTTTAAATCTTGTATATCTAATAAAATATTTATGTTACATCAATGTACTTTAAAAACTATGGGGCCCATTACGATGGCGGTCGGAAAACCTCCCCGACCGCCATGGTAGCGTGAAAAGACAGCCCGCATGGACCGCGACATCACCGCCGGTCGAATTACGATGACCCGCGGTCGAAATCCGACCGCGGCGGTCTGATCGCGGGCCTTAACATTGCGGCGGTTGCTGCTGCCCGCAGCACCGCCGCGATGCCGAAAGGAGCATGTCCTGCATTTCCCTGCACTGCGTGGCAGGCACTGCACAGTGCCTGCCACCTGGTACAGGGAAATGTAAGGGGGGACCATGGGTACCCCCCCAGTGCACCCACACCCCCCCAACACATTGGGGCCCACAACGGGCCCCGGAAGACAATCTCCGCATGCCTTTCCATGACGGTTTGACCGCTGAGGAAAGGCTGGATACCGCCGGCATCATAATCCTGCCCGCGGAGCCTGCTCTGCACCGCCACCATTATCCCGGTCCTGCTCCATCCACCAGGCTGGAGTGCGGATGGCAACCGGCGGAAAGCGGCGGTCGGAATTTCCCACTGCCGTGGTCACCACCGCCATCCTAATTTGACTGGCGGTTTTCTTGGTTGCGATCGCGGGCGGATGTCCATTTATAAATATATCACTATGCTTACTCCAAAATATATTTTTATTTTTTAACTATAGACTACATTAATTCAGAAAAGGTGCTGGACAGTAAACATATATAATTTACTATTCCCACTCCAATTTATATTAAGTCAGGGAAGGTGCTGGACACTAAACATATATAATGTACTATTCCTACTCCAAAGTATAATAACTCAGGGGTCAATTACGATGCCAGACGGAAGTGCATCCGTAGTGGTGGCGGTGGCGGAAAACCGTAGATTTTTCGCTCCTGATGCGGTGATTGCGACCGCCATATTACGATGGGCTAACATAGGCCATTTCCCAACCGCCGCGGTGTTTCAGGCTCCGCACGTTTTTTCCTTACGCAAGGGTGGCGGACAGAGCCAATAGAGCAAGAACTGTGTGCGGAATCACGTCCCGTCCACCAACCAGATTACGATGTATCAAACAGCCAATGCCACCGCGGCGGAAATCCCACTTCATCGTGGGTGGCGGAAGCACAACTACGGAGAGGAAAAGTCAAAGCAGAATACCCGCACATGACCAGAGCCGCCATGGATCCTGCTCTACAGGCCTTACCGCTGCTCTACCTGATGCATCACCAGCAGATAAGACGCCGCCGAGCTCTACAGCAGAGGTACGTCCAAAACATATCCACACATGCAACCCCGGTACAACAACAACTCACTGCAAGCGTGCAGGCAGGGCCTGCTCTACGATGTTTGGAGAAACACGTGAAATGTAATGTGTGAGGCTCCCTCAATTTACATTAGTGACACCTTCAGGGCCCCGAAGGCTGCCCTGTGCTGACTCTACCTAGCACGCTGCTCCCCTCTCCCCCACCTACAAGCACCACTCACACAGCTCCGATCGGGCTCAAGGTGGCAGATTTGCTGGGGGGCTGGGAGTGTATAAAATACAGACTACAAAGTGATGAAGATGCGTGCCCAGGATGGGTAGCAGTGTCGCTGCAAACAGCTACACACTTTTGCTATCACCCACTGCTACACAACCCAGGCAAACATCCATGCTGGGACAAGACAAGAGGACTGTGCTGGAAATACATCTGTATTGTACCTCAGCAACCATGACTGAAATCAAGTAGGTTCAAATAGCACATAGCACCTACTGAAACAAGGCTGATGGCCACAATGCTTCTGGATACAAATCATTTGCACACAGTACAGTGTCACAACATGGAGTGGTGGGGAGGGTTAAATATGTGCATGGCATGCAGTGGCACATGGATTGACTGAAGTGGTGTATACACGAGAATTGCACAAGTAAGGAGTGTACATAGCAAAAAGCCATAGTAGAGTATCTCCCATTGTGTAGGCCTCAATGGTATGACTGTAACTGCTAGGAATCAGACCAACACCTATTTGAGACGATAAAGTGGAAAGTGACAGCAATGCATGTTAAAACTCACATATCATGTTTGTATCCCAGAGACATGCAGCACAGTGAGAGCAAAGGTAAGCAAGAGCCAGGCCGGATCCCAAGACACACAACACAGACATTGCAGTGACACACTCTGCATACTCACAAATGATGTGGATAAGATGTAGGTGTAACCTAGGACTATCAGGTTACAATGACACACTGCACACTGCTACGGCAACAACCCCAACATGTCCACAAACACTCCACAAGGTGTTTGATCATGGAAACAAACAGGCACTCATCAACTGGATCATACATGTGTGAAAGGGCAATGCTCAAAGGCACATACACATCAACACCTCTGCTAATGACAGGACACTCACACTGTCTGATGACTCCAGAAAGCACATGTACACCCATCCATTTGACTATGAAGCCGTACCTATCCAAGATGACAACACACCTACACTGGTGTGTACACATCAAGATAGATCACACAGATATGTTGTACCCTGTCCACCCCTCAAGTTAACATGTAAATTGGAATAGATTCTCATGACGGAGATCAAACAAATCTGACATGTGTGAATAAGTAGAGCTCATCTCACATAATGAACAGGACCAGAGTGGACCATCACAGACAGGCAGCTCGCCCCCATCAATCCTCAGAGTCAAAAGTGGACATTAGTTGCCGTAACCTCTGGTAACACATGCAATATCATCTGAAGTACATGCCAATGGGAAAGTGTGAATTCAGAGCATGGAACCGATGAACATATACACATACATTGTACAGCATCATTAGTAAGGCCAGCGAAAATGGTCAGAACATAAATATATATATTTTTATTACATACACCCAGTATCAGCATGTAAAGTGCTAAACATTAAGGACAAAGGCCAGTCCATACTCAAGTCCGCACATGTGTGCTTTAAAATTCCGCACAGATGATTTAAACACAGTCCACAGCCATGGGTATATATCACCAGGATAGGGCCAGCAAATGGGCAGCTCAGGCACCGCTCAGGGAGGAATGGGGTGGGAAGGGGGACTCTGCTTCAAATTTGTGGAGAACCGGAACTGGGTGGGGGATGACTGTCTGGGGTAGTCGGAGGACTGGACCTGGGAGGGGGAGAACTGGTTGAGGTAGAGGGATCCCTGGATGTGGGAGCCTGAGGGCTGGCTGGACCTGGTGGAGTCGTCACACGGGGAGGTGGTGAAATGCACTGGTGATGCTCAGTGGCTGATGTTTCATGTGGAGGGCTGGGCCTCACTTGCTTGGGGATACCATAGCCCCCAAGTGTTTTGGGCCAAGGGATTGGTGAGGTGGCCACAACAGCTTCCTTCTTCCCGGAAAGTGGAGCAGGTGCTCGTGGATCCTTCTGGGCAAAACCTTCGGATCTGGTTGTACGCTTGGGGGGTGGGCTTCTACCCTGCCTCCCCTGTTTTGGAGCTACCACTACCTCACTGCTTCTCTGTCCATGCTTCCTAGGGGGTGGCTTGGTGGGAGTGGAAGTCCTGGGCACAACAGCCCTCTGAACTGCGGGGGTGCAGTTGTACCACGCAACAGGCCCACGGCAGCCAGGGCAACTTCTTGTTCTGATTCAGGATCAGCTGTAGATCTTGGAGGGCTCTTGGAGGGTGAGAAATGTGAGGTCTGCAATATGGATGCATGTTTTTGTGTTTCGGCTTCTCTGTGTCCTGTGATGTCTTTGTGGTGGGGCTGGCATGTGTGCTCCTGGTGTGCCTTGGGGATGATGTCTCGTGTCTTTGTCGTTTGGACTCCTCCTGTTGTCGTGTGCTGCGTGGGGATGACTTGGGGCCTGAGTGCTCTGGTGTGTGTGTTCTCTGGTCAGGTGGGGTCACAGGCAGGGTGGTTGCAGAAGGGACCGGAGCCGGACTGTGAGCCTGTGACTGCAGAATGGCTGCCGTCAGTGTGGAGGCCAAAGACTGGACAGTCCTGTGCAGGCCACCGACGTCAGAATGGATGCCCTCCATGAAAGCAACAAACTGTGACAACTTGTTGCCATGATCCTGGAGGGCATTCAGGAGCAAAGTCTGCCCCACAGACACCTGATGCAAGATGTCTATGGCCTCCACACTGAGGGCAGCAGGGGACACATGGGCTGGGGCAGCGGTGCCTGGGGGAAAAGATACCCTACCCTTCTTAGGGCAGTGGGCATGGATAACATTTGGCGGAGCCTCAGGGAGGGTGGACACAGGACGGGGTGTGGCAGACGATGAAACAGAGGTCGATCTTCCTTTGCCCGACAACACCGAGGAGTCACCGCTGGAGTGTGATGAAGTGGAGGTAGGCGTTTCTGGTGCGGACTCCTCCAGGGCACTCCTGTCCCCCTCTGATGCGCTGGTCCCCTCAGTGTTGCTGTACTCCATGCAGCAGTGATGCCAGTAGCTTCACCGACAGTTTCGTGCCTTTCTCCTTCTCTGACCTCAGTAGATTCTGTAGGAGACAGAGACACTGTTCAGTGAAGTGGCAGGACCACAAACATGTTAGGCAATACCAACTGAAAAGCTTGAACTCAAGGCACACATTTGACTCTCCATGTACTGTCTGCATAAGTCTAAATATTGCTATGATCTGCTGATGCATGCTAACATGCTTATAGGACAGTCCTGCTCCATGTTGCCTTCATACTGCCAAATTGCTAGGCATGTGTGGGCATTTCAACATCACATCCTATTGTCTGAAGGCACATCGACATGCCTTCAGCTAAGAGACCTACACATCTGAATGAACTGTGTGTGTCACACTAGAATTTTGAGGTGATAGAACCACACTCATAGTAAGTTAAAGGAAACTATTGTTAAGTGACATGACATCCTTACATCCACTAATGTAGGTACTGCAACACAACCACTGTTGAACATTGGTAATCAATCTGTAGATGTATCAAATACATGGAAATGCACAACATCAATCTCGAAAATCACCCTGACATGATGCTCACTGATGTTCACTTCCAGTTGATGCCACAGAGACTGACACTTATGCTGATGTTACCTGGCTACATGACAATGCAGACATTGTAGAGGCGCAGAATATCTGCACTCACCACTGAGTCAACTCAGAGGCTATTACACCACACTAGAGACAACTCACAGGTGACTGTCTTGCTCTGGGCTGGGATTTGTGCAGTCTTTCATGCGCAACATCACACTTTGTACAATACTCACCCCCAACTTGCTGCTGCTGGGCCCTCAGACACCCGTCCAGCTCTGGTTGTGTCACTGCCAGGATGCGGGTCAATAGTGGGGTCATGCTCCGGTGCGCCAAATGACCAGTCAGAGGAACCAGGCCCAGCATCATTTTGGCGACGTTTTTGCTAAGGCGGAGGATGTCATCCCACCTCTTGTGGCAGTGGTTGTGTCAACGGTTAGAGACCCCTAGGGCCCGCACCTTCCGGGCGATGGCCCTCCATATTGCCTTCCGCTGATGGACCTTGAGCTGTAGGTATGGGAGACAGGAGGAGACATTTGTAACACTTTGTAGTGGTGCATTGTGTGTCAGTACACAGTGCATACACATGAGCGAGTCTACACATAATGACACCAAAAGAAGGATAGAATGTCCACTGTACATGTATCAGATGCGAGAGGTTATTTCACACTAATCTAGACAGTAACAGGCCCCGTACTTTCGTGCATACTGGGCTCACCTCCATATTATCCCTGTAGAATGAGCACACCCCATAATCACTAACCCCTGCCCAATCGAAACTTACCATCTCACTAATGTACATATGTACACGTAATGACCTCATAGAGGATATGGCACAGGGAATGTGTGTCTTAAAAGTGATTCCATGGACTCATTGTAACTGTACTACAGATAAACCAGGTTCTGGCTAAATCGTCATTGCATGCACTCAGGGCTCAGGGGGAACAAGGCTCAACACCATGCACTTGAACTCGTTTGGCTACACAGACTCCAAAACGTATACATCATCCTTTCTGAGATTCACATGTGTGATGTTTCCCAACTATGGAGCTGCAACATTGACGAGTGTGCCATCCTCCCCATAAACTGAAGTGCATCATGTAGTATGTCATGTATGTGAAATGCAGATGACTAAATCAGAAAGCACAAATATAGGCTTGCAGTCTGAGGCACAGAGCACTGTACAGTGACATGTTGTGAGCCTTCGGACCACCCTAAGTAAGTTTGGCATTCACTTACCAGTACCTCGGGAGACCCATAGAGATGGCCGTACTGTCC
This sequence comes from Calotriton arnoldi, assembly GCA_963921515.1. Lineage (NCBI taxonomy): Eukaryota > Metazoa > Chordata > Amphibia > Caudata > Salamandridae > Calotriton > Calotriton arnoldi. Next base: position 693,382 of record CAWUFW010004652.1, read on the forward strand.
AAGGACCTCGTCTACCATGACCTCCAGCTCCTCTGTGGTGAAGGGACGGGCCCTCAGGTTCTCAATACGAGCCATGACTGGTCCAGAGATGAGGTACAGCAGCAGTTTGTGGTGAGGAATGGCAGGCAGCAGTGTCTCTAGGCAAGTGACAGGTGTGGATATTTCACAGGCATATATATAGTGCCCTAGGCTCGCTCCAATGTGGCTCTGCTGATACCATTATCCAGCCTGGTTTGCATAATTCAATTGGGGCCAATGCCGGGCCCGCAGTGGCGGAGTACGCCTACCACGAGTTTAAAAAAATCAAGCCTCTGGCGGTTCCCATTGGCTGATGGCTATTCCTCATAGGCGGTGACGCACCGCGGAGGTCAGGAAGCGCCCACCGCTTTCCTGCATCAATCAATTGGGGAAAATGCCGGGCCCCGCAGTGGCGGAGCACGCTTACCACGAGTTTCAAAAATGTAAGCCGCTGGCGGTTCCCATTGGCTGATGGCTATTCCTCATAGGCGGTGACGCACCGTGGAGGTCAGGAAGCGGAGCACGCAATCCTGCATCATTCAATTGTGACCAATGCGTGTTACCGCTGTGGATGCCAGCTGCCGCGCATGTAAACACATTTTGCATTTGCATTCTTGCTTTGCTAATTGCATCACTCATCCCAACACATTAGCATAAAGTGAAATGTGCACCCTGTTAAGGTATCATAGAGTGTGACCTTTGAGTTAAGTCTTCACACACATGGTATGTCAAAGAAAAGGAGAGTGAAATGACAATCTTCGTTATGTCTTGTGGCCAGCATGGTATGAAATGAGTTAAGGAGTCAAAAAGGACAAAGGCCTCTCGCACTGTACTAATGTTGTGTATTGAAACATTGAACCTGTGAACACTGTTTGAATATCACTTGCTAATTGACTGTCTAATTTTTGGCCATGGGTTGTCTCATGAAGGGCCAGTGATATTGACTGATATTTTGTGTTGTCCATTGGACGGAAATCAGACATACTTGTAAGCTCTACACTTTCTACACACATACTGCTGTGGCATGCTGTGTGCCTACCTGCCATTGCCTGCATATGTTTTTACACATGTCAGAGGAGAGCACATGTGTTACAAACAAACATCGCTTTGTCCAACCTAATTGCTCATTTTCAGCCATGTGTGCATGTATACACAATCCATATGTAGTTGTTTACCATTTTGGTGAACATGGCAATGTCTGTCACGCAAAATCCTCACACAGTCACGATGTACTGATCACATAATGTTCATATTTGTCTGTCCACTGTGCTGCTTATTCAAGTATTGTTGCTCCAGGTGACACTCAGTGGTCTCATTTCGTAAAGTATTGTGGGACTGAAGCTTGAGGTCGTGCAATGACAGCAGATAATGCAACTCAGCATTGATGCTGTTACCCACATGTGCTTTGCCATACACCCACAGGGCTTCTCACACTTTGATGTAGCAGTGTACCACATGTCATACACATTGACTTATTTTGATGTTGCAGTAGTTAGTATGTCGAGTGAGTGGAGGAAATGAAGGTCTGTATGCAGGTCACTTGTGCATTTAACGTCTTCAAGAGTCATGTCAATGTTGTGTTTGTGTGAGCCTTTGTTTAAGCTGTTTCACACATATCATCTTTTTCTCATCTTTTGCATGTGTCCCCTGCCAGAGTACATAGGAGGAGACCACCTATCTATCACCCTGTACCAGTCCTGGAAATGATGGAGGATATTGAAATCATTAGGAAATTCCGTCTGGATCACCTCACACTGCGAGAGCTATGTGCTCTGTTGGAGCCCCATTTGAAGCCCAACAGAACATATCCTGCTGCATTGTCTGCTACAGTCAAAGTGATGGCTGCACTGCATTACTTTGCCACTGGGTCTTTCTCAGTACACCGTGGCCAGCGCCGGTGGGATGTCACAGCCTATGTTCAGCATGGTGTTGTGTGATGTCCTGTCTGCATTGATGACATACAAGAACAACTACATACACTTCCCAAAGCGCAATGAATTGGCATCTGTGAAGGGGGATTTTTATGAACTTGGATGCATCCCACATGTTGTGAGAGCCGTTGATGGAACCCACATTGGCCTAGTTCCACCACAGGCACGTGAACTCATATATCGAAATCGCAAGCATTACCACTCCATTAATGTGCAAGTGGTATGCCAAGCAGATCAGATCATTTCATACGTGTGTGCAAAGTATCCCGGTTCGGCACATGACTCTTACATTCTGCAGAACAGCAGCATACCACAATTGATGTCAAATCTTCACCCATAGCGTGCCTGGCTTGTTGGTGAGTGGCTGTGTCAATGAGTGTGATGTGTGTTTGACATGCTGCTCTCCTCACATATTACTGTTACATTGTTTGTCTGTGTTTCTCACAACTAGGTGACTCAGGGTATCCCAATCGTCCGTGGTTGCTGACCCCACTGCGGAATCCAACTACGCCCGGGGAAGTCCACTTCAATGATGCCCATGGGAGGACACGTCGTGTGGTGGAGTGCACTTTTGAAATTCTAAAGTCTAGATTTAGGTGTCTGAACAAGAGTGGTGGTGCACTTCTATACTCACCCCAGAAGGTGTGTCAGATAGTAGTCGCCTGCTGCATGCTCCACAACCTGGCCTTGCGCAAAAAGATCCCCCTGATTCAGGACGATGATGAGCAGCCCCCGCTGCAAACCCACACATGCCCAGTGATGATGATAGTGGTGAGGAAGAAGGTCTTGACCTGCGTGAACAGCTCATCGCCAACTACTTCCATTGAGTGTAAGTTAGCATTGATCAACTGTGACTGTGTCTGTGCACGATGCTGTTGTCTCCCAAACTTTGTAGGTTGTTGCCCACATACAGAACTATGCACAGGATTATCGGACTTGGGCAGGCAGGGACTGAGTCATCCGACCACTTGTGTACCCATTAGCACAGGACCAAATAGCTATCGTGCCTCAGTAGCTCTCCTACTCACTGACAGTAAAACAAGCGCTTATACAACACATAACACAACACTGTCACATCCCTCTGGAATCGTGGTAACAAGACACACCCTGTCGCCCTCACTCTTATACTTCTCCACAATAATATCAGTTGAATTCAAGAAACATCTCATGTTTATTTCAAATAACGTGTCCTAACATGCAGTATACGTGCCACAACAAGCAGATTAATGCATCATACAAAAACAGTCAGCATAGAAACGTGTCCAGATGTCATGAAGGGAGAAGTCATATTAATAAGCCCTCATGAGGAAGACCTACGGGCCTATCCCCCCTCCCCTTGCAAGAAGAAGTCAGCAGAGCCCATTCCTCAGCCCATAGATGGTGAAATGTACTGTACTCCAGGACAGCGCAGAGAACAAGCTCTGCGGACAGTTCTCATGTGAAAGACATAAACGAAGCAACTTGCAAAACAAAAAAGTATGTGTTAATGTGCGCTACAGCTGCATAATGGAAGCCGGGCTTGTACTAGGCGACTATGTCAATAACGGGCATATAACAGACTCGCCTTGCTCAGGTCTGTGGTACCAAGCGAAACAGACCGCAAAGGTAAGCAGAGTCAAAGCGAATGCAGACAGGGCCAAAGTTTGTGATTAATCTGATTGAATTTCAGAAGGAGGCGAGAAAAGGTCAAACAATATTGATTTAGTTCCAAACATTTGCGGATGCTGGTAAGTGGTTACTAATCCAAGAAAGCACTTGCAGCTTCGTAGGCAATCAGTTCCAATAGACGATAAGAATCAGCTTCAGCAAACAGGACCGCCATCCAATCCAGTAGTATGAAGGAACAGATGTGCTCCTCGAACCCTGTGGGCGAAAGGAGCATTTCAGGGCAAGCGGGAAGAGGTTTGATGTAGGCATGGCACAGGAGACGTTGCGCAAACGCACATGCGCAGCTGGCAGCCCGTCTGCCACGTTGTAAGGCAACCCATAAACAGCGATCCCCGGAACAGTCCTGGTCGTGGGCCAACAAAGGACCCACCCACAGGTCATAATCCAGATCAGCAAGAGATGTGTTGGAAAGGCAGGCATCCATGGCCCATTGAAAGGGGCATCTGCGACAGTAGAACACAAGTTGCACGCAGGTGAAATAGGCATAGCGGAAGGTTAGCCTATAACTGATGCGCAGCACAGCTAATGGCAGACATAAAAAAATAAGCTGCATTTGTTCACAGTACAGTTGTAACTGACCGGGGTTGGGCTGGACTACAGGATGGGCAGCCATTGCGTAAGAGCTGTGGGAGAACCAGCATCTGCAGAACAGCCAAGAGAATGATGCTAAACCGCCAAATGCACTAGAAATATTGTATGAATGACCCCTGGTAGTATTCCTAAAATAGTCTGAAACGAAGTAACAAGGCCATAGCCCACAAGTTTAAAATGATATGTGCAAGGCCTTCAGTATCAGACGTTTTTGATATTTGGTGTATCAGTTCTCCAAAATGTTATGTTATGTTATGTTATAACAATTTGTATAGCGCACTACTACCCATAGGTGTCTAGGCGCGTTGCGGACCACATACTGAAGCAGGAGACTAGTTTTTAAAAAGCCAGGTCTTGAGGTGTTTCCTGAATTCAAGCAGGGATGTAATCTTCCTAAGAGAAAGCGGAAGCGCGTTCCATATTCTAATGGTACTATGTCTGAAGCTCCTACCCCCCAGTTCATAGTTTTAACTCTGGGGGTAAGCATTAAAAGGCGTTAGCTGATCGTAATGACCTACTGGGAGAGTACCAATTAAAAACGTGATGAAGAAATTGTGGTCCGTCACCATGAAGTGCCTTGTGTGCGATGCAAAGTGCCTTGAATTTTACACGCTGGCCAACTGGAAGCCAATGCAGATCTTGAATCCCGGCCCTGATGGACTGGTGCTTAGGGACATCCAGAACCAATCTGGCAGCGGCATTCTGAACTGATTGTAGCCTTCTGAGCTGGTTGGACTGCAAATTAATATACAAAGCGTTACAATAGTCCAACTTAGATAAAACCAAAGTGGTTAAGACAATTTTCCTAGCCTTTCTAGGAATGTAGGGAAGGATTTTGCGCAGCATTTTGATTGTAAAAAACGCCGAGGACACCACCTTTGAAATCTGAGATTTAAAATGAAGCTTCTCGTCTATTATGACCCCCAAATTTTTTGCTTTCGCCACCGGAATAGGGAGGGGGCCCAAAAAACTGGGCTACCAGGCTGGTGACCAAAGAGGAGAAAGCTTGCCAAAATGGAGTGGGAGAGTCTTGTTTAGCAGTGACTGGATCTCGCAGGACGTTCGAGCCACCTGCAATTTGAAGGTCTCACGGGCTGATGTGAGAGTGCCTTCTTGTAGAAACAAAGGCGCTTTCAGCCTGCTTAACTCTTTGAAGTATGCTTTCATAGTGGAAATGTGAGGCCACAACTAACTATCAATATTCACATATGGGTGAGTGAATAGTACATTGCTACAGCAAGTGACACGTTGTGAAACTGTTACTGTATACGGGAGGCCTGCCCATAAACCGCAGCTGTTTGTGTTATTAAGGATTAGATGACTTCCGTGAAAAAAGGAGATTTAGCGTGGAACTGTTGGCTGGGACTGGTGTCCATCTAAGAAAACAGGCAAAACACAACAATGATACCTTACAAGCCCCATGTGACTGTACTTGACTTACTGGCCACAACAATGTCCCCAAATTACATTTAACAGGATGTGTTTGGATGCTTGCTCTTGTTGGAACACTGCTAAGGGTTACATTGTGCAGCGATGTGTGAGTTTTTACCAGTTACGTCATGTCCATGTTGATGGTAGTAGGGGGATGGTAGGACACTTCTTCACTTCCCAGCACAGTTCACCCCTTGGCATCCGGGTAAATGAACTGAAGTTAAAATTGCTTACTTGAAATGTAGCTGAAGTGTTTCACCAAAGTTGGACAGGGAGAGGTACAGAGACCTGAGAGGATTGTGGCAGCTTTCTCAGCTGACAACGATTTTCAGTTCCTTATCTCTACTGATGAAGGATAATATCCAGGAACACATGTGACTAGAGATTCACAGCACTAATCTGCAACAACCTTGGTGAAACACTTCGCCGGAAAGTTAAGTAAGTATTTTAAATTAAGTGAATTTACAATGCTGCTAAGTGTTGAACTGTGCTGGGAGGTGAAGTACTGTGCTACCATCCCCCTTCTGTCCATGGTGATGGTGTTGTCCAGTGTGATCTGGAATGCTTCTTGTACAGTGTTGCCTAGTGCTGTGCCTTAGCTGTCATGCCATCATATGTCAACTCAATGTTATTTTCTTGTGTCGTTCTAGGTTCCTCCACTCTCTCAATGGATTGTCGCATTCAAATCTTGTGATACATTGCAATGTGAGTTAACATGCAAATTACTATGACAAACACGGTACTGACACAAAGGCATAGTGGTGTGAATTGTGTTTATTTATACATGAGTGGCAGGTGAGGGATGAATTTGAAAGTGCTGTTACATGGATACTCAGGGTAGAACAAACAATGGTGGAATTCCACAGTCCAACAGAACACTCCCATCATTGTGGCAATGTGGGATCGGTTGTACAACAAAGTCAATGCTCTGTGCAACACTGGTGACATCAACGGTGGCTCATAGAACTTGTTTTGTAAGGTGCTTTACCACGTGATCCTCAGGTGGTCTTTCTTGGATGTCCCCTCTGCCGTTTGGCAGGGGGGGAACCTGCTGCATGCTCAGAGGTGTCTGAGGAGTCTGTGCCTTCTGCCTCACCACTCCCTGTGGCTGCTGTTGAGGTGTTGTGAGTATCATCAGGCTGGCCACTGGGAGGGGGTGTCGCTACTTGAGCAGCATGGATGTCCCTCAGAACACCCACAAGCTGGCCCATGTACTCCACAAGTTGTCCCAAGCGTGTGTCCATGGACCTTTGCAGCAGGCGGAGTTCCCGCAGTTTTTCCACAACCTGGCCCATCTGTCCCTGGTTTTGTTGGTATGCACTAAGGACTGTGTTGACGGTGGCCAGGGCCTCAGTCTCAGTGTCCTCCTGTGACTGTCCCCCAGCTGCCCTCCCACCTGCCCCACGGACCTGTGGCATTGCCTGTCGATGACCCCGCACACTGTCCCCAGTGTTTCCAGGCTGGCTGGTGGTATTGTTGGCAACTGCCACGGGGACAGTGTTGGAGGCAGCGGTAGTGATGTTGGAGATGGCTGCCGCACAGGTCGTTGTTGCAGGGGTCAGCGTTGTTGCTGCTGTTGTGGCAGTCGTGGTGGTGGTGGGGACAGAGAGGCCCTGAGACTGATCTTGCACGGCCACGCCTGAGGGGCCAGGTTGGTCCTCCTCTTCCGAGAAACAGAGAGAATCAGCATCCGAGAGGTCACCTTCCTGGGGGGGAGACTGGCTCGGCTCGTTGGTCACAGTTTTGCCTGGTGTTGATAGTGAATCACCTGTTGAACTGAGGTTATATTGTCAGCATATTCAGTACACAGCACAACTTTGATGTTCATGTTTTGCACATTTCATTTGAGATGACATGACTTTTGACATTGACATTATTTGGCATTCATAACAGTTTGTCAGCAGTCGAACATAATGTAGAGGTACATACATTGTTCGTTAGCACTGTGACATGGCGTAAGCAACAATTTCATATGTAGAGCTATTGTATTTACAAGACATGTCCTCTGGTAGCAACTTGTTGCTCATCCACTTCAGTTTATGCAAGGATATTTGTGACTTTTCTATGAGTATCTGTCTACTATGCCACCACTTCATGATTTCTCTTGTTTGGTTTTTTACTGACTCTCGTGGTAGGCGTGCTCCGCCACTGCGGGGCACGGCATTGGCCCCAATTGAATGATGCTGGATAGCGGTGGACGCTTCCTGACCTCCGTGGTGCGTCACCACCTATGAGGAATAGCCATCAGCCAATGGGAACCGCCAGCGGCTTACATTTTTCAAACTCGCGGTAGGCGTGCTCCGCCACTGCAGGGCCCGGCATTGGCCCCAATTGAATGATGCAGGATAGCTGTGGACGCTTCCTGACCTCCACGGTGCGTCACCGCGTATGAGGAATAGCCATCAGCCAATGGGAACCGCCAGCGGCTTACATTTTTGAAACTCGCGGTAGGCATGCTCCGCCACTGCGGGGACCGGCATTGGCCCCAATTGAATGATCATGTTTTGCACTTTTCATTTGAAATGACCTGACTTATGAAATTGCCATTACTTGGCATTCGTAACAGTTTGTCAGCAGTCGGACATGATGTAGAGGTACATACATTGCTCGTTTGCGATGTGACATGGCGTAAGCAACAATTTCAATTGTGAAGATATTGTGGTTCCAAGGACATGTCCTCTGGTAGCAACTTGTTGCTCATCCACTTGAGTTTATGCTAGGATATTTGTGACTTTTCTATGAGTATCTATCTAGTATGCCGCAAATCCTAGATTTCTGTTGTGCTTTTGTACTGACCTCCTGTGTTTAGTGATGTGTACCTGAGTCTCCATGCATGTGTTGTTTTGATGTGAGCCTTTATGCTTTGAGACAATGTGACTTGTACATTGGATTTTGGCCATTGTGATTCAGGGATTTGCCTTGCAGTTACATGTGACTTCATCAATGACACTGTGATTCATGTGACCTCTCAATGGCATTATCTGTGTGTGCACTGGCTACAACTTATGGAGCTTTACAGGGTTGGCTGACAAGTGCGGAATGTGGTAGTCATGAAGCTCCATGCTGTTTGGGAGGGAGTACAGGGTGCATGAACTGACTACCTACCTGTTAAGTGAAGCAGAGGAGGGTGATGGCTGCCACATGGCTGCGGGGTGGGGAGGGTGCTCCATGCTGTTTGGGAGGGAGTACAGAGGGCCTTGTGGGAGTTGTGGTCTTGCAGTCAGGTCTCGACAACCCCCTCCCAACTGAGATGGCTACCTACCTGTTAGGAGGCACTGTCGACGGTGATGGCTGACACATGGCTGTGGGGTGGAGAAGGTGCTCCATGCTGTTTGGGAGGGAGGCCAGGGTGCATGAGCTGACTACCTACCTGTAAGGTGAGTCAGTGTGAGGAAATGCTAGCCTTGTGAGACATTCATATTGAAAGCGTGCATTCTACATGAGTTTGATTTGGTCTGGCAATTGAGGCTCACTTGTTGTGCACAACAGTACATTACAGTGGGATGTGATCATTTTGTTTGTACTTACCAGCCTCCACTCCCCCCTTGATTCCAGTGAGACTCTCGGGAAGCAGTATGGCAAGCACCTTCTCCTCCCATTCGGTGAATGTTAGTGGTGGAATGGGAGGGCCGCCACCAGTTCTTTGGGCCGCCTCGTGGATCCTCTGTGCCCGAGCCTTGACCCGGGCCTTGAGGTCAGTCCATCGCCTTTTGATGTCACGCAGTGTGCGTAGGGTGGTCCCTACTGCATTGACTTTGTTGTAGATCCTAGCCCACATTTGATTTTTGTGCACAATGGGTGTCTGTTGGACCAGGTTCCCATACAAATGTGGTTCGACCCGGATTATCTCATCTACCAGCACTTTCAACTGTGTGTCTGAGAATTTTGGCATTTTGGGATTGGCCATGGTGCAAATGAATGAAAGGTGCAGGGTGCAAGGTGGTAATGAGGATGTGTGAGGTGTGACAGGTGTGTGGATGTGAAGTGGTGGTGTGTGGAGTTGTGTGGGTGTGATGGTGTGCTGTGTGCTGTGTGCCAAAATGGTGTCCTGTCTCTCTCTGTGTCTCTGCCTCTCACTGTGCCTATTTTGCAAAGGATGCTGGTCCAGGAAGGGGTTGGTTTTGTACTGTGGTATGTGGGTGTGTCCACCAGGTGTGTCTTCCATGCAGGAATGCATTTGTGGTGTGTCATTGGTGCGTGTCTGATGTTATTGAGGGCTGCGGATAATACAGGCACACTTTGAGCATTATAATGAAGTTTGTACCGTCCGCCAATCATTTGGCCTGAGCGCGACTGCGGTGGTCGGAACAGCCATGATCGTTACACCATCTCCGCTTTCTCATCGTAATTAGCATTGCAGTCATTCCGCGGGAGGTGCGGCCCTTTTGGTCCATCGATCAGCCTCCCCGACCGCAGCGGTCGGATGTGCAGCTTTTCCGACCGTGGCGGACGGACTTTTGTGGATTCCGTCCGCCACGGATTACCTTTACGTGCTTTCCATCGTAATATGACCGGGGGAAATGCCGCGGTCCAATCGGACGTTTTTTTCCCGCAGGCACGGCGGTCGGAGGGATTTTTCGTCCGCCATCGTAATGAGCCCCTCAGGGAAGATGCTGGACACTAAACATATATAATTTACTATTCCCACTCCAATGTATATTAAGTCAGGGAAGGTGCTGGACAGTAAACATTTATAATTTACTATTCCCACTCCAATGTATATTAAGTCAGGGAAGGTGCTGGACAGTAAACATATATAATTTACTATTCCCACTCCAATTTATATTAAGTCAGGGAGGGTGCTGGACACGAAACATACATAATTTACCATTCCCACTCCAAAGTATAATAACACAGGGAAGATGCTGGACACTAAACATATATAATTTACTATTCCCACTCCAATTTATATTAAGTCAGGGAAGGTGCTGAACAGTAAACATATATAATTTACTATTCCCACTCCAATATATATTAAGTCAGGGAAGGTGCTGGACAGTGAACATATATAATTTACTATTCCCACTACAAAGTATAATAACTCAGGGAATGTGCTGGACACTAAACATATATAATTTACTATTCCCACTCCAATTAATATTAAGTCAGTGAAGGTGCTGGACACTAAACATATATATTTTACTATTCCCACTCCAACATATATTAAGTCAGGGAAGGTGCTGGACAGTAGACATATATAATTTACTATTCCCACTCCAATTTATATTAAGTCAGGGAAGGTGCTGGACAGTAAACATTTATAATTTACTATTCCCACTCCAAACTATATTAACTCTGGGAAGGTGCTGGACACTAAACATATATAATTTACTATTCCCACTCCAACGTATATTAACTCAGGGAAGGTGCTGGACACTAAACATTTATAATTTACTATTCCCACTCCAACATATATTAAGTCAGGGAAGGTGCTGGACAGTAAACATATATAATTTACTATTCCCACTCCAATTTATATTAAGTCAGGGAAGGTGCTGGACAGTAAACATTTATAATTTACTATTCCCACTCCAAACTATATTAACTCTGGGAAGGTGCTGGACACTAAACATATATAATGTACTATTCCCACTCCAACGTATATTAACTCAGGGAAGGTGCTGGACAGTAAACATATATAATTTACTATTCCCACTCCAATTTATATTAAGTCAGGGAAGGTGATGGACAGTAAACATATATAATTTACTATTCCCACTCCAATTTATATTAAGTCAGGGAGGGTGCTGGACACGAAACATACATAATTTACCATTCCCACTCCAAAGTATAATAACTCAGGGAAGATGCTGGACACTAAACATATATAATTTACTATTCCCACTCCAATTAATATTAAGTCAGGGAAGGTGCTGGACACTAAACATATATATTTTACTATTCCCACTCCAACATATATTAAGTCAGGGAAGGTGCTGGACAGTAGACATATATAATTTACTATTCCCACTCCAATTTATATTAAGTCAGGGAAGGTGCTGGACAGTAAACATTTATAATTTACTATTCCCACTCCAAACTATATTAACTCTGGGAAGGTGCTGGACACTAAACATATACAATTTACTATTCCCACTCCAACGTATATTAACTCAGGGAAGGTGCTGGACAGTAAACATATATAATTTACTATTCCCACTCCAATTTATATTAAGTCAGGGAAGGTGATGGACAGTAAACATATATAATTTACTATTCCCACTCCAATTTATATTAAGTCAGGGAGGGTGCTGGACACGAAACATACATAATTTACCATTCCCACTCCAAAGTATAATAACTCAGGGAAGATGCTGGACACTAAACATATATAATTTACTATTCCCACTCCAATTAATATTAAGTCAGGGAAGGTGCTGGACACTAAACATATATATTTTACTATTCCCACTCCAACATATATTAAGTCAGGGAAGGTGCTGGACAGTAGACATATATAATTTACTATTCCCACTCCAATTTATATTAAGTCAGGGAAGGTGCTGGACAGTAAACATTTATAATTTACTATTCCCACTCCAAACTATATTAACTCTGGGAAGGTGCTGGACACTAAACATATACAATTTACTATTCCCACTCCAACGTATATTAACTCAGGGAAGGTGCTGGACAGTAAACATATATAATTTACTATTCCCACTCCAATTTATATTAAGTCAGGGAAGGTGATGGACAGTAAACATAAATAATTTACTATTCCCACTCCAAAATATAATAACTCAGAGAAGGTGCTGGACAGTAAACATATATAATTTACTATTCCCACTCCAATTTATATTAAGTCAGGGAAGGTGCTGGACAGTAAACATATATAATTTACTATTCTCACTTCACTTTATATTAAGTCAGGGAAGGTGCTGGACACTAAACATATTTAATTTACTATTCCCACTAAAAAATACATTAAATAATGAAAAGTGATAGTCAGTATCCATTTAAAAATTAATATTCATAAATAAAGATTAATCATAAAAATTAAATTCAAAAACAACATACACATATAATTATAATACCCATATATTATATGTCATAAACACATATATTGTTATATTTTGTTTAAATATATATTAACATATTCATAAATTAACAAATATATAAACAACACCAATTTATTAGCAATATATTTATTGCCAGAAATAAAAGTAATAAATACATCTTTTATTAATAAAAATTAATACATTTTTAATATTTTAGATTGTAAATGTATACTTGCCCCAAAAAATATAAGATTATTGTTTTTAAAAACCACGTAATTCACTATTAAAAATATTAATAATAAAAATAATGTACACAAAATTTTTAGTTACTATTTATTAGACACATTTAAAATTTAAAAATGTATTTATATACCATATCAACACAAAACACATCTACCATAAACTCATTTTATACTGTAGCATATTTCAATATTCACTACTATATTATAAATTCATAACAAATAAAAATATTTTATTATTTACATTTTATAAATATTTTTCTCTCATTACAAAATATTTTTTGAACATATTTTAAATATAATTTCATACACTATAATAAATATACATAATGTTTTCTCTATAATTAATTCACTTTTCTCTGAATATATATCAAATATTTAAAAGTAAAATAAAATTCTTTTTTATTAAGAAAATACACCATATGCCCCTTAAATAAAAATATTTACACTCATAAAAATATACATTTAAATACTGTAACAAATTTTAACAAAATAATCAAATATACATATTTTGAAAAATTAAAAAGTTTAAACATATATTTCACAATATATTACACACATAAATATAAATTTCTTAAATGTTCTTTCAAATTATTTAAAAATATTTTTATTATTATGACCTAATTAAGATATATAATCTACTATAAACCAAAAATTTACTCTCATTAATAAAAAATAAAAAAAATATATAACATTTCAATTTGTAAATTTAAAAATTTTAATTTAAAAAAACTACTCAACTTTATCCCTTATAAACACAACATCCCACTGCCAAAAAAATTATGATTTAATTAAAAATATTTTTTTTTATAAAAGTAGAATTAATAAATTTTTAAAACACTCCCTACCCTTATCCCCTATAAACCCAACATCCCGCTCCTAAAAAACAATTTATAATTTGTTTTTAATTTTTTAAATTAAAAAAAAAAACTTTTAAAACACTTCCGACCCTTATCCCCTATAAACCCAACATCCCGCTCCTAAAAAATAAAATCGGAATTTCATTTAAAATTTGTAATTTTTTTAAAATTTTAAAAAAAAACTTTTCAAAACACTCCCCACCCTTATCCCCTATAAACCCAACATTCCGCTCCTAAAAAATAACATTATAATTTCATTTTAAATTTTTACATTTTTTTTAAATTAAAAAAAAACTCTTTCAAACGTTCCCCACCCTTATCCCCTATAAACCCAACATCCCGCTCCTAAAAAACAAAAATTATAATTAATTTTTTTTTTTTAACATTTATTAACAATTATTATAACATTTACAAACTGTAACATAATAAAAAAAATACTAAAACAATATATTTTCATTTCGATATTTTAGCAAACATCATTTGTCACAACGATATTTTTAACAACACACTAAATCGATATTATCAACATCGATATTTTAAACATCGATATTTTTACTATCGATATTTAAAACTCGATATAATGACAAGTCGATATTAAAAATTCGATACTGTGTCTACTTACCAGAAGTCATCTACAAAAAAATGGGGGGAGTGAGAGCACGTAGGTTGGGGCCACCCTCCAAAGTCTGAATTTTTATATATAGAAATAAGGGACCCAACCTTGTTTAAGCAAGGAAAGTCTTGTTCCTTTACCTGGTAAAAACCTTACGTTTTTCGTAAAACCCTCACCCACCAGGTGGCATGCTTCATCATAGGGTCCTTCCCGTTCTGCTCCGGAACGGGGCGTGCTGCGACCAAACGGATTATGCAGGAGCACTGATTAACAGACTTAGGGGCCGATTACGATGGCGGGTGGAAAAGCAGCCGGACCGCCATGGTAGTGGGAATCAACCGTCCGCATGTACCGCGGGAAAACCGGCGGTCCGATTAGGATCAACCGCCAGGAAAATCTGATCACGGCGGAACGATGCCAGGAAAGACTGCCGGTAGCGAGCGGAGCAGGCGAAAATCCTTCCACGGTGGTTGGACTCGCTGTGGAAAAAGCCCAAACCGCGGCACGGCCAGCGGATTGACCGCACGTGGAATTAGGATACCACTGAGGTGACAGCGGAATGATCCGCTGTTTCCGACCGCCGCGACCGCAAACAGTGATGAATGGGAGAGCCGTCGGAAAGGCGGTCGTATAGCCACCGCCGCAGCCGCTCCGGAAAATCCATAGCGGCCGAACATAAAATACACACAACATGCCCACCAAGTGTACCCAGCAACTTGCTGCAGCCCCAAAAAAAAACTAATACACCCCAATGACACATCCCCATGGCAAGTTAAAAAACCACAAATCCCAGGACAACCCACACAACCACCTGACATCAATACACCATTTTGACACACCCACATAGCTGAGTATAACACCAGCCCCTTCCCTGACCACAATCCTTTGCAATACTCCACCACTGAATGAACCAAGCCTACAGCACAAAGGAGAGGCAAACCACCACACAACTCACCAGCACAACAACACACACACACACCACTTACATCACCACCACCACTCTCACACCTGCACTTACAACCCCTTTGCACACCGCACACCATGGCACAGAAGAAAATGCCCAAATTCACTGACAATGAGTTGTCAGTCATGGTAGACGAGGTAATCAGAGTAGAACCACAATTGTTTGGAAGCATGGTCCAACAGACACCATTAGCCACCAAAACACTAATGTGGGAAAGGATAGTCTGCAAGGTCAATGCAGTAGGGACTGTCCCACGCAACAAGAATGAGATCGTGAAGCGGTGGCATGACCTCAAGAAAAAGGTGAAAGAGAGGAACAACAAGAACCGTGAGCTGGCTCAGAGGACTGGCGGTGGCCCTCCCATTCCACCAAGAACATTCACCACATGGGAGGAGAACGTGCTTGCCATACTGCATCCAGAGAGTCTCACACGAATACCCGGGGGAGTGGAGGCTGGTAAGTAACAACAAATGTCCACCATCACACTGCTATGTACTGTCTTGCACAACCACAAAGCTACACCTCCTAGGCCCAAATGGATCCCTGTGCACCACACACTCTCTAACACATGTCTCACAGATCTAACATTCACTCCCTCTGAATCACCCCAAAGGTAGCTAGCAACATTCCCAGGGTTGCATGTGTACAGGCAGCCAACACTACAACTCCCACCAGGCCCCCTTGTCCCACAGCTCAGCAAGATTAAGCACTCCCCCACACCCAGAAATATGTGGCAGCCATTGCATTGATCACCTCCACCTAACAGGTAGGCAGCCATCTTAACAGGGAGGGGGTGGTTGTGTTTGTGAAGCCTGCACTACAACTACCACCAGGCCCCCTGTCCCAAAGCACACCAGGATGGAGCACTCCCCCACCCCACCCAGAAGCAAGTGGCAGACATTGCATTGATCACCTCCACCTAACAGGTAGGTAGCCATCTTAACAGGGAGGGGGTGGTTGTGTCTGTGAAGCCTGCACTACAGCCCCCACCAGGCCCCCTGTCCCAAAGCACACCAGGATGGAGCACTCCCCCACCCCACCCAGAAGCAAGTGGCAGACATTGCATTCCCCTCATCAAACTAACAGGTAGGTAGCCATCTTAACAGGGAGGGGGTGGTTGTGTTTGGGAAGCCTGCACTACAACTCCCACCAGGTCCCCAGACCCAAAGCACACCAGGATAGAGCACCCACCCCACCCAGAAGCAAGTGGCAGACATTGCATTGATCACCTCCACCTAACAGGTAGGTAGCCATCTTAACAGGGAGGGGGTGGTTGTGTCTGTGAAGCCTGCACTACAGCCCCCACCAGGCCCCCTGTCCCAAAGCACACCAGGATGGAGCACTCCCCCACCCCACCCAGAAGCAAGTGGCAGACATTGCATTCCCCTCATCAAACTAACAGGTAGGTAGCCATCTTAACAGGGAGGGGGTGGTTGTGTTTGGGAAGCCTGCACTACAACTCCCACCAGGCCCCCAGACCCAAAGCACACCAGGATGGAGCACCCACCCCACCCCACCCCACCCAGAAGCAAGTGGCAGACATTGCATTGATCACCTCCACCTAACAGGTAGGTAGCCAACTCTACAGGGAGGGCTGTTTGTGGGTGGAAAGCCAGCACTACAACTCCCACCAGGCCCCCTTGTCCCACAGCTCAGCAAGATGGAGCACTCCCCCACACCCAGAAGCATGTGGCAACCATTGCATTGATCACCTCCACCTAACAGGTAGGTAGCCATCCTAACAGGCAGGGGGTGGTTGTGTTTGTGAAGCCTGCACTACATCTCCCACCAGGCCCCTGTCCCAAAGCACACCAGGATGGAGCACCCACCCCACCCCACCCAGAAGCAAGTGGCAGCCATTACATTGATCACCTCCACCTAACAGGTAGGTAGCCATCTCAACAGGGAGGGGGTGTTTGTGTTTGTGAAGCCTGCATTACAACTCCCACCAGGCCCCCTGTCCCAAAGCACACCAGGATGGAGCACCCACACCACCCCACCCCACCCAGAAGCAAGTGGCAAACATTGCATTGATCACCTCCACCTACCAGGTAGGTAGCCATCTCAACAGGGAGGGGGTGGTTGTGTTTGTGAAGCCTGCACTACAACTCCCACCAGGCCCCCTGTCCCAAAGCACACCAGGATGGAGCACCCACCCCAACCACCCAGAAGCAAGTGGCAGCCATTGCATTGATCACCTCCACCTAACAGGTAGGTAGCCATCTCAACAGGGAGGGGGTGTTTGTGTTTGTGAAGCCTGCACTACAACTCCCACCAGGCCCCCTGTCCCAAAGCACACCAGGATGGAGCACCCACCCCACCCCACCCAGAAGCAAGTGACAGCCATTGTATTGATCACCTCCACCTAACAGGTAGGTAGCCATCTCAACAGGGAGGGGGTGGTTGTGTTTGTGAAGCCTGCACTACAACTCCCACCAGGCCCCCTGTCCCAAAGCACACCAGGATGGAGTACTCCCCCACACCCAGAAACATGTGTCAGCAGAACAGGTAGGTAGACAGTGCATGCACCCTGCCATTCCTCTCAAAAAGCATGGAGCCATATGACCACACCAGCCCTCACATCCCACCCAACTTGGCATAGATCCAATAGCCACTTCCAGTGTGCAGACAGCTTAGCGTATGTAACTGTCACAGAAATTAAAGTTTGACTCACAATATCACATGTTGTAGTAACTCAGGGCACAATCATGCATAGCAGTGAATGCTATGTGTAAGTGCCATGGTGGCAGAGCATCAAGGCCCATATGAAAACAAAACAAGCATGCTCATTATCTCAAATAAAGCAAAGAAAATGATATGACAGAGGGAAGCATGAGACAACAATGGCTAGTACATGCCCAGAATGAAGATCTTCCATGCAGAGCAAACAACAAAGATGCCTCACAAAAAGTTGCTGTGCTGCTAGTCGTTAGATGACGACATGTCCTTGTAATCACACAATCTGTACGTGGAGCATGGTATCTATTGATATGTCACACCATGGACAAGTAATGTAGGTACCTACACATCATGTCCTGATGCTCAGTACCGTGCATCCATACAAAGTGATCCCAATCTAAACTGTGGTGTATAACATGTAACATCCAAACATCCAACACCAAGCTTGTGGGGTACACTTCAATGACCATTTCTCCTCTGTTCGACAGGTGACCAAGAATTGACAGCTGCACATGACAACACCAACCTGCAGAGCCAGTCTCTCCCCCCGGAACATGGAGGCCCGGATGCAGACTCCCTAAATTCCTCGGATGCGGACACAGAAGCCGGCCAATCTGGCGTGCCAGGGCGCAGCAGGTCCCAGGCCCCCACTGTCCTCACCACCACCACCTCAGCAACAACAACTGCGCTGACCACTGCTGTAACGACTTGTGCGGCCGCCACCACCACCACCAGTTCTGCCTGCAACACTGTCCCTGCCTCAGAGGATACCCATCCCACCCCACCCCACAATCTGAAGAAGGCAGGGAGAGCCAGCGGGTGCATCGAGTGGTGATGCCACAGGTCTGGGACAGCAGGGCAGGTGGGAGGGCAACTGGGCGACCAAATCAACAGGACACTGGGACCGAAGCACTGGCCAACATTGCCAGTGCCCTTGGGGCATACGAACAAGCCCAGGGACACACGGGCCAGGCTCTGGAAGAATTGCGTGAGCTCCGCCTGCTGCTGAGGTCCATAGACATGCGCATGGGCCAAATCGTGGACCTCTTGGGTCAGCTTGTGGGTGTCCTGAGGGACAGGCCTGCGGCCCAAAGGACAGCTCAACCTCCCTCCAGTGGCCCGCAGGATGACAGTCCCACCTCCTCACCTGCGGCCACAGGGATGTGTGAGCTGGAACAGGATGTGTCCTCAGACACCTCTGATCCCGCAGCAGAGGCCCCCCCTGACAAACTCTCAAGGGGCTGTCCGAGGAAAAACAAGGGAGGATCACGTGGCAAAGCACCAGCCAAACGCCAGTCAAACAGCCAGCCATGATGGCACCTCTCTTCACATTCCCATTGACTTTGTTGGCTATCCTTACCCACACTGCCGTGTTGATGGCAGGCGTCTGTTGGACTGTGTCACCACATCAATGTGGTGACTACTCTATTGTCTCGTCTACCATCACTGACAACTCATTGATTCACTTACCACCTATTTGCAAATAATCACTTCCCTCTCACATGTACGTATGTTCTCGTGTCAGCTCCATGTTTATCACAGGATGTACAATCTTGACTCAGATTACAATGTACCAGGTGCACTGATTGTTGCGAGGCATTGAGAGGCAGAAGGGACCTAGGAAAACACAAGAGAACAACATTCACCTGTATGTTGATGGCATCACACCCATTACACAACACTTGTCATCAAGGTACTCAAACCTGCACACATTACAATGAGCAACGATATCGACATAGACATCATGTAGCTGTGCATAACTACCCTGTCCCAGAAACATCAGCCCTCAGTACAGAGCCAACAACAGGCAGCTGTCACATAGCTCCCCTAGGCATTTCCTACAACTACAAAAACACCATACAATGGCACCGTTGCACAATGTCACTCACCTTCAAGGGAAGTAGCGGGCGATGAGCTGGTGACGCAGGTCGACACCTTCCTCCTCTCCACTATCCTCGTCGCTGGACATGTGTGGGTTTGCAGGCGGGGGCATCTGCTGCTCATCATCATCCAGGATGAGGGGGATCTCTTTGCGCAGGGCAAGGTTGTGGAGCATGCAGCATGCTACCACGATCTGACACCTTTTGGGGAGATTCAGACTATGTGAATGTGAAATGGGACATTCCGACATCTTGTGTCACCAGCCCTGAGAGTACTTGACACAGCACATGTCTGAAACACCAACACCGCTGTCTCCTACGTAGCTGCTGTACCTGCCACACCTTCTTGCGTGTGTCGGACAGGGCACACATTAACGACACAATGAGTACAGTGTGTGCATGAAGATCAAGTATCAACATGAGTTCAGCAATCTACACAGTGAAGTAGGCACATTGAGTAGTCAGTCCGTCATCACTGTGTGTTGCTTAGCCATCTCACACATTGACATGTCCCCATATTTGGGAGTCCATCACACAACAGATCTGTGTACATGCACAACAACATCATCAGTGACATGTGAGGGACTACATGCCAATGCATGTACTCCAGTGCACTGACTTGGCATGTGTAGACATCAGTGAGTAGAATGTCACACTAGCATACAATTTAACAATGGGTGCCATGACTCAAGTGTGGAGTGTTCAATAATGAGAACTGCCCATTGCCATTGCTACAGCATGATGTGTCCATAGGTGCCCTAAGCGTGCACTGCCACCGCAATCATGGTCATTGGCACCAATGTAAAGATGCCAAATCGCGGTAGCGACCGCCTGGGCCCCGCGGTGTGACACCGCCATTACCCATGCCCATTCAGCCAATGGGAACCGCAATCGCGCTAGTGGAATGCACTTTTGAAACTCGCGGTAGGCGTGCTCCGCTACCGCGGGGCCGGTCATTGGATACAATTGTAAGATGCACGATTGCGGTAGCGACGGCCTGGGCCCCGCGGTGTGACACCGCCATTGCCCATGCCGATTCAGCCAATGGGAACCGCAATCGCGCTAGTGGAATGCACTTTTGAAAATCGCGGTAGGCGTGCTCCGCTACCGCGGGGCCGGTCATTGGTTGCAATTGAAAAATAGCTGACCTGGACCACCAATTGCAGCAGCTGAGTACCATTGAAACAACCCCAGGGGGCTATATATGTGTGTGAGAGAGCCACACATTTCCACTGCATCCAGACACTGCTGCCTGCCATTCTTCATCCCCAACTGCTGCTGTTCCTGTCTCCTGGACCCAATGATGGCGAGAACTGAGAAGATCAGGGCCCGTCCCTTCACCACAGAGGAGCTGGAGGTCCTGGTGGACGAGGTGCTTACACACTACGGGAGGCTATATGGTGCTCCTGATGTAATGGTAAGTGTCTCAGAGTGAAATTTGGAGAGTGCAAAGAGTGCTCACATGATGTTGCTCTGCAGTAGCATGTGCCTGTGAGTGCAAGTTTGTGTGATACACTGCCTGGCATGCTGACGTCATGGCAATGGGGTGTGTAGCCTTATTACCACAGATCCATGGCTGCATAGGAAGATGGGAGGGACGTGCAGTGTCTTTGCAGCCATACAGTGACACTGCTGGCTTAGAAAGTGGAAGTCAGAACAAACATTGCCTGTGCTAATGGATGTCAGAGTCCATTCGCTATTCACATGCTCATTTGGGACATCACAAATGTGTTTCGTCCAGAGGGTACTGTAGGATGTGTGTGCACTTTTCATGTCGTCACCATGGATATGTGAGCATTATGCACAAGACTGAAATGCCTGAGGGTGACACTCTTGGTGGAAAATCGCATATGACACATCAGAGTGATGTACTTCTGAGACATCCTCCTTCCATTGATTTAATAATGTGGACTTACTTGCATGTGTAGGCACTGTCTGACCTCTCATATTGTACATGCATGTGATTGTTCAGATGGGCCAGGTTTAACCTCAGTGTGAGTCAGCCTGGCCTGCACAGATACTGCCCAATTTGACACGGACCCATCAGTAAATGGACAGTGTGAGATATATGTATTTTCTGCCACCCTGTTTCTCAGTGAGCTATCTTAGGCTTGATGATTGCACAAGACAGACCTTGTGAGAGGGTATAAGAATTCAAGATCATGTCCCTAGATGTGACATCCACGACACAGTGAGCCACTCACAGGCCAAGGACATTGAGGGGTGTGTAGTGTTGGACACAGTGAGTCTTCCCCAAAACATCATTTGCGACATGATGTATATCTTGCTCCCTCACATGCTGCATCACAGATGAGGGCCTTCTTCACATTGCTTTGTGTGCTGCCATTCTGCATGAGTGTGAGATGGCCAGGTCCTGTGTCCACCCTCATACCTAAATGCATTTCAATCCGGTTATCTGATGCAAATGTACTACGTGTCATGTTGTAGGCCTCTGATCAAGCTTTCTGTACAGCTGTGCTAAGTGTTTGCATGCACCTGTCCTGAGACACGGTGGAACATGGCCCAGTGTCCCTGAAACTGCCTCTTCTCGTCTCCCATGCCTGCAGCTCAAAGTCCGCCAGCGTAAGGCCTTATGGAGGGCCATTGCACGCAAGGTGTGGGCTCTGGGTGTCTTCAACCTACGACACACACACTGTCACAAGAGGTGACATCTACATGGCCCCCATCACCGCCATTGTCAGACAGCACGGGCTTAGCATCGTATCCTGCGCCGACGACACCCAACTCATCCTCTCCCTCACCAAGAACCCAGAAAGCACCAGACTCAGCTTCCAGGAAGGAATGAGAAACGTAGCAGCCTGGATGAAGGACACCTGCCTAAAGCTCAACTCTGAGAAGACCGAGGTCCTCATCCTCGGACCCTGCACCTCTGCCTGGGACAACACCTGGTGGCCCTCCGCCCTCGGGAGCCCACCCACCCAGACAGACCACGCTCGGAACCTCGGCATAATCCTCGACTCCTCCCTCTCCATGAACTGCCAGATCATCGCTGTCTCCTCCACCAATTTCAACTGCCTCCGCATCCTCCGTAAGACCTTCAAATGGATCCCCCCCGAATGCAGAAAGACCGTCACCCACGCACTCATTACCAGCAGACTTGACTACGGCAACGCCCTCTACGCCGGAATCAACAAAACTCTTCTACGCAAGCTCCAAACCATCCAGAACCCCGCAGCCAGGCTCGTCCTAGGGACACCGCGCCACGAACATATGACCGAACACCTACGAAGCCTACATTGGCTCCCCGTCGAGAAGAGGGTCACCTTCAAACTCCTCACCCACGCCTACAAATCCCTCAACAACATCGGACCCAAATACCTCAACGACCGAGTATGTTTCCACATACCCAAGAGGAACCTCCGCTCCGCTGACCTCGCCCTGGCAGAGGTCCCCCGCATCCGCAGAAGCAGAACTGGCGGGAGAGCTTTCTCCTACATCGCAGCCAAAACCTGGAACGAGCTCCCGGTTAACATCAGACGCTCCCCAACCCTCCACAAGTTCAGGAAGGACCTCAAGACCTGGCTCTTCGACTAACCCGGAGCGGTTTCCCCCCCCCCCAAGCACCTTGAGACCCTCATGGGTGAGTAGCGCGCTCTATAAACCACTGATTGATTGATTGATTGATGACATCTGCCGGATGAGCAAAAACGTGGCAGAGATGACGCTGGGGCTGCTCCCACGGACTGGAAGGTTGTCGCACAGGAGCATGACACCACTAATGGCCCCCATCTTGGCTGTGACACAGCCAGAGCTGGATGGACGTTTGAGGGCCCATCAGCAGCAAGTTGGGGGTGAGTATTCTGCAAAGGGTGACTTTGGGTGTGAGTGACTGCCTGTATCCCAACCCTGCGCCAGTGTTGAGCTCTGTGATGTTTCCAGGGTGATGCAATGGCTTGTAAGTGGCCTCTGTATTGAGTGCAGCTGACATGCTTTTTTGCTACATGTACTTTCTTATGTGTTCAACATAATGGCCCGTGACATTGCAAGATAAGATGTGGCCTCATGCCATTTGCTGCATTATGGGTGTCATAGACATCACCGGGGAGTGAACAGCTGTGTTCCTCATCTGAGTGTGCTTACGTTGATGTGTGCAGTGTCTGACTTTGGAATTGTGAGGACTACACATCTGCCGACAGCAAGGGTTGTTGCGCTTCAAAGCACAACATGGTGGACATCAGTAGCTCATGGCCATGGTATGTGGTCATCCTGGAGTCAGTATCTGTGTTGTCCCCTTAAAGTGACTCCATATGTGACTGTGACAACATGTTGAGATGTACATCTATCTCGCCTACAGGCACGTAGGTATGCTTACAAGAATCAGGATGTCAGGCAACTGGGAGGCACGGGCCAGCTATTTGGCAGTGTGAACGTCACATGGGTCATTGATGCCAACTATGCTTGTTTCCATGCATCTTCTGACTTTTGCATGAGGCTTGCACATGCAGACCGCACAGGGTGGCGTGCTACATGGGGGTATCATGTTCGAGTTGTTTGCTTTGGTTGCATATGATGTTTGTGAGTATGGGACTAAACTGAACCTACGTCTCTGTCTCTTGCAGCATCTACAGAGGGCACAGAAGGACAGGGTACGGACACCGAGGATGAGGCATCTTGCTCGACGGCAACACATGGGCTCACTGATGTGACCAGTGCCTCTGAGGGGGACCGGAGTGCCCTTGATGAATCAGGCCCGGAAACACCAACCTCAACGCCATCTGACGCCAGCGGTGACTCCTCGATGTTGGCGGACATAGGGAGTGGGAAATCAGCCTCTTCTTCCACCACACATCGTCCAGTGTCCACCCTCCCGGCTAGATCCACTTGTGCTGCCCGTGCCCGCAGCAGTCAGAAGGGTAGAGTGTCCTTCACCCCAGGCACCACTGCCCCTGCCCCTGTCTCCCCTGCTGCCCTCAGTGTTGAGGCGGTGGATCTTTTGCGCCAGCTGTGTGTGGGTCAGACTACTTTACTGAATGCCTTCCTTGATCATGACAAGAAGTTGGCACAGGTAGTTGCCTTCATGGAGGGCATTCATTCTGACGTGGGTGGGCTACACAGGACTGTCCAGTCCTTGTCCTCCACAGTGACAGCAGCCATTCAGCTGGCACAGGCTCAGGGTCCAGCTCCTGTCCCTTCGGCAACCACCCTGCCAGTGGCCACATCTGACGAGAGTGACCTCACACCACAGCCCTCAGGCTCAAGGTACTCCACATGAAGCACAACACAGCAGCACTCCAAGCGGGCCAGGGCGCAGACACCATCCCCAAAAAACAAAGAAGTCACACAGGACCGCAAATCCAAAAGCCCTTCGGGTGACACTCAGGGGCATCAAGCCAAGAAGCAGGCCTCAGGCTCACATGCATCCAAATCAGTCCAATTCAAGGACACTTCCGTCCCAAAACCTGCTCCCACAGACAGGCAAAAAGTTGCCGTGCCTGCTGTGAAGCTGGTGCCTGCAAAGAGTCCGCAGAAACGGATCTCTGAGGCAGGTTCACCCACAACCTCAACTCCCACCCACACCCCTGTGAAGCTGGGACAGGAGGGCACTGTGGGGGTTCACCTGGTCAACAGGGGATGGAGGGGAAAAGGCAAGGCCAGGCCAAGCATACCACCATACCCAGCAGTTCACCAGAGGGAGGGCCACCACCTGCACCTGAAGCACCTTTGGTGGGGAGTGAGGCTGTTGTGCCCGCCCCACTTCACACTCCTACCAAGACAATTTATCAGTATCGAATCCCCAAGAAGTGGAGAGGCAGCCCTCCACATTCTCCCTCACACACTGTGTCTCACAGCAGCATTTCTCTGCCTCCCCGTGCCACGCTGCCACCCGGTCCAAGCAGCCCTCTGGCTCACAAAGCCACTGATGCCTCTACCTCAGCTGCTCCTCCCTCTCCCAGGTCTGGTCCGCCAACAGTCCCCGACAATCAGCCACCTCACAGTCCTACTGACAGCCAAGTCTGAGGCAAAGTCCCCCTCCCAAAGCCATCTCTCACACAGCGGTGCCTGGACTGCCCACCTCTTTCCACAGAGCTGTGGTGATTCCCATGCCAGTGTACGGTGTCACACAGTCCCTGTGCAGGTTCTCATGTTCACATGTCCCTCCTTTGAACTATGGACTGGCCACTGGCCTTGCTGTTTGTACCTTTGGATGCCCATTCCCTGTGCAGGTTCTCATGTTCACATGTCCCTCCTTTGAACTATGGACTGGCCACTGGCCTTGCTGTTTGTACCTTTGGATGCCCATTCCCTGTGCAGGTTCTCATGTTCACATGTCCCTCCTTTGAACTATGGACTGGCCACTGGCCTTGCTGTTGTCTACTTTTGATGCCTATCTTGGTGATATGTAATAAAGACAGTTACTCCTGTTGTCTGCTTTGTCAGTGTCCTTGCTAAATGTAAGTGTTTTCGGTATGTGCATGGTTGCATGTGACAAATGCTCTGTATGCCACCTTCACATTGCCAATTGCTTCTTTAACTTTTTCTGGGTTTGGCAGTGGTGAGGGGCACTTTAGTTCTTCTTTCTTCTGAGGTTTGTGGGTGCAATGATGGGTGTTTGTGATGATCTACGATTATCATACTCATCATATGGTCAGGCTTTCTAAATTGTCCTCATGTCATGTTATGATGCAATTCCAGAACAGAGGTGTATTCTATCCACAGGATTACTTGCGGGCTGGCCAGGGTCCTTCATATCTGTGTGATCTTTCTTGATGTGTGAACAGCAGTGTTGATGTATGGTCATCTTGTGATGGCCTGTCTTCCTAGTCACATGGGTACATTTGGATGTGTGCACTTGTGTGGTCATGAAGTGTGTAGGGGTGGTTTGGTTGTCAGTGTTGATGTGTGTGTGCCCCTGTAATGCCAACTGCACACATGTATGACACAGAAGCTGAGCTCAATACTCTGCCATGTGTTTCTAATTGTGGGCACATGTGGGAGTTGTAGGTTGGGCAGTGTGCAGTGTGTTGTTGTGTCCTTGCACTTCTGGGGGACACCTACTTGTTGTTGCTGCCAGTTGTGAGTATGCAGAGTGTGTGACAGGCAAGTCTGTGTTGTCTTTTGTTGATCAGCCATGTGTCTTGTTACTGTTTGTGCACACTGTACAGGACTGCTCAGCCACACTGACAATATTTGTGAGTTTTCTAATGCATTGTTATCACTTGACCCATATTTGGCTCCAGTATGGTATGTGGTATGTGGAGTCATGCCATTCCCCATATGTGCTTCTGATGCCTACACATTGTGAGTGACTCCTCTATGTGTTTGTGTACTGTACACTGCTCACCTGTCTACTACTGCAGTACACAACACTTCAGTCTCATGTCTTCCACCCCATGGCTTGCCAGTTTGTGAGCCTCCCCACCACTTCATAGTGTGACACTATGCTGTGTGAGGCTGATCTGTGTCCAGGACCAATGTGCTACTCAGGACAGATTTCAAATTAGTTATGTGTTATTTCCTTGCACTTGTTTGCTGTCATGGTTGCTCATGTGCAGTGCAGATGTTTGGGCAGCACAGTCCTCTGGTCATGTTGCTTGCACCTGGATGTCCCTGAGTTGTGCATCTGTGGGTGATGGCTAAGCTGTATGTGTGTTTGCTGAGGTAGTGCTACACTTCCTGAGTGTGATGTTATATTTGTGCTGTGGGAGTTCATGGTGTGGCACTCAGATGTGTGTGCTACTGTTTTGGTTGTTGTGCACACACTGCTTGGTGTGCATGCAGTGTTGTCAGTGTATGTTGCCTTGTACTTGCTTGTTGTGCATCCCCCTGATGTGCAGCTGAGTTTGCATTGTGATGGATTGGTCTGTGCATCTGTTGTGTTTTTGTTGTGGATGTATGCAGTGTTTGGCCTGTGTTGGCTCTTTGTACTGACTGATGCTATGTGTGTGTGATGTTCTATTTGCATGACGTTGTGTGTGTGTGGTTGTTTTAACTGTGTGATACATTTAGATGTGTGTTGCAGGTGTGGTGTGCATCACTTGTGTGTCTGTCACATGCAGCAAGGGGATTCTTGTTGCTGGGCTTGTTTTCAGTGCACATTGGTGGTTAGTCCTCCTATTTTTGACCTGTCACTTTTCAGGGTTGTGCATGTGCATGCTTCTGGTACGATATGGCACCTTGTCCAGTTCATGGGTGTTGAGGTGTCTGTGTTAGCTTATTGGCCCATTGATCCCAGTTGGTGTTCATGGTGGATTTTTGATGGTACACCTCTTGTTTGTGTTGTGGTATGGTGTCTGTGCATTGGTCCTGAGTGACAATGTTGTGTATTCCTGTTCTGTCTAGGGTCACATTGCCTTTCCACTGTTTTCCTGCACATGTGTGGGCTTGTTGTACCTCTGTGTATGTTGTTTGTGAGCTTTCTGTTTGGCTATTGTTTTGTTGTGTACATTGGTTCAGGCATCCCTGTGTGTTAGTGTGATGTTTGTGGGTGCACCACAGGGAGTGTGTTTGGTTGTCTTTGCACTGACAGGACACCATTTAGGCCTTTATGTGTGCTTCTCACAGGTGTTGGGTGCTGGAGGTATGAGGTGGGTAGAGAATGGATATGTGTGAAGGTCCTAGTTGTGTTTGACAGTCAAGGAGTGTGACAATAAGCCATGTGTGTTGTACTGATGATGTGCACATGTCAAGTCAGTTGTGACAGATGTGTGGCTGCTCACTGTATGACTTCAGACACTTCCTATCATTCCTGTGACTAGGCATGGCTTGCCTTGATGTGTCCCTGAGTTGTTGCACAGAGGTCAGTTTGGTTTAATTTCACTAACTGTGCCACCCATGTCTGATTTGATGACCTAAGGGTGTTGTGATATGTTCCTTCTCTTGCATGTGATGTACAGATGCTATGTGTCTTGCTCCATGGTTTTCCAGCACTGTCCACTGCACTTTTGGCTGGCCCATTGATTGTCCTACATTGCTGCTGGCCTATGGTGTGTGTATGTGGCAGTGTGTCAGTTTGGGGTGTTTGTGAGTGACTTGACAGGCAGTGTGGACAGTTCAGTGGATGTTCTTATGCAGTGTGAGTCTTCATTTCATAGTTGGGCTCAGTTTGCTTCACATGAGTGGGAGATAGGTGTGAGGAGGAGGGTTGTCCAGCCCCTGAGCTTCTGTGCAGGGTGTTCCTCTTCACCCCCACCTTCCAAGACAGGCGCCCTGGTCCTTTGGTGTGTGAGGTGCAAGGTCTGGCTACACCTGGGAGATGAATTGTGCAGGGGGGGCACAGGGGGTGCACACAGCATGTGCCCCAAATGTGTGTGGGAAGCGTAATGTGGGAAGGGTGGAGGTGGTGCCCTGTGAATCTTTGTGGACTGCCCATGCATGGCGCCGGCCCTGCCTACTACATTTTGCGCATGTTTTCCCGCGTCTTCACAGCTGCGGTGACGTGGCCGGGACATTGCAGTGATTTCGCGGTTGATTGGTGACCCGGATGCCGAGGGGTGATTTCCTGACAGGTGGGACATGTGTGGGTACCCTTGGGGAGGTGTTCCTGTCCCCACCAGGGTGTCTGATGTGTACAGGGACCGTATGTCAGCAGAGGAGTTGTGTTTTTGGTTGTGTGCGGAGTTGTGTCATTGCGTACCTGCGGCGTTGTCCACGCCGGTCCATTATTTGCTGGTAGTGGAGGAGGTACAGCACCGGAATGTCTTGAAGGGCTGGATCCATTGCGGTCCGGACCAGGTAGAGGGCACTGTGAGTCTGGTTTCGCGCTCCGCTGTCGTGTTTCCACCGTCTCTGGGTTGGTGGATTCACCGCTGCGGTGTGATGGGCTGTTTGCGGCATCGTGATTTGTACGGCGGACGGAACGTCATTCCGCACGGCGGTGAGTCCCTATTGGCTCACTCCGCCGCGGTGGCGGGCGCAAAAATCTGGCGGTTCTCCTGGCTACACAGCGGACGGGAAATGGGCTATGTTTGCCCCTCGTAATATGGCGGGCGGGATGTGCGGAAAAGGGCATTTTCCGCCCCCGCCAGCACTGCGGATGTGCTTCCGCCCGCCATCCTAATGACCCCCTATGTGAGGCAGATGTTACTGCAGGGAAGCAGTGAAGTAAAAGGAAGTGCGTTTAAAATTACCTGGCTAGTGGGTAAAGTACTTCATTCCGACCCCTAGTCGGTGAGGTTAAAAACAGGGGATGAATAGGGTCATTGGGAATAATGTTCCTATACCCTACTGGTCGACCTGTTTCAAGCCTACCCCTCTCGGCTATTCTTCAAGACCTAGTACAATCATATTCCAAAGAAACTAGTTCCACTCCTTAAGTTGTATTCCTAATTACAACTCATAAAGAAAAAAACAATAAAGTGCAACAATCGCACATGCACGCTCAGGTGTACAATTATTCCATACCACCTGGTCCTTGCATTGTTATATTCTGTAAGACAAAAGGAAAACAAGGTAAAAGGACAAAGATTATCTGTCTCCATGTCAGCTCTGCCGTACCTGGAAGGGCTAGACCATTAAGTCCTTCAACCATGTGTGCACCTCCTAGGTGAAAGGAAATATCAATCCATTAGTGACTTGTCTACACACTCGATTGTGGTTTCCCGTGACACTTCTAGTAAAAAGCTGTGGTTATTAAATTAAGAGAAACACACATGACATGTCCGTTATACTCGTTTTTGAGTTTTTTGAAGTGAGTCCCTATTTAGGGGCTGTAGAATAATTGGTAACTGTTAGCATCACATAAAACACGCATACACACACACAGAGGAGTCACGTACATATCGTTAATGAAGCCCGCGCTTCATGGTTTCACCAGCTGGGAGTTCAACCTCTAGTTTTGCACTGTGGCAGGAAAAATTAATTCAAAGTTACTGGTATTGTGAGCGAGTACAATCTTATGCGTACGATTAGTAAGTCGTTGCGTTAGGGGCTTGTTAAGGACTCACCTCGTCTCAGCCGTACTCCTCTAAGATACCTAATCGCTTGCCGCTCGGGAACCGCATCTTACCTGGTCCCGATGCGGAAGTTGAATAAAAAGACCCGGGTGCACGTACGCGTGCTGCCGCGGGCCGTTCTCTGAAGAAAAGAATGGTGTGCTGACCTTACAAAATGGCCGCCATGTGTCAGCCAATGCGCAATTAGTAGGAAGTAAGAAAAGTTTTTGTCATTACGGCAATGACTTAATTGTCGAAATAAGAAAACGGGTAGTTTTCAGAACATTTCTATAGTTTGAAAAAGCGGCACTGGCATGCAATGTTGTTTATTGTGCTCAAAACGGTGGGGTTTTGTTTTTGAAGAAAAAAACTAAGAACAGAAGGTATTCTGCCAAGCTAGTTTTTCGGCAGAATGGTCCTCTATTATTTATTGTGGTTGTTCGCGTGCTTATAAATACGTGTTCTTTTTGGTGGTGTTGCTCCATGGGGTCAAAAAAAGGTAATTAATATGGTGTCATGTTGTTACCACCGGTCAAAAAATGTTTTTTTGCAGGAGGTCATACCATGTATCTATACATTTTAGTGGGGTGTACCTCACAATCACCTTTGCTGAGTTAATAGGTCACATACGAATGGGAGTGTCTGTTATTTTATTATTCGCGACCTTGTGTTCCCCTCTATGGGGGCTCCTTAAGGCCACATCCTCATAGGAAGTGGAGCGCCCTATTATTCTAGGGGTGGAGAACAACTGGTGTTTTGCGGAAAGGGGTCTCTGTCAGGTGGTTCCAGCGTTTGACTCTTTGTGGTATGGTGTTTACCTAACAAAACTATTCCACGGTATATTGTCGTTCAGACCCTCTACGTGTGGCCACAATTTGAAAACCCATCGTTGTTCCTTTTCGTGGAGTCTGGTTTCTACTGCATCATGATGTTCCATTGATTCTAGTATCACCCATTTGAAATCCTGGACCGTGTGTTTCATCTTTATATAATGTGCGGACATCTTAGTAGTTGACCTCTCACAATGCACATTGCTCCTATGGTCACAGATTCTGGTCTTCACCTTTCTTGTAGTCATCCCAATATAGTTAAGGCCACAAGGGCACGTAATCATATAGACTACCCTCTCTGTGTTGCAATTTGTGAACCTTCTCAGTTGCCATGTGATCCTTTCGTTTAGTCTGATTGTTTTTGTGGGATCTGATGTCTCTGTGGATGTGTGTGCACTAGAATGTCTCTTAAACTTTTGCCTCTCTTGTGTGAGAACATAGGGCGTGGTATTGTCAACGTGCCAGTGTTGAGAATTCTCCAGTGTTTGTTAATGATCTTAGATACAGCATTTGCTGCTATATCGTAGGTTGTTATACAAATGGGCCTTTCTTCCTTCTCTTTCGTGCTAGATGGCTCCAGGAGGGACAAGAGGGCCAGGAACAATAACCGGGAGTCCCTCCTGGAGCCGCAGTCAGGGGTGCCCCCAAGTTCCAGGGGGCCCCCCTCAACACAGTACACTGGCCTGAGAGCTCTTGATTGAGTCCAGAGCGGGCCCCTCCATGTACCTTGCAGAGGGGCCCCCTCAAGTTTCATTACCCCACTGGTCCATATTGAATCATTAGGTAGTTAGTCCTGGACCCGGTGGGCAGGTTTTAACAAAAAAGTCCCTGAGAAGGTCATACAGACGATTATGAGAGTCTAATAATAGATCAGGATTATCCAGATTTTCAACTAAGCTATCTAATGCAGAGTTGTAATATTTTAAATGGATTTGATAGTTGTGGGGTTACTGATGGTACTGGCCCACTTCACATTCTTCCTGTTATTAGTAATAGTTAGCCCACCACTATTTGAAGAAAATCTATCTGCACAATTTCCCATCAGTGATGGGTCATGGTGAAGGACCAAGAGATCATGGTCGCTTTCATATCTTTGACAAACCTTCATGTCAATCAGCTTGCGCCACAAACAAACATCCAAAATAATATAGTCAATATTACTTCTATACTGACCTCGTTTAAATGTTGGAATGTCCCAAACATCTTAGCGGAAATGGCTTTTATAGGCCTGAAACCCATGAGATAATGAGATTTCAATAAGTTGCATGGTTGATCTAGACATATGGTAGCGTGTCGAGGATATCAAATAAGGAATATCCCAAAATACATCCTCTTCATTAGATAACTCTCTCAATAGCCCAGACGGTTCAAAGGTGGTATTGAAATCTCCCCAAATTATTTTTTTGCAATCTTTGCTGTGCATATTTAAAATAGTGTCCAATTGGCATAAGGTCCCTGATTCAGATGGCTTAGTTACACTTCTGCTAAACATGTTAAACTAACTTTGGCCAAAAACTTTAGAGCTTGGAGGTCCATTGAATTTATTTCAGTTTGCTTTATTTGCCCATTTAAATATGTCTTGGTCCATATTCACAAACCACCTGCCAGTCTACCTGTTTTAGATGTACCACAAGAGGGACCGAAACATCGAAGTCTTAACCCAATTTTCCTTTTAGTTTTTGTTAAGACTCAATTGGGGAGATCTAGGTCCTATGTGTAGGACAGACTCCATATTTGTAATTATAAGTAATGGGTTATGTTACATTGATGACCAGGGAAATCTTACTGAGAAGGATTTGAATTTCTGTTATCAATGTGTTGAAGTACTTTTTGGTTATGCACCCTGAATGAAATAAGCATCTTTCTTTAAATACAACAAATAAGAGATAAACCCGGTGTTGCAAATCTATTTCTTATCTTGAATAACTTATACAAACTGGATCACAATTGATTTTTGATGTCATGGATAGACATCCGATACTAAAGATAGAATTTTACAAAGTTGATCATGAAATGTATCCATTGTCGGAACTATTACTTGATGTGTGACTTTTATAAAGTTGACATTGTCCTGCTGTTAGCCCTTTTGTGCCAGCAGCTTGTCTTGTGTCACATGACTGGGTGTAGCTGAAAGTTAGACTTTGTGAATTCCTCCAAGACAGTCACATAATGAGGGATTAGGTGAGCCACAATGGGCCACCTGCTGGCAGGAGGGGGGGCCAGAGCGGAGCACAGCCCCACTTACAACTGAATAGCTGGTGCTCTGCTTAGCGACCCCACATTGTCACTGCAGCAAGCTTGGAGCCAGGGCAGGGGAGTCAGGAAATTCCATGTGCTTGGGCAGGGGAGTCAGGAAATTCCATGTGCTTCAAAGAACCTTTCCAGATGTTTCTCCCACCTTCCAAAAGATTGGCACCAGGATATAAAAATAGGACCTTCTTTTGGACAGCATTTCTTTAACCTGGTAGAGTATCCACAGGTGCTGCTGTACTGCTGGAAGGACTGCTACTCTGCTAGAGTGCTGCTCTGAAGATCTGCTGCCCTGCTTTCCTGGTGCTCTGCTACCTTCTTCTTGGGGAAAAGGACTGGATCTTCAACTGTCAAAGGACTCACAAGGGCTAGTGTTTTTTGGCCTCCTGTTCAGAGCCACAGGGACACAAAACGCTTCCTTCATCTTGAACCCGCACCTGAACCCATCCTGAGTGAGTCCTGACCTTCCAAGTGGCCCCCTTCCAATCCTAGACCCTTTGAAGTTTTGCTAAAGGAGCCCAGATAGCCAAAATCCAAAAGTGGGTACATTTTTAACAAAAAACTGCTCTGAGAACCAGGTGGAATCTGGGAGCAACCCACTCACCTAGCCGCCAGAGGTACATTGATGGTTGGATTGACTTTGTGGTTTCTCCCGCTACATTCTTCTCAGCAGCTGCAAATCCGTTTCAGAGGTCTTTTGCCGAAGGGGTATACGACCTCAAAGAACTGTCTTCGGCTATAGCCCTCTGCCTCGTCCCACTGGAGATTTTCGATTCCAATTTCAGAGACAAAGTCCAATCGTAGAAATCTTCACAGCGCTTCAACCAAAGACATCTTACGATGATGCACCCTCCTCACAGGCATCCTGCAGCCTTGACCCACTGAACTTTACCTTCTCAGAACATTTTTCTCAAGAATTTTTCCAAGTCCCAAGATAAGCACTGACCAAGCCCAATCCACTTCGTGTATCCATACCGCACTCCAACACAGTTGGCCAAACTTTTTTTACTTTGACCTGGTCTCGCTTGACTAGATGTCCGTGGTTGACGCTTTGATCTTTTAGGTGTTATTTTTTACTAAAAACATTAAAAATTCATAACTGCGATTTGACTGGTGCATTCCCAGATCTACCAACACTGGTAAACCTGGGAATGCGTCAAGTGTTATGCCTTTGCTGTCACCTCTTTCTAAGTGTGCTGCATTTCGCTGCACACTTAGAAAGAGGAAAATGCATTTGAGGATTAGTTTTGTGCAGGAAAGTGTACCTCCATGCACAAATAAAATCCTGCTCATAATGCAGGCACCCTTGCACCATGGCACAAGGGTGTTTGCGTTAGCGCAAGGCAACACATTGTGCACCAGCACGAGGAGAGGACAGGAATGCACCATATAATCTTTAATGTGGTGCATTCCTGCCCTCTCCCTTTCACGCAGCGTAGAGCATCAAAGTGTCTTGCTGTGATGTGTTGCATGAAAGTATGATAAATCTGGCCCTGAGAATTCCCTACTTACCAAGAGGCATGGCCCCAGACAACAGTGCATGTACCATATAAGGGGTGTGCACTGGAATCCTCTATGACATTAACTGCTTACTTCCAGTGAGTCCTGAATAGGCACATTGATGGTTGCATTGGGGGAAAATCTCTGTAAACAGTCAAATAAGTAGCCTTTTTGGTAATACGTATCACCATGCAAAAACATAAAAATCTCATTTTTACCGTGAATGCCGATGCCTATTTTAAGCACAGTAACTAATTACTTTCTGCTGATAACATTAAATAATACTCACAGAGAATTACTGGATTTATGTGGCATTTGAGCCCACGAAAAATATTATTTTACTAATTCCCTTCACAAATCCTTTCTACATTTCAAAATTAATACATTTGTGTAAAATAATAATGGGTTTCATTTAGCACAACGCAAACCTACATGGTGCTTAGATAAGGTAATGAAATGTGTAAATCGTGCTGTCTGCCCCTGATTGGTAGGTTTTAACATCTGCCTTTGAAGAGTGCACTGCAATCAACAGTCCTCAGTGCAAATACAATTGTTTGTATCGAATGTGCTGTAAAGACAATATTAAATTTCGCAAAAAGACTTTGAAGCTTAATATAAGAAATTTTTTCGTAGTCAGGATGTAGAATTAATCATCTTCACTGTGGAAACAAAGGTTTTGAACGATTTGAAACGTTATTTAAAAGTATATATATTATGATGAAATCCCAAGGCAGCAATGAGGTGAGAAACTTCTTTATTAAAAGATTCTGCGTAGAAAGGCCAACGCGTCTTTCCCCATCAAGAGTCAGGCTGTAACTGACTCAACTTCCCAAGCATCTCACCTTCAAAATTCTAATAAAAACAACAGACCGCACATCCTTACACCAGTGACAGCGCGTGGTTGTAGAATACCCAAAATACAATTTAAGGGTATAAACAACACATCTTCCCTTTTAAACACCAAAAACCAAAATAAGCTCAAAAAACTTTACTACACAAGGGGGATATTCACAAGGACTTATCTCCGAGTTATCGCCACCTTAACGCAACACAAGTGGAGATAGATTTAATGCCCCATTCACAAGCGGGTGCAAACTGCAGACAACGCAAGTATTCCCGCGATAACTGCCACAAAATTTACCTCCACGGGTGACACCACCAACTAACCCTAATGAGATGCAGAGTAGGCGTTCCTGTGCAAAAACACACGAAAACACCACTACACCACATTCACAACGAACTGCCAGATCTGCGATGCCAACCAAAACCACGAGATAAGTCGCGGTAGCAGCAGCTATTTAACACCTGCCTCTTGCTGGTGTAAAGCAGGACGACTACCTGCAGTAGGCAACGGAGCCCCGCACACAGCCACACCCAAAGAACAACCAACGCCATGGAGCTACTCATCATGCAGCTTGGGGCCCCAACAAGGCCACAACACACACCGCCACCACCCCCAGGACCGGGACCGGCACCCCCCCCGGACCACCACAGAGGCAGCGCAGAGTGAGACAGTGGACCTACCAAAAACGCACTAGTCTCACAGACCTAATGCCCGAGGAAGTCATTGCCCACTACAGGCTCAAAAGGACAGCCATCCTCCGCATCATGACACACATTGACCCCAGGCTGACGGTCCCAACACAGCGGACAACCAACATCCCTCCGCAGACAAAGCTGCTGGCTGTGCTGCACACGTTGGCCTCTGGTACCTTCCAACCAACTACGGCCAGAGTCGGAGGAGTTTCACAGCCAGCCCTATCAAAGTTCCTCACACCTGTCCTGGATGCCATCATAAGCTTCATACCCCAGTACCTTCACTTCCCCAACACTGCGCAGGAACAGCTGGAGACCAAGCAAGTCTTCAATGCCATTGCTAGCTTCCCACACGTGCTGGGGGCCATTGACTGCACACATGTCCCACTTATGCCCCCTGCGGACACTGCACACATCTACCACAACAGAAAGCACACGCATTCCATCAATGTGCAGGCAATAGTGGACCACCGGGGAATGTTCACCAATGTCGTCGCAAACTACCCAGGCAGTGTGCACGATTCCTACATCTTCCGACAGTCCATCATCAACCAGCGCTTCCAGGATGGCATCTATGGAACTGGACTGCTCATTGGTAAGTACCAAATCAACACACCACACACCTCAAACCCACCATTACACAACGCACAACTGTGGGAATGCACACGTGACCAAACCACATACAACATGTCAGTCAACATGCCCACCCACCAGACACGACAACACAACTCCATTGGGATACTGGGCTTCCCATGTACACAAGCCAGCTATATCATGGCACCACAGCCTCACAACAGCTGAACGTGTGGAGAGGCGGAAAGCAGGCATGTGCGAAGGACGCAAGTGACCCATGAATGGGAATGTACACAACGACAAGTGTGGCGTGAATGTGCTGGACAGACCTGGGCATGCAAACCACAGATATGTCCATGCAGACATTAACTGCTGGTGTCTGGGGAGTAGTGAACAGTGGACGCAACCATGTCACCTCAGGCTGTGGGGTAGATCGCGGAAATGTCGCTCGTGTCCCCTGTGTGCATGAGTGTAGTGGGTTGGCCTGGCTTACGCCAGGCCTGCGCAGGGGTGTGGATGAAAACATTGTTGCGCTGAGTGTGGTGCACTCCCGGAATGGCCAATGTCACTGCCAGGGCGGCGCCTCTCAGCCCGCCATGAGGCCGACGCCGTGAGCAGCGGGGCCAGCGGGGCCTGTGCGCCTGCTGCACCCCAGGCCGCTGATACCCAGACCCGGCTTGCCTGCCCCAGCGCTCCAAGGCCGCACTGCTCACCTGCCGACACCGTCGTGTGTCAAAGAGGACCCACCACGTGCCGGTGCTAGCTCCAAGACCCATGCCCGCGAGCTTGGCAGCCTCCTCAGACCATCGCTGTCCTCCGTGACACAGGCCCCCAGGAGTCCACATTCGTTGACATACCCCACCGCTGCAGCCGGCCTACACTGCATTCCAGTATGTCCCACATCTAGTACTGAGTCCTCATTCATCAATGGCAGAGTTCATGCCAGTGGACGCAGGGAGAGGAGTGAGAGACAGATATGTTTCAGTCCGGTGGGAACACGGATCACCGTTACGAAGGAGGTCAACCACTCGCAAGGATTGACCTAGTGCCACTTACCCTGTGCGCCGTGAGACACCGTCAGCCTCCGGCCGAACATTGTTGGTGTCTGAGCCTGTGGCCTGGGGGTTGTCATCAGCAACTGGCAGGTACAGACTTGGTGTTTGGCATGAGTCTTTGGCATTCATATCCGCCATGTTGCCGGACACAGCTGGTATGTGCCCTCTGCACCATGCCCTGGGGGTACACCTCCCACTCTCCCCCGGGACACTCTGCGAAAACCACCCTTGATACATGCGAGACCCTGCTCTGCCCTCATGACCCTACCCCAGTTTCCCGCAAGTCAGCGTCCCGTGGCGGTAGGCCCGTGTCGGCCGCTGTGCATCTGGGGCCACTAACTCTGTGCAACTCAAGTCATGCTCTCCTGCTGTTCGTGCATTGCATTCCTGAGTGCCTGATGACTGTTGAAGTTGTTGCCAGCACCAGCTACTCCCTGAGGGCTGGCCTACACACACCCCACACACAGCCAGCACAGGCGTCACTGGACTAGTGGGCCTGCCAACACATCATGCCGAACCAAGTATTGACTCCTATCTCTCTGCACTGTGACAGGTGATCAAGGATATGCACTCTGCCCTTGGATGATGACACCTCTCCGAGACCCGAACACCACCCCCCCAGAGGCAGGACAATGCGGCCCACATACGCACCAGGGGCATCGTGGAACGCACATTTGGCGTGTTGAAGTCACGTTTCAGGTGCCTGGAAGTCACAGGTGGAAGGCTCCTGTACAGCCCAGACATCGTGTGCAAGATGATCGTTGCATGTTGTGTGTTGCACAACATCTGAGTACGCACCAATGCATCATGGATCCCGGTTCCAGAGGTACCTGTCAATGATGAGGACGATGGGGCTGGTGGCCCACATGCCACTGCAGCTGCGGCAGGAATAGCCCGTAGGAACACCCTCATTGCCAATTTCTTCTCCTGAGCACGTCACATTGTGGCCGTCCTTGGCAATCATGGGACAGTACTAAATGTCCACAAGCACGGCATGTGTGAATAATAAATATTTGCAGGTTACAGGTTGTACTTGTACATTGTCATGTCACAGTTTCCTGCTGTGCCAGATGTGATTGGCCATGTTGTGCACATATGCGGCACCAGTTGTGTCCTGTGTTCTGTTGTGGTGGTGTTGCTGTTTGTACCAGGATGTTGTCAATGTTGAGGTGCACTTATTCTTCTGTGCGTATGCTGCACGGTGGGTGAGGCGCTCCGGCGGCTCTGATATGGCTGCCACTTCTCCATTTCATGCGGTGTGCCTTTCAGTTCTGTGCTTCCACAGTGCTGAGATGTTGCAGACTTGGGTAACTGGTGCTCTTTGTCAAGTTGTGACTCTTGGGCATGGGTTGTCCGCAGATGTGTCGTTGACGTCAGGGGTTGTTTGTGCAGGTGGTTGTGTCGGAGTGTGACCTGCTCCTTTCCGGTTGTGGTCCGCACTCAGCCACCTCAGTGTCGTGCCGTATACATTGTCATGATGATTGGACTGCAGCCATGCTACTCGTCATGTGGTGTCTCTTGCATTGTCAGTGTGGCTGACGTATATGCATGTTTGC
This sequence comes from Calotriton arnoldi, assembly GCA_963921515.1. Lineage (NCBI taxonomy): Eukaryota > Metazoa > Chordata > Amphibia > Caudata > Salamandridae > Calotriton > Calotriton arnoldi. The sequence goes on from CAWUFW010004652.1 coordinate 733,449, forward strand.
TGTGTTTCGCACGTGTGCATGTGTTGGTTGTGTGATTGTTGATGTGTTGGGTGGATGCCCCTTTGGGCACATGGTGTACGTGGGACTACTTGGTGTTTGTGTGTGTGCTGAAGTGTTCCCGTGGGATCAGGGACATGATCCTGAGTCATTGTGGGTGTGCAGTGTGCTCTTCCTAATTGTGCATGTGTGCCATTGTGCCCAGTTCCCCCCTTTCCCCCCACTCCCTGGTCTGTACGCGCCCTGTTGCTATGGTGTCGGGTCATGTTGGGCAGTGTCCGGATCCCCAACTCATGTCAACATCTCCAGACTGATGGCTGTGGCCACCATCTTCCCCATGTCATTCAGCTCCTGGTATCCTGCTGGCCCCCCTCCTCCGAGGTGCGTTACTGCTTTCGTGTTGGCAGCGTGTTTCTGCTTGGTTTTGCCATTCACATCAATCCAGCGCCTCATGTTCTCTTCCATTGTCCTCCTCGGCGCTGCGACAGCATTCACATGGTCCGAGGTGGTGTGCCATCTTTGCCTCATTGTTGCCAATGACACGTTGGAGGTGACGTGCAGTTGGTGGTGGTGTTCTATCTCATCCGTGCCTGCGGCTGGCAGCACGCTCCGGAGAGGAGAGAGGCAATCAAAGCCCAATGCCTGACCCTAAGATGGCGGCTGCGGTCGAAGGCGACGCCATCTAAGTATAACGCTGGAGCCACCCAAGGAATTAACCTTAGCCTAGCGTGACCGGAAAAGTTCCACAAATTAACTATCTGCAGACTAGGGCAGCTACACAGATGGGGCCTTGAGTACAATCGGGGGCGGTGCGCAGGCACGGGATCTTGTGAGTTTATGGAATAGAGGGCCCTACTAGCAATGTCCTGTTTGGACGAGTGATTGCAGTGCACACAGCTGAATAGGGGCTGCCCCCGAGAGGTACAGAGGGATTCGTTGCTCAGCTGCCTGCTAAGCCACTCTGACCCACTACTGTTTTTGACCATTTTTGCTCACCGAGAAGCTCTCTCTGGGCTGTGCCTGACCTCAAGATGGCGGCGAGGACCATTCCTGATTACCACCACGGAGGGCTCCCGAGTCTTCGAGGCACTCCCAAACCTACGCCCTTGCACAACAAACCCCCCCACAACAAACCCCCCTCAAGTGAAAGAATAAAATGTGAACCGCTGTTACTAACTCCCAGGTCAGTATCCCTTGCCTGACCCCAAGATGGCTGTCACAGTGTTCCCTACCATGTCGTGCTACTCCTCTGAGAAAAAAACTGACTTTGACCAGACCTCGACCACATCCCCCATCCGACCTACCCTTCAGGATACCGTATCTGTGAACCTACCTCTGTCCGTGGAGACCTAACTTTTTGGCCGATGCCTGGTGGAGCTACTTGATAGCTATAGAGGAGATGGGCTGCGGACTACCCCTTTGGCCCTCACCTACCCAGCCAGACACTGGACAAGACCCTATTTCGTCTCTCCGTCGTACTCTCCCTCCTACCCCTTTACTCCACCCACTCTCTCCTTTACGCTCCATTTATCCCTCCTCTTTGCTCTCTAATTGTTTTCTCATTGAGACCTAGCCGCTTGACTGATGCCCGGTGGAGCTACCTGATAGCTATAGAGGAGATGGGCTGTACCCCTCAGCCATCACCTACCCAGCCGGACTTTGGGCAGACTCTCCTTCGTCTCTCCATCCATCCTATCTACATCCTTTCTCCCTCCTACTCCTTTCTCCCCACCCCCTTCCCCTTTCTAATCTCCATTTACTTCGTCTCCCAATGCTCTTGAAATGTTTTCCTGTAACTGATGTAAATTGTAACTGATGTAATCTGTGTTGGATCCTTATGTAAAGCGCTCTGATACCTCCGGGTCTAGCCAGCGCTATATAAAACTCAAATAAAGTAAAGTAAAGTGCCGATGATCGTGTTTTCATGCAGCCTGTAGCTCATCTTCCTCTTCTCATTGCCCTTCCACGTGCCCTGGATTCCTGGGTGTTCCTCCGTGGGGATTGTGGAGTTCATGTTGTCCTCTGCAGTCGGTTAGGGTGCATCCGTGGTACTCCGCAGTTCATTTCCTTTTTGGTGGCATTTTCCGTGGGCTGTTCTTGTGCTTTTTCCCGCATTACGCGTGGGTATTGCTGGCCTCTTGCCGGTTACCACTGTTTTCTTGTTGCGTTTGGGGCCATGGCGTCTTTTTACGCGTTGGGGTTTGTATTTTTATCGCCGTCATGGTGGTTGTATCGCGGACATTGGCCGCGTTTTCAGAAGACTATCACATGGTGCCGCCGTGTTGTGAATTCCAGGTTAACACGGGGTTATTTTCCCGCGATAGACTGCGATGTGTAAAGTTGCGTTAACATTTTTTGGAGATGTTTAGCGCACATTCTTGTGAATATCCCCCAATGTCTAATAAATACAATGTTAACAATACACATAATCACAATTATTCAACATAGTCTTTCAGGTAATTTGGACGTTTAACTTCTCTCCAGGGTCTAACAATAGACCATTCTTCTTCACTTCTGTCTTGCCAAACTTCTCCACTCACACTAATACTTTTTTCGACTTCCTTAATTCCATCTTCACCACCTCATATTCTACAATCATCCAGTCAACTATAACTACTTCCTTCCTTTCTTACTGCACTTTCTCCCAATCTGTCACCCTTAACTCTTGCAATCCTGTTCAAATTCCACACTCATCCATCACTCAGTTTCACAGAGTTCCTGTAGACATCCATGACACACAGGGGTTCAGAGGACCTACTCTCCCCCTTCTTCACTTTCCATGGAAATTTCACATGTTCCACATCTCCTTCCTGGACCACTACATCCTTACATCCTCTCTTGCTGTCTGTGTACTCCTTGTAATTTTTATGTGCTTTCCCAATGTTCTCCTTTACTACTTCAGGAGACCATTGCTGCAAGTGAGATTTAGCCATTCATCCTTGGTTGTCCTTAGTAAAAGGTGCTCTCTCTCTCATAATGGTGAAAGGGCTGTACCCCATCATACAGGGTGTGGTGCAATACATCCATACAGTCTTCCTAATACTTGTCATCCAGTTCAAACCCTTGCTCTTAGCCAACTGAAAAGTTGCTTTCATTGCACTGTTAAACCTCTCAACTTCATTGTTCCCGCTGGAATGGTAAATTGAGGTAAACCTATGTTCTATACCATTACGACTCAAGAATGCTACCACAACTTCACTCCTAAATTGAATGCCATTGTCTGTAATGACCTTCTGTGGAAGACCCTACCTCTGGAAGATACCATCGAAGAATTTAACCACACTCTCAGCACACACACTACTCACAAATTCTACTTCAGGCCATTTTGAAAAATAATCAATAGCCACCAAGGTATACCACACTTCACCCCCATCACCCACAATGGGACTCATGATGTCCAATCCTAAAACTTCCCAGGCCATTTCTGGACAAGGAATAGGGATTAATTGGGGTTTCAACTGCACTAAGACTTGGCTGTGCCCTCACATAGAACACAATCCCTGACAATCCTTTAAATTTCAGTGTCAATACCCGGCAACCAATAATTTTCTTTAATCCTCCTCTTACTTTTGACAATGCTGAAATGTCCATCATGGCACAATTTTATGACCATTTCTCTCATGCTTTCAGGGGTAATCACCTACACTCCCCTCATGACATTTTCGTGCATAATTGTAAGTTCACTACGGATTTCCCAAAACTTCCTACAAGAGTCATCCAGCACTCTCTTTTCTGGCCAGCCTTCCACAACAAACTTCTTCACCTTCTCCAAGGTGCCATACTGTTCCCTTGCCAAACGCTATTCTTCCTCTCAAATGGCAACCATCCTTTCATCACTCAACCGAGCTAAATGTAACTGACTCAACCTCCCAAGCATCCCACCTTCACAATTCTAATAAAAACAACAACCACACGCTGCACATCATTGCACCAGTGACAGCGCGTGGTTGTAGAATACCCACAATACAATTTAACCCCTTCGGTGCTCATGACAGAATGGTTCCGTCATGAGCACCGGTGCTCCTGTGCTCATGACGGAACCATTCCGTCATGAGGACAGGGGCCGGAAGTCCCTCTGCTGTAAACAGCAGAGGGATTTCCATTTTTTTTTTATGCCTCAGGAGGTGGGGAAGAGCTTCCCCAACCTCCCCTGGTTTTCAAAGTAATGACGATCGCGCGCATGGCGCGCGGTTGTCATTACATGTCGTTACATTGAAAACGAAACTGAAACTTAGTTTCAGTGTTTCAGTGCTCGTGGGGCTATCTCAGCCCCCGAGCACCGAAACACTTGGGAGAGGTATCGTTGAAAAGGGAGAATCTCCCTTTCCAATGGTACCCTTCCTTAGTGGATCCCTGCTTGGGGATCACCCCAGGAGGGCGATCCCTAAGTAGGGATCCACCAACTAGCACCAGGGAGGGGGGAGCGGCCCCTTGGGCAAGGGCCTTTGCTCCCCCCATTGCGTTTTGGGCACACCAGTCTTTCTGCCCCCCCTGGGGGCAGAAAGCCCACTAGCGCCAGGGATTTTTTATCCAAAAATTTACTTAGGGTGGGGGCTGCCCAAAATGGGCATGCCAATGCCCCCACCCCCCTCACCAAAATTACAGCCTTTCTGCCCCCCCTGGGGGGCAGATGTGGGCAGTAGCCCCCAATCTGCCCCCCGGGGGGGCAAAAAGCCCACTAGACGCCAGGGATTTATTTTGGGCAATTGAAATTAGGGTGGGGGCTGCCCAAAATGGGCATGACAATACCCCCACCCCCCCTGAGAAATTCCAGTCTTTCTGCCCCCCTGGGGGGGCTGATGGGGGCAGTGGCCCCTGATCTGCCCCCCTGGGGGGCAGAAAGCCCACTAGGCGCAAGTGATTACGCTGGCTTTTTTTATGCATGTGGGTGGGGACTGCCCAGAATGGGCATACCAATGCTCCCACCCCCAAATAAAATAGCCACAGTCTTTTTGCCCCCCTTGGGGCCATATCGGGGCAAACTCCCCCCCCCCCCGATTTCCCCCCAGGGCGGCAGAAAGCCCACAAGGCACAGACTTATTTTTAGCAATGTGCCTTCCTGTGGATTTTGAGCCCTAGCGCAGCCGGCACATACGGAAACCTAGCAAACCTGTACATTTTTGAAAACTAAACACCATGGGGAATCCAGGATGGGGTGACTTGTGTGCCTCTCACCAGGTTCTGTTACCCAGAATCCCTTGCAAACCTCAAACTTTGTCCAAAAAAACCACATTTTCCTCACAATTCTGTTGTGGGAAAGTTCTGGAATCTGTGTAGATCCACAAATTTCCTTCTACACAGCAATACCCCAGGTCTCCCGATACAAATGGTACCTCACTCGTGTGGGTGGGTCAAGTACCCACGACAGGCAAGGGCCCAAATCCTAGTGAGGCGACATCAAAATTACCTATCACAAACCAACCTGGTTTTCAAGGGGGGTCCCATGAGTTTTTGTCCCCGGGCTCGGCGGCCATCTAGGGAAACCTACCAAACCCATACATTTCTGAAAACTAGACACCCGGGGGATTATAGGGAGGTATAGCTTGCGTGGATCCCCCAACTTTTTCTTACCCAGAATCCCCTGCAAACCTCAAATTTAGCTGAATAAATCACTTTTTCCACACATTTTTATGTGGGAAAGTTGTGGCATCACTGGGCTGACACAAATTTCCTACCACCCAGCGTTCCCCCAGGTCTACCAATAATAATGGTGCCTCACTCGTGTGGGAGGACCAAGTACCTGCGACAGGCAAGGGCCCAAAACGTATTGAGGACTACATCAAACTTGCCTATCAAAAAACGACCTGGTTTTGCAAGGGGGGACACCTGGGTTTTTGGCCCCGAGCTCGGCGGCCAGCTAGGGAAACCTATAAAACCCACACATTTCTGAAAACTAGACACCCGGGGGATTATAGGGAGGTATGGCTTACGTGGATCCCCCAACTTTTTCTTACCCAGAATCCCCTGCAAACCTCAAATTTAGCTGAAAGAATCACTTTTTACACACATTTTTGGGTGGGAAAGTTGTGGCATCACTGGGCTGACACAAATTTCCTACCATCCAGCGTTCCCCCAGGTCTCCCAATAAAAATGGTGCCTCACTCGTGTGGGAGGCCCAAGTACCCGCGACAGGCAAGGGCCCAAAACGTATTGAGGCGACATCAAAATTGCCTATCACAAAACGACCTTGTTTTTCAAGGGGGGTCACCTGGGTTTTTGGCCCTGTGCTCGGCGGCCACCTAGGGAAACCTACCAAACCCACACATTTCTGAAAACTAGACACCCGGGGGATTCCAAGGAGGTATGACTTGTGTGGATCACCCAACATTTTCTTACCCAGGATCCCCTGCAAACCTGAAATTTAGCTGAAAAAATCACTTTTTCCACACATTTTTGTGTGGGAAAGTTGTAGCATCACCGGGAAGACACAAATTTCCTACCACCCAGTGTTCCCCCAGGTCTCCCGATAAAAATGGTACCTCACTCATGTGGGAGGCCCAAGTACCCGCGACAGGCAAGGGCCCAAAACGTATTGAGGCGACATCAAAATTGCCGATCACAAAATGTTTTGGGCCCTTGCCTGTCGCAGGTACTTGGGCCTCCCACACGAGTGAGGCACCATTTTATAGGGAGACCTGGGGAACACTGGGTGGTAGGAAATTTGTGTCAGCCCGGTGATGCCACAACTTCCCACACAAAAATGTGTGGGAAAAGTGATTTTTCAGCTAATTTGAGGTTTGCTGGGGATTCTGGGTAAGAAAAAGTTGGGGGATCCATGCAAGCCATACCTCCCTGGAATGCCCCAGGTGTCTAGTTTTCAGAAATGAGTGGGTTTGGTAGGTTTCCCTAGCTGGCCGCCGAGCACGGGGCCAAAAACCCAGGTGACCCCCCTTGCAAAACAAGGTCATTTTTTGATAGGCAATTTTGATGTCGCCTCAATACGTTTTTGGCCCTTGCCTGTCGCGGGTACTTGGGCCTTGTTAGAAATGGGGATCTCTAGTTGGCCGTGGCTGGCGCCGAGGTCCAAATAGGGATCCTTCTTCCTAAGTCAGAGTAAGGGGGCTACACCCTTTGATAACCCCTGCTCAACCCTGTGGTAATGTAGCACGAGCAGACAGGCCTATCTCAGAGGCAGTGTGTGAAGCATTTATGACCATACACAATAACACAGGAGAGACGCTACAAACGGACACCACAAGTAGTTTTAGAAAAATATTTATCTTGATATAGACTGAACACGAGGCTAAAAGCACTCAAGGAGCCACAATGCACATAATTACAGATTCACTTCAAAAGCAATAAAGGCACTCGAAACGGGGGTGGAACGGACTTAGTTCGGGGCCGGGGTCCCCGCGACCCGGTGATGCACAATGTACCTGAGATGTAAAGGGGCACGGCACGCAGCCTCACAAGGAAGCCGCGGTGATGACAGGTGGACTCGCAGCGGCCACCGCTCCCGGCTGTAGCGGTCCGCGGCGTGCACTCACGATAATCCTGGGACGGGGCTTAAAGGCGGGCACCCAGCGGTACACGCAGGTGGGAACAAGATCCTGGAAGGGGTGACTAGTGCGGGCACTCAGCGACCCAGCTCCTCAGCTGCAGCGGCCCACAATAGCAATAGTGATGAGTTACGTAGGATGGCAAATGCGGGCACTCAGCAGCACAGCTCCTCAGCTGCAGCGGCCTACAATAGCGATAGCGATGACTTCCGTAGGATGGCAAATGCGGGCACTCAGCGGCACAGCTCCTCAGCTGCAGCGGCCCACAATAGCGATAGCGATGATTTTCGTAGGATGGCAAATGCGGGCACTCAGCGGCACAGCTCCTCAGCTGCAGCGGCCCACAATAGCGATAGCGATGATTTTCGTAGGATGGCAAATGCGGGCACTCAGCGGCACAGCTCCTCAGCTGCAGCGGCCCACAATAGTGATAGCGATGATTTTTGTAGGATGGCAAATGCGGGCACTCAGCGGCACAGCTCCTCAGCTGCAGTGGCCCACAATAGCGATATCGACTTTCATAGGATGGCAAATGCGGGCACTCAGCGGCATAGCTCCTCAGCTGCAGTGGCCCACAATAGCGATAGCGATGATTTTCGTAGGATAGCAAATGCGGGCACTCAGCGGCACAGCTCCTCAGCTGCAGCGGCCCACAATAGCGATGATTTTCGTAGGATAGCAAATGCGGGCACTCAGCGGCACAGCTCCTCAGCTGCAGCGGCCCACAATAGCGATAGCGACTTTCAGCCCACGTTCCCCGCAGTAGAACCAGAGGCTCTGGAATTCTCAACAGAGGCCTCACTTGCGAGTAGAATCCCCCTCAAATAGGAATCCAGACGGCTGATGGGTGAAGTCTAATGTCCCTGAGACTTCAGCAGGAGGCGAGCTCAAATCAGGCCCTTGGGTAGTTGCTTCAGCAAGATGGATGAAAGTTTCAAAGTCCTTTCCCTCTAGTTACACGGACAGAGGTTCGTCTTGGCATCCAGAAGTAACACACTCGTGGGGGTTTTCGCGCACATCTTTATACCCCCCTCGACTTTGTTCTATCAAAAGTCACAAGTCACTGAACCCAGTCAGAACCAGTTCGGGGAGGTCCTGGGGGCACGTTGTTTACGAGGCGGCATCCTGCCCTTTAGGAGAGGGGGTCTGCCATCAGACGCACTGTGGGAGGGGGAGCCATCATTTACCTTGCCAGGCGCAGCCCTGCTCAGATCAAAGGGTCACCCCTCCCCATACTCCAGCTGCAGACCTCTCTACTCGACCCAGGTCGGGTTCAGCCTGCCCTGTCCCTCCAAAACCAGACAGCCAATACACATAACAGCAGAGCACACTGGAAGACTTAGGCAAGAAAATACCCACTTTCTAAAAGTGTTATTTTCAAACACAGAGTATAAAAATAATCCTTACTAAAAGATGTACTTTAATATTCTGAGCTCAGGCATACTAAATTCGACTTTCCACTTTACAAGCTACTTCTGTGGGTGGCGCAATCAGCGCTGCAGGCCCACCAGCAGCATTCGGTCTACCAGCCCTGGGCACGCACGGTGCACTCTACTAGAGACTAACAGGTAAACCAAATGAGCCAATTATGGGAACATCAGTTCATACAGTCAATTTACAATAGGGAGCATTCGCGCTGTGGCACGAAATGGATGTGGCACAGCGCCCAGAGCATCTAACAGCAGCAAACACAGAGGAGACAAAAAGCGAAAAATGGAGGGGAGACCCACGCCAATTGCGCCAGGTCTAACACGCCTCCAACACGAGTGAGGCACCATTTTTATCGGGAGACCTGGGGGAACGCTGAGTGGTAGGAAATTTGTGTCAGCCCGGTGTTGCCACAACTTTCCCACACAAAAATGTGTTGAAAAAGTGATTTTTTCAGCTAAATTTGAGGTTTACAGGGGATTCTGGGTAAGAAAAAGTTGGGGGATCCACGCAAGCCATACCTCCCTGGAATTCCCCTGGTGTCTAGTTTTCAGAAATGTGTGGGTTTGGTAGGTTTCCCTAGCTGGCCGCCGAGCACGGGGCCAAAAACCCAGGTGACCACCCTTGCATTACCAGGTCGTTTTTTGATAGGCAATTTTGATGTCGCCTCAATACGTTTTGGGCCCTTGCCTGTCACGGGTACTTGGGCCTCCCACACGCGTGAGGCACCATTTTTATCGGGAGACCTGGGGGAACGCTGGGTGGTAGGAAATTTGTGTCAGCCCGGTGTTGCCACAACTTTCCCACACAAAAATGTGTGGAAAAAGTGATTTTTTTCAGCTACATTTGAGGTTTGCAGGGGATTCTGGGTAAGAAAAAGTTGGGGGATCCACGCAAGCCATACCTCCCTGGAATACCCCGGGTGTCTAGTTTTCAAAAATAAATATAGGTTTGCTAGGTTTCCCTAGGTGCCGGGAGAGCTAGGGTTCAAAATCGACAGTTAGGCACTTTGCAAAAAAAGGGTCAGTTTTCACCGTGAAAATGTGGCGTGTCCACGTTGCGTTTTGGGCCGTTTCCTTTCGCGGGCACTAGGACTACCCACACAAGTGAGGTACCATTTTTCTCTGAAGACTTTGGGGAACGCGTGGTTGGTGGAATTTTGTGGATCCACGAAGATTCCAGATCTTTCCACCACAGAAATGTGAGGAAAATGTGTTTTTTTTTTTACAAATTCTGAGGTTTGCAAGGGAATGTGGGTAACAGAACCTGGTGAGAGCCAGTCAAGTCACCCCATCCTGGATTCCCCTGGGTGTCTAATTTTCAAAAATGTATAGGTTTGCTAGGTTTCCCTAGGTGCCGGCAGAGCTAGGGTTCAAAATCTACAGCTAGGCACTTTGCAAAAAAAGGGTCAGTCTTCACTGTGAAAATGTGGTGTGTCCACGTTGCGTTTTGGGCCGTTTCCTGTCGCGGGTACAAGGCCTACCCACACAAGTGAGGTACCATTTTTCTCGCAAGACTTTGGGGAACGCGGGGTGGGTGGAATTTTGTGGATCCACGCAGATTCCAGAACTTTCCACCACAGAAATGTGAGGAGAATGTGGTTTTTTTGACAAATTTTGAGGTTTGCAAGGGATTCTGGGTAACAGAACCTGGTGAGAGCCAGTCAAGTCACCCCATCCTGGATTCCCCTGGGTGTCTAGTTTTCAAAAATGTATAGGTTTGCTAGGTTTGCCTAGGTGCCGGCAGAGCTAGGGTTCAAAATCTACAGCTAGGCACTTTGCAAAAAAAGGGTCAGTTTTAACTGTGAAAATGTGGTGTGTCCACGTTGCGTTTTGGACCGTTTCCTTTCGCGGGCACTAGGACTACCCACACAAGTGAGGTACCATTTTTCTCTGAAGACTTTGGGGAACGTGGGGTGGGTGGAATTTTGTGGATCCACACAGATTCCAGATCTTTCCACCACAGAAATTTGAGGAAAATGTGGGTTTTTTGACAAATTTTGAGGTTTGCAAGGGATTCTGGGTAACAGAACCTGGTGAGAGCCAGTCAAGTCAACCCATCCTGGATTCGCCTGGGTGTCTAGTTTTCAAAAATGTATAGGTTTGCTAGGTTTCCCTAGGTGCCGTCAGAGCTAGGGCTCAAAATCTACAGCTAGCACTAGGGTTCAAAATCTACAGCTGGGCACCTTGCAAAAAAAGGGTCAGTTTTCACTGTGAAAATGTGGTGTGTCCACGTTGCGTTTTGGACCGTTTCCTGTCACGGGCACTAGGCCTACCCACACTAGTGAGGTACCATTTTTCTCGGAAGACTTTGGGGAACGTGGGGTGGGGGGAATTTTGTGGATCCACGCAGATTCCAGAACATTCCACCACAGAAATGTGAGGAAAATGTGGTTTTTTTTGACAAATTTTGAGGTTTGCAAGGGATTCTGGGTAACAGAACCTGGTGAGAGCCAGTCAAGTCACCCCATCCTGGATTCCCCTGGGTGTCTAGTTTTAAAAAATGTATAGGTTTGCTAGGTTTCCCTAGGTGCCGTCAGAGCTAGGGTTCAAAATCTACAGCTAGCACTAGGGTTCAAAATCTACAGCTAGGCACTTTGCAAAAAAGGGTCAGTTTTCACTGTGAAAATGTGGTGTGTCCACGTTGCGTTTTGGACCATTTCCTGTTGCGGGCACTAGGCCTACCCACACAAGTGAGGCACCATTTTTCTCGGAAGACTTTGGGGAACGTGGGGTGGGTGGAATTTTGTGGATCCACGCAGATTCCAGAACATTCCACCACAGAAATGTGAGGAAAATGTGGTTTTTTGACAAATTTTGAGGTTTGCAAGGGATTCTGGGTAACAGAACCTGGTGAGAGCCAGTCAAGTCACCACATACTGGATTCCCCTGGGTGTCTAGTTTTCAAAAATGTATAGGTTTGCTAGGTTTCCCTAGGTGCCGGCAGAGGTAGGATTAAAAATCTACAGCAAGGCACTTTGCAAAAAAAGGGTCAGTTTTCACTGTGAAAATGTGGTGTGTCCACGTTGCGTTTTGGGCCGTTTCCTGTCGCGGGCACTAGGCCAACCCACACAAGTGAGGTACCGTTTTTCTCGGAAGACTTTGGGGAATGCGGGGTAGGTGGAATTTTGTGGATCCACACAGATTCCAGAACTTTCCACCACAGAAATGTGAGGAAAATGTATTTGTTTTGACAAATTTTGAGGTTTGCAAGGGATTCTTGGTAACAGAACCTGGTGAGAGCCACACAAGTCACCCCATCCTGGATTCCCCTGGGTGTCTACTTTTGAAAAATGTATAGGTTTGCTAGGTTTCCCTAGGTGCCGGCAGAGCTAGGGTTCAAAATCTACAGCTAGGCACTTTGCAAAAAAAAGGGTCAGTTTTCACTGTAAAAATAAAGTGTGTCCACGTTGCGTTTTGGACCGTTTCCTGTCACAGGCACTAGGCCTACCCACACAAGTGAGGTACCATTTTTATCGGGAGACTTAGGGTAACACAGAATTGTAGAGCAACTGTTATTACCTATCGACTTTTGATGCATTTCTGCCTTCCAAATGAAAGACAATGTGTAAAAAAGAAGTAATTTTGAAAAATGACCTATAAGTCTCATTCTAGTATGGGTACTCACAATTTCGGAAATGTGCAAATATCTAGTTTCTAAACTCTACATTTTGTTCCAATTTCAGAAATACATAGGTGTCTTTCATACCGATTTTTCCATGTATATATTTTCCCAAATTAATTGCTATATACCCGGAACATAAAGAAAAACCATTGCAAGACGCTGCTTAGTTATTGGCTCTGGGTTCGTCGGGTTCTTGGTGAACCTACAAGTCCTATATATCCCCACAACCAGAAAGGTCTAGCGGATGTAACAATTAGAAGAAGTTACAGGTGAAAACGTTGGCACAAATGGCTGTTTTTTTCAACTAATTTTCAATTTTTCCTATATTTAACTGTTAGTTTCTATAAAGAAACCTTGAAGGATCTACACAAATGACCCCTTGCTGAATTTAGAATGTTGTCTACTTTTCTAAAATGTATAGCTTTCCAGGATCTATTATTGCTTTCATACCCATTTCTACCATTAACTAGAAGGAGGTTGAAAGCACAAAAAATAGCAAAAATAGTCTATGTCCCAGAAAAATGCCAAAACTGTGTAAAAATGTTGGGTTTTCTGACAAAAGTCTGCTTGTCCCTGAAAGCTGGGAAAATAGTGATTTCAGCACCACAACCCCTTTGTTGATACCAATTGCAGGGAAAAAACCAGACGCTTTCATCTGTAGCCCTTTTTTCCCATTTTTCAAAAAAAAAGCAAAATGTACCTGTATTTTGGATAATTTCTGGGTCCTCTCCAGTGGAATCCACAAACCCTGGGTACCTTTAGAATCCCCATGATGTTGGAAAAAAAAGACGCAAATTTGGCGTGGATACCTTATGTGGTCAAAAAGTTACAGGGGCCTAAGCGCGAACTACCCCAAATAGCCAAAAAAAGGCTTAGCACAGGGGGGGAAAAGGCCTAGCAGCGAAGGGGTTAAAGGTAAACCCAACAATATAGTTTGAGTGTTAGTGCATAATTTCATATATTATGACCTCAGCGTGAATGTGTACAATAACATCATGCCCGACTCACAAAGACAATGGTAAATACTTGAATGTGTCTGTACATAGTTCTTTTTTGTGTCTCCTTGCCTTTGTACATCTCTGCAGTACATAGAATCCACACTGTTTCAAGACACACAGGTCTTCTAAATCTCATATTTTATCCTATTAGATTAGTATACAATTAAACGTATATATTCTTGAACCTGTTATTAGCACTGTTATCACCCCAGATATTTCTAACTGTTATCTCTGGGTTTTGCAACTTGGCTTATACACTTTCCTATGCATGATTTTTCAGGTCTTCTATCACCTCAACCATTTTGCTAGAACACTGGTCTGTTCCTGCTCAGGACAGGTTCAGTCAATACATTTCTTTTTGGCCTCCATTCCCTCCACCCTTGTAATTTCAATTTGGCTCACCCTGTGACTTTTTGAACAGCACCTACTTTACCTTGTATTAGACTGCACACCTCGTCGCTGGCTGTTTGATACCCTGCAGACAAGGTTTGTCTGTTTTGTCTTTTTTCCTGTATCCTGGCCACTTCTTGGTAATTCCCTCATTGGCAGGCATGCATTCATTGGTTTTACTACTATCATTGCTAGGTTCCTCCAAGCACTTCGCTTTGGATTTTGGAAATGTTTTGATGTGCTTTTCTTTGATCGTCAATTGGTAAGCCCACATCTCTCTTAACTCTTCTTATTTCTCTGCAGAGTGTCGTTGCACCAATGGGTGACTGTTTTTCGCTCCTGTTTTATTTTTAGGTTGGTTTCTTCAATTGTCTCATGACTCCGGCTCAATCAGGGCCCTGGTCAACTAAATGCCTTTGTGACTGAACAGCGACATGCTTTTACAATAAAGACTGTTTAAATGATCGCTACTCATCACTATCCTGATTCGTGGCTCTTTTGAATTTACAACTCATGTATTACAATACAAACTTCCTATTGCTCTGTTGTATGTACTTCAACTTTGTAATTGAATCACTATGCACCTCACTTGTCATCACAGTATCATTATATTCTGAGAATATATCCATATTTATGTACTTTAATAGCATTCCTTTTTTTTTTGTCGGTGGCTTACCTCTGTTTTCTGCTTCTTTTGCTTTTACCTGTTGTGATGCAATAAGTGATTCATGCCCTTGGTCTTCAAAAAGTGTGCTTAATTATTAATTAAGTTCCTTTCACCATCCCTTCCTCTTTTCTCTTCCCTCTCTGAGCAGGCTCCTGCTGGATCTCAAGAGGATGGAAAAGTGGCAGCGCCAGTCTCTCAATTGTGTGTCTCATTATTCAAGTAAGGTCACCACTCACTTTGATCCAAGCTGTAGATCGCTAGCCTGTCTGAGGGCTATGAGGAGTGCTTACAGAGGCTCCAGCCATACGATCACAGCAAATTATGTGTGTATCCTTAGCAGCCTGAACTCTTCTTGACCCCATGCTCCCGACACATATCAGCATTGCAGACTGAAGGTCATATTTATGTCCAAGTCACTCCATAACAGGGAAAGGGCAGGAATGCACCGTATTTAAGGCAATATAGTGCATTCCAACCTTTTCCACTGCGCTGGCGCCATTTTGACTTCCTAGCGCCAACGCAGGCACCTTTGCACCAGGGGCGGCTCCTCCGTTTGAGCGGAGTAGCGTCACCCCACTAAGAAAAGCCCCAGGCCAGACCTGAAAAATAAAATGGTAATAAAGTTTATTTATTAACATTTTATTTTTCAGCAACCTTTCCCAAACTAAGCATAGGGACGGGGCGAGACGGGGCACGGACAGTGCTAACGAGTGGCAGCAGCAGGGAGCTGTGCACTTTAAAATGCGTATGTCCCTTTGGCCGACGGCCAGCCAGTCATGCGCATTTTAAAGTTCTTTAACCTAGCTGTCTGAGACAGCTGGTTTAGAGAAAGCGCAGGCCTCCAGTTCTCTTAGGAGCGCTGAGTGAGGCCGGGCCCCCCAATCCTGGCACTGCTCTCATGCTGGTTAGAGCAGCACCAGGATTGGTTAGGGAAGTTTGCTGGGTCCCGCATTGGAGCCTGCCAGAAGACCTAAGGAGGATGTTGCGTCACGTCGAGGCAGAAGGTAAGTTTTTTTTATTTATTTATTTATTTTTTACAGCTGTACATGGTAGCCACTATTGCTTTGCACCATGGTGCAAGGGGGCCTGCATTGTAAGGTGGATTGTTTTTGTGCAGGAAGGGGCACCTTTCAGCACAAAACAATCTCCTGAGGATTTTTCCTCTTTCTATAGGTGCAGTAGAATGCAGCACACTTAGAAAGAGGAAAAAACAAGGAGAGATAAACATATTTCTCCTTGTTCGGCCTCACCTGGGCAGGGGTAGGTTTTTGGCTCATTCGTCAAAATCCATGGATGTTGCGTTTCCATGATGCAACACCCATGGAAACGCATTTCTGACACAGAGTAATGCAACACAGCTATTTGCACTGCGTTGCGTTACTCGAGATTTGTGAAGCCACTCAGGGTCATGCAAGGTGGCCTTGCATGGCTTCATAAATCTCATTTTTTAAATTTGTGTCGCTCTTGCACCACGTTGCGTGGTGGAATAGAAACGCAAAGTGGCTCGTAAATATGCCCCTGAGAGTTTTCATTGCCCCTAAATACGCAGCTGGCCTGAGAGCGCCTTGAGCAGCGCAAAAGGAAGATAAGAGGCCAAGTTGCATGACTAACGCATTTTAGCGCAGAGATGCAGATATAAGTACTGGAATATGGTAGTCTTACCCACGATGCATAGCACTTGTCATGGATGACACACTTCAATGCCCACAGAAGAAACTTCTCCCCCTACTACCATACTATTTCCTTCAATAGCGTCTGGCACCCCCCTACTTCTATTTAACGGCATACATTTCTCATGTGCCTTGTCTTATTGCCCTGTAGTTGTGTTTGTGCTTTGTAAATCTTGCGTACTAAAAAATCTGCTTTTCACTACACTCCCACTTTGACAGTGGGAGTGTCAACCAGTTCAAATAGTTCCAAACTCTGCATACACAATTTCTATGTTTTTTCAGGCATGACCCACACTTAGGCCTGAAACTTTGGGCCTGATTCACAGAACTAACTTACGTCAAAATCCTAAACTTACAACAATTTTGGTATTCACAGAATGAACTTACACATTTGGGTATTCACAGAATGAACTTACACATTTGGGTATTCACAGAATGAACTTACACATTTGGGTATTCACAGAATGAACTTACAACAATTTTGGTATTCACAGAATGAACTTACACATTTGGGTATTCACAGAATGAACTTACAACAATTTTGGTATTCACAGAATTAACTTACTCATTTTGGTATTCACAGAAGGCACTTACTCATCAATGAGTAAGTGCCTTCTGTGAATACCAAAATGTGTAAGTTACACAAAATGTGTAAGTTACACAAAATGTGTAAGTTACACAAAATGAGTAAGTTACACAAAATGTGTAAGTTACACAAAATGTGTAAGTGTCTTCTGTGAATACCAAAATGAGTAAGTTTATTCTGTGAATACCAAAATGAGTAAGTTCATTCTGTGAATACCAAAATGGTAGTAAGTTTAGGATTTTGTCGTAAGTTAGTTCTGTGAATCGGGCCCATCGTGTTTAATTAAGTCACTCATATTTTGCTCTCTTTGTGTCACGTTGTTGTATCTACTACATATCTTGGCCGCTTGTATTTATTTAAGGCAAATAATAATGTTATACCGAATGTTTAGATACAAGAACGCAACAGTTGGTCCATCAGAAACGGCAAAACTCTTTTGTATACTCTGATCTTTAAAGATCAGAAAGTGGTATAGAAATTCACACCGTTTTAAGGTGTAAATTCTGCAATTAAAAAGTGAGAGATAGACAAGGAATTATCCGCTGCTTCCTTTAGATGTGCAAAGATTTTCTATGCATTGTTTAAGGTACCTTTCCAACAACTGCAGCCAGAAACATATATTTTGCTCAAATATAGACTATTTTGGAGACCTTGCGCATCAAACAGTGAAGAGTAATGGGAAGGAGGAGTTTATTTCATGCTGGCTTGAATGGGCCTAGACATCTGAGAAGGTTGCTCTCTCTAAAATATGCCTTTCAGATACTTTCTAAGCTGCAAAGGTAATGGATAAGCTTGATATTTCCTTTTAAATCATATTATTGTTTTTGATGTATATAACTGGTAACGCATCGTAGAACATACATAAGCCATATCCAATCACAATGACATTAATACAGTGCTGTGGATCATCAGGTCCAATGATGGAGGGGACATAACTGGGACATGGGGGTGAGGAAAGGGAGGTAGGAGGGGAGAGGAATTAGTTACATTAAGAGGTATGGGAGGTGGAGGATTCAGGTCAGCAGTGTGGCGATAAGGAGGTTTATTCTAATTGGCAGAGAGCGGTGTGTAGTGGCAGTTTATTGGCAGGATGGGTATCATTAGGGTCTGAAATGGGTACCATTGATACAGGCTTTTGTATGCTAATTCTCTTTTTGGAATGCTACCTAATGTTTTTGTGATGTCCTGCCAAAGTTTGTCCCAATATCTGTGTGAGTTATTTTTTTTCAAATCCATCTCATATCGGGTTTGATATGTATGGGGGAGCCTTGGCACCCATAAGACTTTATATGTTTGAGAGATGAGACATGTTCGAGCCTGTATATATATATGTACTAGGTTTTCAAATGGTGTAAGAGACCGTATGTCTGCAGTTAAGTTAGTCATGTCTAGGGCCCAATGTCGGAGTTGACAGTATTGGAGTCTGGCTCTCTCAGTGATATGGAACTCCTGTTTGTATTGCTCAAATGTTTTGATGGAGTCCTCGAGAAATAGGTCCTTCGAGCTTCTACATTCTCCTTAGGATCACTCAGGGAAGGTGTTAGATTCCAGAGTGGGGGTGAAGTAAGGGATTTTGGCTATAGGTGTGATCGGGGATGGGAGTGTCATGAGGCCTCTCTTAATAGCTAAGTGGTCCCATATGTCAAGCATCATTTTGGTGTATGTTGCTATGTAGGCACTGTTTTGTCAATGTTTTTCAGGAGCCAAGTGAGGACTCCTAGTGGGTGGCAAGCCACTGTGCGATCCATGAGCAACCCGTTTTTTTTGCTTTCTCACATCACCCATTCCTATAGGTAATGCAAGTGAGCCACCCAGTAGAAATCTAGGAGATTAGGACACGACAACCCCTCCGGTCCCTAGGGAGCACCAGAAGTTTGCTCAGTTTGCAGGGTTGTTTCCCATTCCATATGAAGGTGTGTATATTATATTGAAGTTGTGTGATATTTATTGTAGGGATTGGCGTTGGAAGGGATTGGAAGAGGTATAGTTGCCTGGGGAGGACTTTCATCTTCATAACATTGATGTGCCCTAGCCATGAGAGTTAAAGCGGTTGCCACCTCCGTAGGTCTTCCAAAATCTTTTTCCTGCAAGTCGTCCAGTTAATCTTGGATCTGTCCTCTAAGTGCATGGTAATGTGAAGGCCCAGAGAGTGGAGGAAGGTTGTTGCCCTTTGAACGGGAGTTTGAGTGAGTAAAGGCTGTATATCTTGGGCCCTTATCGAGAGGAAGAGTATGTGTGATTTGTCCTTATTTATTTTACAGCCTGAAACTCATTTGAACCAGTCTAGTGTGTCGGCCAAAGTGGGCAGTTAGGATAAATGGTGCCATTTTTTGTTCCTGACCCCCAAATGGGATTCCCTTGATCTCTCAAGTGTGTCTAGTTTTAATTGCATTGGGGTTTCCACTACTAAGTGAATAGGAGTGGGGAAAGAGGACAACCCTGGGTAATTGGACTGGGGAAATACAACACCCATTGATCCATACAATGGCTGTGGGAGTGGAATAAGCTGCCATTATTTTATATTTCATTCTGCAGCCTAGTTGTATTTTTGCTAAGACAGCGTCCAAGAAGGTCCAGCTAACCCTGTCAAATGACTTCTCTGCGTCTAGGGAAACCAGCAGGGCCGGTATATCTCTTCTGTGTATTTTTTCTATGAGATGTGCAATATGTCAAATATTATCTGCTCCCTGCTGATTGCAAATGAATCTGACCTGATCAGGGTCTATCAGTCTGGGCAGGAGAGGCTCTAGTTTCATCACTAGTATTTTCGTATATAAATTTGTATCTGTATTTAAAAGGGATATTGAGCGATAAGATGTGCAGAGTGCAGGAAGTGTCCACGGTTTGGGGAGAAACGTTATTGCCACCTTGTACATGGTGGAAGTGAGGCTACTGGTCTTGGAGAAAGAACTGAATAGTGAGAGCAGGTGGTCTTGAAAAAGTGAGAGGAAGATTTTATAAAATTCAGGACTAAGGCCATCCGGGCGTGGTGATTTCCCAGTGGGAAGTGATTTAAGTGCTTGGCATTGTTCGGTGATATTGTTTGGAGCCTGCAGGGCATCTACATGTTGGGGATCAATGGGTGGCCAGTTACTGCCTTGTAAGTAGGTCTAGGCGGAGCTCACAGAGTTTCCTTCTGCGGAATTCCGTGGAGTAACTGAAAAACTCTGCATGATTCCGTGGAGTTCCGCAGGCAGAGTACTGCTATTATACTTGTATGGCATCACCGTGAATGACTGGTAGAGGGTAGGTTTTAGTGTGACCTTCTGGGTAAGTGTTTTGGTTTAGTGTATCATTGATTATTTTGTGACCTCTCCCAGCACTAGAAACTTCATGCATGCTGCACCTTGGCAGCACAGTAATCCAGAGGCCATTAAATCAACAATGGTATATCCAAAATGCCTGCCCCTGACCGAAGTTGTCCTCCTTGGAGACTTTTTGAACTCTGCTTAACTCTGCAGCTTGAATGCAGCTGTGCTAACTAACACAAGCCACATACCTCCACCCACATGTGCCATGAACCCCTGAACCATGATCTAGTGTGCCGCAACTGGGATCATTGTTTGTTATCCTGCAGGGGTATTTATTGGAGAATGGCACATTCCCTCTGTTAGTTTTCTGCACACCTGGGCCCTCCACCCTCCTCATATTGAGCTCCCTCTTTCCTCACCTGAGTGTGGTCGCTCATGTTCCGCTGGTCCTGGGTGTGGTTCTTGTTCCATAGGTGTGCAAATAGCAGCAAAGGGGTTGGCAGTACATCATTCAGAGTAGGTAAAGTGCAATAAGGCTCCGCGCCAGGCCGGGCAGCACATCTGATGCTGTAGTAACATCACCAGGACAGAATCCGGCTTGGAAGTGTTCGGCCTTCAGGAAGCAATGATAGAAGGAAGCAGGCAGCGTCTCGAAGCTGCCGCTGCACGCCTCTTCAGAGAGCAGCCCCAGCAGCCTGAACAACTCCTTGGGAGCCAGGCTCATGGCGGGGCCACCCACGGCTGGCTCCAGGCCCCACATGCCTCCGGTACTCTACAGAGGTGGGGTGGAAGCACTGCAGACTCTGGGGCCGATTCCGATTCGGGCCGGAAATCTCTCCGACCGAATCGGACCCGTGCAGCCCGACCGAACGAGTACGATGCGTCCGTATGCTATCGTACTCGAGTCGGTCGGACTCCCATTGAAGTCAATGGGACCCGGTCGTACAACGCGTACGCGGGCTCCCATTGCCTCAATGAGTGCGAGGTGAACAAGGGCGCCCCCTACAGCAGGTACGCGGCGAAGCGACTCGCACCGTACACGCACAGGTAGGGCTTGCGCGGCTACGCGTACAGGGGGGTCCGACACGGACCCCCGAAGTACGGCTCCGACTGCTCTTTCGAGCCCAACGGCGCGTGTCGGTCGGACTGCTCACGGCGCGCATCGTACTTACCCGGCCGGGGAACGTCTCCATTGCGCGGTGCGAGTCGTGTCCGAGCGAGTCGGTCGGTGGGGTTAGACCCGGGAACGAGTCGGTCGGAGCGGTTGGGACGCCCGAACGAGTCGGTCGGCGATTTCGCATCGTACTCGCTCGTCCGGACGCGCGTACGAATCGGTCGGGAAATAGGGCTCCGAATCGGATCCGGTTATGCCGAATCCGATTCGGAGCCCTACCGGCCGAGATCGGAATCGACCCCTCTGTGTATGGGACGGGTTCTCAATCTCCACTTGCAGATTGCGTGTCCTCCACGACCGGCATCCTGCCAGTGAAGCTGCAGAGACAGAACCAAAAAACCAGCTGCTGTAAAGCAAGGCGCACACTCGACTTGTGTGGACTGGATTACTTTGGTGGACATGAAAAACAGAGCATGGGAGCATGTGTGCTGACAAGCAGAGAAGGAAGAAAGACTTACAGAGGAGATCATATCATATGCTCGTCTGATACCGTCATTCAAGCCGGAGCTACTTGAGCATTGCTAGGAAGAGTGGCCAGGGGTTAAAGGAATAAGACCTCCTTTTTCTCTATACTGTTTTGCGGTTTTCAATAAAATTGGGATTTGAAGGACATTTACTGCACAGTTTGGACTTCAGGAGCGCAACTGCAGTTTTCAGGAAGTGACATATGTCAATTTATTAAATTGCCTCTCAGGTTCTTTATCTGATCAGTTATTTTGTGGCGACATATACTGCAGCGCGACTCTGCCTGTAGCTGATAAACACAGAGTGAGAAGGCAGTGCTCTTCATTAAATGCCAATGCGCTCTATGCTCACTATTCGATTAATCAATGGCCAACCTTCCATTCTAAATACACAAGGATGTTAAATAAAAAGCATACACTTAGCGATTAAAACAAGAGCAATCTCAGGTGCTCACTTACATAGCAAAAACAAGCATTGACTAAGCAATTAAGTCTGTCTTTGGTATAATGGTGTCCAATGGCAGGGCAGGGCACTGGGCACCTGTAAACTTCACTATGTGGCGGGGCATTGTTTCATGCCCAACTCCGCGTTCCATGTGGAGCGCGGAATGGCAAAAACTCTGCAAACTCCGCCGGCGGAACGAAGTTTACCGCCCACCCTTACTTGTAAGTATGAGTGTATGTCCGCTGGGATTCCTCCCCCCTTTCGTACAGGGTTTGAAAGAAGGTGCATAATATGGCCTGTTTATGTCATTCCCCTAGGGTCCATTCACCTGTGTGTTTGCAAAGTGGTGGGATAAGCCAATAAGCAATTTGGTTCTGTGAGGCTTGATTTTTCTTGCAAGCCCAATTTGTCACCTTTATCATAGAATCATTGCCCCATTTCCAAGAGGGCTCTTCCTGCCCTGTTTGCCAGGTGTACTCTTAGTTGGCCTCTCACTATATGCCAGTTTATGTTACGTGGCAGCGATGGGATTCTGCTTATCGGTGTGTTGTAGAGTTTTTATCTCTGCAGTGAGTCTTTGTTCCTCCAATCATCCCTGCCTTGCTCTCTCTACATCGATTGTGATGTGATATGGGACACCTTGTAGGCATCCCATAGAATATGTTTAGACGTTACCTGCTTTGTATTGTGCGTGAAGTAGTCTGAAATAGCAGTGGCTATGGTCTGTCTGTTTGCTAGGTCTCTTAGGGGGTCAATACGATGGCGGGCGGATCACCACCACCGGGCCGGCGGTGGCGATCCGCCCGCCATCTACCTGAATATTCCCACCGCCAAATTAGGATGGCGGTGGGAATGGGAATGGTACCGCGGCGGACGGAAAGACCGTCCGCCGTGGTCCCGCAAGGCGGTCCTTTTCCGACCGCATTGTGGGACACGGTACAATGGGGCATTGTGGGCGGTGCCATGCAGGCACCGCCGTGGGCATTACGATGCCTGTCTTTTGTGGCGGAGATCCCGCCGCAAAAAGACAGGCGGAGAATTCCTTTGGGGGCCCGTTGCAGGCCCCCGGGGGGTGGGGGGGCTGGGGGGCTGCACGTGGGGGGTACCTATGGTACACCCCTGCATTTGCATGTACAAGGTGGCAGGCACCGCACGGTGCCTGTCATGTTGTACATGCAACATGTATTTTTACATTGCGGCGGGTGCTGCTTGCAGCACCACCCGCCGCAATGTAAAAATACGGGATGCGCCCACCAGTGTGGCGGGCGCATCCTAATGTGTATTGCGGGACCGCCGCACCTATGGCGGGCGGTCCCTTTTGCAAATGCGATGGCGGTCGGACAAAGTCCGCCCGCCATCGTAATCGACCCCTTAGTTTTTAAGGATTAAGGCACCAGCCAGGGGAGCTTTTTGTTGGAGGGATGAGCATTGTTCCATGTGAGGTCGAGGTGTGCATGATCGAATATTGAAATATTCAACATTGTGGCTGACTCTGGAGTGGTTAGTAAAGATAGTGTGCTCAAAACGTACCCTATGAGGTAGTAGGAGAGGACATGAGAGAAATAGGAGTAGTCATTGGCATGTGGATGTAAGTGACGGCCAGGAGTCAAGTAGACCCGGTCCTTCTATTTCCTTTTTGAGGGGAGCTGACTTTTCTCCTGTACCTTGGTACACATTGGCTTTTCTTTCATGTGTCAGGTCCCAAGCTAAAATGATGTCACCCCCCTTCTATAATATGTCCACTGGCATCATGAAGCTGTTTGCATAAATGGGTCTTGTGCTGTATTGGGGGCGTATAAAATCCAATACGTTTTGCTTGAAGGAGGTGTGAAGAACTGAGGTTACAGAGGTTATTGTAAGGTACTTTTCTCAGGCCTCAGGTCTCTTGTTCTAGCCCCTTTGGAGGTTGTTATGTAAATCCATGGATGGTGAAGTTGAAGGTTCCAGGCCCCAATAGATTTATTGAGAGTTGTGCTGGTGCTTGGCACCAAATTTTCCTGCTTCATTCTATGCAGATTACTGATAACATCTGTCCTTGCTTCCGACTGTGGATCAGTATTTCGGTCGGCTCTGTCTTTTAGCATTGCATGCTGTCTGCCATTCCGGGCATAGACGCAACTGCATTTGGGGTTGCTTCTCAGGTTGAAGGTTGAGGTTTTTTTCTTTAGGGATATCTAGTATTTACCATGCTTCTGTGAGGGTGCAGAGAACTTGGCATTTTCCTAACTACATATAAACATGAGCCTGAAGGGATGCCCCATTGGTATTTTTATTGTGTTCATTGAGAAAGTCTGTTATGGGGCAAAATTCCCTGCAGCGTCAGAGAGAGGATGCTGCGAGTGCTTGTAAGAGATGGATTGTATGCCCTCTGAATATAAAGTCAACCTTTCCTCTTGCCACTCGCATGATGTCTTCCTTCTTGTTAAAGTAGTGTACACGTGTGAGGCTGCCTGGAGCTGCATCTGTCTTAGCGAAGCTATTGAATACTCTGTGGGCACAGTCCAGTCAGGGGGCCGGTAGATGTTTGTTCCCTCAGATGGCCTGAAGGAGATTTTTTGTGAAGTTTAGGATGTCTGGACCCTGTGCTCTCTTTGGAATCTCCCATATACTTCCTGTTTTATTGGCATGTCTATGTGGTGTTCTTCCAGTTGTTGTAATTTTTACCAAAGTATTTCTTGTTCATCTGCTCTTCAGGCCATAGTGCATTCCAAGTCATCCACGAATAGGCTCACCTCTGTTTCTGCCTTCCTCGGTGCCTATAGACATGACTTAACATCTAACCATAGGAGGCCAATTTCAAAGCCTATTTCTGTGAGAAAGTGGTCCACATATTCTTGTCTGACTTGGGCAGTGGCTGAGTCTTTGCTTGTGGTGGGTGTTCCTATTTGCGTGTCCCCTCTCCCTTGCAATTCCATATATCGTTCACTGAGCTTTCTTTGTGTTGTTTGCCATTCACCATGATGGCTGAATGCTCTGGGGGGCATTTCTGATGAGTTCATCGCTAGGTGGGGGTGTGTATGGCAGGGCAAATGCTTCGTCAAAGTCTATGTGGTCACAGTGATGAGGTGGGTACGTCTTCTGTTGGGGTCCCTAGCTGGCCAGAGTATAAGTGCCCAGGGTGTTGCTGTGAGGCCCTTGAGTTACATTTTCTGTGAGCTCCCAGGTAATGAGCTCCCAAAAAGTTTGAGTAAGTGGTGATGCCTTGCAACGATGCCAGCGACGGGAGATAGTATGTGTATGTCCCCCCAGCAATCAGTCCCTGAGAGGGTCGCATTGCGCTCATGGGTTGTTGCTTGTGTTTGGTGCCAATCCGCTCTCCCTTGAAATCAGTTAGATGGCAGGATATCTTGATGCTCAAGTTTATTAGTTTGTTGGCTCTCTCATTGGTTAGGATGTCGAGGGCTGCCGGTCCTCATTGTGATCAGCGTTCCCCTGCCCATGGGAGGGGGTCTCAAATGGGTGTTCTCTTCCCCTGGTTCAGGGTTGTCTGCACCAATGAGTCTTCTGTGGCCACTATACTAAGAGGGGGACCCCTGATGATCTCCCTAGGCTGTAGAATCCACACTAGGTCCTCCTATCAGACCTATGCCTCCTTCGGTACCCCGCACCCTATCACTAACCTTTAAGTTCCCTTAGGGCAGGGAGACGCGAGCTTCCAGTTCATGCCGCTGTGTTATAAAGCACAGCTGGGTGGTTGTGTGAGGGAGGCGACCATGCTGCAGCAACGCAGTCCTTAAACCCCAGGGTCGTGCCAGGCATGTGGTGCAGCAGCCTGGGTACAGCGTTTAAGTTGCGGGTGTCTCTGCTGCTATCGCCTGTCATATATTTTAATTCGTTTTACTTTTTAAAAGGAATGATACATAGATATTCCTCAAAGATTTACATAAGGAATCTGGATCATAATCATGTAGCTATCCTTCAACAAACTGAGAGTTGACAGTGATGGATCACATAAAACATGCATAAATACTCACATTAGGCCATCGCCCTCTATTGTAGATGACTAGTCCCACCTCCCAGTTATAAGTCTCACCCCCTGCTTCAGTAGTTTGAGTCATATCCCAGAAACATGGAATATAAGACTATAATCCACCAACTCGCAGAGAAAGTTGTCAGTGTCAACTAGATGCCACTGAGTCAAGTGGTAAAGGAAGGGTTACCAGATACGTTTGTACTCATGTAACTGATCATTCAACTTATAAATCGTCTTCTAAAAGTGGGCCAAAGTGATCATAGTTTTGGATCAGTCAATCAGCTGAAGCAGAGTTCTCGATTTCCACTTTTTGAGGATGCACAATTTGGCCGCTGCCAGAGAGGAAGACAGCCATCTCTTCTCATGAGTTGAGATATTATCCAGTCCTTCTGTATTGTGTAACAGAATTAAGTCTAGCGATGGCTACACAGGGTAGGCCCGGCTCTATGTCAGTATATCCTAAACATCTTTCCAAAAGTCTGCAAGCGAGGGGCAAGACCACAAAATATGAAGGATGTCCCCATCTGGCTGATCACAGCGCCAGCAATTCAACGTAGGAGCCAATCCGCCTTAATAAAGTTTGTAGAGGGACCAATGCCAGTCATGGAGAAGTGTAAAATAGCTGAATTTTAGGTGAGCTTCATGGAGGCTCTTACTATGTAATCAGAATAGCTTTGACCACTCCGTCTCCTCAAAGTCACGTTGACATCTCTGGGACCAGAAATTCCTTGGAAAGGTCTGAATCAGTTTAGAGTAAAATTTGTCAATGATTAGAGTATATAGACTTGGGATAAGCTTTTAATAGGTGCCCTAGGTCACCAGATAAGTATGCACAATGGAGGCCAGAGGAGGCTGCCCAGAACATCCCAGTTTTTTCATAAGACAACTCCTTAACTGGCGTTATTTCCAGAATTGGCTGACTGGGAAGTTGTACTCCTCAGATAACTTCGGGAAGTCATTTATGCGGTCTTCTGAAAAAAGATGCTGGAATACTAGAATCCCCCTCAAGGCCCAATCTTCCCAGAAAAACGAGTGTCCATCAATCCGCAATTCAGCATGGTATCTATTGGTGCTCCCAAATGAAATAATACGTTACATCCAGAAAACTTATGTTGGCGCTTCCAGATCTGGATTGAGTTATGCAAGATAGGGTTCTGGTGTGCTGTCAGCCTGTCTGCATAATTGTGCACCACTTGTAGACAATCAGTCGCCCTCAGTAGGACATGCTAGATGAGGGCCCAATCTGGCAATTCAAGCTCAGTTTCGAAATGGTAGGTAAGTTGCGTCAGTTGATGGCCATTGATGGAAATGGCCCTTTCTGCAGGGTTACCCTGAACATTTTGGCCTCCTACTCTTTTTCTGACCTTGTTTTTGTTGGCATTAGGACTTTGCAAACATTTGTCACTGCTAACCAGTGCTAAAGTAGTTGTGCTCTTTACTTAAAACATTTTAACATTTGTTTATCCAAAATTGGTGTATTTGATTTACCCTAAGCCCCTAGTAATGTGCACTACATGTGCCCAGTATCAAGTACCTTGCACCGATTCCTCAAAGTTTCTTCCACAGGAACTGATGACTAGTCTCCAATCCCAAACTCCACTGCAAGTGAACAATTATTCACTCCCAGTAAAGAGGGGGAAAGGGGAATGGGATTAAAGAGAGACTCCACTGCGCTGCCTCAACACTTTGGGTTCTGGTCTTAACTCTGCGCCTACAATACAAAGCGACACATTAATACCTCCAAGACTTATGCCAGACTACACTCTTTTAATAGTGAATACTCTAAAAAAGCAACTGGTACCTGAACCCCTGCAGTGATGTGCCACTCTCTTGTTGTAGACAGTTGTTGATAGTGTAGCGATAATCAATTCTTGACTTTGCAATTTTTATTCTTGTCTTATCTTATGTTGTTGGTAGTTGAAGAAGCAGAGGATGGTAAGTATAATATATATATATATATTGCTACATACGTTGCTACTGAAGAGGTCTCTATGAGCTACTGGTGCCAACTGAATTGGTGATATCGCTGAGAAAGTGTCTTGTATATTGCTACGCAGCAGCCGCTGCTGGCTATCTCCTTGACTAGTAAGTCCTTAAGTAGTACATCTGTTTTACATGAATAAAAGTTTTGTATATTTCTAAATTCACTGGCTCAACCTTAGACCCCTGTTACATCACAGAAATCTAGTCGTAACTGAATGAGAAAACAATTGCGGGACTCGAGCACCGCTGGCTGACGAAAAGAACACTGTCCCAAACTTCGTGACGTCTCAAGTCTTTGAGAAAATAGCACAGGACTTACTTCTGGGAAGAGAGGTTGACAGACTTCTACTCACGAGTGCTGAACTCTCGAAAATGGGAAGGAGCGGAGGTTCAGACTTCTTCCTTTATGCTGTATGCGCGTAAGAATGACCTCCACAGGAATGCGGAGGAAATGCCACACGCTGTGAGACTCTGGACAACCAAAAATGCAGGCGGCGAACGAGCGTGAACGAGAATACGCTCCATTCGCCCTCAAGTTGACGGTTGAAGTGCGCTGCACCACAGGTGCGGGCGCGCGATGCCATCAACCATCAAATCAGCCCAAAACACTAGAACGCCCACCCCAGGTACCTGCCCTCTTGAAGGGACCGCTATGCTGGCACACATTTAAGAGAAAATTGGCGAAGCCGATTACACGAATAACTAGCCAACCGCTTTCTTTTGACCTGAAATTGGGGATGGATTTGACACTTCCCCAAGGCAGCCTTGACAGTACCTCCCACCAAAACCCCTCCCTTCCTCTCCTTGGGTTTTTGTGGATGAGCTCTGTGAAATGCACAAATCAATCTGGGAGCATGAACATTGGAGCCTGGTTCCCAAGATCTATCCTCCGGACCAAAACCCTTCCAATCGATTAAGTAATGAATCGTTCCCTTCCTAATCTTGGAGTCCAATATACGTTTGACCACAAACTCCTCTCCTGCTTCACACTGAATGGGAGCGGGCGGTTGTGTTCTACGTAAACTGGTAGGATTCCTCTTGACCAAGGAAACATGAAATACAGGATGAATTCTAGTTTGAACTGGTAACCTGATTTTAACACTGACTGGATTCACCATCTTATCCACCTCAAAGGGTCCCACAAATCTAGGTTGGAATTTCCGATTGCCCTTTAGTTTCATGTTCTTAGTGGAAACCCAAACCTTGTCTCCAGATTCAAAAATGGGGTTTTCTCTCCTCTTTTTATCTGCCTGCCTCTTATAGGAGTTTTTCGCTTTCTTTAAATTTTGCTTTGCTGCAAGAAAGGCCTTTTCCAACTCACTCACCACCTCCTCTACTGCGGGTACCTCACTCTCTTCCTTACCCACCATAGTATTTGGGTGCCTTCCTGCATTTAAAAAGAAAGGGGAATATCCCGTGGACGAGTGAATTGCATTATTATACGCAAATTCTGCTGCCCAAATTAAATCTGGCCAATCCCCCTCGTGATCCATCAGATAGAGGCGTAGATATTGTTCCAACTCTTGATTTACCCTTTCCGTCTGTCCATCCGTCTCCGGATGGAAGCTGGAAGACAATCGAGAGTCTACTCCTAATCTCTTCAAAAATGACCTCCAAAAGCTAGAAATGAATTGGGGACCCCGATCTGAGATCACCACCCTGGGTATGCCATGGGATTTCACAACATGTTGCGTAAATAATTAGGCCAATTGGGCAGAATTGGGAAGGGACCTTAAAGGGACAAAATGACTCATTTTGGTGAAATGATCTACCAGGACCCAGATGGTGGAATAACCCTGACCAGAGGGAAGATCTACAATGAAATCCATCGAAACAGTATGCCATGGATAAGGGGCTACAGGTAATGGCATAAGCAAACCCTGCGGAGCCTGTCGATTAGTCTTCCCCTTAACACACTGTTCACAAGAGGCCACATACTGTCTCACCTGAGTCTCAAGGTCTGGCCACCAAAATTCTCGTTTGACCAGTTCCAAGGTCTTCTTCAATCCCTTATGGCCGGCCATTTGATCGTCATGACAATGTTTCATCATTTCAAGGCGTAATTCTTCCTTTGGTACATACAGATTTCCATTTTGATAAGGTTTTCCTTCTTTGATTTCTCTTCCCGAATCTTCATTCAACCAATTCATCATTTCTTCATGAGAGAGGGATTCTTTGATTTGGTTCTCCACCTCTGAATACACAATCGTACTAATGATCTTTTCTTTGGGAATAACATGACCTTCCTGACTCTCTTCTTCCTGTTCTCCAAAATTCAAACGAGAGAGAGCGTCGGCCTTTCCATTAACCGATCCTGGCTTGTAGGTCAACACAAACTGGTAATCCGCAAAAAATAAAGACCATCTCAATTGTCTTGGGGTAAGAGTTCGGGCAGATTTTAAGAATTGTAAATTATGCTGATCTGTAAAGACTGTGACCACATGCTTGGCTCCTAGTAGATAATGCCTCCAATCTTGAAAAGCATCTTTCACCGCAAGCAGTTCTTTATCAGCTATTGTGTAGTTTATTTCTGCAGCGGACAATTTCCGAGACCGAAAGGCTACTGGATGGAGTTTCCCAGTGGTTCTATTTCGTTGTGACAAAATCCCTCCAATGGCCAAGTTTGAAGCATCAGCTTCCACAAAGAAAGGTTCCTCTGGATTGGGATGTTGCAGAATGGGAGCAGACGTGAAAAGTTCCTTCAACTCTTGGAATGCCTTTTCTGTCTCAGGACTCCACAAAAACTTCTCTTTCTTCTTTAAGAGTCGAGTAATTGGTGCCACCTTTTCCGAGAAGTTGACAATGAATCGCCTATAAAAATTAGCAAGCCAATAAAACTTTGTATTTCTTTGACACTATGCGGCGCTGGCCAATCTTTTATGGCTCTCACCTTTGACTCATCCATAGAGACACCATCAGGGGACAAAACGAACCCCAGAAACTCCACACGATCCGAGTGAAAAATACACTTCTCTAGTTTAACAAAAAGATGGTGTTCAAGCAGTTTCTGAAGTATGGCCCGCGCATGACACACATGTTCCTCTAAATTGGCTGAAAAAATGAGTATGTCATCTATGTAAACTACTGCTGAGCGATCCAGAAA
Source organism: Calotriton arnoldi (assembly GCA_963921515.1). NCBI lineage: Eukaryota > Metazoa > Chordata > Amphibia > Caudata > Salamandridae > Calotriton > Calotriton arnoldi. The sequence continues at coordinate 764,701 of CAWUFW010004652.1, forward strand.
TTCCCGCAGCACATCATTGACAAAATTCTGGAAAGCTGCCGGGGCGTTGCACAGGCCGAAGGGCATGACTCGATATTCAAACAACCCGAAACGGGTGCGAAAAGCGGTTTTCCATTCCTCTCCTTTGGCCATCCTAACCAGATGGTATGCCCCCTCAAATCCAACTTAGTGTAAATCTTAGCTTCTTTTACTTGATCCAACAATTCAGATATTAGTGGTAATGGGTATCGATTCTTCTTGGTAACGGCATTCAAAGCGCGATAGTCAATACAAGTTCTAAGATTACCATCTTTCTTTGGAATGAAAAAAAGTGGAGAGGAAACTGGAGACTGCGAAGGCTGAATGAACCCATTGGCCAAATGTTGTTCTAGATATTCCTTGAGATGACAATTCTCAGTTTCTGTAAGGGCATAGATTCGACTGCAAGGCAAGGATGCTCCGGGTTCAATTTCAATCTTGCAATCATACTCCCGATGAGGGGGTAACCTTTGAGCTTCCTGTTCGTCAAATACCGCCTGCAAATCTTGATACTCCACTGGAATCCCAGGAGTTTCCACAGCACAAATCACGATGGGAGTCTCGGCCAGAAACGATGATTGGTTAGGATCTAGACTAACTTTACTGGAATGAAAACAATGATCCTTACAATATTCCGAGTTCATTTGGATAGTTCTTTTAGCCCAGTCAATTTGTGGGTCGTGCTCAGTCAACCACGGGAGGCCAAAAATCAACTGAAATTGAGGGGCATCTATGAGACTGAACCTTACATGACTGCGATGTGTCCCAGGGCCAATCACTATTAATTCTTCAGTGTCAAAAACAATTGGTCCAGACGATAAATTAGTACCATCGACAGCACGCACTGGCTCTGGTTTATCCTTCTTCAAAAATCGGATTCCCAATGACTGAGCAAATTTGATGTCGCAAAAATTCCCAGTCGCCCCTGAATCTACCATGACCAAAATTTCATCCACCTCCGTGGTACCAAACTTTAACTTACTAGGTATGATTAGATGTGGGGCTGCGGATTGTAAAGTGTTTGCAACCAATTGAGAACTTGGAACTGGCTTTTCAGAAGCTCCCACCAGAGCAACCCCTTTTACTGGTGGAGCTGATCTTTTACCCACAAACTAGACTTAGGCTTCTTTGGACAATCTTTTACGAAATGCCCCGAATTCCCACAGTACATACATAGTCTTCCAGATCTGCGCTTCTCTCTTTCTTCCTTAGTAAGAGGTCCACGTACTGAACCAATTTGCATGGGCTCCTCTCCAGCATTCGCCTCACCAGACTTTACAGGTTCGGATTTGATTCTATCAAAACGTGGAGGGAAATGACGAACTTCCTTGCGCCGCTCACTCCTTCGTTCATTTTGTCGTTGGTCTATTTGAAGCACTAGATCAATTAACTCAGAAACTTCAGTTGGTCTTTTTGGAACCTGGGCTAGTCCATCTTTAAGTTCATCCTTTAGCCCTCTATAGAAGATTGCCGCTCTCTTAGCTTCAGGCCATTGAGTTTCTACAATTAGCTTATTATACTGAGCCAGATAAGCCACCAACTCACGATTTCCTTGTTTGCGATCTAAGAGTTCGTTATCTGTAGTCTGAGAAATTGATCGTCGATCAAAAATTCGCAGGAACTCAGACTTAAATTCTTCAAAATTATAAAGTATGGAAACATTCCAATTTACCAAAGGCATTGACCATGCTGCTGCATCTCCACTCAGGTAAGACAGTACGAAAGCCACCTTGGACTGGTCCTCTTTGAAAATAATGGGTTTACATAGAAAATGCAAAGAGCATTGGGTGAGGAACACTTGGGCCTTGTGGGGGTCCCCACTAAACCTCTCGGGGGCTGCTAAAGGAATGGTTGGGGACATAGCATGTACAACTTGAGTTGTCAACTCAGCGGCTGAAGGGGAGGGAGAAAAGGATGCCGACTTCTGCTCTTTGGACATAGCACTTGACCCAGAAAAAAAATCATCAAAACGCTGCCGGAAAAAACTGTTTTCCTGACTAGCCTTTCTAGCTTCCTCCCGCAAATTCTTATTGTCTTCCATAGTTTCACTAAGCTGTTTCTGAATCCCATCTAAAACTGCTGCTAATGCCTTGAGATCCAATCCCTCAGCCATCCTGCCCAAGTGGAAGTAGTGTTTTGGCACTTCAATCTATCAAGTACCTTGCACCGATTCCTCAAAGTTTCTTCCACAGGAACTGATGACTAGTCTCCAATCCCAAACTCCACTGCAAGCGAACAATTATTCACTCCCAGTAAAGAGGGGGAAAGGGGAATGGGATTAAAGAGAGACTCCACTGCGCTGCCTCGACACTTTGGGTTCTGGTCTTAACCTTGCGCCTACAATACAAAGCGACACATTAATACCTCCAAGACTTAAGCCAGACTACACTCTTTTAATAGTGAATACTCTAAAAAAGCAACTGGTACCTGAACCCCTGCAGTGATGTGCCACTCTCTTGTTGTAGACAGTTGTTGATAGTGTAGCGATAATCAATTCTTGACTTTGCAATTTTTATTCTTGTCTTATCTTATGTTGTTGGTAGTTGAAGAAGCAGAGGATGGTAAGTATAATATATATATATATATTGCTACATACGTTGCTACTGAAGAGGTCTCTATGACCTACTGGTGCCAACTGAATTGGTGATATCGCTGAGAAAGTGTCTTGTGTATTGCTACGCAGCAGCCGCTGCTGGCTATCTCCTTGACTAGTAAGTGCTTAAGTAGTACATCTGTTTTACATGGATAAAAGTTTTGTATATTTCTAAATTCACTGGCTCAACCTTAGACCCCTGTTACATCACAGAAATCTAGTCGTAACTGAATGAGAAAACAATTGCGGGACTCGAGCACCGCTGGCTGACGAAAAGAACACTGTCCCAAACTTCGTGACGTCTCAAGTCTTTGAGAAAATAGCACAGGACTTACTTCTGGGAAGAGAGGTTGACAGACTTCTACTCACGAGTGCTGAACTCTCAAAAATGGGAAGGAGCGGAGGTTCAGACTTCTTCCTTTATGCTGTATGCGCGTAAGAATGACCTCCACAGGAATGCGGAGGAAATGCCACACTCTGTGAGACTCTGGACAACCAAAAATGCAGGCGGCGAACGAGAATACGCTCCATTCGCCCTCAAGTTGACGGTTGAAGTGCGCTGCACCACAGGTGCGGACGCGCTATGCCATCAACCATCAAATCAGCCCAAAACACTAGAACGCCCACCCCAGGTACCTGCCCTCTTGAAGGGACCGCTATGCTGGCACACATTTAAGAGAAAATCGGCGAAGCCGATTACACGAATAACTAGCCAACCGCTTTCTTTTGACCTGAAATTGGGGATGGATTTGACACTTCCCCAAGGCAGCCTTGACACCCAGGGCCTAGAAATCAAATGCTACTAGAGGGTCTACAGCACTGATTGTGCCACCCACTTAAGTAGCACTTTAAACATCTCAGGCCTGCCACTGCAGAGCCTGTGTGCAGTTTTAAACTGCCATGTCGACCTGGCAAGGTAACCTAGTTGCCAGGCCCAAACGTTCCTTTTTATTACATACAGGTCACCCCTTAGGTAGGCCCTGGACAGCCCATGAGCAGGGTGCAGTGTATTTAAAAAGAAGGACATGTACTTTTAAGTTTTACATGTCCTGGTAGTGAAATACTCCTAAATTAGTTTTTCACTACTGCAAGGCCCATCTCTCACATAGGATAACATTGGGATTGCCTTATTATATTTTATAAGTGTAATTTCCAATAGGGAAGAGATAGGACCCCCAAATTCGGTGTCTCTGGACTCACAACTTAAAAACATAACTTGTTGAAGTTGGTTTTTAAATTGCAGTTCTGAAAATGCCACTTTTAGAAAGTTGGCATTTTCTTTCTTAAAGCATTTGGTGCCTTCTGCCTATCTTTGGAAAACACGCCCGGGTGGGTGACAGCTGGCTTCCTGAATTCCCTCTAGACAGCCACATGCAAAAGAAGAGTAGGTGTGACTGAGTATCCATCTGCATGTTTATAGGTCATCCTGAGCAGGATTGGAGGGAGGAGCTGACACTTTACACCTGAAAGGGCTGTGTCCTGTCCCCACACAAAGGATTACACACCCTCCTGGAGTGAATCTGGAGCCAGGGCAGGAAAGGCAGGGTCTTGTGCACTTCAAAACATCTCTTTGACGTCTCCCTACTACAAAGACTCAACTGGGTGCTGTAGGAGGGACTGTCACTTTGCTGAACTGCTTTGCTGTGTTGGCCTGCTCCCTGATGCTTCTTGCCTAGGAGTGAGAAGGACTGGGCCTGCATCTCTACATCCCAGAACCTAAGTACTTTCCAAGGGCTTGTTTACTTGCCTCCGGTTTCTGAAGTCTCAGGGATATCAAAGACTACACCTTTGTCACCTGGACTTTACTTGGTGTGAGTCATGCTCTGCCAAGTGGTGCCGATTGAAACTGATGCATCTCCTGCTGCGAGATCAGGATCAATGTATCATCGCTGTTGTAGTGAACAGAAACTGTGCATCAATGCCGTTGTGCCGATCAGAACCAACACATCTCCTGCTGCGAGATAGGGATAGATGCATTACCGCTGTTGCAGGTACAAGATCTGTGCATGACACTCAGAACCACCGCATCGCCTACAGGACCACCGCTTGGAACCAACACATTGCCACCACTGTGTTGAGAAGATCGACACATCGCCTCCCCAGCATGGTTTAACCCATCGCATTGCATTCAGAACCGCCGCACTCGGAACTGGCGTTTTGCTCTGCGAAACTGCTGCATCGCCGCAGTTGCATGGAGAAATCTGGTGAAACACCTCAACTGCATGGGGATCATCGCCTTATCTCTTGCTGCGACAAGGATTTAGTTCTTTTGCTCAGCGGGCCCTTGTGGTGTCCTGTAGACGGCCTGCGCTCCATCGCAGCCTGTCTGAACTCTTGACTTTGTCCCTGTCTGGTGTGACCAATTAACTCTTTGAACACTATCTGCTACTAAGCACTATTTTTGCATTTAATCTTTAAAAGTTCATATCTCAACTTCTACTGATTGTATTTTGCTGTTTTGGTCTTGTTATATTTATAAAATTATTCTCTATTTGTCTAAAGTGGTGTCAAGTCTTTTGTGGTGTTTTCACTGTGTTACTGTGTGTTGTGTGCACAAATACTTTGCACATTGCCTCTTAAGTTGACTGGTCTGTGCCAAGCTACCAGAGGATGAGCACAGGTTAATTTAGAGTGTGTTACTGACTTACACTAACTACGATTGTGGTTCCTGCTTGGACAGGGTGCATACCTCGCCAACCAGAAACAAATTTATAACATTGGTGATCAGAGGTGGGTAAGGACTTGTGTTTGTGCAATACCATATAGTAATTCAGTGTTAACTACAACTCTAAACTTAAGACAATTCGAATATTTTTCAGTCGTCCCTGATTGACATCTTTGTTTTTTTGCAAATGTCTTTTTGCCCCATACTCATTCTCACTACAATGTCTGTCGTCCTACCTGGCAATATGGAATTCGAGCTGGCCAACCTGGTGGCATACACAGTGGTCCATCTCAAGGGGTTCTGTCAGGAGAAAAGGGTGTTCCATAAGGTAGGTGCAAAGAAGGCAGAGCTTCAGAAAGTCTTAAGAGTATGTGCAGAAGCCCACCCAGAAGGAGAAGTGGATGAGATAGAGGGGTCAGAGTAAGAGAAGGAAGAATTGGAACAGGACCAATATAGAGGGCTTGTCATGCAGCCTACGGGGGGTAACATCCTCCCAGTGTGTCATCAAGGAACCTGTCTCCAGAGTAGAGGTAGGACAGGAAGGAGGAGCAAAAGTTAAAGCTAGACTTGCAAAATTGAAATTGGAGAAGGAGCAGGCCCTTGTCTAGCTAGAGAAGGAGCAGGTCCTTGCTAAAATGGAGAAAGAACAAGCTCTAGAGGAGAAAAATCTGGCCATGGGGGAGAGAAAAATGGCCCATGAGCTCAGCATGAGAGAGCTGGACATCTGAGCCCTGAGAAAGGGGTTCAGCAACCTGTAGTGTCCACTGGTGAGTTCAGAGTCAGGATCCCAAATGATTTGGTGCCTGGTTATGTGGTAGGGGATGACATAGATAGATAGTCTGCAGTCTATGACGTAGCTCTGAGAGGCCCAAGGTCCCAGAGGAGTTCTGGGGTGGTAGTTTGTAAAGATATATGACCACGGTGAGGAGGGACACACTCCTTACACTAGAGGTAGAGGACCAGACATGCTACAGAACAATGAAGGCTATCCTAGTCAGCAAGGTTTGAATGACCCCTAAGAGGTATAGGCTAAGATTCAGGGGCAGCCACAAGATCTCAACAGAAACATGGGTGGATTTCTTGGATTATGGCAGCAAGGCACTGAAGGGCTGGATGAGGGGCAGCAAGATTGATGATTATTCAGGCTGTACAACTTGATTTTGAAGAAGCACATGCTTTATATTTGTTTTTCAGAGCTTTGCTAACACTAGTTGATAGCAAGTTAACTGACTCCAGGAACTTTGCTGAGGAGGCGGACATCTGGGTCAGCATCAGAATGACCAAGAAGGCATCTGAAGGGACTCCCAAAAGGTTGTTCAGGGTTCCGGCCAGAAGAAGGAGGCTGGAGATAAAAAGACAGAGGGGCTCATTTAGATTTTGACAGACGGGTTACTCCATCACAAACGTGACAGATATCCCGCCCGCTGTATTACAAATGCCATTGGATATAATGGACTTGTAATACTGCGGACGAAATATCCATCACGTTTGTGACGGAATAACCCTGTCCACGAAAATCTAAATTAGGCCCAGAGATCTCTAAAGGCCCCCCAAAACAACGTACAGGGGAAAGCGTCTGGTTCACATTCCCAATCTGGCCACCAGAAGAAAAACTACCCCGACAGAGATCAGCAGCCCAAGCCCATCAAGTGCTATGAGTGCTACGAGTATGGACACTACAAGGGGGATTCCAAGTGTACAAAAAGAGAACCATCTCCCACTGGAGGAAAGAATCCAGGGGTGGCTAGTGTATTGCTGGGGAAGGAGGTTGTCCCAGTTAATGGGGGAGTTTAGTAGGATTACCCTAGTGTCCCTGGGTGACAGTGAGATGGTTTCTAAAACCCATGTGCCCTCAAATACTACTAAGTATAGACAATTGGTCACCATCAAGGGGCAAGGCGTTGAAGCTCTGAGGGATATTGAAGCTAGCAAGACTATGGTAAGGAGTTAGCTAGTGTACCAAGACCAGGTCATTCCAAATGCATTCCACCAAGTTGTGGTGGCTGACAACAGAGAGGGTCACTATCCAGTGGCCCTTGTTCCCTTTGAGCGGTGGTGTGGGTATTATAGGTCTTCTGAACATTGCTGTGAGCCCTGCCATGCCTGTGAACTGTAATGATTGTGAGCACACTATCTTGAAGGAAGTGGAGCTCAAGGCTCATGTGGAGATGTTGAGGTTACCTGATTAGATCTGTGCAACGACAAGGTCCATGGCTGTCCAGGGTGGGGGTCAAAAAGGATTGGAGCTTGGAATAATGGCCCAGATAGTTGTTAGAAAGAGGAAAGGCAGCGGGCGTGGTAAACCAGCACCTGAGTGTCTGAGGACACTGCTACCCTTGGTGACCTGCCTACACTAGCTGGATGATATGTAGAAGGAAGACCCACCAAGGTGTTTTCTGAAGGAACAGAGGGAGTGTCCAACCCTTGAGGGCATGAGGAAACAGGCTGAAGCCCAAGCAGCAGGTGATGTCTCTGTGAGCCTAAGGTTCCTGTACTTGGGACTGCAAGGGCCCTTGTGGTCTCCCAATGCTACAGGGCCTTCCTACTGGAACTGGCTCATTAGATTCCCCTGGCAGGTCACTTGGGCCAAGACAAGACCTTTGCAAGGTTTGTCCCACATTTATTTGGCTGATTTAAAAAAAAAAAAAAGAAGTTTAAAATGGAGTCACAGATGGTGGTCTGCTGTCTCTTGCAGGCCACCATCCTTGTGATTGCAGCCAATCATAAGGGACGCAAATTTTGACCTGCCTAATGAATATTAATTAGGTGAGTTGTTCTATGACCCCTATTTTGAGAATAGACTTATAAGTCAATTTGTAAAATCTGATTTGCTACACAATAGTCAGTGCGCATTTCGCAACCACTTTTTGAGAATCGAACCTTAGTACATCTGGCCCTCAATTCCTAAATACTACTAGTGCCGTTTCCCTTATATTGTATGCAGTACCAACAGGCAGTACACAACCACTAAGAATTTGGAAAATGTTCTACTTCCTTCAGACAATTGCGTCACATATCTACAGTCATCTGTCAATGACAAAGTATCTGGCCTGCTCCATCACCAACCCTGGCTGGAGCATTACTAATTCCCACAAACGTCTTTAATGGAAGTTCCTTCTAACTATATCTGATGCTCTGGTACCCTAACAGGGGCCGCATTATACATGCGGTGCCTGGTTCACTGACAGAATATCGACACCTAAAATATCCCCATACCACAATATTGAGTTTTAAATATCGAAGTCAAAAATATCGACATCCTGTACAAAATATCGTTTTTATACATATATAAACTAAAATAATAAATATTAAATATAACAAATAATAAAATTAATTTAAAAAAATAATTAGATTTAATATACATTTTTACAAATATAAAAATAAAAGTAATTACAAAAAGTTAAACACATATAATAATTGATATATATATACATATATATAAAAAAGTAACCACCGCTTGTGCAGCAATAATCCAGCACTCCGTGGGGCAGTTTTTACTCGTATTTATTCAATTTTCAGTGACGGCATCTACGCGTTTCGGCAGCAGCTTGCTGCCTTGTTCACAATGCAAGACGCCATTTCTCAAACATTTTTAAAATGTTCAATCATAAACAGCAATAAAGGACAACAGCAATTTCCTTTTGCCACACATTGGAGCTTGTCATTTCACATTTTCTCTTCCCCTTTGGGCGTCATCTTGCAACATGTTAAAAAACATAACATTTTATATATGTTTTCTCATATATTTGTATAATCTTTCATCAGCAAGTGCTTAATACATTTCCTCGTTACGGTTCGAGTAACATAATTCATCATTTGCTCAAACCTCCATACTTATTAGTACCACAAGGATTAAATGGTCGACATGTCTAATAGCTGCCCTTGACAATAAAAAAATTGTCCTCTATTTACATGACAAAAATTCCTTTCAATAAAGTGCAAGTGCTCAGCTTTATTTTTCCCCTTTTTCTTCTCTTTTCGCATTTATTATACAGTACTCAGATAATAAAGTGCTAATGCTTCAGTATATTCAAATTCATATACTTTCCACAGTACCTAGGATAATTCAAGTGCAAATTCTTTTCAATAAAGTGCAAGTGCTCAGTGCCACAGTATATTCAAATTCATATACTATTCATAATACTAGAAGAATTAAAGTGCTAGTGCCTCCGTATACTAAAATTCATATACTTATTCCAAACCATATTCAAGGGCAAAGTGCTTCGTGCACATTTATTCACATGAATAGGTTAAAGTGCTAAGTCTTACTATGCTCAATAATAAAGTGCCAAGTGTCCTTTGTATTTCCTATTCTCATATAAAACGTCTGTGTAAAAGAAAATGGTTCTTCTGAATGTGCAAACTCACTGACTCTTCTTAACCCAGGCATGTGAATAAATCTTCATCTATGTTTAACCCATTCGGTTCTTGCTATCGAATTCCAGGATATAATATGTCTCTAGCCTCCGGAGTTCTTTCTCCCTATTTCCCCCTCTTCTTTCTGGGGATTTCAGCAATACAACTGTATTGCATGAATATAGGGTTACTGTGATAATTTTTTTCAAAATGCCGGGCTACCGGATATGTTATGTCTTTATTGGCAATTGCCCTTCTGTGTTGCAGTATTCTTTTATAGGCAGGTAAGGTAGTACTACCTATATATATTTTATCGCAGGGGCATCTCAGCATGTAAACCACAAAACTTGACCTACATGTTAAAAAGCCCCTGATTTCAATAGTTTATTAAAAGGTGTTCTAAAATGTGTTAAATTAACTCCATGCTGACACGCTTTGCATTTAAAACACTTTCTAAAACCCATCCTTTGTTGGAGCCAGGTCGGAGTACCCTCTCTCTCTTTGTACTCACTGCTCACAATTTGATCCTTTAACGACTTAGATTTCTTATATGTTATTTCAGGATGTTTTTTAATCTTAGGGCCCACTACTGGATCTCCTTTAATAAGGTGCCAATGTTTTTTCAAGATGGCCCTTACATCCTTATGTTTTGTATTAAAAGTCGTTATGAACCTATGAGATTCCACACCAGCTTGTTGTTTCTTCCTTCGCTGTGTCCTTGATGGTTCAAATAGCACCTTCTCTCTATCTAGGTTTCTTGCTTTAGCTGCGGACCCACGCACAATATTTAACGGGTAGCCCGCTGCAAAAACCGGCTGGTCATCTCTAGCTCTATTTTTTCATAGTCTTCAAGATTGCTGCAGGCTCTCCGTGCCCTGTAAAACTCACCAAAAGGAATACTCCTGATGAGTGATCCAGGGTGGGAACTCCCTGCATGCAAAATAGTGTTTCCAGCAGTCAGTTTCCGGAAGACAGTCGTTTCCAGTTTGTCTCCCTCAAGTTTAATTCTAATATCCAAGAAATCTATGGAGGTTTTACTATGATGTCCCACAAATTTTTTATTTAAATAATTAGAGTTAAGGTCACTAATAAAGAGATCTATATCAGTTTCCGTGCCCTGCCACAGCACGAAAACATCATCTATGAACCTTACCCATAGTAGGACATTATCAGTCCACTGTTCCAGCAATGGACCACCGAGCACCTGCTCCTCCCACCAGCCAAGATGTAAATTAGCATAACTTGGGGAGAAGCAGGTGCCCATGGCCGTTCCCTGTTCTTGCTGGAACAAATCTTTTCCAAATAAAAAAATATTCTTAGTAAGGCACCATTCCATTATCTCTAAAAGCATTCTGTTGTGTTTTTAAAATCTCATAGGTCTTCTATCTGAGGACACTGCTACCCTTGGTGACCTGCCTACACTAGCTGGATGACATGTAGAAGGATGACCCACCAAGGTGTTTTCTGAAGGAACAGAGGGAGTGTCCAACCCTTGAGGGCATGAGGAAACAGGCTGAAGCCCAAGCAGCAGGTGATGTCTGTGAGCCTAAGGTTCCTATGCATGGGACTGCAAGGGCCCTTGTGGTCTCCCAATGCTACAGGGCCTTCCTACTGGAACTGGCTCGCAAGATTCCCCTGGCTGGTCACTTGGGCCAAGACAAGACCTTTGCCAGGCTTGTCCCACATTTATTTGGCTGATTTAAAAAAAAGAAGAAGTTTAAAAGGGAGTCACAGATGGTGGTCTGCTGTCTCTTGAAGGCCACCATCCTTGTGATTGCAGCAAATCATAAGGGTCGCAAATTGTGACCTGCCTAATGAATATTAATTAGGTGAGTTGTTCTATGACCCCTATTTTTAGAACAGACTTATAGGTCAATTTGTAAAATCTGATTTGCTACACAATAGTCAGTGCACATTTTGCAATCACTTTTTGAGAATCGAACCTTAGTACATCTGGCCCTCAATTCCTAAATACTACTAGTGCTGTTTCCCTTATATTGTATGCAGTACCAGCAGGCAGTACACAACCACTAAGAATTTGGAAAATGTTCTACTTCCTTCAGACAATTGCGTTACATATCTACAGTCATCTGTCAATGACAAAGTATCTGGCCTGCTCCATCACCAACCCTTGCTGGAGCATTACTAATTCCCACAAACATCTTTAATGGAAGTTCCTTCTATCTATATCTGATGCTCTGGTACCCTAACAGGGGCCGCATTATACAAGCGGCGCCTGGTTCACTGACAAAATATCGACACCTAAAATATCCCCATACCACAATATTGAGTTTTAAATATCGATGTCAAAAATATCGACATCCTTTATTTATAATGGTAAGTACAAAAATATAGAGAAAACAATATCGATGTAAAAAATATAGTTGTACAAAATATCGTTTTTTATACATATATAAAATAATAAATATTAAATATAATAAATAATAACATTAATTTAAAAAAAATTAGATTTAATATACATTTTTACAAATAGAAAAATAAACGTAATTACAAAAAGTTAAACATATAATAATTGATATATATATACATATATATATCCAAAGTAAATAGAGTAATTACGTACTCTCAGAGGTCCAATTGCTGAAATCATAAGCTTTTATTCTTAACCGCTACGCGTTTCGACACACAGAGGGGTCGATTCCGATGTCGGCCGGAAGCGCACCTAACAGTATTCGTCCGGAAAAAATACCAGCCGAACGCGTGTCTTCCGACCGACTCGAACACTCTACCGAACGAACAAGTACGATGCGCATAACAGCCCAGATTCCGAGCGAGCCGTACTTACCAATTCCAGCTCCTGTACCCCGCCCGAGCCGGAACCGTAAATGCAGAATCGAGTCGCACGGAACCAAATACACAGCACCTTCCGGCCGGACTAGTACGATGCGTCTTCCGTACGCGCCGAACTCGTCGCTATGTCCGGCACGTTTGAGCATCCGGGCGAGCCGTACATAAGCTCCGTTTCGTGCCACAAGACGATCCACGGCTACGAGACGAACAAGCCTGCTACGAGTACGACTCGAAGACACGAGAAACCCGAACGAGACGATCCAAGCATGAATCCCATTGCGCAGGTCCTACCTATACTCTACATCTATTACCGGGACCGGGACCGGCACGGACGCGTACGGCGCAGACGGTAAGTCAAACACCAACAATACAAACAAACCACACGTACACGAAATATGTCACACACACATAGGGATGCACAAATAACGTACACTAGCAACAGCAGAACCATAGGGGTGGGATGGCCAACACCAATGCCATACACACCCATAGGGGGATGGATGCCTGCCACTACTACCACCCCTACCCAGGGGTGCCTGGATGCCTACCACTACTACCATCCCCACTCATGGGGGGCTGGATGCCTACCACTACTACCATCCCCACTCATGGGGGGCTGGATGCCTACCACTACTACCATCCCCACTCATGGGGGGCTAGATGCCTACCACTACTACCACCCCTACCCAGGGGGGCCTGGATGCCTGTCACTACCACCACCCCTACTCAGGGGGACCTGGATGCCTGTCACTACCACCACCCCTACTCAGGGGGGGCTGGATGCCTGCCACTACCACCACCCCTATCCAGGGGGGGCTGGATGCCTGTCACTACTACCATCCCCACCCTTAGGGGGATGGATGCCTGCCACTACTACCATACCCACCCTAAGGGGGATGGATGCCTGCCACTACCACCACCCCTACCCAGGGGGGCCGGATGCCTGCCACTACTACCATACCCACCCTTAGGGGGATGGATGCCTGCCACTACTACCACCCCTACCCAGGGGGGCCTGGATGCCTGTCACTACTACCATCCCCACTCATGGGGGGCTGGATGCCTACCACTAATACCATACCCACTCATGGGGGCTGGATGCCTACCACTACTACCATCCCCACTCATGGGGGCTGGATGCCTACCACTACTACCATCCCCACTCATGGGGGGCTGGATGCCTACCACTACCACCACCCCTACTCAAGGGGGCTGGATGCCTGTCACTACCACCACCCCTACTCAGGGGGCCTGGATGCCTGTCACTACCACCACCCCTACTCAGGGGGGCTGGATGCCTGCCACTACCACCACCCCTATCCAGGGGGGCTGGATGCCTGTCACTACTACCATCCCCACCCTTAGGGGGATGGATGCCTGCCACTACTACCATACCCACCCTAAGGGGAATGGATGCCTGCCACTACCACCACCCCTATCCAGGGGGGGCTGGATGCATGCCACTACTACCACCCCTACCCAGGGGGCCCTGGATGCCTGCCACTACTACCATCCCCACCCTTAGGGGGATGGATGCCTGCCACTACTACCATACCCACCCTAAGGGGGATGGATGCCTGCCACTACCACCACCCCTACCCAGGGGGGCCTGGATGCCTGCCACTACTACCATACTCACCCTTAGGGGGATGGATGCCTGCCACTACTACCACCCCTACCCAGGGGGCCTGGATGCCTGTCACTACTACCATCCCCACTCATGGAGGGCCGGATGCCTACCACTACCACCACCCCTATCCAGGGGGGGCTGGATGCATGCCACTACTACCACCCCTACCCAGGGGGGCCTGGATGCCTGTCACTACTACCATCCCCACTCATGGGGGGGCCGGATGCCTACCACTACTACCATCCCCACTCATGGGGGGCTGGATGCCTACCACTACTACCATCACCACTAATGGGGGGCTGGATGCCTGTCACTACAACCACCCCTACTCATAGGACAGGTAATGCATGACACAACTAGCATACACCCACATAAGGACTGTCTGTAAATTACATCCCAGCCTCCAACACCATGACACGCGTGTGTGGTCTGTGTCAAATGCATACAACACCGAACATGACATTGAACATACAATGTGACCCCCTAACACATGTGTCACACATAATTGTGTGTGTGGCCTACACAATGCAAGCAGACCATGACCACTGTGGCAATGTGGCCCAAAGCCCCATCACCACAGTGCCCATAAGGTAAGTGTGTGCTCCATAGCTGAAGCACATTTTGAACAGTGTGGCAATGTGGCCCAAAGCCCCATCACCACAGTGCCCAAAGGTAAGTGTGTGCTCCATAGCTGAAGCACATTTTGAACAGTGTGGCAATGGGGCCCAAAGCCCCATCACCACAGTGCCCAAAAGGGAAGTGTAGTCCTGGTGAAAGCTGCAAAAACATAACTGCAGCGATTATTCCTGGCCACACAACACCAAACACTACAGTGGCATTGTAGTGCTTGTGTCCCATAGCAACATAGATTGTGTGAGGCAAGCAGTGCAGTGCCAATGACACATCGTTCTGGCCATGTGCACACAAACATCAGCCATGGGGGCCCACATTGTCTACATGCACAAATACACAATGACAGAAGTGAGCATCATAATGCAGACCCACATATCAGCACCAATGGACACACAAATGTAGATATCCTGTGGAGACTGTAGATGTCAGGTGAACAAATACCATACCATGGCAGCAATGGGACATACTAACCATGATCAATGTGCTGACTGATGACCTAGCAGTCCCAGGGCCAGCAGGGGAAAGCCAACAAACAACATACAGCCAATGGCAAACTAAAGATATGCCAGTGCAGTGGTGCAAAAGCACAAACACAAACAGGCAGACTCACACTGCATATCATACACAACAGGTGAGGGGGGTTGTGTGCCAGTGTCCCCAGGCAAACACACAACCCATGAGGAGGCCAGATTCACTGATACACAGATGTCAACTCAGTCACAAACAAAAGTAACTCATGGATTGGATTCCCCTATGTGGGCAAACAGGCATTGAGAGATGAGAGGGAGCCCAAATTACACATGTCACACAAGGTTGTAGGAACAGCAACACATACAGCAAGAGACCGAACCACCACAGCACTCCCCCCAGGGACCCCACATTGTGGTGATACTAGCCTGCATGACAATCACACTGTGATGACAAAGGTAGATGTCATCCACACTGTGAACCACAGCCATGTGTCCTGAGCAACAAACTACCATCACACCTATACAAGCACAAAGCACTCAGCACGGCCTGCCAGCCAAGGAAAATATGGAGGTAGTGCCCCAGCCGTGCAACAACTCACATTTGCACACACTCAACGCCACACACCTTGAACTCCACCAATGTGCAGCGTTGAAGCTCACATGGACTGCTGACATTGCACATGCACCCATGACAATCCCAGGGGTGGTGGGGGAAATAAGGTGCAGAAACCCATCACACATGGCCAGTCAACAATACTTGTGAATGTCTGACACACTGCACAGTATGCCGTACATGGGCATGACGTGAAATCCACCCCAAACAATGGGATCCTGGCCATAGTCACACACCAATGAAGAAGCCAAGCTGACCCACAAAGGACACACATAGACAACTTCCAACATTGCAGCTCTGACCCTGAGGAGTGGCAGCAGTCACACACACAACGTGTCACAATCACTGAAAGCATACACAAACAGAAAATCACATTACTCGTGTAACCAACAAGTGCCAAGAGGAATCCTGACTGTGTCCCATCTGCGTTTTCCCACATCCCCAGCCCTGACAACAAAGACAACTAGGGATGACAACCTCATGAACATTAGTTTACCATGCACCCACATCCCGGAGTAACCAGGTCCAAGATGCTGGATGAACACAGAACAACTCAGCAAGCATCACAAACAGGAACATCCATAGGGACACAGCCTGTGTAGGAAAAGGAGAAGGGAACACGCACAGACATGCCTACACAACACACAACATGGGCACAGCCTATATCATGGAATCACGCACTGCCATGAGGGCACTCCACTCCTGTGGAAGGTCAGTTGTGCCAAACCTTGTCTGTGCATGACTCAAACATGTCAGCAGAACACTCGGTCAGTGAGTCAACAACTACAACACACTGAAGGCTCTGCTCATATCAGCCTGGGCACGGGAGTGTCACGTCAGTCATCTGCATACACCCAAGACACGTGTCAAGCAACTTGCACTGTGTACACAGATGAGTCCTCCAAATTTGATGTGCTAAACTGCATGTCCATTGGAGACGGGCACACAGTCAAGGTACTAGGAACATTGGACAGTGGTAAGCCCACCAGATGTGCATCAGTGTAGGACAAAGATGGTAATCTACAAATGCTAAACGTACATCCCTGTGTCAAATGCTGAACATTACACCCTCAGACTGCAGCAAAGGATGCTATAGATCCAGACTAGATTAGGACACATATCCCATGGACCACATGGAGACCATCACAGCAAAACTTCATTTACCTGATCTGAACACTATTACAACAGCAAATGCATGATTCTACACATCTACATCATGTACCTCCAAAGATTAACCACAAGTAAACAAAAAGAGGCTTTATTCAGCAAGTGTGCAACTCAAATCAAAAGTCCAAAATAAACTAAGGCCAATGGCCAGTCCAAATATACAGTCCCAACAGGGTGATGTGTGACAACTTGTCAACAATTGCTTGCCTGCACAGGTATGGAGAGGGGACATCCCCCTTGGAGGGGCATACGTGGGGCAGGCCAGGCACCGCAGGGACAGGATCAGGGGATGCCAGAAGGAGGCAGTGAAGGGGAGGTGGGTGCAGGAGTGTCACCGGCAACTGCAGTGGAGGTGTCTGACTCAGGGGGGGCTGGCACCACCGCAGGGCTCAAGTCAGATGGAGTTGGTGCTGCAACCACTGCAGTGGGCTGGTCAGATGGAGTGGACTGGGTCCCCAATGCAGTGCCCGAGTCTTACGGGGTGGTTGTGGACTCCACCGCAGTGCATGACTCCAAGATAGTGGAAGGGGGGGCAGAAGAGCTGGGCAGGACAGAGGGGGGGACACGGTCTCCACACCAGTGGCACAAACAGGCAGAGCGTCTGGTTTGGGGGTGGAAGAGCAAGTGGCAGGAGGGGAGGGCCTAAGCAGTTTGGGGATGCGGTATCGGTGTGTGGGGGAACCTGGGGCAGGGTGTGGCGGTGGAGCCTGTGGAGTGGTGGCCTGGGGGATGGAGGTGAGAGACTGGGTGGTTGACTTGCAGGGCGGTGGCGGGGTCTCGCTCTTCCGGGACCGGGGGGACTTGCGGGTGGGGGGCTCACTCTGCCTGCGCCTGGGAGAGGGTGTCTGGGGGCGAGGGGCACTCCCCTCTGTGTGGGTGGACTTACTCTTCCCCCGGTATGCTGGATCAGCAGGATGGGAGGGGAAGAGGCCGAGGTCACACAGGAAGATCTGCTGTGTAGGTGTGTTAGCAGGCGGGGCAAGGGAAGGGGTCTTGGAGGGAGAGGATTTGGAGGACTGCGGAGTTAATGTGGATGCCTGTGTGTGTGTGTGTTCCCCGTCCCCTGTGTCTGTGGTATCAGTCCCCTGAGGATGCGTGTGTGCACGTCTTGCCTTTCTCTTGGGTGTGTCTGTGCTGCTCGTGTCTGTGTGTTTGGGTGACTGTGCAGGTGTGCATGTGCTTTGGACAGGTAGGGGTGCAGGAAGTGTTGATGGGGCAGAGGTGGGAGGGGTGAGGGACTGTTGGAGGAGGGACACTGCTGCCGTCAGGGAGGAGTCCATGGACCTATTGCTCCTCTGTAGGGCAGACATACCCGTCGAGATGCCCTCCATGAACGACACCAGCTGTGTCAACAGAGTGGTGTGTGCATGGAGGACACTCAGCAGTGCTGCCTGCCCTACATGGAGCTGCCGAAGGAGGTACACAGACTCCTCACTCAGGGCAGCAGGGGACACAGGGGCAGGGGCTGCGGTGCCTGGCACGAAGGAGACACGCTCCCGAGTACGGGTGCCTCCACGGACCTCAGGAATGGGAGCCAATGGGTGGGCGGTGGTGGTGGTGGTGGTGGCGGGGCCAGACAGACTAGCTGGCCTTTGGTGGCTGCTGAGACCCGCCTCCACAAGGGAGTCATCCTCCGAGCTGCTGTGGTCCTCAGCTGAGGTGGATGGTGCTGAGGACTCCTCGGTGTGGCTCCCCTCGCCCTCCGTGCCACTGGGTCCCTCTGACCACCCGTCCGATGCTGACCCAGTCTGGCTCCGCTGCTCCTCCTGGTCCGTGGAGCTGTCCCCTCCTGTGGCCGTGGATGTATCTGCAAACAATTAGGGAAACAGACAAACATCAGTCACCTGCACTGACCGCACACACCACAGTAAGTACAACACATTACAGAGCAACCCTGGCATCCTTAGTTGAACATTGCCTAAAGTCCTCACACAGATTCAGGGTAGCCAATTGTCAGTCTGATGGTCAACCATGGGACTCACACCCCTCCTGCCCTTGCACCCATCTGTCCGGTGCCTGTCTGATGGTAAGACCCCAGTGTGGACACATGCACCACCTACACAGTTGTTGGACATTGCAGGGAACACGTTGAAGTATGTGAACATGCACACATCACATCTCCTGCCACTGAGTCAGTGCAGGTGTCCGGATAAAGGGATGGCCAGAGTCTAAATAGAAATGCATGTGATGCATACCAGCACCAGACACCATGATGCACCCATGTCCGGATAGTCAATGCCACAATGGGGTGCATGTTGCACATGTCACTCCCCTGAAGGATCAGTCTCAGGAAGTTGAATGCCATGACACAGGAATGCGTGCAAAGTCATACATTACTGTCTCAAGTCACATGGCCATGGCAGCCAGCCAACAACAGTCTGCACTGTGTCACAATCTGAGGGCATGGGGAATGCAAGTTATGTGACTGACAAGTGCACATGTCCATCCCCCAAATACCACATCATCTGTACTACTATTTGTCCACGTCATACCGACTGGACATATGGGGGACATGAAACACAACTCTCTGAACATGAGCACCTCACAGTGTGCTGTGAATGACAATACAGCTGACTGAAAGTCACAGTCGCAAACACCTGTGTGCACAGTCAAGTGATCAGACACCTATAAGTCACAGAAGTATCGTAAATCCGTATTTGTAAAGCGCGAACTACTCACCCTTACGGGTCTCAAGGCGCTGGGGGCCGTCGTGGAAATTAAGTGAGCTATTGCCCAGAGTCGCATGGTGCTGAGCTGAGCTGCTGCCGGAGCCGGGGATCGAACCGTGAGCCCTGTGCTCCGAAGCCAGCTGCCCTGGCCGCTGCACCACACCTCTCCACCATCGTCTATCATGGTCACATCTCAGATGGCATGCTGAGCCCTAACCGATAAACATACCAGTAGTCCTGACAACGAAGACACAGCACAATGACACAGAGGCAGACACCTGAGGGTACATTACACTGATCACAACATGCCAGATGATACACGGGAGTGGGAGTACAGAGTGCATTGCATGCCCTGGAGTAGGCATGACTGTCCAGCTCCACCTGTAAGAGGGATGAGTTCTGGACAGTAGGCAGGTGGCTAAGCATGTGTGACACACTGGATACACATACTCCTGAGGCCCAAACATTGTTCCCACCAGCAGCATGGGTGTGTGCCAAATTCCCCAGGGACATGTGGTGAGTCAGAGCAGCAAGCGGACCACATATCAAAGATACACACAGATTACATGTCAGAACTTAGGCATTGTGTAAGCAATTGACGCACCCATGAATCGCACAACATAGTCACGGGAACAAATGCTGTCCCCCAGCTTGAGCAAAGCTAAATGCAATGACCCAGTCCCCAAATGACACAATTTCCTGACTATAAGGGCCACACATATGCGTATCAGAGGAGAAGTGGGCATGTCACAAATGAGGGACATGGGTCCTGGACCACATGACTGATGAACTGTGGAAGTTTAACCAGGCCAGAGGAGGGCACATAGCATGTCAGACAAAGTGCACAGTGCAGTCATGGACTCACCCCCTCCTTGATGCTGTCTGTCCTTCAGCTGCCCATCCAGGTCAGGGAAGACCACCGCCAGGATCCGGAGCATGTGGGGGGTCAGGGTCCGGTGTCCGCCCCTCCTGCGAGGAGGCAACAGCTTCAGCTGGACCCTTGCAATCCTCCGGGTCCAGCCACGAAGGTCCTGCCACCTCTTCTGGCAGTTGCGGATCCTGCGCCTGTAGACCCCCACGGATCTTACTTTCCGGGCGATGGTCAGCCAGATTTCCTGCTTCTGGTGGGCATCAACCTGTGAGGATGACAAAGTGAAAAGGCCATTACTACACATGCAACATATACGTGCATCACACAGTTGGATATACATGTCTCAATCACAGGGGCATATGATGTACACAGGCAGTGCAACAATGGCAATGAACAGTTTGCCAGCAGTCACTACATGGTATCATTGCATGGGAAGTAAACCTAGTTGGAATGCACTGTTACTGCACTGTACCAGTTCAGTGCATGTGACTACACACTTTGGGGTGTGACAACTACTCAGTGGGCATGCTAGCCAGTGGTGTGCACACTGAAAGCCCTGCTAGTCAGACAACATGCACAATTAGTGAGTCAGTGGACAGCACACTCACCTGCTCCCCTGGTTTCCCATACAGCTTGCTGTACTGTGGAAGGAGGCTGTCCAGCAGGGCCTGGTTATCCTCAAGGCTGAAGGCTGGGGCTCTCTCCACAGTACGTGCCATTGCAGGAGCCAGAGGATGCATAAACAGCAGCAGTGTTGGTGGCAGATGTTGTCCTGGAGCATGTAGTGCAGGCAAGTGAGCTCTCAGGGGAACAGCCAGCATTATATGTGTGCTGCAGAGGCAGATACTGTCCCATGTGTCCAAAGTGATAGGTCCAAGTCGTTTGCATCTTCTGAATTTGACCAATCCATGGAATAGCAGCACTAATACACGCCCACAGCATCCTTCAAATCTTCAACTTCATGACACCCATGATTTTGCAACATTGTTGTGGCTGGCCAACTGAATTCACTGCATCAGACTCGTTGGAGCTTCGAAAACGCGTCCGTTGCCATGCCAGGCCCCAGCCAATGTGTGCGCACCGTACTGTCCATTGCTGTACAACGTGTACCAGGCATACAACGCGTACCCGCTCACATACGATGCAATGGGCCGGCCGGCACACCGATCGGTCCATTGCTGTGCAACGCATACCAGGCATACAACGCGTACCCGCTCACATACAATGCAATGGGCCGGCCGGGCACACTGATCGGTCCATTGCTCTACAACGCGTACCCGCTCACATACAATGCAATGGGCCGGCCGGGCACACCGATCGGTCCATTGCTCTACAACGCGTACCCGCTCACATACAATGCAATTGGCCGGCCGGGCACACCGATCGGTCCATTGCTGTACAACGTGTACCAGGCATACAACGCGTACCCGCTCACATACATTGCAATGGGCCGGCCGGGCACACCGATCGGTCCATTGCTATGCAACGCGTACCAGGCATACAACGCGTACCCGCTCACATACAATGCAATGGTCCGGCCGGGCACACCGATCGGTCCATTGCTGTGCAACGCATACCAGGCATACAACGCGTACCCGTTCACATACAATGCAATGGGCCGGCCGGGCACACCGATCGGTCCATTGCTCTACAACACGTCCCTGGACAGGTCACACGCATATGTCACCATGCTGGTCACTGGTGAACCTATGCCAGCCACATTTACTTTCCAGGGACTCAGGGGCACACCTACAACACCACACCCAGTCCACACTGTATATAAGGCATGTGTGGCAGCATAACCTTATCTGTGTATGGGGGTGAACATGTGGATTTTGGGGTGGCACTTGGGGGCAGACACACCCAGGCTGTGCACGTGTTCATGGGGACAGGGTCCTTTGTGTCTTGTGCACCTGACCACTGTGGTGTGCAACTTTTCATTTCTGAGCATGTGTCATGGTCACATTTCCAGGTTGTGTATGTGTATGACATGTCACATACCCCCAGGCTCACATGTGGGAAGGCATGTACGTCACAGGGTGGCCCATTCCAACAATAGTGATGTCCCTCCATGGTCTGTGTGCATGTTGTGTATCACATGTCTCTGACTCCATGTGCACAATGGGAGACAGTCTCCACAACCACGTGGTTTGTGCATGAACTTTGATGGTGTGTATGTGTGTGTCACAGACGTCCATGTCTGTCCTGCAGAGGCTACAGGGGCCACTACCTGTGGGTGTCATGTTTGTTTTTCTGACGTGTACATGATACGCCATGTCATGCCAGTGTCCATGTGGCAAGACAGGGTCCCTGGGAATCTACCTGTCAATGAGCTGTGATGCCTGTGGAGCATCTGTCCAGACATGTCACTGTGGTATGTGTGTGGAACGTGAGAGCAGTTAATGGGTACTGTGACACAGCCTAATGGTGTCCCATAGCACACCCTGGAACCTGTTGTCAACACTTGTTGAACAGAGATGTTAGATGATGTCCATGTAGGTGCCATATATGTCCAAACGGAACGACACACACATCAAGTACTTGTGTTTGTTGATGATGTATCATGTGAAATTGAGTATGGTGAACGGCACATAGGTGGGGTGACTGACAATCTTGCTTTCTTCACCTATGCACTGCAGGGCTCCTGCTGTCCATCAACCATTCCCAGACCTGGCAACGATGGTGGAACGTGTCAGCATCCGACGGTACCGCTTCACCAGGCAGCTGATTGAGGATTTGGCAGTGCGGTTGGACCCACATTTGCAGCCTGGCCGGCCGTATCCTACAGCGCTGACCCCCAAGGTGAAGGTGATGGCAGCCCTACACTTCTTTGCCACCGGTACCTTTCAACACACCATGGCAACTACTGGTGGGATGTCACAGACTATGTTCAGCCGTGTGCTACGTGATGTTTTGGGGGCAATGTTGAGATACCTCAACCAGTACATCTATTTCTCAACACGTCAACGACTCACTGACGTCAAGAGTGACTTATATGCCCTGGGGAGGATGCCACATGTAATTGGCTCCATTGATGGGACAAATGTGGCTTTGATACCTCCACAGGCACATGAGCAGGCATACCGGAACCGTAAACATTACCATTCGATCAATGCTCTGGTAGTATGTCTTGCAGATATGACCATCTCACATGTGTGTGCCCATTTCCCTGGTTCGGCACACGATGCCTACGTGATGAGGAGTAGTCGCATCCCGAGGATGATGTCACAGATGCCGAACCAGCGTGCCTGGCTTGTTGGTGTGTACTGACTTTGTACCATTGTGTGTGTTCTGCTATGTTGTTTTCCGCACATATTTTCAAATCGGCTAATGTGAAATTGTCTGTCTGTAGGTGACTCGGGATACCCCAACATGCCGTGGTTGCTGACACCCCTCAGGAACCCTGTGACACCAGCCCAGATGCGCTACAATGAGGCACATGGTCGGACGAGGAGGGTGATTGAGCGGACCTTTGGTCTCCTGAAGAGCCGCTTCCGCTGCCTGGACAAGACAGGAGGAGCCCTCCCATATGCCCCAGCAAAGGTGTGCAAGATTGTCATCGTCTGCTGCATGCTACACAACCTGGCAGTGCGGAAGGAGTTGCGTCTCATCCTGGATGACGATGACCAACGTCCGCCACCTGTGGAAGATCCTGGCCTGGGTCACGATGCCAGTGAAGATGATGATGATGATGATGGTGATGTCTGCACACAGCTCATCACCAACTTCTTCAGCTGAATGTGAGTCTCCAGAGGGTTGTTATGTCAATGATTTGAGTTTGCATGATATGTGTGTGTGGTGCTCTGGTGCTGTTTGAGTGTGGCCATGTGCTACTTGAATGGATGCGTGCAGCGATGTGTCCTTGCAGGTGGTCTGTACTGCCCAACAGTGTTGACATGCTAACTTGGTTTTGTGTAGTTATATCGTGACATGTATTAGACATGAGTATTGCCGTTCTGTGCTGTTCTTCAGTGGTTTTGACTGTGTGTCATGTCTGTCCTTCACAGGGTGCTGCCGGAGTTGTCTGATCAACTTGGATCCCCCGAATCCATGATTCAACTTCCAAGGTGGAAGCAGTCGTTTCCCTACAGGTGATGTGCCACACACCCCTGGACTTTCTATCTTCTGTATTTTTGACTTTGTGGCCACAGCCAGGTTGGAATAGCTTGCATTTGTAGTGGAAACAACATGTTGCAAATGTGTAATAAACCTGTGCTTCACTTTGGGATGTGCGTTGTCTGTAGTCACACATCTGACTGACATTTGCTTACTGCACCTGTAGTCTAGTTGACAGTGACTGTGAATAGGTGGCGTGTCTGTGCATTCCACTGTATTTAGTTGCAACATCAGTATAGGTGATGAGTCTGATGGCCCTGGTGTGTATGTGTTGTGTGGCCCTAGTGGTGTGTCTCCCTCATGTGTGTCACGTCGCCATGACTGACATGACGGTGTTGGACTTGCTGTAGCAGTTAGCATGCACAGTGTCATTTAGCAGATCACCATCTACATGACAAAAACCACGTTGGAATCACAACAGAGGCAGATATGGTGTATTGGTGAGTTTATTTACATACAGGTGTGAGGATGGTGCACAGGATGGTGGGTGCTGTACATAGAAATTGGAATCCAAAGTTCCCATGTGTATTGGAAGTCTTGGTAGCTGAAATGTCCAGAGTAAAGTCCACAGTCATCTGATTAATTTGGCCAACTAGAGCTCCCCATGTCATGTGGGAGAGTTGGGTTGGCTTCGACAGGGCGTGCAGTTTGCACACAGAGGAAAAGTTCCAGAACAGGTGTTGGCTTCCTGGGGGATGTAGATGGCCATCGGCCTCTCAGTTTGGCCTCTTCAGATGGCCCCTCTTCTTGGAGGGGGGACCCTCAGGTGCAGGCTGCGGCGGTGCAGGGGACTCTCTGCCAGAGTCCTCCTCCCTCCCTGTGGCATTTGCAGTTGTTTCAGCAGCAGTTGTTGTGGGCACACAGGGAGGTGAGGCCATGTTGGTGCTGATCTGGCGGAGGCATGTGAGTATGTCCCTATGCACCGCTGTCAGTTGTTCCAATGCGTTCCACTTGGACTCCATGCCAGACATGTGTGTCTCGACACGTGACATGTGTGTCTCGACATGTGACATGTGTGTGTCGACACGGGACATGTGGGAGTCCAAGCAGGCATGATGGGCAGCCTGCTGCTGTTGTATGTCCTTGAGGATCCCCACTACCTGGCTGACCTCTCCGGTGCTAGTCTGGTATGCATCCGCGATGCGTGCCAGTTGTGGGTCATCATGCAGTCCAGACCCCTCTGCAAAGAGCGACCTATGTCTACCACCCCTCCCACCACCCCTGGCGACACGTGCAGGACCTGCGGTGGCATGCACAGGTGACCGTGGGCCCACTTGGGTATTGTTCCTGGGCTCGTTGTCACCAGCTCCAGTTTGGGCCTGGGTCCCTGCGCTGTTGTCATCTGTGGTCCTTGGTCTGTCCGTGTTGGCAGGGGTGGCCTGTGTGTTGGCAGTTGTTGGAGGGGTGGGTGCAGGGGGTGCAGATGTTGGTCCTGCTGGTGCTGCATGATGACTCACACCGGAGGGTCCAGCTGGTTCTTCGCCATCCGAGGAGTGCAGTGGCTGATCCACACCAGTGAGCTCAGTGTTCCCCGGAGCCTGGGACAGGGACTCCTCCTCGTCTGCTGCTGTGTCCCCATCATCACCTGTTTTGGGGAGAGACACAGATTGTATGTTATGTTTCTACTGGCATCAATTATTCAAACACCTGACAGTAGTGACTGTACCTCTGGATGTGGGCCAGGACATTGCATTCTCCTAAATTGTGACAGTCAGAGAGTGATATTGGTGTAGCACATTGTCCTGCCAACCTGTGGCATGTCAATGTGTATGTTGAGGTGTGTGCATGACCAGCATTGGTGGTATTTGGTTGTCATCCAGGCCTCCTTCTCCCCCAGCCCAGTTATCCCACCATGAAGCGTGCTTCCATTGCAGGGAGTGCAAGTTGTCTTTCAGGATGTCAGTCAGTGGTGTCCTGCTGTTGGTTGTTGCACAGTTCCCAGCAGGGCCTTGTGCTCCCCCCAGCAGTACCCAGTGTCAGCCATCTTGTGAGTCCTTTTCCACTCCCTGTGATGTGAGCATGGTTGAGAGTGGTGTTGATGGGCCAATTGTGAGGGTGAGCAATATCTGTGCCTACAACTCCCATCATGCTATTGCCTCCAACCCCCTTCCCAGCATGCCCATCCTTCCTTCCTTTTGACTCTGCTTCCCTGTGGGGTGGGGTGCCTGTGCTGACAGGATGGCTGGGAGTGTTGTCCTGGCAGTTGTTTGGCTACAAGTCCCAAGAGTGTCCCTGTGCTTCACACAGCATAACCCAGGGTGGTGGTTCTTTGTGGGATCTTCAGTTAGGATGTGAGGCATTGCATTCTCCCAGGTGGGTTATGTGGAGTTAGTGTTGAGGGGGTGTGTGAGGGTAGGTCCTTGTAACTATGGTCAGTGCTGTGAGTCCTCCTTCCCACCCAGCCAGATATCCCACCATGGAACGTGCTTCCATTGCAGGGAGTGCAAGTTGTCTTTCAGGATGTCAGTCAGTGGTGTCCTAGCTGTTGATTGTTGCACAGTTCCCAGCAGGGCCTTGTGCTCCCCCCAGCAGTACCCAGTGTCAGCCATCTTGTGAGTCCTTTTCCACTCCCTGTGATGTGAGCATGGTTGAGAGTGGTGTTGATGGGCCAATTGTGAGGGTGAGCAATATCTGTGCCTACAACTCCCATCATGCTATTGCCTCCACCCTCTTCCCAGCATGCCCATCCTTCCTTCCTTTTGACTCTGCTTCCCTGTGGGGTGGGGTGCCTGTGCTGACAGGATGTCTGGGAGTGTTGTCCTGGCAGTTGTTTGGCTACAAGTCCCAAGAGTGTCCCTGTGCTTCACACAGCATAACCCAGGGTGGTGGTTCTTTGTGGGATCTTCAGTTAGGATGTGAGGCATTGCATTCTCACAGGTGGGTTATATGGAGTTAGTGTTGAGGGGGTATGTGAGGGGAGGTCCTTGTGACTATGGTCAGTGCTGTGAGTCCTCCTTCCCACCCAGCCAGATATCCCACCATGGAACGTGCTTCCATTACAGGGAGTGCAAGTTGTCTTTCAGGATGTCAGGCAGTGGTGTCCTGCTGTTGGTTGTTGCACAGTTCCCAGCAGGGCCTTGTGCTCCCCACAGCAGTACCCAGTGTCAGCCATCTTGTCAGTTGTTTTCCACTCCCTGTGATGTGAGCATGGTTCAGAGTGGTGTTGATGGGCCAATTGTGGGTGTGACCAATATCTGTGCCTACAACTCCCATCCTGCTATTGCCTACACCCCCTTCCCAGCATGCCCATCCTTCCTTCCTTTTGAGTGGACTTCAGTGTGTGTGAGTGTGACAGCAATGGCAAGATGGCTGACAGTGTGGTCCTGTTGTTTGTTGGTGCCCAGTTCCCAGCAGGGCCTTGTGCTCCCCACAGCTGTGGCCAGTGTCAGACATCTTTGAAGTGGCTTTTGACTCACTGTGAGGTGTGCATGCTTCAGTGCTAACTTGCTGGGCCATGTGGGTGTGAGATGTTGATCTGTGACTACCACTCCCATCATGCTATTGCCTACACCCCCCCTTCCCAGCATGCCCATCCTTCCTTCCTTTTGAGTGGACTTCAGTGTGTGTGAGTGTGACAGCAATGGCAAGATGCCTGACAGTGTGGTCCTGTTGTTTGTTGGTGCCCAGTTCCCAGCAGGGCCTTGTGCTCCCCACAGCTGTGGCCAGTGTCAGACATCTTTGAAGTGGCTTTTGACTCCCTGTGAGGTGTGCATGCTTCAGTGCTAACTTGCTGGGCCATGTGGGTGTGAGATGTTGATCTGTGACTACCACTCGCATCATGCTATTGCCTACACCCCCCTTCCCAGCATGCCCATACTTCCTTCCTTTTGAGTGGACTTCAGTGTGTGTGAGTGTGACAGCAATGGCAAGATGGCTGACAGTGTCGTCCTGTTGTTTGTTGGTGCCCAGTTCCCAGCAGGGCCTTGTGCTCCCCACAGCAGTAGCCAGTGTCAGACATCTTTGAAGTGGCTTTTGACTCCCTGTGAGGTGTGCATGCTTCAGTGCTAACTTGCTGGGCCATGTGGGTGTGAGATGTTGATCTGTGACTACCACTCCCATCATGCTATTGCCTACACCCCCCTTCCCAGCATGCCCATACTTCCTTCCTTTTGAGTGGACTTCAGTGTGTGTGAGAGTGACAGCAATGGCAAGATGGCTGACAGTGTGGTCCTGTTGTTTGTTGGTGCCCAGTTCCCAGCAGGGCCTTGTGCTCCCCACAGCAGTAGCCAGTGTCAGCCATCTTGTCAGTTGTTTTCCACTCCCTGTGATGTGAGCATGGTTCAGAGTGGTGTTGATGGGCCAATTGTGGGTGTGACCAATATCTGTGACTACCACTCCCATCATGCTATTGGTTACACTGACTTGACCAGCATACACAGAATTCCTTCCTTTCAGTGAGCTTCCCTGTGAGGTGGTGTTCTAGTGGTGGGTAAATATCTGGGAGTATTTGTTGGTTCTATTTGTGCCACTGCCTTGCTGTATTTGTTGTTAGGTTTGTAGATGTCATGACACAGTTACATATCACTATGGGATGGCAGGTATTGTGTTTGTCTGACTAGCATTCTCATCTTGGGATGGATATCTTTTGGTTGCTGTGTATTTGCTAAGTGTGCATGGTTTGCCTATCCCCTTGACTGTGATGTGTGTGTGTTGTCACACCATATTGTGTATATTAGTTGTGTACTCACCAGGCTCTGGGATGTCTGTTAGTCCGTATACGCTCACTGGTGGAAGGATGGCCCGCACCTTCTCCTCCCAGGGCCCGAGGTATACTGGTTTTGCAGGAGGGCCACTGCCGGTGTGCTGGCTGAGGAGGTAGTCCTTTTTGAGTAGGTCCCTGACCCTCCTGCGCACATCATACCACCTGTTCTGGATGTCTTCCTTTGTGCGCAAACATGGTGATTGTGCGTTGACCCTGTCGACAATCCTCGCCCACATCTTGGTTTTATGCGACATGGGGGTCTGTTGTACCAATGTACCAAACAACTGTGGCTCTACCCTGAGGATCTCGTCTACCAGGACTTCCAATTCACAATCTAGGAACTTATGGTTCTTCTTTGGGGGCATGGTGATGGGTGGTGGTGGTGATTGATGTGTGTGTGCAAGTGGGGGTGTGTGAGTGTAGGTTTAGCTGGGTGTGTGTGAGGGTGCTATTTGTAGGTGTGGTAATGGTGTGTGGCTTGTGTGATGTATGAGCTGTGAGTGTGTCTGTGGTTGCTGTGTGATGGTGTTCTGTCTGGCAGGTCAGTGGAATTTGCAAGGGATCATGGTAGGGATTTGTGGCCTTTATGTAGGTGGAGTTGGAGGTGTATCCTTGTTCCATTTTTTTCCCTCCCTGTATTTATTGGCTTAGTGGTTGCTTGTTTGGCCCTTTTTAAAAAAAAAATTCCTTGGTGTTTTTGGTGCATGTAGGAGTCGTTCTTGTGTCCGAGTAGGACGCTGCAGTTGTCTGGTGCGATCTTGTCTGACTCGTTCCCACTGTGTGTCAGCTAGGTTTCATATGCGGCGTACGAGTCGGTCGCGTAGTATTGGGTTGCTTCGGCTGGGTTTTGTATGCGTGTCGGTCGTACGGCTTGTGCTCCGGGCGAGTCGGTCGTTTTTTGCATGCACAGCATCGTACTACGCGGGTCAGAGTTCGCGGGTACGTTTCGTTCGGGTTCAATCCGAATGCGTGTCGGTCGGTTTGTTTCGCGTGATTTCCAGGCCGGATGGCTTGTTTCCGTCCGGCTCGGTCGGTCGTTTTGTATTCCGTCCGAGTCTGTCGGATTTCACATGCATTTCATCGTACTACCCGGGTCGTGCGGCGCCGGTCCGAGTCGGTCGGACTAAATTCCCGTACCGAGTCGGTCGGTATGTTTTCCGGACCAAATCGGAATCGGCCCCATAGTGTCTTGATCACACGATAAGTCAGCTCCACAGAAACGTGCATATATAAACAATAAACATGGAAAAGGGACTCGTGGTACAAGTAGCACGCATTACTCAGTCACTGTGGTGGCCATTTTGTAACATGTATAAATAGTATTGCAAATCCATACTTTCTGTTTCTCAATACATAATCCCGTTACTAAACAATACATTAACCGGTAAAATATGTCACATGATTGTGCTGTGATTTCTGGCTCATACCATGAATATTTACAGATCGTGCTACCATATCACCGTGCAGGTAGACATGATACTGTGTAGTATGCGGACTAGTGCCAGGGACATAGTTAAGGAAGGTACTCGCATATGTTCGTGCATGATACATGCGCTAAGTAGACCCGTATCGCAACATAAGTTCCACATGTTTACGTTCTACTCCTGTTTGTGTCAGTGAAGGCGGACTAGTGCCTATGAGCTACTGTATTAGAACGTGATAGTTCACGTATTGGCCACCTACAATTGCTATGGTAGACATAAGACTAACTAGTGCGAGGAATGTCCAGAACCAAGTGGCAATAGGTCAAACGAGTTCTCGCTTCTACCATGTATTTTTTAGAAAAAAGTGAAAGCAAAAACAAAACTACATAATAAAGAACCTAAAATGGTAAAGTGCAATTAAAAAGTCTCTTATCTTGTGCTTGGTGCAGAAACCGGTCCCGGCGAAGAAAAGGGTAGGGAACCCGTGACGTGATTTGTAAGGTGATGGGTCCCTTCCTTTCCTCCTATAAGAAAGAGCAAGACAAGAGAAATAATTAAAACCATTATACAACTCAAACAGGTAATCAAATATACATTACTGCTATTAACGAAAGTTCTCAATGAGAAGTATACTACAATAATTGATATCATGGAAGTTATAACATTTAGTCTTCATGCAAATGTGTTGCTAGCTCCTCATCAAGGTTATGGCCCCCAGGGAATCGGGTTTCTAATTCCAGTATCCATTTGGACTCTTTCTTCCTAAGTGCTAGTTCCCTGTTGCCTCCCTTGCTACCAAGATTAACTTGCTCAATGGCAAAAAATCGTAGAAGAGAGTTTTTAGACTGATGTTTCCCTTGAAAGTGTCGGGCGATAGGGTAGTGTAGATCAACATTGTTAATGGCCCTCAGATGTTCTTGGATACGTTTCTTGACCATGAAGGTCGTACTGCCTACGTATCTAAGTCTACATGGGCATTCTAAGACATAGATGAAATAACTGGTGCTGCATGTTAGGAACTGTGTAATAATTCTATTCTTTTTGGATCCTGGTACCTCAAATTCCTTGATCATGTGACTGAATTTACACGCTTTACAATGCCCGCAAGGGTAAAACCCTTTAAGGTTATGTATATTAGCATTGTGGGTTTCCTTAATGTCACCTTTTACTAGAATGTCTTTAAGACTTCTGCCTCTCCTGTAGGTCACCATTGGTCTATTGCTTATGCTGGGACCTATGAGATTGTCAGTTTTAAGAATCTTCCAATTGTCCGCTAGGATTTTATGGACTTGTTTAGATTGGTGATTGAATGTAGTAATCACCCTCGTGATCGTTTCTTCTGTGCCTTCTTTCTTAGTATATTCCAAGGATTTATGCCTACTGGTTTCGCTTATTTTACTCATCGCTTTCTTGAGTACCCATTCTGGATACCCTCGCTCCCTGAATCTTTTAAGCATGATTTCTTGCTCCTTGATGTATGTATCATCTGTGCTGCAATTCCTTCGTGCCCTCAGTAGCTCCCCATACGGGATTCTCCACTTCAGGGCCTCAGGATGAGCACTGAGGGCATGAAGGAGACTATTCCCTGCAGTCTCCTTGCGATGTAGGCTTGTAATTATTGATCCTTCCTTCACTGTAATTTGTGTGTCCAGGAATTCTATGCTCTCCTTGTTAATGTTGTATGTCAGTGCAATATTGTATGTGTTATTATTGAGTTTGTTAATGAAGTTGATAGCTTCACTTTCGCTCCCTTTCCATACAATAAACAGGTCATCGATGTACCTCATCCATACTAACACCTTCTCAAAATCTGCCTGAAGAGCCTCTTCCTTACGAATTTCCTCCTCTCATTTTCCCAGGAAGAAGTTCGCAAAGCTCGGCACGAAGCACGTACCCATCGCCGTGCCCCGCACCTGCCTCTAGAGGTCACCATCAAACATAAAAATGTTATTGGAGAGACACATTCTCATCATGTCAGCTACTGATTCCTGCAGGAGGATCAACAATACACTTTTATTCCCTTGAGGACGCTAGCCGCGACAGACAGAGGTAAGCTTGGCCCCCGGCGGCGCTCGGTGGGTGGGGGGACATGCGTGCAGTAGTGCTCGGGTGGGCTCCCTCGCATCGGGAATACCGGGGGGTCAAGTACTTGCATCTCTGTGGTTCGGCAAAAGGGTAGGAAGAACGCTTTGAGTACAGGACTTTAAAGCGGCAGTTGTTGAATGCAGATGCGATTCTTCTTTCCTTAAAATCCTTACGGGTACTTAAATTTGAAAGTGGCATCAGGAACTGCCTACAAACAGGCGGGGAGGTTTTAAGCTACCATAAACTGCTCCGGGGGAAGCGGTTTTTGAAACACCGCAGACTTTCCCCACAACCGAGACGTGCATGTACAAGGTGCACAAGTACAAAACTACTAAATTACAGCTTATTGAACATGGAAGATGAAAGTGAAAGGCGCAGGGTGGCACAAGCCCTTTTTGCTCGAGCACCGGGAAAAGGGTTACCAGCGGGACCATCACGCAGTAAAGAGAGCGACAACTCATTGAATACCAAACTAAGAAGGTATGAGAAACTTAAGAAACAAGAATCATCGAAATGGTGGGAGGCTATCTCCCTCCAGGATTATGTGGACAAACTCATGGTGCCACGAGGGCTAAGAATCTACATCACCCGTCGCACAAATCTCCCAACCCGTGTATGCTTGAAGAATGGGCGGCAAATTCAGCGTCAAGCTCTAGAAACATGTTGTGCATACTGATTAAATATGCGTGGGAAGACAGGGAAAAAATTATAAAAGAACTGGATGAAATTGAAAATGAATTAAAAAATAGCACTGAGCAAGAGAATATTCTGAAATTCAAGGAAGAACTTAAAGAAAGACTAAAGAAGCATGAGGAGGATATTAAACTCCGCAAACAGAGGAAATTACATAGGGATTGTATTGATTACGAAAATGGCCGTATTTTAACCTATAGTCGCAAATATGACCATTTATACAACCAACATACAAGGCAAGATGACAAACCAGAGGTATCCGCAACAACAGAAGAACTGCCACATACTACACCTGCCAGTGACTCGGATACAGATATCTCAGTGCACACAGCCAGCACTTCCTCTGACGTAGAGATAATAACGAAACCAGCAACTTTTTTAGACGAGTTTCGAGTTCTAAGAACAAGACGACAAACGGAGAAAACAACACCAGCACCAGGAACACCGCGCAGAGGACGAGGACAAAGTCGAGGGCGCGGAAGAGGAAGAGGCAAGGGCGCTCCAAACAAAAACGACTCTAACACAAACAAAGGATAAAAAAACAGAGAGCCAATTGGAACCAGAAGAGGTGGCTTCAAGAAAACACAGTAACCATGGATAGCACAACGGTAAATAGAACCATTGTTAATCTTTCATCACGATCTCTGTCCCAACTCGAGAAAACTACATTGTGTTTGGGTTTAACATTTTGTCCTACAGAACTATTTAACTATGCCAATACACGAGTGGATATTTTCAAATTCATAGGGAAGCTAAAGCTTAAAAAATGGCACACCCTGATGAACAGTAGACCCCCTGATATTAATGCCTCAACTCCAGAGGACAGACCCCAACCAGACTTGACTGTGGGAGATGTTAATGTACTTCGGACTATGTATGAATTAGAAGGCGCTACAACAGACAATAATGAGGAAGTGGCGCTAGAACACCTGAATAATATTACCACTGACAGAGCCGCATGTACTAAATTCAAACCTAAGTCTATCTTTTTTCCAGTTCTCCCACATGACTCTATAGATACATTCCATGAAATAGTTACTAAGGAACTCACTAAACAGAAACATAACAAAGCTATAAGGAATAATATGAATTTTAATTTGTGAAGACAACAAAGGGAACTTATCCTATCACTGGCCCAGGACAAAAATATTGTAATACGACCATCTGATAAAGGTGGAAATATTGTTTGTGGGGTAGACAAATGTACATTGATGAAGCTCATAGACAACTGAAGGATGTCAATTTTTATTGTAGATGTAACACCACTGTTTACAATACGAGTATCATCACAACATGGGACAGATTATCTGAGTGGCAGCAGTCAGGATTGATTACATGGCATGAATATTGTTTTTTGAAAAAAGACTATCCGAAACTTCCCATACTGTACCTTCTCCCTAAAATCCATAAAGATCCCACAATGCCCCCAGGTAGGCCAATAGTATCATCAGTGGGCAATGTAAATGAGAACATATCCAAATATGTAGATCATTTTCGTAGGGAATATGTTGTCCATTTACCATTGCACATAAGAGACACTAAGAACTTTCTGAATAAAATAGAGGATATTGGATGGGAAGAAGAATTTACTCTCATTACCCTGGACGTGAACTCATTGTATACCATCATTGATCACGTCCAGGGTATAGACGCCTGCATGCATTTTCTCAGTGAGAGAGACATATATTATTTAGAACACACCCATATGCTAGCTGACATGATGAGAATGTGTCTCTCCAATAACATTTTTATGTTTGATGGTGACCTCTATAGGCAGGTGCGGGGCACGGCGATGGGTACGTGCTTCGCGCCGAGCTTTGCGAACCTCTTCCTGGGAAAATCGGAGGAGGAAATTTGTAAGGAAGAGGCTCTTCAGGCAGATTTTGAGAAGGTGTTAGTATGGATGAGGTACATCGATGACCTGTTTATTGTATGGAAAGGGAGCAAAAGTGAAGCTATCAACTTCATTAACAAACTCAATAATAACACATACAATATTGCACTGACATACAACATTAACAAGGAGAGCATAGAATTCCTGGACAAACAAATTACAGTGAAGGAAGGATCAATAATTACAAGCCTACATCGCAAGGAGACTGCAGGGAATAGTCTCCTACATGCCCTCAGTGCTCATCCTGATGCCCTGAAGTGGAGCATCCCGTATGGGGAGCTACTGAGGGCACGAAGGAATTGCAGCACAGATGATACATACATCAAGGAGCAAGAAATCATGCTTAAAAGATTCAGGGAGCGAGGGTATCCGGAATGGGTACTCAAGAAAGCGATGAGTAAAATAAGCGAAACCAGTAGGCATAAATCCTTGGCATATACTAAGAAAGAAGGCACAGAAGAAACGATCACGAGGGTGATTACTACATTCAATCACCAATCTAAACAAGTCCATAAAATCCTAGCGGACAATTGGAAGATTCTTAAAACTGACAATGTCATAGGTCCCAGCATAAGCGATAGACCAATGGTGACCTACAGGAGAGGCAGAAGTCTTAAAGACATTCTAGTAAAAGGTGACATTAAGGAAACCCACAATGCTAATATACATAACCTTAAAGGGTTTTACCCTTGCGGGCATTGTAAAGCGTGTAAATTCAGTCACATGATCAAGGAATTTGAGGTACCAGGATCCAAAAAGAATAGGATTATTACACAGTTCCTAACATGCAGCACCAGTTATGTCATCTATGTCTTAGAATGCCCATGTAGACTTAGATACGTAGGCAGTACGACCTTCATGGTCAAGAAACGTATCCAAGAACATCTGAGGGCCATTAACAATGTTGATCTACACTACCCTATCGCCCGACACTTTCAAGAGAAACATCAGTCTAAAAACTCTCTTCTACGATTTTTTGCCATTGAGCAAGTTAATCTTGGTAGCAGGGGAGGCAACAGGGAACTAGCACTTAGGAAGAAAGAGTCCAAATGGATACTGGAATTAGAAACCCGATTCCCTGGGGGCCATAACCTTGATGAGGAGCTAGCAACACATTTGCATGAAGACTATGGGGCCGATTCCGATTCGGGCCGGAAATCTCTCCGACTGAGCCGGACCCGGAGAGATTTCCGACCGAATCGGACCCGTGCAGCCCGACCGAACGAGTACGATGCGTCCGTATGCTATCGTACTCGAGTCGGTCGGACTCCCATTGAAGTCAATGGGAGCCGGTCGTACAACGCGTACGCAGGCTCCCATTGCCTCAATGGGTGCGAGGTGAACAAGGACGCCCCCTACAGCGGGTATGCGGCGAAGCGACTCGCGCCATACACGCACAGGTAGGGGGGACCCATGGGTCCCCCGTGTGTGACTCGCGCGGCTACGCATACAGGGGGGTCCGACACGGACCCCCGAAGTACGGCTCCGACTGCTCTTTCGAGCCGGACGACGCGTGTCGGTCGGACTCCTCGCGGCACGCATTGTACTTACCCGGCCGGGGAACGTCTCCATTGCGCGGTGCGAGTCGTGTCCGAGCGAGTCGGTCGGTGCGGTTAGACCCGGGAACGAGTCGGTCGGCGCGGTTGGGACGCCCGAACGAGTCGGTCGGCGAACTCGCATCGTACTCGCTCGTCCGGACGCGCGTACGAATCGGTCGGGAAATAGGGCTCCGAATCAGATCCGGTTATGCCGAATCCGATTCGGAGCCCTACCGGCCGAGATCGGAATCGGCCCCTAAATGTTATAACTTCCATGATATCAATTATTGCAGTATACTTCTCATTGAGAACTTTCGTTAATAGCAGTAATGTATATTTGATTACCTGTTTGAGTTGTATAATGGTTTTAATTATTTCTCTTGTCTTGCTCTTTCTTATAGGAGGAAAGGAAGGGACCCATCACCTTACAAATCACGTCACGGGTTCCCTACCCTTTTCTTCGCCGGGACAGGTTTCTGCACCAAGCACAAGATAAGAGACTTTTTAATTGCACTTTACCATTTTAGGTTCTTTATTATGTAGTTTTGTTTTTGCTTTCACTTTTTTCTAAAAAATACATGGTAGAAGCGAGAACTAGTTTGACCTATTGCCACTTGGTTCTGGACATTCCTCGCACTAGTCAGTCTTATGTCTACCATAGCAATTGTAGGTGGCCAATACGTGAACTATCACGTTCTAATCCGGTAGCTCATAGGCACTAGTCCACCTTCACTGACACAAACAGGAGTAGAACGTAAACATGTGGAACTTATGTTGCGATACGTGTCTACTTAGCGCATGTATCATGCACGAACATATGCGAGTACCTTCCTTAACTATGTCCCTGGCACTAGTCCGCATACTACACAGTATCATGTCTACCTGCACGGTGATATGGTAGCACGATCTGTAAATATTCATGGTATGAGCCAGAAATCACAGCACAATCATGTGACATATTTTACCGGTTAATGTATTGTTTAGTAACGGGATTATGTATTGAGAAACAGAAAGTATGGATTTGCAATACTGTTTATACATGTTACAAAATGGCCACCACAGTGACTGAGTAATGCGTGCTACTTGTACCACGAGTCCCTTTTCCATGTTTATTGTTTATATATGCACGTTTCTGTGGAGCTGACTTATCGTGTGATCAAGACACAAAGGGGCCGATTCCGATTTCGGCCGGAAGGGCACCGAACGATGGTCGGAGACCTTCCGACCGAATCGGAACGTGCCGGCCGGATTCCTTTCCGACCGAGCCATTCCGATGGGCTCGGTCGGAAAGGAATCCGACTGGGATTTCCGGATGGCTTACAACGGGCTCAGAGAGCCCGCCCGCCGACCGGAAATCCTTCAGTACTCCCCGGCCGCCTCTTCACGACCGAGGGAGTACGATGGCAGTATTTCACTGCCTTTTCGTGCCGGTTTTTCTGTTAAAAAATCTAATATTATTTAACAGCTAATTATAAAGTAAGTAAAATTAATTTACTCCCCACCCTTTATCCATATAAAACCAAAACCCAAGCACAAAAAAATGAAACAATTACCCTAATTAACTATCAATTAATTGATATTAATGTTCAACTAATTATTAATTAATTAAACATAAATGACTTCCCAACCTTTACCCCTAAAATCCCCACAACCCGCATCTAAAATTAATTACACAATTTCCATATTTAATTTTCTATTAATTAATTAATATTAATTAACATTTAATCATTAATTAAAAATAAATTACTTCCCACCCTCCACCCCTATAACTCCACAACCCACACCTAAAAACATATTACACAATTACCATAATGAATTTCCAATTAATTAATTAATATTAACAACCAATTATTAATTAATTAAAAATACATTACTTCCCTAAATTAACACTATAAAATCTCAATTAAATAAATATTAATAAATGAAAAATAATAATTAATTTATGATAATTAAATTACTTCCCACCCTATTTCCCTATAAACCCACAACCCGCTACGGAATTAAAAAACACAAAATTTAATAAAAATAAAATTGATAACTACTAAAAATGTAACACATATATTAAAAAACATAAACAATACTTATACAAAAAAATACATCCCATACATTTAAAAAATATACCAAAATACATAAAACTAATTCAAAAATCGATATTTTAAACAACTATAATTTTGCAAACGATATTAATGACTTCTATATTTTTAAAAACAATATTTCTTACCTTAAAATCGATATTCTTGACCACGATATTCTTGCTGTCGATATTTCTGTGTCACGATATTTACAACTCGATATCTGTGTAAGTCGACATTTCTAACTCAATATTTTGTCTGCATACCGCAGCGCATTATCCTTCATTGCGCAGAGCGCACCTTAAAAATTTAATTTAAATCCATGCCTGCAGACCGAAGCCCAGTCCATATAAGTCACAAGAGAAAATTGATGGAGAGAAGCAACACAGCTCATCCTATGAAATCTCATCTGACATTGACCGCCATCTAAAACTGTTTTGAATTTGTCTCTCTTTTCACCCAAACCATCCAGCCTGCATCTCCAACCTAACAGAGCCTGCATCAGATGAAGTCACTGGACTTCTTCTGCTTTTGAAATATTTATGCTTGAGAAGAAACTGCCTGAAGATAATTTTGTTCCCCAGGTCTAAACCAGCATCTCTTCCCATCTGTATGCACTAATTATTCTGGTCTCATTTGAGCAAGATCCTGATGTAAATTTCCAAAGAGACATCTTTTTGCCATTTTCTCCTTTTGCCTCATTTTTTTCCTTATGCCTCCCTAACATGTCATGAGAGCTTTGGCTTCTGTTTATGCAGCCAAGTTTGAATTTAAAACTACTTAGTTCCATTAACTGCAATTTTGTCCGATATACACTCTTAGGGGCTTATTTACAAGCCCCTTGCGCCACCCGTGAATCATTTTTTCCCAAATTAAAAGTGACGCACCGGTGGCGCAAAGGGCTTGTAAATAAGCCCCTTAGTATTTTGTGATGGTATGAAACTAGTGTCACAAATATCTGTGAAGGCTGGTCAGGTGACCATTGACATTGGTAAGACATAAAAGCCAAACCAAATTACCCCAAGCAAGTGTGAAGTAAGAAATGCAATCTTCTATTAGGGAGCTTTGTATGATTTCCCTCCAAAGAAAATCTTTAAAAATTGGTGGAAATAGTACAATTATCTCATATATTTACTAAAAAATATAATAGATTGTGAAGGTGCACTCACAACGTATTCCAGCACCTTCAAGGTGGGCCAAGCAAGGCAAGGCCACCCCAAACTTGTCAGTGGCAATTCTTGAGCATACGCTATGCTCCTTCTTAAAGGCACACTGCATTATCCAAATGGTCATCCAGAGCAAGCACAATGTGGGTGAATAGAGCTCTGCACTCAATACTGCACCACCTATTGACCGTCCCACCCATCAAAATGACACATATTGATAGAAGTTCATTATTTGGTCAGGTAGAAAACTGTGGAACTCCTGTAGCGACGTGACTACCCCACAACAGAGGGCACCTGTACGATAAAGCAGCACAGGACCTTTCCACTGTATGAAGTAGAATCAGTCACCCGTACAATGATGGAAGGTATGAATTATATATCAGTCACTCCTCCAGTGCTTAGTTACAGCTACAAATTCACTACACCCCTCTGATTATCAACAATGATGCCACAACTCACCTATAATAAACCAGCTCTCTATCAGCCTAGGACAATAATATTAATAACCACAATCATTTTTAGCGTTCACCCATATTCACTGCTCTCCATATAGAGCACTAGATGTAACAGTTCCCCACATACATCACAGAACAAATACACACTCTTTCCACAAAGCAACAACCAAAAGAGCAAAGTGCTACTTGTCCACCAAAATGCACACTAGAACATCTAAAGGGGTACAACGCAATGCTACAATACATCGCTGTCAGATTCAGGCTGTGGGTGAAGTAGAGTGAATTTAGCAGTGTCAATAAAACTACTTTCAGAAAACAATAATAAAACTACTCAAATAAAACACTAAAGCCATTTAACAAAACCAAAAGTCGAAGAT
The DNA here is from genome assembly GCA_963921515.1 of Calotriton arnoldi. NCBI lineage: Eukaryota > Metazoa > Chordata > Amphibia > Caudata > Salamandridae > Calotriton > Calotriton arnoldi. Next base: position 805,719 of record CAWUFW010004652.1, read on the forward strand.
ATTAAAACATTTAAATGCTGATTTCCTTCAGGATGTTGACAGGTGTGTGTGACTCCATGCTGACTATATATGGGATAAAGTACCCCCACCATACATTATACGGAATGGATATTTCAAGTCACTGTGGAGTTCCCTGCCCATATAGAGGAATGAGGCTGGAAGCTGAGTTCCTTTAAAAGGTTATGGAACGCCCAGGTCACTTACAATATCCTTATCCCTTATAATACATGGTCATACCATCAACTTTCCAATAAACCACTTAAAACCTTGGTGCATAGATCTTTCATATAAAAGACAGAGCATGTTTAGATATATGACGAATAACAATAGAATCACTAGTGCAAAATTAAACACGTCAAAAAAAGACTCAGAAGCAGTTGAGTCGAAGAAATAAAAGACACAGCAGAAACATGCAGAAAGATTCTAACTTTTCTGTAATTTCCCAAGAAGTTCAAAAAATCTTCTTTCTACTTGGCATTGTAGAGTTAAAAAAGAACAGAGCAGAAGAAATGAAAGCAAGGTTTTTTTTTTGTTGCTTTAAACAGCTGCTCTGTGACCTGATCTGCTTTCACCTGAGCTGCTGGCTCTGGCACAAGGCATTGTGATATCAAAACTCAACTGTAATAAGTTATTACATTTGACTTCTGACATCTTTTCTTCATATTCAGCCACTGAGTGAGTCAGAAGTCACCGATTTTAAAGAAAATAGAGGCAGGCGTAGTGAGAAATTGGGTTACTGGTTGAGGGGGTGAAAGCAGCAAGCAAGTAGCAACCACAATCCTTATCGCAGGGAGGCACAAGCAAACCACAAATTAACCTGAACTCAACCCTCTAGTAGCTTGGCACAGAGAAGTCAGACTTAACTTAAAGGTAAAATGCAAAGTATTTTTGCAGCACTTCAAACAGTAATAAAGTGAACACACAAGACAAGAATAATCCCACACCAGTTTAGAAACATAGAGCAGAATGTAATCATTAAATCAAGACCAAGACAACAAAAATCCAATCAGTAGAACTGGAAATATGTAATTTTACGATGTAAGTGAAAATTACGCTAAAAAGTTCAGAGGCGCCACTCGCTGCTATCTAGTCGAGCGAGACCTGGAGAAAGTCACAAGTTCAGGCCAACCACAATTGAATATGGGTTGAATGGAGGGACCAGGTTAGTCTGGCTGAAAAGCTACCTTCTCTGACCAGTGCAAAGAGTCCCGTTCGCAGTAGAGGGGGCCGCGAGGAGAAGGCAAGGGTCAGGAACAGTCATCGGTGAAGCGTGAAGAGCTGGCCTGGTGTCGTGTAAGGTCGTTGCGAAGACCCTGTTGTCATCATGAACGGTCGAGCTGGAGCTTAGTGGTGGCGCTCCCCACGAGTGGTCGATGATGTAGCACGAAAGGTGCGTTTGACGGAACTTCAAGTTGACAGGCAGTGGAAGCGACAAGTTTTTGGTGCCAATGGGCCCATTCGCAGTCGCAAAGAGCCCAAAAACTTCAATTCAATTCCACTGAGACCACACCAAGCATCCAGGACCGGAGAAGCACCACAATCCGCGCTGAAGGCCCACAAGTAGCATTTAATTTACATGCCCTGGCACAGGTAGTGCTACTTTACTAGAGACTTACAGGTACATGAAATATGCCAATTGGGTATAAGCTAGTTCTGCAAAACACACAAGATGATGGACGGAATGCTGCACATTGGCAAACATTCACCCCCAGTCACAGATCTGGGTTTAATCCATCGTTATTTTGCTTCACCACGCCAGCCCAGTTCAGACATAGCCATATGCAAATCAGTCTTGACCCTGTGCCTCATGGGAACAGTCCAGACCGAACTGCCAAGCCATGTCTTCCCTGGACCGGAATCAAGCATCCTAGGACCGACCGGTTTCAGGCTATCAGCCTTCATCAGCCAGGATAGCTTGACTCCAGTGGTGTAGTGAGCACGGGACCCACGTCTGGCCATACCCTTCCCACTTAGGGCGAAGTGCAAAACACACAAGATGATGGACGGAATGCTGCACATTGGCAAACATTCACCCCCAGTCACAGATCTGGGTTTAATCCTTCGTTATTTTGCTTCACCACGCCACCCCAGTTCAGACATAGCCATATGCAAATCAGTCTTGACCCTGTGCCTCATGGGAACAGTCCAGACCGAACTGCCAAGCCATGTCTTCCCTGGACCGGAATCAAGCATCCTAGGACCGACCGGTTTCAAGCTATCAGCCTTCATCAGCCAGGATAGCTTGACTCCAGTGGTGTAGTGAGCACGGGACCCACGTCTGGCCATACCCTTCCCACTTAGGGCGAAGTGCAAAACACACAAGATGATGGACGGAATGCTGCACATTGGCAAACATTCACCCCCAGTCACAGATCTGGGTTTAATCCTTCGTTATTTTGCTTCACCACGCCACCCCAGTTCAGACATAGCCATATGCAAATCAGTCTTGACCCTGTGCCTCATGGGAACAGTCCAGACCGAACTGCCAAGCCATGTCTTCCCTGGACCGGAATCAAGCATCCTAGGACCGACCGGTTTCAAGCTATCAGCCTTCATCAGCCAGGATAGCTTGACTCCAGTGGCGTAGTGAGCAAGACTGATTTGCATATGGCTATGTCTGAACTGGGGTGGCGTGGTGAAGCAAAATAACGATGGATTAAACCCAGATCTGTGACTGGGGGTGAATGTTTGCCAATGTGCAGCATTCCGTCCATCAACCGGAATCTAGCTGATAGCCTGAAACCAGTCCTAGGATGCTTGATTCCGGTCCAGGGAAGACATGGCTTGGCAGTTCGGTCTGGATTGTTCCCATGAGGCACAGGGTCAAGACTGATTTGCATATGGCTATGTCTGAACTAGGGTGGCGTGGTGAAGCAAAATAACGATGGATTAAATCCAGATCTGTGACTGGGGGTGAATGTTTGCCAATGTGCAGCATTCCGTCCATCATTTTGTGTGTTTTGTATAAGCTAGTTCTACCAGGTCTTAAGGAGAGGACACAAGCAGTTTAACACTGGTTAGCAGTGGTAAATGTACAGATTCCTAAAGCCAGGGGAAATGAAGTCAGTTAAACAAGAGGGTTGAAGGCAAAATGTTAAGGGGGCAACCACGCCAAGAATGCCAGGTCTAACAGACGTTTATACAGGGACTGCAGAATCAAATGTATCATAGCTATATTTCAATGCCTACAAAGACATACAGGTAATAATTGGTAGCTGCAACAGGTCTAAGGACTTCAAAGGTACCTCAATATAAAGTGATACATTTAAATGGTCAATTGTAAGTGGCCATCTCACAGTTCTGCACAAACTTTGAACTGCAAGAGGGCCATTCCTTTGCGCTGCATCCTATTTACTAAGTAGATGCAAGGCATATGTGCTGCGTGTAATGAGTCACACACAGTAAGCCTCATAATTGTCAGTAGGTTGGGAAACATCTACGTTCCTTGCTTTGAATAGCTGTAAAGTTAGAGTCCGAGGCCTGCAAGTGACAACTGACCACAGTCTTAGCATTCAATTTTGGAATGTGCAGGCATTGTGCCTCCTAATCTATAAAATGATAGATGACACAATGCTCCAAAATTGCATGTTGTGAAAGGGGCATTAGGACAAAAAGCAGCTGTTAAAGGGTCCGGTGCCTGTTTTTACCCATTGCCTTTAGCTGGCACATTCACTTTGTGGACCAGTGGTTCTTAACCTGTGGTGTGTGGACACCTAGGTGTCTACCACACTTATTCAGCTGGTGCCTGGGTCCATATGGCCTCTAACAAATATTTTCAGTCAATAAACCTAAGAATTTTGAGCTGAATAATAGTATAAAGGTGGTTCTTCCTTGATAATATTTTCGACAAGTAACAAAAATACTACCGGCCCCAATGTATTTGATATATGTATTAAAGACATCGGTAAAGATATATTAAAAAAAATAATCATAAGCATTTTAAAAAGTCTTTAGACTGCAGCAAACTGATACTTACCACACAGTCACTGTTCACATTTAAACACACTCTGACCTGAACCAGCAATCAGTTTCTGACTAAAATACTTTTGAATTGCCTATTGTTTTCTAGAATACCGTACACATATGCACATTTAGAGAGCCAGTGTTCTAATTGCTCAGTGATCTATACATATATTCACAGGTAGACTTACCAAAGGGCCCTTCCAGGCTGCACGTTCTCCTGTCCATTCCTTTACAAGGGCAGGCACTTACCGACTCCATGCACCTATACTTATTGTTTTGGAATCAGGGAAGTGACAGCACTTTTCAGCATAGCTGAAATGCTTCCAAAGGCAAAGCACTAATTCTAGTCGGCAGCATATACTTTGGGCATTATACATGGCCGGTCTTCTAGCTTTTATGCAATCACTGTTTTATCACCTTTTGATACAAAGGCCCTGCATAGTCTCCAGCTTTGTCCATACCAAGCTAGATTGCTGTCCTTTGTTTGTCTGAGGTCAAAGTAAATATATTACTATTTCTGTTGCATCACTTCTGCTCAGATCTCTGATGTCACATTATTACCTATTGATTTGTGAATACAACCTGGGTCTTATACCAGTGTGCAGTCAATCTCATATTGAAACATAAAGTTGCAGAGGAAAGCAGATATGCTGAGTTCATGTATTGCGTTCTTGTTTGTATGTTGTTTGTGTATTATTGTTGCGATATAAACTATAGAAATGCCTTGGGGGTGTTTGGTTTCAATAGGGTCTGCAGAAGTCAAAAGGTTAAGAACCATTGTTGTAGGCTATGCAAATTGGACAGCTACCAATTTCCAAATTGTTGGAAATGGCCCTTTTTGCAGTCATCCCCAAACTTTTTGCCTTCCTCCTCCTACTTTTTGCTGAATTAGTTTTTGTTGGCCTTCGGACCACTGCTATCAGTGCTAAAGTACTTAGGTTCTCTCCTTAAAACATGGTAGAATTGGCTTATACCCAATTGGCATATTTAATGTACTTATACGTCCCCCATAAAGTGCACTACATGTGCCCAGGGCGTGTAAATTAAATGCTACCAGCACGCTGCATCACTGATTGTACCACCCACTTAGGGAGACCTTTAAACAAGCCTTAGGCTTACCATTACAGAGCCTGTGTATGCAATTTAACCTACCATTTCGACCTGGCAAAAAAAACCTTTTGCCATGCCCAAATCTTCCTTTTTAATACATATAAGTCACCCCTAAGGTAGGCACTGGACAGCCCTGAGGGCAGAGTGCAATGTATTCAAAAAGCAGGACATGCACTTTTAATTTTTGCATTTAGTTTAGTGTTTTTGGAATCCTAATGTAAAATCCTTATTTATGGTGAATTCGGATTTTAAATTATAATTCTGAAAATGCCAATGTGATGAGGGGTAATACCCCAAAACCAGTCCCAGTATCCTTGTTCCCGGTCATGGGAGGAAGTGGCTTGGCATTTCGGGCTGGACTGTTTCTCACTAAGTGAGATGGATATTCCCAGACGTGGGTCCATTGTTCACTGTGCCACTGGATTCAAGCTAGCCTGGCTGATGAGGAATAATACCCCGAAACCGCTCTCAAGATGCTTGTTTCCTGTCCAGGGAAGACCTGGCTTGGCAGTTCGGGCTGGACTGTTTCCATGAGGATCAGAGTCACAACTGATTTGCATATGGCTGGGTCTAAACTGGGGTGGGATGATGAGCAAAAGAACAATGGATTTAACTCAGATCTCTTGACTGGAGGTGAATGTATGATTTATTCAGCATTCCGTCCATCATTTGCTTGCATAGCACTGTTAGAAAGTTACCATTTTCTTGCCTTAGCCATTGGGTGCCTGCAACCTGTCTCTGCTAACAAGATTGGGAGTAGCTGGCAGATGGGTTTTGTGTATTCCTCCTAGACAGCCACATACAATGGCAGCTTAAGTGTGACTGAGAGGGATATCACTGGCAGAATGGGAGGGGGGAGGTGGGACAAGCCTCACTTACACCTGAATAGGCTGTGTCCTGTCCCCACACAAAGAGCTGCATACCCCGTGTAATATGTCTGGAGTCAGAGCAGACTAGACACAGCATCTGTGCACTTCAAAGGCATTCCTCTAGAAGCTTCTTCCCAAGTCAAAGGCACAACTGTGTATAAAAGAAAGACCTCAGACATCACCACTTCAGTACACTTCTGGACCTGTGTGTACTCTGCCAGGAAGAGGGACTGCTGTGCTGCAGAAGGACTGCCAATCTGCTGCACTGCTGCTCTGAAGGAACTGCAGCACCGCGGTGCTGCCTGCTGCCCTCTTGCCTGGGTGTGAATGACTGGACCTGCATCTCTTGAACCCAGAACCCAGAGTGACTCCAAGGGCTATTTGGCTGGCCTCCTGATCTGAAGCCTCTGGGACATAACAGGCTTCCAACCACCTTGCACCTGCATCTGAACTCTGCCATCTGTGAGTCTACCCTGCCAATTGGTCCCACCCCAGTCCTGGACTCTTAGAGGTGGGCCTACGGTGCGTGCCAGCAGAACTGACACATCTTCTCTGCTGAGTGATGCATCACCGAGCAGAACTGCTGCATCACTGCTGCTGCATGGATTGGATCCGTAGCAAAAGACCTGCAACGCCTCTGTGGATCCGATGCATCACCCCAATGGCGGACCGCATCCACAACCAAGGTCATCGCATCTCTCATCGACGGCAGCCTCAATAACGACTCTGCATTGCAGCCTCATATTTCCTTGGAGCTGATGCATAGCCCACTGCGAGCTGCATCCCTGATGCCGATTCCCCTTGCAAGCCCTGTGTACGGGATCGTCGATGACAATGCAACAGGACCTCGCACTGCAAACTCGCTGCATCTCAGAAACGATGCATCGCTTCGGCTGAACATCGCATCTTCAATGCAAATCCACGCAACACTGCGCAACTAAGATTTAAGGTACTATGCTCAGCGTGCCTAACTGGGTCCCTGTAGCCGCCCCACGTTCCATCGCGGTCAGACTTAACTTTGCGACCTTGTCCCGGTCTGGCACAACCAGATATCTTCAAATGGCGCTCTGTGCTTTTTGGTGCTATTTTCACTCAAAACCTTCACATTCAATATCTCCAATTTTATTAATTGGAATTTTGTTGTCTTGGTCTTGTTATATTTATAAAATGTTACTCTATTTATCTAAATATATTGTGGGCTCCTTTTGTGGTATGTATTCACTGTTTTACTGTTTGTAGTGTTGCACAAATACTTTACACATTGCCACTGAGTTAAGCTTGACTGCTCTGTGCCAAGTTACCAAGGGTTTGAGCACAGGTTACTTTGGGGTTTGCTTGTTCCTTACCCTGGCAAGGATTGTGGCTGCTGCTTGAACAGGGCTTACACCCCAGTCATCCAACAACCCTATTTCTTTCACAAATGATTACCACATGTCTTTGCAAAGAAGTATCTTCCAATTACTGCTTTTGGCCCCTTGTGCCTTTGTAAAAGCTTTTATTACTGAATATTCACCGCTAGAATGTTGAGGTACAAGAACATTGATGGAATACAAAACAAGAGACAAAGCATAGAAAGGTAAGTGCATATAGTTAAGTATAGATTTACTATTTCTAACTCCACATCTCCATACCGTGAAGATATTTATATCACCAAGTTACATATATGTGAAGTTAGGTATAAAAATCTAGACTTATTTACCTGTTGATATTTTATTTTCAAGAGTTTGTACTTAATATTGTGTTCCATTGATGTTCTGGTGTACATATTCAGGGTGCACATCTTTGCAAAATAATGATATATACACTTGCCGGTCACCATAGGGTTGTGTCCCTCTTAGGATTTTCTCAAGGGATTTACAAAGAATCACAATGTGGATATTGCAATTCACAAAAACATTTTCAGATTACACTATCACTTTCATTCATTTCAAATGTATCTACGCTTTTTCAGAAATGCTGATTTGCACTTTATTGACCTCAAGAATGCAAAATCCTTTAATGAAAGAAGCCCTTTGTCTGCAACCTCCCATTGCTTCTCATGTCTTTTGACAAGTGAATGGTGTGCAAGGTCATTTCCATGAGTGCATTTACAACTATAGATAACATTTGCTGGAGAAGCAGAAGCACAGTAATGTGTACAAGTATGGGTAACTCCCCAATTCACGGAATCATTGTCCTTCCTGATGCATGTAAAGGACTCAGTTTTGCGTTTGCTTTGTCTTATATTGGACAGTTCATTAAATGCAGGGTATGTTCCCATTGAGTTTAAAACTGCCATTGTCAACTCGCTTCTAAGAAACCTTTGTTGGAGACCTACAATCCTACTAAATTGAGGTCTGTCAATCTACTGTTATTTGCAGCCAAACTACCGGCATATACTGTCAACAGCCAATTCCAGGAATTTGTGAAAATGGTCTCCCTCTACTGCAGCAAGAGGGATTCTCCCTGGCCTGTGAATTGAAGCAGTTGTTTTCTCCATGGTAGACGAGTTGCAAAGGATTGTTGATGGTGATTGTGGAACTGCCATGATATTGCTTGATTTTTCAGCGTCATGCAACACTGTTGGCAACTACATCCTCTTGCAACAGATAGCCAAGATGCATATTCCTGGAAAAGCCCATGATTGATTGTCTTCCTTTTTAGCTGACATATCATAGGCCACCCACTTGGACACGTTTCCACTGAAATTAGGCCACTAACATATAGGTGTGCAGGGGAGTCTATTCCCCCTCTACTGTTTGATATATTTCTAGCACCTTTTCATGCAATGTATGGGCTGCTTGGGATGGGTGTGGTCCCTACCTGGGCTGAATGGGTGTTTGTGGGTGAGTGAAAGAACAGTAAGCTGTCACTCAGAATGTGTGGAGTACTAGAGGAAGAAGCAGAAGACAGGAGAGAGTGGAAGAAGAAGATGGAACGAGTGGATGGATGAATCAATAATATAATACATTTAAACCTGATCTATACATCTCCCTTTCAATAGATCTCACAAAATGTAATATACATCCCCCAAGGTCTACCTAGTAGGGATAAAAGAACATTTGAATAATAACCCTTAAGTATTTAAAAGTTACTATGTCATACATAAGTTCACAGCGATGCATTGTGGTGATATGCAACATTCATATTCTCTTAAATATGACGGTCTACTTGTGATTATACTTCTTCTATGTTCACTTGAGTGACTTGTATCACCTAGGTCTTCCCTTCTCTTTCCATTCCCCTTAATCCAGTATAACACTCTTATGACCAACGTTGACCACTCTGTTTAATTTTTAAATTTGTTAGTCTTAAATTTTGATGGCATTCCCAGGGGGCTTACTGACTCCTACATTTATGATGTTCACAGCCTTTCATTTATCAAATATTGACTCCCTGGCCTGAATTCTCACATGCTCTTTTTGTTAACATTCAGGGGTCGATTCCGATTCAGGCCGGAAAAAGCACCGACCGACTCAAAGCCGGAATTTATTCCGACCGACACGTACCTGTGGCGCCCGACACGCCAAGTACGATGCAAAGCGTGCAAAATCCGACCGACACGTACCGAACCCAAGCCGAACGACCGAGCCGCACGGAAAACAGCAATCCGGCCGGAAAAACACGCGAATCGAACCGACCGACACGCACCCGGAACAAATCTGACCGAAACGTACACGCGAACTCCAAACCGCAAAGTACGATGCAAGGCGCGAAAACCACGACCGAGTCGGACGGAGGACAAGCCGTACGACCGACACGCATACAAAACCGAGCCGAAGTAACACAAAACACCGCGACCGACGCGTACGCAGCATAGAAAACTGCACAAACACAGCGTGAACGAAACGGAGAACACCGTACGAGACAAATGCAGGGTCCGACTCGGTCACAAGAACGTTTCCAACATGCACAGACAGTACAAAGGAAAAATTACACAAAAAAAGGCCAAACAAGCAATTACAAAGCCAATAAATACTGGGGGGGTGGGGACAGAGAACAAAGACACACCCACAACTCCACCCATATAAAGGACACAAATCCCAACCATGATCCTCTGCAAATGCCATTCTACTGCCAGCACCCAACAGACAGCAACCACACACCCACAGCTCATCCCTCACACAAGCCACACACCATCAGCACACCAACAAATACCTACCTCACATACACCCAGCAAAACACACACCCACACACCCTCACCTGCACACCAACACACACATCACTCACCATCACCACCCATCACCATGCTCCCCAAGAAGAATCACAAGTTCCTAGATTGTGAATTGGAAGTCCTGGTAGACGAGATCCTCAGGGTAGAGCCACAGCTGTTTGGCACACTGGTCCAACAGACCCCCATCTCCCAGAAAACCAAGATGTGGGAGAGGATCATCAACAGGGTGAACGCACAATCACCATGTCTGCGCACAAAGACCGACATCCAGAACAGGTGGTATGACGTGCGCAGGAGGGTCCGGGAGCTGCTCAAGAAAGACTACCTCCTGAGACAATACACCGGCAGTGGCCCTCCTGCCAAGCCAGTATACCTCAGGGCCTGGGAGGAGAAGGTGCGGGCCATCCTTCCGCCAGTGATCGTCTATGGACTAGAGAACATCCCAGAGCCTGGTGAGTACACAACAAATGTACACAATATTCTGCCACAATACACACACACATCACTGTCAAGGGGAGAGTCAAACCATGCACTCATAGCAATTACACAGCAACCAGAACAGAATCATCCCAAAATGTGTATGTCAGTCAGATAAACACAACACATGCCATCTCAAAGTTACATTTAACCGTGCCATCACATGTACAAACACAACTACAACTACAGCTAGGCAGTGGCACAAATAGAACTAACAAACACATCCAGACATGTAGCCACCACTACAACACCAACACACAGTGAAGACCACTGAAAGAAAGGAATTCTGTGTATGCTGGCCAAGTCAGTGTAGCCAATAGCATCATGGGAGTCGTAGTCACACATATTGCCCCCCACAACTGTCCCATCAACACCACCATGAACCATGCGCACATCACAGGGAGTGGAGAAGGACTCACAAGATGGCTTACACTGGCTACTGCTGTGGGGAGCACAAGGCCCTGCTGGCAACTGTGCACCAACAAACAGCAGGACACCACTGACTGACATCCTGAGAGACAACTTCCACTCCCTGCAATGGAAGCACGTTCCATGGTGGGATATCTGGCTGGCTGGGTGGGAAGGAGGACTCGCACCACTGACCATAGTCACAAGCACCTCCCCTCACACACACCCTCAACACATACTCCACATAACCCACCTGGGAGAATGCAATGCCACACATCCTAACTCAAGATCCCACAAAGAACCTCCACCCTGGGTTATGTCGTGTGAAGCACAGAGACACTCTTGGGACTTTCAGCCAAACAACTGCCAGGACAACACTCCCAGCCATCCTGTCAGCACCGGCAGCCCACCCCACAGGGAAGCAGAGTCAAAAGGAAGGAAGGATGGGCATGCTGGGAAGGGGGTGGAGGCAATAGCATGATGGGAGTCGTAGTCACAGCTCTACATCCCCCACCACATGGCCCAGCAAGCTCACACTCACGCATGCACATCCCACAGAGAGTGGAAAGGCCCATCAAAGATGTCTGACACTGTTGCTGTGTCGTGGGGAGCACAAGGGCATGCTGGGAACTGCACACCAACCAACAGCAGGACACCACTGTCAGCCATCTTGCCATTGCTCTCACACCCACACACACTGAACTCCCACAAAAGCAAGTAAGTATGGGAATGCTGGGAAGTGGGGTGGAGGCAATAGCATGATGGGAGTCACAGTCACAGACATAGCTCACCCCCACAACTGTCCCATCAACACCACCCTGAACCATGCTCACATCACAGGGAGTGGAGAAGGACTCACAAGATGGCTGACACTGGCTACTGCTGTGGGGAGCACAAGGCCCTGCTGGCAACTTTGCACCAACAAACAGCAGGACACCACTGACTGACATCCTGAGAGACAACTTCCACTCCCTGCAATGGAAGCACGTTCCATGGTGGGATATCTGGCTGGCTGGGTGGGAAGGAGGACTTGCAGCACTGACCATAGTCACAAGCACCTCCCCTCACACCCCCCTCAACACAAACTCCACAGAACCCACCTGGTAGAATGCAATGCCTCCCATCCTAACTCAAGATCCCACAAAGAACCACCACCCTGGGTTATGTTGTGTGAAGCACAGGGACACTCTTGGGACTTTTAGCCAAACAACTGCCAGGACAACACTCCCAGCCATCCTGTCAGCACAGCCAGCCCACCCCACAGGGAAGCAGAGTCAAAAGGAAGGAAGCATGGGCATGCTGGGAAGGGGGGTGGAGGCAATAGCATGATGGGAGTAGTAGTCACAGATATTGCTCAGCCTCACAACTGGCCCATCAACACCACCCTGAACCATGCTCACATCACAGGGAGTGGAAAACAACTGACAAGATGGCTGACACTGGGCACTGCTGTGGGGAGCACAAGGCCCTGCTGGCAACTGTGCAACAACCAACAGCAGGACACCACTGCCAGCCATCTTACCATTGCTCTCACATTCACACACACTGAAGTCCACCCAAAAGCAAGTAAGTATGGGCATGCTGGGAAGTGGGGTGGAGGCAATAGCATGATGGGAGTGGTAGTCACAGATATTGGTCACCCCCACAACTGTCCCATCAACACCACCCTGAACCATGCGCACATCACAACGAGTGGAGAAGGACTCACAAGATGGCTGACACTGGCTACTGCTGTGGGGAGCACAAGGCCCTGCTGGCAACTGTGCAACAACCAACAGCAGGACACCACTGCCAGCCATCTTGCCATTGCTCTCACACTCACACACACTGAAGTCCACCCAAAAGCAAGTAAGCATGGGCATGCTGGGAAGTGGGGTGGAGGCAATAGCATGATGGGAATGGTAGTCACAGATATTTGTCACCCCCACAACTGTCCCATCAACACCACCCTGAACCATGCGCACATCACAGGGAGTGGAGAAGGACTCACAAGATGGCTGACACTGGCTACTGCTGTGGGGAGCACAAGGACCTGCTGGCAACTGTGCACCAACAAACAGCAGGACACCACTGACTGACATCCTGAGAGACAACTTCCACTCCCTGCAATGGAAGCACGTTCCATGGTGGGATATCTGGCTGGCTGGGTGGGAAGGAGGACTTGCAGCACTGACCATAGTCACAAGCACCTCCCCTCACACCCCCCTCAACACAAACTCCACAGAACCCACCTGGTAGAATGCAATGCCTCCCATCCTAACTCAAGATCCCACAAAGAACCACCACCCTGGGTTATGTTGTGTGAAGCACAGGGACACTCTTGGGACTTTTAGCCAAACAACTGCCAGGACAACACTCCCAGCCATCCTGTCAGCACAGCCAGCCCACCCCACAGGGAAGCAGAGTCAAAAGGAAGGAAGCATGGGCATGCTGGGAAGGGGGTGGAGGCAATAGCATGATGGGAGTAGTAGGCACAGATATTGCTCAGCCTCACAACTGGCCCATCAACACCACCTGAACCATGCTCACATCACAGGGAGTGGATAAGGACACACAAGATGGCTGACACTGGCTACTGCTGTGGGGAGCACAAGGGCATGCTGGGAACTGCACACCAACCAACAGCAGGACACCACTGTCAGCCATCTTGCCATTGCCCTCACACCCACACACACTGAACTCCCCACAAAAGCAAGTAAGTATGGGAATGCTGGGAAGTGGGGTGGAGGCAATAGCATGATGGGAGTCACAGTCACAGACATAGCTCACCCCCACAACTGTCCCATCAACACCACCCTGAACCATGCTCACATCACAGGGAGTGGAGAAGGACTCACAAGATGGCTGACACTGGCTACTGCTGTGGGGAGCACAAGGCCCTGCTGGCAACTGTGCACCAACAAACAGCAGGACACCACTGACTGACATCCTGAGAGACAACTTCCACTCCCTGCAATGCAAGCACAGTCCATGGTGGGATAACTGACTGGCTGGGTGGGAAGGAAGGCCGGCTGTCAACCAAATACAACCAATGCAGACCATGTTCACACCCCAACAAATACATAGAAATGCCCAAATAATGCAGGACAATGTGCCACACCAATATCAACCCCTGACTGTGACGGCTTAGGACAATGCAATGTACAGGCCCGCACCCAGAGGCACAGTCACAACTGTCAGGTGTGTCAACCATTGATGCCTGCAGAAACATAACATACATTGTGTGTGTCTCCCAAAAACAGGTGATGATGGGGACACAGCAGCAGACGCTGAGGAGTCCCAGTCCCAGGCTCAAGAGGATGCGGAGCTCACTGGTGTCGTACAGCCTCTGCCCTCCTCGGACGAAGAAGACCAACCTGGCACATCCGGTGCAAGTCTACATGCAGCACCAGCAGGACCACCAGCTGCAGCACCAGCAGGACCACCAGCTGCACCCCCTGCACCCACCCCTCCAACGACTGTCACCACAAATACCATCCCTGCCGACATGGACAGAACAAGGAGCAACACCAGCACAGGGACCCTGGACCAACGTGGGGCCATGGACACCACCACCAACCCCCAAGGTGGACCAGGGTCATCTGTGTGTGCCACTGCACGCACTGCACATTTCGGCAGGGCTGGTGGGAGGGGTGGGAGACAGAGGTCGCTGCTTGCAGAGGTTGCTGGTGTGCATGATGACCCACAACTGGTACGCATAGCTGATGCGTACCAGTCCAGCACCGGAGATCTCAGCCAGGTAGTGGGGCTCCTCAGAGACATGAAACAGCAGCAGGCTGCCCATCATGCCCGCTTGGACTCTCACATGTCCCGCGTGGAGTCACACATGTCCCGCGTGGACTCACACATGTCCTGCGTGGAGTCTAAGTGGGATGCACTGCATGAGATGACGGCGGTGCACAGGGACATTTTACAATGCCTCCGCCAGATGAACAGCAACCAGTCCACACCTCCCTGTGTGCCAACAACAGCTGGTGCTGAACAAACTGCAACTGCCACAGGGAGGGAGGATGACTCTGGCGGAGAGTCCCCTGCACCGCAGCAGCCTGTACTTGAGGGGCCCCCCCCAAAGAAGAGGGGTCGTCCGAGGAGGGGCAAGTGAGAGGCCGATGGCCAAGCGCAAATCCCAGGAAGCCTGAACCTGTTCTAGATGTTCACCTTTGTGCACAGACTGTTCACCCTGTTGACGGCAACACTACTCCCACACATTGCATGGGGAGTACAAGTTGGACCAATGTCTCAGACAACTGTGGCCCCGATACTGGGGATTTTGTCTACCAGGACTTTAAATTCACCTAGGAACTTCTGATTGCAAGATATATGTACAGCACTACCCATCCTATGCACTATTCACACAAATGTATCACAATAAACACACTAATACACCATACTTGCCTCTGTTGTGATTCCAACGTGGGTGCTGTTATGGGGATGATAAACTGCAAAATTACACTGTGTATGCGAACTGCAACAGCAAGTACAACACAGGCATGTGAGTAAAGGCAACGTGACACATATGAGGGAGACACACCACCAGGGCTACACAACACATACACACCTAGGCCATCTGACTCATTGCCTACACTGATGTTGCCAGGGAAGACGGTGCAATGCACAGACACCACACCCATTCCCAGTTGTAGTCAAGTAGCCCACAGGTGCAGTAAGCAAATGGCAGTCAAATGTGTGACCACAGACAACGCACATCACAAAGTGAAGCACAGGTTTATTACACAGTTGCAACATGTCGTAACCACTACAGATGCAAGGTAATCCCACCTGGCAGCGGGCACACAGTCAACAACTGTAGAAGGAAGGAAGTCCATGGGTGTGGCGCACATCACCTGTAGGGACACAACAGCTACCACCCTGGAAGTGCAACCACGTCGTCGGTGGACACAGTTGACCAAACGAATCTGAAAGTACCCTGTGAAGGACAGAAATGACACACAGTCAAAAGCAATGGAGAACAGGACAGGACAGAACAGCAAAACTCATGCACAATACATGTTACAAGATACCCACCCAGAACCAAGTTAGCATGTCAACACTGTTGGGGAGTACAGACCACCTGTAAGCACACATCGCTACACACATCCAGTCAAGTAGCCCATGGACACACTCCAACAGCACCAGAGCACCACCTACACATATCATGCCAACTCACATCATTGACATGACACCTCAGGATACTCACATTCAGCTAAAGAAGTTGGTGATGAGCTGTGTGCGGACATCACCATCATCATCATCATCATCATCATCACTGGCATCGTGGTCCAGGCCAGGATCCTCCACAGGTGGCGGATGTTGGTCATTGTCATCCTGGATGAGAGGCAACTCCTTCCGCACTGCCAGGTTGTGGAGCATGCAGCAGACGATGATAATCTTGCACACTTTCGCAGGGGCATATGGGAGGGACCCTCCGGTCTTGTCCAGGCAGCGGAAGCGGCTCTTCAGGAGACCAAATGTCCGCTCAATCACTCTCCTGGTCCGACCATGTGCCTCATTGTAGCACATCTGGGCTGGTGTCACAGGGTTCCTGAGGGGTGTCAGCAACCACGGCATGTTGGGGTATCCCGAGTCACCTACGGACAGACAAGTGCACATTAGCTGACTTGGAAAAGTGGGCGGAATACTACAGATCAGATCACACACAATGGCACAAAGTCAGTACACACCGACAAGCCAGGCACGCTGGTTCTGCATCTGTGCCATCATCCTGGGGATGCGACTACTCCTCATCACAAAGGCATCGTGTGCTGAACCAGGGAAACGGGCACACACGTGTGTGATGGTCATATCTGCAAGACACACATATTGGATGTAAAGAGAGCAGATCTGACATCTACGGAAAAGTCTTCCACAGTATAAATTATACTCCCTACTAATCAGAAGGAGTACCGACTATAAGGCACTAAGCTGTGTGCTCAGAAAACCCAGTGGGTTTTTTACCCCTCAGATTACCCATTGTATCAGTGGTCCTGATGAAGGTGGCTATGATCCACCGAAACGTGCGTTGACCTGCACCAAGGGAGTTCGATGAGACCTACAATGCCAATAGACAAATGTATCACTTCTGTTTAAATATACTACTGAGGAGGAATTAGGATAAGAATTGTAGCCCTTTGGTTATTATATATTCAATGTTTTGTATGTATGTTGGGTATAAGTGGAGAGAGTATGCTTGTGTTGTATGAATGACGGATGTCAACTTCTGGGTTTTTTTTCTGATAGCGTGACATGGATATGTTCCATAACAGATCTACTGTTCTAATTAACTGAGCTTGGATGTATCCAAATCTTTCTTCCCTACAGTCAAAAATCTATTTCCTGTAGTTATTGTTATTTTATGAAAAAATAACTTTTCATTGTATGTTTGTAAATAACTAGTGTTTATGCATAATTTTAAATCAATGACTATATGATGTTTAAAAAAAGTATGATGAATACATATGTTTAATTAATTAAAAAAAACATAAAAAAAGATAAATAAACAAAATTTTGATATTTTCATATCTTTGTGTCTATATGCATGTTTCAGTATATTGATATGCCCGCCAGTTTGAGTCCTTGTGGACCGCCTTTCTAAGAGATATAGGTCAGACAAGAGTGTTTCTTTACATATTGAATCCTGTTTCCCCCTTACTCTTGGACCTTCAAAGTAACTTTAGGGGGTACCTTTGTTCCTTATACATATCTGCAAGACACACCACCAGTGCATTGACCGAGTGGTAGTGCTTGCGGTTACGGTAGGCCTGCTCCTGGGCCTGTGTTGGTACCAAAGCCACATGTGTCCCATCAATGGAGCCAATGACATGCGGCATCCTCCCCAGGGCATAGAAGTCACTCTTCACGTCAGTGAGTCGTCGCAGTCTAGGGAAATAGATGTACCGGTTCAGGAATAGCAACATTGCCACCAAAACATCGCGGAGCACACGGCTCAACATGGTCTGTGACATCCCACCAGCAGTCGCCACAGTATGTTGGAAGGTACCGGTGGCAAAGAAGTGTAGGGCTGCCATCACCTTCACCTTGGGGGTCAGCGCTGTAGGATACGGCCGGCCAGGCTGCAAATGTGGGGCCAACTGCACTGCCAAATCCTCAATCAGCTGCCTGGTGAAGCGGTACCGTCGGATGCTGTCCCATTCCACCATCGTTGCCAGGTCTGGGAATGGTCGATGGACAGCAGGAGCCCTGCAGTGCAGAGGAGAAGTAAGCAAGATTGTCAGTCAGCCCACATATGCGGCATTGAACACACTCAATATCCCAACATACATCATTATGAGGCACAACTACATGAAGTGTGCAGTTCCGTAAGGACATGTATGGTACATGGCCAACAACTGTCATCACGGGCAACAAGTGGCATCAATAAGTCCCAGGTTGGCCCATTGGATATCATGAGGCTGTGTCACAGTTCCCATCTCCTGCTGCCGTGTCACAATCACCCCCCACAGTGACATGTGACGACAGATGTGCCCCAGGCATCACAGATCAACGACAGGTACATTTCCAGGGACCCTGTATTGCCACATGGACACTGGCATTACATGGAGTATCATGTATACACCACAGCAAAACAACTATGACCCCCACAGGTAGTGTTCCCACGTGCCACTGCAGGACAGACATGGACGTCTGTGACACACACACGCACAACATCAAAGTCCATGCACACACAACGTGGATGTGGAGACTGTCTCCCATTGTGCACATGAAATCAGAGACATTGTAAACACTACATGCACACAGACTGTGGAGGACCATCACTATTGTGCCAGTGGGACACCCTGGCTCAAACATACCATCCCACATGGGACTCACGGGGTATGTGACATGACATACACATACACCACCGTGAAATGTGACCATGGCACATGCACAGATATGAACAGTTGCACATCACAGTGGTCATGTACACGTAACACCCAGGATCCTGTCCCCATGAACACGTGCACAGCCTGGGGGTGGCTGCCCCCAGGTGACACCCACAGGACAACATGTACACCAACATACACACAATAGGAAATGCAGCCTTACATGCCTTATCATACAGTTTGGACAGGCTGTCGTGTTGTAGGTGTGCCCCTCACTCCCTGGGAGCTATCTGTGGCTGGCATATGTCCATCTGAGACAGGCATGGTGACATATGCCAGTCACTTGTACAGGGATGCGTTGAACAGCAATGGACTGATCGGTGCCTCCGGCCGGCCCATTGCATTCAATGTGTGCGGGTACGCGTTGTACCCCTGTACGCGTTGTACCGCAATGGACCGATCGGTGCCCCCGGCCGGCCCATTGCATTCAATGTGTCGGGTACGCATTGTACCTCTGTACGCGTTGGACCGCAATGGACCGATCGGTGCCCCGGCCGGCCCATGCATTCAATGTGTGCGGGTACGCATTGTACCCCTGTACGCGTTGAATCGCAATGGACCGATCGGTGCCCCCGGCCGGCCCATTGCATTCAATGTGTGCGGGTACGCGTTGTACCCCTGTACGCGTTGTACCGCAATGGACCGATCGGTGCCCCGGCCGGCCCATTGCATTCAATGTGTGCGGGTACGCGTTGTACCCCTGTATGCGTTGTACCGCAATGGACCGATCCGGTGCCCCCGGCCGGCCCATTGCATTCAATGTGTCGAGTGCAGCGTTGTACCCCTGTATGCGTTAGTAACGCAATGGACCGATCGGTGCGTCCGGCCGGCCCATTGCATTCAATGTGTGCAGGTACAGCGTTGTACCCTATGCAGCGTTGATCAGCAATGGACCGATCGGTGCCCCGGGCCGGCCCATTGCATTCAATGTGTCGAGTGCAGCGTTGTACCCCTGTACAGCGTTGTACCGCAATGGACCGATCGGTGCCCCGGCCGGCCCATTGCATTCAATGTGTCGGGTACGCGTTGTACCCCTATGCAGCGTTGTAACGCAATGGACCAATCGGTGCCCCGGCCGGCCCATTGCATTCAATGTGTGCGGGTACGCGTTGTACCCCTGTACGCATTGTAACGCAATGGACCGATCGGTTCGTCCTGCCGGCCCATTGCATTCAATGTGTGCAGGTACGCGTTGTACCCCTGTACGCGTTGATCAGCAATGGACCGATCGGTGCCCCCGGCCGGCCCATTGCATTCAATGTGTGCGGGTACGCGTTGAACCCCTGTACGCGTTGTACCGCAATGGACCGATCGGTGCCCCGGCCGGCCCATTGCATTCAATGTGTGCGGGTACGCGTTGTACCCCTGTACGCGTTGTAACGCAATGGACCAATCGGTGCCCCCGGCCGGCCCATTGCATTCAATGTGTGCGGGTACGCGTTGTACCCCTGTACGCGTTGTAACGCAATGGACCGATCGGTGCCCCCGGCCGGCCCATTGCATTCAATGTGTGCGGGTACGCGTTGTACCCCTGTACGCGTTGTAACGCAATGGACCGATCGGTGCGCACCCATTGACAATGGCCTTGCCTGGCAACGGACGCGTTTTCGAAATTCGAACGAGTCGGTTGCTGGAAATTCAGTTGGTCACCCACAACAATGTTGCAAAATCATGTATGTCATGAAGTTGAAGATTTGAAGGATGCTGTGGGCGTGTATTGGTGCTGCTATTCCATGGATTGGCCAGATTCAGAAGATGCAAACGACTTGGACCTATCACTTTGGACACAAGGGACAGTATCTGCCTCTCCAGCACATATATATTGCTGGCTGTTCCCCTGAGAGCTCACTTGCCTGCACTACATGCTCCAGGACGACATCTGCCACTGCACTGCTGCTGTCTCTGCCCCTCTGGCCCCTGCAATGGCACGTACTGTGGAGAGAGCCCCAGCCTTCAGCCTTGAGGAGAACCAGGCCCTGCTGGACAGCCTACTTCCACAGTACAGCAAGCTGTATGGGACACCAGGGGAGCAGGTGAGTGTTCTGTGCATTGCCTTTCTGAATGTGCATTTTGTCTGACTAGCAAGGCTGAAAGTCTGCACGCCACTGGCTAGCAGGCTCACTGAGTAGTTGTCACCCCCCATAGTGTGCACTGGACAGGTATGGTGCAGTGACAGTGCATTTGAACAAGGTTTTACTTCCCATGCAATGATACCATATAGTGACGTCTGGCAAACTGTCCATGGGCAGCATTGCACTGCCTGTGTACATCATGTGCCCCTGTGAATGAGACATGTATATACAACTGTGTCATGCACGGATATGTTGCATGTGTAGTAATGGCCTTTTCACGTTGTCATCCTGACAGGTTAATGCCCATCGGAAGCAGGAGATCTGGAAGGACATCGTCCGGGCTGTCCGGTCCGTGGGGGTCTACAAGCGCCGGATCCGCAACTGCCAGAAGAGGTGGCAGGACCTTCGGGGCTGGACCCGGAGGATTGCACGGGTCCAGCTGAAGCTGTCGCCTCCTCGCAGGAGGGGCGGAACACGGACCCTGACCCCCACATGCTCCAGATCCTGGCGGTGGTGTTTCCAGACCTGGATGGGCAGCTGAAGGCCAGACAGCAGCAAGGAGGGGTGAGTCAAAGACTGCACTGTGAACTCTGTATTACATGCTATGTGCCCTCCTCTGGCCTGGTTCAACTGCCACAGTACAGCAGTCATGTTGTCCAAGAGCCATGTCCCTCTATTGTGCACTGCCCACTCCTCATCTGATACCCAGGTGTGGCCCTTACATTCAGGGAATTGTGTCACTTGGGACTGTGTCCTTGCAGTTTGCTTCACTAAAGGTGGGGGACAGCATCTGTTTCCCTAACTCTGTTGTGGGCATCATGGGTGGGTCCATTGTTCACACAACGCCTGTGTTCGGACATGTAATCTGCGTGTTGCTTTGATATGCGGTCCACTTGCTGAGCTGAGCCACCACATGTGCCTGGGGTATGTGGCACACACCCATGCAGCGGGTGGGAACAATGTTTGGGCCCCAGGAGTATGCAGATTACGTGTGTCACACATACATAGCCAGCTATCCACTGTCCAGGGCTCATCCCTCATTCATGTGGGGCAGGACAGTCATGCCTTCTCCAGGCCACGCAATGCACTCTGTACTCCCACTCCCGTGTATCAGCTGACACATTGTGCGCAGTGATTTGACCCCTCAGGTGTCTGCCTCTGTGTCAGTGTGCTGTGGATTTGTTGCCAGGACTGCTGGGGTGTTTCTCGGTAGGGGCTCAGCATGCCACTGGAGATGTGACCATAGGAGACGATACTTGTGTGTCACATAGGTGTTTGATCAGCTGCCCGTGCAGACTGGGGTATGCGAATGTGAAGTTCAGGCAGCTGTTCCCCATTCACAGCAGATTGTGAGGGGCTCAGGTTCAGAGGGTAGTGTCACAGGTCTCCCATATGTCCAATCGGTATGACCTGGACAGATGAGGGTTAAGATGATGTGTTGTGTGGGGGATGTACATGTGCACTTGTGCAGCTCCAGGACTTGCATTCCCCATGACCTACTATTGTGACACAGTGCAGAGTGTTGTTGTCTGGCTGCCAAGTCATACATCACTGAGACAGTGATGTATGACTTAGCAGTCATGCCTCCGCCATGGCATGTGTCTACTTATTCGTGATCCTGCAGGGGAGTGACATGTGCTACATGCACACCATTGTGGCGATGGCTATCAGGACATGGGTGCATCATGGTGTCTGTCGCTGGTATGCATCACATGCATATCCTATTTGACTCTGGGCATCCCTTTCATCCGGAAACCTGTACTGACTCAGTGGCAAGAGTTGTGATGTGTGCATGTCCACATGCTACACCGTGTCCTCTGCACTGTCCAACTACTGTGTAGTTGGTGCATGTGTCCACACTGGGGTGTTGCTATCCAACAGACACCAGACAGATGGGTGCAAGGCCATGTGGGATGTGAGTGCCATGGTTGGCATCAAACTGACAATTGGCTTCTCCTGTTCAGTTAGGGCACTTTTAGCAATGTACAACTAATGATGCCAGGGCTTGCTCTGTAATGTGCTGTGCTCACAGTGGTGTGTGCGTTTGGTGCAGGTGACTGATGTCTGTCTGTTTCCCCATTGTTTGCAGATACATCCACGGCCACGGAAGGGGACAGCTCCACGGACCAGGAGGAGCCGGAGAGCCAGACTGGGTCAGCAGCCGAGGAGTGGTCGGAGGGACCCAGTGGCACGGAGGGCGAGGGAGCCACACCGAGGAGTCCTCAGCACCATCCACCTCAGCTGAGGACCAGAGCAACTCGGAGGATGACTCCCTTATGGAGGCGGGTGTCAGCAGCCACCACACCCCAGCTAGTGTTGCTGTCCCCGCCACCACCAGCACCACCACCGCCCTCCCATCGGCTCCCATTCCCCAGGTCCGTAGAGGCTCCCATGTTCGGAAGCGTGTCTCCTTTGGGCCAGGCACCACACCCCCTGCCCCTGTGTCCCCTGCTGCCCTGAGTGAGGAGTCTGTGTGCCTCCTTCGCCAGCTCCATGTAGGGCAGACAGCCATGCTGAGTGTCCTCCATGCGCACACCGCTCTGTTGACTCAGCTGGTGTCGTTCATGGAGGGCATCTCATCGGGCATGTCTGACCTACAGAGGGGCAATAGGTCCATGGACTCCTCCCTGACAGCAGCAGTGTCCCTCCTCAGACAGTCCCTCACCCCTCCTGCCTCTGCTCCATCCACACTCCCCAGCACCTTACCCGTCCCAAGCACACACACACTGGCACAGGCACACACCAGCACACACACATCCAGCACACAGACACACACGCCACAAACAAAACGCACACGCACGCACAGTCAGGGGACTGAAACCAGACTCACAGGGGATGGGGCCCTGGAACACACACACGCATCCACGAGCACTGCGCAGTCCTCAGTTGCCTCTCCCTCCAAAACACCCTCCCTTGCCTCACCTGCAACCCCAAAGACCCAGCGGCTCTTCCTCAGTGACCTCGGCCTCTTCCCCTCCGATCCAGCTGATACAGCATTCAGGGGAAGAGGAAGCCCACCCACACGGAGCAGAGTGCCCCTCGCCCCCGGACACCCTCCCCCAGGCGCAGACAGACTGAGGCCCCCACCCGCAAGTCCCCCGGAGTCGTAAGAGCAAGACCCCGCCGCCGCCCTGCAGCTCAGGCACCAGGTCTCCTTCCTCCATCCCTCAGGCCCCCACTCCACAAGTGCCCCCACCACACCCTGCGCTAGGTTCCCCCACCCACAGATATACCACCCCCAAGAGGATCCGGCCTTCTCCCCCTGCCACTTGCTCTCCCGGCACCACACACCCCGCTGCGCTCGTCTGTGCCACTGATGTGGTGAGGGTGTCCTCCCCCTCTGTCCAGCCCACCTTGCCTGTTCCCCATTCTCCTCCCCTGGTGGTAGGCACTGCAGTGGAGTCCACTACCACCCTGTCTGACTTGGGCACTGCAGTGGCGGACCTGTCCACTCCATCTGCAGGGTCCACTGCAGTCGTGCCGGCACCCACAACATCTGAGTCATGCCCCCCAGTTGTGCCAGCACACACCATGTCAGACACCTCCACTGCAGTTGTCAGTGGCTCTCCAGCACCCACCACCCCTTCCCTGCTTCCTCCTGGTGAGCCCTGATCCTGTCCCTGCGGTGCCTGGCCTGCCCCCTGGTTGCCCCTCCTAGTGGATTGTCCCTGGTTTTGTGCAGGCATGCGTAGGGTGACATCTGCCACTGTCACCCTGTTTGGACTTTGACAATGGACTGGCCATTGGCCTTTGTATTTTTTCTGGACTTTGTTTTCATTACACACATATGCTGAATAAAGCAACTTTCTGTTCTCTAGTGCTTATGCTTCTGATGTACATGTTGTTGATGATGCTAACCATGTCCTTGCTGCAGTGATGGTGATATTTGGTCTCATGATAATGAAGTGTTACTGTGCAGGAACCCATGTGGTCCAGGGGGAATGTGTCCTATCCTGTGGTGTATCCATGTCATCCATAGCAGCATCTGAGGGTGTCATGTGTTCAGTATTTGGCAATGGGATTTCCTACTTAGATTAGCTATTTCTCATCAGTGGCTTCCACCCCTGCACATCTGTTGTGCCTGCCATTGTTCAATTCGTCTACTTCCCTGACCGTGTGGCCATCTCCACTGGACATGCAGGTTTGGGCATCAATGGGGAAGGACTCATCTGTGTTGTCAGTGCAACATTGCTATACAAGTGTGTTGGATCTGTGCTGATGATTACGTTGGCACTTCCATGACCAGGCTGATGTGACGGGAGCCCTCATTTGGTGCTAATTGTTGATTGTGTGACCAAGTGCTCAGCTGACATGATGGGGCCCTACTGAGGCAACATATGTCACAGCTTTCCTCACACAGGAGTGGAGTCCCCTCATGGCAGTTTGTACTCCTGTGACATTGCCTGCGCCCAAGGTGTGTGTTGTATGTGCATGTCTGTGTGTTCACTTCCGTTTAGCTGTGCATGCTGTGATCCCTAGTGTTGTACCGGTTTGTGATGCTTGCTGAGTTGACCTATGTTCCCCCAAAGTCTTCTCCCTGGGTTCTCTGTGATGTGGGTGCATGGCACATTACTGGTCATCAGGGTGTCACCCATAGGTGTGTTTGCTGTCAGGGCTGAGTTTGTGTGCAGACGCAGATGGGTCACAGTCAGGTTTCCCCTTGGCACTTGTTGTTTGCCCCTGTCATGTGATTTCCAGTTTGTGTTATCTTTCAGTGATTGTGACACGTTGTGTGTGTGACTGCTGGCACTCCTCAGGGTCCGGGCTGCAATGTTGGTTGTTGTCTATGTGTGTTCTTTGTGGGTGACCTTGGCTTCTTCATTGGTGTGTGACTGTGGCTGGGATCCCATTGGTTGGTGTGGTATTGCCGTCATGTCCATGTACAGCGTAGTGTGCAGTGTGTCAGACATTCAGGAGTCTTGTTGAGTGGCCATGTGTGATGTGTTTCTGCACCTTGGTTCCCACCCACCACCCTGGAATAGTCATGGGTGCATGTGCAATGTCACCAGTGCATGTGTGCTTCACTGCTGCACATTGTTGGAGGTCGAGGGGTGTGGTGTTGAGTGTGTGCAGATGAGAGTTGTTGCCCGGCTAGGCCCCTGCCTCCATGTTGGCCTTGGCTTACTGGCCATGCTGATTGATTTGTGCTTGTGTAGGTGTGATGGTAGTTTGTTGCTCAGGACACATGACTGTGGTTCACAGTGTGAACGACATTTACCTTTGTCATCACAGTGGGATTGTAATGCAGCCCAGGGTCACCACATTGTGGGGGCCCTGGGGGTAGTGCTGTGGTGTGTCTGTGTCTTGCTGTGTCAGTTGCTGTTCCTACGTGCCTGTGTGACATGTGTGATTTGTGCTCCCTCTCATCTGACAATGCCTGCTTGCCCACATAGGGGATTTGGATCCATGAGTTACCTTTGTGTGGCACTGTATGCACATCTGTATTATTGGTATTCAGGTCTCCTCATGTGTTGTGTGGTTGCCTGGGGACACTGGCACCCCCCTCACCTGTTGTGTATGATGTGCAGTGTGGGTCTGCCTGTTTGTGTTTGTGCATCTGCACCACTGCATTGGCATATCTTGGGTGTGCCATTGGCTGTATGTAGTTTGGTGGCTTTCCCCTGCTGTCCCTGGGACTCCTAGGTCATCGGTCAGCACAATGATCATGGTTTGTGTGTCCCATTGCTGCCATGGTATGGTATCTGTTCACCTCACATCTACAGTCTCCACAGGGTATCTGCATTTGTGTGCCCATTGGTGCAAATATGTGGGTCTGCATTCTGATGGTCACTTCTGTCATTGTGTCATTGATGAATGTTGACAGTGTCAGCCCCCATGGGTGTTGTTTGTCTGCACATGGCCAAAGGTATGTCTTATTTGCACTGCAGTATTTGGCTCCCCCAATTTATGTTGCAATGGGACACATGCACTACTTTGCCACTGATGTGTTTTTTGTTCTGTGACCAGGAATCATCCATGCAGTTTGGCAGTTGCAGCTCTTTCTTTGTCAACACTTACCTTTTGGTCACTGTGATGATGGGGGTTTGGACCCCATTGCCACAATGTTCAAAATGTGCTTCAGCTATGGACCCCACACTTACATTTTGGTCACTGTGGTGATGGGGCGTTAGACCCCATTGCCACAATGTTCAAAATGTGCTTCAGCTATGGACCCCACACTTACATTTTGGTCACTGTGGTGATGGGGCGTTAGACCCCATTGCCACAATGTTCAAAATGTGCTTCATCTATGGACCCCACACTTACATTTTGGTCACTGTGATGATGGGGGTTTGGACCCCATTGCCACACTGTTGAAAATGTGCTTCAGCTATGGACCCCACACTTACCTTTTTGTCACTGTGATGATGGGGGTTTGGACCCCATTGCCACAATGGTCATGGCCTGCTTGCATTGTGGGGGCCACACACATATATGTGTGGCACATGTGCTAGGGGGTCACATTGTATGTTCAAAGTCATGTTCAGTGTTGTAGGCATTTGACACAGTCTACACACGCTTGTCATGGTGTTGGGGGGATGTCTTTTTCTTGCATTCCCTAGGTTGTGGTGTGCTGGTTGTGTCATGCATTGTCCATCCTATGAGTGGGGGTGGTGTTGGTGGTAGGCATCCAGCCCCCATGGGTGGAGGTGATAGTAGTGACAGGCATCCAGCCCCCTGGGTAAGGGTGGTAGTAGTGGTAGGCATCTGGCACCCCCTGGCTAAGGGTGGTAGTAGTGGTAGGCATCCAGCCCCCTGGGTAAGGGTGGTAGTGGTGGTGGGCATCTGGCACCCCCTGGCTAAGGGTGGTAGTAGTGGTAGGCATCCAGCCCCCCTGGGTGAGGGTGGTAGTAGTGGTAGGCATCCAGCCCCCTGGCTAAGGGTGGTAGTAGTGGTAGGCATCTGGCACCACCCTGGCTAAGGGTGGTAGTAGTGGTAGGCATCCAGCCCCCCCTGGGTGAGGGTGGTAGTAGTGGTAGGCATCTGGCACCCCCTGGCTAAGGGTGGTAGTGGTGGTAGGCATCTGGCACCCCCCTGGGTGAGGGTGGTAGTAGTGGTAGGCATCCAGCCCCCCCTGGCTAAGGGTGGTAGTAGTGGTAGGCATCTGGCACCCCCATGGCTAAGGGTGGTAGTGGTGGTAGGCATCTGGCACCCCCCTGGCTAAGGGTGGTAGTAGTGGTAGGCATCCAGCCCCCCCTGGGTGAGGGTGGTAGTAGTGGTAGGCATCTGGCACCCCCTGGCTAAGGGTGGTAGTGGTGGTGGGCATCTGGCACCACCCTGGCTAAGGGTGGTAGTAGTGGTAGGCATCCAGCCCCCCCTGGGTGAGGGTGGTAGTAGTGGTAGGCATCTGGCACCCCCTGGCTAAGGGTGGTAGTGGTGGTAGGCATCTGGCACCCCCTGGGTGAGGGTGGTAGTAGTGGTAGGCATCCAGCCCCCTGGCTAAGGGTGGTAGTAGTGGTAGGCATCTGGCACCCCCATGGCTAAGGGTGGTAGTGGTGGTAGGCATCTGGCACCCCCTGGCTAAGGGTGGTAGTAGTGGTAGGCATCCAGCCCCCTGGGTGAGGGTGGTAGTAGTGGTAGGCATCTGGCACCCCCTGGCTAAGGGTGGTAGTGGTGGTAGGCATCTGGCACCCCCTGGCTAAGGGTGGTAGTAGTGGTAGGCATCCAGCCCCCTGGGTAAGGGTGGTAGTGGTGGTAGGCATCTGGCACCCCCTGGCTAAGGGTGGTTGTAGTGGTAGGCATCTGGCACCCCCTGGGTGAGGGTGGTAGTAGTGGTAGGCATCCAGCCCCCCCTGGCTAAGGGTGGTAGTAGTGGTAGGCATCTGGCACCCCCTGGCTAAGGGTGGTAGTGGTGGTGGGCATCTGGCACCACCCTGGCTAAGGGTGGTAGTAGTGGTAGGCATCCAGCCCCCTGGGTGAGGGTGGTAGTAGTGGTAGGCATCTGGCACCCCTGGCTAAGGGTGGTAGTGGTGGTAGGCATCTGGCACCCCTGGGTGAGGGTGGTAGTAGTGGTAGGCATCCAGCCCCCTGGCTAAGGGTGGTAGTAGTGGTAGGCATCTGGCACCCCCATGGCTAAGGGTGGTAGTGGTGGTAGGCATCTGGCACCCCCTGGCTAAGGGTGGTAGTAGTGGTAGGCATCCAGACCCCCCTGGGTGAGGGTGGTAGTAGTGGTAGGCATCTGGCACCCCCTGGCTAAGGGTGGTAGTGGTGGTAGGCATCTGGCACCACCCTGGCTAAGGGTGGTAGTAGTGGTAGGCATCCAGCCCCCCCTGGGTAAGGGTGGTAGTGGTGGTAGGCATCTGGCACCCCCTGGCTAAGGGTGGTTGTAGTGGTAGGCATCTGGCACCCCCTGGGTGAGGGTGGTAGTAGTGGTAGGCATCCAGCCCCCCCTGGCTAAGGGTGGTAGTAGTGGTAGGCATCTGGCACCCCCATGGCTAAGGGTGGTAGTGGTGGTAGGCATCTGGCACCCCCCTGGCTAAGGGTGGTAGTAGTGGTAGGCATCCAGCCCCCCCTGGGTGAGGGTGGTAGTAGTGGTAGGCATCTGGCACCCCCTGGCTAAGGGTGGTAGTGGTGGTAGGCATCTGGCACCCCCCTGACTAAGGGTGGTAGTAGTGGTAGGCATCTGGCACCCCCTGGGTGAGGGTGGTAGTAGTGGTAGGCATCCAGCCCCCCTGGGTAAGGGTGGTAGTAGTGGTAGGCATCTGGCACCCCCATGGCTAAGGGTGGTAGTGGTGGTGGGCATCTGGCACCCCCCTGGCTAAGGGTGGTAGTGGTGGTTGGCATCCAGCCCCCCTGGCTTAGGGTGGTAGTAGTGGTAGGCATCCAGCCCCCCCTGGGTGAGGGTGGTAGTAGTGGTAGGCATCCAGCCCCCCCTGGCTAAGGGTGGTAGTAGTGGTAGGCATCTGGCACCCCCATGGCTAAGGGTGGTAGTGGTGGTGGGCATCTGGCACCCCCTGGCTAAGGGTGGTAGTAGTGGTAGGCATCTGGCACCCCCCTGGCTAAGGGTGGTAGTAGTGGTAGGCATCTGGCACCCCCATGGCTAAGGGTGGTAGTGGTGGTGGGCATCTGGCACCACCCTGGCTAAGGGTGGTAGTGGTGGTTGGCATCCAGCCCCCCTGGCTTAGGGTGGTAGTAGTGGTAGGCATCTGGCACCCCCTGGCTAGGGGTGGTAGTAGTGGTAGGCATCCAGCCCCCCCTGGGTAAGGGTGGTAGTAGTGGTAGGCATCTGGCACCCCCCTGGCTAAGGGTGGTAGTAGTGGTAGGCATCCAGCCCCCCTGGGTAAGGGTGGTGGTGCGCATTCAGGCCCCTGTGTGCATATGTGGCATTGGTGATGGGCATCCCGCCCCTATGGTGCTGCTGTTGCTGGTGTAAGTAAATTCTGCATCCCTCTGTGTGTGTGTGATGTGTCGTGTACGTGTTGTATGTGTTTTGTGGTTGGTGTCTGACTTACCTTCTGCGCCGTACGCGTCCGTGCCTGTTCCGGTAGTAAATGTAGAATATTGGTATGATCGGGACGAAGGGATTCATGGTTGGTTCGTGTCGTTCGTCCTTCTTGTTGCTTCGCGTCGTCCTCGTCGCTGGCGTGTTCGTCTCGTAGCCGTGGAATGTGTTGTGGCGCGAATCGGAGCTTATGTGCGCCTCTCCCGGATGCTTTGACGTGCCGTGCATAGCGACGGGTTCGGCGCGTACGGGAAGCGCATCGTACTTGTTCGGCCGAACGGAGCTGCATTTTCCCTTCCGTGCGACTCGATTCGGCGTTTCCGGATTCGCCTCGGTCGGAGAACAGGACCTGGATTGGGTGAGTACGACTCGGCCGGATTCTGTGCTGTTGTGAGCATCGTACTTACTCGTTCGGTCTGCTGTACGGATCGGTCGGGAAACAGGCATTCGCATGGCTTTTTTCCCGACCGAATGGTATTGGGTGCGCCTCCGACCGAGATCGGAATCGGCCCCTCAGTGTCCCTCAACATATTTTCCACTGCTTTTCCTTCATTCACCCATGCCATACCCATTTGAGGGTCTGATTCACAAAATGCACCCGCACTTGTGGCGGAGGCCCTGCAGTCGTGGGAAAGTCTCCGCACTCGGGCCGAATCTCTGCGATGAGAATTCTCATTGCGGAGATTCTGCCTGAGCGTGGAGACTCCCCTATGACTGCAGGGACTCCACCACGAGAATGAAGGCCCTTTCTGAATTAGGCATATAGGGCCTGATTCACAGAACTAACTTACGTCAAAAACGTAAACGTAAAGTTAGTACTTTTTAGGTATTCACAGAATACACTTACTCATTTTGGTATTCACAGAATAGTACTAACTTTACGTTTACGTTTACGTTTTTGACGTAAGTTAGTTCTGTGAATCAGGCCCACAATACCCAAATGTGTAAGTTTATTCTGTGAATACCGAAATGTGTAAGTTCATTCTGTGAATACCCGTTTTGACGTAAGTTAGTTCTGTGAATCAGGCCCTTAGTGTTTGGAGTAATATCATTACAAAATTCTGGAGGAACTCTTCCTCTTGTAGCTTGAGGTGCCAGTACTTGAGCTTCCATTTTTGTTCTCAACTCATGACACCAGTCTTTTATTCCATTTCGTGCCAACTGAATTGTTTCTTTTCATATTTTATTGAGTCTCTCGATCATCATTAGGATGATTTAAGGCACACTTCTTATGCCGTAATCTGCTATCTTTCAAAAATCTCTCAAATTCACTGATTATGGCTTGCACACCGCCATCAGTCAGCAATGTTTTTGGAAATCATTGTCTCTCAAACACCTCCTTCAAAAATTGTATTGCTGATTCCATATCTACATCATTCAAGAGTGCTAATTCTGGCCATATTGAGTCCATGCCAGTTAGTACTGACCAAACTTCAATCCCTACCATGTCCCTATAATATCCAGTGCAATGTTCTCTATGGGTTATTGATTAATTTCCTCTTTATCTTGGGTTGTGTCCTTGTATTATCAACCTTGCCACTTCTCATACAGTCCACACATTCCATCATTACTCTCAGCACCTCAAACCTATTACCAGCCACCAATATTCACCTTTCTGTCTTCCCTTGATTTTTTTCTTTTTTATTTTGCAATTCTTTATTGCAAAAGCCAAAACATGACATTACAAAAGGGGGAGGGAATGAGGAACAGAAGAGGTCAATCACATGACGATAATACAATACCAAGGAATACAGTTTGAAGTTTTGCAAAACGGAGTCCAAACAACAAATAATGAACCTCCATAGTAAGGATTCTCAAGGGTGGGGGGGGTCATTAACATGGAGGGCACACAGGCACGTATAACGTTACTGAGAAGGAATAAGAAGCAAGGAGAGGCAGAGGCCAAAAGGTTACTGAGAACATGGAAGAAAAGAATGGAGGGAAAGAAAGGGACAAGCTGAGAGGCCATATTTGCACCCACATGTACGGGATGGAGGAGGAGGGGGGCAGGCAGAGAATCAGGGTGAGAAAAGGGGGAAAGGAAATGAGAAGCAAGAAGAAAAAGAAAGAGACACGGGGAGGCAAGTTCGGAAGGAGAATAAGGACGGGCATTGGAGCCCCATTTCTGCAAGGATCATGACCGGACAGGTCCACATGATGGATACCCAGTGGGAGACAAGTGAAGGCGGTTCTACTGGTGGGCGGGTAGGGCATGTGTGCACCCTTCCCAAGGGTAGCGGATAGGGTCCTGAAGAAATGGCGCCCCAGTGTGGAGGAAAGCCTCAGCTCTTCCCTGAAGGTTATAGATGACTCGTTCGAAGGAGAGAGTATGAAAGATTACAGAGAGCCGCTCATCATGGGAGGGATGTGTGGGAGAGCTCTAGTGGTGTGGAATCCATATCTTAGCTGTGGCAGGCACCGTATGCAAGAGACGGCCCTGTAGGCGGGAGAGATCGGAGAATCCACAAGGTCATGTATAAAGACCAGAGGACGAGAGCGAAGAGTCCTGACTGGCAGGGCTGTGGCAACGTGTGACCGGCCGCTTCCCAGAATAGTCGAATCGAGTGGCTGTCTCCAAAGATATGCAGCAAATCACAGAGATCATGGGGGCAACACTAACAGGTGGCATGGCATAACAAGCCAACTGCTCTCAATTTCACTGGGGTCCTGTACAATTTGTGTAAGGATTTAAACAGGCAGAATTTCAAGCGTGCCTCTCTGCCCAGTCCTCCATATTGTAGTCCGTCTGCAATCTGGTTTGCTATATGGTGCAGAGGTTATTGAGGAGAGATAAGGAGAATAGATGTCAGCTTAAGAGCCATAGAAGCCAGACTTAACACCCCAGAACTGGCCCCATGTCCGGAGTTAGGAGACCACAGGAGAGGGTTGGAGGACCCAGGGCTGTGCTCCCAAGCAGCGATCGTGGTAGCGCCGGAACTGGAGGTACCTCCAGAGCTAGCGGGCGGAAGGCTGAATTCCTCGAGGATGGCCGTGAAGGGTTTGAGGGCTCCCTGGTCAATAATTTGATTGAGACTGTTGATGCCTGCTAAACGCGAGGACTCCCAGTCCAGCATATCGCCACCTATACACAGACTAGTGTTGCCCCACAGTGGCGCGTATTCATGAAGGAGGGGATCCACCCCAAAAAGGTGATGGATCGTTACCACGATGTGATCATAGCTTGCAGCATCAGGTTAGCGGAGCCAGGTAGGGGGGGCCATCATTGCAAAGTGGGTACAGCCCCATGCAGGCAGTCCAATAATGTGCATTTCATCAGCACCCACCGCGGTGGGTCGGGGAGCATATAGGCAAGGTGGGAGAGGTGTAGGGCCCAAGCATAGTGCACAACCAGAGGGAGTTGCTGGCCCCCACACTAGCGATGAGCCATGAGTTTGGCACCATCCAGATGGGGGCAGGAGGAACCCCAAACAAAAGACTGTATGAACGTCTTGCCTTCATTTTACTCATACCTGTGTGGCCCTCATGTCCTATTTTAACAAACCTTTTCCTGACTGAAGTGGGAAGAACTAACTTCGTAAGTCTGAACACCATGCTTCCACTTTTCTTTACTGACCAATACTTCTGACAGTCAATACTACTGCAATTTTTTTTTACTCAGTCTTTCTTTTCTCCTATATACTTCTAGCAAGACTTCAATGTTTTCAACTTCCTTTCATTTTCAGTAATTATTTCTCCAGTAACTACACACACCATCCAGTCATCTTCATCACTTTCACTCTCTTCAGATTCATATCTCTCATCTAGTTGCCTCAACGATAACCTAGATTGACAATCAGCCACTTGATTCCTAAAACCTGGTATATACTGTGCTTTGAAATAAAATCCTGAAATACCACTACCAATCTACTGATCTTACTGGATATGACATCAGTTCCCTTGTTGGTGAACACAACAGTCAAAGTTTTGTGATCCATCTTTATAATAAAGTGTCTTCCCCTCGTTAAGTTCATTAGGATTTTGATTCCATAATGCAGCTAGCAATTACTTCTTGTAAGAAACTTTATTATTATTTGGGTTAGGCGACTGCACAACTCAAGAAATAATCGCAACGTTTGTCTGGGTGAATCCTTAAAGTCACTAAATTAACCTGAACTCAATCCCTGGTAACTATTGCACAGAGCAGACTTAACTTAGGTAAGTACTTATGCAGTACCAAAAGAGGATCGAAGTCAAAACAGCAAGTAATATAAATCCTAAATTAAGCCAGAAAACTAAAGTGAAATGCACTAAACAAAATCTTACCAAATAGACAAACAACCCATAAGGCAAACCAAAGTTATGAACTTTAAATATTTTAAGTTGAAATAGCACTAACAAGAACTAAGCACCAGTGGAAGTCAATGGTCGCTGTAGACTGAGACCTAGGTGTGATTTGAGGCTGACTGCAAAGGAGTCCTGGTCGGATACACCAAGCTGATTGGTCCTGGTGAAAGTTTGGAAGATAGAAGGTTTGAAAATATTCAAAGTCCTAATCCAAAAAGGAACTTTGTCAATTTTTTTTAAAGAAAAAGCTGTTTGCATGTGAGACAAATCTTGTAGCCACTGCTGCGGAATTGTCAGTCAGTTTTCTGCCGCATGTTAGTCCTGCTAAGGCTCTAGAGCTTTTAAGATTTTTGCCTGAAAACCCCTTTAAGTCACAAAAAAGAAAGGGACTTTGGTGTTTTTTCAGAGATGTTAAAGCCTTTCAACAGGACCACATTGAAATTCCATTCAACGCCGTGAAACTACCGGCCAAGTACTTTTTGTAGTAGGTCTCCTTGGCTCCGGAGCAATAGTTTTTTAAACTTTTTCCTGGTGCCCAAGCAACGTTGACCTCCAGTTCTATAAATAATGTCAAATATGAAGATTAATAAAAGTGCAGTAGCTCCTTTTAACCAAAACTGTGTGAAAAAAATCATCTTTAGTCCCAATTAATCAATCATTCAAAAACTCACAAGACTGGGACATGACAAAAAACAAATTATGATGCTTAAAGTTAAGAAGGATGTGGTTGCTTGTTTTTTTTTTTTAACACAATAGGGCAACCCAATTTTCCCCAAGGAACTGGGTATAATAGTTGACTCATACAAAATATCCCTTGAGGAATCATTTTAAACACATTTGTTCCACAATTTTTCACGGTCACAAATGTGATCCAGATGATTAACTACACAAATTATAGTTACACTTCCGGACTGATTAGTTAAAAAATTGTGTTGCTTTTTTTCTTTATATATTTCATTCATTACATTAAACACATCATTAGTATAAATTACATCACATATACAAACAGCACATACATATAATAAAATAATAACAACACTGGCACCACCAAACAATCCCTTCAGTTCTATAAATTCTGTCAAACATGGGGATTAATGATAATCTTTAGTCCCAATGAATCAATCATTCAAAAACTCGCAAGAATTTAACATGACAAAAAACAAATTATTATGCTTAAAGTTAAAAAGGATGTGGTGTCGACGTTTCAGTCTTCAATGGCCCGGTGGGTCCGTGAGACCATCCTCAGGACTCAGCGTTGTGGGGAAATGAGTCCTGTAAATACTGACACAAACAAGCTAATCAATACATCCAGTAACCAAATGTATTGCCTGCCCACAATAAAAATCACCCACAGATGACGTATATCAAATACCATGCTTGGTACCACTTAAACCACACCAAAAACACACCTAAAGTGCACTGTATTCTATACACAGCGAACCACCCTGTGTCAAACAATACCTTGCTTCCATCTAAATCGGTGGATCAAACTGGAGTGTTGGACGCTTTACTGCACGAGTGAACAATTAATGAGTTGACTCAAATTTGTTGGGAGTCAGTATTAGATACACAGATTGCCCGGAATGGTTTTGAAGTTTAATAAGAAGGAAACCAGTGTTTACAGGAATCATCATTCCTTGTCCTGAAGATGGTCTTGCGGACCTTTTTGGTCATATAAGACCGAAACGTCGACAACGCACCCTTATTTCCTTTAATTAATCTTCATTTCATCAGTATAAATATTTGAATTTTGATCTAATGGACTGTTAGATGTTATCTGCATTGTCCTAAGTACAAATAGGGTGATTACACTCCCATCAACCCTTTGCGAAAATTAAGAGAAAGTTGTAGGGATTGTTTTGGTGGTGTCAGTGTTGCTATTTGTATATTCTGTATATAATGCTTGCGTCAAAACAATTTGGATGTTTTGTATAATGAACCAAATATAATGAGATAAATGAAGTAAAAACATTTGAATACATCCGTGAAGATAATTTTTTTGTATTGTAAGTAAACCATTTGGATCATATTTGTGACCATGAGAAATTGTTAAACTTAGTTGTGATACAAATAATTCCTCAAGGGATATATTTTGTAAGAAAACCTGTATTCTATATACAGCACACAGTGAACCACCCTGTGTCAAACAATTGCTTGCTTCTATCAAAATCGGCTTCACACCCTATGCCAACAAATGTGTATATTACATGCTGTAGAATGAAACAAAGACCTACAGTCAATCCTACAAATCCAATCTTACTAAAGATTAACCATCATTTTAGGAAAACTGATCTTACCGATCTCCAAATTAGTTGGGATCATATTCTCTAGAAAGTGAGAGAGACAACATAAAGCCAAACATTAGTCCACATCCAGTCACATATAAAATCCAGTAAAGTGGATACCGCAACTGCTGTACACACAAACTTACTTTCAGTCCAAGCTGTAGCGTCCATATATTTTGTCTAGTCCGAGTAGGAAGTTTCGACTTCGTAGCGCAAAGACTTTATGCATTTGAAAGATACACCGGTTCCAGATCACGTGCAACAGTCCGAAAAGCGTCGGCCATGTTGAAAGTAAGTTGGATGATCAGAGAACACTGGGACCCCAGCGCGGTAGACATTCATGGGACCAGGGAAAAATGCCAAAATCATGCATTGGACACATATAAAGGTATAAGAACAACCAGAGATAGGCAACATAGTCACTAGACTCAACTCAGGGTTCACATCTACAGTATCTAGAAATGGCAACCATCTTGGAATGGTTTCAGAATTAAAGTACGTTAACCTATCTCCCTATCCATACTTTCGGGTGAACGGTATCTGACTTAATTAGCTGAAAGACACACAAAAAAACCCACAAAAACCAGGCATGTCATGCTGCAAATTGACAATTACACAGGCAGAATACCACAAAACAAAATGTGAGGTTTATCCGCAAATCACATGTTAGTTGAAAAATATTCCACGCACATTCTGAAAACACGCCAGCCATCACCAACTGATCAACTCAGCGGACTTCCAATGTAAATATCCACAAATACACGAGGTTGTTTCAATGTGGAAGCTATATAAAGGGACAACAAAACCATAAATGGCACGTATTTATAGTCTAAATATACCATAATGACATGTCTTCCAGCCAGGAGACCAACATAGCCTTTAAATGGAATCCCAATGTTATACACCACAACCAATCTTACATTACAATAGAGATCAATGATGCTAAACTCCAAGGTTAACCACAATCAGGACAAACTACAAAGTGGCCAATGCATGCCATTCAACATATTGATTAAGCCCTTTTTCCACTGGTTTGGCCAACCAAATCCTCTTGTTCTCTTTCATTGTAAGCAGGCAATCCACATCCACTACTGCTCGAACACTTGACTCCTTCCAAGACAAATCATTACATTTCATGTGGGGCATGTGACAGGTTCATATAGTGATCCACTAATCATGCATTAGCCACTTCCCAACGTATGCGTGACTGATGTTCAATTATACGTTTATGAAATGAAATGGTTTGTCTTGGAAGTAGTCAAGTGTTCGAGGCACAGACTGGATGTGGATCGCCCACTTACAATGAAAGAGAACAAGTGAAATAATACGCCCAGGATTGTAACTATAAAAGTGTGTGGTTAATCATCTGGATCACATTTGTGGCTGTTACAAAATTGTGGAAGTGTTTAAATGATTCCTCAAGGGATATTTTGTATGAGTTAACTATTGTTCCCAGTTCCTTGGGGAAAATTGGGTTGCCGTATTGTGTTAGAAAGAAAAAAAAAACAAGCAAACAAAGGAGCACACTTCTAAACCTCCAGGATCTCATGGGGCACCTAGAGACTTTCAGAGTGCCATGTAGACGCCACCAACAAATTTGAGTCCAAGTTGCATTTGCCATTGGTCAGCTGGGAATTGTAGTGAAAAGGCCTCTTGAAACATTTTGTGTCCATGTTCGCACACAGGAAGTTAGCCAACTAACTCTTCGAGTCCACTTCTTTCTCCTGGGTGCAGTACTTCAGAACTCCTCACAGGTCACAGACAATAGACTCAGTCCTCTTCTGTTCTTGCACAGGTTCAGAAAATGACCATCCCGGTTATTTTCTCCATCATCCTCCGAAACACTATGGCTGTGTTAATCAAGCCAAAGGGTGTTTACGAAATGTCCCAAAAGGAGTCACAAATACTATCAGAACCCATGCAGTCTTATTTGTTGATCATCTGATGCTACATCAATGGTTGAAAACTATTTAACCCCCTTCAGGGTTATCATAATTCCAGAACATTTTATACAGAAGGTATTTGTTCACTATGCTTTGCTAATTAAGGTCACACAGAAGAATGCAAAGCCTAATGTCCCTTCACAGTTTTTGAACTATAACCACTAGCAATAACCATTCATCTGCTTATACTGTTCCTATAATATGCTCATCTCCCAGTCTTTTAACTCATTCTTCATGGCTTCCCTAATTATTTTTGGCACACTTCTAACTATGCCTACCTTTGGTCATGC
Organism: Calotriton arnoldi; assembly: GCA_963921515.1. Lineage (NCBI taxonomy): Eukaryota > Metazoa > Chordata > Amphibia > Caudata > Salamandridae > Calotriton > Calotriton arnoldi. Next base: position 844,895 of record CAWUFW010004652.1, read on the forward strand.
ACTCTTCCTCAATTCTTTGCACAGATCCTTTCAAACATTCTAACCTTTCACTGAACACTTCAGGAAACTATTCTACAGGCAATCATTCTTTACTTTATTTACTGCAGTACCTGCTTCCTAGCTTTCTATAAGTACAAAGGGGATTGGGATACACGTTCTACGATGATGCTGCTGCACTTAAAATCTACCCAATGTAGATGAATGCAACGTTCTATGGTTAAATCAGTAGAAATATATAATGTTCCTAACCAAGAATGCTTTGAATGAAAGGGGTTCCGCTTTTTTGTTTTTTAACCTCACACTGACCTTGTTTGTGTTATTTCTATAGTCTCTTTTTCAATTACTTAGAGAGTCATTCCCGAGTGGGTTGATGTTGTGCTTTAGAAGTATCATAATAGATAGATAGATAGATAGATAAGATAGATAAGATAGATAAGATAGATAAGATAGATGGGCTAGTCAAGTCTACCTTCCTACCTTTTTTGACCTAGATGGTTTTGCATCTATAGCATGATGTTTTCCATACTTACATTTCCAGGCAGCTTACATTGATTTAAACGTAAGTGCTAGAATAGCCCAAGATTGGGATGGCATACATTTCATATCCATCTCAAGACTCAACGCGGTAGAAAGAGTTTATCTTGGCACCCTCAAGAGTTAAAATATAACTGCAAGTTTAGGCAACAGACATCCATAAATTATTGTGGAAGTATTTCGAATTCATTCATTTGTATTCAGTTTTGTAGTATGCTTCTTCTGAACTAGGAAGGGACAGACAGAAGCAAGGTAAATTGTACTAGCCTGACAACCAGATGGACCTCTGGACTCCAAGCCATACATCGGACCAGGGAGTCAACGCCTCACTGCTAGTCAGGGTATCTACACCTTTATGTCATAATTAACTATTATCAAATAACAGACGGTTCTGAAGGCAAGGAGACTGGATACTAATTATTTTAATTCAATGAAAAACTGAAACATAAAAACCATTATATTAGCATTAATCTGTGCAAAATGTGAGCTGCTGGGCTTCATCAAAGTTTCAAACACGTTGCCTAAAATATGTTGAACACAAGGAATGTCGGTTTTTAAGAACAGTTTGAAAACATCATATCATCACAGGGTATGCATGGTGTAATCTAAGAAGGCTCTGTTAGAAGCAGGTGGTCAGAAGGGGGGCATGACATCTCACCACCATGTGGAATAGCGGCACCTTTCCGCAAGAAGAGTTACATTTTTGCAATATACAAACGTTGAGGATTTCATAAAGAGAAACCATGTTTACACCTCCAATCCTTCTTCCATCTCATACACACACCTACCCTCTGCTTACTTCAAAGAGAGATGAAAACAATTTGAAATAATCTCATGATATTCTGTGTTCTGTGAAGAGGTAGCATGAACTTAAAAATGTGCCTCAACCGACTGTGATAGAACCCTGGAGCGTACAATGCATCCAAATGCATAAATGTGCCCCCAAACAGTAGAACAGATATGTGCCACGTATGTAAACATAACACAAATTGTGAAAGGTTATACAGGTAAGTGGTTGTGAGGTATTACATCAAAGGTATGAAAGATAAGGGTGGAATAAGAATTAGGGCGCTGTTCATGAAAAGAAAAATACGGGCTGGTATTTAGGACTCACCTGAGTACATTTACATTTTTTTCCTAATCACAAACATTCTCAGAAGAACGTCTAGAAATCTGCACCAGGCACTGAATTGCAGGTGTGCACTTCTATGAATTTCATGTGTCTTTTGGCGACAGCGTCTATTCCTCCTGTGCAGAGTTCTCCATAAAAACAAAACTGCATGGGGGAATGGAGCCTTGTGTGCTAATGCACTGTTTTTCTCTGTGGAAAGCATTTTTCATATGGAGAAAGCCGTCCCTCTTCCTCTCCACCATATCTGATGTGATCCATTCCTCTTGCCATCCTAGAAGGAGTTACTGCAATAAATCTCTGACTATTTCCAGGGTGGGATACATGAGTGTGTCATTCTCAAACCTCCAAGTCAACCCACGCCTTGCAATGACCACTTCCCACTACCTGAGTGAGATTTACAAATGTGGATTTCTCTGTACTGAGGGCAGAGACATTCGCATTTGTAAATGCAAATGTGCCTTTTAAGAATTCCTTTGTGAACTCCTGGCAGGTGTAAGAAAAGCTAAATTCAATGATGAACTTATGTCAACAACTACAACTACATTTACCATTGTGGTTTCGGCCCTTAAAGTTTTAATAACATGGAACGATGTACCATCCTCCTTTCTTCAGATGATCTAAAAGAAATAGCCCAGGCAGGATCTGGCTGTGAATAAACCTAGAAAGGGGACTTGAGTTTAAACGTTAGATAATGAAATTAAAGGACACATTACAGCACAAGACAGTAATGATCCAGCGATCAGGGACCTACAGACCTATCTCCTTACTACCCTATCCAGTAAAAATCCTCGAGCGAATAGTGAGCAAGTCTCTGTCCCACTACCTAGAGGTTAATCATCTACTAGATGAGCTACAATTTGGATTCCGTCCGGAGCACGGAACAGAAACAGCTCTAGTAACTATGTTTGACGACATGAGAATGCGAGCTGACAATGGACAATCGGTTGTCCTGGTGCTGCTGGACATGTCAGCAGCATTTGACACTGTGAACCATAGTATCCTGTTAGAACGACTCGGAAATATTGGAGTTATAGGTCAAGCATTAAAATGGCTCCAGTCCTATTTAGCGGACAGGACGCAGGCAGTGAGCATCCAACCTTTTACATCATTAAGGACTGCTGCTCCTCACGGGGTCCCACAGGGCTCTGCTATCAGTCCGATTTTATACAATATTTACCTGCGCCCTCTTATCCCCATCATTAAATCCTTTGGAGTGGAACTGGTCAACTATGCTGACGATACTCAGCTCATGTTCTCGCTGGAAGGAGATAAAGCAATTTCCATGGATATATTTCATCAGTGCATGGAAAGCACTACAAACTGGCTCAGAAATAACCTTCTCCAATTTAATGGAGACAAAACAGAGGTTGTTTTCTGCACCACAAGCAAAATAGCCCGTCCCCTCCCTGTTGACTTCCGGCTTACCCCTATGGATAGCTTGTTAACTCCAACTACAACAGTACGCAATCTGGGGGTGTTGATGGACAACAATCTCCAATTGGATTCACAAGCTAACACAACAGTTGGCACTTGCTTCTCCCTGATTAGAGCTCTACGTAAGATTCTCCCTCTACTACCAGCCTCTGCCAGAATACAAGTGGTGAGGAGCAGGGCCGGACTGGGAACAGAAACCGGCCCTGGCAAACTGCTCAGCCGGCCCCCCCCTGGGGTGAGGGGGAGTGCAGCCGATCAGTTTGCGAGGGCAGGTTTCGGCCGATTTTGTTACAGGGGGCCGATATTGCTGACCCCCGGTAACAAAACCGGCCCCCAGGGGCCCAAAACCCGCCCCCACCCTAGCGGCCTACCGGGGAAACGCCCGGTGCCCGCTATGGCCAGTCCGGCCCTGGTGAGGAGTGTCATCTTGAGAAGGCTGGACTACTGCAACTCTCTGTATCTTGGAGCCTCTAACTCCACGATACTGAAGCTGCAAAGAATCCAAACAATAGCAGCAAAGCTGGTGTTAAATCGGCAGCGTAGATCTTCAGCATCCCTAGCTCTAAGAGACCTTCATTGACGACCGATACAGCAGAGGATTTATTTTAAATCTCTCTGTATTGTTTTCAAGGCAGTACATGGCCAGGGCCCCAGCCCACTGCGGAGGAAATTTACGTGGTACACTCCTGCAAGAAATCTTGCTCGTTAACAGCAAATCTGGTCAACATCCCGAGATTTAAACGAGCTAGGACAGGAGGAAGAGCTTTTAGCTCAGTGGCCTCACGACTGTGGAATGAGCTTCCATCCAACATCAGGCAGAGGGAGAACATAATGCAATTTAGGAAGACATTGAAGACATGGTTATTCCAGAGGGAGAAATAATATACAGATGCAATGTCACTGGTCCATCTTCCAACTTCGTCTGGCTCCTCCCTACTCTCTCTAATTAAGTCCCTGTATTTTTCGAGGTGACTGATCTAGCACGCTTATAACAACAAAGCACTCTCTCAGCGCCAATATACCCGTAGGGTGGTAGTGCGCTATAGAAAATTATTTTACATTACATTACATATTTTTTTTCACATACATAGGCCCATTTACACTACCCAACTAATCCCTTCACGCTGGGGTTCAGTGTGAAGCAAGTTTACGCCTAATTTACTAAACACTTCAGAATCTGCATTTCTCCTACCAAATAAATGTGTTGATGGACCTAAAGTTGAATAGTTGATGTCAATAATATGTACTTATCTATGCATCTATATTACTAAATAATAACAGACTCAATGTGTAGTTTTATGTTGTTTATCATAAATTATGTGAAATAAAATGCTCATCAAGTACAGTTACATGAATGCAAAATCATGGATTATCACAGAGAGAAAATATTGGCAATGTATAAATTCAAACTCATGTCAAATAAACAATGCATTGAAGGAGTGGATAGGGGAAGAGAGAAAAGTTTCAGAAACAAAATACATTTGCAAATGAATATGCAAATAGAGAAGATTATCTATACTAACCCAAATAAGAATCAGGGAAAACTACCCCACTGGCCAGTCAGGGCAGCAAGGCCACTCAAGTAGAGTCAGGAATCAGGTAGGCCTCTATCTGGAAACAGCAAACTGACGACAGCGACGATCTCCCGCTAACTAGCATCAGCAGAAACACCTACACAAACCACACCCACCGGGACCTACAATTATACCCTAAAACCACATTTGTTTCATTTTACCACCAACTCGTTCTCTCATTGGCTAATAATGGGGGTGTTCTGTCACACCACTATCAGCGTGATCACTTTACTCACTAACCTATTGGTTTAGAATTTCACGATGACGACAGATCTTTCTCAGGAAACAACTTTGAACACAATCATATTACATATTTTTCATGTTGCAAGTCTCTACGCCTCTTTTGTTCGCCTCTGCCATCTCGTGAGGAAGTTGTACGCTTCCACTTGTTTATCAGTATCCTCCTTCTTCCGCAACCTTGGCAGACAGTCAACACATCCTGAAGGACATTTCTATGCTTTTGCGTTCTCTCCTCATTCAAAGCCCATTTTTATTTCATGTCTTTTTCTTACAGCAGGCTTTAACCCATAACTGGCATGCAGAAGTGTAGGCCCATACTTGTATTTCTACGAGAACAGAATACAAACATTTATTATTTTCACGAAATATGATTTCATTTTGCGCACCATCCCAGCATTTGCACTAACCCAGGCAAAACCCATGTTGTTCCTTGTGAAATATTATTAACGTGCACAAAAGCAGCATTAGTTTTTATTATTGAAGCAAATTGCGGCCTAGTCTCATGCATTAGTCCACGCATTATTTTACGCATGCGCATAAGCATTTCACCATGTTTTAGCATTTATTAATAAAATTCTTCACCGCACACTGTTAATATATGTTACTGAAGGTTCAATCCGAGCAGGTTTTCTTTACGCAAAACCCTGCTCCATCAATCCCCCCTTTGATGGCGTTTTTGAGCCATCATCAAAATACCCATCACAAACAAGTTACACTTATTTAAAATACTGTACTTCTTTCTCGTTTTATCATTCTTCCATCTAAGTCTTTCATGATCTCATAGTAATTTCCTCTCACATCTTCTAATTCTATCTCTTCTCTCTTTCTTTTACTAGCTCTACGTTTAAGATCTGATGTCTCTTTCTTTCTACACTTGCATTTGCAACATTTGTAAATCATAATTATCATTAATATCACTACAACTACTGAAGTAATCGGTATTAATATTTTCCCAAAAGGAGAAAACCAATTTCCCACTGAGGAAAAAGTATTATCAAGTTTCTCCCATGCACCATCAACCTTTAGTTCAGTCAAATCTTCATGAAGTTCTGTAATATTTTTAATATACCCCTCAAGATTTTTACTTTTATCAGGGATATAAGTACAGCATTGTGGTGGAGAAGTGTGGCTCAATGGTTAGAGCGGCAGACCCTGATGCAGAGATCTGGCCCGGGACCAGGGTTCAATTCCCGCCTCGGCGGGTCTTGGGCTCAATTTCCTCGGACCTGATAATTCTTGCCTCGGTGCCTATTCTAATCATGGGTCCCACTCTGCAACTCTGGGCAATAGCTTGCTTAATCTCCACAACGGCCCCAACAGTGCTGGGATGCCTGGCTTCACCCTGGGGGTGCCCAGGAGTGGACATTTCACAGGGAAAAGCCAGGAAGGGTTCCACAGCGGTATGCGTACAGCGCCTGGACACCCCTTTGGGGGTATGGGTGCGCTTTACAAGTACAAATTTCATTTCATTTCATTGTATTTTCAACATGCGACAGACTCCACCCTCTTTTGCCAATAATATATAAAGGGCAAGTCGATTTTGCAAAACCATTGATCTAATTGCAATCATTTCAGTATCAATTATCAAGAACCCACCAGCAGTATCTGTTGATAAGCGATCAACCACTGTGGACAATTTTCTAATTTTATGTGAATTCAGAATAACTCCAACTGAAGGTATCAGTGCTCCAAAAATATCCCCAATTATTTCAGAATAACTCGCTCCTCTCTTATTACGTGTTAGTCCCTGTTTTATTTCATTAACTCTATTATTCTTATCTACATGGTACATCTTCGGGAATACTATGCCTAAATAACAACATCCATACCAAACTGTAGGTAACCTATAATAAACATTCTTACCACACACATAATAAATTCCTGGGAAAACAGGATCAATCCCTCCTTTCAGTCCCCAACTTCCTTTAATCAAGAAAGTATGCTCACATTCATTAGAACCAATGAAGTAACTATTAAGTTTAGTCTTTTCTCTAAACACACAAAGCTTTCCTCTGTGTTGAAAATCTAGAGTCATGGCAGCGTAAGTCTCACCCTTTTTATAATCACCCTCTCTGAAAGCCCATGGAGATACATGAGACTTTTGCTCAGCAGCTTTCTCTTTGAAATCTCATCTTCTATCCTCTACTAAATTCATAAATTCAATTTCTTCATGCCGTAGCTTACAGCTTAGATTGTTTCTAAGTGCTTCTATTGTATCTATTGGTTTGTTACTAATGAAAAAATCTCCCATATATGCTGCATAAATAGGACCATAAACAACTTTTAAATCTCTCCGGATAGGAATTTCTGACAATATTAAATCAAAATTAGAGTAGTAGTACTCCAAACCTTCCCTCTCATAGAAAAGACTAGTTAAGACACTACAAGTCACACTATAGGTTAAAGGTAGGTGATGGTAAGTCACCCCCTCTGAGACAGATGACGGTAATTGCATGCACACATAACAATCTCTCGCATTCATTGTGTTAACATACTCATAAAGCAATTTAGTACAAACATTTAACGAAAAATCATTCATTGATTTATCAGGATGATAAATACTTTCATCTTCTATCTTTTCTATATTAGTATTTATACTTTCTTTAGTAACAGTATCTATTCTCTCACTTCCCACATTATTAGTATTATTTTTGTTATTAGTCATCATTAGGACAGGGACAATAACAATCAGTGTTAACCATATCAATGTTAGTAGTAAGACACTACATTTGCAAGCATTAATACATCTACGTTTAAAACTATGATTTTGATATCCAGTCTCTGTTACCTTTGCCATTTTAGACACAATATAAAAAAATTAAAAATCTAAGAAAAAACCTAATTAAAAATAAATCTAAGAAAAACCTAAAAACTTATCCAAAAACCATCTAGGGTAGTGTATCCTTACACCTTAGGCCTCTCTTCTTTACCCCCTCTTTTTTTATATCTTCTTCTTCTTCAAATCTTTTTGAACTTTCATAACCATCCTCTGCTACCAAAAACTGATCCAGCGATCAGGGATCGATTTTGTTTTTCACATACATACGCCATTTACACTACCCAACTAATCCCTTCACGCTGGGGATCAGTGTGATGCAAGTTTACTCCTAATTTACTAAATACACTTCAGAACCTGCATTTCTCCTAACAAATAAATGTGTAGATGGACCTAAAGTTGAATAGTTGATGTCAATAATATTTACTTATCCATGCATCTATATTACTAAATAATAACAGACTCAATGTGTAGTTTTATGTTGTTTATCGTAAAATAATGTGAAATAAAATGCTCATCAAGTACGGCAGTTCGGTCTGGACTGTTCCCATGAGGCACAGGGTCAAGACTGATTTGCATATAGTTATGTCTGAACTGGGGTGGCAAAGTGAGCTAAAGAATGATGATGGATTCAACCCAGATCTGTGACTGGGGGTGAGTGTTTGAAAAGTTTCAGCACTCCGTCTATTATCTCCTTGTGTTTGCTTTGTTCGCCCTAAATTGGCAGGGTATGCCCAGATGTGGGTCCCTTGCTCACTTCGCCACTGGATTCAAGCTAGCCTGGCTGATGAGGGCTGTTAGCCCGAAACCGGTCCCAGGATGCTTGATTCCGGTCCAGGGAAGACATGGCTTGGCAGTTTGGTCTGGACTGTTCCCATGAGGCACAGGGTCAAGACTGATTTGCATATAGCTATGTCTGAACTGGGGTGGCAAAGTGAGCTAAAGAATGATGATGGATTCAACCCAGATCTGTGACTGGGGGTGAGTGTTTGAAAAGTTTCAGCACTCCGTCCATTATCTCCTTGTGTTTGCTTTGTTCACCCTAAGTTGGCAGGGTATGCCCAGACGTGGGTCCCTTGCTCACTTTGCCACTGGATTCAAGCTAGCCTGGCTGATGAGGGCTGTTAGCCCGAAACCGGTCCCTGGATGCTTGATTCCGGTCCAGGGAAGACATGGCTTGGCAGTTCGGTCTGGACTGTTCCCATGAGGCACAGGGTCAAGACTGATTTGCATATAGCTATGTCTGAACTGGGGTGGCAAAGTGAGCTAAAGAATGATGATGGATTCAACCCAGATCTGTGACTGGGGGTGAGTGTTTGAAAAGTTTCAGCACTCCGTCCATTATCTCCTTGTGTTTGCTTTGTTCGCATCAAGTACAGTTACATGAATGCAAAATCATGGATTATCACAGAGCAAAAATATTGGCAATGTATAAATTCAAACTCATGTCAAATAAACAATGCATTGAAGGAGTGGATAGGCGAAGAGAGAAATGTTTCAGAGACAAAATACATTTGCAAATGAATATGCAAATAGAGAAGATTATCTATACTAACCCAAATAAGAATCAGGGAAAACTACCCCACTGGCTAGTCAGGGCAGCAAGGCCACTCAAGTAGAGTCGGGTGGCAAAGATTAAGTCAGGAGTCAGGAATCAGGTAGGCCTCTATCTGGAAACAGCAAACCGATGACAGCGACGATCTCCCGCTAACTAGCATCAGCAGAAACACCTACACAAACCACACCCACCGGGACCTACAATTATACCCTAAAACTTAAATGACCAACCCACATTTGTTTCATTTTACCACCAACTCGTTCTCTCATTGGCTAATAATGGGGGTGTTCTGTCACACCACTCTCAGCGTGATCACTTTACTCACTAACTTATTGGTTTAGAATTTCAAGATGACGACAGATCTTTCTCAGGAGACAACTTTGAACACAATCATATTACATATTTTTCATGTTGCAAGTCTCTACGCCTCTTTTGTTCGCCTCTTGTTTATCAGTATACTCCTTCTTCCGCAACCTTGGCAGACAGTCAACACATCCTGAAGGACATTTCTATGCTTTTTCGTTCTCTCCTCATTCAAAGCCCATTTTTATTTCATGTCTTTTTCTTACAGCAGGCTTTAACCCATAACTGGCATGCAGAAGTGTAGGCCCATACTTGTATTTCTACGAGAACAGAATACAAACATTTATTATTTTCACGAAATATGGTTCATTTTGCGCACCATCCCAGCATTTGCACTAACCCAGGCAAAACCCATGTTATTCCTTGCAAAATATTATTAACGTGCACAAAAGCAGCATTCGTTTTTATTATTGAAGCAAATTGCGGCCTAGTCTCATGCATTAGTACACGCATTAGTTTACGCATGCGCATAAGCATTTCACCATGTTTTAGCATTTATTAATAAAATTCTTCACCGCACACTGGGCCCGATTCACAGAACTAACTTAAGACAAAATCCTAAACTTACTACCATTTTGGTATTCACAGAAAGCACTTACTCATTTTGGTATTCACAGAAGGCACTTACTTACTCATTTTAGGTAACTTACTCATTTTGAGTAACTTACTCATTTTGGTATTCACAGAAAGCACTTACTCATCATGCGGACTTCAACTGGTCTAAAGAGTGTGATCAAGAGTTTGACTTCCTCAAGTGAAAACTCAGTGACGCTCCTAAACTGAAGAGTTTTGACCCCTCAAAAATGTCCATTATTACAACGGACGCCAGCCTCAAAGGTTTGGGAGCCGTTCTCCAACAGGAAGGTGAAGAGGGTTTGAAGACCATCATGTTTCTTTCGCGGGGACTCAAAGACGCTGAGTCCCGCTACTCTGTTATTGAACGAGAGGCTTTGGCAGTATATTGGGCTATTAAGAAGTTAAAAAAAAAATTGTGGGGTACCAAGTTCTTAGTTAAAACTGATCATAAGCCTCTTTGTGAGACTTTCACTAAAAAAGGAATTGACCTGATATCCAGCAGAATAACAAAATGGGTCATAGCTCTCCAAGAGTATGATTTTGATATTAGGCATATTCCGGGAGTTGAAAACGGCATAGCTGACACTCTTTCTAGGTTGGTTGAAAAAATGAAAATGATGCTCTTGACGAAGATTGTGAGGATGTTGATCTTCGTGTGTGTGAAGTTGGTGAAGGAATCATTGATGAGCAACAATGGCGTCTTGAGCTAGCTTCTGATCCTATTCTCTCGGAAGAGTTGTCTCTCATTCACAAAGGATGGCACTCAAAGAGACAGGCATCCGAGGAAGCTTCCAAATATTGGGCTCTTAAGGATGAGTTGGCTAATTGTGATGGTGTGTTATTACGTGGTATGAGACTTGTTCCACCACTTAAACTTCGTCAAGCCCTGGTTGAGTTAGCTCACAAGTCACATCTAGGCATTTCATAAACCAAAGAGAGACTGTGATCCTCTTATTGGTGGCCAGGTATGGACTTGCAGGTAGAGAGGGTTGTGAGGGACTGCATGGTGTGTGCCATGAGTGAAAAATCTAAGGTCACAAGGGTCCAACCAATGGTGATCAGGGACCTTCCCCGTGGGCCTTGGAAAGAAGTTGCATTAGACATATTGGGTCCAGTGCATACCAATGGCCAGCAGATTTTCATCTTGGTGTTAATGGATCTCTTTTCCAGGTGGCCTGAAATTTGTTTTACGTCTAGCATAGAAACTGTGTCTGTCATCAAGTTTTTAAAATCCCTTACGGCGAAGGAAGGCTACCCTGAAGTCATTCTCACTGATAAAGGGGTACAATTGGTCTCACGAGAAATGGAGGTTTTTCTTAAAGACTGTGGCATCAAGCACAAGAGATATTCCCTTTATCACCCAGAAACCAATGGAATGGTAGAAAGGTTCAATAGAGTGTTTTAAAGGAGACCATCTCTTGGGCGAAAAGCTCTGGTCTTAACTGGAAGGAAGAGGTACTCAGAAAGGTTGAGAACTATAGGCTAACACCACACAGCACGACTGGGAAGTCACCTTTTGTGCTCGTTAGGGGCAGGTCTCCCTGTACTTTAGTAGAGCCTCCTTGGGTTAGGCATCTGGAAGAGACTGTCTCTACCTCTCTGTCTGGGGATGTCTCTCCTGTCTGGCGTAAGAGAGAAGAGGTCAAGTGTCTTTCCAGGAAGCTGTACTTTGATTCCAAGAAATCCACCAAGGAGACCGTGGTTAGGGTTGGTGACATGGTAGTCATCAGACAACCTGGTCTCAAGGTTAGATTTTCAAAACCAATACGTGTAATAAAGATTTTTAAGAATGCTGTTAAGACTCCGGATCACAGAATTTGGAATCTTAACAGGATCTCAGTTTACAAAGAGGCTGGGTGTGGTGAACGTTCTGTGGTTGGTGAGAATCCCAATAATTCTGTTGTTGCTTCTCCACGTTTGTCCTCTAGGATTGTCAAGAGGCCAAGTTATTTAAAAGATTTTGTATCTTAAAGGATTCTTCTCATGTTTCGGGTGTTGCCTGTCTCTTGGGTATTTCTTCTGTTTTCTCTTTCTTTCTTTTTTCTTTGCTCTTCCTCATCTTTCTTTCTTTCTTCTTTTTGTTAACGGGGGAAGGTGTGTGGCATCTGAGGCATGCTTGCTTCTGATGTCACGCTGTCTTGGTTACCAGAGAATCTCAGAGAACTCCCTGGTGATAGAATGGTTTGTCTTTGAAATGTACTGCAGTTTCTCCTGAGCTGGCTTGGACCTGGATGGGTTACTTCTTGCTGAAGAATAAACCTGAGTTTTCTTCATCATACCTGCCTCAGCGTGATCCTTTCAGCTGCTACTGGGATTCTTACAAACAATATTACACACTTGTGTGCGTGTCACAGAGGTGGCATGCAAAACAGAATATCTTCAGTGAATGTGTGCGTGTCACAGAAGTGGCACGCAAAGCACAATTGACATTTCTAGTAAGTGTGTGCGTGTCACAGAGGTGGCACGCAAAGCAAAACCAGGAACTCCCACAATAAAACAAAGATGGTGGCACGTTGCGTGAAATACGTGCCGCCGCAGGTCAAGGTTCAGGAGAACGCAGCGCAGAAGGCAAACGCCGTCAAGAGAAGACTCTGAATGCCACGGTTGCTGGTGCTTGAAGAATGGCAAAGGTCGTGGATCCGAAGGTGGAGGCCAGGGAGATTCGAGAGAACTGCTGGACTCGTGGTGATGCACGAGCTGAGAGCCGTCAGCCGTCAGTTAGAATATTTTAAAAACTAACAACAAGACTCGCTCTACACAAGAGTCTCACTTCCCCACAGAACACATGAAAATAGTCAAATGAACCAAAAATCAATAAAGTGAAGGAAGATGAACTGATCGGAAATGCCGTCAATGAGTGAGTGCCTTCTGTGAATACCAAAATGAGTAAGTTACACAAAATGAGTAAGTTACTCAAAATGAGTAAGTTACACAAAATGAGTAAGTAAGTGCCTTCTGTGAATACCAAAATGAGTAAGTGCCTTCTGTGAATACCAAAATGGTAGTAAGTTTAGGATTTTGTCTTAAGTTAGTTCTGTGAATCGGGCCCACTGTTAATATATGTTATTGAGGGTTCAATTTAAGCAGGTTTTCTTTACCCAAAACCCTGCTCCATCAATACACTGTGGATATTGTGTTCTTGGAGTACATGAAAGTAGAGCAATGCATCAACAGCCACCAGATCTGTTATAACTTTAGTCCTTCCATTTCACATAGGGTCAGCAAACTTTAAATGTATCTGTAAATCCCTATCATGAACTAAATTATTTGGTCAGTGTTTTGTGAGACGATCATTTGCATAATCTTTGTGTGGTAAAAAAAACACATTCTTTAAGCAGAAAAAATAATATGGAAATGTAATTTTAAAAGAAAAATACTGCTTTCTGAAATGTACATTTTCTGCTGTAAACTTCAGCCAGCTATATAATATTTCCATAGGTTTAGACCTGCAAAACTGCTCTTTTGTACAGGTGATACGCACAGGGTGGAAAACAATGTTGCTTGTTAAACTGTTCAAAAATCTTCACACGATTTCACAAAGTGTGTTTCAGAAAAGAACCCCATCATTATACCCTATTAACTACTTTCCACAGTGTGGAAATCAACAACTCAGCAGACATTTAGCCGCAGTCACGTCATCTGAAAGTTATCTTGAATTGGAAACCAGTAATGATCACGTGTAATATATATGGTGATTTGGTGGCAATGCCCTGTTTGCTGGTATCCAAAAATCCTATTTGTCCACTCGGAATAGCATAATCAGACTGGAAATTAAATGCAACCCTAGCAAAAATGTTAAATCTAGCCCCACTCCCTTCCTTCTCTGTCTCACTCTTACCATCCCACCATTCTCTGTCTCTCTCCTCTCCCCATTATACCTATCTCTCTGATCTCTGACCATCATCTCTCTTTCCTTCAGCTCTCTTCCCCTCATCTCTATCTTGCTTTCTGTAATAATCTGTGATGTTTATCTCAACTTAACATCTTACCATGCCTTTTCTATTATTTGTATTGACTGGTTATTCTATTACCTGTGTTCCTTTAGAATGGTCCTATTGCTTAGTAACGCTAGAATGTTTATGATTCACTCTTGAGTTGGTGTCTGTTGGAGCTGGATGCTGTCTAGCTGGCTCCTCCTCCATGTAGCTTATAATAAATATACTCAAGACAGCTACAGTTTCCTGCGCAATTACTTCATTTGATTGGCGACGAGCCTGGCTACATGGACTACCCAGCATGCTAATCATCCTTGCTGGAGATCTACCTACAATCAAGTCATCTAATTTTTGAGATTTCTTTTTTTTTTTTACCTTCTCAAGCCTTTTTGTCCTTTATCTGTCTACACAGCGGTTGTCTTTGCCTCACCAAATGAGAGTCTGGAAGTTGATCTACCTTAACTGCTGCCTCATCTGACATGGTAGGACGTTTTTATTACATCATCCTACCCATCGTTTTCCTCCTTGATCGTTTGCATGACTTACTATAGACTACTTCATTTTACCCCACTCGCAAACCGCACTGTCTGCGCCCTACAGTTAACGTATCTTGTGGAACTGCTTTGCCCCGTGAGCCTTGCAAATTGTACACTGCCGTTGGTGCATTTTTTTTAATTGCCACTGCTCACTCTCACCAATGTTCCCTTGAGCCTTGCTAACCACACACCACTGCCAGTGCACTTTCAATTGTTACAGCTCGCGCTCACCAACGTCCATCCTGTTGACTCTGACAACCAGCACCCGCTTGCGAATCTTTGTCCCTCATCTCCATGCCGACTGTACTTCGTGATGTATTGGCCTTGAATGAAATGGACGTGTCATCGCGCATACCACGCTTGGTGTCATCACGCTCAACTACGTCTGGGGGCCATCTTGGATCAGGCTTGTGTCCTCATTGCCTCATTTCACTAAAGCGTCATCACGTATTATTGACGTTTTGGAGGCCATCTTGGAAAAAAAAATTTCCTCGTAATTCTTCGTACAGTGTGGATCCTACGGTGATACACACACCCTCGATTTCTACAACAATGCTTATCTTGAACACTTATCGTATTTTACAGCGGTGATACACACGCCGCTTCAGTACTATTACATACTTAACGTGTATTACGAGTGGTGATACACACACCAGTTAAGCTATTATTCTCGTGTGCGCTGTGACACACACACACAACATCCTTCTCACCTTTTCAAAAGTTATATCCTGGTCATTGTGTACATCTCACGGTAATGCACATACCATTTATGCCTGCATAGTCTTCCTCCTGCTACTAGTCTTGTGTGTTTCACGCGGTGATTCACACACCACTTGTTATAGTGTGCACTCCACGGTGACACACACCCATATTTTTGTTTTGTGTATTTCACGCGGTGATATACACACCTATTCTCTTCAGATCTTCGCGTTTCTTTTGCGTTTCTTTGCACTTTTCTTATTTTAATTCAGTGATCTTCACCCTATTTTTTATTCTACTTTAATAATAGTTCTCTTTTGGCGATTTTCCTTTCCTTTACCTTGAAATGTGTACCCTACAGTCTGTCAATCCTCCTCCTGCGTTTTTTGACACTCCTGGAGAACCACCCATCAGATGGGAGGTTTGGCACGATGCATTCGAAACGTATCTGGGTGCCATAGGTGCAGCCAGATTTAGTACTGATAGGAAAAAATGTTTACTCTTACATTCTCTTGGATTTGAAGGGAGATCTGTGTTCAAACATTTACCCGACCTACCACAAGAAGAAGGTGTGCCAAACGATGAATATAGAGAAACTGTACAAAAACTCAAACTCCGTTTTGACAAACAACCAAATCTTATGGTCCTTAGGCATACATTTTTTAAGAGAAAACAATCTGATAGCAAAGACATAGACTCTTACATTTCTGTTTTATGCAGATTGGCAGCGGATTGCAAGTTTGAGAATTTCACGGACCAACTCATCAGAGACCAATTTGTGTGTAAGTATAAAGACAAAAGTATTAGGCAGAAGCTTCTTACTATGGGTGATCCGTCTCTTGATGATACAATTAAACTAGCTAAAAGCATAGAAATTTCTATGGTTTCACTAAAAGAATTTGATGAGAAAGTTACGGAACCTGTCAATGCTATTAACCTAAATTCTTCTGTGAAATTTGTTAGGAAATCTTTTAAAGGTAATAGTAACACCTTAAGTAAGTCAACTAAGTCCGGAACATCATTTAGTGCAGGGTCCAATGTATGCTTGAGGTGTGGAAACCCGCCTCATACTAAAGGATCACGTTGCCCTGCAACTAATGTTACATGCAATTATTGTAAAAAGACAGGACATTTTGCCAAAGTCTGCCTAAAGTTGAAAAGTCAAAAGGGTCTAAAGAAACCTGTGGTATGCCTAATTGATTCTGACTCTTCTTCCGATTCTGAGGTTGTTTCAGTTGTCACCGATATTAATGTTGTTGATTCCTCTGGTTCCCATGAGGTTGTTGAAGGAGATCCTAGATCCTGTGTTGATCCCATAGTTGATATTAATGTGGGAAGCAAGTGTATCAAACTTTTAGTTGATTCTGGTGCAAAAATAACGATGATCACGCAAAAACTTCCCGATGAGACTTGGAATGGACGTCAACCTCTACTTCCTCCAGATCGATCTCCTGTATCATATGAAGGCCGGAAAATTGACCTGCTGGGTTTCTTTGAAGAGGAGATGTGCTTCAAAGGGTGGAAAATAAAAGGGAAGATTTATGTTGCAGTTAAAGGACTTAACATTTTAGGCTGGTTCCACCAGGGGCTATTTGGTATGATCCTTAAGCCTGGTACCAAAGAGCAAGTCCTTGTTGTAGGTTGTCCTGATGAAGTTCAAATGCTCAAGGATAAATTTCCTTCTGTTTTCAGTTCCGATTTAGGAAAAATTTGTGGTTTTAAGCACAGAATAATAGTTAAAGAAGGGTCTATTCCTGTGAAACATAAACTTAGAGGGGTACCTTACAGTGTGAGAGATGACCTAGAAAAAGAATTGTAGCAATTGTGTGAGAAAGGTGTCATTGAGCCTGTTGAGTCATCTCTTTGGCTTTCTCCCCTTGTTGTCGCCAGGAAGAAGTGTGGTCAACTCAGGATTTGTGTTGATTTAAGGTCTCTCAACAAGGAGATCTGGGTTGACTCACATCCTCTTCCTAAAATCAATGACCTCTTTGCTTCTACTAAAGGAGCTAAGTTCTTTACTAAGCTCGACCTTGCCAGTGCCTACCACCAGGTTGAGCTACATCCGGACTCCCGTCATCTTACTGCGTTTGTGTCCCCTTTAGGCACTTTCCAATACCGACGTATGCCTTTTGGCCTGGCATCGGCTGCGTCGGTATTCCAGAGGGTGATGAACAACATTCTCAAGGGAGTCAAGGGTGTTTTAGTCTTCCAAGACGATGTGCTCATTTTTGCAAAAGATACTGCTTCGCATGATAACATTTTACATAAAGTGTTAAGTTTGTTTCAGCAACATGGTGTGGTGCTTAAATTAGAAAAATTTAATTTTTTTTGTACTGAAGTCGAATACCTAGGGCATGTGCTTTCTCATGTGGGTGTTAAGCCCAGACCTGGTCTCCTCGAGGCTATTACCAATGCTTCTTCACCCACTGACAAATCTCTACTGGGACTTTGTGAATATTATTCGAGGTTTATTCCTCATTATGCTACTATAGTTCGTCCCATAAGTAACCTTCTCAAAAAAGGGATCAAGTTTGTTTGGGGTGATGAGTGCGTGTCTGCTTTCAGCGAGGTTAAAGATCTTCTTGGGAAAAGCACGGTTCTTAAACCTTTTGACCCCAGTTTACCGTGTTGTTTGACTGTCGATGCTAGTCAAGTAGGTGTTGGTGCCACCTTGACACAAGTGGAGGATGGACTAGAAAAGACCATAGGTTTTGCCTCTAGGGTTCTAAGAGCTGCTGAGTTACAATACTCAGTCATTGAGAAGGAGCTTTTAGCCTGCACATGGGCTGTTGAAAGGTTCCGCCCATATATTTGGGGTAAACGTTTTCTATTCCAAACCGATCACAAGCCCCTTGTTAATATATTAGGTGGGAGTTTGAGCAAGTGTTGCACTCCTAGAATTATGAGGATGGTTACTAAATTGCTCCAGTACCAATTTGATGTGAGACACATTTCTGGTGGAAAGACTGTGAGGGCGGATTTTCTCTCTCGTTATTCTGACAGTGACATTCTTGATGATGAAATTTCTTTCTCTGATCTTATCGAAGAGGATTGTGAAGATTGTTTGGTTGCTAGTGTGGATATTCCTGAACTTAAATTTTGCTCTGAAGATGAATGGAAATCAGCATTTTGTGACGATAGTATTCTACAAGAAGTTTGTAAGCTGGTCAGGAGTGGTTGGCCGAAGAGAGAGTACTTTCTCCTTCACTACAACCATTTTCTAAAATCGAGAATGAAATTTCCTTAGAAGATGGTATTTTGATACGGAATGATAAATTTATTCCTCCACATGTGTTTAGGAGTAAAATTATTGAGAGGGCCCATGAGGGACATTTAGGGTCTTCATTTACCAAACGTCGTATACGTGAGTCATTTTGGTGGCCTGGAATGGATTCCAAAATTGACGAGTTTGTTGTGAACTGTTATGTTTGCAAAACGTCAGACAAGTGCCTTAAAACTTCTGTTCCCCCTCTCATGCCTGTTGAGTGTCCAGATCGTCCCTGGGTTAAGCTCGGTGTGGATGTCATGGGACCATATAATATGCTTTCTGGAGGTACCAGGTTTATTTTGGTTCTGGTCGATTATGCCTCAAAATGGCCTGAGTACAAGCTTGTCAAGGAAGCTGATACCAAAAGTGTTGTGGATTTCCTGAGTGATGTCTGGTCCAGGGAGGGATTTCCAAAAACACTTGTTTCCGATAATGGGAAACAGTTTGTTAGTAAGGATTTTGAATCATTCTTGTCTTCTTCTGGTGTTAAGCATGTGAAAAGTTCACTTTATCATCTTCAAGGGAACAGACTTGTGGAAAGGATGAATCGTGTTGTTGGAGATTGTGTAAAAATGGCTAAATCCAGCAACCATGACGTTGTGAAGGCTTTGAACAGCATGATATGGTTTTATAGAACCACTCCCCATTCGTCCACGAAGGTTTCTCCTTTTGAATTGATGAGGGGAAGGAAGGCTAATGCTTCATTTCGCCCTGGGTGGATGTCTAAATGGGTTAATACTGAGTCGGATGTCTCCAAATTGATGAGTGTGGTGAAGCGGAATGTTTCTTCTGCCCAGTCTAAACAAAAAACGTATTTTGACACAAAGAAAGGTTCTAAGACGTCAATTCTTAAAGTTGGCGACACTGTCAAAATAAGGAAAACCCACCATGTCAATAAAGGTAAAAGCAAATTTGATCCACCTGTAAGAGTAATTAAGTTGGTGGGAAATGCTGTTCAGGTCGACGGGGGATTTTGGTGGAACTTGAGCAAGGTTGCAAAAGTTAAAAGTTCTGTTTGTGATCGATCCTCCATGCAAGGAAATGATTCTCCTGTTGGTACTGAGTCTATTCATGGGGGTATCAGGAGGAGTTCCTGTGTTGTTATCAAACCTACATGGTATAGAGTTTAATCAGCCCTATGTGTTGTTAACCTGTAGGCACAGAGTTTGTTATAATTACATTTTATTTAAATAAAAAAATAAAAAATTGTTGTTGTTTCGAGAAGGGAAGGTAATGTAATAATCTGTGATGTTTATCTCAACTTAACATCTTACCATGCCTTTTCTATTATTTGTATTGACTGGTTATTCTATTACCTGTGTTCCTTTAGAATGGTTCTATTGCTTAGTAACGCTAGAATGTTTATGATTCACTCTTGAGTTGGTGTCTGTTGGAGCTGGATGCTGTCTAGCTGGCTCCTCATCCATGTAGCTTATAATAAATATACTCAAGACAACTACAGTTTCCTGCGCAATTACTTCACTTTCCTTATACTGTGTATGCTGCAATAAACTCCGGCGAACTGAAGAGAGTGACGGAGTTCAAGAAAGTTACAGAAGATTCAGTGGCAGTCCTGGGCCTTCAGAAAACAGCCTCCATTGGCTTTAGTCCCCCAGGGAAACGCCCAGTAAGTTCAAAGGTTAGTCTGGCCCTGATGAAAGACTAATAAAAGGTTACAGGCTGGGGTGGCCAGTAAGTAGTTTTGCCAAGGAGGGGGCCGGGCCACACACATATACACACACTCACTCACACCCATGCATTCACTCGTGTGCATACACACACACCCATTCATAGCACTCACAACAAATTAATACATTTATATATACAAGCATGCACTAAACATTCAAAAACATAACACTTACCTGCTCTGAAGCTCCGGAGCAGAAAGCCTTGGAGGTCCCATGAGAGTTGAGACTGCTGCCTTCCCTCATTGGCTGATCTTAGGTCAGCTAATGAGGGAAGGCAGCAGATCTTAACTCCTCACAGAGTGGGATGGGGTCAATGAAACTGCTGACCCCACCCTATTCTGTGATGAGGTGTCACTGATTCACACTTGGCCATGGGCACTTCAGGGCTTAAAACTGAAGAGCCCAGGTCTCAGGCAATCTGTGATACTCCCACTCCAAATGAGGGGGAGAGCCTTGAGGTGCTTTTGCAAGGCTGAGGAGGTCACACCCACAGCGCTGTAAAATCCTCAGCCTGGCCAAGTTCAGCTCAGGCAGCCAGGAGCCTGTGCATTTAGTACATATCTAGCTCCTGGCTGCCTGACCTGAACAAGAAGAGTGTCTGTCAGGCTGACCTTTGCTCAGCTTGACAGAGGCCAAAAAAGGTGTGGAGGCGTGGCTGGTTTCAGGAAGTTTGAAAGAATCTTACACGCACAAGAAGAACTCTGGCAACCTTTATCATCATCAGGTGCATCACCTAAAACGTGGTAGCCAGGAGCGTTCTGCCATATCCAGTACATGCAATCAGAATCTCTTTGGGTGCTGTGTAACACAACTGGCCTCCACCTCATCGAGCTCATGACAAAGAAACGCAAGAAGGAGAGGACTGACAAAATGCCAAATACTACGCTCTTAGAATCTGGAATTCCCTCCACTTCCACATCAGATGAGAACACTCAATCCTCCTTTTCAGGAAGGTACCATTGCCCTTCCTCTTCAAGCTAGATCTCCGCTTGTAACACTCCCAATGGTAAATCCAAGTTTGTCATGCACTTGTCTTTTATTCATCCCCTCTCTCATCCCCTTCTTTACTGTTTCCCTCCACCTCACCTTTGTGCAGCCATTCCCTGCTTTGTGTAAATATTGGTAGGTTTTTGAGTTTTTTTAGATTTGTCTACTTTGCAGAAAAACAAACATTCGTAAATAATAATACAATTCGCACATTCAGCTGAACAGGTGATTGCATTTTAACCACCAACATTGCAACAGCACTGTAAATATGAGGCTTTGCATTGCTATGTCCAGTGTTTGCAGAGACTCCCAGCTTTCCTAGTAAAGATGCAAAGCCATTCTGTGTTAAATTATCTATAATACACCTTTTATAATGCTGGGACTATGCAAAAATTAGCTACCGATATCGAACCCCATATGGGAAGAGGTCACTATCAGTGATTAACACTCTGAGAAAGAACCCTCCTGAGTCAGCAAGGAAATCAACATCTATCTAATTACTTATATTAATGTGCAAGTAAAATCATATTTCAGGGTTATTGCTCAAGGGTCACACTATTTCAGATGATTAATATCCATCGCTTTCCTGACTTTAGCTATATAGTTTTACTTTTATAACTAATTAAAGTTGAATTCTTTGATTTCCTTGTGGTTTGTCTCATAGACACATGTATGGGCTAATGGGTAGAATACATTATTGATGGAAAAACGACTTCATCTCATTTACTAAACTTTATGTTCTCTGATTAAAGGTTCTTCTTGCATTGTCGAGTTTTGCAATCAATAAATGTCTAAATCCACTCCATTAGCTAATAGCAAATCAGTGTACAATATTCCATGTTTCCACCAGCCACACTTCCTGCATACTTTATGTAATCTGAATCTATTTTTTTCACCAGCATACTGAGCTTTCAATTATTTCCTGCACGTACTTCCACATAAATCATTTTCAAGCAATTAGTTCTGTCAGGGGCAGAGTAGCAGAATGCATCAACTGAAAGAGGCAGTCCTTTCCAGTATGAAAAATTATTAATTAGCACTCAATTTTGTTGACGTGTATCGTCATATTTTTAGTTGATTATTGTTTGGCATGTGCTCCAGTAGCATAGCAACCCTTTCTGGAAAGCCTCTTCACACATGAAGCCTCTCAGAACTGTTATCTTCAAAAGCTGCAACAACACTTAGTGCTGTATTTTTGAGAATTAACATGCCATTCCAAACACTTCCCTTATCAATTTCATTCCCGCTCTTGTGAAATTTACTAATACACATGAAGTGGTTTTGCGCTTGGTTATGAAGGTGTATACATTTAGGGAGCAGATAAACACTTCAAAGCAGTTCTCTTAAAGGACAATGCTGCATTGACGCAAAGCTCTCTGTGGATACATATGTATTTAAATGTATTACTTGGTTCACTGACATAATATCAGCACTACTAACATGGACCTACAAAATTATCGTCACACTAATATCGATAAGCAAAATATCGACTACCTATACCTAATTAAAAAAATACCCAAATATCGACAAAAAACTGTCATCATAAAAAACATCGATATCACTAATATCGAACACACAAATATCGTTTACAAAATTATCGTCAACATTAAACATAGCACATAACAAAAATATTGACACTAACAATATCGACTACTTAAATATCATGCAAGCACATAAAAATAATATCTAAAAACTGAAAAATTTCAAATTTACAACAAAGAAAATATTTAAAAAATCATACATATAAATACATAAATAGGTTATCTTTAAATAAACCATATTTTTACACTTCTAAAATACCAATATATTTTAAGCAATTACATTACCCACCCAAAAATAAATAGCATATATAAAAAGCACAAAATAAATAAAAATATATTTCTTACATTAATTAAATTATAATATATGTATAAAAAATACATATATTTTATTAAATACACATTTAAAACCACATTTCCATTTCAAAAAAATTAATTCGCGTTTTCCAAATAAGGACATAGCTAACAAACAATTCAACAGACGCTGTAACAACCAATAAAACTATTAACTAAACAATATAAAATACCCACAAATTACAAACAAGCTTCCTCCAAAACTGCAAAGACTGAAGAAGAACAAAACTCTGCCAGATTTCTACCAGAACCAAGCAACTTTAAATACATACTTCAAAAACCAACTTTACAAAGTAATGGGGACATCCTTTGAGAGGGTTCAGATAGTTATGTTGGTCCCTTGGACCCACCCACAGCTTCAGGGAACAGGTTCATCCTTGTGGTAGTGGACCATGCTATTAGATATCCTGAGGCCATTCACCTTAGGTAAGTCACTGCCATTGCAGTGGCTAGAGCCCTCTTTGGAATCTTCCCCAAGGTTGGATGCTGCAAGGAGGTTATCACAGATAGGGACACAAACTTCATAGTCGCCTAATTGAAGGCAATGTGGTAGGAATGAGGGTGACTTACAATTTCACCACCCCATATCATCCCCAGGGTAATGGTTTAGTTTTGAGATTCAAGAAACAATAAAAGGCAGGATCACAGGTTTGCCTGAAAAACTCAGTAGGCGATGGTCCACTCTGCTTGGTTAAGGAAGGATGGGACAGACCCCTCAAAGAACCTAAGCAGGACATAATGGACTACATACTTGGCCTTCACTCCAGAATGACTGAGTATATGAAGAAGGCAAACAAGAATTTGGTGGTGAGCCAGGAACCTGTCAATCACTGGTATAACCAAAAGTCCTCTGTGATGGAATACCAGCCAGTTCTGTTGGTGCGTGGGTCTTAGAACCTGTAGAACACAGGACCTTACAGTACAGGTGAACTGGCCCTACCCCTTCCTAGAGAAGAAGGGGGAAGTCACCTACCTGGTAGACTTTGGTGCTCCCAGGAACCCTCACAGGGTGATCCGTGTAAATAGGCTCAAGGTCAATCACAAGAGGGCAGACATCAACATGTTGATGGTAACATATAGAGGAGAGGAAGAAGACAGTGACCCTTTACCTGACCTCCTATCTTCTAATGCCCAAGATGGAAATGTGGAGGGAGTGGGTCTCTTCCTCACGCTGATAGACCAGCAACAAAGGGACTGCTATCACTTGTTGAAGAAGTTTGCTGGACTGTTCTCTCTGGCCCCACGTCTGACAACATGATGTACGTATGATGTGGACACTGGCAACAGCTTGCCTGTCAAGAGCAAAATATACAGATTATCTGACCAGGTCAAGGCCAGCATCAAGGCTGAGGTTGCCAAGCTGTTTGAGCTGGGAGTGATTGAGCCCTCCAGTAGTCCATGTGGTAATGGTGCCAAAACCTAACCTCAAAGGGGAAAAACCTGAGATGAGGTTCTGTGTGGACTACAGGGGCCTCAATGTAGTCACTAAGACGGATTCCCACCCATCCCATTTAAAGAGCTTATGAGCTTATTGACAAGTTGGGGGGCAGCCAAGTATCTGAGCACCTTTGACCTGACATCAGGTTATTGGCAGATTACCCTCACTCCAGGAGCCAAGGAGAGGTCTGCTTTCTCCACACCTGAGGGCCACCTTTAATTTAAAGAGCTGCTCTTTGAGTTGAAGAATGCCACTGCCACCTTCCAAAGGTAGGTAAATCATGCACTGTCAGGATTCGAGAGTTTCAGTGCAGCTTATCTTTACTGCTCTTAATGGACTGGCGTGTTGGACACCTATGCGTGTTACCGGGGGAGCTTACTATGGACTACTTCTGTTGCTAAAGAGAGCAACATGTTACTATATAAGAATCAGTTTGTGAATCGACTTGAACTTTGACAACAGCTCTTTGAATTGACTACATATTCCTGGACTTTATCATTCATTGAAATCAGGAATCTCATCTCTAACCTGAAATACATTGGAGAGCAGTTCAGTTCTGAATTTTAACTTTGGACATTTGAGACCTTCGGAAATTTACATATAAAAACCAGTGTGCGACAATTTCTGTAAAGGAATACATTACACAAGGATCAGGAATATTTATCTGCCTTGAAAAAGTCTAAAGAGACGAAACACGTGTTGGCTGATGTCTTGCTGGAAGTGTTGTGGCACTGAATAAATCAACATAGAAAAGTTGGAATATATCTGTCCTATATTACTGATATCTGTGAAAAATCTTTTACGAGGACACATGATCTATATTGGATATATGTTCGTGTTTATCAATATCCATTACTGCTTTGGTTAAAATAACTGTTCAAGAGGGTGCTGGGTGCAGTTAGATTAAATGCTTATATGGGTTACATTAGTTTTTCTAATGTACAGTGGCTACCTGTGGTAGTAGGGTGCACCTCTGCTTATGTGCAATCTTACTAAAAGCACTTCCACTGACAAATTGATCTGGACTTAAATATTGGTACAAGGTGCGGAAATTCTCCCATTTGGGGCCGCTACTACCGTACTTGTCTTTGCAGCTTATCTTGATGATATTGCTATACTTAGCTCCACCTGAGAGGATCACCTGGTCCACCTCAAAAAAGTGCTTCAGGCCTTGCAGTACGCAGGCCTGGCTGTCAAGGCAAGTAAATGTCAGATAGGGCAGGGTTCTGTTGTGTACTTGGGCCACCAAGTTGGTGGAGGCCATTTACAACCTCTCAAGCCCAAGATCCAGACCATTCTGGCTTGGGAGCTTCCTAAGACCCAGACCAGAGCCTTCTTAGGCCTGACGGGATACTATAGGAGATTCGTGAAGGGTCATGGTACCATAGAGGCATCATTAACTGGCTTGACCTCCAAGAAGCAGCCCAAAAAAGCCAGAAAAGTTATCTGGAATTAGCAGTGTCAAAAGGCTTTTGAGATTCTTGAGGACGGACAGCGCTCAGCACCTGTCTTGAAAGCCACTGACTTCAGTAAAAATGCTTATTGTTGAGACAGCTGCTAATGAACATGGGATAGGTGCAGTGTCATCAAAAGTAAATGACTTGGGCCAAGATCAGCCAATTGCCTTCATCAGCAGGTGACTTCTTCATAGGGAACAGCGTTGGAATGCCATTGAGAGGGAAGCCTTTGCTAACCAGACCTCAGTGCAAGTGCATTGACCCTAAAGTGTATGTTGAATTGGCTGTCCCCAATTAGAAATTACTAACTTACCTGTATGTCCCTAATGAATGGTACCCTGGTACCCAGGACATGTAAGGTAGAGGGGTACCCCAGGGCTTGCAGCACTGACTCTGCACTCCTGGAGATCGCCCAAGTAAAATGAGTCCTCCAGTCTGTCAATGCAGACTGGTAGAGCAGTCCTTCGCTGCTTGCTCAACTTTGCCATTGAAAGCATGGCAAAGCTATCACTTCCCCTGCACATGTCTGTAAGGCACCCTTCTGGCAGGCTTACCAAGTCCTAAACAAACGCAAAGAGATGATGGATGGAGCACGGAAACTTTTTAGGCACTCACCCCCAGTCACAGATCTGAGTTGAATACATCATCGTTCTTTAGCTCACTTCGCCACCCCAGTTCAGACCCAGCTATATGCAAATCAGTCTTGACCCTGTGCTTTGTGGGAACAGTCTAGCCCGAACTGCCAAGCCAGGACTTCCCTGGATCGGAAACAAGCATCCTGGGACCGGTTTCAGAGTAACACCTCTCATCAGCCAGGCTAGCTTGAATACAGTGGCAAAGTGAGCAAGGACCCATGTCTGGGCGAACCCTGCCAACTTAGGGCAAACAAGCAAACACAAAGAGATGATGGACGGAGTGCTGAAACTTTTCAGACACTCACTCCCAGTCACAGATCTGAGTTGAATCCATCATCGTTCTTTAGCTCGCCACCCCAGACCAGACCTAGCTATATGCAGATCAGTCTTGACCCTGTGCCTCATGGGAACAGTCCAGCCCGAACTGCCATGCCAGGTCTTTCCTGGAGTGGAAACAAGCATCCTGGGACCAGTTACGGGGTAACACCCCTCATCAGCCAGGTTAGCTTCAATCAGTGGCAAAGTGAGCAAGAGACCCATGTCTGGGCATACCCTGCCAACTTATGGTGAACAAGCAAACACAAAGAGATGATGGACGGAGCGGCGAAACTTTTCAGACACTCACCCCCAGTCACATATCTGGGTTGAATCCATCATCGTTCTTTAGCTCACTTCGCCACCCCAGTTCAGATCCAGCTATATGCAAATCAGTCTTGACCCTGTGCCTCATGGGAACAGTCCAGCCTCAACTGCCAAGCCAGGTCTTTCCTGGACCGGAAACAAGCATCCTAGGACAGCTTGAATCCAGTGGCAAAGTGAGCAAAATACCCACGTCTGGGCATACCCTGCCAACTTAGGGTGAACAATGCAAACACAAGGAGATGATGGACAGAGCACTGAAACTTTTCAGCTAAAGAACGATGATGGATTCAACCCAGATCTGTGACGGGGGTGAGTGTCAAACTCCTTATTCCTTTCCCTGCAATAAAAAGAGAGTGTTTCAGGAGCGGCTGGCATGTCCCAGGGGTGGTGAGGCAGGTAGGACATAAACAAAAAAAATTAAAAGGACTTACCTGTGAACTTGACGCATGGTCTTCTCTCCTCGAGGCAGACAGGCACAAAACTTCCAAGCCAATCTTGGCGCTGCTTTCCGCAGCATGAGAGCAGAGCCAGGATTGGTGGGAGCAGCCTCTATCAGTGCTCAGAAGAGCACTAGAGGCTTTTATTTCTCTAACCCAGGTTAGAGAGGTTTAAAGTGCTCATGTTTATGGGAGAGTAGGGACGCACATCAGATTCATCTGGAGAAATGCATGCCTCCTCTAAATAATGCTCACACGTTAGATACAAGGCACTCAAATACATATTTGGACAACGACAAAGGACCCAAGTATTACTTTTAATCAAAAAAGTACAAATTTTGTCAACGGCATGTTTTTCAGATTTTCTAGCAAACAAACACAGAGTGATTGCCACCAAGTTGCTTCTGAAATAGCAATTTTAGAGAAAAATAAACATGAACAGCCTACTCTTTTAAATTTCATTATCAGATTGGAGTAACTAGTGTGTTCTGCTGTATCACCTCTCAGAAAGAGAAGTGTAAGCAGGCAGGATCGGCAACTGACAGGTAGACATTGTCAGTGCAAAGCACATCTGTAGGCTGCCTCCTGCCAACTCATGAGACTGGGTTCCACTCCTGCCCCTCTTTTGCTTGAATGATATAACCCCACATGTCACTTTCCTGGGTCCTGCACCTGAAATAGCTCAGGCCATGCACAACACTCCCTGACAGTTGCTTCTACTTGCAGATCTGCCATATTACTGGGGAAGCCACAGGTGGTAAAGCTGGAGTTAGTAGCAGTGACCAATCTTCACTGCCAAGTGGCATGGTGAGGCCAGTTTACACCCAGCCTACTCACCCTCTTTGCATCCTACCCAGGGCAGGGTCGCAGGGCTGACCCATGATTGGAATCTCTGCACCTAACCATCTGAGCAAATTCCAGTCCTTAATACCAACTACTTGCCCACTGGTTGATCAACAAAGCATTCACACCCTTGCCCAAGAATGTTGTCACCGCCACTGCTCTCAGAAACTATGATTGTACCAACTCTTTCTGGAGGACACCACCGGGGGAGGTACTAGTTGGGTATCTTTTCTAAAGCTGAGGAATAAGCGGTTAGAAATATCCATCAAAAAAAAAAGTTACTAACATTTAGTAATGAGGTTTCTGGCAGATACTCTGTCTAACTGCAGATTCCTCATTGCCCTCCCACCCCCCATTCTGTGGAATGGACTATTCCATCAAAAACAGTTCCAAATATGAGATATGCACACTGGCATGAACAATTAGGTTTTGGGCTCCAAGGGTGCGGTTGGTGTCCTGAAAGAAACTAAAATTAGTGCGTTAGGTGGGGCCCATATGTGACTCCAGCCATCACATCAAGGGTGGGGCAGAGTTGACATGGAGCTGCATGACGCCACCTATTGGTGTGGTTGAGCAATGCTGAAAAATCTTCCATATCCAGTATGATGTCTGGGAATATTTTAAAGGTGTGGAATCTGAGGTTAGAAGTATCCCTCCGAAAAACAGATATAGGGCAACTCAACCCAAGAGGGAAGTAATTGTTCACCTCCCCATATTTCTGTTTGTTTTGCTGAAGTGGATGAACAGATAGCTACCATACAGGGATAGTCAGGACGGATTTGTTGCATGCCAGGGGCTCAATATAAGTGTACTAAACATTACAGTTGCTAATATTCTGCATAAAAGTTGTGTTTTCACAGAAAAATTCTTGTTAATCGAAATTAAAGTTCTAATCCACTGTTACCACTGAGGGTATTTCTATCAGCAGCCAATCAAAAACATCACCAGAGACGTCCGTACATGTCCTATTACTTACCGGTAATCTTCATTACGCATGATTCCGTTGTCCTCGTCCCATTCATTACTTATGGAGATAACCATCTCCCAGATAGAAAATAGGAACAGAGGAATGCTGGGATCCCGACCCCACCCCCTCCCACTGGTAGTACTCAACCAGTACTTACCCAGCATTCCGCCTGAACTACAAAGCCACTAACAGGAAGGCCGCCATCCGGGAGGGAGGGAGTGGCGTAATGAATGGGACCAGGAGTAATGAAGATTACCAGTAAGTAATAGGGCATTAGCCCCAGGTCCCCCCAGTCCTCGTCCCAATCATTACTTATGGAGTATACCAAAGCCAGAAACCCGGCCTTTCGAACCCCCAAAGAACACACAGGACACCACACCAAAAGAAGCCTCCCAAGCAAAGCAAAAGGGTAGAATCACAGAAAAAAACAGGCAGGAGCCCACAGCCCACAAGCCCCCAACCACACAACAGGGACGCACCCCCCCAGAACAAGCAGGAGATGTCCAAGGCAGAAAAAAAAAAGAAAGCAGCAAACCCACGGTGCTGCCACCCAAAGGGCAGCCAACCCACACTGGTAACACCCCAAAGCAAACAGAGGAGGAGCACCCTCCAAGGAAGCACCAGATGCTGCCAGCAGCAGAAGGGCAGTGAGGAGGCCACACACAGAAGAAGATCCAAAGCATCCAGACACACCAGCAAGTCAGGAACAGGCCAACAGGGACACAACCAAGCCCTGAAGAACCAGGACACTGGAAAGTAGAAGACACCCAGGGCACCAAGGAGGAAGCCAACCACAGAAAAAAGGACAAGTAGGGCATCCAGGCCCCACCGACCCCAACCCCCAAAAACGCCACGTGGAAGGGAGCCAGACAGGAAGGCGACAAGGCAAGGCCAAACAAAAGCAAGGTTGGAAAGGAGGCACACCACAGAGACCCCAAGCCCAAAGGCAAAGACCCCAGACAAGGAGGACCAGAACAGACGCAGCACCCCACAGGGCATGAAAAGCCAGGAAGGGCGCCCACCTGGAAAAAATATCGTCACACCCAGCACCACCAAGCAGCTCCGCAGACCCGGCAGCCGAACTGACAGAGAGCGTGCACAAGCAGACAATGGAAGGAACGTTCCAGGCAGGTCGCTCCCCACGCCGCGCAGCTCCACCTGACTGCGCCCGGGCTCCTGTGCCCAGCTGCTGCCGAGTGCCGAGTTCGAGGCCCGCCTCCACCCGCAGGCTACCACCTGCGCCTCATGCCTGGTGGCCAGTGGTAGGCCATAGGTCTGCCTTTCAGTAATTTCATTGTATTTTGTATTTTGTTTACTTTCTGTGACCGTTTTTTCCCTCCTGTTATTTCTGTGCCCTTCTGCCTTTCTGTAATCTTATTGCATTTTGTATTTTGCTTACTTGCTCTGTGACCGTTCTAATCCCTGCCATTTCTTTGCCCTTTTGCCTTCTGTTTCCCTTCGCCCGTTCTCCCCGCCGCTGCATCCCCTGCGGCCCCGCCCCCCCCGCTCGCCGTAGGTTTGCCTTTCTGTAACTGTATTGTATTTTGTATTTTGTTTACTTGTTTCTGTGATCGTTTTTCCCTCCTGTTATTTCTTTGCCCTTTTGCCTTCTGTTTTCCCTTTGCCGTCCCTTTCTCCCGTTCTTCCCGCCGCTGCGTCCCCTGCGGCCCCGCCCCCCCCGCTCGCCCATTCGTCATTCCCACCTCCCAGCTGCTCCTCCCTCCCACCTCCCCTTCTTATGGCGGCCGCTGTGCGGCCGTGCCGCTGGCGCGCCAAAGGCGTGCCTAAGGCAAGCCCGTCTGCCCCCGTCCGCGCCTGAACCGTGCCCAGCGGCAGAACCCCTGGCCCCGCGAATGCCACGATGCCTGACTCCGCTATGATGCCAGCTCCCTCCACGCACTGAACTCCGGACGAGAACACACCTGCTACCGGGCCACCCTGAAGCACACCCAAGGACCCTTCACCTGCCGGAACTGCAGCTTCACCAGCATCCGCCCCGTCAAACCTCCGCCCAGGAAAGAACCTAACTACCTCAGATGCATCCTCCTCAACACCCGCTCCGCCCGCAAACACGCCATTGAAATCTGGGACTTTCTCGACTCAACCTCCCCAGACGTCGCCTTCCTGACGGAGACCTGGCTGAACCCCGCCTCAGCCCCCGACATCGCCATAGCCATCCCGGAAGGCTACAAGATCACCCGCAGGGATCGCACCAACGGAGTAGGAATCGCCATCGTCCACAAGAACACCCTCAGAGTCTCGAGCAACACCGACGACACCCTCAGCACCGCCGAACACCTGCACTTCCAGATCCACACCGACCCCAACACCACCCTCAGAGGAACCCTCGTCTACAGACCCCCCGGACCCCGACCACAGTTCAGCGACTCCATCGCCGACTTCGTCAGCCCACACGCCCTCGCCTCCATGGACTACATCCTCCTCGGGGACCTGAACTTCCACCTCGAGAACAACAACGACACCAACTCCACCACCCTGATCGACAACCTCGCCAACCTCCGACTCAGACAGCTCGTGACAACACCCACCCACGCCGCCGGCCACACGCTTGACCCCATCTTCTCCGCAAGCTCCCACGTCTCCTTCAACCACACCACTGAACTCCACTGGACCGACCATCACTGCATCCACTTCACCTTCAGGAAGCCCACCACGCACCACCGCACCCAACAGATGCCTCGCCGCTGCTGGAGCAAAGTCACCGAAAACCAGCTAACCACCACCCTCGCCCAGAGCCCACCCACCGACCCCACCAACCCCGACACCGCCGCCCGCAACTTCAGACAGTGGATCAACGACTGCGCCAACACCCTCGCCCCGCCCAAGAAACCCTCCAACAGCCACACCAGCAAGAAAGCCACCTGGTTCACCGAAGACCTCCAGGCCTCCAAACAAACATGCCGAAAACTGGAGAAGAACTGGATCCGCGAACGAACACCAGACAGCTACGCAGCCCACAAGAACGCCACCCGCAGACACCATCACCTCATCAGATCCGCCAAAAGGGCCTCACTCAAAGACTGCCTAGATAACAACGCACACAACAGCAAAGAGCTCTTCAACATTGTGAAGGAACTCTCCAACCCCAACTCCAACACCAATGACATCCCAACCTCGCAAGACCTGTGCGACTCACTGGCCACCTTCTTCCACCGCAAGATCGCTGACATCCATGACAGCTTCAACACCACGACCGCCCCGACAACCACTGAGACCTCTGCCCCCACGACCACCACCCGCACCAACCGCCTGCTCTCCTGGACCAACATCAACAACGAGGACACCAGCAAGATTATGAGCACCATCCACTCCGGATCACCATTAGACCCATGCCCACACCACATCTTCAACAAAGCCAGCACAGCCATCGCACCCCATCTCCGGAAAGTAATCACCATCTCCTTCGAGACAGCAACCTTCCCGGAAAGCTGGAAGCACGCCGAGATCAACGCCTTACTCAAGAAACCCAAGGAGGACCCCAAGGACCTCAAGAACTTCCGGCCCATCTCCCTGCCTCCGTTCCCGGCGAAGGTCATCGAGAAGACCGTCAACAAACAACTGACCCGCTACCTCCAGGAGAACAGCATCCTGGACCCGTCCCAGTCCGGGTTCCGCAGCAACCACAGCACCAAAACCGCCCTCATTGCCGCCACCGATGACATCAGGACCCTGCTAGACAACGGAGAAACAGCGGCCCTCATCCTCCTGGACCTGTCAGCCGCCTTCGACACGGTCTGCCACCGCACACTACGAACACGCCTACACGACGCTGGGATCCAAGAGAAGGCCCTGGACTGGACCACATCCTTCCTCTCCGGCAGAACACAGAGCGTCCGCCTCCCCCCTTCCGCTCCAATGCCATCGAGATCATCTGCGGCGTACCCCAGGGCTCATCCCTCAGCCCAACGCTGTTCAACATCTACATGGCACCTCTCGCCCACATCGCCCGACAGCACGACCTCGGCATCGTCTCCTACGCCGATGACACCCAGCTGATCATCTCCCTCACCAAAGACCCTCACACCGTCAAAACCAACCTCCACGAAGGAATGAAGGCCGTCGTCGAATGGATGAGGAACAGCCGACAGAAGCTGAACTCGGACAAGACGGAGGTCCTCATCCTCGGCTCCACCCCTTCGGCCTGGGACGACTCCTCGTGGCCGGCCACACTGGGAACAGCTCTGACACCCACCGACCATGCACGCAACCTAGGGGTCATCCTCGACTCCACCCTCTCCATGACTAAGCAGGTCAACGCCATCTCCTCCTCCTGCTTCAACACCCTCCGCATGCTCCGCAGGATCTACAAGTGGATCCCCACCGAAACGAGAAGAACGGTCACCCAGGCCCTCGTCAGCAGCAGGTTGGACTATGGAAACGCCCTCTACGCAGGAACTTCGGCCAAACTCCTGAGACGGCTGCAACGCATCCAGAACGCCTCTGCACGTCTGATCCTCGACATCCCCCGCCGCAGCCACATCACACCCCACTTGAGAGACCTGCACTGACTCGCCGTCAACAAGAGGATAACCTTCAAGCTCCTCACCCACGCACACAAAGCACTCCACAACTCCGGACCAGCATATCTCAATGGACGACTCGGCTTCTACACCCCCACCCGCCAGCTCCGCTCCACCGGCCTCGCCCTCGCCGCAGTCCCCCGCATCCAAAGAACAACTGCCGGCGGCAGATCTTTCTCCCACCTCGCCGCCAAGACCTGGAACACCCTCCCCACCCACCTACGGCAGACCCAAGACCTACTGACCTTCAGAAGACTCCTCAAGACCTGGCTCTTCGAGCAGTAGCAGCACCCCCAACCCCCAGCGCCTTGAGACCCTCACGGGTAAGTAGTGCGCTTTACAAGTGATATGATTGATTGATTGATTGATTGAACGCCCAACAATTCCGAAAAACCCCACAACCAACCCCCAAAAGAGAGTTGAGGGTAAGCAAGGGAAGACCCAACATCCCCCGCCCCAACCAGGAAATGAAGGGCAACAGGGGCAACAATGGGACAAACCCTAACACACCGGGGAGAACCACAGCATACCATCCCACAAAAAGTGAAGAGGGCCTGCCAACAGGGCCAAGGAACAAGCCCAGAGGACCAACCAAGGGCAGGGCCACAGAGACCAACTCAGGAAGGGAGGAAGCACCGGCCAAGAGCAAACCCTCACCCACCTGACCGACTCGGCCACCAGAGAGCCCAGAGGACACCACCACAGAAACTCCCCGAAGAGGACCAGGCACTAGGGCAGGAATGTCTAGCACCAACCACCAGCACTGACACAGGACGACCGCCAAAGAGTCGGGGCACAGGGACAGGACAACAGGCCAAGACCGAGGTACTCACAAAGAATGCAGGGGACACCTGGACACAACATCGGAATCCCGCCCAACAAAGACACCGCCGCGGCCAGAAGCAAGCAGGCCCGACAAGCACCAGAATACCAGCCACCTGAAGACCAACCAGAACCACTAGGAAGCCAGAAACACCCCAATCGGGCAGGAAAAGGCAGGGGGAGAGCTAGAGGCCAGAACCCAGTGAAGCACAATACCCCACCAGGAACGAGGCCAACAACAGGGCCCCACCAGAGGAAAGCCAAGGGATGGACAACAAACCGGACCAGGACACAGCAACCAAGAGCAGGGTGAGGCAAACCCCCAAGGCCACCGAGACCAGGGAAACCCAAAGCCCAAACCTGCACACCAGGGAAGACCCCACCACAAACAACACACACCAAGGATGACACCCTCAACCACAATCCCAGGGGATGACCAAAGGCAGAAAGAACAGCACTGGAGAAGACCAATCCACCGGCCTACCAACCGGCCCGGAGGTCAAAGGACCACACCAAGGAACGACCCCAAGCGAGTCCCAACACATGCCGCTGAAGGGCCAAGACAACACCCCACGACAGCCACCGGAAACACAGACAGCCACCGGTCCCAGGGCAAAAATGGCAGGTACAAGCACCATGCCAGGACAACAAGAACAGGAGAAACAACCAGGGCGGCCAAAAGCCCAACCCCGCTGATGTCCCCACCGGCACCCGAGAAGCCAGCTGATGGAACCACAGATGCCAGCAGAGACAGGAGGCCACTGACACGGCACCCCCACAGGGCCAGAAAGAGAGGCACAGGGCCAAACAGTCAAAATCCAGAACCCAAAAACCACTGAGGGCAGAGAGAAAGCCACCAGAACCAGCCCCATCCAGGGCAAAAAGGCAACAAAAAGCTGCCAGGAAGCCAGGGCAGTAGCCAAGCAGCCCACACAGGCATGCCAAGGCCCAGCCCACACCCGGGGAAGGCAGGCGCAGAGTAGAAACCAAAGGAAAGGGTAGGGAGGCCAGCTCGGACCCCCACCATGCCAGGCACAGAACTGTCAAACCACCAGGGGGCCCGGAAGACCCATACCCAAGCAAGGCACCAAGAAGAGAAAGGGAAGCCAGAAAGGCCCACAGCAGATACCCAAAAGGGGACCCCCAAGACATCAAGGCCCCAACGGCCAGCGCTGGACACAGCCTGGAAACAAGCCCCCCACACCAGGAGACATGGGCAGAGAATGCACTGTCAACACAACCGGTAAAGGTTAACGAGGGCCCAAAAATAGGAACTCTGAGGCCACAAACAACAGAGGCAGAAGCCACAGAACCAGACAGGAAGACCCGAGGGGACACCACAACCCAAGGTAATATGAACCTGGAGGACACAGCCCGAGGGAACAGAGGCCAGAAAAGGGGCTGGCCAGAAACCGGACTCACGAGGACATAACCACAGCAGGGCAACCAAAAGCCATGGAGTAGTAGGGCCCAGGGACACCAGAGGCACAAAACCCCAACCCTAAGCCACAATTCCCTGCACAGGAAAAACCAGCAGGAAGGCAGGCACCCCAATGAACCAAGCCCAAACGGCAAGAACAGGCCCAAGGTGGAAATGCGTCAGGACCCTTCCATCACCGCAGCGACCCAATCCCAACCACAAAGGCACCAGCGACACAGCAGGCAGAGACCACGCCACAGAAAACAGAGGGCCATGCAATGAAAGCAGGGGACACACCCCAGGCACAACACACATCTCCAACAAACCTGCGGCCACAAGAACAGCCCCACAAGCCAGCCCCAGTACGCCACAATGCTAGAGCACCTGGGCAATGGCCAAACTGGCCCACCAGCAACCAGGCACACCAGGGGCAACCCTAGCACAGCCTGAGCTGCCAGCCAACCAATGGCAGCCACAATGCCAGCAAGGCCAGAGAAGAATACCAGCACGGTGAATGGGAAAAAGGGCCCACAAGTGTGCTTTATATACACAAAAAGCACTGAACAAAGCAG
Source organism: Calotriton arnoldi (assembly GCA_963921515.1). NCBI lineage: Eukaryota > Metazoa > Chordata > Amphibia > Caudata > Salamandridae > Calotriton > Calotriton arnoldi. The sequence continues at coordinate 881,861 of CAWUFW010004652.1, forward strand.
AGGAAAGCAGCCATGCAGGACTCACCCCAGGGGCCGGCAGACTCCGGACCACATCGTCTGCCACACTAACGTCCCCACCTGCCAGCGCAGGCACAGGCGCACACCACTAGCCACAGCGCCCTGGCAGCAGGCAAACAACCACACTGGCCACCAGGCACTCCAGGGGCACCACCAGCACAGCCCTCGAGCTGCCAGCCACCCGAGTGCAGCCGCTACCCAAGGCCAGAGAAGAGGCTTGTGACAGCCAATGGGAAGACATAGGACGGAATGTCCGGGCACCCTCCTGGTCGACATCCCCCCCTGCTGGAAATCCTGCCAGGACAGGGAAGGATGCCACACAGCTGCACAAGAAGGCAAGCAGAGCCTGAGAAACTGGGAGCAACAGAACACCCCCACCCCCCCCCCCAAGGAGGGAGGCCAGAAACATATAAGCAGACAGGTATCCCGACAGAGGAATGATGTAAGAGTGTCAGAGTAGGGGACTGAAGCACTGCCCACAGCTCAAAGAAGGCTGTACAAGGCCACAAAAACATCAATAACATATACAGCACAATAGCTATGCAGTACTTACCCCCGAGGCCAGCAGACTCAAGGCACTGACTGCCAAAACAACAACCCCAAAGCCAGCCCAGGCCCGCATCACATGCCAGCATGCCTGGGACCCAGAGGCAGTCCACACCGTCAGCCTGGCATCTGTGGGCCAGAACATGCCAGAAGCAGCGCGTCTTCCCCCAGGCCCAGCCACCAGGCCACCAGGAAGTCACGATACCGCAACCCGGAACCACTTTGTGGATCTGGCGCACCAGCAGCCATGGGCCAGCCAGCAACCTCTGCAACTCCCGGCAAGCCGAGCAGGCCGGGAGTCACAAGAAAATCCTGTTGCAGACAGCCCAGTCGACAGACAGGAGATCCCAGGCATACCACCACTCCCAACAAGCAGGAGCAGCAACAAGCTTAACCATTGTCCCAGTCTGTCGGCAGACAGAAAAAAGAACTGGCAGAATGCTGGGTAAGTACTGGTTAGGTACTATCAGTGGGAGGGGGTGGGGTAGGAATACCAGCATTCCTCTGTTCTTTTTTCTGTCTGTGAGATGTTTATCTCCATAAGTAATTAATGGGGCGAGGACTGGAGGGACCTGGAAGGGGGGAGAACCTGGGGGTAAGATAATACAAAACCTAAGTAAGATAAATGAAATGCAATATAAAATAATTAAAGTAATTAATGTTTTCGTTCTGTACATTTTCTCTTCTCTACAGACTATACCAACTTCAATCAAGCCAACTTCACAGAAAAACAAAAAATAACCAACTAAATTTCGTAAGTATACTTTAAATGCAAGCTAACACAAATAAAAAATCTAAACCAATCCCACCCACACCTTTCCCCCTTAAACAACATACTATTTCTAAACAAAATAGCTAAACCTTTATTTCTATTTCAATAGAAAAAAGCAGCAAACTGAAAACAAGAAACGTTTTCAAGAAACCAAAATTTCTACGCACCTCAGAATGTAAGTGTATAAACAAATGTGAAATGTTAAAATGTAAAAAATGCATAGAATATATATTTAACTTTTTCTACATATATATTTAATTACAGTACAAAAAGAAAATGACAGAAGGTGCAAAATGTATTTCTTCGCAAAAAGGCAAATTTTTGTTATGCTGTATGAGGTACACATACAGCCAAGAGAGAACAACTGCTAACACCACCAATTGGAAATGTACAAAGTATTATTCAAATACTTGCCATGGCAGGGCAGCGACTAGAGAAACAACTGTTATAAGAGGTGAGGAACATAACCGCCCCCTAAAGTGACTGAAATTGAAGTCAGAAAATCTAAAAGAAGCAAGCACTAGGTCCCAAAACCCGCAACTGTAATTCTCAAAGACATTTTGCCTCATGTCCCCGGGGAACTTAACTGGTCAGTTACCTGTCATACCAAGTTTAAAATGACTAACTACCAGAACAAAAAAAGCCACAACTCATACACCACCTGCCCCAAAAACATTCAGTGAGGTAGAAATTCCAACTGAACTCCTGATAACTCACAACGAGGAACAATTCTTTTTATATGACAATAAATGTCATGAAAAGAGAATTATTATCTTTGCAACACCCAAAAACCTATTAAATTGAAGGCAATGCGAAACATGGATGATGGATGGAACATTTAAAATATGTCCCAAACCCTTTTACCAACTTTATACCATCAATGGGGAATACATCAACAGTAAAATCTCTTTCATCCATGCACTCTTACATAATAAACAAACAACTACCTATGCAGAATTCCTAACCCAAATAAAAGAGAAAACAAACAATAACCCCCCAAAAATTATCATTGACTTTGAACAATCAAGGATACAAGCCATTCTTAAAATGTTTCCCCACACAGCCATACAAGGGTGCTATTACCATTTTAACCAGAGCATATGGAGACACCTACAAAAATCTACACTAAGGGGCCAATTCTGATCTCGGTCGGAAGCTCTCCGAACGGGATCCGGCCGGAAAAAGTACGAGCCGTACGCGTTTTTTCCGACCGACTCGTACAGCTGTCCGACCGAGCGAGTACGATGTAAATGTACGCTTGTGTTCTGACCGAACCGTTTCTGGATCCGAACCGCTCCGACCGACTCGTACGGAAACGAATTGCACCACGCAATGGAGACGTTATCCGAGCGAGTACGATGGACGCGTCGGACAGCCGGATCGAGTCAGAGCGTCCGGCTCGATCAAGCTCCCGGAGCCGGACTTGGGGGGTCCGTGCCGGACCTCCCTGCACCCGTAGCCGTACGAGTCGAACACAGGGGGGACCCAAGGGTCCCCCCTAAACATGCATGTACGGTGCGAGTTGCACCGACGCGTACACACTGTAGGGGGCGCACTTGTTCGCGACGTACCCATTGAGTCACTGGGAGCCCATGTACTCGTCGTACGACCGGCTCCCATTGACTTCAATGGGAGTCCGACCGAATCGAGTCCGGCAGCATGCGGCCGCATCATATTCGCTCGGTCGGACTGCAGGAGTCCGGCTCGGTCGGAAATCTCTCCGGATCCGGCTCGGTCGGAGAGTTTTCCGACCCAGATCGGAATCGGCCCCTAAGTACCTAATTACGATAAGACTCGGAAAGCTTCCAACCACAGTTTCATCCAGGGTTTCACTTTCGACCGACGCATTATGATGCAGGCGGTCAAAAGTAAAACTGGTTGGTCATTCTGGCTGGATTCCGATGGGCTCAAGGAGCCCGTCAGCCTGTTGGTTCTGACAGGCTTTCCATGTGAGGCTTTCCCACATGGAAAGACTGTCGGAAAGCGACACTGGGGGCTCCTAGCAGGGCCCCCTTCAACCTGTGTCTGCTGGTTGGGGGCCGAGGGGGCACCTATGGTGCTCCCCAGTTAATCCCTGCACCGTTTATCAGGCACCCTGAGGTGCCTGCCATGCGGTGCAGTGATTAACAGATTCTCTCATTTCTCTATGGGAGCTTGTGCTGCGACCGGTATATGGCTGCAGCACAAGCTCCCCTTGAGAAAAGGGAGTATGCAACCGCACCATGTTGGAGGTCGGTCGGTCCCAATTCCGCAACGGTGTCGACATTGTAACTAGGCCCTAAGTGTAGAATATGCATCAAATAGCCACTTTGCATATGAAATAAAAAATCAATAACTCTAGCCTACGTCCCCATAACCAAAGTAGCAATTCATAATAACCTATTAATAGAAAGTCCCTACTACCAAGCCAACGAAAATAAATTATCTCCCCAATCAGACTATTTTGAGGACTCCTGGGTAGGAAGACTTCATAGATCTGGACACAGGCGCCAACAAAAATTCCACATTGCATGGTGGAATGTGTATGACAAAACCCTAGCCCAACAAGCCAAAACCAACAACGCAGTGGAAGGATGGCATAATGCCTACCAATCCACAATGGGAAGAAGTCATCCTACCCTTCAAAAACTACTACAAGAATATAAAAAGAACAGAGCTACCAGGAACTTAGACGAGACCAATCAGTAACACAACTATCCCCTAAACTAACTAAACAAACTAAAGCAATGTATGATCATTTACAATACAAAGTTAGACTATATCCAAATACTAAAGGTTTAGAATACCTAGAATCATAGCAAAATCCATATTCTAAATATAACCTATAACCAATATTAATTTAACAAACTAAAAAAAAAACACCAACCTAACTTTTATTAAAAACAAAAATCTGAAAATATTATTATGTCAAACAAATATATTTCAATAATATTTGACATAATAAAAATATTTTTAAAATGAAAAAAATACAAATTAATTATACAAAAATCAATACAGAATGACCAACCAAGGCTAGTATAACCATGCACAGATAGGAAATAAAACAGTGCATCTAAAATTAAAATATCAAATTACAAAGAAATAAAAAACATTTTATACCCTTTTCAGAGTAATTTAAATTACTTACAGTTTTGTAGCTGCAGACCTTTAAACCAAAAAGAATAAGATGACAGAAATCCTACCAAATCCATTTTTAATAATTTAAGAACCCAAACAAAATGAAAAAATACAACCTCCAACAAATTCCTGTACCATAGAACCATAAAAAACCCGAAAAATAGAGTTAAAAAAAGAAATGCTCCAGGAAAGCCGAAATGTAAAGAAAATGTTTAATAATAATTAGTTCATAGTAAACGAATATAGGTTATCTTTAAAAAGAAACTGCAGAAAGCATCCTCCAACATATTCCTCTGTAGCGTACAACCATAAAACCCCCCAAAAATACAGTTAAAAAAATACAGTTAAAAAACAAATGCTCCAGGAAACCCGATAAATAAAGTAAATATTAAATAATAATTCGTTTAAATTAAGCTAATATACATTCCAAATGTTTCAAAAAATTTAAATCACTACTTGCCCTTATCACATATAACACCAACATCCCACTCCTAAATTACTTCAAATATTTTACATTTTCAAAAATTAAAATTTCATAAAATGTATTTCAAAACTTTTTATAACTTTTTTAAAACAAATTCACACCAATCCACTAAAATTGCAACATCCCACTAATATGTGTCCACAAATTCTATATACATTTAAAAAAAATACATAAATATTTTAAATATAATTTTCATTTTTTTTTTATTTACTCCCCACCCTTATCCCCTATAAACCCAACATACTACTACTAAATATTTAAAAATTATATCACTTTATATCAAAATTTAAAAAATGTATTATAGAAATTTTGAACAATTTTTTTAAATTACTCCTCACCCTTAACCCCTATAAACCTAACATCGCACTCCTAAAAAATAATATTAAACAAAAAAAGAATTCTTCAATTTTAATTTATTAAAACTTACAGAATTACACAAAAAAATTATACATTGTTTAAAAGTTGCAATTTGAACATTACATAAAACAATTATAAATTATATTTTACTAAAATATCGATATTATATACAACGATATTTTTAAGATCTAGATTTTTTGAACGATATTTAATACAACACCTAATTTGGATATTTTTGACTTTGACATTACTTACCACAATATTTTAAACACAATGGGGCCGATTCACAGAACTAATCTGAGATAAAATCCTAAACTTACTACTTTTGGTATTCACAGAAGGCATTTAGTAGTAGTAAAGTTAGGACTCTAACTTTACTACTACTAAACTGGGATAAAATCCTAAACTTACTACTTTTGGTATTCACAGAAGGCATTCAGTAGTAGTAAAGTTAGGACTCACTTTACTACTACTGAATGCCTTCTGTGAATACCAAAAGTAGTAAGTTTAGGATTTTATCTCAGATTAGTTCTGTGAATCGGCCCCAATATTTTTGTCACACATTTTTTTAAAAATATTTTGTCTGAATACAGTATTACTGGTAATCAAAATGGTTGTACGATATACATGCTATACAAATATAAAATTGAAGCTAATTGTTACGATTTAAGTTAAATTTGGAATCTGGTATATTTATTTCATGGAGAACTTTGAAGGGTAATTTTACCTCAAGGGCACTACGGCATTGATGCAGTGATGAAATGTTGCATTAAATGGTATGACTTATTTTTCAAAATCTGGATATTACGTGCCGATGGGCACAGTCTCAACCAGTCTTGGCTGTCTCTTCACAATTTTCGGCTTGATGACTTGACCAAGGTATCTTGATGCAGCATGCGGTGGGTGAGAAGTCGGACTGTGCCATTTATCTTTTCAAACATTACAACTCTGCAGTTGCTGACCTCAAGTATAGAGAGATATGGAAGAGTCATTAATAAATGAGCACATGTATTATTATATAAATATCCAACATGAATATATATTATATAGAGCAAATTTATGTACCTCAAATTTGACTGTTAAAAAGGTCTATTCCCATTAAGTCGAAAGGTAGACTATGGTTGTGACATCAGTTACCGCGTTGAAGTGACGTCATAGTGCATAAATTAAATACAAGTATATTTAATATATATATGGTGTAAAATGTATACTTCAACTTTGTCTGAAAGTGGATACCGATCCAATTAAATTGAAGGCTATAAGAAGGATAAACTTGCTGTAATTAAAATTACAGGATATAAGATCATCACTTGCTGTAATTAAATGTCAGCACTAGGTATTGCCCATGGTAATAAATCGCTTGCCTCTTCTTCAGGCTTTGTTTGCTGCTTTATAGATCATAGGTGGGTAGACTGGTGTCAGCACTTGTATTAGGCTCTGTACAAGCAATAGCTGAGTGGTTTATACATGCTGAGTGTCTGAGGCATGCTACGTATCCGGCCCTGACAAGCTTCTAATAAATAATACCTGCGGCAGTGCCATAAAATAAGTGATGAACTTGGCTTCCATGCGTTATGCTAAATTTGACACTTATTCAGAATCTGTGCACTCGAAGAGAAAGAAAGAGAAGAGGAGGTAAAAGAGGAAGCGGAAATAAGTGAAAGGCCGTGAGGTAGTATAGGGGACAGAGAAGAACAAATATGAAAGAATGACAACTGCAATGAACAAGAGCAAAATCAAGAAGGGCAGCAAATGAGATGAAAAACAACTGCATGAAATTGTACAAGTTTGAATAGGACAGCAGAAAGGGTGCAAAACTAGAAACACATGAAGAGAGAGGGGAACAGAGCGCACATAACGGTTAAGATATTGTAAGATATTATAAAGTATTACAACATATAAATATGGAGACACAGCTAGGTAATTTGAAAAGAGGATTTTAGAGTTAAAGGAAATGGATAGAACCATAGAAAGATGCACAAAATAAATAAACGGAGTAAGAGATAAAAGGAGCGAAACGGCAAAGTACTAAACATGAAGGGGCAGATTTGCAAGGACTGGCGCATCTCTGCATATTAGCAGAGATGCGCCAGCCAAGATGCGACAAGCAAAAATATCCTTGCGCCACCACGAATGCGTCGCATTAACAATGCGGCGCACTGTGGCGCAAGGATAGACAAATGCGTGTCGCATCTTCTGTCGTAAGGGCAGCGCATTGCTGGAGTCGTGTCGCAAGCGCCACGCAACTCCAGCAATGCTCAGGGGCGGCCCATACCCATCATGCTGCGTCACTCCTTACGCCTGCTTCAAGCAGGCGTAAGGTTTTGATGCAGCGGCGTCGTAAAAGTGACTCAGTGAAATCTTGTAGGTTTCACTGCGGCACTTTTATGAGGCTTTCTTGCGACGGAACGCCCACCCTGCATACATTATACCTGACGCAGATATAATGTAGCACAGGGCTTTACAACGTGATGCATCTTCCTAGATGCGTCACGTTGTAAATATGTCGCAACGTGGCGCATTGTTTACGACGACGCTGCGTCACAGAAGTGACGCAACGGCGGTGCAAATGTGTCGCAAGGGGCTTGTAAATCTGCCCCGAAAATCAAACAGCAGAAACATAAACAGACCCTTTATGCTGAAGTCCTGTTTGATAAGCTGATGAAAATGAATGCAATTGCATTCAGAGACTCTTTTTTACAACTATCGACACGTCTCCAAAAGGTGGTAGACTTTAGATTCACAACTCTTCACGAATGTAATCAATATTGCAATTTAATAAGAATTGATCTCTTAACTCATCTGTCATTGTCGAAATTCTGATGTTCCAGTTACTTTTCTTAGCGCTGCAACTAATTCTTATATGTTTCTCCTTTTTGTATTCTGCGATGAAAATGGCATCTTTCAAGGATTGGTTAGATAATACATATCAATTTTTTCCCCAGAAATGCCATGCACATTGAACCCTCGTCCTGCTTCTTGGTCTAGATCCGAAAGATTCTCTAAAACGTCTTGCCCTTCTCATCCCAAGCAATGTCTAAGAAGCGCTAACTATGGGGCACATTACGATGGCCGGCGGACAAAGTCCGCCCGCCACCGCAACGGAATGCGGGACCGTCCGCAAGGGGTGCGGCGGTCCCGCCATGGGTATTAGGATGCCACCGCCATGGTGGCGGTGGCATCCCGTATTGTTCGCATTGTGGCGGACGGTGCTGTCAGCAGCACCCGCCACAATGCGAAAAACACATGTTGTGCATTTGAATGCACAATGTGACAGGCACCGCGCGGTGCCTGCCACCTTGTGCATTCAAATGTAGGGGGGTACCATAGGTACCCCCCATGTCCACCCCCCACCCCCCCACCCCACCCCCAAGTCCTGGGGGCCCGCAACGGGCCCCCAGAAGCAAAGACCACATGCCTTTCAATGGCGGCAACACCGCCATGGAAAGGTTGCTTTCCGCCTACATCCTAATATGGATGGCGGTGTCACCATATTAGGGTCCTTTACCGCCCGGTGCCCTGTGGGACCGGCAGAAAACCGGCAGACGGTCTTTCCGTCCGCCAGGCTCCCCCGCCATCGTAATATGACGGGGGGGAAATAACATGCGGGCGGTGGGAAATGGCGGGCGGATCGCCACCGCCATACGGGCGGTGGCGATCTGCCCGTCATCGTAATGACCCCCTTTGTTTGCTAACTATGCTGTTATATTTGGTCTACACACACTCACGTGGAGAAGTGTGGCTCAATGGTTAGAGCGGCAGACCCTGATGCAGAGATCTGGCCCGGGACCAGGGTTCAATTCCCGCCTCGGCGGGTCTTGGACTCAATTTCCTCGGACCTGATAATTCTCGCCTCGGTGCCTATTCTAATCATGGGTCCCACTCTGCAACTCTGGGCAATAGCTTGCTTAATCTCCAAAACGGCCCCACCAGCGCTGGGATGCCTGGCTTCACCTTGGGGGTGCCCAGGAGTGGACATTTCACAGGGAATAGCCAGGAAGGGTTCCACAGCGGTATGCGTATAGCGCCAGGATGCCCCAGCTGGGGTGGCAGTGCGCTTTACAAGTACGAATTTACATTTACATTTACATTTACGTGATTCTGGGCGATTTTTCCATTTACTCCCCTGGGTGACTCTAAAAGGAAAAAGGTGTAGTCACTTTTTGCATAGTCCCTTCCAGTATAATCAAAGTCCTCCCCTGGGTAAAACTCCATCTTGTTACCTAACTGACTACAAAACACACAGCTAACCCCACATAATTGCATAAACAGAGTAAAATACTGACACCTATCCCCTCCTCCAAGCACAACCTTTCAACACACATTTATGACAAAATGTTTTATATGTGAATTTCATTCATTTTATAAGGTGTACCAGATGCCCATTTGAAGTATAGACACCTGCCCAGCAGACTCCAGCTTAATAGCAAATGATATGTTGTGTCCTTCAGCAAAAACTAGGACAGGCACTTTCAGTGGAACTGTTTTGTGTGGAAAAGCAACTGCTTGTCCATTAGTCTACTAGTGCCCTTATTTCAAATGTTATGGTGTGCCTGTTACAGAAGATTTATGCAGGCACTTTTCTATATGCATGTATGCAAGTATGCATGTATTTAAGTACTTATGTGTATCTGTTTGTATGTATGTGACATTTATCTAGAGGGAAATATATGTATGCATGTATGTGTGTATGTATGTATGTATGTGGTATTTATCTAGAGGGAAATATATGTATGCTTGTATGTATATATTATGCATATATGTATGATATTTATCGAGAAGGAAATGTATGTATGCATGTATTTATGTATTTATGCATATATGTATGTATGTGGTATTTGTCTAGAGCAAACCTAGCCAACAAGACAACAGAGCACTGGACAGAGTCAAAGGCAAACATCCAATCAATGAGTAATGGTAGAGGAAGCTGGTAATTGGATAGTTCCTCCATTGTGATGTAGTGTAGAGTTTTGTCTTTAACTCTTTCCTAAATTGGAGCAGCGTTGGGGTGATTATTAGGGATACAGGGATGCTGTTCCAAACCCTGGTTGCATAGATGGAAAAAACCTGTTTTCATTTTTTTTCATCTCCAGGCTGATGGTCTGACTGCGGGGGTGCTGAGAGCCACCAGTGATGGTGAAATTTCACCCAAGATAAAAAAGGATGCTAGTCGTGATGGATTTGTAAAGGATGCAGCTAGTTTTGAAGATGGTGCAGGCAGCCAAAGGGAGACAATGGAGTTCCATCAGGTGGGGAGTGATGTGATAATATTTCTTCCTGTCCTAGATAACACGTACTGTGGCACGGATGATGCTCTTAAGGTCTGATAGTGTGGACTGTGAGACACTAAAGCTGGAAATCCAGGTTTGGATGATTTGCAGGCATTATTTGGATTCCTAGAGCTGAGTAGAATTTATGTAGTGTTGAGTAGCATCAGAGTATTGGTGAATCTTGATGCGGTTATATGTGAGTAGAGCCCCAAGTGCTACATGTAAAGTGATTTACCTCATCTGTGGTCAGGACGGTGTCATTTACGATGTGAACGGTAGCTGCCTCAGTGCTGCACCATAATCTGAAACCAGATTGGCAGCCATGTAGAGGATGGTTAGTAATTATGTGATCTTGGAGAGAGACTTGCCAACTGCTGTGCCAGGGGTAGGACTCGAGTTCCCAGACTCCCCGGTCTCCAATTACGCTACTTGCGCACCCGGAGGTGCTTATTAATAATGCCGCAGTCCCGCGGCTGAGGGGGACCTGCCAACTGCTGTGCTGATCGACGGAGACCGGGCCAGGGTAAGGACTCGCATTCCCAGACTCCCCGGTCTCCAATTACGCTACTTGTGCACCTGGAGGCGCTTGATAACAACGCTGCAGTCCCGTGACGCGGGATGGGCTTTGGCCGTGCCCGGGATAAGGGCGTGCCCCTCCACGCCCGTCGGAGCCCAGAGGAGGCTGGACTGGGCCCCCTCTCTAACGTTTGATTCTCGAGGGCTCTTAGCTGCTGGAAAAGGTTGCTGAATGGGGAAAAAGAAGGCTAATGCGAAGGACTCTGAAGGGGTAACTATGACAACACTTGACTCTTTTTTGGCTAAAGCTACTACTGCCATCTCCAAGGAGATTGCAATGACTGAAAGGAGGCTATCTCTTGGGGGTGGAGGAACTTTGACTAGTCCTAATACAACACGCGACACTACTGATAGCACGCCACAAGGGATTCAAGGTAGAACCACACACTTTTTAGGTAGAGATTTAACCCCCTCACCTCAAAATACACTTGGTAAAAGGAAAAGAAGCCCTGCAAGGGAATCTCTACTCAAGAAGTCAAAGAGACCAAGGAAGATCTCATCCATTCAGACCACTCCAAAACCTCAGCAGGAAACCCAGGAATCTGCACAATCCTCTATAAACCTAGACACTTTAGTGGACAAACTGAGTTTAATCTTACAACCCATAAGGCAATGGCTAGACTCCATTGAGGCAAAGATCCAAGAGATGATGGAAAATGGCACACTTGTTTTAAGAAATCTGGAGGCTAATACTAAATCAATGCATCCACAACATAATTGTATCTCAAATGTACCAGTAAATGTATTTGAACCCAATATAAACAATCAGGGGAAATTATGGCCAAACACTACTAAGAGACACCCTACCCCTATGCCATTTCCCACAGTACAGAGCACAGATGTCCTGGCTGGAGTTGTAAATGGAAGTAACAGATGTGTAGGGGCTTAAGCCACATCTGAGGTTAATTTCCCTCTCAGTCAAATTTTTTTTGAGGGGACAGATGGCAGACCTGCCCAGAGAGAAAGGAACACCCTGATTAGGGATCAACTCCAGATCCCTATCTTTCAGCATAGGGGGGGTGGGGGGGTTGCTCATCAGGCTTTACGTCTTCCACCGGCTGCCTGTCCTTTTGTCTTAATATTGGTTAATGCCCCAGTCCTAAATTTGACACAACAAGAATCCACTGTCCAACTCATGAATAAAGGGCGGGAATGGCCAACCAAGCATGCTAGGATAGGGCATGATATCCAACACCATCTGATTATGGCTAGGAGAACACCATGGGTAGGCCAATCACCGAAGACTTGTAATGGGGATTATATTGTCCTTAACTTCGATAACCCCAAGATTGTGAGAAATGTATTAGCACAACTTCCCCCAGTTGTTTCAGCAGAGTCTCAGATATATCCTGTCCCTCTTGGATATTTTTATAGGCCAAGCCATAACCTAAGACCACACCTACTTAGGACAGATATGGACCCCCTTATTACTGGGAATTTCCTAGTAGATTGTTCGCTAGAAAATCTGGATTCCTGCGATTGACTCGCGAGCCCCACTCCGATAGTCACTCCAGTTAGCTTCTTAGGGTGTTGCAGGAGGGACCTAGAGAGAGTTCATACCAGAGAAACTAGTAAGGATCCAGTGGTTGTGTGCACTAGATCTGCATTGACGGATGCATCTAGCAATGGGACAGAGATAGCTGTAACAGAGGGAATAGCTCAAAATTATACCTTTCTTTCATGGAATATTGCAGGTTTTAACAACAAAAAGGACAACAATGAGTTGCTGAACGAATTAACAAATTTCCAGATCGTATGTGTCCAGGAATGATGGGAAGTGGAACCCATTTATTTAAATGGCTTTTGGTCCTTTTTTACCCCAGCTCTTCCATCTAAAGGGGGTAGAGCTAACAGGGCATTCTTACCATGGTAGCAAATTAAATCACGCTTAAAGTTTTGACATTTTGGAATAACTCTCCTTATTTCCACATTTTAATAATAAAAGGATACTATAACTGGGATCTAATGCTAATAAATTATTATAACAACAACTTTGAGAATTCCACATCAGTGATAGAGTGCCTCAATAGGACTATTGAGAATCTAACCAATCGCCACCCGAATCCCATGCAAATTGTCTGGGTTGGCGACTTTAACATAAGAAAGTGCCCAAGAGATGAACCGAGATTTTGTGGGTTCGTCGACCATAATGGAGATCAAATAACCCATTTCATGCACTCACCATATGGAAACATCTTAAATTCTTTATTGATGACTTGGCAATTAGAACCTAAGAATTAGTTAATTTTAGACACCACCTTAATGGTCCCCACTTTACAATTTGCTTCTACCTTTCAAAGATTAGATTACAGGTCTACGATTAACTATGTAATTACTTGTGATAAGTTCAGAAACAGTATTACTAAAGTTAAGGTTAAAATGACCATGCTATGCTTGCATGCTCATTGGTTTGGAGGGATGGTGGTAAAAAGGATTGTAAATCTGCCCGAAACCCATCCTTGCAAGGAAAAATGGGTATACATTAAAGAAGTTTGATGAGGTCACCCTAATCACCAAGACCATAACCTCTAAATATGATGATGTCCTGCTTTGCTTAGATCCCATGGCCAAAGATATAGAGATGGTTGAAGCATTTGAAAATATCTTAGTGGATCTAAATTTACATCTAACCCGCCCACGGCCCACCTATATGGTCTCTGAACATCGATGGTTCGACAAAACCTGCTTAGAAGCTTCATCAAAGTTACATAAAGCTTTAAAAAGCCAACCTAGAGAAAAAGATCTGATTCGAACCTTAAGGTTAAGTTATAAACTGGCCAGAGCAAATAGGCTGAAGCAATTAAAGACAGAGGCATGGGATACTTTAAAGTAAGCTTCACTCCAGAATGATAGCAAAGCTTTTTGGATGGTGATGGCCCCCCTTATTGCCGGACAAGGAGGGACCATCCCTAGATGTACATATAAGTGAAGTAAATTGGGTTAGCCATTTTCAAACAATACTCCAAAAGGTGGAAAATCTCATCCCAAATGAGGTAACCTGCTCTTTGAAGGATAAAACATTCCTGTTATTTAATCTAGAAGAAATTGAACTTGTTCTCGCTCCATCTTCCCCCTGAAAGCTGCAGGGCCAGATGGGATCCCGGTGGATGTTTTCCTTGCTAATGTAGCATTATGGACCCCCCTATTGACTATTGTTTTTAATTCGATAGCTAAAAATGGGCCACTACCCTCATGGAAGCATTCATTATTAATTCCAGTTTATAAAAAAGGGGAACCGTCTAACCTGGTTAATTACCGCCCCATATCATTGATAGATAGTTCAGCAAAACCCATGGGCCGGGTTCTACTGAACAGGCTCGAGAATTGGGTTGAGGAAAATAAGATCTTAGACGAAGTTCAGTATGGTTTCAGGAAGGGTAGTGGTACCCTTGATCAATGCTTGAATTTGACTTTAATAGCAGTGAAATATACAATTGCAAAGACAGGCCGTATTAACATGGCATTTATGGACCTGTCTGCGGCATTTGATTGTGTAGCACATAGCAAATTGTGGGACATCATGGAGGCCATGGGAGTAGGACAACAGATATCTGATTTCATAAGACAACTTTATACAGATGCAACAGCCTCAGTTCGCTATGGGATCAAAGGGGAGTGTACTAGACCTTTCAAGATAGAGAAAGGAGTCAGACAGGGTTGTGTACTTGCCCCCTTTTTATTTGCTCTCTACACAAACAAACTGAAAGATGCCCTGATTGAAAAGACTAAAGATGCCCCAAGTGTAGTGTTAATTCCCCTGCCGATCCTGTTATATGCGGATGAGGCTGTTCTATTGGCTCGAACTCCCCTGGTCCTTCAATTACTCATAGAACAATATGCAGCCTTCATGGCTGACCTGGATTTTAAGGTTAATAGAAAGAAATTTTTTGATATGACTGTAGGTGGAAACTCAAAGAAGATGTCAAGATTTCTCCAAGACGGGAATAGAATCGAACAAGTAGATCAATTTACCTATCTTGGTGTACTGTTTGATTCTAACTGAAATGGAAAGAGATGGTTCAAAATAGAATAAATCATTTAGGCAAGAGTATAGCGGCAATTTTTAGATTTTCCCAAAAACTGGGGGGTAAACCCATTCAAGAAATGGCTAAAATCTATCTCGCGAAAGCAAGATCAATAGCTACATATGGGGCAAGAATCTGGGGGCCAGTAGATGTGGTGGGACTTCAAGTGTTGGAAGACAAATTTGTGAAAAGATTATGGTCTGCCCCAGGAGCTTGCTCAAATTATATATCTCATAAAGAACTAGCCTTTCCTTTTATTTGTGATACGATTAAAATAGCTCCGCTTTTATTGTGGTTATCCATTTGGAAATGTAAAACGGTACCGCTAAATCAAATGATTTTAAGAGATGTTATGAAGTTGGACCATGCGCTCAAAATTCCGTGGTTATTTTACGTTAGAGAATCTTTTATTTCATTGGGTCTGGAGGACTTGTATGCTAGCCCAACATTGTGCGAAACCTTTCCTAAAAGCAAGCTGAAAGAAGTCTTCATAGCAAAAGCATAAGGGACAGATTAGAAAGATATAAAGGGAAAAGCACAGTAATGACATATCAGGATGCAGCGGCAATACCACATGGCTCCCTCTCATATCTCTCTTTTGTAGAGAACTCCCGGCATTGTTACATTCTGACAAGATTTCGTTTGAACTATATTCCATTGATGTTGGGTCACCCTTTAAATGTATTTTCGTTGAGTCATCTTTCCATTTGTCCCTGTGATGGAAAGTCAAAACAATCTACTCTGCACATATTATTTGTTTGCTCTTTTTATACCGTAGAAAGGAAGAAGTTTATTATACCATTGGTGTGAAAATTTAACTTGTGGTATTCTAAGGAGGCATTACGTGTCCTCCAACAACTTGAAACCCCATATGTATGCTTTGTAACTGCCTCTTATTTACTGGCAGCTGTTAAAACTCGCTGGGGCGTAAGTACATTAACAATTTAATAAGGGGACCAGTTTGATGCTAATAGTACAAGGACTAACCATGAATAAATTATGTCCTGTATGTATAGCACTTGTGAGATTCTTAACCAAATCCAAAGAAGACAGATTATTTTATCCTTTTTTAAATCTCATGTTTTAGAATTCTGGCTTATAAGGAGTGTGATCATGTTACTATACTTGACAATGAAATTATGGTAAATCTGCTTTAAGATTGTGCTTCTGCTGTTATAACTTACAATGAAATTTTGGCAAAATCTGCCTTTAAATTCTGTTTTAAATCTGAAACCTTACTTAAGGTGGTTGATACAAGATATCATAGGTAATCCAGTGTAATCAGGGAATTAGTGACTCGTTGTTTGAAAGAACCATATCATTTTATCTAAATCAAATGACTTTGTTTTGCACAATCTTACCTTTTACTTAAATCAAATGATTTTGGATTGTTCTGAACCATCTTTCACTGATTTATATGTATGAAGTGAATTTTATTCTATGTACGTTTATGCATTTTCTTTTTAAATGCGAAATAAAGTTTCTTGATTGATTGATTGATCTTGGAGTTGAACACATTATGCTTTTTCAGTGATCTTACAGATGAAGCATAGGTGAGTTATGGGCCAGTAGTTACAGAGGTCATCAGGATCTTATGTAGGTTTCTTTGGGAGTGGGAGGATCTGGCCTTTCTTGAAAGCTTCCAGGAAGATGCTTTGAATGAGAGAGCAATTGACTCCCTACTGAGAACGTTTATGAAGGATTAGGGTAAGATATCATCAGAATTGGCTTAGATGGAGTTGAGTATGTCTGTGAGACCTGTGAGAGACATGGCTTAGAAGGATGACCATGATGGGACTCTACAAGAAGGGGTGACCATAAAAGGAGTAGCAGGCTTGGTGTTGTTGATATGCTGTTGGATCTTTATGTTTTCACAGAAGAGGGAACCGGCATAACACTTGTCTGTATTGTGTGAGATAGGATGGTAAGGCATGCTTTGATGGTGTTGGTGACTTCATTGATGGTAGTGGCAAAGCACTTTGCTTTGGCTGACATGTTGAGCTGTCTACATGTGGCGTGGAGGGACATCAGTATCATGAAGTCAATGGGATTTCTATTTTCTACCATTTTCTTTCTTCCATTTTCTTTGGAGTGTTCACTGTCAGTGAGGTCTTAAGGGGCTGTTCCCCCACTAGAGTGGAGGAGCGTCGCCCCACTGATTTCTCACAGTGTGAAAAGCAGAAATAACTTCCAGTTATTATCATTTTATGTTTGGTTGCGGGCGGGAGGGTGGGCGGGGATTCTCTGCAACCATGGCAGGGGAGGAGTGGTGTGCCCACTCCTGAGTGCAAAAAGACTGTTTGGTCCGCCCTCTAGGGTCACCCAAACCAGTCATGCGCACTCTGCCCTGCTCCATGCAGGCTAACATGGCCTACCCATAAGCCGCTGGCTAGGCGACGTCCCGACCAATCACAACGCTGCTTGCAGCGTTGTGATTGGCCTAGGGGAGGGAGCCTGGCTGCCTGCTTCCTGTTCCTGCCGGAGGCAGGAAAGCAGGAGTAGTGAAGACGGGGGACCCGGCCGGCGGAAAGGTAAGTTTAACTTTTTTTTAAATTATTTTTAAATTAACCCCCCCACACGATCTCCGAGAGCAACTTCCCCGCATGCCCCTGCCTCCCCCCGCCCTTCCACCCTCGAGCCATGCCGGCCGTGGCTGGAGGCCTTTAGAGCACATGAGTGCTGAAGGTTTTGACTTTGTTTTCTTGTTGGAGCTTGGATTTTCACCAAGTTTTCCAAAAATGCACTGAAGTTGTTTAGAAGTATATTGGCTTCACACACGGACTTGTCAGGGTGATGATGATTTCATGTATTAGGTTATTGATGGAGCAGTCCTTGAACACATGGGATTCTCTTTTGAGTTGATCGTGATTTATTGGTAGGATGGTGAGTAGGGACATGGGGATATCGAGGGATTCAATCCAGTCTATGGGTAGTTTGCAATGGATTATTGGTGATGTTGAAAAGAGATGGTTGAGGATGTGGCCTGTGAAGCGTGTTGGCTGCCTGATGTGCAATGCCACATCAATAAGGTTGAAGAGTGTCTTTGGCTTTTTTGAGTTTGTGTTGCCTGGAGGTTAATGTCACCCAAGACGGGGAGCTAGACACACATGGTGAGATGGTGTTAACACATAAGCGTCTAGCTATACATGCATATAGCTTCAACACTGAGGATAACAAATGTGATTTTGGACTAATTGACTGTAGGAACACAACCGCCTCTGTTTCAACCACAGTAAAGTATGTGGAAAAATGATTTAATGTCTTAGATTGTTGTATTTCTAGTCACATGGACAGAAAACCATCTTTAGAAATGAAACTGCATATTTTTTAATCATCTGGTTACCTTACAGCACAAGTTTGACTCACAGTTTAAGAATGCCATGAAAAAGCTCCATGTGGTAGAATGAAATGTGTTGGCTGATGTTTTGTACATCACCTCAATATTTTTGAATCGCGAAAATTTCATGAAAAGTTAGTCATGACTGGACATTAGCATTAATAAACACATTGTAATTGAACTTAATTGCGCTATTTAGAACATAACTACTCAAGCTAAGTGTTAACCCAGTAAAAATTGTACTATATTTTACACTTAGTGCCTCAATTACTTTGCCAATATTAAGTAAAATAAATAATTGTGCTAACTTATGTTTTTTTACCCCACAAACTGATCATTTTAAATACATTTGCTAATCACATACCAGGGTGAAAAACTCTTACTTTCTTACAAGGGAACAAGTCAATGGAACAAGACTTGGTAGGAAGATAAGGCACAAGGAAAAACTAACAACCAGGTCATAACAAAAGAACACCACACAAAACAACATAGGCATGGGTATCAGAAACATGCAAAATAAGATTAAGCAGATAGGATAAAAAGCTAAGCTCACAGAAAATGTTCACACGCTCTACCAAGATTAGCAGCAACTCATTTTACAATTAGAAACATCTACGGGTCCATGCAACCTTACAGTGAGTCCATGAGATCATCGCTCTGTAGCCAAAATAGAAACATTAGTAAACAATTATATTTAAGCACTGAAATCAAGTCTGCAGACCCATTTTACCAATAACTACACAACAACAACAATTGTTGTCTCACCTTGTTATAGCATAAAACAACAATGCATATATCACAATATTAAACTCTTAACATAGCAGCACAATTGCAAACAAGAGCATACATCTCTAGCTTAATAAACTGATGCCAGCTATATTTTCAATACTGATAGTATAATGTGCCCTTTTCATGCCTGTTTATCTATGCATGCACTAGAAATTGGGTTTCTGGTTGGCAGAGGTATGCACCCTGTTCAAGCCTTAACAACAATCCCAGTCAGGGTAAATCGAATACACACCCTAAATTAACCTGTGCTTACCCCCTGGTAGCTAAGCACAGAGCAGTGAGGCTTAACTTAAAAGGCAATGTGTAAACTATTTGTGCAACACTTCAAACAGTAAAACAGGGAAAACACCACCCAAAAAGATACCACACCTGGTTAGATAAATAGAGAGTAACCGGAGTTATGAATTTTTAAAGAATATCTTGAATTATAGTGCTTAAAAGCATAAAGCGCCACCTGGGTCTATATGGTTGCGCTAGACCGGGTCAGATCCAAAAGATCAGGCCGACCACAATGGAGCACAGCAAAGTACCTTGTTGTGTCGTCGGCAAGGACCTGATGCATGAAGCACAGGAGGCGATGTGCCGTCATCGATCCCTTCGGATGTAGGTGATGCGGTGGGTCCAAGCCTCACAAGTCGGAGATCCGTCATTGCCAAACCACAAGATGGTGGCACTGCATCGACATCAAGCCATGCAAGTCAAGGAGGCGTCAGGAACTGGAGGCGATGCACTGCGCAGTCGGTGATAAGATGTCTTTGGTCCTTGTGGCAGCAGCGATGTGTCGGTGTCAAGGGATATGCACCGGTTCCGAGCTGCACAATGATGACGATGCATGGATTTTGGTAGTTGCAGCACTTTATACCTACTTCCAAGGGGCAGGGCTGGATTGGCACCACTTGGCAAGGTAAGAATGTCAGATGGCAGAGTCCAGGTGCTGTAGGTAGATGGACTGGAAGTCTTTGATGTAGCTAAGACTTCTAACACAAGGCAAGAAGACAAGCACCTTTGAATCACTTTGGTTCTGGGTTGGAGATATGCAGGTCCTTCTGACTCCCAGGCAAGAAGGCAGCAGGTAACAGGTCAGCAAAGCAGAGCAGGAGTCCAGTACAGTAGCAGTCCAGCAGAGTTGCAGTCCATTCAGAAGCACAACAGTCCTTATTCCTGGCAGAGTATCCACAGGTCCAGAAGTGTATTGAGCTATTGGTGCCAGAGGTCCAGTGCTTATTCCCAGTTGTGCCTTTAAAGTGGGGAAGAAATCAAACAGAGGCCTTTGAAGTACATCGAGTCCCTGTCCTTCCTGGCCTGGCTCCAGACTAAGTACAGGGAGGTATGCAGCCCTTTCTGTGGGGACAGGGCACAGACTATTCTGTGGATGGCCTATTAAGATGTGGATGGCCCATCAATCACACCTAGGCTCCCTTTGTGTGTCGCTGTCTAGAGGGAATGCACAAAGCCCAGCTGTCACCAACCCCAGACGTGTATTCAGAGACGGGCGGAAGGCACCAAATGACTAAAGTAAGAAAAAGCCAACTTTCTAAAACTGACATTTTCAGAATTGCAATTTCAAATCTGACTTCGCCATCAGTTGAGATTTTGAATTGTGATTCCAGGGAGACCAAACTTGGGGGCCCCACCTCTTCTCAAGGGGAAATTATACTTATAAGATATAATAATGTAATCCAAATGTTAACCTATGGGAGACATAGACCTTGCAGTAGTGAAAGATAATTTGAGAGTTTTTCACTACTAGGACATGTAAAACTCAAAAGTACATATCCTACTTTTTAAGTACACTGCGCCCTGCCCTTGGGCTGTCCAGAGCCTACCTTAGCGGTGACTTATATGTATTAAAAATGAAGGCTATGGGCATGACAAGTGTGTTAACCTGGCAGGTCATCATGGCAGTTTACAACTGCACACACAGGCTCTGCACTGGCAGGCCTGAGACATGTTGAAAAGGGCTGCTGAAATGGGTGGCATAGTCAGTGCTGCAGGCCCACTAGTGCATTTAATTTACAAGCCCTGGGCACATGCATTGCACTTTAATAGGGACTGATAAGTGAATTTAATATGCCAATTGTGGATAAGCAATTGTTACTATGTTTAAAGCAGAAAGCACATTCTTTTAGCGCTGGTTATCGGTGGTAAAGTGCACAGAGTCCTAAAGCCAGCAAAAATGAAGTCAGCAAAAACAGGAGGTCTAAAGGCAATAAGTCAGGGGAAACTACACTAAAGATGCCCGGTCTAACTTCATGTGTATGATTTACACATCCAAATCTAGTTCGAAATCAATAATGTGTTGTACAAGGGTTGTGTTTACAATGAGGGTATGAGAGGGTTGAGGGTACATGCTGGATCCGGACAGAATTGGAGAAGGAGGAGATTATGGTGATTTTTTGAAGGAGAGAATTTACAGAAAAGAATTACAAGCTAAGATAAAGGGGTTATCAGTTTGGAGGGGGCAGAAAAGGTATTGTGAATTGCAACTTACAAACACTGATAAAATAGCATGTCTAAACTGGTAAATGTATATTGTGCCTTGAAGACATCAAACAGGGAAAACAAACATGAAACAGTTATGACTGATTCTAGCTCAATGTGTAGGCCTTTCCTTTTGTTAAGGCCAGCCTAGGAATAAATCTAATATTTTCCAACAGCTTATTGAGTACCATTCTAATACTAATCAATAATCTAATTCATTGGTGCTCTGGGATGATTTTAATAAAAGATGCCCATCTTTGAAAGAAACTTGTCAGTTATATGAGGTAGCCTTGATTCAAAACCAAAACGTGTTTGTTTTCAAGGGGTGTTTCCTCATTTTACTAGGACAACTGGACAGAGGTTCAGTAGTCAGCTATTTTAAATGACCCCTGTAGCACTGTTTTCTAGGATATTTTTACAGTAAAGTGACAGTAAAATAGGGCTTAGTGGGTTGTCGAACATTACGTGGTTTAGAGCCCTTCGCCAATAAAATGCTTCTACCCCTGAGAGTTCAGAACACAACAGACTTGGAGAAAGAAGATCATAAAATGGAAAATCCTGTTGTCTGTCTGACTGTGTAGTGGACTGAGTCCTGACTTGTTTTTTCCTTGTAGCCAAGAGCTAGAAGTGTTCTCCAGGGTCAGGCCAGCTGGGCTTTGGTGCTCCCAGGGGCATAAAGAACAAGAAGGATTTCCTTCTGGTACATTGGCAGTAGTGCTTGTAGTTTGGAGCTTGGGGTATGACCAGAAGAAAGAAATTAGGCATCCTAAAAAGCTGGGACTGGGACAAGATGCTAAACTTGCTGGAGAGAAGTGTGACCTCGGCTGGCAAGGTTTCTTGGTGTTCTCCCTTGATCTTTTGGACTCAAGAAAAGAAGCCTATAGTGGGGCCTCGTGCAGAGCTGGTGGAGGCCTGCCCATGTTTGGCTTTCAAGCTCACCCCACTAGAGGATTTCACACTCAGTGATTTCTTCTAAGTCCAAACATAAATCCAAAGATCAGGGAAAGGTGGCAAAGTGATCCCAGCAGCAAAGTGACTTCAGTGGTTACGCTTTCCATGTATTTCCTCCTACTCTGCGTTTTTGGTACCAAACTGAAGGCTTCTGTAAGGCCTCAGAATGATCATATCCAACTTCATGTGATCTCCATTGGCTATAGCATCCTACATAGCATCCTACTTTGCCACACTGGAACATTTCAATTCCATAATGTCTTTTAAATCAGATAGTAAAACCTTTAATCGAAGAGAACCACTGGGCTGTTTCTGACTAGCACTTCATATAAATGCAACATAAGCCAGTTAAAAGTTCACAGAAACCCATTCAGAAATGTATTCACTGTGGTAGTCTGACGCATGAATTCAGAATAGTCTGCCACAGATGTAGATGTGGGTATGTACATAAGGATAGACCCATAATGGGGAATATCTTCTCCATAGGGATATGGCAAGTGACAAATCAAGGATGGGCACTGGGAGAGTACTGCAAATCCACTGACAAACCTACAACAATGGAAGTCAGGCTCAATTCACAAAAATTCTTTAAAAGTACCACACCAGCCCAGCCTTGCAGTAACTCATACCTCTCACAGAGGCCATTGAACTAAGCTGCAATTAAATCACACATACATGAAAGGAGTCAGGAACTATTGCTATGGGGACAAAGGAAAAAAAATCACTACATATACCCAGGGTCTGAATTAAATGCCCACTAGCGGGTTTGCAGCACTGATTGTGCCAACCACTTATGTAGCCCTGGAAATACATTCCTCAAGCCTGCCATTGCAGCCTTTGTGTGCACTTTAGCCTGCCATTTCAACATAGCAAAATAAACCTTTTGCCAGGCCTAAACCTTCATTTTTAATACATATGTAACCCCTAAGGTAGGCCCTAAACATCCTAGAGGGCAAGGTGTAGTGTATTTAAAATGTGGGACACATACTTCTAACTTTTACATGTCAAGGAAGTGAAAAACCCTTAAATTAATTTTTTCATTACTGCAAAGCCTTGGGTTGACTTATCACATTTAATAAGTGATAACTTTCAATTGGGAGCAGGTAGGAATGCCGACTCTGGTGTCTGAAGAATTGTAAAGCTCTCTTTAATGGGAAAGTTGGGTTTTAAGTCACAGCTCTGAATATGCCACTTTCAGAAAGTTGCCATTTTCTAGAACCAACCATTTGGTGCCTGCAGTCTGTTTACTGGGTCAGATGGCTAGGTGTAGCTGGCAGTTGTTCTTTGTGTATTGCTCCCAGACAGTGAAATAAAGGGCCATATGTGTTGGCAGGATGGGACGTCTCTGTCTTGATGGGGGGGACTGTCACCTATCACACTTGTACATCCCAAATGCTCTGCGTGAGCACACTCACAAAAGGTTTGATACTATTGTGACTTCAGATAATCTGAGGCCAGGGCAGAAAGGCAGGAATTTCCAAGCAACTTTAAGGGTTTAAACCTCCAGAAAATTCTCCTACTCCAAAGTGGGCACCAGATATAAAATTTGACCCTCAGAATCAACTCTTCAGTACACCTCTGGACCTGTGGAAGGCTCAGAAGGACTGCTATGCTGCTCTACAAGAAGGACTACTACTCTCTTACACTTCTGCCTGATTCCCTGGTTTCTGAGGAAGAAGGACTGGACCTGCATCTTGCTCCCAGGACCACCAGAGTGACTCCAACGGCCAGTTGACTGACCTCCTGATGAGAAGCCTCAGGGACAGAACTGGCTCCAATTACCTTGAACCCAGCAACTGGACTCAGTCTGCTGTGAGGCGTTGTTCTCCAAGGGGTGCCACCCCAGTCCTGGAAACTTGGAAGTGGACCTGCATGGTCCTCGGCCAGCTCAGCTGTGGTCCTGTGGGCGGAATCTACGCAGCACGAAACATCTCCTCACAGCTTCACTTTGGAACTGCCTCTGTGCGACGCATCCTTGACGCAGATGTTCGCAGCACAGCCTGCAGTCTCATCAAAACCACTGCTGCGCAACGTATCCTCGATGCAGGCCTTAGTATCACAAGCCCTTTGTGGATGGCATCCTCGATGTCATAGCAGGACTCTGCATCACAGAACCACAGCTGCTTCGGAATCGCAGGTGCATGATGCGTCCTCGACGCAGGATCTTGCAACGCTTCACAACTAGGATTTAAGGTATTCTTGTACATCAGGTCTAACTTGTCCCTGTCCGGCTCATGCTTGATCTGAACTTGTGGCTTTGTCACCATCTGGCATGGCAAGATGACCACAGTTAGCACTTTGTGCTTCTAGCCACTATTTCCACTTAAATCTTTTATACTGCATATCTCTAGTTTCACAGATTGGATTTTTGTAATTTTGGTTTCAAATTTATGAAATTGTACTCTGTTTTCCTAAATTGGTGTGGGATTGTTCTTGTGTTGTGCTTCACTTTATTAATGTTTAAAGTGCTACATAAATACTTTTTACATTGCCTCTATGTTAAGCTTGACTGCTCTTGTACCAAGTTACTAGAGGGTTAACCGCAGGCTAATTGGGGGTTTGCTTGTGACATCACCCTAACAAGGATTGTGGTTGCTGCTTGAGAAGGGTTTCACTCCCCTCGGCCAGTAACCTAATTTTCCAACAGCAATGAATCTCACAAAGGCCAGAACAACTGTAGAACTTGGCCCTCTCTGCAAGGTCACCCCCAAACTTTTTGCCTTCATGCCTCTTGTTTTCTCAATATCTTTTTTGTTGGCATTATGGCTCTGTGCACTTTACCATTGCTAACCAGTGCTAAAGTGCTTGTGCTCTCTCCCTAATACATGGTAAAATTGGCCTACACCTGATTGGCACCCTTATGTTTGTTTATAAGTCCCTATTGTATGGTACCACATGTACCCAGATCCTGTAAATTAAATGGTACTAGTGTGCCTGCGGCACTCATTATGCAACTAGTAGCTTGTAGTGTAGTTTTAAACTGCCAATTTGACCTGGCAAAATAAATCACTTGCCATGCCTAAGCCTTCCTTTTTAATACATACATGTCACCCCAAGGTTGGCCCTAAAAAGCCCATAGGGAAGGACACATTGTATTCTAAAAGTAGGATATGTGTTTTTTTATGTCCTAGTAGTGAAAAACTACTAGGTTCGTTTTTCACTAATGTGAGGCCCGTCTCTCCCATTGGATAACATTGGGTTGTGTTATTACATTTAATAACTGCTAACAATTGATTAGGAGCAGATAGGTATGTCAAGTTTGGTCTCAAATGAATCCTAATTTAAGACCTTCAATGGTAAAGTCGAAATTTAAGTCACAATAATGAAAATGACACTTTTAGAAAGTTGCTGTTTTCTTTTCCTAAGAATTTGGTGTGTGCTGCCAGTGTCCTGGGTCACATGACTGTGAATGACTTAGCTGTTTATTACTCCCAAACAATATTACCAAGGTGGACTAGGTGATGGCAGAATGTGGCTGGTAGCAGAGCTGATCCCTCCTCCACTTATACGTCAAAGGGCTGCTTCCAGGACATGCACAAAGGAACCTGGCACTAGTCTTGTGTCACCGCAGACTCCTTAGAGCCTTGGCAGGGAAAGGAAGGAGCATTCCAGAACAAGATATGAGGGTAGGCCAGGTTGCTCCCCCACTTCAAAGGCTGACACAGTGTACAAATATATTGAGCCTTCAGAACGACTCTTGAGTACACTCCTGGACTTGTGGAAGACTAAAGAATGACTGCCTCGACCCCCAGAGGACTGCCCTGCTGCTTGAAGCCTACTTTGTTCCGCAGAGGACTTCCCTGTTACTACCAGACTGCCTCGACCCCCAGAGGATCGCCCTGTTGCTTGAGGCCTGCCATGCTGATTGAACCCAGGACTACCAGAGTGACTTAAGGGATAGTTGGCCAGCCTCCTGTGTGAGCTACAAGGACATCACAAGCTCCAGAGACCTTCAACCCTGTACCCAGCCTATGCTGGACTATGTCCTAACCCCCCCACCCCCAAGTGGTGTCCAGCCAGTCCTGGACCCTTCATAGTGATGTCAGTTGTGCTGCTCCTGTTTAACTCTAAAACCTAGGACTTAGAAACAATTTCTATTTTCTATTATAACAATTTCACCAAAAAGTGCCAGAAGAACCGACAGAAGACAGTATTCTAGGACCTATCTGGAAGTCGATCCACCCAATGGGCATTGCCGGTCGGCCTGACTTTGTGGTAAGCCCCTGTTACATTGTTCTTCGAAGACGCAAATCCTGTGCAGTGGAACCTCTCAATAACAGTAGCCAGCCTTGTGGAGGCCTCTTTGGCTAAAGCATGCAGGTTAATCCCGCTGGAGGTTTTCGACTTCCAAAAAGTTGTCTAATTTTGAAAGTAAAAATATGCACAGGTGCAACGGCAAGAGGCCCCGCACCCAACAAAGATGGCCTCCTCTGCCTGTAAAACTGGCTTCTACCACTCTGAGCTTTTCACCACCATCGTTGATGGCTTTGCCGAGACTCTGCCCAGCGCTCCCCAATGACGACTCCTCAGCCACAGCCTTGCCCTGTTGAGCTCTGCCTTCTACTGAAATTTTCTTCAAAATGTCTTCTAAGTCCGATGGTAAGCTGAGACCAGACCAATCCACCTTATGTTTTCCCATTTGTGCTCCATCATTGTTGGCCATAACTTTTGACTTTGCCTCAAGTGACCAGATACCCGCGGATTGTGCATTGATCATTTAAGTGCTAGATTTACTGCCAGGGCTCTCGTCCGGAGGCCACTGCAGCTTGCATCACCCATTGCCCCAGCCAGCACTGCCAATGACACCACAAGCATACTCCTAACCGTGACACTCATACAAGTGTAACAAATCAGGCTCTTACCAGCCCTCAAAGTTGTAGGCGTGGCTTGGGTGGGAAGTATTAGTAGTTTTTAATGTATGATGGATTAATAAGCAACTGTTGTTGTACTTATCTCCATATTAGACAAACAGTGGCACCATGCTGCAGAGTGCCATAAGTGCCGGTGTTCACAATTAAATGCACCCGCTCAAATTAAGCACTAGCTAGATTTCACTAAAAACTTTAAAAATTCATAACTTTGGTTCAACTGATCGGATTTAATTTACTTTGCTGTCATTTTATTTATTAAAATATACTATTAGTTTTTACTGGTTTGGGATTTTGCTTGTGTTTTCACTTTAGTGCTGATTGTGTGCTGCATAAATTACACATTGCCTCTAAGTTAAGCCTAGATGCTTTGTGCCAAGCTACCAGAGAGCTAACAGGATGTGGCTGGTAGCGGAGCTGTTCCCTGCTCCACTCACGCTTCACAGGGCTGCACAGATTAATTTAGTAGGTTTTGTGGTTCACCCTGACTCAGGTTTTGGTTGTTGCTTGAAGCAATATCCCACTTGCTTACAATGGCTATGTAGACATCAGTGTTTGTTGTACTGACCCTCCTCCTCACGAACAATTATTTGATGAGAAGAGAACCGATACAGGCAATGAGCTTAGTCACTTTGTCATGTCTGATAAAGAGGTATCAGGGAGTTACCACTTCACTCCAGGTGTGAGCTAGATATAGTTGCAGAATCTGAGCTAATGTCACAAACAGACCACCTGGAACTGACTGCAGTTCACTTTCTATCTAGTTGTTCAATCAAGTGGACCAGTGGTGCCATAGCTATCATATTACAAGAAGCCAGACTTGGTATTTGCACCAGGTATTGCCCAGCATCACCAGTCCGAAAGCAGTACATCACCATGCCAACTGTCACTACAAGGCAGGCAAAAGGTCCATGAGAATTCTGTGCCAGAGCCCTTTTCTCATGTATGTTAGGAGCCATAAACAGCACACATGTGGAACTTTTACCACACTGGATGCTGGCAGAGCATTAGAACATTGTTGCAAAGGACATCACTTTCAATGTATAAGCTCTCTACAATGTCAGGGTCCGCTTCATACATGTGTATACCACCTTACACGTGCAACACATGACCACTTCATCTTCGTCAGTCAGTATGACAATTGATTCCTGGGGACTGCAGAGACATGTGGTTGCTTGGTAAGTATATGAATCGCACACTGGACTTGCATGTTCACTTGCTGCACGAAGATCAGTGTAAATGTTCCTGGGTAATGTATGTATCATTCCCCATGCAGTAACCTCCTTCAAAAAGGTGAAATAATGTGCATCAACAGAGGTAGAACCGAGCAGACACACGCATCCGATGCATCATTGAGCACTCATTTGGCATCCTCAAGTTGTGCATTAGATGTTTTGATTCCATGGGGGTGACATTGTACCTCACTGAAGTAACATGGGAAATCAGATGTCACAATGCTTCCCTTAAGTAATGGGTAAATGTATTCCTGTAACAAACACATAGCCAATCACAACACCCAATCCAGATCCATGAGTTGGTCCGGCGCCCATTGGTCACGGTCTGCATGTACACAACCTTATTGTGGCCTCACTTCACCTAAGCCACATGTCTGGATGTTGTGTCACAGTGGTTGGACAGCGCTGAGTTATAACTTCATCCATAGGTAGTATTCTAAACGTCAGCACTTGCTTCCTCCGTTGCAAATATAAAAAGTTACAGACATGCGCAGAACCAGCTCGAAATCACCATGTGGTACGTGCTCATTTTCACTTTTGTGTTGCATTGCGTGAATCCAATATCATGAGTGTGTGTAGTGTTTCCCATATTCCGCTAAAGGTGTGTGAGACATTACATCTCTCCTGCTATATGTCTACTAGATGTGTTTTGGGTTAACCAGAAAGTTTGACATCCATACTGGCAGGACTGTTCTGCATTTACCTCTATTCTGTTTCTGTCACCTGTTTGTGGCTTTCTTCAGATCCTATGTAGTATAAGTATGCACTCTGTAGTCCGTAATGTCACATAAACTGTCGTACTCGCAGTTCACAATGTGGAATATACAAAGTAGGTATTCCTGAGTCATTTAGACCACTGGCCTGACATTGCTTTGAAATTTATTTGGCTCTGTGAGGGGGATGTGCTCTGGGGGCAGCCCTGTTTCTGTCAATGCCACAGCGAGGATTTCTGCTGCTCTTGGCCTTTGGAACTCTGCATAAATGGATTGTGGAAAGAGTAAATGAGATGATTTTTGACATGTAAATGTGCAGCCTCTCTGTGGAGATGTGGTTTAAAGGACTGGTGTATTGCTACTTGGTTAGAACGTGTCTGTTGCGTTGCGTGTGTTGCACTTCATCCTGTACATTTGATTGGCAAGTATGCTGTTTGTAGACATGATGACACTTACAGAGGCTTTTAATATCTATTGATCTATAATCAAGTCTGCATCTTTCCTGGCTTTCTGAGGGTGGTGTCAGCAACTGGCAGCCATACAGCTGGTGAGCATGCATAGTATTGATAACGCTGATCCTTATCTTTTCTAAGGATCCCCAAGTCGCCAGGATCTTTTTACCTGCTGAATAGTGTGAAGGGAAGAAAATCTTTTCAGTTATGCAATCATTTCTTCTAGAATCTGGTTCACCTACAAAGACCACTGACTCCGAATTCAGTTTTGTGGGTTTATTACAGCCAAGAATAACTGCATGTGCAAGCACCTCAACACGAGGGTAAAGAAATAAATGGGCACTAATACAAATAGCATCCTACGCAGAAGTCTCATCCGACTCAGGATGAGAAGAATCGTTAGCTCCAGAAGTATTAGGCAAGCAATAACAGCTCCAATCTCCATGTTATTACTCATTTATCTAAACAAGCATAAAACCCATTGGCTGTCCCTACACTACTTCTAAGATGACATACCTACTTAACGAATTTCCCAGGCAAGAGTGGATAAAAGGTGTCAGCTGTGAAGACTTCCTAAGAAGTGCACTCACATAGCACTTTGAGCTCGATTCTAAGATGCTCCTTCACCGAAACACTCTCTGTCCTCCTCTCTGCTCTCCTCTACCTCTTCTCTACACTCCACCCTCGGGGCACTATCCCTAATACAAAACCCAAATACAATTGAACACGCCTTTGGTCACGCCTCTTCGGCCAGGTCTTCCTTCTTGTATTTTTCCATCGAAACTCTTACTTCATCCTGGACGGTTACGATGACCTTGAGTCCCAGGCACCTTCTTCCTTGCAAACATCATCCCTGCATTCCAGTATACTCCCATCTCAATGCCTCCCACCACCCTAACTCGTGAAACAAAGAGCCAGTGTGTTGCTAACGAGGCATATGTCCTTGCACCTGCAACAGAAGATACGTTTCAACAAACTTTTCCGCTCTACACAAGTTTACCAACTGTACCCAGAGAGCCTTTCCAAGGGAAACATTTCTTCCTGCTAAATTAAGCTAACATAAAATGAATCAGGCCTTTCCTTTACGTATATGCAGTCAGGCCTTTGCACACTTTAAACACACAATTATAATCACTCTTATAAGCATTAGTCCAATACATTTCATATTCAAAGGTGAACTACACGTGCAACTTAATATGGTACACATTTAAACTACTACATCTCGATTGCACATGGCCTACTTCAATAATACATCGTTGTGCACATTCGGTTAAACATTACATTTGCAATTATGATGCCACAATTACCCTCCTATCCACTCTAATAATGCACATTATGACTACATTTTACTAACCATTCATTGATATATAACTGGATATATGCGGGTACAGACTAATGATGATTATGATGCACCCCTACAATTTTTACGAGAGCACAGCGCTCTATCAGTTCCCCCTTTGATGACGCCTGTCATCACATCTTTTCAACTCCCTTGGAGAAAGAACCGACCTAAACAGTACTCGTTGCCACTCTCCCTGGTCTGCTCTTCTCCAATCTCTTGAGTCTTTGGTATTGACTGTCCTGCAGCCTAGCCATTCTCGTCTCATTTTCTCTCAGAGCTCTCTCAACTCTGCCTGCTCGATACCATTTGTATGCTTTAATCAGACCCCACAGACAAACCACACAAGCCACCACAATAAGGAGAGGTCTCAGAATATAGCCAAGGAATCCCTTCCCCAAATTCGCAAACCAGCTCCCCACTTGACCAAACCCTTTTCCAACTTTTTCCCAGGCTCCCTCTTCAGTCAAGTCCGCTATCTTCGTGTGGATAGTAGTGATGTTACTTATATATTTCTCCAGATCCTTGCTGTGGTCTGGTATATAAGTACAGCACTCTTGAACCTTCAATAATTTACAGACTCCGCCCTCTTTTGCCAATAAGACATCCAAAGCAAGGCGATTCTGTAAAACCATTGTTCTTATCGACAACATCTCCCCCTCTACAAGTACCAATGATTTTGCTGTGTTCGATAGTTCGTCTATCACAGTCGCCAGTCTCCGGATCTTCACATCATTCAAGATCACTCCCAACCTTGGTATCATAGCTCCAAAGATATCTCCCACTACGACCCCTGCACTCGCACCTCTTCTCACTCTTGAATGCTTTCCACCTTCCAAAAGTTCCAAATCCTCTGTATGGTAAATCTTTGGAAATATTATTCCCAAGTAACATGTACCATACCAGTTTGCAGGCAATCTCACATAGGCATTCCTTCCACACACAAAATACACC
Source organism: Calotriton arnoldi (assembly GCA_963921515.1). Taxonomy (NCBI): domain Eukaryota; kingdom Metazoa; phylum Chordata; class Amphibia; order Caudata; family Salamandridae; genus Calotriton; species Calotriton arnoldi. The sequence continues at coordinate 914,145 of CAWUFW010004652.1, forward strand.
GTAGGTATCACTTGTACAGGGCCCTGGAGAAAGTTCTTTGCTGCATCCGCCATAGTGAAAACATGGTCACACGTACTCTGTCCCTCTGGAACCTTTTCATAGTAGGTCTGATAACGTCTCACACACAGCTTTCCCCTCTGCTCCTTGTCCAAAGCTATAGGACCATAACTTCCTTTTGTTCGGTGCAATTTTTCCTCCTCAGTCCAATCTACTGTACTATGCCCCGTGTCTGTGTTAGTTTTCTATATCTGTCTTCTACCTGATCCACAAACTTTTTCTCTACATCTGATAATGAGCACGTCAAATTATGTCGGTGGGCATATGCTGTGTCCAATTCCAAAGACGGTATGAAGAACTTCCTAAGTCTATCCTCCTACTTATAATAATCATACTTATTCAAATGTTTGTAAGCGGGGACTTCAGGAAGCACTGCATCGTAATTGGAAAATAAATACTCAAACTGATCTCTTTCATAGAATATACTAAGCAACAGACTACATGAAATTCCATATGTCAGTGGAAGATGGTGATATCTAATACCCTCATCCACTGAAGCAGGCAACTGCATACACACATAGCAATCCTTCGCATCCATCGCATCCACATACTCATATAGCAGCTTGGCGTAAGCATTAAGCTTAAAATCACTTCTAGACAAATCTACATGCAATCTACGACTTTCTTCTATCAGCAAAGCCTTGTTAGCTCCTATGTTTACCTCGTTTTGGCTAGGTGTAGGAGTCCCTGGCACCCCCTGCACTGCTAGCTCATGTGGAACTGTATATGAGACTACAATTACTATGATTATAGAAACTATCACACCCCCTATAAGTATGCCTACAATCAATTTAGATCTACGATTTGGATCTCCAGCCTCCATGATCTCGAAAGTTCTCAAAGGTTCTTGGTTTCAGCAATGAACACTCAAAAGTCTTTGTTTCCTCCACTCGTGACTTGCTTAACCAGCTCGAGCAATACTTTGGAACCTCTGGAAATCCCCTTTTCAGCTACAGTCTTATTTACATAGTCCAGAAAAAGACTTCCCCAACTCTCGTTCCTCTTCGGTGGAAAGTCCCTAAGTTTATTCTTCTTCCACTTGGACCTAGGTTATCTTCTTCTTTAGACTTTTTATTTACAACAGGTTATATTTCGTCCACGATAAGATCATTTGTAAGCGCTTCCAAAACGTGATACAAAAGTTCAAGACGCAGGATTACCATTTTGTGTGAATACGGCTCAAATCCAAAGGACGGAAATTCGAGTCGATGCAAAACCAATTCTCGGACTTTACTCAGAAGCGGGGGATTCGGAACGGTGAGGGTCAGTATTCCTTCGACTTCGAGCCCTGGCAACAACAGCACCACCTTCACTACCACATTCGGGCTCTTGCTGACCACCTGCACAGACCTCAGTCGCCCCATAATCACTACCCCCTGCATCAGTCACTGTGTAAGTCCACTCAGGGGTAGAGTATCTCCGGCACGGTTCTTTTCGACCTTCGCCGACCCTCTTGAGTCTGCTCTTCGTCACTTGCTTCTGTTTCAGACGTTTCAGACACTGGAGCAAGATCTCTTTCAGGTGCCAACCTCAGATTCAGTCGCCTCTGTCTTTCAGGCCAACCTCCCTCAATTTCTGGTCGTTCTTCCGCCTTCCCCTGCTATACCCAGTGCACCACTTCCTCCTTCTGCTGAATCTGACTCTACTCCACCCACTGCACCACCTCTGTCTTCTGAGTCAGAGTCGAGGTTCGGGTTGTCGAAACCCCCTTCAGCTTGTTCTGGTGCACCACCAGCTGTGTCAGCGACCCTTACAGCTTGACTTGTCCTCTCATGTGGCCCTGCCACATCAGCTGGATTTTCATTTACGAGAGGAGCGATCTGTATATCCTGGGAACTACTGCTAGATGTTTCTTCCAAGGGTGCTGAAACTCTGCGGGTATGGGAGGCATGTACCCAGTTCGGCAATCCTCCACACTTCACTGCTGTATTCGTTACCAGTATCACCTGGTACGGGCCTCGCCACCGAACATCCAAACAGCTCTTCCTCACGTGCTTTCAGACAAGCACCCAGTCGCCTGGACAGAGGTCGTGGCACAGATCACTCGAGGCCGGAACAGCTGCAGCTTGCACCTGCTGGGACACAGAATGGACCACATCAGATAGTCCTTTACAGTAATCGAGAATCAAGTCATCAGTGATGTTTATCAAATCTGTAGCTGGTACTGCTGGCAACCGCATTGCCCTTCCCATTAATATTTCGTGAGGGGACAACCCGGTCCTCCTATCTGGGACACTTCGCATGCTCATCAGTACGAGTGGCAAAGCGTCAGGCCACTTCAGGGACGTTGATGAACACATTTTTGCCATCCGAGCTTTCAAGGTTCCATTGACCTGTTCCACCATCCCAGAAGCCTCTGGTCGGTAACTGCAATGGAGACTCTGATCAACATTCAATGCGGCACAAAGTAACTTCATGATTTCACTGTGGAAGTGTTTTCCTCTATCTGATTCCAAAGAGGTTGGAATCCCAAATCTCGGGATGAGTTCCCTCAACAATAACTTAGCCACTGTGAGTGTCACACCTGCATGTTGGGTAAGCCTCCACCCACCGTGAGAACACACATACCAACACCAAAATGTATCTCAACCCATTGCCCTTAGGCATTTCCACGAAATCTAGCTGGATCCTATTGAAGGGCCCTCCTGACCTCCCAATGTGACTCAAGGTGACTACTGTTTCCTTTCCAGCATTCATCTGCTGACACGTGACACACCTCTGACAAACTGCTTCAGCAATTGCACGAAATCGTGGGTTATACCACGTTTGTCTAAACACACGCATCATTGCATCTCTACCAAGGTGTACCGGTCCATGTATTAGTCTCGCCATTGGACTCAGCAGATTTTCTGGCAACACAGCTCTCCCATCACTGGAGACCCAAACATCCACATCCCCTCTTTCACATCCTGCTTTGACCCATCCGTTCCGTTCCTGATCTGAGACTTCATCTTGCAGTCGCTTGAGCGCCTCCCAAGTGTCTGCCATGGCCAACATCATGTTGAGCTCGGTTCTTTCTTGGCTCTCTCCTGTGTAACCCTCTGTAAATATGCATCCTTGTTCTGCACAGAAGCGGGCGACTTCGTCCGCATAATTATTTCCCAAAGACACAAAATCCTCCCCCTTCACATGTGCAGTGCACTTGACAACTGCGATTTCCTTCGGATATTGCAATGCATCTAACAGTTGTCTTACATGTTCTCCATTCCTAATGGGTGAGCCAGATGATGTCAAAAATCCCCTCTGGGACCACAACTGTCCGAAGTCATGAACCACACCAAACCCATACTGACTGTCCGTGTAAATCGTGATTCGAATTCGATCAGCGGCCAAACAGCCACGAGTCAAAGCAATGATCTCAGCCACCTGCGCGGAGCGTACTCCTTCTAGGCAAGCAGCCTCAACCACCCTGGAAATGGTACAAACAGCAAACGCTGCTCTTAGTTGACCGACACGGTCTCTTAGACATGAACCATCGACAAAGAAAATGTCATCTGGGTCCGTCAGTGGTCCATCGACAATGTCAGGTCTCGGTTTGGTGCAAAGTTCAGTCACGTCAAGACAATCATGGTCCGCACAATCTTCATCATCTACATTCGGTATGGGCATTAATGTCGCAGGGTTTAAGACGGAGCACCTTTTCAGAGTCACACTCTGCGGCGAGTATGACTTGCTCATATCTTGTTAACCTGTTATTCGTTAGGTGCTGAGTCTTAGTCCTGGTCATCAACAATTCAACCGAGTGTGGCACATATACAGTCAAAGGATGACCCATTACAATGCTTTCACATCTTTCAATGCTTACACCTGTTGCAGCAACGGATCTTAGACATCCGGGCAACGCAGAAGCTACTGGATCTAGAGTAGCTGAAAAGTAGGCAACTGGTCTACGGACACCTCCATGGTTCTGAGCTAAGACTGCTAATGCACATCCTTCTCTCACAACAGAACAATGAAAAAGCCTTGTTGTAATCAGGCATTCCCAGAGCTGGGGCACTACACAACTCCTCTCAGTTTTAGGAATGACACCAAGCACTCCTCGTCCCATGGTACCGGATCACTCACATCCTTGTGCGTAATACTCTGTAAAGGCTTTGCTCTCAAGGAAAAGTTGGGTATCCACTTCCGACAATAGCCGACCATTCCAAAAAACATCCTGACTTCTCTCTGAGTGGTGGGCACTGTCATGTTCATTATTGCCTCAATTCGATCTGGTGACACCTTCCTCTTGCCTTTTTCTAATCTGTGTCCTAAGTACTGTACCTCGGTTAGGCAGTACTGTAACTTGTTTGGAGACACCTTGTGCCCATTATCCGCTAAATGGTTCAACAGGGCTACTGTGTCTATCCTGCAAGCATCTTCCGTTTCTGAGGCAACAAGCAGATCGTCTATGTACTGCACGAGAACCGAGTTCTGTGGCAATACCAGACTCTCAAGATTCTTTTTCAAGATCTGATTAATGGACTTTCTGTATACCCTTGAGGGATACGACACCCCGTTAACACACGATTTTCCAGCCGGAATGCAAAAAGAAATTGGCTTTCCTTATGGAGCGGTAGCGAGAAGAATGCTTGACACAAATCAATGACAGTAAACCACTCAGCTTCGCATGGAATCTGAAACAGTATCACTGATGGATTCGGTACCACTGGACAACAAAGGACAACTATCGTGTTGACCTTTCGCAGGTCTTGCACGATCCTGAATTTCCCGTTCGGTTTCTGTAGTCCCATAATAGGTGAATTACATGGGCTACCTCTGATCTCCTTCAGAATGCCTTGGTTGATTAAAGACTCGATTACAGGTTTAATCCCTGCGATCGTTTCAGGCGACAGATTGTACTGGGGCGTTCTAGGGAACTCAACATTCTGTTTCACCTGGATCTGCACAGGTTCAACCCCCTTGATTAGTCCTATCGATTCTCCGGTGAAGTCCCACACCTCGGGTGACACGGTATCTCTCAAATCCGGTGGAAGTTCCTCCACGGTCACCATTGGATACAAGTCTATACACAGATGCTGATTAGCAACTTTAAAAGTAGCATCATCTTCCCTCGTCTGAACCTCCACTCCCATGGGTGTGCAATAAATAGTGCAGTTCAATTTACATAACAGATCTCTTCCCAGAAGACAAACTGGACTTGAATCGCACACCACAAACTGATGTCTAGTTTGGAAGGAACCTATCCTCACTGGAATCGGTTCGGTCAGTGGGCTGTTTATTCTTTTGTTCGCTACTCCAACAACTTGGATCGATTGTCCCGAGAGGGGTAGGTTGGGGACTACTGCTGATCTTACAGTAGACCGGGTAGCACCAGTGTCAACCAAAAGCGTGGTAGGATGACCATCGATGTCTGCCTCCACAAAAGGTCCCCTCTGGTCTACCTCCAAGACTGCTCCAAGTGTGCAGTCTTCCTCCCCCCTCAGGCACCGTCAGGATAACGGGTCTGGGCTGTACTCATCATACCCTGCGAAAAGGGCATCTGCTGGTAAGTCCGTATTCCCTGCGAGATCCTTGGTGGCTGGGGAACCGATACTTGTGGGTTATACATCCCCCCTTTCATCGATCGGGGCTTCATCACAGTGTTGACTACCTCCGGCACAGGTGCCTGAACCTCCTTCTACCTCCTGCTGCACTTGGTTGGCTGGGTTCAAGGGGCACTCGCGCTTCCAATGTCCGATCTGGTGACAAAGATGACACGCAGTGGTCTTCTTCAGTGTCGCCACATCCACCCCACCTTGGGATCAATGGGTTTCCCCTTTCCCTGACCTTGCCCATTCTGGTTCCCTTGGTAATTTCCTTGTCTTCTTCCTAAGGTCCCTCCACTAGGCTGGACCTGAGCTGTCTGCATCTGAACGAGCATCAATTTGTCCTTTAGCTTCCGATGCTTCGAGTCCACTTCATCGCTACAATGAATGAATGAATATGCATTTCTAGAGCGCATGGCTACCAAAAGGCCTCCCAACGCTAAAAGGCAGTAACATCACCGTGCAGTGGTCAGGAATCATGGAAAAAGAAAAGTTTTCAGGGATTTACGAAAGGCCAAATAGTTGTCCTCCAGGTGTATGTGATTAGGAAGTTGGTTCCAGCACTTTGCTGCGGTATATGCAAACATATGTCCACCGCTCCGCGATCTGTATATCCTGGGAACTACTGCTAGATGTTTATTCTCAGAGCGTAGAGATCTCTTAGGATGGTAGGGGGATATGATGGATCGAAGGATCGGTGGGCCCTCGGCCGAGAGAGTTCTATGGACAATGCACAGTGCCTTGAACTGAATTCGTTCCGCAACTGGGAGCCAGTGAAGAGAGGCAATGTGTGGTCTTGCGGATACCCTGTTAGGGACCCGCATAAGTAGGCGGGCTGTGCAATTTTGTACCGTTTGTAATATTTTAATGGTTGAGCACGGGGAGCCCAAGTACAGCACATTGGCGTAATCCAGTCTGGAGAGGATTAGTGCTTGTACCAGCAATCTTCTTGCAATGAAAGGCAGCAGAGGGAGAATTTTCCTAATCATCCTCAGGATCCCATAACAGGTACCTGCCACCTTCCGTGCCTGCTCCTTGAAATTAAGATTATGGTCCAGCCATACACCAAGACTTTTAATCTGATCCTTAGGAGGTGGCATCGGACCTAAGCATCTCGGCCAGAATAGATTGACGTCTTTGGGTGAGATTACCCAAAAACATCCACTCCGTTTTTGCCCCATTGAGTTTTAAGAAAGAGCCATCCATCCATGCGGAGACCTTCTCCAACAGTTGGCCAGATTGATTTCCACATTGTCAGGTTGGTTCAACGACACAATCAACTGGGTGTCGTCTGCGTAAGTGACAATCTGGATGCCGAAAGGTTCTACAATCTTGGCAAGGGGGCTCATGTAAACATTAAAAAGCGTAGGGCTCAGAGAGGAGCCCTGAGGCACCCCGCATCTCAGAGGCATACTTTCAGAAATAGAGTTATCCTCAAATACTTGGAATGATCTATTGTCCAAGAAGGACTCAAGCCACTTTAGTGCAGTTCCGGTCACTCCGACCTCTCTGAGTCTCACAATCAATAGTTGATGGTTAACCGTGTCGAAGGCCGCGCTAAGGTCAAGCAAAACAATCGCCCCGGAGCCACCAACATCTAGGATTTTCCTGGTTTCTTCAACCACAGCCAGCAGGGCAGTCTCCGTGCCCTGTTTGGGTCTGAAACCAGTTTGAGAGGCGTGAAGGCGTTCGTTCTTCTCAAGACAGGCGGAGAGTACGCAATTAACATACTTTTCACCTATTTTTGAGATCCCTGGCAGAAGTGAAATTGGTCGATAGTTTGCAAATACTTCTGAGTCCAGACTTGTTTTTTTTAAAAGGGCTTTAACCATAGCCCGTTTCCAGGGAGAGGGAACGGATCCAGAGGAGAGTGATAAGTTAACAAGGTCCAATATGGTTGTAGCCACCGTGTCGGTAACCTGACAGAGGATAGTGGGGGGGGCCACATCACTGGGAGAGCCAGATTTCAGTTGGATAAAATAGTTTTTTAGGGATTTTAGATCCAGGGGAGGAATTATTTCAAGGCGAGGATCTGTGATTAGTATTTGGTCGTCCAAAGGCGGAATGTTTAAAGATGCTGGAATAGGGGGAAAAGAAGAGTAAATGTCTTCAATTTTTTTAAAAAAGTACTTTGCCAGATTATTACATCGTCCCAGAATATCAGACGGCAAAGGGGGAACGGGGGGGTTGAGGAGAGATTTCGCAATCTGAAAGATTTCGCGAGGGGAGTTGGATGCTGAGGTAATCTTTTTTTCATAATACAATGAATGTGCAGTTCTAATTTCTAGTTTGTAAGCTTTGATGGCCTTTCTATAATTAATTTTCTTAGCGTGAGAGAAGGCTTTCCTCCAGCTTCTTTCCAGACATTTGCATTTTTGCTTCAGCTCTCTAAGCTGGGGAGAGTACCATGCAATACTTTTAAGGCCCTTTTTTTAGTCATCCACTTTTTTGGGATCAACTGATCTAAGGAGGAGTCAATCCAGTTGTTAAACTTGCTATTTGCGATTTCCGGGTCACCCTTCAACACGGGTCTAGTGTTATCAAGGATTGATACCCAAGACTCCGAGGAAAGTTTGGACCAGTTCCGACTCCAGTTTTTTATCGTTTCCGATGGCTGACTGCTGACTGGAGAGGTCCATGTAAAGGAGATCAGGTGGTGATCTGACCACGGTATAGGGATGGGTTTTCCAACCTCAAGCTTGTCAATGTTGGAGAAAACCGGGTCGAGAAGATGTCCTTTCTGATGAGTGGGGCCAGTCACTTTCAGACTGAGAGATAACGCACCCAAGCTATCAATTACTTCTTCTGCAGCGGGTTTGTCCATTTCATCAAAATGGATGTTAAAATGACCCAGTACAGAGAAGTTGGGGAGGGAGCTCACTGATTTAGCGATAACTTCTGATAGATCACTGCAAAAATGGCCAATGGTTCCTGGAGGTCGATATATTAAGACACCCGAGAAGGTACAGGTATGAGAAAGACCAAGCGAAAAGGAAAGACTTTCACAGTCAGGGATCACACTTGCTGCCACATGACAATTGAATATGTCTTTATATATAATAGCCAGGCCCCCTCCTCGCGTTAATTCACGATCCTGCCTCTGAATCAAATATCCGGGAGGGAGTGCTTGAACTAGCACCGGGTCTGAGGTTTTTGTGAGCCATGTTTCGGTGAGAAACAGGGCGTCTGGATCTTGTTCGTCCAGTAAAAGCCGAAGTTTGATAGCATGCTTAGGCATCGACCAGCAGTTCAGTAAACACATTTTGAAAACCGTTTGTGGCGGACAAATGTTAATGGTTGGGAACGTAGCCAAGGAGCCTAGCTCAAAAGGGCAATGAGGACATTTATTCCTCATGTTTATAGGCTCAATGGAATGCCTACATTTATGTGACACCAATTCTCTGAGGTCATGCAGCTCCTCTGAGGTGTATTGGAGCTTACCTCTCCACGGGGGTCCAGGGGATCTGGCCCCTGGGCCCGGTCGGGCGCAGACGGGCTTGCCTTAAGCGCGCCTTCGGCGCGCCAGCGGCGCGGCCGCGTCATCCGCCCTTAAGAACTGTGGGTAATACCTCGCATACCGCAAGATTTCATCTACCGGCTTGTTCTGCCAACAGATCAAATGGTGCTGTATCATGAGGCTGACTTCTGGTCTCAGGCCTAGCACAAACTTTGAGACAAACTGTCCCATATCCTTGGGGTCTAATGCATCTAATCCGCTATACTGTTTAAAAGCTTGCAAGAGTCTTTCATAATATTCGTGCACCATCTCTTTAGGTTCCTGCACAGTTCGGTCTATCTTAACCCAATCTATATCTTGAGGCGAAATCTTCAGTTTCAACCATGTAATCACTTGCTCAAATTTTTTCATAACAAGGGGTGACGGACCATTCGTGACAGCATCCCTTTCAGGTTCAAAGGTCGGCCACTCAACGGCAATTTTACAAGCTGTCCACAAATCTCCCGGCACCACTATGTCAAACAAAGTGTTCAAATCAGTCCACAGCACCTTCAAAATTTTAACAAACCGCTCAACCTGTGTGTACCACTCTACGGGTTTCTCCCTCAGCCGAGGAAAGTCATTTGTAAACGCAGCCAAGTTACCTCTACTCCACGGCACATGCACGTACCCTCCGTTCTGTACTTCCCGTAAAGGAAAGTTTCCAACGCCCGTCGCCCCTCCCCCCGGAGGCGGCGTTTCTCCCACAATTTTCTTTGCTATTTTCTTCTTTGACCACCTTTCCTCCCATTTGTCCAACAAGTTCCATATACGCATCCCTACAATCAGATCTTTAGTATGCGTCCTTAATCCTGTGATCCTTTTCTCCTCCAGTTCCTGATCACTATATTGCAACCTATGCGGCCCTTGCAACGTTTTTGTTTTATTCAAGTCTACCTCATATCTCCTGGCTAATGCGGTCAATTTCTCATGTGCTATCCTGGCTTTCCGAGTTACATCCTTTGCTATGAAAAAAGCAGCTCATCTGACCCATAAATTTCTATTCTTTCCAAAGGCAGGCTTCCACTAATCATTTCGTCTACCTCCGCTTTCAGTCTTACTACGTCTAGCAACCTTGCCTGCACTGCACTCTTCAGTACTTCTTGGCAAGCTGCTCCATCCCGCTCATCATAGTCACTATTTTGTCCTTGTGACTTATTCCCTTCTATCGTACTCCTGGAACTTGGTCTACCTTCCGAAATGTCTTGTCCCCTATCGCCTGGCATCCTATCACTTTGGTTTCTTACTGTTGGTGTCCACATCCTCAAAGCTGACTTAGATTCGTGTAAAGATCTTGGTCTGACTGGTCTCTCATCCTCCTGCCTAAAAGAGGAGTCTGCGGTGGCTGGTAATGGCGTGCTTGTTTCTAATGGCTTCGGGAAGTGGATCACTTATACTCCGAAACCATTCCCACCAGCACTGGTTCCCTCTTCCCCTGTCGTCTGCATTGAACTTCCTTCTCTTATTCGGTCTCGGTCATATACCGGTACTATAGGACCAATGGTAGCCGGTACCGTCAGGGAGTCCGGTAACTGGGTATTCCCAATGGAAGGCTGTGTTCCTGCTCCCTCTGTTCCTGTGGAAATTCTTCCCACTACCCTCATGTTAGTCCGATTCTGCGTCTCGCCAGTTTCTACTGCTGAAGTTGATTTTCCCCTCTTCTGAATCTGGATTAAATGGAGGTGGTCTCTCTGCTAGCAACCTATCTAACAGGCTGTCATCTGTATCGCTGTCGTCTTCTTCAGCCCACCTCTTCTTTGCTTCTCCTACATTTATCAACAGTGAAAACAGCCTGTCCCCTTCAATGGTTTCCACTCTCCACCTTTTCTCCAATGCATCCCATCTCGCATCTTGAAATGCCCTAATCGATTTTTTCACCCTTTCCTGGCTCTTATCTCTTTTCCTGTCATGCGCTGCCCTAATCCATGCATGTAGCGCCTCGAACTGTGTCGGTCTAGGCAATGGTCGTAAAGAAGCCATTATAGTCTTTAGCTGGTACAACACTTCCAACCTGAAAGTGCCATAGCGTGGGAAAGTTAATTCTCCTTCCCCTTCTGTCATTTTATGCCAGTTCTCAAGCCAAATTATAGTATGCAATCCTACATTCGTAGCCATATAATGTGCCGGTGTATCCTCGGGAGGGGCTTCCTCTCCACCCCGAGTAACCACATGTCTGTCACCTCTGCAAAGTTCTCGTAAAACTTTAAAACATTTCATGGTAAAGCAGATGTCTGTTCGGACCCAGTATTTCGTTTCTGCTTCCTGATTCAATCCACCAATGCCAGCGCGGTTCACACCAACCAGCCTATCGCAGCGCGGCACTGTCTGACGTCACTCTTCCTCCGCTCGCAGCAGTTCCCCTCCTTGCTAATTCTCTCGTTCTCGTTCGCACGTGTCCCAATCACACTCTGAAGCAATGGTCAGTCCTACCGAACAATTACCTCTGTCGGTCCTCCAATGACCGTTCATGCCTCTCGAAATTGTTGACCTCAATCTGGCAACTGTCTGTCCGCGAAACGACCGGACAATCACCTCTAATACAATCGATAGGATTCAACCGCCCAATATTCTGCACATAACAACCTACGACCAGCGCCGGTTATTCACACGCTCACACATGTACTCCCTATCTTCAGTGGTTTGATCCCCACAATCTCTGGTCAACGATCTCAGTTCTGGGTGTCTTCTACACCACAATATCTCTCGGCCCGCGCGCGCTCACGGTCCGATCCTCAATCACACGACTCTCATTCCAACTCCGCAAGACATCACACAACAATTAAACACCGCAATCTAACAAGCGTCACCCTGTTCATACTCACTCTACCACGAACTGCTACTTCCGCCGCACCGTCACTCCGTCAGTTTTCAGCGACCGCCGACGTCCTTTTCTTACGATCCACTGGATCACCATCACGGGGGTTCTATGGGGCAACTAATCTCTTATCCTAATCTAGATCTCCCCTTACTATCAGAGGGAACCATCCTACTCTGCTACCAACTGACAACGCTGATCCTTATCTTTTCTAAGGATCCCCAAGTCGCCAGGATCTTTTTACCTGCTGAATAGTGTGAAGGGAAGAAAATCTTTTCAGTTATGCAATAATTTCTTCTAGAATCTGGTTCACCTACAAAGACCACTGACTCCGAATTCAGTTTCGTGGGTTTATTACAGCCAAGAATAACTGCACGTGCAAGCACCTCAACACGAGGGTAAAGAAATAAATGGGCACTAATACAAATAGCATCCTACGCAGAAGTCTCATCCGACTCAGGATGAGAAGAATCGTTAGCTCCAGAAGTATTAGGCAAGCAATAACAGCTCCAATCTCCATGTTATTACTCATTTATCTAAACAAGCATAAAACCCATTGGCTGTCCCTACACTACTTCTAAGATGACATACCTACTTAACGAATTTCCCAGGCAAGAGTGGATAAAAGGTGTCAGCTGTGAAGACTTCCTAAGAAGTGCACTCACATAGCACTTTGAGCTCGATTCTAAGATGCTCCTTCATCGAAACACTCTGTCCTCCTCTCTGCTCTCCTCTACCTCTTCTCTACACTCCACCCTCAGGGCACTATCCCCAATACAAAACCCAAATTCAATTGAACACGCCTTTGGTCACGCCTCTTGGCCAGGTCTTCCTTCTTGTATTTTTCCATCGAAACTCTTACTTCATCCTGGATGGTTACGATGACCTTGAGTCCCAGGCACCTTCTTCCTTGCAAACATCATCCCTGCATTCCAGTATACTCCCATCTCAATGCCTCCCACCACCCTAACTCGTGAAACAAAGAGCCAGTGTGTTGCTAAAGAGGCATATGTCCTTGCACCTGCAACAGAAGATACGTTTCAACAAACTTTTCCCCCTCTACACAAGTTTACCAACTGTACCCAGAGAGCCTTTCCGAGGGAAACATTTCTTCCTGCTAAATTAAGCTAACATAAAATGAATCAGGCCTTTCCTTTACGTATATGCAGTCAGGCCTTTGCACACTTTAAACACACAATTATAATCACTCTTATAAGCATTAGTCCAATACATTTCATATTCAAAGGTGAACTACACATGCAACTTAATATGGTACCCGTTTAAACTACTACATCTCGATTACACATGGCCTACTTCAATAATACATCATTGTGCACATTCGGTTAAACATTACATTTGCAATTATGATGCCACAATTACCCTCCTATCCACTCTAATAATGCACATTACGACTACATTTTACTAACCATTCATTGATATATAACTGGATATATGCGGGTACAGACTAATGATGATTATGATGCACCCCTACAATTTTTACGAGAGCACAGTGCTCTATCAGTATCGAGAACACACATCTCAATGATGGTTAGTTGGTGTTTCCTCCATATACTCCACCATGCAGTACAGCTGCCACCAGTATCCCAAGAACCTGTCAGCCCCCTCTTAAATTGGGATTTTGTTCCTTTATCCCACCAGGATGCGTACCCTTACCCGCCAATGCACTACGAGTGAGGTATTTCGAGATGGGCTGCTTCTTCTTAGCTCCACTAAATCTCAATCCGGTATTTGTAAAGCATGAACTACTCACCCCTAAGGGTCTCAAGATCCTGGGCAGAATGCAACACACATAGAAAGAAAAAGTAATGAGGGGAAATAGTGACATTTCTCCTCGTTACTCTTTTGCTTGGGAGTCGCAGCATTTTGGCACAATTCCAGGTTTGCTGACCTTAGTATGTCTGGGATAACGTCAAAACCCAGGAGTGGATGCAAAGAAACCCCCATGCTTCACTCATGGAACGCCTACCAAAGGAAATGTAACACAAGGCAGCGCAACCAGCTGTGTTGCATTACATTGCATTACAAAGCCATGCAATACATTCAAATCGGCCCTTGTGTGCCTTTGTAAATCACAGTTAATGAATTGGGTTGCCTTGCAATGACTTACATCATGCAAGGACAGCATAAGTCATAAGTAAAAATCTGGGCCTGGGTATTTAGAAATGTATGCACCATGACAAATGCACTTTCACATGTGCGTAGCACATTATCCAACCCAAGCTTATAAAATTAAAAGATACTACTTGGTAGTTATAAAATATTATGTATATGTATCCCTTCAAATATGTTACATTGAAAACTATCTATAGCAACTCTTTGAGCTAAGCGGTTATATCAATTATGTCAAAATAAGTATACATACACGTAGATTCTAAGTCATCCATGTTTTAATGGTTTAATAAACCAGAGAAGGTGGTATGATTTGGGGAGATTGGCGCAAGGAAACACAAGATTTTTCATCACTTTGGGAAAAGACATCTGTTGATTATTATTGTTGCATAACAGGCATAAAAGATCTGAGATAACAATGAGCCTGATTCTATAAAAAAGTCATACAAATTCCCTAAGTTAGGAGTATATTAACTTTTAGAATTCACAGAGAATTTCGGGTGAGTAACACAAATATCGGATCCTAAATATTGTGTGACATCAATACCATGTCAAAAATATTTGACTACTGAAATACCTTGCAACAGAATATCGATGGCAAAAATATCATTTTTTTGTCCAAAGATCAGAACACCAAAATATGAAAAGTGGGCCTATTGGCTTCATGAAGGGATCAGGACATCAACGTATATAAAGCACATGTATTGTTTTTGCTAAAAGATGAACAATTATTACAATGAAATGTACATTTACACAGTGCAATGTTTAATAAACGTGATTGTCATAAAAAAATGTGAATAAAGTATAATAAAAAAAATAAAAAAACACCAGCATGTCTTTGAGCCTATTTTTAACAGTTTTCAAACTACAAAGTGCAGCCATAAAACCCACAACAAGGGGGCTCTGTACTCCTGCTGAAGAGCATGCAGCTCTAGCTAGGAGTGCTTAAAAAATATGGTAAGCTTTCATGGTGTCTTGATTTAATGACCCAGGAGACTTACTTTTTTATTATTAATGTTGATGGGGGCCTGCTGCATTCTCTGCAGCACCACACAAAATAAAAAAAATGCTTGGTGGTGCACCTGCCCCTCCTACGGACATCACCAAGCTCCAAAAAGAAAGTGTAAAGAGCCCTTGCAGTGCAATATGGGGTGCTCCTACAAAGAAGCAGTGAAAAATATCATTTAATTTTATTTTGGGTGTCCCGGTGCCCACTCGGGACACCAAGATCCTTATTTTTTGCTGGGAACCATGGGGAGGACCGGCAATTCTTTGTTTGTTTTTTTAATAATTATTGGAGTGGGGAGTTGGAGGCTACCCTCCCTGAGCCTTTATATGACCCAGGGACCTCATCGCCCAGGGTTGTACTCATTTTTACGGGGAGTGGGCATGTAGCATAACTCCCAAGACTTTACAGGCCCCGGAGACCCCATGCCCCACCTAGGGCACCCACAACACAGAACATTGGGGGTCACGGGGAGAGCCCCAAGGCCTTCGCTGCCCACCACCTCCCCGCATGTAACCATCCTGAGTGGGTCCACTCACCGTGACAAAGGCTCATGGGAGCCTAAACGCGTCAAACTTAATTTGCACAATTAAAGATTGTGTTTGCCTACATCATGAAATGTCTGTTAAATTTTGTATTTCAAAAACTTCTAACATATATATAATTAAATAAATGATTTCAGCTATTTAGGTAACATTATTTCATTTTTACCTAATTAACTATTTTAAATAAATTACTTTGAAGTCAATTTTTTTAAACAAACAATATTTTTACCTTTTTTGGGCAATATATTCTTTTCCACAATATGTTTGACACAATATTGTTGTTTTCTGTTATAAATATAGAACGACAATATTTAGGTAGACAATACTTTTGTCATGTTATTCATGTCACACGGTATTTATGTTCATAAAAATCTTTTCAGGCAACCGAATTCTAGGGAGCAGCTACTTATGGCAATAAAACAGATTCACATTTAAGCATTGGTAAATATAATGCAAAAGCGAATTTGCACTTTAAATCTTTGTTTATAGTCTGTGGGGACATTTTTTTTCTGCTGAGAAATCCCATCCTTAAACCCCTTACCAATTTCGGGTGTGCCCTTGCTAGTCCCACCCTCTGTAGAGATATACTTGTGAACCTTGACAGGAGTAGAACTTTGGCCATGCTTAGGCTCAGATGTACAATAGTTACACACAACTCAACCCAGCACCCAAAATATGCAGCGCTGTGTTGCTAGATAAGGAGAGAGCATGAGAGCGCCCTATCTACAGATATATGGCACTGTCCTCACCTCTCGCTAGCACCGGCACAGAATTTTGCTGCGGAGCGCTGCGCACACACCGTTGCACCATAGTGCAAGGGTGTGTGCATGAGCCTAGCATAGTTTTTGTACAGAAGGGCTGCCCTTCCAGTACAAAATATTATGACTAGACAAGTTTTAAAACTTTTCCTACTTTGAATGTGTGCTGTACAGTGCAGCACCCATGGAAAGTCAGAAAAGAAAGGAGAAATGAAAACATTTCTCCTTTTAACACCCGCTTTCCAGCAGCATAAATATTTGGCACAAAATCCCTGTCGTTAGTAGAGAGGGTTTTGCGTCAAAAAGCATCGGCGGTTGCATGGGAATGCCCAAGTACCACCCATGTAAAAACCCCTTGATGCTAAGTAATGCAAAGCAGTGCTTCGCGTTGGTTTGCATTACTTTTCCGTACAAACTAACACAAATACCAATTTGCGTTGGTTTGTAATTCCCCAAAAAGGTTTTGTGTCTGGTTTGCGTTAAAAAAGTAATTTAAACCCAACGCAAAACATTTGTAAATATTGGCCTTCGTATGTGAAAGTGCCTGCAAAAGGTTGTGCGGAAGCTCACGTATGTCCACTTTTATCTACTTATTCAGGCACCCCCATCTCAGGAAAGCCCATATTTAGCATCTAGGGCCAGAGAATATAGCCCCTTACATCGCATGCGTTTACAACGTATGCGATTACAACGCGGTCATTACAACGACCGCGTTGTTACATCGCAGTACATTACAACGCAAGTCGTTACATCGACTTGCTGTAGGGGTTGCGCTGGACTTAGGAATAGTATAATTTACTATTCCAACTCCAGTATGCGCAACAGTAGGGAAGGTGTTGGAATAGTAAATTATACTAATCCTTAGGTTAGCGCTCTCCCTACAGCAAGTCAACGTAACGAGTTGCGTTGTAATGTACTGCGATGTAACAATGCGGTCGTTGTAGCGACTGCGTTGTAATCGCATGCATTGAAACGCATGCAATGTAATGGTTGTTTCCTGGGGCCAGATGCACGACCCTTTTTAGCTGTTACAAATGGGAAATCAGCCCGCTTGCGACCGCTAAAAAGGGTTGTGTTATGTACAAACCCCATTTTGTGAGTCGGTAACCTATTACCGACTCGCAAAATAGGGTTTGCGACTCACTATTAGGAAGGGGTGTGCCAAGGGCGTTCCTTCCTAAAAGCGAGTTGCACTGATATATCCGATTGTTTTGTGACCGCAAATGCGGTCGCAAAACAATCACAGTTACCACCTACTTAAAGTAGGTGGGAAGCCACTCGCAAACGGGAAGGGGACCCCTTCCCCTTTGTGAATGTATGCCCAAAAAATTTAAGAGCACCGCCTGCCCTTAAAAAATGAAAAGATAACTTTTCATTTTTCTCTTAAAAGCATCCCGTTTTCCATTATGGCACATGGGCTGCATTAGTTAAAAAAAGGTTCTTTATTTAAAAACCAAACGCAGACATGGTGGTCTGCTGTCCCCAGCAGACCACATCCCTGTGAAATGTGAGATTCCTAATGAGTTGCAAATTGCGGCCTACCTCATTAATATTAAAAGGTAGGTCTTTATCGACCCCATTAGGAATCACAAACAGTGTCTGAGACACTGTTGTACTTTCCATTTTGCAAGAGGCAAATTGCGAGTCGTCAAACGTCGCAATTTGTGACTCGCAAAATGGAATGGTCATACATCTGGCCCATGGAACCCCATTTGCTCACACAATATTAAAAGTGCTTAAGTTGAGCCAGTGGTTGCCGTTGTGGCCCACCGTCACTCATTTTCTGGGGACCAGTACTATTTTTCTTCATTAGACTTTCACCCAGAGCAAAAGAGAAAATACAAAGAAGGGGAAAAGAAAGTGGAAAATAAAGACAGAAAAATAGTGTCAAAGGTAGAAAGAAGAGACAAGAAAGAATCAGTGAGATAAAAAGATAGAGCGTCTTGTGGTGATATTAAAGACTATGCAGCCTTGATATTTGGCTCCTTCATTATTTGTAACACTGGCCGCTGGATTCTGAGCAAAGGTTTGGGCCGTGGGACTTATAATTTTTATAAATTAAGAACTTATTATTAGGCTATATTAATAGGTGTGAGCAAATCTACTAGAGTCATTTCACATTTTCTAAGCATCATACATGTACTTGTACATTTAAATGAAATTAATGAAAACCTGAGTTCGCTTAGGAGCACAATAACCTTTCTACATCATGCAAACGTGTAGATGCATATTTTGAAATGAACATCAATCCATACCTGTTGTTTGTCAGATACTTTTAAATGCATCACGATCTTTAATTACTTTATATTTGACTATAGCACATTTTCTTTGTCCACTGCCCTCCCCACAACACTTGTGATTTTTGCACTCACGCATCTTTGGATGACCATTATTCATGATTATCCTAACCCACCATAAGAGCTGTGTGAGACAATGACATCCAATTACATGTAGTAATAGTGTCACTAGGTGAAGTGGAGTTGGGAGCATCAAATCACACACATCATTTGCAAATTAAATGTTAATGTAATAATCAACTAGAAATATCAGAAACCCACCGGCACTGCTATATATTTTCACATGCTAATATGAGCATTTTTTATTACACGGTGCTAGATAATTATATTCTGTTGAAAAATAATTAGAGCTGAGGTTCTCAGATGAAAAGCTATTATTAACATAATCACACTTAATCAATTAATAAATGTCTTGTGGACTCACATTTCTACAAAATCATGTTAGGCAAATACTTGATTTTGAACTGGATGAAAGACAACTGCCTCAGACTCAACTATGATTAGACAGAAGTACTGATCTTCGGAAACTCCACCTCTGCCTGGGACCACAGCTGGTGACCAGCTGAACTTGGACCCACTTCCACGCCAACAGACCATGCGCGCAACCTAGGGATCATCCTCGACAGCCAACTATCCATGAAACAACAAGTCTATGCTGTTGCCTCCGACCAGCTGCCTTTCACATACTTCACATGCTCTGCAGAATTTCAGATGGATCTCGGTTGACACCGGAAAGACCGTCACTCATGCCCTCGTCACTAGCCGCCTCGACTATGGCAATGCTTTCTACGTCGGACTCTCCTCCCAGCTCCTAAAGTCCTTTTAGGAGCTGGGAGGAGAGTCCGACCATACAGAACGCTGCAGCCAGACTCATCCTGGACCTCCCAAAATGGTGCCACATCACTCCCAAATCAAAAACCTCCACTATAAGATGCCAGTTCAAGATCCTCACGCATGCCTACAAAGCCCTCCACAACCAAGGACCATCCTACATCAAACATCGACAGCCTCCATCAACCTTCTAGGCACCTTAGTTTGTCATCACTAGCCCTCGCACACATTCCTCGCATCCGCAGCAATGGCTGATCCTTCTCCTACATTGCCGCCAAGACCTGGAACAATCTGCCCCTCAACCTCCGTACTGGACACTCCCTGGCAGACTTCAGAAAGAGACTCAAGACCTGGCTGTTCGACCGAGACACGGCTTCCTCAATGAACAGATACCCCTAGGGGTGCAAGTGCCACGCCATACAAATACCTCGATTGATTTAGGTATGCAGAGGCATAGACAGCAAAATAGGCCATAGGAAAATATATGAATAAATGTGGTCTAGGTAAAACATTACCCCTTCATCCCTCTCGCCATGATGACTCATTTAGTGAGGCCTTTGCGCCTCCAATCACAACCCTTTCCCGCATATAAATATCCCTCCCCCTTACTTCCTGTTCCTTTTTTGTGCTCTGAACAATTCCTGGGCAGGCTCGTTGCGCGTGCTCCAGCAACTTTTCCGGCGGGGTTGGGGAGTCCTTGCAGCCCGGTTTGTATGGCTCTATCTTATCTGCTTATGGTACCCTGGTGGGTAGTATGTTCAAGGTGAGTGGATTGTTGGACATGTGGTGTACAGTGGGAGGTCTGCTGTGCTTGTATCCGGTCAACTGGGGGAGGCGGTCCTTAGTTGCCGGGGAGCAGTCGCCTCCTTGCAACCTGTATACTAGTTGTTCTGGGCATGTTACTGTACCAACAGCCTCAAGGTGCTGACCGTCTAGCTCCAACAGTCTGCTCACTGTAATACTCAGTTTTTTAATACCACTTCCTAAAGCGTCTATTTAGAAACTATTTAATGCTGTGTCTTAACTCGGCTTTCGGCTGGCCGCAGGTCTGCAGTGCTTTCTTCCGGCAGGGGTAGGTGTGTCTGGGTTACCGCAGTTGCGGTGCTCCTCAGCAACCCACAGTTTGGCCTGCAGGGCCCTCTGGAGTGCAATAGCTCAGCAAGCTGACCGGCTGAGGCTGCTAATTGGGCTCATGAGTTCGGATCTCATCCTGATGCACTTTAAAATGTTTTAGAATGGGTGACTGCAGTTGCTCTTTATTTTTGTGCTGCTCACTAATATCCACTCCAATGCAGCATGTGGCATTGTTGATTGGCAGTCCTGTTGTACTTTCATCTTGTCCCTGAATGTATTCGTTTGTGGGATGGTCTACTTGTCATAGGGCCAGTGCTTCTCCAGACTCTGTTTTGCTAAGTCTATAGACGATGTCTGTCAATGGTCTTTGTGCTGTTACTTACTCTCGTTCACTGGACCTGCCTTCATTTGGTCTTGCTGACCCCCATGTGTATCCTGCTCTGCTGTATGCTCTTTGCCCTCTGATTTATCCACTGCCCTGAGGCACCCTGGCTTGTCGACATGCTGCCTGTGCGTGGCACATGGGATGTAATTTCATGGGCAGTGAACAAAGGATTGCGGCCTGTCTGTTAGGTGGGTCAAGATTTTTTTATTTGACTTATTAGCATTTATTCTATTGATGTTTTTCCAGGTTCGCAAGCTCGTCTGTTTTGCGGTCACGTGGACCATAGCAGCTTTCCGCTGGCCTGGAACTATGGTGCATCTCTTTTCCTGCTTGTGGTGTGGCAGGATAGGGTGGCTAGCTTTCAGCGTCCCCGGGCTACGGGTCACCTGTTGTGTATGTCAGGGTGAGTTCTCGTGTCTAGCTTTCACCTGCGTTGCTGCGCTTCCACATTTTCTGCTTGGCTGTGGCGGTGAGGGACATGCTGTGGGTGTCTCCAGGGGCAGTTGTGGTCCTGCAGGGGTCACTGTTGTGTACACCGATGACAGGTGTGGACTTTTGCAAGGCGCTCTTTTGGATATTCAGTTGAGCGGATTTTTCCCCCAATGGTGTGGTGATAGTCACGGTCTCCTGCTTCCCCTGTGCACTAGTAGGAGGGATGATGCTGTCGCTTTCCATCCAGATTGTTTCTTCTTGGCCCCTCTTGTTGGCTGCCTCTTGTTCATTCCTGGGGATTTTTGCTTTTAGATCATGTGGTTCGCATGGTGGATGGTGGCCTGACAGTTTTTTGTGGCCTCCTATTTGGTTCCAAGGGCAACCTCATAAGGGGCTTTGTCGGCGTGAATCTTGGGGAACGATTTTGTTGTTCTGGCTGAGGCTATGCAGGCAGGGAGAGTGTTTTGGATGTCCGGGTGCATTGGCATGGTGTATTCCTGGCTGTTGTGTCAGCAGTTATTGTTAGGGTGTCTGTGTCATTCGCCTATCTTGGCCTGTCGATTTCTCAGGTTGCGGGCTGATAGGTGGATCTAGCTGAACGTCTTCGTTCTTTGGTTGCTATTAGGGGTGCCAAGCTGTTTGGTGATCGGTTAGATGGTTTGCCTAGCTGGTTTGCACACCTGGTCCTGCTGATCCTATTGTAGCAATTTTTTTGAGACTTAGAATCGCTCGGTTGCTGGAAAGCCTGGAGCTTTCCTTTTGAGGATGCCCGTTCCTATTCCTTCTGTTGGGGGCGGTCTCTGCCCAGGTGGGGTATTTGGCTGTATGTCACCCCATTGCTTCCCCTGTCTCCGGGGGTCTTTGTACCTGCGTTCGTTCTGCAGGTTGTGTTCCTACAAGTTTCCAATTCTCTGTCTCTTCAAAGGTTTGAGGTTTGTTGTGGGGCGAGGGTATTCCAGTTCCTAGTCGTACCGTTCAGACTGTGTACCGATCCACAGGTTTTTGCCCTAGTGCTGGCTCCCCTGATGGCTATTCTTCGCCTGCTGGAGATTTGTTTCCCCTTTTCCTGGTGGCTGTTGGCCAAGGGACTTTTCCTCCCTGACTTGTTATATGTACTGACTGTGCTGGGTCGTCTGTCATCTCATGGCTTCTTGGTGTCTGCAAGGATGTTGTTTGGCAGGCTCCAATGGGTATGATCCATCTGGGCCTTGTTGATCGGGGAGTTCTGAATTGTCGAGCTGCTTGCCTGTGCAGGGGGGGTTCCGTCCTCTCGGCCGTTTGTCTTGATCCCCAGGTGTTAGCCTAGTTGTATCGATTGTGGGGTCACCCCCGGGTGGACCGGTTTGTGAGCCCTAGCAATGCAATTCTTTACTGGTTTGTTCTGGAGGAAGGGTTTTGAGCTTCGGGGATGGATGCCCTGAGGGGTTCTTGGCTTGTGGTCCAACTGTTTGCTTTCCCTCTGTTTCCTTTGAGCAAGAGGTTTCGGATTTGATTTCGGGGAGACGGCTCAGGTTGTTCTGGTAGCTCCTGCACGGCCTGATCTGTTTGGTTTCCCCTGTTGATGGTGATGAAGGTGGGTCTGGAATGGAGGTTTCGGTTTGTTCAGTCTCCCTTGAGTTTCCCGTGTCTCCAGATAAAATCCCTAGTGAGGCTCATGTTGACGTCTTGGCATTTGGGCAGGGTGACTTAGTGTGGCAGAGTCTTTTGGCCTCTGTCTCTTCTTCTGTGCAGGCGTCCAGGCAGTTGTCTACTTGGTCTTCTTTTGATAGGCAGGTGCTTGCTCTTTCTGTTTCCCTGCCTCAGGTGCTGGAATTTCTCCATGCTGGTGTTCAGCTGGGTCTGAGTCCTGCCACTCTTAATGGTGCAATGGGCAGTGTTTTTGCTTTTCGGTTCTCCTGAGGGCAGGGGGTGGACATTCTGGGTCTGGTTTCCAGGATCTTTACAGGGTTTTTCCAATCTCCGACTGGTCTGCCAGGTGGTGTTTCCATCTTGGGATTTGCTGCTGGTGTTGTGAGCTTTTCTGTATTCCCCATTTGAGCCACTGGCATCTGTGACGTTCCGCCTTCTGACCTTGAAGGTGTTTTTATTTCTGGGGGCTGTTGCATCTGCTCACATATTGGGGTGTTCGAGTCGTTTTCTTTCTTGTCTCCTTTTTTTCAAGTGTTCAAGGACTTGTTTGTTCTTCTATTGGGCTATGTGCCCAGGGTCCATTTTTTGTTTCATCTTCAGCAGGAAGTGATTCTTCTAGTGTTTGTCTGGATCCTCTGTTTCCTGTAGAGGTGGTGCTTCATTCGCTGGATGCATGAAGGGCAGTTCTGTTCTATCTGGCCCGGGTGTAGGGTCTCCGGGTCTCTTTCACTTTATTTGTTGGCTTTGGTCCCGCCCAGTAGCGGGATAGACAATCAACTTGGTATTTGGGCTGGTGGATCTAGTCTGTGATTCTGCTGGTTTATACACAGCTTGGTCTGTCTTTGCCTCTGGGGGTACAGGGGTGGTCTCCTGGGGCATGTCTGCTTCCATGGCTGAGGTGCAGGGTACTTACTGCAGGAGTTCTGTTGGGCTGCCACTTGGGCAGTTCCTTTTTCCTTTGAGTCTTTGTCGGGTAGTCC
The DNA here is from genome assembly GCA_963921515.1 of Calotriton arnoldi. NCBI lineage: Eukaryota > Metazoa > Chordata > Amphibia > Caudata > Salamandridae > Calotriton > Calotriton arnoldi. Next base: position 938,108 of record CAWUFW010004652.1, read on the forward strand.
AGGGTCAATCAACCAATCAGAGGTTTGTGAAGCACAACTACTCACCCGTGAGGGTCTCAAGGCGCTTGGGGGGCAGCTCTGAAGGGTGCTGTGTTTATCTGAAGAGCCAGATCTTGAGGTCCTTCCTGAACTGGAGCAGTGTAGGGCTTTGCCAGAGGTGGAGGGGAGCTCATTCCAGGTCTTGGCTGCGAGGTAGGCGAAGGACTTTCCACCTGTTCTGGTCTTGTAGATGCGTGGGATGGTGCCCTTAGCGAGGTTGGCTGAACGGAGGTTTTTCTTGGGTGCGTGGAAGGATATGTGGTTGTTTAGGTATGCTGGTCCAATGTTGTGGAGGGCCTTGTATGTATGCGTGAGGAGCTTGAAGGTTATTCTTCTTTCGATGGGGAGCCAGTGGAGGTCGCAGAGGTGTTGGGTGATGTGGTTGCAGCGGGTGATGTTCAGGATCAGTCTGGCTGCGGCGTTCTGGACGGTCTGGAGCTTGCTGAGGAGTTTTTTGTTGATTCCGGCATAGAGGGTGTTGCCGTAGTCCAATTTTGCTAGTGATGAGGGAGTGTGTGACCATTTTTCTGGATTCAGAGGGGATCCATCGGCACGTTTTGAGGCTGCTCCAAACGTTTTGGAATCCCCGGTGCTGGCTTCTGTGTTGTACATTGTTTTTTGCCTGTAGCTTGAACTTCTTGTTGCATTTTCTGTGCAGTTGTCTTAGCTAGCTTATTGGCTTGGGTGCATCTCACTCAGTGAATCAGTACGACGAGAGGGACGAAGGAGTAATACTGCAATTACTTTTCGGTAATAGCATTACTCTGAGTACTTTTCTTGCCATGATGACTCAGGACCTCCATGCTGCCCTTTTCAAACAGTTCACCTGTGTGATGTTTGAGCTTGCTACAGAAAAAGAAGTAAGGAGGGGAGGAGGGATTTTTATATGTGGGAAAGGGTTGTGATTGGAGGCACATGGGCCTCACTAAGTGAGTCATCACGTCCTAAAGAAGGACTCACAGTAATGCTATTACTGGTAAGTAATCGCAGCATAACTGCTACTTTGCAGGACCCCAGGAGAAAACCAACGTGGGCTGTATTCTATGATTATCATCAAAGAAAACATGCCGTAGAGAAAATCATTAAATTGAAGAACTGAGAAAAAGAGTGACATAGTTGATTTTACTTTGATATGCCAATGACTATTTATCTCATGTTTTGAGTTTGAAGAAAAAAATAGAAATGCACCTCCAGCTTCAGTACCTCATTCACCCAAAAAATGCTAAGACATCAATTTAACTCCATGTGCCTAAACACAGCCTAGCTACAAAACTACAAAATAATAACAGGCCAAGTAAAATATGCAATCATATTTTCACTAAAAAAGGAAGAAAAACAGTCTCATTCTTAACCAACTAAGTGGAATATAAAGAACAAAATATCACTAGCCAAACGCGGTCAAAGATCTTTAAAGCAACACCACTGCCAGTCATCATACCGTTATTCATCACTTTCACCACAACATGAGTGGAAACAATTCCCAAAGTCAGTAGGAATACTAAAGCCCACTCACACCTACAAACCCGTGTCTAGCCATCACATAAATAAACAGATGATGGCTCTTTACCCATTTCTGACAGACATCATTAGCAGTGCTCATGTTAACAACCCTTTCATACGGGAGTGGGAAGAGTTGCAGCATGAGAGGAGAGCCGAGCAGTGCAAGTGGCTATACACCTACATGCTCTAAAGCATTTGATGGGGTGCAGTTTGCTGCTCTTCTGCTGCATGGTGCTCAGCATCACTGCTAGATTTATGGACATTGAAGTGGATCCAGGCTCCACTTGGACAGCAGTGAACACTTGAGTGCTAGGTGAGTACACGAGAGGGCAATAGTAGTAATGATCAGGGTAGATCAGTTTCTCTTCTGCCTGCAGACAGTCAATGGTGTAGTCTAAAAGTGGGGCAAAGCTGCTGATGCTCTCTTAACTGAGGTTGTGTAGTCACTCCACTACTTCCTTAACTTTGACTATAGCTTTTCAATTCCAACATGAGTGACTAGACTTTTTCTATGAATCCTAAACATGCGCATAAACAATCTGTAAGATTTGCCCTCTTCCATTCCCAGCTCCATAATTTTATAGCTCTGTTTTGTAGCTGAATCACAAAGTGTGCATTCGCTCCTATTGCTTTTCTCAAGGCCAGGCTGTTGATTGAGTCTGGGTGGTAAACTCCGCTCCACTCACGGAGTTTGCGGATTTTTCTGCACTCCACATTATGCGGAGCTCATGGAGTTCTGAAAAACTCGATCACGTTCATCAACGTCAGGTTGGCGAGTGCGAGCGAGGAAAATCCACCTCCCGGCGCGATTTTCTCGTTCACGATCGTCAACATCAAGTTGGCGAACGCGAGATTTCTCAATGCTGGCGGTCAGATTTCTCATTGCGAGTGGTCGCGTTTGCTCGCAACCGCTCGCGTTGAGAAACTGTCCATTTGTGTTGAGAAAGTTGCTGCTCGAGTGAAAATCTACTCGAGTGGCAGAAAGGTAGCGGTGCCCTCTTGTGCTGTGCATGGTGCCGTTCGCAATGATTGCACAGTGCAGACAAGCACCTGGCACTGAAAATCACTGCGAACGGCATTCATCTAAAGAAACTCTGCCGCTTGCGGAGCTCCGCGTAGTGCAGCAGAGTCTTTTTACACTTCGCGGAGTTCCGCATCCGCCCAGGCTTACTGTTGATTAGATATCGGGCTTGTGACTTAGCGGATAAATGAGAGTGGATAGTGCTGCACTGCATACAATAGAGGAGTTCCTTCAGGTAAATCCTAAGTCTGCATTGCAAAGCTTTTTGTGACCAAAAGAATATTTCAAAGATTTTTAAGTTAGGTCTCTAAATATCAAAACGTTGGAGCGCAGCAGCTGAAATCTACAGTCCGAATTTGCTAGCCTACAAGGTAGGGCTGGTGACTTCAAAAGAACTGAAACATTCAGTATCATAAATGGGAAACTATTAAGGACTTCATGATCATCTACTCAGGACCATGCAATTTTCAAGAATATCAAATTAAATTCAAGGATTGGAACGTGAATTCACCAAAATGCCTAGGGTCGTGGAAGTGACTTTGCATGCCATTTGATCTTTACTTTGACACACGTGCTTACACATACTAACACATTCACACACTCTCGTGCACATAAATACACTCACCCGCAAGCATGCATGCAACATACATTTAACAGAATTTTTACTTACCTTAGCTCGCTGATAGTGTCATATTCCAGCTAATGTATTCCATTTTTTAATACACTAACAGTGAATAATATTATTCACTATTTGTATAATATAAAAAACTGACAGAAACCAGGCAAGTGGAGCTCCAATCAGCGTCCATTAGGAAGAGCTGCTCTGGTGTTCCAAGCACTTATTTTGCCACCTCTGAGGCCAGGGTTGCAAACGCAGTGCCAGGGGCAGCAAGGGGCATTTCCAGGGGTTGCAGCTTCAACCCCTGCCACCCCTAAATGACGTCCATGTTAACAGACAGGTCGAGAAAAATATCCCTCCGCTATAAAAGTTGCTCCAGACTAGTGACCTTCTTGGTCTCCTTTTTTTCCCATGATATATCTGCTTAATCCTCCTTCTGTTTCTTATGGAAGTCTATTTTATTACCCCTTGAAGAATTCTCTCACATTTATCCTCCCATTTTTCCATTAATTCCTGTCTACTAAACTGGTATCTATAGATGTCTTAGTCAACAGTCTGGTAAGTCTTTCTCTCTTAGCCCACCTGTGGCCATTCTCTAGATTAGATTGTTTTTCATAGTTGAGACCCTCTGTCATTTAACTTAGATGGAATCTAACGTTTAATACATTTCTGTATGATGAAATATTGATACAGACTTTGATCCAAAGTAAATGTTTTTAACCAATGATGTTAAAACACCGTAGCAAAAACGGATTTTACATATGAATAGAAATTAGAGGAGCCGTTCAGAACATATTATGCTTATTCGGTCTTTGGAAATGCTTACAGAAATTATAGATTTTATCAAATGTATTAATATTCACAGTTATTTAGGCGGGAATAACAACATACTCCCAAGTATTACACAGACACCTTTAGTCAAGTCAAAGAAACTTTATTCGGCCACTAAAATCCATAAAAGCATAAAACATTTAAAATTACAATGCCTCAAAAAAGTTCCAGGATAAATTTGACTGAGACTAAATACACAAACAAATAAAAAAAAAAAACTCATTAAAAACAAACACCAGATGCCATTCCAGCAATAAAGTGTAACAGAAAAAGTGGTGAGACATTAGCTTATTAAACAGTCTGCATAGTCACAGCATATCCGGGACACAAATAAGACATATATCTCTCAGGGAGCATTAGATGACTACAGCCTAGCTACTATATAAACAACCTCTTCTTAAGTCTTAAAGCCCCTGTAAAAAAGCTTGCAACCCCAAAGCAGACCATAGAAGAGGAAAGCGTTTGCAAGTATACTAATGCAGGCCTTACTTGGACGTAATTGGCCAGGTCTAAACAATGGGAGGATAAAACTTTTACGCAAGGGGTCATAACATTCACAGAAAAAGGTCAAATGTATGGTGTCCTGTTCAGAGAAATTATTGGAAGGACATGACTTTAAGGCACCTGGCTTCGTGTAACCTGTGGGAAAGGCTAATAACCAGTGTACCAGGTTCAATCTGAAACTGGTTATCATGAAAGCAATGGTGCACGTTAGTGACAAAAGATAGATAAAGCTGCAACTGAGGACTCAAGCTCAGTAGGATATACTTCCTCACCGTGGGCTTGGCCAATTCCTTATCCTCCCTTATCCCCTGCAGCTTATCCAAAAACAGATGTTTAATTTCCTTAATGGCCCCTGTTCCTAGAGGCCTGGGGTTAGTATACAAGTCAGGGCAACGTAGCCACCTTGTTTGCTCCATAATGTATTTTAACCAGGGGATACGTAAGGCCCCCTCAAGTGCAATGCAGTCTGCTACAACAAGTTGGTTCAAAGTAATGGACGGACGGAACCAGATTCTCAACAAGCGCAACAGGGGAGCAACAGCTATAAAATCAGAGATATAGCCCATGCCAAGCTCCTCATGCACAACAAATGCTGGGGTACTAGGTGGAACAGCAAGAAGCCTACGCAGGAATTTATTTTCTACCCCCTGAATATCCCTCACATCCTTATGTCCCCAGACATCACATACGTACATGGCCATAGGGACACATTTTTCCCTGTACACCTTTAACAGGGCGGGTATGGGCTTTGACCCCAGTCATTTTGCAAAGTCCAAAGTTGCCCCAGCTGCTCTTGCCAAAATGTTTTTTGAGTGTTCTTTGCGCAACCCAGGTCCCTTGGTCGTCAAACAGCACCCCCATATAGGAGAAGGCTGACACTTTTGTTAACTCTGCCCCCTGCAGAAATATTTGCACCTAACAGCCTTCTGTACACCTATTGTCAGAGTATGGGATTTCATAAAATTAGTGGCTAGATCAAGTGAATCCATAAAATCAATAAAACATTTAAAAGTTTTTGAAGGCCTACAGCAGTCCTGGCAAACAACACTGCATCATCTGCTTACAAAAGTGAAGGGATCAATTTAGAGCCAGCTCTCGGGATGTCTTTGCTACTGGACGAGAGAAGGTCCCCTAGCTTGTTAATATAAAGTGTAAACAATAAGGGAGCCAAAATGCATCCCTGAAGGACCCCTCTCCTGACTTCCCAAGAATCCGACACACCGTCATCCTCATTAAATCTCACAGCTGCAGTAGTATTTGTGTGGGCAGAGTGTAAAAAAGCTACCAAGTCTGCGTCTAGGCCCAGCTCCCGAAGGATCATCCACAATTTTGATCTATTTACTCGGTCGAGCGCAGAAGTTAGGCCCATAAAGGCCATGTGCAGGGAGCCCTTCTTTGCCACTGTATATTTCCCTACCACTAGATGCAGATTAATGCATTGGTCAAGCATCCCTTTACCTTGCCTAAAGCCATACTGTAGGTCAGAAATAACATTAAAATTATCTAGCCAAGAAGTTAAACGATCTAAAACCACTTTCGCCATAATTTTAGTAGTAGAATCTAGGAGGGAGATCGGTCGGTAGCATGTGGGATCCTCCCTCGAACCCTTTTTTAAAAATGGGTATAATGATGGCCTTAGCCCACGAGGGGGAAAACCACACCTACAGGCCGCATTAAACACCCTAGCCAATATCATGGCCCATACCAGGGGGTCAGCCTTATACAGGTCCGAAGGAACCCCATCCGTTGCTGGTGCTTTCCCCCGGCTATTGCCAGTATGGCTTTGTGAACCTCATCTGTAGTAAAGTGCAGTTGTACGCTTGCAGAAGCAGGGTCCCATTGTACCTTGGAACCTTCCAAATCACCAAGACTATACATTCCTTAAAAGTACTGAACCCATCAGTCAGCAGCTATCGTGCAGTCTGTGCTTAGATTAGCTGAATCAGAAAAAAGAGGGCTGTTAACCACGGCACAGAACTTCATACTGTCTGATAGTACACTAGCCTGGCCGAGTGCCTCCCAAGCCTGTTCCCTAATGGACTTCTTCCTCTGTATAGTTGCAAATTTATAGGCCCTCCTACAGGTCCTAACCTCCACCTCATCCCTCGGAACTTGTTTTAGTGCCGCCAATAGATTTCTAAGGGGCATATTACCAAGGATGTGCGATAATTATCGCAAAGCGCACTTAGCGCTGTTTTTTAAATCGCCGGCTATCGCTAGATTACATCGCGGAGATAACGCGTTATTATCAACGCTTATCTCCAAGGCGATAGAAAATACAGCGATAGCGGCGAAATATAGCAATAGCGCGCAAAATCCAGCGATAAATTCCATGCGCTAATGAAAAGCTTGCTAATAGGCAGGTGAGGACTTAACCTTACAATCCACCTCCCATTGACTAGAATGGTTAAGTCAGGTTTTAAAGAGGTGTTAGATTCCAGCGGTAATCGCAGTTAGCGCGAATTATTTTATCGCTTTGCGGGCATTGGTAATAGGGGAAGTTGTGTTTGCGACTGTTTTCAGTCGCTTTTAGTTGGGAACGCCTACTTTGCATGTCATTAGCGATAATTATCGCTGACATGCAAAGCGGTAAGAAAACGGCCGCTTTCGCCATAAAGCTGTTGCTAACAGCTGTTAGCGACAGCTTGCTAATAGGGCGATAAAAATATCGCCGCTTTAGCGGCAAAAAGTGCTGCTAAAGTGGCGATACTGCCCTTGATAATATGCCCCGCAAAGCGGTAAGAAAACTGCTGCTTTCGCCATAAAGCTGTCGCTAACAGCTGTTAGCGACAGCTTGCTAATAGGGCGATAAAAATATCGCCGCTTTAGCGGCAAAAAGTGCCGCTAAAGTGGCGATACTGCCCTTGATAATATGCCCCTAAGTGCCTTAGAGCAGTTGACATCAAACCACCTTTTTTCCTTGGTACCATTGGACCTGCTCGTAAAAGTTAAATTGTTGGATATTTGCTTGGTTAGCTTGTCAAAGGCATCTAAGACAGCTCTATCGTGCATGCTAGTATCTACACATAATGAAATCTCTGGTGTACACTCAGTATACAAATTATCAAGAAAGGTCTCCGGTATCACCTTCTCCCACTTCAGCCTACACGTTTGATCTTTAGTACTAATAGCAGAATTTGGAATACTCCTGCCCTCTCCTCCATGCAGAGTAAAGGAATAATCCAATTCAAGCAGAAGGGGGTTATGGTCACTATAACTGCTCCATGAAACACTCAACTTAGAAGTTGTGTGAGCTAGCAATGCAGAAAGCATTATAAAATCAATAATACTAGTGCAGCCCCTGCCTGTATAGGTGGGAATAGGAGTATTCACACCCGTTTGCTCTAAACCGCATAAATCATTTGCTGAGAGAAACTCTTCTATACGGGTGCCTGATTCCAAGTGCTCAAAATGAGTCAGCATCGGTGGAAAATCTGCGAGGCCCATTGTGGTAATACAATTAAGGTGACATAAATGTGTATTAAAATCTCCAAGGATTATAACATCATAGTAAGAGTGTTTCCTCTCACCATAATATTCAAGAAACCCCTCTAGCGCTACTAAGTGTTCAGTCTCAGAACTTCTGGTGATGAGTTATAAAAATTAACTACTAACAGGGGAGGATGATTCTTCAACAGCAGTTCCACTGCCAGCAGATGGGATGAATAACAGTCTACCATTTTAGTTTAACATGCTAATTCAAGTGAGACCAGTAGGAGAAGACCCTCCTTTGCTCTACCAGCTGTTGAGTCGGTTGCGCACTTAAAAAATGAAATAAAACCATCCAGAAGGAAGCTCTCAGTGGTGTCCCAAGTTTCCTGTAAAGGAATTATATGGCAACATGCAAAAGACCTTCGCCACAGCACATCGTCTATTTTAGACCTTAGGCCGGCAAAGTTCCAATACAGGATCGTCATGCAGGAGGGGCCAGGAGTGATAGATGCTGGCTTGGGAGTTGAAGCAGACGTGGTAGGTAAGAAGGATATCGTACCAGCCGGACCCAAGGGCCTTATGCCCTGCGTCTCAGCCTGAGCTGATGGTAGTCAGTCATTACAGTCTAAACCCTGAGGGTTTACCAGAGGCTCAAATCTATTAGCTAGGGGAGTTCAAATCTGCCATTACTTCCCTGAGCAGGTCTGTCTGATCTAAGAGCAAGCTGACCGGGGTAGTTTAAAGAGAAGTGGCTTGAGGGATAGAGATACTGAAGGGGGACAATCCTAATTGATGTTTTGGAACTTCTCTTAAACTGGCACACAAAAAGGCTCTTTCACTTGAGCTGGGTGTCTCCTATTAACTATGACACAGTCCCCCATAGTGTTTTTCCCTACTCTATGTACTACCCATCCTGTTTTTCTGGCCATAATAATATGAGGAGACAGGCATTGACCATTAACATCATTGGTATCACACCAGTGAGTGACCTTGGGCGACCCGTTTGTGCATGCAAAAACCCTACAGGGCCATGTACAAACGCTATTTAGCGAGTCGCAATTTATTTGCGACTCGCTAAATAGCGTTTGCGACTCGCAATTAGGAAGGGGCGTTTCAAGGGCGTCCTTCCTAATTGCGACTCTGAGCCCTATGTATGACTGTTTTGCGACCGCATTTGCGGTCGAAAAACAGTCGCAATTTACCACCTACTTTAAGTAGGTGGTAATGCAGTCGCAAATGGAAAGGGGTCCCCAGGTGACACCTTCCCCTTTGAAAATGCATGCGAAAATATTTTTAAGGGCAGGTAGTGGTCCAAGGGACCACTGCCTGCCCTTAAAAATTAAACAAAAACGTTTTTTTTAAAAATGCATTCTGTTTTCCTTTAAGGAAAACGGGCTGCATTTAAAAAAAAAAAGCTGCTTTATTTAAAAGCAGTTCCAGACATGGTGGTCTGCTGAGCCCAGCAGGCCACCATCCCTGGGAGGGCTAGCCATTCTCAATGGGGTCGCAAAATGTGAGTGCCTCTTGAATATTGATGAGCCTCGCATTTTGCGACCCCATTGGGAATCGCTAACAGTGTCTGACACTGTTGTACATTTGGAATTGCGACTCGCAAATTGCGACTCGCCGTTTTTGCAATTTGCGAGTCGCAATTCCAAATGGTCGTATATCTGGCCCCAAATGTATAGGATCCAGTGTAGATTCTTTCGAGCCTTCAGAAATAGATGGGACTCCCAACAAAATTGAAGCTAATGGTGATGATTCTGGAGGCTACTCTAAAAAATCCTGGTATCTAACTGGTGCATGGTCGGGTCTGTTTGAGGTAACTTTATAAGTAGATCTCCCCTGCGTTGGTCGAGCCCCTTGCGTGCGTGCTAGCTGCGTTTGAGAGATTGAGTTATTAGTAGTGCAGGTGGCCTCAGTCCCCCCTGACTCAATAGCATAGTGTTTTGTGTCTCCTGTATATCATGTTTTGGGCAACTAATCACAACAGGTAATGCCCTAGTACTAGACAGTCCCCTAGTAGTAGGCCAAGAGATACAGTCAGTCTCCTCCTTCATGGACACTTTGCCGACAGATTGATAAGATTCTGACAGAAGAGGATTGTTAAGAGTTAAGCTTCCCCTCTATACCATACAACTGTTGTGGCATAGGTCCTGTTAAAGTATTAAACAACGATTCCAGCCTAGGTAAAAAAGTGTCAAAGAATTGTTCAGAGTCAATGTCCGCTACTGGTGACATCCTTTTCGGTGGTATGGTCCAAGGGACTCTTTTACAGCCAGTCCTCTTCCTTTTAATCGGAGGACCATCTGGGACTGAGTCGTCATCCACCAGTGTCGGAGCATCCTTGGCATTTGAAGCCACAATAGATGTAATGGGGGCAGGTGACAAAACTAAGTCAGGAGTTACCCCTTTAGCTTCAGGATCGACTTCAAAATTCTCCTTTGATGCTACACCAAGTGCAGCTTTCCCAATATCCAGGGAAAGTCTCCTTTCAGTCAGGGCTATCTACTTTGAGATTACACTCGCTGCCCTAGTTAAAAAAGAATCTAGTGTAGCAGCAGTATTGCCTCCTGAACCCCCAACAGTCATCTTCATTTTAACCATGATTGTAGATTGAAAATATGACCCAAGAACAGATAATGTAGGTTTCTTGAACAGACCAGGGAGGACAGCACAGAGACTACCAGCAGAGTGTTTCAAACAAAATACAAGGGAAGTAAAAAATAAAAGAAAAAAGGGAGAAAAGCAGTACCTTAAAACTTGATTTAAGCCAAAAACCAGCCTCTTCCAGTCGCTGATGGGCGCAGACGGGCCCGCTCTTGGCCTGGTCTTCCCCGGGCACGCGCCCGGGCACATCCCGCGCATCGGGAGCCTGACTCTGCTTTTAAAGTGCCTCCTGGTGCGAAATGGCGTGACTGCTGCCGGGGCTTAGAGTCCTGCCCCCTCTCCTTCAATGCGGGTGTCCCACGCAGTGGAAGCCCGACTCTGCTTTTAAAGCGCCTCCGGGTGCGAAATGGCTGGTGCTGCATGAGTGCTGCCGGGGCTTAAAGTCCTGCCCCTCTCCTTCACAGCAGGAGCCCGCCTCTGCTTTTAACCCCTTCGATGCTCATGACGGAATGGTTCCGTCATGAGCATCGGTGCCCCTGTGCTCATGACGGAACCATTCCGTCATGAGGCCATGGGCACGAAATCACTCTGCTGCAGACAGCAGAGGGATTTCTATTTCACCCCTGTGACCTTGGGAGCTGGGGAAGAGCTTCCCCAGCTCCCGAGGCCCCTCCCTGGTTTCTGTGCCATGAGGATCAGCGCGCACGTCGCGCTGTCCTCATTGCACAGAAACCAAACTGAAATGAGCCTTTAGGCTCATTTCAGTTTCACTTTCTATGTGCTCAGGGGCTCTCTCAGCCCCGGGCACGTAGAAAGACGAGAGGTATCATTGGAAAGGGAGAATCTCCCCTTTCCAATGGTACCCTCCTCAGTGGATCCCTGCTTGGGGATCGCCCCAGGAGGGCGATCTCCAAGCAGGATCCACCCACTAGACACCAGGGAGGGGGAGCGGCCCCTTGGGCAAGGGCTTTTGCTCCCCCAATTTTTGGGTGTGATTTAGTCTTTTTGCCCCCCTGGGGGCGGATGGGAGCAGTAGCCCCCAATCTGCACCCCGGGAGGGGGCAAAAGCCCTCTAGACCCCAGGGATAATTTTTTTTTGCCGCATAATTTATTAGGGTGGGGGCTGCCCATAAAGGGCATGTCCATGCCCCCACCCCGCAAAATTTACAGCCTTTCTGCCCCCCCGGGGGGGCAAAAAGCCCACTATACGCCAGGGATTTTTTTTAAATTATAATTTGTGGTGGGGGCTGCCCAATATGGGCATGCCCATGCCCTCACCCCCTCCCCGCAAAAATCACAGCCTTCCTGTCCCCCTGGGGGCAGATGGGGCAGGAGCCCCCAATATACCCCCAGGGGGGGGCAAAAAGCCCACTAGACGCCAGGGAGTTTTTGGGGCAAATTTGAATTAGGGTGGGGGCTCCCAAAATGGGCATGCCCATGCCCCCACCCCTCCAAAAATAACAGCCTTCCTGCCCCCGGGGGTCAAAAAGCCCAGTAGACACCAGGGATTTTCTTGGGCAAATTTTAATTAGGGTGGGGGCATTGGCATGCCCGTTTTGGGCAGCCCCCACCCTAATTCAAATTTGTCCAAAAAACTCCCTGGCGTCTAGTGGACTTTCTGCCCCCCCTGGGGGGCAGATGGGGGCATTAGCCCCCAATATGCCCCGCCGGGGGGGGGCAAAAAGCCCACTAGATGCCAGGGATTTTTTGGGGGCAAATTTGAATTAGGGTGGGTGCTGCCCAAAACGGGCATGCCCATGCCCCCGCCCCCACCCCCTCCCCGCAACAATTACAGCCTTTCTGCCCCCCCAAAATTGCCGATCACAAAATGTTTTGGGCCCTTGCCTGTCGCGGGTACTTGGGTACATTTTTATCGGGAGACCTGGGGGAACGCTCGGTGGTAGGAAATTTGTGTCAGCCCGGTGATGCCACAACTTTCCCACACACAAATGTGTGAAAAAAGTGATTTTTTCAGCAAAATCTCAGGTTTGCAGGGGATTCTGGGTAAGAAAACGTTGGGGGATCCACGCAAGCCATACCTCCCTGGAATCCCCGGGTGTCTAGTTTATAGAAATGTGTCGGTTTGGTAGGTTTCCCTAGGTGGCCACCGAGCCCCGGGCCAAAAAGTCATGGGACCCCCTTGCAAAACCAGGTCGTTTTGTGATAGGCAATTTAGATGTCGCCTCAATACGTTTTGGGCCCTTGCCTGTCGCAGGTACTTGGGCCTCCCACCCGAGTGAGGCACCATTTTTATCGGGAGACCTGGGGGAACGCTGGGTGGTAGGAAATTTGTGTCAGCCCGGTGATGCCACAACTTTCCCACACACAAATATGTGAAAAAAATTCAGCAGAATTTCAGGCTTGCAGGGGATTCTGGGTAAGAAAACGTTGGGGGATCCACACAAGACCTACCTCACTGGAATCCCCTGGGTGTCTACTTTTCAGAAATGTGTGGGTTTGGTAGGTTTCCCTAGGTGCCGGCAGAGCTAGGGTTCAAAAACTACAGCTAGGCACTTTGCAAAAAAAGGGTCATTTTTCACTGTGAAAATGTGGTGTGGCCACGTTGCGTTTTGCGCTGTTTCCTGTCGCGGGCACTAGGCCTACCCACACAAGTGAGGTACCATTTTTCTTGGAAGACTTTGGGGAACGCGGGGTGGGTGGAAGTTTGTGGATCCACGCAGATTCCAGAAGGTTCCACCACAGAAAAGTGAGGAAAATGTGGTTTTTAGACAATGTTTTAGGTTTGCAAGGGATTCTGGGTACCAGAACCTGGTGAGATCCAGTCAAGTCACCCCATCCTGGATTCCCCTGGGTGTCTAGTTTTCAAAAATGTATAGGTTTGCTAGGTTTCCCTAGGTGCCGGCAGAGCTAGGGTTCAAAAACTACAGCTAGGCACTTTGCAAAAAAAGGGTCATTTTTCACTGTGAAAATGTGGTGTGGCCACGTTGTGTTTTGCGCTGTTTCCTGTGGCGGGCACTAGGCCTACCCACACAAGTGAGGTACCATTTTTCTCGGAAGACTTTTGGGAACGCGGGGTGGGTGGAATTTTCTGGATCCACGGAGATTCCAGAACTTTCCACCACAGAAAAGTGAGGAAAATGTGTTTTTTTTTACAATTATTTATGTTTGCAAGGGATTCTGGGTACCAGAACCCGGTGAGAGCCAGTCAAGTCACCCCATCCTGGATTCCCCTCGGTGTCTAGTTTTCAAAAATGTATAGGTTTGCTAGGTTTCCTGTTAGACCTGGCATCCTTGGCATGGGTCTCCCTTCCATTTTTTTCATAATGCCTCCACTGTTATCGATATGTTTTTGCTGGACTAGATGCTCATGGGCACTTTGCCACTGCTAATCAGTGCCAAAGTGCAAGTGCTCCCTATTGTAAATTGTGATGTGAATTAGTGACTCCATGTTTGGCTTATTTGAATTACTGTCAGACCCTAGTACAGTGCACTGAGTGTGCCCAGGGCTTGTAAATCAAATGCTGCTGGTGGGCTTGAAGCACTGGTTGTGCCACCCACAGAAGTAGCTTGTAAAGTGTGTCTCAGGCCTGCCATTGCAGAGCCTGTGTGCAGTCTGACTGCCATGTCGACTTGGTAAGTGTACCCACCTACCAGTCCCCAAACATTCCCTTTTCTTCATATCAGACACCCCTATGGTAGGCCTACGGGCAGGGTGCATTGTAAGGATAAGGTGGGACATGCCTGGTGTGTGGCCTGTCCTAATAGTGAAATACAGCCATTTTCGTTTTTCACTATTGCAAGGCTACCCGTTTCCCATAGGCCAGAATGGGCAGTTTGATTATAACATCTTATAATCCTAAACTGACTCAGGGAACTAGGTAGAAATTCGAGTTTAGTATGCCTGAACTCAGAATGATAAAATACATCTTTTAGTGAAGTTGGTTTTAACATTCTGTGTTTGAAAATACCACTTATAGAAAGTGGGTATGCTCTTGCCTAACTAGCCAGCCTGCCTCTGCCAGCTTGTGTATTGGGTGTCTGGTTTGTGCGTGATAGGGGCTGGGGGTGGCCACAGGAGACAGGGTGAGGCAGCCCAGGGCTGAATAGAGAGATCTGCATCCAGAGTGGAGGGAGGAGTTGCATCTGGGTCTGAATAGGGCTGTGCCTGCCTGCCACAATGCTGGCTCCACCTCCTGCCGGGCGTCTGAGTACCCTGCCCCACATTCTGAAAGGAAAGAAGGAGTCATGTACACAGAGTGCTCCAAAGCTGCACAGAACTGGTTTAAGCTAGGCAAGGGCCTCTCTGCCTCCAGAAAACAAAGAGAATCAGGGTATAAGAGGGGCACCCAGACCCCAGGAAAATTAGATCACTTTTTGGGAACAAGAAGAAACATTTGCTGAGGAGCAGAACCAAGAGGAAACTGAGGAGAGATTATCCCTAAGCCTGAAGTGCTGCTTGGGGATTTGCCTGCAGTGGTTTGCCTGACTGCCAAAGAAAGGAACTTTTGCTTTGCTGTTACTTTCATCAACTTGTGAAGGATCTCCAAGGGCTTGGAAGAGAGCTTTCCCCCTGTAACGAAGTCCCAGGACCAGTGGACTTCACCAGTCTTTGTGAATTGCTGCTGGAAACTCTGTTTCAGTGGCTACAGAGGTAGGGAGCTGTGACCGACTCTAACGACCGGCTCGGTGTCCTGTTGGCACCGCATCGAGCACCGCTCGCATCTTGCAACTGCACGGCCTTGGTCTCACCGACTCCGTCTCGACACCATCACCGAGCCGTTGCCTGCACCGTAACCTGTGAGCACCGCACCTCGCAACGCCTCACTACACCGAATCGAACTGGTCCGACCGACACAGTCACTGCTGCTGAGTTCGAGTCCTGTGACCGCACCGGAGTTGGGCACCGCTCGAGCGCTTCGCGACGCACCGCCCGACTCGCACCGCTGTCCGGACTGATCGACGCCAGCTCCCGAATCCGGCTCCGTCGCCGCACCGCAACCTGCCAGCACCGCATCGAAGCACCGTCTCGCCCTGCAACGCACGGCCCTGGTCTCACCAACTTCGTCTCGACGACGTCCAACGAGCCGCTGCCTGCACCGCATCGAGGGACAACGCGTCCTGCAACGCTTCCATTTTGCATCGTGACCGCAACGTACAGCCATCCGACTCACACGCCCATGCCTGCCGCTTCAAGTAAAAGGTACTGTGTACGCTGTGTTGGCCCGTCTCGACGCGGTCAGCTGGATTTGTTAGACTCTGTTTGTTCTTGACATCGCTGTAGCCGGAGGAGGCTACCGACTCGCACAGAACCTTGAATTAAGCCTTTTTGATCAGAACTAAGCATTCTTGACAGTATTGTGGATTATTTTTGTCGTTTATGGTCTTGTGATAATTCTATATAAAGTATACCTATTTTTATAAATATATAACCTGTGTGGTGTCCATTTGTAGTGTTGTCACTTGATTACTGTATGTGTTCACAAATGCTTTACACACTGCCTCTGAACTAAGCCTGTCTGCTCGTGCCAAGCTACCAAGAGGGTGAGCAGGGGTTATTTCAGGAGCGTACTTACTTTCCCTGACTAAACGCAAGGGTCCCTATTTGGACAAAGGTACCTACCTCTGCCAACTAGAGTCCCCCAAATCTAACATTGGTGGTCAGCGGTGAGGATTCTGGACTTGCATTTGTGACTCATGTACAGTAATTGGTGAACACTACTTAGTGAGTGCAGACCAAAACGCAACTGCATACTCTTTGATAGCATTTTTTCTGGGATTTTCTATTTTTGCAACTGCCAAGTTTAATCACCATGGAGAAACCAGCATCAGTAGCCTCTGTTGAGTGTGATTGGGAAGAGGAGAGGCTAGAATGCTACACCCTCAAGCAGCTCAAGCATTTCTGCAAAAAGTTTAAAGTGTCCATGACCAGGCTCTCCAGGAAGGAGGACCCCCAAAAGGCGCTGAGGGCCTGGGTCGAATCAAGGAGTGCCCCTGTGGAGGGGGCTGAGAATGCAGAAGGGCAGCTGGAGGGGCTATTGGGTCTAGGGGCTGGAAGACCACCTTCCCCAGTAGGTAGCAGTGTTTCTGCCAGAGGTCTGTCTCCAGAAGAGTTGGAGGACAGAAAAGAGAGTAGGATGCACGAAATGGAGCTGACCAAGCTCAAGCTGAATGGGCAGTTAGAATTGAATTGCAAACTAGGAAATTAGCCCTAGAAGAAAAGAAAATGCAGTTTGAACATGAGCAGGTTTTGAGGGAGTTGGAATTGAAGGCCAAAAGCTTAGAGATTACTCCCTCTGGTGGCAGCACACCGTCCATGCCTGTTGAACCTAGGGTGTATATTCCCAAAGATGTGGTGAAGGAATTTTTTAAGAATGATATTGGGCAATGGTTTAGGGCCTATGAGGTAGCCATGACTTCCCACCGGGTCCCTGAGAAGGATTGGGGAGCGGGGTTGTGGGGTCGGTTCCTTAGTGAAGGGCGGAATACCTTGTTGGACTTGCCCTCTGAAGTCTGCAATTCATACAGCCACATGAAGGAAGCATTAATGTCTAGATATGGTTTGACCCCTGAGCTTTATAGGCAGAGGTTCAGGAACTGTAAGAAGATTGAAGGCAGTACCTGGGTTGAATACGTGACTTTTTTTTTGCAGAGCATTGGATGGTTGGGTGAAGGGTAGCAAAGCGACTGATTTTCAGGTGCTCCTTGATTTGATTGCATGGGAGCACTTGTCCAGTAATTGTTTTCCTGAGCTACACCAGCACCTGATTGATAGTAAGCTGACTAACCCTAGGCAGCTTGCTGAGGAGGCGGACCGCTGGGTGAGTACCCGGGTCCACAAGGGTCACGTGGGAGACTCCGCCAAGGGTGGGCAGGGTCCCCAGCAGAAGAGTGGGGGGGACAAGGGTAAACAGAGGGAGTTCCATAAAGGGCCCCAAAGTAGACCCCAAGGGAACCAAGGGTAAGGTTCCCAGCCTCCCCTGAGAAGAAGCCAGTGGCCCTGACAGGCCCCCCTGTTCACCAGGGACCACTGGTGTGTTACAAGTGTGGCGCCCCTGGCCACAAGGCAAATGATCCTCGTTGCCCTTTGTTTGGAAAACCAGCACCCTCTGGTGCAGCCCCCGGCAGTTGGCTAGTGTAGCCCTGGGGAGGAGTTGGGTGCCCAAGGTGGGGGATCCCACAGTGTTTTCCCTTGTCTCATTAGGAGACAGATGGTCCCTAGGACCCAGCTGCCTGAGAACACTAAAAATACAGGCAGTGGGTGACCATCAATGGCCATAGGGTGGAGGCTCTGAGAGACACAGGAGCCAGTGCGACAGCTGTCAAGTGTCACCTGGTGTCTAAAGAGCAAGATGTCCCCAATGCGTTCTATCCAGTTGTTGCCGCTGACAACACAGAGAGTCACTGCAAGGTGGCTCAGGTTCCCTTTGAGTGGGGGGGTCTCTGGTACTCTTCAAGTAGCTGTGAGGCCAGCCATGCCTGTTGACTGTTTGTTAGGGAATGATTTGGAGAGCTCACCTTGGGCTAAGGTGGAGCGGAGTGCGCATTTAGAAATGTTGGGCTTGCCTGATTGGGCATGTGTGACCACCCGGTCAATGGCAGCTAAAGGTGTTCAAGAGGACCTGGAGCCTGAGATGGAGGCCCAGCTGCCTGCCGGAGAGAGAGGAGGCAGGGGGCGCGGGAAACCGGCCCCGAAGTTCCCACGGTCCAGGAGGAGGCAGACCCTGAGGGGGATGCCCTGGAGCCTACAGGGGAACAGGTAGCTGAACTGGGGGACCTACCTGAGCTGACCCATTGGCAGCAAGAAGGAGGACCCTCCAGGGAAGAGTTCTGTGAGGAGCAGAACACATGCCCTTCTCTCGTGGGTCTGAGGCAACAGGCCACAGACCAGGCAGCAGGTGATCAGTCTGGATCACATTGGATTTACTGGGAGAATGGTCTCCTGTATTCAGAGCCTAAGGTTGCTGAGCCTGTGTCAGCCTGTGTGCTCGTGGTACCCCAGCGCTTCAGAGCCTTCCTACTGGGGTTGGCTCATGATGTACCGTTAGCAGGACATCTGGGGCAGGACAAGACCTTTGAAAGGCTTGTCACCCATTTCTATTGGCCCCAGATGCGCAGGAGTGCCGCCACTCACTGCAGGACATGCCAGACTTGCCAGGCAAGTGGAAAGAGTGGGAGGAAGCAGACGGCTCCTCTCCAGCCATTTCCTGTGGTCAGCACCCCCTTTGAACGGGTGGGTATTGACATTGTGGGGCCACTGGACCCCAAGACAGCCATGGGTAACAGGTTTATCCTGGTCTTGGTGGACCATGCCACCCGGTACCCTGAAGCCATCCCTCTGAGGACAGTGACGGCCCCCGTGGTGGGACGGGCACTGATGGGAATTTTCTCACGTGTGGGATTCCCTCAAGAGGTGGTGTCTGACAGAGGTACCAACTTCGTGTCCAAGTACATGAAGTCCCTGTGGCAGGAGTGCGGTGTAACTTACAAGTTCACCACTCCTTACCACCCTCAAGGAAATGGGCTGATTGAGAGATTCAACCGGACCCTCAAGGGCATGATTATGGGTCTGGAAGAATCCATGAGGCGTAAATGGGACGTCCTCTTACTTTTTTATTTTTATTTTTTTATTTCCTCATATGACCTCCGTAGCTATAGCAACCTCTCGACCTGAACCACCTCTGGTGCTGATAACTAGGTAGTTTCAGTCTCAGCTGTTATTCTTTCAGGAACCACCCGGGATACACAACCTGAGCTGACTCAGAGGTTTTAATCATTGGAATTTAACCAGTCCCGTACTATAATCTATACAGTTGGACTCGTCCAGTAAATTCCAAAATAACCCAGTGTCCGGCCTCTCTCTATGGATATTTACCCTCTGATCTAAAACTCTGAAATATCACAGAGTTCCACCAGGCATTCCAGGATGGAGGTACCTCCTGACGCCACAGTTTACATATCTCTCTCCTAGCCAAAAGAATCAGATAAAAGACCAACTTATGTTCCAACCCATTTAAGATATGTTCACCCCCAGATTTGGAAATGACGCCAAAGAAAATAAGAGATGGTCTTACCTCCATAACGAAACCCAACACCCTCGAGATGGTGTTACCCACATACTTCCAAAATTCTGTAAGCTTGGAACAGGAGGCAAATATGTGGATATCATCCGCATTCTGAGAGCCACATCTGAGACATCTTGCTTCACCACCGCCCTTTATTCTTGAGATTGAGGGGAGACCAGTAGAACCTGTGAATTGTGAAAAAATGGTTCTTCCAGAGTGCAGCAGGTTTAATTAATGAGTAAAGAGTGTCTATAGATGCTTGCCATATATCATCCAGCTCCTCGCTCGGCAAGTAGTTTTCCCAGATTCGACTCGGCTTGTCCATCTTACGTTCTACTGCAGCAAGAAGGTAACTGCACCAGTGGGCTACTTCTTTTTCCTCGGGGCCACCTCTTGTAGATCACTCTCCATTGAGTTCTCTTCCGGGTGAGACCAGTGTTGGCCCTTACACCGAGAAGAAATCTGATAGAATTTGAACCTCGAGAGGGCACCTCTAGTGACGTTGTTCCAGAACTCCCAAGTATGACATTCATTACCCTTTACAATGTCCTTCCAGTGAGTGACTCCAGCCTCGATCAATGGACAGTCCTCTTACCTTGCCTGTTGTTTGCATACCGGGAGGTGCCACAGAAGTCTCTAGGGTTCAGCCCCTCTGAGCTCCTCTATGGACACCCGGTGCGAGGACCTCCGAGTTTGGTCAAGGAAGGCTGGGAGCAATCTCCCAGGAAACCTCCCCAGGATGTATACAGTTACATGCTGGCCTTCAGGAACCAGACTAGGCGTTTCAGAGAGCTTGCTGAGGCAAATCTGGAAGCCAGCCAGGAGGAGATGAAGCGGTGGTACGACCAGAATGCCACTCTGGTCGAGCTTCAGCCTGGTCAGAAAGTGTGGGTCATGGCCCCTGTGGAGCCTTGTGCGCTCCAGGACAGGTGGACCGGCCCTTTCACGGTGGTGGAGCGCAAGAGTCCAGTTACCTACTTGGTGGACTTGCAGTCTCCCAGGAACCCCTTGCAGGTCCTGCATGTGAACCGCCTAAAGCCCCACTTGGAGAGGTCCCAAGTGGGCATGCTCTTAGCTACAGATGATGGGATGGAGGAGGAGACCGAGCCTCTTCCTGACCTCCTGTCAGCCCGAGAGCAAGATGGATCAGTGGAGGGAGTAAACCTCTCTACCTCTCTCACACCTGAGCAGCAGGGTGACTGTCGCCAGCTGTTGGGACAGTTCCCTGACCTGTTCTCCCTGGTTCCCAGTGTCACTCATTGGTGCGTCCATGATGTGGACACTGGGGACAGTCTTCCTGTGAAGCACAAGGCTTACAGGGTGACTGACAGGGTCAGAGCCTGCATCAAGGAGGTCTCCAAGATGTTTGTGCTAGGGGTGATTGAGTCCTCTAACAGCCCTTGGGCCAGCCCAGTGGTCTTGGTTCCAAAGGCTGCCGCACCTGGTGCCACACCAGAACTCCGGTTCTGTGTGGACTACAGGGACCCAATTCCATCACCAGGACTGACACGCACCCCATCCCCAGAGCTGATGAGCTCATAGATCGGTTAGGGGCTGCGCGGTACCTCAGCACGTTTGACTTAACGTCTGGGTACTGGCAGATCGCCTTGACTGATGGGGCAAAGAGAGGTCAGCATTCTCCACACCAGATGGGCACTACCAGTTCCGGGTGATGCCCTTAGGGATGAAGAATGCTCCTGCCACCTTTCAGAGGTTGGTCAACCAGGTGTTGGTTGGACTGGAGGATTTCAGTGCCGCCTACCTGGATGACATCGCAGTGTTCAGTGCCAGTTGGGAAGAACATCTGCGCCACCTCTGGGAAGTGTTGATGGCGCTGCGGAGGGCAGGCCTCACAATCAAGGCAAGTAAGTGCCAGATTGGGCAGGGTTCTGTGGTGTACTTGGGACACCAGGTTGGGAGCGGCCAGGTGGCACCCCTCCAACTGAAAATTGATACCATTCTAGCTTGGGAGCCCCCAAGACCCAGACAGAGGTGAGAGCCTTCCTAGGACTCACCGGGTATTACAGGAGATTCGTCAAGGGGTATGGCAGCATTGTTGCCCCCTTGACAGAGCTGACTTCCAAGAAGCAGGCCAGGAAAGTGATTTGGACTGACGCCTGTCAAAAGCTTTTGACACCTTGAAGACTGCCATGTGCACGGCGCCTGTGCTCCAGGCACCAAACTTCTCCAATGAGTTCATTGTTCTGACGGACGCTTCAGAGCATGGTGTAGGGGCTGTTCTATCACAGATCAATGAGGAGGGCCTAGACCAACCTGTAGCCTTCATCAGTAGGAGGTTACTTCCCCGGGAACAGAGATGGAGTGCTATTGAGCGTGAGGCATTTGCTGTGGTCTGGGCACTGAAGAAGCTGAGACCATACCTGTTTGGGACTCACTTCCGGGTTCAGACAGACCACAGGCCCCTCAGATGGTTGATGCAGATGAGGGGTGAGAATCCAAAGCTGTTGAGGTGGTCCATTTCCCTACAGGGGATGGACTTTATGGTTGAACACCGCCCTGGTACAGAACACGCCAATGCTGATGGTCTGTCCAGATTTTTCCGCCTTAGTGATGAGAACTCCCTAGGGGTAGGATAGTTCTCCCCACATTTCAGCTGGAGGGGACACGTGTTAGACCTGGCATCCTTGGCATGGGTCTCCCTTCCATTTTTTCATAATGCCTCCACTGTTATCGATATGTTTTTGCTGGACTAGATGCTCATGGGCACTTTGCCACTGCTAATCAGTGCCAAAGTGCAAGTGCTCCCTATTGTAAATTGTGATGTGAATTAGTGACTCCATGTTTGGCTTATTTGAATTACTGTCAGACCCTAGTACAGTGCACTGAGTGTGCCCAGGGCTTGTAAATCAAATGCTGCTGGTGGGCTTGCAGCACTGGTTGTGCCACCCACAGAAGTAGCTTGTAAAGTGTGTCTCAGGCCTGCCATTGCAGAGCCTGTTTGCAGTCTGTGACTGCCATGTCGACTTGGTAAGTGCACCCACCTACCAGTCCCCAAACCTTCCCTTTTCTTCATATCAGACACCCCTGTGGTAGGCCTACGGGCAGGGTGCATTGTAAGGATAAGGTGGGACATGCCTGGTGTGTGTGGCCTGTCCTAATAGTGAATTACAGCCATTTTCGTTTTTCACTATTGCAAGGCTACCTGTTCCCCATAGGCCAGAATGGGCAGTTTGATTATAACATCTTATAATCCTAAACTGACTCAGGGAACTAGGTAGAAATTAGAGTTTAGTATGCCTGAACTCAATGATAAAATACATCTTTTAGTGAAGTTGGTTTTAACATTCTGTGTTTGAAAATACCACTTTTAGAAAGTGGGTATTTCCTTGCATAACTATCCAGCCTGCCTCTGCCAGCTTGTGTATTGTGTGTCTGGTTTGTGCGTGACAGGGGCTGGGGGTGGCCACAGGAGACAGGGTGAGGCAGCCCAGGGCTGAATAGAGAGATCTGCATCCAGAGTGGAGGGAGGAGTTGCATCTGGGTCTGAATAGGGCTGTGCCTGCCTGTCACAATGCTGGCTCCACCTCCTGCCGGGCGTCTGAGTACCCTGCCCCACATTCTGAAAGGAAAGAAGGAGTCATGTACACAGAGTGCTCCAAAGCTGCACAGAACTGGTTTAAGCTAGGCAAGGGCCTCTCTGCCTCCAGAGAACAAAGAGAATCAGGGTATAAGAGGGGCACCCAGACCCCAGGAAAATTAGATCACTTTTTGGGAACAAGAAGCAACCTTTGCTGAGGAGCGGAATGAAGAGGAAACTGAGGAGAGACTATCCCTAAGCCTGAAGTGCTGCTTGGGGGATTGGCCTGCAGTGGTTTGCCTGACTGCCAAAGAAAGGAGAAAGGAACTTTTGCTTTGCTGTTACTTTCATCAACTTGTGAAGGATCTCCAAGGGCTTGGAAGAAAGCTTGCCCCCTGTAACGAAGTCCCAGGACCAGTGGACTTCACCAGCCTTTGTGAATTGCTGCTGGAAACTGTTTCAGTGGCTACAGAGGTAGGGAGCTGTGACCGACTCTAACGACAGGCTCGGTGTCCAGTTGGCACCGCATCGAGCACCGCTCGCATCTTGCAACGCACGGCCTTGGTCTCACCGACTCCGTCTCGACGTCAAAGAGCCGCTGCCTGCACCGCATCGAGGGACAACGCGTCCTGCAACGCTTCCATTTTGCATCGCGACCGCGACGTACAGCCATCCGGCTCGCACGCCCGTGCCTGCCGCTTCAAGTAAAAGGTACTGTGACCGAATCTGTCTACGCTGTGTTGGCCCGTCTTGACGCGGTCAGCTGGATTTGTTAGACTCGGTTTGTTCTTGACATCGCCGTAGCTGGAGGAGGCTACCGACTCGCACAGAGCCTTGAATTAAGCCTTTTTGATCAGAACTAAGCATTCTTGACAGTATTGTGGATTATTGTTGTCGTTTATGGTCTTGTGATAATTCTATATAAAAAATACCTATTTTTATAAATATATAACCGGTGTGGTGTCCATTTGTAGTGTTGTCACTTGATTACTGTATGTGTTCACAAATGCTTTACACACTGCCTCTGAACTAAGCCTGTCTGCTCATGCCAAGCTACCAAGAGGGTGAGCAGGGGTTTTGTGGATCCACTCAGATTCCAGAACTTTCCACCACAGAAAAGTGAGGAAAATGTGTTTTTTTACAATTTTTTAGGTTTGCAAGGGATTCTGGGTAACAGAACCTGGTGAGAGCCAGTCAAGTCACCCCATCGTGGATTCCCCTGGGAGTCTAGTTTTAAAAAATGTATAGGTTTGCTAGGTTTCCCTAGGTGCCGGCAGAGCTAGGGTTAAAAAACTACAGCTAGGCACTTTGCAAAAAAGGGTCATTTTTCACTGTGAAAATGTGGTGTGTCCACGTTGCGTTTTGCGCTGTTTCCTGACGCGGGCACTAGGCCTACCCACACAAGTGAGGTACCATTTTTCTCGGAAGACTTTGGGGAACGCGGGGTGGGTGGAAGTTTGTGGAGCCACGCAGATTCCAGAACTTTCCACCACAGAAAAGTGAGGAAAATGTGGTTTTTTGACAATTTTTAGGTTTGCAAGGGATTCTGGGTACCAGAACCTGGTGAGAGTCAGTCAAGTCACCCCATCCTGGATTCCCCTGGGTGTCTAGTTTTAAAAAATGTATAGGTTTGCTAGGTTTCCCTAGGTGCCGGGAGAGCTAGGGTTCAAAAACTACAGCTAGGCACTTTGCCAAAAAAGGGTCATTTTTCACTGTGAAAATGTGGTGTCCACGTTGCGTTTTGCGCTGTTTCCTGTCGCGGGCACTAGGCCTACCCACACAAGTGAGGTACCATTTTTATCGGGAGACTTAGGGTAACACAAAATTGTGAGAGCAACTGTTATCTATTGACTTTTGATGCATTTCTGCCTTCCAAATGAAAGACAATGTGTAAAAAAGAAGTCATTTTGAAAAATGACCTATAATTCTCATGCTAGTATGGGTACTCCCAATTTCGGAAATGTGCAAATATCTGCTGTTTCTAAACTCTATATTTTGTTCCCATTTCAGAAATACATAGGTGTCTTTCATACCGATTTTCCATGTATAAATTTTCCCAGAATAATTGCTATATACCCGGGACATAATAAAAAACCATTGCAAGACGCTGCTCAGTTATTGGCTCTGGGTTCGTCGGGTTCTTGGTTAACCTACAAGTCCTATATATCACCACAACCAGAAATGTCCAGCGGATGTAATGGTATATTGCTTTCAAATAGCTGTCATAATTAGAAGAAGGTACAGGTGAAAACGTTGACACAAATGGCTGTTTTTTTCAACTAATTTTCAATTTTTCCTATATTTAACTGTTTGTTTCTATAAAGAAAAAACTTAAAGGATCTACACAAATGACCCCTTGCTGAATTCAGAATTCTGTCTACTTTTCAGAAATGTATGGATTTCTAGGATCCATTATTGCTTTCATACCCATTTCTACCATTAACTGGAAGGAGGTTGAAAGCACAAAAAAATAGCAAAAATAGGCTATGTCCCAGAAAAATGCCAAAACTGTGTACAAAATTTTGGTTCTCTGACAAAAGTCTGCTTGTCCCTGAAAGCTGGGAAGATGGTTATTTCAGCACCACAACCCCTTTTTGATGCCATTTGCAGAGACAAAACCAGACGCTTTCATCTGTAGCCCTTTTTCGCATTTTTCCCCAAAAAACAAAATTTAGCTGTATTTTGGCTAATTTCTGGGTCCCCTCCAGGGGAATCCACAAACCCTGGGTACCTTTAGAATCGCCATGATGTTGGAAAAAAGGACGCAAATTTGGCATGGATACTATGTGGTCAAAAAGTTACAGGGCCCTAAGCGCGAACTACCCCAAATAGCCAAAAAAGGCTTAGCACAGGAGGGGAAAAGGCCTAGCAGCGAAGGGGTTAAAGCGACTCCGGGCGCAGAAATGGCTGGTGCGGCGTAAGTGCTGCCAGGGCTTAGAGTCCTGCCCCCTCTCCTTCAATGCGAATTAATTCGAAATAGTAGCGAATAATGCAAATGTATTTTGAAAACTTGTGTAAAATGCTGGATGCACAACAAGCAAAACTATTTGTGCCAGAGAAGAAGCAGTGCCAATGTGATACACATTACACCACTCGAATCACTATCAGTTAAAAATCGTATACCACTACTAATAACAACAGTTTAAAATACGGTGCCTAGATATATTCCTCATTACTTAATTTTTATGAATAATAGGACAACTCCATACCTTCTACCCATGGGCTAGTGCCCCGCAAGCACCATACCAGCCCTGCACCAAGAGACTACATCACATCCGTACTGCCATACCCTACACCTCCAATTGTGAGAGTGAAGGCCAAAACCATGAAACCCGAGTGGCTCCTTCTTGCTAAGTTCATGTGAAACTCAGCTACAGCACGCACACATGCTTTAAGATTGAACACATATATTTAATACGGTATTTTGCAGAGCTCAGCATCTGGCGGTGTGGGGTGATAAGGGAGTGCATCACGTGGTTTCTGTCTCAGCCTAGGTAGCTGCATTTCAAGGCTGAATATAATGGAACGAATGCTTATTAATGTTATCTGCTGTAGCAGGAGATGTTGCATTTTAATCAATGTGTACACTGCCTTTCTTGAACACAACCAGCTGGTGATTTTCCTATGCTGAATAAAAGGTATATATATCTACCTGGGCTTAGAAATTACGTGTTAGACATGTTGTAGCCACGCGGCTTGAGATGTCATTCAACTGCATAAATCTTCACTCTCAAGGAAGAATCCGGCTGCAGAGTTTTATTTATGAATCGCATGTTGACACTCATATGACTGACCATAGCTCTCAGCCTGTTTAAATTCCAACTTGAACCTCCATTGAAATGTATTTGTTTAAAGGGATGATTTGGCAGGGAAATTGTCATTCTTCATTTAGAATTGGGTGTAGCATGCAGACTGGCTGCTCCAAAGGAGGGACCATGTTTAAAATGATCAGAACATGCTAGGCTTCCCATCCACTGAGACTCTTGGTCCACAGACACCCCCAACCCGTCGCGAGGGAGAGAGCAGCAGTTTTGTTTTATCCCCAACCTGCATAATTTTCCTTCCAACATGAGCACACGGATTGATCTTCCTAGAAATCACTAGTGCTAATCCAGATTTCTACGTTTGAAGTACGAGGAGGGAATGTTTCGAAAAACCTCTGACCAGCAGCTCAAAATGTCTGCTTGTCACAGGGTTCTTCTTTATAGCTGCAAGGCGATGCCCAAATCATACAGCGGGTGTTGGATTATGTGCCAAGTGTGCAAATACATAATTATGCAGAAAACGCTGTGGCCACAGAATCTCTTAATTACAGTAGCCCTGCTTTATGCATCGCATTATGATGCAAACATTCTTAAAGTGGACTAGAATCATACAGAATTCATCCTCCGTGCATTACTGATGGAAAAAAGTGTTCCTGAGACTGCAGAAATCTAGAAGATTTTGGGGCATATGTAGGTAAAGCGGGTATTGTGATTCTCAAATTGCGATTTTTAGGGAATCGCAATTAGAGAATCGTAAAGCACTAATGTAGGTAGGATTAGCAAAATATTTTGCGAATCCCACATATTCCTTATTTGCGAATCGCAAATTGAGATTCGCAAACAAGGAATACCTTCCCATTCATTCCTATGGGCTAGAAGGCCCATAGGAATGAATGGAAGACATTCTCAATTTGCGATTCCCAATTAGAGAATCGCAAATTGAGAATGCTATTCAAGGTTGCAAGGGTGTCAATAGGACACCCTGTTGCACCCTGAAATAAGTATGTGTGCACATGTGGCGCACATACATGCGCTAAGGGCGTGTATGTGCGCCACATGGCACTTTGAAAGATGCAAAAGTGCATTTTTCAAAGACATCATAAATTACCACCAACCTGAAGTTGGTGGTAATTTGCGATTCCTAAGCCAAAATTGCACAACTTGGGTGCTTCCTACATTGCATTTAAGGAATCGCAATTTGGGATTCCTTAAATGCATTTGCAAAATAGGGAATCGCAAATTTTGCGATTCCTTATTTTGCGAGTGGATTTTTCTCTGCTACATAGCACACTGCCCAAATTGCGATCGCAAACGCTGAAATTCTGCGAATTTCAGCATTTGCAATCGTAATTTGGCTTCCCATATGCCCCTTACTTCTTTAAATGACTGTGTCCATCCTGCTTGTAACGCGATGACTCCTTATTCAGGTACGGAAATGATCTAGATAAATACAACTCATGTCAAGTAAAACTATCTATATTCGGCATTGTTACCATAAAAGTATAAAAACATAAATACACAATACAATAAAAACAATAACTTTGATGCTTTCCAATTACAGTGTTAAAAACATAGGGGCAGATTTACTGAGGACTGGCGCATCCCTGTATATCAGCAGGGATGCGCCAGCAAAATGCGACACACCGGAATACCCTTGCGCCACCACAGATGTGATAGAGCGCTGATAGCGCTCTATTTTGTATGAGTGCACTATACTCATGGTTTAAACGCACTTTCATGTATTCGTATTGTGTGCAGTGATTTACGATTATTAAGACATTTATTTGAAGCATCTAATGTTGAAACTTAGTATACGCACTTAAGTAGAATTTATATGTATTATGATTCCTTCATGCATAATGTGCAGGACGATATTATTTCTATATATCATAATTGTGGTTAGTTTAAGTTGCCTGAAATACAGGCCCAAAGCAAATGTTTCAGTTCTCCTTGCTCTCAAGAAATAAATAATTAAATGATTGTTGTGTTCAAGGTTAGAATGTTCTCATCCTACTGCAGGTGAAAGAAACACATCATTATTTTCAGAGTTAAGGAGAAACCCGGAATGTCTTTGAAGATGGCTGGGAAGTGAGAAAGGAGGATGCCTTGCGTATCTGGTCTGTCTGGAAGCAAAGGCCACTGAAAGAAGATACTACTAATTAAAATTTGTTTCATGAAAGAAAAGCTACTGCTTAGAGAGTCATGGAAACTTTTAAAACGAGTGACGCAATGTGGGTTGAACCCCATCTTTTTGTATGATGCGCAGGGACAGAGAGCCCAGACTTCTGCTAGCTTACGGAGAAGAAGGAGCATCTTAGAGCAAGCTCCATAGCCATAAGCTAAAACGACCCATTTGACGTGAGTACTTCTTAGGAAGTCGACACGTGCTGACACCTTTGGGGAATGATAGAAGACAGGAAGGGCCCACGTCTAGAGCAGTGTAGGGAGAGATTTTGATTTCTTTCAATGACTCGAGAACTGAATATCACATCTATTCTTTGTTGCGTTGTGATTTTGGAATTTATAATCATTTGCCTTTTGGGCCGAATTACTTATATCCGTAAACTTGGCTCCATATTGATTTTTCTGTACCTTTATTCTTTGCTATTGAGATGTATTTACATCCAGTTGTTTTTGGCCTTATAATAAATCTTCAAACTGCACTTTGGAGTTGGGGGTCTTTCCAGGCATGACAACGTTGCTGTTATTAATCTGAGTTGTTTCCTCCCCTCAACCACTTTAGGTAAATAAAAGATCGATCGCTTACGCTATATTTAGTAGGGAACATCAGGTGTGTAATTTAGCATAATCAAATGGTAGCAGAGGATGGTTTACCTTTAAAGTGGTTTACCGGTGAGGGGAGTAATTCGGAGTAGGGTGGAAGGTTGAAGAGCCCTGAAGCAGAGTGGAAGGCGGCGGAGACCGGCAGACGTTGATGGTGCGGCGGAAACAGTGGTGGCATGAGTATGAAAGGAATTGTGGTGTTAGATTGCGGTGATGAGTAAGTGGGTGATGTCTTGCGGAGTTAGGATGTATGTTGAGTGAATGTGGTTTTGGTTTACTGGACCGGACACGTGCGGAGCAGGAAGTTTTGGTGAGCGGATTCAAGAGAAGTCCAAGATCCCGGGATAGTTTTGCATTGTAATTGTCTGATTAAATGTGGGCGTTGTGAAGCGCTATCAACGATCCACTTGTGTTAGGGACCTTTGTGTGAATGAGGAAGAGAGTCGCGGTCGAAAGCCTCAGGTACCGGGGTGGACTATGGCGATTGAGTGACCAACGCAGGTCGGGGGTCACAACGGCTGAATGTTCTTGTGAGAGTGTTCCAACAATCTTCAGTGTCAGACAATTACTTGTCTATGTGACTGTAAGTTATTGTAATTGTGTAGGAACAGTTACTTGGTTTAATAGCTTTTGGTTATACAGTTACTTGTGAGTACGAATGTGTGTGAGCGAGTTTGCGGTGAAATTGTAAAGGCGGGTGAGCCGCTGCAAGGAGTGAGAAGTGACGTCAGGGTGCGCCGCGCTGTGATAGGTTGGTTGGTGTAACGCCGCGCTGGGATTGGTGGAAGGTCGTTTGTAGTGGAACAGCTTATTTTGGGCTTGCAATTGATCGATTTTACAATGAGATGCTTTAGGGTGTTGCGAGATTTGTGTAGAGGCGACACAGGGTATTGACTCAGGTAGGAGAAGAAGCGCTGTCAGAAGACACACCGGCACATTACATGGCAATAAATGTAGGACTCCATACGATAGTGTGGCTTCAGAATTGGCACAAAATTACAGAGAAAGAGGGCGAGTTGGCTTTCCCTCGTTATGGGTCTTTCCGTATGGAAGTACTGACCCAGTTGAGGGGTGATGAATGCACTAAAACCTCCCCTAGACCCACACAATTTGAGGCATTAGATGCATGGATGAGAGCTGCACTAGCGAGAAAGAGAATTCACGAGTAAGAATGAGAAAAGCAATGAAGGCATATCAGGATGCTAAATGGGATGCCCAGTTGAAAAGATGGAGAGTAGACACCATAGAGGAGAACGCCTGTACCCGTTCCGTACATTAAGGGAAGGGGCTGAAGGGAACAAGACGACAGAGGAGGACAGTGATACAGATGACAGCTTCCTCGATAGATTGCCAGCAGACCGTCCTCCACTGTGCGACTCTAGATCAGAGATAGAGAGGGTGCACCCATCAGAAGAGCTTGTAGGAGTGGGACACCTGGGTGCAGAGGAACAACCAGCGGGTGTAAGAGGCAACATTACTGTTAGACCTGGCATCCTTGGCGTGGGTCTCCCTTCCATTTTTTGATGATGCCTCCAATGTTATTGATCTGTTTTTGCTGGTTTAGATGCTTGGGCACTGTGCCACTGCTATTCAGTGCCACAGTGCAAGTGCTCCCTATGATAAATTGTGTTATGTAATAGTGACTCCATGATTGGATGATTGGTTTACTTGTCAGTCCCTAGTACAGTGCACTGAGTGTGCCCAGGGCTTGTAAATCCAATGCTGCTGGTGGGCTTGCAGCACTGGTTGTGCCACCCACAGAAGCAGCTTGTAAAATGTGTCTCAGGCCTGCCATTGCAGAGCCTGTGTGCAGCCTAGGGCTGCCATGTCGACTTGGTGAGTGCACCCACTTACCAGTCCCTAAACCTTCCCTTTACTGTATGTTGGTCACCCCTAAAGTAGGCCCTAGGGCAGGGTGCATTGTAAGTATGAGGTAGGACATGCCCTGGTGTGTGTGGCATGTCCAAATAGTGAATTACAGCCATTTTCGTTTTTCACTATTGCAAGGCTACCTGTTCCCCATAGGCCAGAATGGGCACGTTTGATTATTACACCTTATAATCCTAACTGACCCAGGGAACATGGTAGAAAAACGAATTTAGTATGCCTGAACTCAGAATGATAAAATACATCTTTTAGTGAAGTTGGTTTTAACATTCTGTGTTTGAAAATACCACCTTTAGAAAGTAGGTATTTTCTTGCCTAACCTATCCAAGCCTGCCTCTGCTGGGTTGTGTATTCCTTGTCTGGAGTTTGTGAGTGACAGGGGCTGGGGTGACTCCAGGAGACAGGGTGAGTCAGCACAGGGCTGAATAGAGAGATCTGCATCCAGAGTGGAGGGAGGAGTTGCACCTGGGTCTG
Organism: Calotriton arnoldi; assembly: GCA_963921515.1. Lineage (NCBI taxonomy): Eukaryota > Metazoa > Chordata > Amphibia > Caudata > Salamandridae > Calotriton > Calotriton arnoldi. The sequence continues at coordinate 970,134 of CAWUFW010004652.1, forward strand.
AATAGGGCTGTGCCTGCCTTCCACAATGCTGGCTCCACCTCCTGCCGGGCGGCTGAGCACTCTGCCCCACATTCTGAAAGGAAAGAAGGAGTCCTGTAAACAAAGTGCTCCAGGACTGACCAGAACTGGTTTTGGACTAGGCAAAGGCCTCTCTGCCTTCAGAGAACAAAAGAGAAAAGGTGTATAAAAGGAGACCCAGACCCCTAGCAAATTAGATCACTTTTGGGAAACAAGAAGAAACCTTTGCTGAGGAGCGGAACCAAGAAGAAACTGAGGAGAAGACTATCCCTGATGCTAGAGGGATCTGCCTGCAGTGGTTGCCTGACTGCCAAAGAAAGGAGAAGGGAACTTTGTGTGTACTTTCATCAACTTGTGAAGGATCTCCAAGAGCTTGATTTCAGAGCTTGCCTCCTGCTGAAGTCTCAGGGACAACAGACTTCACCCACCAGCTCTCCTGTATTCCCTTGCTGGGAATTTGGACCTTCTGACACACTTGCGTGTCGCTGGGAGCTGGAAGCGCGACTCAAGACGAAGAAGCGTGTTGCCGCAGCGCTGTCTCGCATCGCCGGAGAAGAGTGTCGGCGTCGCATCAGATGCCGGCGCATCCCTGAAGAAGCGCGCCGCTGACACCCTTGCATCCTTCGAAGCGCCTCGCAGCACTGGAGAAAAGTGTCGCCGTCGCATCAGACGCCGTCGCATCCCCGGGGCAGGGCATCGACCTCGCATCAGACGCCGACGCATCGCAACACGAGGCGCCCGCATCCCAGGAGAAGATCGTCGACCTCGCATCAGACGCCGTCGCATCGCCAGGGAAGCGTGTCGCAGGGCCTGTCGCGGCTCCAAAGATTCATCTGAAATCGCCGCACGGCCGTCGGGCGTGCACGCATCACCCCTTCGTTGTCGCAACCTCAAGAAGACGCCACTTGTGTTTCTTTGCACCAGATCTTCGTCGCATCACGGCGCTGCTTGTCGCAGCGCCACAGAAGCGTGGAAGGAACCGACGCATCGCCTTCCCTGCACCACTTTTTGTTGTATCGCGTTACGCATCTCAGGTACATTGAACTCAAAGTGTCACAATTCCATTTTAAGAGACTCAAGCTAATTCTACCATCTTTAAAGTACAGTATTGTGGATTATTTTTTTCGTTTATGGTCTTGTGGTAAATCTATATATAAGATACTTATTTTTATAATACAACCTGTGTGGTGTCCATTTATAGTGTTGTCACTGGATTACTGTATGTGTTCACAAATGCTTTACACACTGCCTCTGAACTAAGCCTGTCTGCTCGTGCCAAGCTACCAAGGGGGTGAGCAGGGGTTATTTCAGGAGTGTACCCCCTTACCCTGACTAGAAGCAAGGGTCCCTATTTGGACAAAGGTATCTACCTCTGCCAACTAGAGACCCCCAGTTCTAACATTGGTGGTCAGCGGTGAGGATTCTGGACTTGCATTTGTGACTCATGTACAGTGATTGGTGAACACTACCTAGTGAGTGCAGACCAAAACGCAACCACATACTTTTGGTAGATATTCTTTTCTGGGACTTTCTATTTTTGCTAAAAACTGCCAAGTTTAATCACCATGGATACAGCAACATCCATAGTATCTGTTGATAATGATTGGGAAGAGGAGAGACTGGAATGCTACACCGTTAGACCAGCTCAAGCACTTCTGCAGGAAAGTTCAAAGTTTCTATGACCGGAATCACCAAGAAGGATGAGTTCCAAAAGGCGCTGAGGGCCTGGGTTCGAAGCAAGGAATACCCCTGAGAATGAGGAAGGGGCTGAGAATGCAGATGAGCAGCTGGATGGGACCAGTGTGTCCAGGGGAGCGGAGAGCATCTTCCCCCGTAGGTAGCAGTGTTTCTGCCAGAGGTCTGTCCCCAGAAGAGCTGGAGGACAGAGAAAAGAGTAGGATGCATGAGATGGAGCTGACCAAGCTCAAGTTAAAGGGGCAGTTGGAATTTGAATTGCAATCTAGAAAGTTGGCCTTAGAAGAGAAAAGAATGGATCATGACCATGAAAAAGTTTGAGGGAGATGGAGTTCAGAGCCAAGAATTTAGAGATTACTCCCTCTGGTGGCAGCACACCATCAGTGCCTGTTGAGGCTAGGGTGTATATTCCTAAGGATGTGGTTAAGGAGTTTTTTAAGAATGATGATATTGGGCAATGGTTCAAGGCCTATGAGGTAGCCATCAAATAAGAGAGAAAGGTACCCCCTATTTACTGTTAGGTCCAAGAGGAGGGGGAAACAACAACAATTATAAGGAACCTCTATACTGACCTATATCATTTCAACATTGGCCGTTAGGCTCAAATATAAGACAAATCCCCATATACAAAAACTTCTCACTTGTATTTTCTTCACAAAATGTAATTTTATATCAAAAAACATATTTTTTCATTTTTATATGTATATTTTCATTTTTGTTATATTCATAAGAGCATAAAGTCACACATATCCTTACAAATTCATATATTTTGAAATATGTACATGTGAAACACAAAATTACAAATAACCCCACATCCAATCATCATACCTACATTCTCACCTATCACACTATTCACTCATACTGTCATACATACTAACACAAAAAAAATAAAACATATGCATGGGATCCCATATACTTTTAAATTCAAAACATAGACATTCAAGAATTGAACCTAGGGTGTATATTCCCAAAGATGTGGTGAAGGAATTTTTAAGAATGATGATATTGGGCAATGGTTTAGGGCCTATGAGGTAGCCATGACTTCCCACCGGGTCCCTGAGAAGGATTGGGGAGCGGGGTTGTGGGGTTGGTTCCTTAGTGAGCGGCGGGATACCTTGTTGGACTTATCCTCTGAAGTCTATAATTCCTACAGCCACATGAAGAATGCATTGATGACCAGGTATGGGTTGACTCCTGAACTCTATAGGCAGAGGTTCAGGAACTGTAAGAAGATTGAAGGCAGTACCTGGGTTGAGTATGTGACCTTTTTTTGCACAGCCTTGGATGGTTGGGTAAAGGGTAGCAAAGCAAATGATTTTCAGGCGCTCTTTGATTTGATTGCATGGGAGCACTTGTCCAGTAATTGTTTTCCTGAGCTACGCCAGCACCTGATTGACAGTAGGCTGACTAACCCTAGGCAGCTTGCTGAGGAGGCGGACCGCTGGGTGAGCACCCGGGTCCACAAGGGTCACGTGGGAGACTCCGCCAAGGGTGGGCAGGGTCCCCAGCAGAGGAGTGGGGGGACAAGGGTAAACAGAGGGAGTTCCAGAGAGGGCCCCAAAGTAAACCCCAAGGGAACCAAGGGAAAGGTTCCCAGCCTCCCCCTGAGAATAAGCACGGGGCCCCGACAGGTCCACCTGTTTATAGGGGACCCCTGGTGTGCTACAAGTGTGGCGCCCAAGGCCACAGGGCCAATGATCCCCATTGCCCTTTGTTTGGAAAGCCAGCACCACCTGGTGCAGTCCCCCGGCAGTTGGCTAGTGTAGCCCTGGGGGAGGAGATGGGTGCCCAAGGTGGGCGGGATCCTGTAGTATTGTCCCTTGTCTCATTAGGAGACTCTGAGATGGTCCCTAGGACCCAACTGCCTGAGAACACTAAGAAGTACAGGCAGTGGGTGACCATCAATGGCCATAGGGTGGAGGCTCTGAGAGACACAGGAGCCAGTGTGACAGCTGTCAAGTGTCACCTGGTGTCTAAAGAGCAGGTGGTCCCTGATGCATTCTATCCAGTTGTTGCCGCTGACAACACAGAGAGTCACTGCAAGGTGGCTCAGGTTCCCTTTGAGTGGGGGGGTCTCTGGTACTCTTCAAGTAGCTGTGAGGCCAGCCATGCCTGTTGACTGTTTGTTAGGGAACGATTTGGAGAGCTCCCCTTGGGCTAAGGTGGAGCAGAGTGCCCATTTGGAGATGTTGGGCTTGCCTGATTGGGCGTGTGTGACCACCCGGTCCATGGCAGCCAGAGGTGTTCAAGAGGACCTGGAGCCTGAGAGGGAGGCCCAGGTGCCTGCCGGAGAGAGAAGAGGCAGGGGTGCGGGAAACCGGCCCCTGAAGTTCCCACGGTCCAGGAGGAGGCAGACCCTGAGGGGGATGCCCTGGAGCCTACAGGGGAACAGGTAGCTGAACTGGGGGACCTGCCTGAGCTGACCCACTGGCAGCAAGATGGAGGACCCTCCAGGGAGGAGTTCTGCGAGGAGCAGAACAAGTGCCCTTCTCTCGTAGGTCTGAGGCAACAGGCCACAGACCAGGCAGCAGGTGATCAGTCCGGATCACATTGGATCTACTGGGAGAATGGTCTCCTGTATAGAGAGCCTAAGGTTGCTGAGCCTGGGTCAGCCCGTGTGCTGGTGGTACCCCAGCGCTTCAGACCCTTCCTACTGGGTTTGGCTCATGATGTGCCTTTAGCAGGACATCTGCGGCAGGACAAGACCTTTGAAAGGCTTGTCACCCATTTCTTTTGGCCCCAGATGCGCAGGAGTGCCGCCACTCACTGCAGGACCTGTCAGACTTGCCAGGCAAGTGGAAAGAGTGGGAGGAAGCAGAAGGCTCCTCTCCAGCCATTCCCTGTAGTCAGCACCCCCTTTGAACGGGTGGGTATTGACATTGTGGGGCCACTGGATCCCAAGACAGCCATGGGCAACAGGTTCATCCTGGTCTTGGTGGACCATGCCACCCGGTACCCTGAAGCGATCCCTCTGAGGACAATGACGGCCCCCGTGGTGCGGACGGGCACTGATGGGAATTTTCTCCCGTGTGGAGTTCCCTCAAGAGGTGGTGTCTGACAGAGGTACTAACTTTATATACTAAGTATATGAAGTCCCTGTGGCAGGAATGCGGTGTAACATACAAGTTCACCACTCCTTACCACCCCCAAGGAAATGGGTTGGTTGAGAGATTCAACCGGACCCTGAAGGGCATGATTATGGGTCTGGAAGAACCCATGAGGCGTAAGTGGGACGTCCTCTTGCCATGCCTTCTTTTTGCATACCGTGAGGTGCCACAGAAGTCTCTAGGGTTCAGTCCCTTTGAGCTTCTGTATGGTCACCAGTGAGAGGACCTCTGAGTTTGGTCAAGGAAGGCTGGGAGCAATCTCCCAGGAAACCTCCCCAGGATGTTTATAGCTACATGCTGGCCTTCAGGAACCAAACTAGGCGTTTCAGGCAACTTGCTGAGGCAAATCTGGAAGCCAGCCAGGAGGAAATGAAGCGGTGGTACGACCAGAATGCCACTCTGGTTGAGCTTCAACCTGGTCAGAAAGTGTGGGTCATGGCCCCAGTGGAGCCCTGTGCGCTCCAGGATAAGTGGACCGGACCCTTTGAGGTGGTGTGAGCGCAAGAGTCCTGTTACCTACTTGGTGGACATGCGGTCTCCCAGGAACCCCTTGCGGGTCCTGCACGTCAACCGCCTGAAGCCCCACTTGGAGAGGTCCCAAGTGGGCATGCTCTTAGCTACAGATGCTGGGATGGAGGAGGAGACCGAGCCTCTTCCTGACCTCCTGTCAGCCCAAGAGCAAGATGGATCAGTGGAGGGTGTGAACCTCTCTACCTCCCTGACACCTGAGCAGCAAGGTGACTGTCGCCAACTGTTGGGGCAGTTTCCTGACCTGTTCTCCCTGGTTCCTAGTGTCACTGACTGGTGCGTCCATGATGTGGACACTGGGGACAGTCTTCCTGTCAAGCACAAGGCTTACAGGGTGACTGATAGGGTGAGAGCTTGCATCAAGGAGGAGGTCTCCAAGATGTTTGCATTGGGGGTAATTGAGTCCTCTCACAGCCCTTGGGCCAGCCCAGTGGTCTTGGTCCCAAAGGCTGCCGCGCCTGGTGCCACACCCGAACTCCGGTTCTGTGTGGACTACCGAGGACTCAATTCCGTCACCAGGACTGACACACACCCCATCCCCAGAGCTGATGAGCTCATGGATCGGTTAGGGGCTGCCCGGTACCTCAGTACATTTGACTTAACGTCTGGGTACTGGCAGATCGCCTTGACTGATGGGGCAAAGGAGAGGTCAGCATTCTCCACACCAGGTGGGCACTACCAATTCCGGGTGATGCCCTTTGGAATGAAGAACGCCCCTGCCACCTTTCAGAGGTTGGTCAACCAGGTGTTGGTTGGACTGGAAGAGTTCAGTGCTGCCTACCTGGATGACATCGCAGTGTTCAGCGCCAGTTGGGAAGAACATCTGCGCCACCTCTGGGAAGTGTTGATGGCTCTGTGGAGGGCAGGCCTCACGATGAAGGCGAGTAAGTGCCAGATCGGGCAGGGTTCCGTGGTGTACTTGGGACACCAGGTTGGGAGCGGCCAGGTGGCGGCCCTACAGCCCAAGATAGATACCATTCTGGCTTGGGAGCCCCCAAGACCCAGACAGCGGTGAGAGCCTTCCTAGGACTCACCGGGTATTACAGGAGATTTGTCAAGGGGTATGGCAGCATTGTTGCACCCTTGACAGAGCTGACTTCCAGGAAGCAGCCCAAGAGAGTGATTTGGACTGACACCTGTCAACAAGCTTTTGACACCTTGAAGACAGCCATGTGCACGGCGCCCGTGCTCCTGGCCCCCAACTTCTCCAAAGAGTTTATCGTTCAGACAGACGCTTCAGAGCATGGCGTGGGGGCTGTTTTGTCACAGATGAATGAGGAGGGCCTAGACCAACCTGTAGCCTTCCTTAGTAGGAGGTTACTTCCACGGGAACAGAGGTGGAGTGCTATTGAGCGTGAGGCATTTGCTGTGGTCTGGGCGCTGAAGAAGCTGAGACCATACCTGTTTGGGACTCACTTCCGGGTTCAGACAGACCACAGGCCCCTCAGATGGTTGATGCAGATGAAGGGTGAGAATCCAAAGCTGTTGAGGTGGTCCATTTCCCTACAGGGGATGGACTTCACGGTGGAACACCGCCCTGGTACAGAACACGCCAATGCTAATGGTCTGTCCAGATTTTTCCGCCTTAGTGAAGAGGACTCCCTAGAGGTAGGATAGTTCTCCCCACATTTCAGCTGGAGGGGACACGTGTTAGACCTGGCATCCTTGGCGTGGGTCTCCCTTCCATTTTTTGATGATGCCTCCAATGTTATTGATCTGTTTTTGCTGGTTTAGATGCTTTGGGCACTGTGCCACTGCTATTCAGTGCCACAGTGCAAGTGCTCCCTATGATAAATTGAGTTATGTATTAGTGACTCCATGATTGGATCATTGGTTTACTTGTCAGTCCCTAGTACAGTGCACTGAGTGTGCCCAGGGCTTGTAAATCCAATGCTGCTGGTGGGCTTGCAGCACTGGTTGTGCCACCCACAGAAGCAGCTTGTAAAATGTGTCTCAGGCCTGCCATTGCAGAGCCTGTGTGCAGCCTAGGGCTGCCATGTCGACTTGGTGAGTGCACCCACTTACCAGTCCCTAAACCTTCCCTTTACTGCATGTTGGTCACCCCTAAAGTAGGCCCTAGGGCAGGGTGCATTGTAAGTATGAGGTAGGACATGCCCTGGTGTGTGGCATGTCCTAATAGTGAATTACAGCCATTTTCGTTTTTCACTATTGCAAGGCTACCTGTTCCCCATAGGACAGAATGGGCACTTTTGATTATTACACCTTATAATCCTAACTGACCCAGGGAACATGGTAGAAAAACGAATTTAGTATGCCTGAACTCAGAATGATAAAATACATCTTTTAGTGAAGTTGGTTTTAACATTCGGTGTTTGAAAATACCACTTTTAGAAAGTAGGTATTTTCTTGCCTAACCTATCCAAGCCTGCCTCTGCTGGGTTGTGTATTCCTTGTCTGGAGTTTGTGAGTGACAGGGGCTGGGGTGACTCCAGGAGACAGGGTGAGTCAGCACAGGGCTGAATAGAGAGATCTGCATCCAGAGTGGAGGGAGGAGTTGCACCTGGGTCTGAATAGGGCTGTGCCTGCCTTCCACAATGCTGGCTCCACCTCCTGCCGGGCGGCTGAGCACTCTGCCCCACATTCTGAAAGGAAAGAAGGAGTCCTGTAAACAAAGTGCTCAAGGACTGACCAGAACTGGTTTTGGACTAGGCAAAGGCCTCTCTGCCTTCAGAGAACAAAGAGAAAAGGTGTAGAAAAGGGGACCCAGACCCCTAGGAAATTAGATCACTTTTGGGAAACAAGAAGAAACCTTTGCTGAGGAGCGGAACCAAGAAGAAACGGAGGAGAAGACTATCCGTGATGCTAGAGGGATCTGCCTGCAGTGGTTGCCTGACTGCCAAAGAAAGGAGAAGGGAACTTTGTGTGTACTTTCATCAACTTGTGAAGGATCTCCAAGGGCTTGATTTCAGAGCTGGCCTCCTGCTGAAGTCTCAGGGACAACAGACTTCACCCACCAGCTCTCCTGTATTCCCTTGATGGGAATTTGGACCTTCTGACACACTTGCGTGTCGCTGGGAGCTGGAAGCGCGACTCAAGACGAAGAAACGTGTCGCCGCAGCCGCTGCTCTCGCATCGCCGGAGAAGAGTGTCGACGTCGCAGCAGACGCCGGCGCATCCCCGAAGAAGCGCGCCGCTGACACCCTCGCATCCTTCGAAGCGCCTCGCAGCACCGGAGAAAAGTGTCAGCTGTCGCATCAGACGCCGTCGCATCCCGGGGTAGAGCATCGATCTCGCATCAGACGCCGACGCATCGCATCACGAGGCGCCCCGCATCCCAGGAGAAGATCGTCGACCCCGCATCAGACACCGTCGCATCGCCAGGGAAGCGTGTCGCAGGGCCTGTCGCGGCTCCAAAGATTCATCAAAATCGCTGCACGGCCGCCGGGCGTGCACGCATCACCCCTTCGTTGTCGCAACATCAAGAAGACGCCACTTTGTTTCTTTGCACCAGATCTTCGTCGCATCACGGCGCTGCTTGTCGCATCGCCACAGAAGCTTGTAAGGAACCGACGCATCACCTTCCCTGCACCACTTTTTGTTGTATCGCGTTACGCATCTCAGGTACATTGAACTCAAAGTGTTGCATTTCCATTTTAAGAGACTCAAGCTAATTCTACCATCTTTAAAGTACAGTATTGTGGATTATTTTTGTCGTTTATGGTCTTGTGGTAAATCTATATAAAAGATACTTATTTTTATAATACAACCTGTGTGGTGTCCATTTGTAGTGTTGTCACTGGATTACTGTATGTGTTCACAAATGCTTTACACACTGCCTCTGAACTAAGCCTGTCTGCTCGTGCCAAGCTACCAAGGGGTGAGCAGGGGTTATTTCAGGAGTGTACCCCCTTACTCTGACTAGAAGCAAGGGTCCCTATTTGGACAAAGGTACCTACCTCTGCCAACTAGAGACCCCCAGTTCTAACAATTACCATGGTACGCATTCCGTGAGGGTCCGGAGGAAGAAGGTATTCCAACTCTGAGCCAGTACAACCGCAGGAGACATGCAGTTACCAGATGCTTTGTCAGTACCAGTTACAATAGGGCCGGTGGTTCCGATATATACTCCTAGAGAAAGAACTGATGACAGTCAACCGCAAAGGAGTGAAGGGGAAGAGACCATGTCTGAAGGGAGTTGTCAGGGCCTGTCCGGGACTATGTGGGGAACACAGTCAGGGACTTGGGCAAGGACTGGGAACAGGGTAGAAAACAAAGACAGAGAGGAGTACAGCGCTGCCCAGGAGCACGCAGGGAGCCTGGAAGCTCGGGTCCTAGAGGCAGGGAGCCTGGAAGCTCTGGAAACTTTACATGAAAACAAGGTAAGGGCAAAGTGACACATGGTTCATAGACTTTCAGCTCTGAGAATGGTAGTAGACTGTAAAAGGTACAACGTTAACAATAAAGGGGATGTGGGGTAAAGGACTCAGGAGCTCCACACGGTAAGACTGAAGCTCAGTAAGTTCATCACCCACAATTGCTGTTACAGATACTGACTGGAAATACCCACATATAGGATATGTATACAAAGGAAGGGTCTGTGGAGCTTATACCTATGGTGATGTTATAACAGTAACTCAAAGACAATACTCACAGTGAACAAGAAACACCACCTAGGTAGTCAGCCGTGCCCACGGATCCTGGCGATCAAACAGGAACACGCAAGGCAGTAACAGCAAAGTGGTAGAACTAAACACAAGCACAATAGACAAGGAGCTAGCAAAGAGGAGTGCTTAACAGGAAAGGAAGGAAATCACAGGGCACACTTGGCAGAAAGCAGGTAACAAACATACAAGGTAACAGAAGCGAGACAGCAGAATAGAAAGATAGCAAACTAGAACTGGAACCAAGGAAATGAGATGAAAGGCAGGGACTGGAAAAGGATATACAGAAAGGGAGGCTACGAGGGTATACTAGAATAGTACAGGGTCAGGAAACAAGAAAACAAAGTAGCATAGGATGCAGTGCTGGGGCAAGAATTGAGCAAAGGCTCAGGAGTCAAAGTAGCACTACAGGTCAGGAACAAGGAAATGTTAAGGCTCAGGAATCAAGGAAGCACTGCAAGCAGCGCTGGTTCAGGAAACAGGAAAATGGCTATAGCTCAGGAAACAAGGAGTCAAGAGCGCACTGCAAGCAGTGCAAGTCAGGCACAAGAAATAGCTGAAGCCCAGGAAAAGGAACAGAGACTAACTATAGCTCAGGATACTAGGTAGCACTGCAGGCAGTGCTAATTCAGGCACAAGGAATAGCTATAGCTCAGGAAACAAAGAACAAGGATTATCTATAGCTAAGGAATCACTGGAAACAAAAAGCTCAGGGAGCACAGGAAACAAGGATCGGTCTCACCGGTAAACAGCTTACAATGACCAACACTGGACTGAAGGGAGCTGGGGCTTAAAAGAGCTCACAGTAATCATGTGCAGCAGGTGTGAGCAGGCTAGCAGCAGCCAGCCACAGGTGAGCTGAATTCCTCCACCCATCCTTGGCCTGCAGGGGTGGAGACTAAGCAGTGAGCAGGGAATCCTGGGTAATGGAGTTTTCAGGCATGAGTAGGCTGGCTTCACAAAACCCGGCATGGATTGGGAATGGATGTTAGTTCCCAATAAGTGTCCAAATGGCTGGAAGTCAGGATTTGCATGCAGGGGAGGGTCTGGAAGTTTATTAGAGGACTGGAAAGTCCCCCAATTCCAGCCCCCTGGTGGTGGACACGGGAATGCAGGGAGCAAGTCGTGACAGGAGTCTTGCAATGAGTGGGACATGTTTCAGTCAGATACCAGTGGAATCTAGTACTCCACTGCCAGCTACAGCTGATCCATCAAGAATGGATAGTGGGGGCGGAGCAGTACGGACAGGAGCTCTAGCGAATTCTAGGTCAGACCTTCGAATGTGGGTTCAACCAGTGAGTCAATGATACGGAGGGAAGAGGCAGACAAGAGACAAGAAGTGCCTAGAGTACTGTTTGGGCCGCAGGTTGTTTGTGCAGCTGACCATTGGAGAAGTCGAAGCTGGGAAAGAGATAGACGCTCAGCGTCAGAAAGAGAAGAGGGTGTAGTTCTTAGGAGAACTCAAAGCTGTGATAGAGAAGATACAAAGAAAGAAGAAATACAGAAAGTGTTAAAAAGCGCAATAAAAGTGCCAATGCTGGATGTGGTATGTTTAAAGGCAGAACTAGACGAGGTGATTGAAGGTAATCTGCCCCTGATCAGAATTGATACATATGACTCGAGCGAACTATTGTTCGTAGCAAAGGACATGACAAGAAAGGCCAAACGAGCTTATGATGCATTGTTGCTTTTGGCCCAAAGGGATGAGGTTGATTTGTCAAAAACAAAGCTGACACAGGGTTCCTGTAGATTAAATTATACAGATAAGGATTTGGAAGAGAAGCAAACAATTGGATTGAAAACACAAATTAGAGAACTAGTGATAGGGATACGGACATGGAGAGAACTAGATAAATGGAAAGAAAGATGGGCCAAAAGAAAAGCTTTCAGACTGGAATTGTAGGAGAGTAGGATCTGCTTCACATGGGTACCCCCACTTTTTGCTGATGCTTCACTGGTTTTCGACATTAGTCTGGCTGGGGCCCTGCTATTCAGAACCCCAGCCTAGCTGTTTCCTCTTTTAAAGGGTCTCCATGTGCCTTAGGCACATCACTGATTGGGATCTGGAGTGCCCTTATAAGTCCCTAGTATATGGTATACTATGTACCAAGGGCATAGGTACCTCAGAGGCCTGCCAGGGGCTGCAGCATATATTATGCCACCCCTGGAAGGCCATCCAAACTGACACCACAGGTCTGCTACTGCAGCCTGGGTAAGGTGGTGCATGCACCCCTTACTGTGGTATAGGTTACCTATATCACTAAAAGCATACACACATATAAACCTATAAGTCACTCCTAAGGCAGGCCTTATCAATCCTAAAGGCAGAGTGCATGGTTCCTATGTGAGAGGGTGCCCCTGCATGAGCAGGGCCCCTCTGCAGCGTTCGGAGACCATCTCTGATGCTGTTTGTAGTGCAGCCTGACCATATACTCTTAAGCGCATTATATCCTCGCGGTAAAATGCTAACTTTGGAATGGCTGCACCTAAACATGTCGTGTTTGGTGTCAAACATCTTGGAATACTACCCCCCTGCCAATCCTGGCGGCGGGGGTAGCATTCCACCCTTCTAGAGGGAAAGGCATGTTAACTCTGACGAGTCCGGTAACTTCTTTCCAGAGCCCTGGCATCACAAAATGGATGCTGCTGCCACAGACACGAGTCTGGCCTCCTGCTGCTGGACGAAACTCCGGCAGGGGAGGCCTGGACAATAGGTTTCCTGTCCCAGGGAGGTGTGACCACCTCCCCAGACAGGACAATGTGTATTGGGGCTGGGCGGGAGCACTTTCGGGTGCTTTGAAGTCCTGCACTGGGGGCACATTTGGTGTCCCTGTGCATACCCCAGTTCAAACCGGATCAGGGGCTCGCAGCCCCTGCTTTGGCGCGAACTGGACAAAGGGAAAGGGGTGTAGCCACCCCTCTGCCCTGACCCACCCATAGGTGGGGCCACAGAGTAGTCCATCCCCTATTTTTAGAATAAAGGTAGGAACCCAGTCCTTAGGACTTTAGATTATACCTGGACGAAACTCTGAAACGGAATCCTGGACCTTCGACGCTCTACTCACGATTAGAGGACTGAAGAATCTCCCTTGGGGTCAAGGAGTGACTCCCCTGCTTGGCAGGCACCAAAGAAGCATCTGTCCGGTTCGCATTACTGAAGCTCCCGTCGGACGCCGAAGTCATCGCATCACCAGAGGTGGATTCTCAGACTTCCCCGAGGCTACCCTGAGTCCCCAGCAAAGCTGAGGCCCGTGGCTATCGTGGGTGACTTGAGACCGTGACCCCTGGACACCGAGCACACTTGCAAGTGCACCATCTTCTGGGTCTCCCAAGAAGTCGTGCTTTGGGCTCCGAGTAGCCCTAGCCTCCAGCACCACCTGCACCGAAGATCACTGGCCCCCACTCCACGAGTGTCCTGTAAGCCAGCTCCACGTGCGGCGTCACGAGGCTCCTTCGCGGTCGCTAGCCCGTTGGCTAGTAGCCCTTAACGAAGGCCAATCTTTTCTTTACTTGGCATCCTGGTTGCTCCAGGCCTGCCCTCACTTACCCTCGCTGGGTGAGTTCCCCAGACCTTGCTGGTCTGCATCATCGACGATCTACATCTTACTCGAGACTTGCCGTTGCCAAGGCTTGTTGGGTCCAATCCGGTCGCCGACACCTCAGCACTCGACAGACATCGAGCAACAGCCCGAATCCTGCTCCTGGTCACCGACAACGCCTCCCGGACCTCGTGGCTGAAGAGTCAAGACGACCGTCACCGCACCTGAAGCACTCGACATCGGTGGGCATCTGTCCATCGCCTTCCTGGTCACTGGCTAGTGACCCAGACTCTGTCCCCTCTGCTTTCAGGTTCTTCAGAACTCCGATCCACTCTTGGATCCACCCGGACACTTTTCTCCTGGTCGCCAGCAGCACTTTGCAGCAGATCGCCATACGAAACGACGACGAAACCCGACCCCGAAAGGCACCTATGCACCCGGCTTCCCTGGGTGAGGTAACACGAGTACTCCGGTGCTCCCGTGGGTAGAGACTCTTCAAAGTCCTAGATCTCAAAGGGTTTTGTCCTAGTCCTCTTTTAAGTGTCCCTTTCCTCTATTTTCCCGATCCCGACTTTCTCCATAGAAGTTAACGGCGTATCGCGGTTGTGTATTTACACTGCACGCGTCTCCCGTGGGTCCCCTGTGTCACTACCTTGGGTGGTTCCTTGTGGTCCAAGCACTTCTAGAGGCTCTAGGCCTAGTGTCTAGTTCAGTCGTGGTTCGCATACCACTTTATTGGTATATGGTTTGGTACGCCCCTAGGGCCCAAACGTGTATTTGTGCTATTACTGTGATTTAAGATCTTATAACCTATGTATTTCGAACTCTAGCCTCATAAAGAGACTAGAGGGGTGTGTTTAGTAATAAATACATATATTTTGAATATATACCTGGTGTGGTGCTCTTTCATTTGGTCACTCAAGAGATTATAGACTGGTAAAACAAGCTGCTTTACATTCCTTCAAGACTTAGCCTGAAGGCTGCTCTCCATAGCTACCACTAGGATAGCTTTCAATAAGGTTGTCTTTAACCTACCTACCATAAGAGTCGATTTGGACTGGTGCAAGGTGCCCACTATAATTAGTGGACAGCATATGCCAGGCCAACTTCTCACATTGGTGTGCAGCGTGTGGGATTCCAGCTTGCTATTGTTTTACCAGATAATCTCAATTGAATTGATCAACTGAAAACCACTAAAGGTACCTAAGGTACATATAATTTAAGCTTAGAATAACAGTAAGTTCTACTGAACTTAGAGTTGTGTGTTAAGGGATAGCACAACCCTTTCTACAACTCAAGAGAGTTTAGTAGGCCACACTAGAGTAGGTAGTGCATACACCACACCACACTAGTAATGTCTTTAAAAGCAGGATCCAAAGATTCCTTGCAGGAAGCCATTGAGCTTCCACCCTCCAAGTATGATACACTCCAATTCTTGGAATTGAGAGCTTTATGTAACGTGAGGAAATTAAGGACAGGCCAAAGTCCCACCACCCAACACCTCAAGGAGTTGTTGGTGGCTTATGATCTTAGTAAGTCCTCAGAGACTGAAGGGGTAGGAGCAGAGGGTGGGCCAGCAGATGAGGAAGGGGCCAGGGGTACCACTACCCCCAGCCCCCCTCTGAAACTGACCAGGAGGGTGACAATGACCCTGACCTGGAAAACCCAATCCCTTCTGGGGAAGATGAAGATGAGGATCTAGAAAACCACACCTTTGTCCCCCCAGGAAGGATTATGAGTGTGCTCAGAAAGTCTAGGTCTCCTTCTCAGGAGTCTAACCACTCTGGCACCTCCATAGGGAGCTCTGTTTCTTCTCACAGGAGGGAATCCTCTCATGAGAGAAGAAAGAGACTGGTCCAGTATGAGGAAACTCAACTAGAGATCAGGAAGAAGCAATTGGCTTTAGATAGAGAATCCCTAGATCTCCTTAGAGAGAGAAGAAAGTTGGGACTAGAGTCCCATGGTGGCAGCCATGTCCCTAGAGATAGGGAAAGGTCCTATGACCATAGGAACCTGAGCAAGATTGTCCCTCCCTACCAGAGTGGGGATGATATCCACAAATGGATAACTGCTTTAGAGAGGGCCTGTAAAGTACAGAAGGTCCCTCAGGAGCAGTGGGCAGCAATCTTGTGGCTCTCCTTTGCTGACAAAGGTAGAGACAAGCTCCTCACTGTTAGAGAGGAGGATGCTGACAATTACAAGGTCTTGAAGAGTGCTCTTATTGATGGGTTTGGCCTAACCACTGAACAGTACAGGTTGAAGTTCAGAGACACCCAAAAAGCACAGACTCAAGACTGGGTAGACTATGTGGATTGTTCTGCCAAGGCTCTGGAAGGCTGGTTGATGGGCAGTAAGGTGTGTGACTTCTCAGGATTGTATAATCTGATAATGAGGGAGCAGATTCTTAATAACTGTCAAAATCAGCTGTTGCATCAGTACCTGGTTGACTCTGATCTGACCTCTCCCCAAGAATTGGGAAAGAAGGCAGACAAATGGGTCAGAACCAGGGTGAAGCAGAAGGTACAGAACCAAGGTGGGGAAACCAAGAAGCAAGATGCTAAGAACTCTGACAAGGGTGGGGAGAAGGGTAAAGATCAAAAGTCTTCATCAGGCCCCCAAAAATCTTCTTCTGGTGGGGATTCCCAGTCTACCAAGGGTAAAGGCCAAAGGAAACCATGGTGCAAGGTCTGTAAGCAAAAGACCCACTGGACCAGTGATTGCACCAAGTCCAAAGACTCCAGTCCAGCACCCACCAATGCCCCTAAGGCACCTGTTCCCCCTAGTACAGTTGGTGGAAGTGCTCCAGCAAAGGGTTTAGTAGGGTTCACCCTGGGAACTGAGTTGGGCTCTGACCTAGTTAGAGAACTGACTCAGGCTGTGTTAGTCTGTGATGGAGGCATGGATGTGCCCTCCTCTATGAGTCCCAGTAATCTGGGCAAGTACAGACAACAGCCTTTAATCAATGGACGAGAGGCTTTGGCATTTAGGGACACAGGGGCAAGTGTCACAATGGTGACACAAGACCTTGTGCTACCTGGGCAAGTTATGCTTGGTGAAATGTACCAAGTGACCAATGCTAGCAATGTCAGAACAGACCATACTCTGGCAGTTGTTAACTTCTCCTGGGGAGGGGTAACTGGCCTTAAGAAGGTTGTGGTAAGTGCAAACCTACCAGTCGAATGCTTGCTTGGCAATGACTTAGAGACTTCTGCTTGGGCAGAAGTGGAGCTCAGGACCCATGCAGAAATGCTGGGGATCCCTGCAGATGTGTTTGCTGTGACCAGGTCACAAGCCAAAATGTCTAGCACTGAACAGGCCTTGGATTCTGGAAGAATGGACCAAGTGCCTTCCAAGAGGAGGAGTAGTAGGGTTAAGGCAGTGCCTTCCCCTTGGCTCAGGAGGAAGATCAGTCCCTTGAGGGGGATGATCTCAGCCCTGAAGAAGGAACTGTCCCAGAGGAACTTGAACCTGACCAGGTTGAGTTCTTGGGGACAGGGGGACCTTCTAGGGCAGATCTGAGCCAGGAGCAGCAGAGCTGCCCCTCCCTTGAACCCCTCAGACAGCAAGCTGCTGCTGAGGCTGCTGGGAAAGCTAGTGGTCCCCATACAGTGTATTGGGATGATGGACTCCTGTACTCAGAGAGTAGAGACCCCAAGCCTGGTGCTACCAGGAGGTTGGTAATACCTTTGAAGTTCAGGGGCTTCCTATTGACCCTAGCCCATGATATTCCCTTAGCAGGACACCTGGGCCAGAACAAGACTTGGGACAGAATTGTCCCTCACTTTCACTGGCCCCACATGTCTGAAGACAGTAAGGAGTTTTGTCGCTCCTGTGTAACCTGCCAAGCCAGTGGCAAAGCAGGTGGCACTACAAAGGCCCCCTGATACCACTACCTGTGGTGGGGGTGCCCTTTGAGAGGGTAGGGATTGACATTGTTGGTCCCATGGATCCCCAAACAGCCTCTGGGCACAGGTTTATCCTGGTGGTAGTGGATCATGCCACCAGGTACCCAGAAGCTATTCCCCTCAGGACCACTACAGCACCTGTGGTGGCAAGGGCCCTCCTGGGAATCTTCTCAAGAGTGGGCTTTCCTAAGGAGGTAGTATCAGACAGGGGTGCTAACTTCATGTCTGGGTACTTAAAAGCAATGTGGAAGGAGTGTGGAGTGACTTATAAGTTCACCACACCCTATCACCCACAATGCAATGGTTTAGTTGAGAGATTCAACAAAACCTTGAAGGGCATGATTAAAGGGCTCCCAGAAAAGCTTAGGCGTAGATGGGACATACTCTTGCCCTGCCTTTTATTCGCATATAGGGAGGTGCCTCAGAAGGGGGTTGGTTACAGCCCTTTTGAACTTCTGTTTGGCCACCCTGTGAGGGGTCCACTGTGCTTGGTGAAGGAAGGATGGGAGTTACCTCTCAAGCCCCCAAAGCAAGATATAGTGGACTATGTACTTGGTCTCCGCTCCAGGATGGCTGAGTACATGAAAAAGGCAACCAAAAACCTTGAGGCTAGCCAGGAACTTCAGAAGGCCTGGCATGACCAAAAGGCTGTTCTGACTGTGTACCAGCCAGGACAGAAGGTGTGGGTGTTGGAGCCAGTGGCCCCAGCAGCTCTCCAAGACAAATGGAGTGGACCCCACACTATTGTTGAGCAGAAGGGTGAGGTCACTTACTTAGTGGACCTGGGAACACCCAGGAGTCCCCAAAGGGTTCTCCATGTCAACAGACTAAAGCCATATGTGGACAGGGCAGACATGGGCTTGCTCATGGCTACTGATGAAGGGCAGGAGGAAGAGAGTGACCCACTCCCTGACCTGCTCTCACAGAACCCTGACGATGGGTCAGTTGATGGTGCAGCCTTGGCAGGCAGCCTCACTACCCAGCAACAAACTGATTGCAGGCAAGTCCTCAATCAGTTTAGACATATGTTTTCACTGACACCCAGTCAGACCACCTGGTGCACTCATGAAGTGGACACTGGGGACAGTCTGCCTATTAAAAACAAGATTTATAGGCAACCTGACCATGTCAGGGACTGTATCAGGACTGAAGTCCAGAAAATGTTGGAGTTGGGAGTAATTGAACCCTCAGATAGCCCTTGGGCTAGTCCAGTAGTCCTGGTACCGAAACCTCACACCAGTGGTGGGAAAAGAGAGATGAGGTTTTGTGTAGACTACAGGGGTCTCAATGCAGTCACTAGGACTGATGCCCATCCCATACCCAGGGCAGATGAGCTCATAGATACTTTGGCCTCTGCCAAATATCTCAGCACATTTGACCTAACAGCTGGCTACTGGCAGATCAGACTAGCTGATACTGCAAAGCCCAAAACAGCATTTTCAACCCCTAGTGGGCATTATCAATTTGTGGTAATGCCCTTTGGTCTGAAAAATGCACCTGCCACTTTCCAGAGGTTGGTGAACACAGTTCTCACAGGACTGGAAGCCTATAGTGCAGCTTATCTAGATGATATTGCTGTCTTTAGCTCCACCTGGGAGGATCACCTGGTCCACCTCAGGAATGTTTTACAGGCCCTGCAAAAGGCAGGCCTGACTATCAAGGCCACTAAGTGCCAGATAGGGCAGAGTCAGGTTGTGTACCTGGGCCACCTTGTGGGTGGAGGCCAGGTTCAACCTTTGCAGAGCAAGATCCAGACCATCATGGACTGGACTGCTCCCACTACCCAGACTCAGGTGAGAGCCTTCTTAGGCCTGACTGGGTACTATAGGAGATTTGTCAAGGGGTATGGATCAATAGTGACACCCTTGAATGACTTAACTTCTAAGAAAATGCCCAAAAAGGTTCAGTGGACAGTTAGCTGTCAAAAGGCATTTGATGACCTCAAGCAGGCCATGTGCACTGCTCCAATTCTGCAGAGTCCTGATTACTCCAAGAAGTTCATTGTTCAAACAGATGCATCTGAATTGGGGGTAGGGGCTGTACTGTCACAATTGAATGAAGAAGGTCAGGATCAGCCAGTAGCTTTTATTAGCAGAAGGCTGACCCCTAGAGAGAAACGTTGGTCAGCCATAGAGAGGGAGGCCTTTGCTGTGGTCTGGGCTCTGAAGAAGTTGAGGCCATACTTGTTTGGTACACACTTCCTGGTTCAGACAGACCATAAGCCCCTCTTATGGCTAAAACAAATGAAGGGTGAAAACCCCAAACTGCTTAGGTGGTCCATTTCCCTACAGGGGATGGACTTTACAGTGGAACATAGGCCTGGGAGTAACCATGCGAATGCAGATGGACTCTCTAGGTATTTCCACTTAGAACATGAAGACTTAACTGGGCAAGGTTAGTTTAATGTCCCTACGTTTGGGGGGTTGTGTAGGAGAGTAGGATCTGCTTCACATGGGTACCCCCACTTTTTGCTGATGCTTCACTGGTTTTCGACATTAGTCTGGCTGGGGCCCTGCTATTCAGAACCCCAGCCTAGCTGTTTCCTCTTTAAAAGGGTCTCCATGTGCCTTAGGCACATCACTGATTGGGATCTGGAGTGCCCTTATAAGTCCCTAGTATATGGTATACTATGTACCAAGGGCATAGGTACCTCAGAGGCCTGCCAGGGGCTGCAGCATATATTATGCCACCCCTGGGAGGCCATCCAAACTGACACCACAGGTCTGCTACTGCAGCCTGGGTAAGGTGGTGCATGCACCCCTTACTGTGGTATAGGTTACCTATATCACTAAAAGCATACACACATATAAACCTATAAGTCACTCCTAAGGCAGGCCTTATCAATCCTAAAGGCAGAGTGCATGGTTCCTATGTGAGAGGGTGCCCCTGCATGAGCAGGGCCCCTCTGCAGCGTTCGGAGACCATCTCTGATGCTGTTTGTAGTGCAGCCTGACCATATACTCTTAAGCGCATTATATCCTCGCGGTAAAATGCTAACTTTGGAATGGCTGCACCTAAACATGTCGTGTTTGGTGTCAAACATCTTGGAATACTACCCCCCGCCAATCCTGGCGGCGGGGGTAGCATTCCACCCTTCTAGAGGGAAAGGCATGTTAACTCTGACGAGTCCGGTAACTTCTTTCCAGAGCCCTGGCATCACAAAATGGATGCTGCTGCCACAGACACGAGTCTGGCCTCCTGCTGCTGGACGAAACTCCGGCAGGGGAGGCCTGGACAATAGGTTTCCTGTCCCAGGGAGGTGTGACCACCTCCCCAGACAGGACAATGTGTATTGGGGCTGGGCGGGAGCACTTTCGGGTGCTTTGAAGTCCTGCACTGGGGGCACATTTGGTGTCCCTGTGCATACCCCAGTTCAAACCGGATCAGGGGCTCGCAGCCCCTGCTTTGGCGCGAACTGGACAAAGGGAAAGGGGTGTAGCCACCCCTCTGCCCTGACCCACCCATAGGTGGGGCCACAGAGTAGTCCATCCCCTATTTTTAGAATAAAGGTAGGAACCCAGTCCTTAGGACTTTAGATTATACCTGGACGAAACTCTGAAACGGAATCCTGGACCTTCGACGCTCTACTCACGATTAGAGGACTGAAGAATCTCCCTTGGGGTCAAGGAGTGACTCCCCTGCTTGGCAGGCACCAAAGAAGCATCTGTCCGGTTCGCATTACTGAAGCTCCCGTCGGACGCCGAAGTCATCGCATCACCAGAGGTGGATTCTCAGACTTCCCCGAGGCTACCCTGAGTCCCCAGCAAAGCTGAGGCCCGTGGCTATCGTGGGTGACTTGAGACCGTGACCCCTGGACACCGAGCACACTTGCAAGTGCACCATCTTCTGGGTCTCCCAAGAAGTCGTGCTTTGGGCTCCGAGTAGCCCTAGCCTCCAGCACCACCTGCACCGAAGATCACTGGCCCCCACTCCACGAGTGTCCTGTAAGCCAGCTCCACGTGCGGCGTCACGAGGCTCCTTCGCGGTCGCTAGCCCGTTGGCTAGTAGCCCTTAACGAAGGCCAATCTTTTCTTTACTTGGCATCCTGGTTGCTCCAGGCCTGCCCTCACTTACCCTCGCTGGGTGAGTTCCCCAGACCTTGCTGGTCTGCATCATCGACGATCTACATCTTACTCGAGACTTGCCGTTGCCAAGGCTTGTTGGGTCCAATCCGGTCGCCGACACCTCAGCACTCGACAGACATCGAGCAACAGCCCGAATCCTGCTCCTGGTCGCCGACAACGCCTCCCGGACCTCGTGGCTGAAGAGTCAAGACGACCATCACCGCACCTGAAGCACTCGACATCGGTGGGCATCTGTCCATCGCCTTCCTGGTCACTGGCTAGTGACCCAGACTCTGTCCCCTCTGCTTTCAGGTTCTTCAGAACTCCGATCCACTCTTGGATCCACCCGGACACTTTTCTCCTGGTCGCCAGCAGCACTTTGCAGCAGATCGCCATACGAAACGACGACGAAACCCGACCCCGAAAGGCACCTATGCACCCGGCTTCCCTGGGTGAGGTAACACGAGTACTCCGGTGCTCCCGTGGGTAGAGACTCTTCAAAGTCCTAGATCTCAAAGGGTTTTGTCCTAGTCCTCTTTTAAGTGTCCCTTTCCTCTATTTTCCCGATCCCGACTTTCTCCATAGAAGTTAACGGCGTATCGCGGTTGTGTATTTACACTGCACGCGTCTCCCGTGGGTCCCCTGTGTCACTACCTTGGGTGGTTCCTTGTGGTCCAAGCACTTCTAGAGGCTCTAGGCCTAGTGTCTAGTTCAGTCGTGGTTCGCATACCACTTTATTGGTATATGGTTTGGTACGCCCCTAGGGCCCAAACGTGTATTTGTGCTATTACTGTGATTTAAGATCTTATAACTTATGTACTTCGAACTCTAGCCTCATAAAGAGACTAGAGGGGTGTGTTTAGTAATAAATACATATATTTTGAATATATACCTGGTGTGGTGCTCTTTCATTTGGTCACTCAAGAGATTATAGACTGGTAAAACAAGCTGCTTTACATTCCTTCAAGACTTAGCCTGAAGGCTGCTCTCCATAGCTACCACTAGGATAGCTTTCAATAAGGTTGTCTTTAACCTACCTACCATAAGAGTCGATTTGGACTGGTGCAAGGTGCCCACTATAATTAGTGGACAGCATATGCCAGGCCAACTTCTCACAGGAATAGGGAATACTCCGCCTCCGGGTGGAGGGACGGGAGCCACAGGAAATTTTCCCCTCAGAGAGGTACAAAATGGAGGGTACGTGCATGTGCCATGGAGCAGGGGTGATTTAGCAGCATTTACAAATGATTTTCCTTGGTTGAGGGAAAACCCTGCTGAATGGTACAAGCAAATGGATTGGTTTGTTAAAATCTCAAAAGTATTGTGGATTGATTTGAACACCTTGTTTGATATAGTAGTACCTGCAGATTTGTGGGCGGCATGTAAGATCGCCATTCAGTGGCCCTCTGCGGAGCCACCTAGAGATTCAGTGACTCATGGTCCTTCACCTGATGTAATGAGAAAATATGAGCAAGTGATTACATGGTTGCAGTCGAAGGTAGCTCCTCAAACTGTTGATTGGTTGAAGATTGATCGCACCACTCAAGACTCTAAGGAATCAGTACATGATTATTACGAACGATTATTGTTGGCCTTTAAGCAGCATAGTGGATTGGATACAATTGAACAGAAAGATATGGGACAGTTTGTCTCAAAGTTTGTGTTGGGACTGAAATCTGATATCAGTTTGATGATACAGCAACACTTGATCTGTTGGCAGAATAAGTCGGTGGACGAGATTCTGCGTTATGCTAAATATTGTAGTGATCAAGTGGAGTCAGCACAGAAGAAATTGAAGGACAAGTTGATGTTGGTGCAGTTGAGACATGCTGATACGATGCAGGGGTTTGGAGGAGGGCAAGGCAGAGGCAGAGGCAGAGGAGGTGGAAGAGGTATGGGGCAACAGATGGTGACCCAACCTGGTCAGGGCAGAGGAAGAGGAATGGATTCAGGTACAAGTGACTGGGTGGCCCAACAGAAAAGGGTCACTGCCTGCCATTATTGTCACAAAATCGGGCATTGGAAGCGTGAGTGTAGATCGAATCCAGCAAATCAGAGACAGATGGAAGGTGAGGGACAGCTGTCCGAGACTGTCAACACTGTGACAAGACCCAGGTCTATGTATGGAGGAGGATATGAGCCACAAGTGCAAGTACCTCAACCTCCTAGGATACCCATGCAAAATCAGCTATACCAGCAGATGCCTTATTTTGAAATACGAGATAGATTTGATCAAAATCAAGATGTATGAGAGTACCAGAGGGGGGTGCACGAAGAATGCACCTTAGATGCGATCTTAGAAGTAGATCAGAGTGGGCCGTTTGTGGATGCAGACGTGAATGGATATCCTGTTACCTTCTTATTAGATACTGGAGCTGCTCGCTCCACGGTGAGAACAGAAGTAGTCCCAAATTTGACTCTTTCGGGACGATCGATTCAAGTAGTAGGGGTGAGCAATCAGAAAATGACCAATCCATTGACAAACGAATTACCCGTGAGAATAGGACCATTTCGGGATAAACACCAATTCGTAGTGTGCAATTCAAGTCCGGTCTGTCTTTTGGGACGTGACCTTTTGTGCAAGCTCAATTGTACTATATCGTGCACTCCGAGAGGAGTGGAATTGCAAGCGTATGATGACGATGCTGATTTTAAGATGGCTAACACGAGTCTATGTGCAGAAATGTTTGTGGTACTTACAATAGCAGAATTGCCACATGACTTGAGAGACTCAGTTGATCCGAAAGTGTGGGATTTTACCGGCGGGGATGTAGGCTTAATGAGAGGGTTGAGCCTGTTAGGATACAGGTTCAATCCAATGTTGAATTCCCACGAACGCCCCAATATAAATTGACTCCAGAAACTGTGGCTGGAATAAGACTTGTGATTGAGACTATGATTGCCCAAGGTATTCTTAAGGAGATAAGAGGAAGTCCCTGCAACTCACCTATCATGGGACTGCAGAAGCCAAGTTGCAAGTACAGA
This sequence comes from Calotriton arnoldi, assembly GCA_963921515.1. Classification (NCBI taxonomy): domain Eukaryota; kingdom Metazoa; phylum Chordata; class Amphibia; order Caudata; family Salamandridae; genus Calotriton; species Calotriton arnoldi. The sequence goes on from CAWUFW010004652.1 coordinate 994,597, forward strand.
ATAGTGCAGGATTTGCGGCGGGTTATTGAAATTGTGATCCCATGTTGTCCTGTGGTACCGAATCCAGCTGTTATTCTATTCCAGATACCATGCAAAGCAGAATGGTTTACAGTAATAGATCTGTGTCATGCATTTTTCTCCATACCATTGCATGAAGAGAGCCAGTTTTTATTTGCGTTTAGGATGGACGATCGTGTATTAACATGGGAGTGAATTCCTCAGGGGTATACAGAAAGCCCCTCCATTTTTAGTCAATGTCTAAAAAGAATCTTGAGGGACTGGTGATGCCCCAAGACTCAGTCTTAGTGCAACATATAGACGACCTTTTGGTCGCCTCAGAGACTGAGGATGCTTGCAGGATTGATACTGTGGCGCTGCTGAATCATTTAGCAGAGAATGGACACAAAGTGTCTCCAAACAAATTGCAGTATTGTTTGTCTGAAGTGCAGTACCTAGGTCACCGGATTGAGAAAGGAAAGCGAAGCGTGTCACCAGATCGCATAGAGCGATTCTGCAAATGGGAACTCCGAAAACACATAAAGAAGTCCGTATGTTTTTGGGAATGGTCGGCTATTGTCGACAGTGGATCCCAAATTTTCCTTGCAAGCAAAGCCTCTGTTGAAACTGACTCGAAAGGATGTTAGTGATCCGGTACCATGGGATGACGAGTGCTTGAAAGCCTTCCGTGAGCTGAAGGAAAGTATCTGTTGTGCTCCAGCTCTCGGAATGCCGGATTATAACAAAGCGTTTTCGCTCTTTTGCTATGAAAAGGAGGGATGTGCGTTAGCAATCCTAGTGCAGACACATGGGGGTGCCCGTAGACCAGTAGCTTACTTCTCCGCTACATTAGATCCCGTAGCTTCTGCGTTGCCCGGATGTCTGAAATCCGTTGCTGCAACCGATGTCAGCATTGAAAGATGTGAAAGCATAGTGATGGGTTATCCGCTCACTGCTTATGTGCCCCATTCCGTAGAACTATTGATGACCAGAACAAAGACACAGTATCTGACCAATAACAGACTTACCAAGTATGAGCAGGTTATCTTAGCCACTGAGAATGTTACCCTGAGACGTTATACCACCCGGAACCCTGCTACATTGTTGCCTGTTCCGGCAGAGGAAGGAGATGAGGATTGTGAAGAGCATGACTGCCTAGATGTTACTGACCTATCTACCAAACCCAGACCTGACATTGTCGATGAACCTTTGCCCCAATCTAATTTGATCCTTTTTGTTGATGGCTCATGCTTACGAGACAATGAAGGGTATTTGAAAGCAGCGTTTGCTGTGTGCACCATCATGGGTGTAGTGGAAGCTGCCTGTTTAAATAGAGTATTCTCTGCTCAGGTGGCCGAAATTGTCACTTTGACACGTGCCTGTATCATAGCAGCTGGCATTCGAGTGACTGTGTATACTGACAGTCAATATGGATTTGGTGTAGTTCACGACTTTGGGCAGTTATGGTCACAGAGGGGGTTTCTAACGTCCTCAGGGTCACCTATACGTAATGGCGAGTATGTGCGCCAACTATTGGAAGCTTTACAGAAACCTAAAGAGATAGCAGTCGTTAAATGTGCAGCTCATGGAAATGGAGAAGATTTTGTCACAAAGGGCAACAACTATGCCGATGAAGTAGCACGATTTTGCGCTGAATATGCTTGTATTTTCAATGGAGAATATGTAGGCGAGAGCACAGAAGAGACCGAGCTCAGCATGATGTTAGCTATAGCCGACACTTGGGATGAGGTGAAGCGGTTGCAGGATGAAGTCCCAGAAGAGGAAGCTGCTTCATGGGTCAGAGCAGGTTGCACAAAAAGAGATGATGGCATTTGGGTGTCCACAGATGAAAGAGCAGTATTACCCAATTGCCTATTGAGCCCAATGGCAAGGCAGATTCATGGATCAGTCCATCTGGGAAGAGATGCAATGGTGCGAGTGTTTAGGCAGACATGGTTTAATCCACGCTTTCGAGTGTGGGCTGAAACGGTATGTCACAGGTGTGTCACTTGTCAACAAATGAAAGTGGGAAAAAGAACTGTGGTTGCATTGAGTCACATTGGCAGATCTGGAGGTCCCTTTAATAGGATTCAATTAGATTTCATCGAGATGCCGAGGTGCAATAGTTTGAGATATGTTTTGGTGGTGGTGTGTATCTTTTCGCGTTGGGTGGAAGCATATCCAACTAGACGATGTGACAGCCTCACAGTAGCCAAATTGTTGTTGAGGGAGGTGATCCCGAGATACGGATTTCCGACAACGGTGGAGACAGATAGGGGAACTCATTTCCACAGTGAAATCATGAAACTATTGTGCTCTGCTTTGAATATTGATCAGAGGCTGCATTGTAGCTACAGGCCGGAGGCTTCAGGTCTTGTAGAGCAGGTCAATGGCACCATCAAGTCGAGAGTGGCAAAGGTGTGTTCGTCAACTGCATTGAAATGGCCAGATGCATTGCCACTGGTGTTCATGAGCCTGCGTAGCACCCCTGATAGGAGAACAGGGCTTTCACCCCACGAGATTTTGACTGGAAGAGCTATGCGTTTGCCTATGGTGCCAGCTACAGCATTGATAAACATCACTGATGATTTAGTGTTGGATTATTGTAAAGGACTAGCTGATGTGGTTACTTCTGTATCCAACCACGTCGAGGCTGCAACTGCATCCACCTCGAGAGACCTGCTGCATGATCTTAATCCTGGTGACTGGGTGCTTGTTCGTAAGCACATAAGGAAGAGTTGTCTCGATGCTCGCTGACGAGGACCATATCAAGTGATATTGGTCACAAGTACCGCTGTGAAGTGTGGAGGATTGCCGAATTGGATCCACGCTTCCCACACTCGTCGAGTTCAAGCGCCTGCAGAGGAAGAGAGTCTCCTGGTGCCGAGGAGCGTGTGTGGACCGGATACAGACAACGATGAAAGCACAGACCCAGCTGTAAGAGTTTCGAATGAAACGGAACAGCCGAGTGAGCACAAGAGACGAGAGCTGAATGCACCTGAACTGAGCCCAGATCCTGAAATAGATGATATTGCAGAAGTGAACCGTGCACCAGAGCAAGGTGAGCGGTCTATTTCAGAAGAATCAGATCAAGAGGAAGAGAGCAGAACGGATGCCAGAGCAGAAAAGTGGCCAGCAAGAAAAGAAAGGCTAAACATAAGGCTCACATCCAAGAAAGATCTCGCTCCGATTCCTGAAACATCTGAATCAGATCAAAGCGACGCTGAAGAAAGACCGGATGGTCTGAGGCGCTCCAGAAGAGAAAGAATAGCGTCTCGAAGATACGCATCTCCTGAGTGGACGTACCTGGCTGCAAATGCAGAGCCCAGCGAAGTCCGGGAGGTTGGGAGCTGGTATGGTGAGCTACGAAGGGGACACCCTTTCGATTGAAATACAGTTGCTGGTCCCAGGCGTAGAAGCACTTGGAAAGCTAACTCTGCAAGTCCCAAATCCCCCAAAGCTAAGTGGATTGCGTTTCCTGATCCTCAATCAGGTTATTTTTCCTTCATTTGGCCGACAGCACACCGCGCAAGAGTTGGGAGAAATCCGTGCAGAGATCTTGCAATTTGTCCTCGAAATACTTGGATCAAATATCATTAACCACGAAGCTTGATTTATAACCAAAGAAGACATTAGGCCTTAGAATGAAGATAACTTAGAGCCCAGCTTAAGAAGATTGAAAATTAGGGACTTTCTAGTAGATGATGGAGTGAGGAGTAGGGCTGACTACATCTCTTCAATAGGTTTAGTATCAATCAAATGGACTTAGACATTAATTGCATGAGAGGAGAAGAGTGAAAAAGACATTGTTCAAACAAAGAAAACAGAAAGAGACTGTGTTTTTCTCTTATGTGCTTCGGAACGAACCAGTAGAAACCATGGTGTCCGAAACCTCAACACGCAAACAGAAATGCATCATTGGCACCCTCATTGTAGTGGTGCTTATTGTTATAACTGTGGTGATTGTTACATCTCTAGTTGGATCACAAGATGACAGACAGAAGAGGATACAGGCAACACTCACGACACCACTCTCAGAGATAGATGGGGATGCATCCGCAAAGGATCTAGAAATGATTAAGGAAACTAGTCGTAGATTACATGTTGATTTGTCCAAGGGTGATTTTACTTTGAACGTGTATGCTCGATTGGTGTATGAGTATGTGGATACCATGAAAGCTAAGGATTGCTATGTGTGTATGCAATTACCAGCCTCAGTAGAAGAAGGCATTCAATATCATCATTTGCCTGTAACCTATGGTATTACATGTAGTGTGTTATTGAGCATGTTTTATAGCAAAGCACACTTTGAGTATTATTTCTCAAATTATGATGTGGTGCTCTCAGAAGTTCCCGTTCTTAAATACATGAACAAATATGATTATTATAAGGAGGTAGAGCGAATGTCAAAATATTTCGTGCCTACCATTACCTTAGATACGTCCTATGCCCATAGACACAATTTGACCTGTATGTTGACTGACATTGAAAAGAAATTTATAGATCAGATAGAAGATCGGCATAGACAGACTCTATTTAGACCAGATCCAAAGCACACGGTTACCCCATGGACTAAAGAAGAATTAGATCATAAAGCAAAGGGAGTTTTGGACCCATAGCATTAGATTTCCAGCAAAAGGGAAAGTTGTGCATTAGACACCCGACCACATACTACGACAAGATATTTGTGGGTGAGAGCGATCTTTTTGGTCGAAGAATCGATTAGAAAAGCATTATTGGACAAAATAACAGTAGTGCCCAATGTATATTTTGTGTGTGGAAAGAATGCTTATGTGAAGTTGCCCAAAAACTGGTATGGCACGTGCTATTTGGCTGTGGTATTTCCCAAGATTTTTCATGTGAATGATTTATGGCCACTAGAAAGAAAAGTACCTCACAGAGGAAAACGTGGAGCGAGTGCGGGAGAAGTGATTGGGTACATATTTGGAGCCATGATACCAAGTATGGGTGTGATTCTGAATGATTTGACGATCAGAAAGTTGGCAACACTACTGGATAAGCTCTCAATAAATACTGCTCAGATTTTATTGCTTGTAGATGGGTAGATGGTCTCGATAAGGGCTATGGTTTTGCAGAACCGTCTTGCCCTAGATGTGCTGCTAGCAAAAGCCGGAGGAGTCTGCAAATTGTTGAAAGTTCAACAGTGCTGCACTTATATTCCTGACAACAGTCGGGATATAAGGAAATACATTAACAATATTTCAGATATACACCAAGAGTTACGTGAGATGGCTGCTGAAGGACTCTGGGAGCAAGTGGGGAAAGGATTTGTCAAGATAGGCAGTTGGTTTGGAAGTTTGGGACAAGGAATAATGGGATATATCTTGAAACCTATTATAATAGCTGTCATTTGTATAATTGTCCTACTAGGAGCCATCAAGGCTTGCAAATGGCATAAGGCACGACATCAGGAGACTGTTTCGAGAAAGCGAGAGCGCCAACTTGAACGACTGCAGGACAGTCATTACCAGCACCTTAAGGGGTTAGAACGATTCAGACAGGGACGGCAAGCTACAGCTTCTGTTTAGGTCGGTCTCTTCTACAAGGAGAACTACAGGAGAATAGAAAGTTGCATGACACTAGTCATAAGAGGGGGGAACTGATAGAGCGCTGATAGCACTCTATTTTGTATGAGTGCACTATTCTCATGGTTTAAACGCACTTTCATGTATTCGTATTGTGTGCAGTGATTTACGATTATTAAGACATTTATTTGAAGCATCTAATGTTGAAACTTAGTATACGCACTTAAGTAGAATTTATATGTATTAAGATTCCTTCATGCATAATGTGCAGGACGATATTATTTCTATATATCATAATTGTGGTTAGTTTAAGTTGCCTGAAATACAGGCCCAAAGCAAATGTTTCAGTTCTCCTTGCTCTCAAGAAATAAATAATTAAATGATTGTTGTGTTCAAGGTTAGAATGTTCTCATCCTACTGCAGGTGAAAGAAACACATCATTATTTTCAGAGTTAAGGAGAAACCCGGAATGTCTTTGAAGATGGCTGGGAAGTGAGAAAGGAGGATGCCTTGCGTATCTGGTCTGTCTGGAAGCCAAGGCCACTGAAAGAAGATACTACTAATTAAAATTTGTTTCATGAAAGAAAAGCTACTGCTTAGAGAGTCATGGAAACTTTTAAAACGAGTGACGCAATGTGGGTTGAACCCCATCTTTTTGTATGATGCGCAGGGACAGAGCGCCCAGACTTCTGCTAGCTTACGGAGAAGAAGGAGCATCTTAGCGCAAGCTCCATAGCCATAAGCTAAAACGACCCATTTGACGTGAGTACTTCTTAGGAAGTCGACACGTGCTGACACCTTTGGGGAATGATAGAAGAAAGACAGGAAGGGCCCACGTCTAGAGCAGTGTAGGGAGAGATTTTGATTTCTTTCAATGACTCAAGAACTGAATATCGCATCTATTCTTTGTTGCGTTGTGATTTTGGAATTTATAATCATTTGTCTTTTGGGCCGAATTACTTATATCCGTAAACTTGGCTCCATATTGATTTTTCTGTACCTTTATTCTTTGCTATTGAGATGTATTTACATCCAATTGTTTTTGGCCTTATAATAAATCTTCAAACTGAACTTTGGAGTTGGTGGTCTTTCCAGGCATGACAACGTTGCTGTTATTAATCTGAGTTGTTTCCTCCCCTCAACCACTTTAGGTAAATAAAAGATTGATCGCTTACGCTATATTTAGTAGGGAACATCAGGTGTGTAATTTAGCGTAATCAGATGCGTCGCATTTACAATGCGACGCACCTTGGCGCAAGGATAGCCAGATGCGTGTCGCATCTTCTGGCGTAAGGGCAGCACATTGCAGGAGTCGTGTTGCAAGCGCGACGCAACTCCAGCAATGCTCAGGGGCGCCCTATGCCTAACATGCTGCGTCACTCCTTACGCCTGCTTCAAGCAGGCGCAGGGTTTTGACGTAGCATGGACGCAAAAGTGACTCAGTGAAATCTTGTAGATTTCACTGCGTCACTTTTACGAGGCATTCCTGTGACGGAACGCCCACCCTGCGCCGGAACGCCCACATGAAACCTAACGCAGGTTTCATGTGGCGCAGGGCTTTACAACGTGACGCATCTCCCTAGATGTGTCATGTTGTAAATAAGGCGCAACGTGGCGCATGGTTTATGCCGCCGCTGCATCACAAAAGTGGCGCAACGGCGGCGCAAATGTGTCGCAAGGGGCTTGTAAATCTGCCCCATAATCTTTGGTGAAAAATAATTAAAAGTTGAAGTATGACAATCCTGCAAGGGTCGCGATTTACAGTGCATTAGGGGGTTACCTGTTCATATCGGTTTCTCAGTTGTATCGCACTCTTAATACAATTCAGGACTGCATAGATATATCTTTTGCTGAAAGCCTTTGTAGAAACCCCATAGCAGGGACATATTGTTTTACACCAGCCTGATGCCATCGAGGTATAAAAAAGGCAGATCTGGGACTTGAGTACAGAAGGCAGAATAAAGTAAAATGGCTCTTGCTTTGTTTAGAGACATAATTGCAATGGCATGGCGGTAAATCATGTTTCCATATACATTGAATAGGGAAGGCTACTTTAAAACGTATAAGATTTAATCTAAAAAGAGTTCATTTTCAGGACTGCATGAGCCACATTGGGATATGGATGTCAGAAAATTGCTTGAAACTCAACTCGTCCAAAACAGAGGTCCTACTTTTTGGCAATAACCCTCAATTCTGGACCACCCATTGGTGGCCAGCTCAGTTAGGACCTCTACCCACGCCTGTTTTAAAAGCAAAGAATCTGGAAGTAATCATGGATAATAAATTATCGTTTGAGGCCCAAATAAATTCCACCACTTCGAGCTGCCACTTCATACTAAAAATTTTGAGGAAGATCCTACCCTCAATCCCAGAAGAACTCAGAAAAACAGTGATCTCAGTCTTGATCCTATCAAGACTGTATTACTGCAACGCCCTGCTCACTAGCGCAACAAAACATATTATCCAAAAATTGCAGATCGTCCAAAATACTGCAGCAAGAGTTCTCCTGGGTATTCCTAAATCTGAGTCTGTTACCTCTGCCCTTTCGTAGCTGCATTGGCTGACGGTAGCAAAGCGAATCCAATTCAAATCCCTTTGCATTGCGTTCAACACATTGATTCAAACAGGCCCAATTCAACTAGCTAGCTTTTTAAAACCATATGTCCCGGCTAGGCCTCTAAGATGAGCAGAACTTAGGAATCTGATCGTACCTAGGACAAAAAAGATCAGTTGGGGCGGAAAGAGTTTTGCCTGTACCACTGCAAAATTCTGGAACACTCTTCCAACTTCTCTCAAGAGAGAGACGATCTTACTAAAATTCAGGAAGAACCTCAAAACTTGGCTCTTTAGAACATAACTGTATTAATTTCTTCCCAATAAACATGTGTTTCAGGTAGGGCCTAGACACCCCAGGGTATTGTCGCGCTTTATAAATTATTTCATTCATTCATTCATTAAAAAGAGTTAAATAAAAACAATGGGATAGATTGTCAAACTAAGACAGATAAGGTTCTGCATTTTTAACAGTGACAATAGAAACACAGTCTTCAAATTCAGCACGTTGCAGTCTTTCATTCGTACAAAACTCTGCATAGCAGGATTTCACAATATCTTTTGCGTCATCCTTAATGAATGAGATTTGTGTGAACATTTTAGGAAGGCCAATTTTACAGAGACTTGTTTCTACATGCATCAACCAAGGTATCTTATTCACATTTTGTACAGATAAACAATCTAAGATACACTGTCTCACCAGATCTGCTTCGGGTTCAGCCAACATTTGATTCATAGAAGTAGTGGGGCAATTTTTGCCTGGTCCTCTACAAAGGGTAAGCCCAACTCTTCATGGCATATAAAGCAACAGTGTTTTTAGGAACTGCCAATAGCCTGCGTGCAAAGCCATTCTCAATACGCTGCACAGCGTCTACATTTTTGTACCCCCAAACACCAGCCCCATAAACAGCAGACAAAATACATTTTGTCTTAAACAATGTGATCTCTGGCAAAGGTTTGTTCTTTAAAATCTTTTAAAAATGAAAGATAGCTTCCGTATTTCTTCCCATTTGTTGTGATTTCATTAAAATGTGTGCTTTCGAACTTAAATTAGAGCTAAAAGTAATACCCAAGTAGTTAAAATCTTTTGCCCTTTAAGTATGGACCTCCCATTCTAAGAAGAGTAGTTTTTGTGTTTGAAGGCTGCATGTCATGATATAAGATGATGACTGATTTATTTTTAAATCTAGCCCCTACAGACACTCCCTAAAGTGTTCCACCAATATCTGTAAACTATTAGGTGTACGGGTGGGCAAAACTGCATCGTCTGCGTATAGCAGTATAGGGAGTGACTACTCACCCATCTCTGGTACATCCGCCCCTGCTTTTAAAAGGTGTTCGATTATGCCATTTATATATACCAGGAACAAAAAAGGGGCTAGGATGCAGCCCTCTCTTACCCCTCTATGGGATTCTATTGGTGAGGTTAATTCTCCCTGCGGACCATAAAGGACAGTGGGGCATATTAGCAAGACCCACGTTAAAATTATCGCCGTTTTAGCGGCAGAAAACTGCCGCTAAAACGGCGATAATGGGCTTGCTAATATGCGTTATGGAATTCCAATAGAAGCCCAGGTTAGATGTGCAGGACATCTAACCTGGGCTTCTATTGGAATTCTATAACGCATATTAGCAAGCCCATTATCGCCGTCTTAGCGGCAGTTTCCTGCCGCTAAAACGGCGATAATCTTAACGCTGGTCTTGCTAATATGCCCCAGTGATCTTTAATTCATGGTGTAGGGTTTTTAACAGGGAAAGGAGGTCTAAGTCAAAACCCATCTTCTGCATTATTACACAACGTTTTTCACTATTAACTAGGTTAATCACACTAGAAAGGTCTGTGAAGGCCATGTGAACAGCCCCCCTGTTTTCTTTACATATTTGCAAATGATAAGATGCATATTTAGGGTTTGCTTCATGGTACCAATGCCTGGTCTAAAACCAAGCTGCACAAGGGTCAAAAGTTTGTTCTCCTCAGTCCAGGTTTCTAAACGAGCCAGGATTACCCACCCTAGAATTTTAGCAGTAGCATCAATCAAGGAGATTGGCCTATAACAGGTCGGTGATAGTTTGTCTTCTTTTTTGAAAATGGGGACTAGTGTAGTGGATCTCCACGAATCCGGTATATTATTCTCCTTTGCACTTCTCATGACATTAGTTAAAATCGTTCCCGACAAATGAATATCTAATTTGAAGAGGTCCCCCGGCACCCCGTCAAGATCGGGGGCTTTTCCAGGTGCTGGAAGCTTCAGTGCCCTGACTCCTTCATCCAGTGCTATAGGCATGTATAGTGGCACTGAGGGTAAGTCTAAAACGGTGACCCAAAATGGTCATCCATGTGGCACCGATCTACCCCACTCTGCTGGAAAATTCCCGAGAAATTAGTTCACTCCGCTTCTGGAATCATGGAAATACAACTCTATTTCGGCAGAATATGAAGCCTCATATTTGCAAAAAATTCATCTTAGTATTCACTTTCTTCCAGTACCTTCTCAATAATTTATTTTCTTTATACATTTTGATTGTGTCTGTGTGTGCGTGTGAGTGTGCGTGCGTGCGTGTGTGTGTGCGCGCGCAAGAGCTGTCTCTGTGTGTGAGTCTATATCTTGGGAATGAGAGTGCACAAGAGCCTACATGCACTGTTTTGATTTAGTAAAACCTTCATATTATGGCTATTACAAAAGAAATTGGTACACAGTATCACAATATGCTTGCTATCATATCAAGGAAGAGACTCTTTTTTATAACCTTCGTTTTATTTCTGTGCTCCATATGTATTTTCTATTCTTAAAAGAATAAAAACGAATACATTGTTTGTATTTTGCCTATTGTTATCTAAATGTAGTTTTGTGATTTATGATTTTGATTTAATGCATCTGGGCCTTTGGCTCAGATGTAGTTTACTCATCTTGAACTTGAAAAACCTGTCAGACTATTGACCATGTCAACCCTGTGCATAAAGGCAAAAGTATTATAAAGGGAGGTGACAAAAAAGCTGCAACAACACAGGGAAGAGTAATCCACCCTTTATGACCACAACAAAGGTTGCAAGCCTTGCCGATGGAACAGTGCTTAATTCGTAAAGAAAATAAGGGCCAGGGTTCTTGTCAGGAGGCCACTGCAGCTAGCACCACACATTGCCCCGCCATGCTGCCAATTATAGTAACAATACAACTACTAACCACACTCCTGCAAGTGTGACATTTCAGACTATTTCAGGTCTCCAAAGCTATAAGAATGACTTAGGCGGCAGGTAATAGTCATTTTTAAGGTATATTGAATTAATAGGTATCTGTTGTTGTGGTCATCTCTAAATTAGCCAGATAGCTTGATTGATGGAGGAGGTTCACTTTCATCCTCCTTTCCTCCATCAGTGACCATCAACATGGTCATGCCTGCCCATCAAAGTGGGGCTTCAAATGGTTAACATGAAAAAGGCCAGCAGGTGTGCCTGAGGGTACCAAGACCCATCTTCTCCAGTACTGTGTATGCCACTGGCCCCACATCTCACACCCTTTGGCTTAGCTGGAATTTCACCAAAGGGACATTTTGGTCCGACCAATTCTTGATCAGCTTCTGGCTTTTGTTTGCACTCTTGATGTAGTCAGCCATGCAGGATTGCAGGCCCAGCACATAGCCCACAATGTCTTGTTTGGGTTCCTTGAGAAGTTTCTCCCACCCTTCTCAGACATGACTTAAGGCACCTCTTACAAGTTGCCTGTTGGAAATGACCATCTTTTGTGTGGTGTATTCCCAAATGTTTTACTTGACTGTTTTTGCTGGCTGTAAAATGTGTGCACATTGACCCAGCTAACCAGTGGTAAAGTGCCTGTGTTTCCCCTTTCAACATGATGTAACTGGCATACCCTTGATTGGTATATTTAACTTACCTGTAAGTCCCTAGTATATTATACAAAAGGGTACTCATGGCCTGTAGGGTAAATGTCACTAGTGGGCTTGTTATATGGCCATTAGGGTCATAGTCTACATTGCTAAATTAGCATGAGCTCTACTGCCATGATGCTGCTTTTGCGCCAGTTACTACGTAACTTTATTTTGCAAGACTGTTTATGCGTTTCACATGAGAACTGTCTGCTTTCTGCGTTCTCTGCCTGTTCCTGGAGTTTAATCTGAACACGATGTGCAAGGTCGATAAACAATGCCCCTTGTTATTCTGTTCTGGTCTGTCCTTAGCACCTAGACAAAACATGCTAACATAGCTGCGCTGCTGAAAACTCGTGCTTTGATATTATGGGGAGGCATGTTGTTCTAAAATGCACTTGGAGAGGGACCTTTCCAGGGAGAAGAGCTATGCTGTTCCTATGATGTAAAACTTCCATCTAGGCACTAAGATATGGTGTCTGCTGGCAAAGCCCAGAGATCTTCTTTCATATAATAAAACTTCTCTTACCAAGGGGAGGGTGGTTAGGCCTTATAGTCCTGTTTCCACTGTCAGTACACGATGACATCCCCCTTTATACTCTATGGAATTGCAACAATGCTAACTGTATTAGGTTTATGCTTTTTGCTGCTGGTAGTGGCTCGTATACTGCATTATAGAGCACGATAGTTAAAATAAACATTTTGAACTATAACAGTGACTCTGTCAATTCTTATTGTGAACAAGTACGAGTGAGTGAGCGAAAGGGAGCATCTTGCTACCGCGATTCCTGAGAGAGTCAGGAGTGTTGTGTTCTGTGTTGTCTAATCATTTGTAGCTTCATGATTATGTAGGAGAACGAATGAGACACTATAGCTAGTCGGTTTTGGGTACTAAGGTGGTAGGAAGGTTCAGCCACTATACACTGAGGTCCTGTTTTCATGCGCATAGTTCTGTGTATGTGCAAAATCCCCGCAACATGGCGCCGCCAACGTTTGGTCTGGTACTTATTTGCGAGACTCCTGAGTAGTGCTTGTGCTTATCCACAATACCCTCACATCTGTTTCCGGAGACAGTTGTGATGGTGTAGCCTCCTATATTGTAAAGTTATAGGTTTTTCAAGCTTGAATTCTAAAAAGTCTTTCTCTTTCTATAACCCGGTGTTACGCTGTCGCGAATAGGTTGTTTCACGTTTTTCTTTCATTATGGCAGTCGCCATAGCACCTCCAAACCGCGCTCCAGTCACCGTTTATTTGACTCAATATGGAGTCCCTAATGGTGGTGCTGATCTTATTTTTGTTGTTGTGGCGGATGCAGCGCACCGCTTCGAGGTGTTTTATTCTTGGGCGACCTTCCCGACAGCGGATGGCACAGATAACTTCTTTCACGAGTATACTGCCACCGCGTTACTGCAGGATTATCATCCTTATCGATCTCTTGAAGTTCAGTTAACAGCTTGGCAACACACTATATGGTTTAATGGCGCCCTTCCTCACCCTACGACAGCGGTCCGTTTAGGCCCCTTATCGATGGATGGGGCCACGTGGCCCATTTTGGCTGGGTATACCCCACACCCAAATTATCTTAATGCTACAGTCGCAGAGCTATGCGCATTGCATACTTCGTTAATACGTGTACATAGAGATGTTATACAGTTCATGTCACGCAACATGCAGGTGGGACCGCCTGGAGTTGCTGCGCAACCACCGGGGCCCGGTGGTGTAGTTATCAGTCCTATCATGATGAATTCGGTGATGGGCAAGCGTCCGCAAAATAAGGATGAACATCCTTATTGGCTTGCTGAAAAATTTGGGCAACTCGAAGCTGTTTTTCCAAATGCTACACCAGTGGAAAAGCATAGGATTCTGACCATAAGCTTACCTAAAGGCCTTGTTCTCGAATTGACTCATTGTAACACTTGGGGTAGAGTGTTTGCAGCGGTATATTCAATGTGCTTTGGCACTCCCTCAATGACCATTCTCCCTTCCGTGATAAAGCGTGTTCAGGATGAACATGGGGCCGAGGCGGCCCTGGAGTTGGGGATGAGACTGGTGGGGGTGTTCGATATTGTTTGCGATATGATCCTTGCTAATGTTAAGGGTGAAGCTGTAAGCTTACAAGTGGCACAACGCTTGGAGGCTGTTGCCGACGCAGACAAACAGCGCAAATTGCCAAAGATTATTGCTAATGCTTATAAAAACTTAGGGTGCAATAGTCTGGGAATTAAGCCTTTTACTCAAACTCAAACTCAACAAAAAGTCCAGGCTGATAAGGATGGGCGCCCGTTCTTTCCTAAAAAGAACTGGAGAAATAAAAAACAGGGGCAGCAACAACAGAAGCAAGGTTTGCGTGCTGGTTCACCGACACCTGATTCTTCTGAGCGTACTTATGACTTGTGCGACTTCGCGAAAATTAAGACTCCTGATCGATTTCAAGTCCCTGACCAGCGCTCTCCTCGTTCTTTATAGGACACATCGGACTCTCGAGTCGGTGGTGGGGAGCGCCAGGATCGAGGCAAAGGTGTAGCCGCTCAACAGGGACGGGATCAACCTCGCCAGTTTGACGTGAAAGTTCGACCAGTAGCGCCCCCCCCTCTTTTTTTTCCCCCATCGCCTTGAGACCCTCGCGGGTAAGTAGTGCTCTCTACAAATTCTGTGATTGATTGATTGATTGAAAGCCAAACAAGAGGGACTACCTCGTTTTGGATAACCCCGGGTGGGTAACTACGCTCCGCCAGCGGAGTTTTGCCTACTCCGCGTTCTGTAGCGAATGCGGAGTTCAGGCAAAACTATGACTCTGTGGCGGAGCGTAGTTAGCCGGCCCCTCCACCCTCCCAAAATAATTAAAATTTATTAAAATGCACTTACCTGCCCCGTGGCTGCCTCCTCCTGGACATCGCCGCTCTCCTGCCTCCTCCTCGCCGTCCTGCTTCACTGACAACCCCTATGTTGTACGTCTTGCGAGTGCGCATGCGCACGCCCAAGACGTACAACGTAGGTGTTATTAGTGAAGCAGGACTGTGAGGAGGAGGCAGGAGAGCGGTGATGTCCAGGAGGAGGCAGCCACGGGGCAGGTAAGTGCCTATTAATTAATTTTTATTATTTTGGGAGGGGGAGGGCGCGGAGCGAAGTTCCACGGGGTTGCTTGCCAACTCCGTGGAACTTCGCATAGAGGCACTATGCCTGCTCCGCCCAGGGTTAGTTTTGGACCCTCGTATCAAAAGAAGAAAATTGCCGCTTTAACAGCGAAATATGCCTCAGACGGTGAGGACGCTACTCCTAGACTGGACATGGGCAGTGACTCTGCTTGACAGCGCAGCGGAGGTTACCATAGTGCGGGAGGCACTGCATCCCTGTCTGGAGGCGAGACCAACTGATATTTTAATTACAAGAGAAACGGACGATACTCGAGTTGCCCTCCTCGGATAGACTCTATGAAATTGTCTTACAAATTGAAGGTGATATACAGCGTACAATTACGGCGGTGTTCTGGGAAAATCTGACCTCATTTGAGATTTTGTTGGCGGAGGCTGATTGGCCTCCCCCTTTTTTGCTAGCCGCTTCGAGAGGGGAGGACGTGATACTTCCGAGTTTTTTGCGTTACGTCCCTGAGGAACATGCAAAGGCTTACACATCTGAGTGGGCATTGGCACTTGCCCCGGCTGTGTACCGAAATTATGTGGGCTGGGATAGAGATTCATCGGAGCATGAAATACTATTACGGTCTATGCCACTGCCACAACCGCAATATCCAATCAAGTGTGAGGCAAAGGCTCACGTTTGTGACATTCTGACACAATTGGAATATCAAGAAGTAATTGAATCTTGTGTATCACCAATGAATAATCCTCTTTTTTCGGTATCGAAACCGGACGGTTCTTATCGCATTGTATTGGATTATCAAAATTTAAATAGTCATTGTCGTACGTTTGCGGTACAGAACACACACAGCTCTGCGCTAGTGAACAACCTTGTTCGTAAAAATACAAAACAACTTTGGATATTTCCAATGGTTTCTACTGTCATAACTTGGCTCTTGAGAGGTGTGACCTGACAGTATTTAGCGCCGTCGGAAATCAAAAAAGATTTTGGCGCTTTCCTATAGGGTAGAAGAAGAGCCCCGGGGCTTTTGCTGCATGTGTTGTGTCTTTGTTGCACAGCATAGATCCGGATGCGTTCTCGTACGTAGATGATATTTATCTGACGGACGTCGAGCCGATACCACATCTTGTCCGAGTCGACCGAATTATTCTGTCGTTTGCCGACTATGGATACAAATTCAATTTTGTAAAATCACACATCGCTTGTTTTGCGGTGCTCTTTTTGGGCAATGAGCTCAATAATGAAGGTAGGGGACTAGCTCCCCACTTTCTGGAGAAATGTGCACAATTGCAACCTCGGTCTACACTGAAGAAACTTCAGTCTTTGCTGGGATTTTTAAATTTCGGGAGGACCTACATCCCCGATTATGCCCAGCGTATTGACCGCTGTATGCGTTGATACAACCTACATATTCACCTGCCTGCTGGCTTCCGGAACATTCCTATATTCTACAATCTTTACAGTCAGATTTGCTGGTGACTACTTGTTGACGCATGATAATTCCATGAACCAGGTAATACGTATTTTACCGGGGACGGTGGGTTTCACTTACTTGAAGTTCAACGAGGGAGACACAGTACCTATTGCATACAAATCACATTTGTACACATCGGCTGAAATCCGATTTTCAAATGTTGAAAAAGTTTGACTGTGGTCCAAATGGCGATTCTGAAAGAACGATCGCTGGGGCAGGGGAAACGCATTCTTATGGTCACGCCCCTCCCTGCTTTAGAAGCAGTGACTAGGGCGAGTGTTCCGAACTCTAAGGCTTTACATCCCCATTGGATACAATGGGCTACTTCTTGGAAATCGTCAGATGTCTCGTTTATCTTTGATCCTGCTCTTCAGACACAGGAGTTTTTACTGTATGAACATGTTCATCCTCCTCCGTTGTCGTTGCTTCCTTTGGATCAGTACAAATGTATCATTTATACCGACGGCTCGGCTCAACCGGCCGTCAGGTCCAAACACGCTTATTCAGCGGCTTGCGCTATTGTGGCTGGTTCAATTGTTGATAGTGAATTTAAGTCTTCCATAGTGCATACACAGGCACTTGGGGACTGTACAGCACAATTGGTGGAGCTGCGTGCTCTTATTCTGGCTCTCGAGTTTGCTGATCCTAAAGTGAATACTCTGGGGGGCATATTCTCAAGGAACTATCGCCGAGTTAACAGCACTTTATCTTAGCCAAAGCCGTGATAAATTCATCGCCCCATTCACAAGCTGGTGCAAACAGCCGATATCACCAGTTAACCTGCGATAGCAGCCGCAAAAAACATCGCCACAGATGACCCCGGCAACTAACACTAATGATATGCAGAGTAGGCGTTCCCGTGCAAAAATCTGCGACAACACCACAACGCAACATTCTGAACGACCAGCCAGTTCCGCATTAAGAACACAAAACATGCGATAAGGCGCATTAGCAGCAGGAAATTAACACCTGCTCTGACCTGGTGCAAAGTCGGACGACAACCTGCACCAGAAAAGGGAGACCAGCCCACAGCCACACCGGAAGAACAACAGATGCCATGGAGCTACTCATCATGCAGCTCGGAGCCCCGACAGGGCCACAACACCCACCGCCACCACACCCAGGTCTGCCACCCCCCCCCCCCCGGACCCTCACCGGACGCCCCCCACCCCCCCGGACCACCACGGAGGCAGCGCAGACAAAGACAGCGGACCTTCAGGAAACGCACCAGCCTCACAGACTTGACACCAGAGAATGTCATTGCCCACTACAGACTCAAAAGGTCAACCATCCTCCGCCTCCTGACCATCATTGCCCACAGGCTGACAGTACCAACACAGCGGACAAACAACATCCCACCTCAGACAACGCTGCTGGCCGTGCTGCACCTGTTGGCCTCTGGGACATTCCAACCAACAACTGCCAGAGTTGGAGGAGTCTCACAGCCAGCCCTATCCAAGTTCCTCACACCTGTCCTGGATGCCATCACCAGCTTGGTACCCCAGTACCTATACTTCCCCCACACTGCGCAGGAACAACTGGAGACCAAGCAAGGCTTCTACGCCATAGCAGGCTTCCCGCACGTGTTGGGGGCAGTTGACTGCACACATGTCCTACTTGTGCCCCTGCCGACACTGCACACAATTACCGCAACAGAAAGCACACGAATTCCATCAATGTGCAGGCAAACGTCGACCACCGGGGACTCTTCACCAATGTCGTCGCAAACTACCCAGGCAACGTGCATGATTCATACATCTTCCGACAGTCCATCATCAACCGGCGCTTCCAGGATGGCACCTACGGAAATGCAGTGCTCGTTGGTAAGTACCAAATGAACACACCACACACCTCAAATCCACAATAATGCAACTCACAACCCTGGGAATGCACACGTTACAAACACACATACAACATGCCCACCCACCAGACATGACTGCACAACGTACTGCGTAAACCTGGGCTAGCCATGTACATGAGCCATTACCTGCATGGCACCTCAGCCACACAATAGCAGTATGCGGGGAGAGGTGGGAAGCAGGCATGTGCGAAGGAGGCAAGTGACCCATGAATGAGAATGCACACAATGCCAAGTGTGGCATGGAAGTGCTGGACAGACTGCAGTATGCAGACCACAGACATATCCATGTCAACATATACTGCTGGTGGTGGTAGTGTTGTGGACAGTGGACGCAACCATGTCACCCCAGCCAGTGGGGAAGGTCTCGGAAATGTAGCCTGTGATGTCCCCCCCTGCAAGCATGTGCGGAGTGGGCTGGCCCGGCTTACGCTAGGCCAGCGTAGGGGAGTGAATAAAAAGCACGTAGCTCTGGGCGTGGTTCTCTTACGGAATGCCCAACGTGTCTGCCAGGGCGGCGCCTCCCACCCCACAAATAGGCCGTCGCCATCGCCGAGAGTGGTGTCGCCGCGATCCTGTGCATCTGCCGCAGCCCGGGCCGCTGGACCCCGAGTCAGTCCCGCCCGGCCGTGCGCATGCAGGCCTCACTGCTCACCTTCCGACACCGGCGTGTCCCCAAGAGGGCCCACCACGTGCCTGCACTCGCACCAAGCCAGAGGCCCTCGAGCTTGGCAGCCTCCTCAGACCACCACGGCCTCCGCGGGCAAGGCTCGCAGTACTCCTCTGTCATTGATGTACTCCACCGGCCTACACAGCGGACAAGTAGGCCACACATTTGGAACTGAGTCTTGATTACACAATGGCAGAGTACACATGTTAATGCAGAGTCTAAATCAGTATACTCCCTTCGCGGTGGTGCCACCAACTCTGTGCATAGCATTCCGACCACACGTGTCTGTGGGCCCTTGCTGAGCGCTGCCTCCGGCCTACACTGCGGTCGAGTACGACACACAATTGGAACTGGGTCTGGATGTGTCAATTGCAGACTTCATGTCATTGTACAGGCCTCATCGCAGACTGCATCCCCTTCCGGCTCTGGTGCCACTGACTCTGTGCCACAGGAGTCATGGACACTCTCTGGTGGAACTCTGGTGGCATCAGAGTCTATGGTCTGGGGGTCGACTCCATCATCATGTAGCTGATACTGACATCGTGGGGAAAAGGAGACTGTAGCATTCAACTCCTCCATATTGCCTGTTCCTGCTTGCTTCTGCCCTCTGCATCATGCCATGGACCCCTTCCACTGTCCCCCGTAACACCCTGCGACACTCTCCTTGAACATCAATGTGCGCCCGCTCAGCTCACCTGGCCCTACCTCAGTGCATCGCAAGTCACCGTCCCGTGGCGGTGTGCCTGTGCCGGCCGCTGTGCATCCGGGGCCACCGACTCTGTGCAGCTCAAGTCTTGGAACCTTGCTGTTTGTGCTTTGAACTTCTGATTGTCTGATCACTGTTGTAGTTGTTGCCAGCACCAACCAACCCCTGAGGGGTGGCGTACACTACCCAACTCCCATCCAGCACAGGCCATCCAGTCACTGGACGTGTGGCCCTGGCAATAAAAGGTGCCGGGCGCACGTGCCCGTAGCCAGTTCCACGGATGATCTCTTAGTGTCCGTGTGGTCATTATGGATGCATGTGGGCCCCGGGCCATACCACATTACATTGTGCCATGTACAGCGGGTGCAACCTAGTCACCTCAGGCAGTGGGGTAGACCTGGGACATGTGGCTGTGTCAGACCCCCATGTGAGCATGAGGGAGTGGACCTGCGTACGGCAGTACGGCGTAGGGGTGTGGTCATTCCACAGGTGGCACTGGGCGACGTTAAGTTTAGGCCTTGCCAGGGAAGTAACTAATGCGTGTGTCTCAGGTGTAGTGTCGGCGGCACACGTCACGCAAAATTCAATGTTGCCATGTAGCATGCGCCAGGAGTATGTGCTCGGCCGAGGGGTAGATGAGGGTGCGCAGGCCCGCTGGGGGTCAGGGATCAGACATGCCAACTGTTGTGTGTGTCGCTATTTCCGCAGCATAAGCCAAAGGTCTACCCTCGACCGCATGGCGAGTTCAGTCAGGCATGAACTCTACTTCTGTGTCCGCCCTGTCTTTATCATTGCCCTACACATGTGTCCGTCCACCTTCAGCGCAGGGCGTCACTGTGTCGTCGTCAGGCTTGTGGACATGCGCAGACAGGCATGACAATAGTGTGCCGTAGGGGTGCAAGTGATGCAACCAGGCTGCGCACTCTGGTGAATATGCTCTGGGGGAGGGAGAAGCGGCATTGAGGCTACGTATTCCACATTGATGCCGCTCATTTGCAACAAGCAGTACATGTCATGCAGGAATCACAAAGTCACACATATCACACACCAATGAACCAGTGAGCCTGCCAACACATCATGCCGAACCAACTATTGACTCATGTCTCTCTACACTGTCACAGGTGACCAAGGATATACACTCTGCGCTTGGATGATGACACCCCTCCGAGCCCCAAACACACAGGCCCAGAGGCAGTACAATGCGGCCCACAAACGCATCAGGGGCATCGTGGAACGCACATTTGGCGTATTGAAGTCACGTTTCAGGTACCTGGACGTCACAGGTGGAAGGCTCCTGTACAGCCCAGGCATCGTGTGCAAGATGATAGTTGCATGTTGTGTGTTGCACAACATATGTGTACGCAGCAGGGCACCATGGATACATGTGCCAGATGCACCGGACGATGATGATCGGGATGAGGCAGGTGGACCACAGCCCACTGCAGCCGCAGCAGGAATAGCCCATATGAACACCATCATTGACAATTTCTTCACATGAGCACGTCACATTGTGGCAGTCCTTGGCAGTATTGGGACACTACATAATGACCGCAGGCAAAGCATGTGCAAATAAATGCATTCGAAGAACACTATCCCTGAGTGCATGTCTCTCATTTGTACAGGCACATCACTCAGACAAGTGTGAGTGTGACATGTATTGCTGACATTTTTGTGATGTGTTCATGCGTGGTGGGTGTGTCACCTCTGTGCAGAGAGGCTGTTTATGGTGTCACGTGTTCGAACTGCCAGTTCTGTGTGTCGCAGTTAGTAGGAATCCCACTCTTGGCGTTTCACATGTGTCCAGATTCATTCCATTTTGGCTGCCATTTGTGTCCTGCAGGTGACAACAGGGCTCCTTTGGACTCAGATATGTACCACCATGATGCAGGGATGCCCCCTGTGACTCAGGTCCCACAACATGGGCAACATGTACGTATGAGGGAGTCACTGTCCCTACATTCGTCCACGCTCTCGTGATTTGTTGGTCAGGGTCATGACACGTCTGTTTGCAAGGGGGGTTGCTTGTCCCTCTGCAATGTGAGGGGGACATGCGGTTTCACTGTGTGTTACATGCATGTTTCAGCATTTGCGCAGTTTACATGCAGGCTGCATGTCAATGTACATTGTGTCTGTGGGGAGATGCCTATTTAATGCGGGACGATGCTCATTTGTTCTACGTCACGGATGTGGGTTGTGCTCTGTATATTGTCATCTCCCCGTTTTGTTTTCTCTGCTTTTATTAGTGCATTTCCACGCAGGACGCGTGGGTATTGCAGGCCTCTCACTGGTTAACGCTGGTTTTTGTATCGCGATTGGCCTCATTGCTACTATTTTCGTTCGTGTTTTCGCGTTTTTTCTGCGTCACGTTAGTTTTAACACGTTCATTTGATGCGTTATCTTGTGTCTATCGCATGGTGCCGCCGTGTTGTGAATACCACGGTTACAGGGAGTTGTATTCCCGCGATGGACTGCGGAAGTGAAGGGTTGCGTTAAGCTACACTTGCGTGTAGTTATCACACGTTCTTGTGAATATGCCCCTTATTGTGTGCGATTCTTATAACTGTGTTCAGTCTTTTAATGACAACTTATTCTTTTGGTCTCAGAATGACTATCGAGACTCTAAAGGCAGCGCAATAAAGCATAAAATGCTTTGGGTTTGAGTGGTAGAGCTTAAAGAACGTCTGCCACTCACGCAGGTTATACATACTTGTCCATCAGCATGTGGGAGCACATGCTGTTGGTAATTCTTTGGCAGCCAAGTCTGCAGTAGCCACATGTTCCGTTGCAGCAGTTACAAGAGGCATGACTAAGATAGATAATGAAATCTTGGCAGCTATAGCTGCTACAAAGGAAGGAACTGCTCATCTGCAGGGCTTCCCTTCAAAGTATTCTTATCATTTATCTCCCAAACAAGTTCCTTATGCTACAATACCGTCAGTTGGAAATAGGCTGATTCCCAACATGGACCGCAGATTAGCTTTGATCATAGCCGCACAAGAAGACATGGCTTCTGTGCATGCTGGGATGTCAGCAACGGTTTCCATTTCACAGCAACGTTACTGGTGGCATGGTTTATATAAACAAACCCATAATTATGTGCTTTCTTGTGGCATATGTCAGCAAATCAAACCCTCTACGGTTTCACGACCTCCACAAACACAGCTATGTATTTCCAATCACCCATTTGGCTGTGTATATCTTGATCGCTGCGGTCCATTGACTTCTGATACTGCATATAAATATATTTTTGTTGCAGTTGATTCATGCGCTAGATTCCTATGGGTTTGGCCACAACGCAGCGCTGACGCTCGAAATGTCATTAGAGATTTGCGTGTCTTTGTCGGGATGTTTGCCTGTGGCACCTTCCATTCTGACCAAGATCCATCTTTCGCCTCTAAGGCTTACAAGGACGTGATGAAGTCGATGGGGGTGCTGGTGCAGTTTTCATCTCTATACAGGCCTGAGGGCAATTCTATAGTGGAGAGAATGAACCGTGACTTAAAGCAATCTTTGACAGCTAGAGTCTTAGGTACTGCAGGAACTGGCTGGCCCATTTGTATGGAGTTCAACGTGCACTCAATAATATCCCTAGAAGATCTCTGGGTGAGCGGACCTCATACGAAATGCTCTTTGGCATTAAAATGTTTGTGCCAGACCTTGATGGTCTAGACGTTGTGGTGGCTGCCGCAACCTTGATGTAGATAACCATTCTACTATGTAACATGACCTACAAAAGACCCGTGACAGCTACGCAACTGAACATTTGCCCTCTTCCAATGACACAGCAATGCTGATTCCGGTCGCTGGCTGGCTTCCTAAGATTGGAGATCTGGTACGAGAAAAGTTGGAGAACAAAAAAGAATTTGGTCCCTCTTATCGTGCACCAGTCCCAGTTCTTGGATTGAAGGGTACTCGTACAGTGATACTACCACCTTTGCCTGGTCCCAAGGAAAACAGATACATTTCAGTCGACAATGTCAAGCTACACCGTCTGGCCGATTCTGAATTGTGTAACTCCTGCAGTTTTGTGCAACGCTATCTCCTTGAATCCAGTGCATTCTGCCTCTTCGTCTAATCCCCATATCGTTGAGGGTCAGATGGAAACTAATGTTGACCTTTTGCCTGCTCTGCCTTCATCCTCTTCCAATGCAGAAGTTGAGTATACTTATCCTGCGGATGAGTCCCACATTGAAGTGGCGAACAGTCCTTGACAACATCCAGCTGATGCTGCACTACCACTGTTAATGAACATGGGAGCAAGCAGTTATTTTGGGGACCGTACGAGCTTCTCTTATGACTCTTCCTCCTCATCTTCCACTTTGGCACTTCCACCGACAAAAACAAGTATTTTCATCTCTTGGGTCAAAAGACTTACCTGGTCCCGCCCCTGGACCTACATCTGGTTGATACTTATCCTGATTTTCCTCATCATGTCAATTGGATTTGTAACAGTATTTTTCCTGCTCATTGATGGTCATTATTTGCCAGAACGCTCTGCAGTGAAGTTGGTCGATGGAATTCTGGCTCCCCAAACGTTGTCCCATATAATGAAACGTGATCAAACCCTTGTGAACATTTCGACTTTCTCAGTTGTAGATGGCATCGTTTGAGATAAAGTAGCATTCGAAATTCACTGCCCGACGGAAGTCCTCAAGATACCATACGTGTTTCGCATTTCATTAGGAGATGTGATAACACAGGACATACTTTCCGATGATTGGGATGTACAAGCAGTACATTCATTATTTTCTGATTTAAAATATTATGCTGCTTTTGATGCTGAAGATTTATATTTAAATTCTGCCAATTATGCTGATTTATTCTGTTATCAACTCTATGGGCACCATTTCTTACACAAAACGAACCTGTTTTTAATTAGACACAATGGGAACATTGTCCAACTCCCTTACAGGGGAGTTCTAAAACCCTTAGGGGCAAGTTCACCTATTTCACTGATTATAGCGCGTCCAATCCTGAATCCCATTTCTTTAAATTGTGATTGTCATCTCAATCCAAATTTATTCTGACCCACACTAAATTAATCTAT
Organism: Calotriton arnoldi; assembly: GCA_963921515.1. Lineage (NCBI taxonomy): Eukaryota > Metazoa > Chordata > Amphibia > Caudata > Salamandridae > Calotriton > Calotriton arnoldi. The sequence continues at coordinate 1,019,429 of CAWUFW010004652.1, forward strand.
TCCAATTCCTTTAGAACTAAATTGGCTACACAGGGTTATGATCACTGGAGAGATACCATTGATTTGAAATCAATTTGGGGCACTAAGGCTTGGCAGGTTCCGGGAACTGAAGCTCTGCAACATGCCTGCCTAATTCCAGCTCAAATATTTTTAAATGACACTGTGCACTAAACTACGTGTTTTGGCCTGGCAACTGCCAAAAATTTAAATATCCTGACCATTCCATCATTAGCGGAGCATGATAATTGGCATACACACACAAATTATACGATCGATGTATTACAAGTTCTGTTTCAAAATGACACTTTCAATGTTTCTGATGTTGACCCATCCTGGATGGTTGTTGTGGCAAACCAATTCAAATGCATGTCAACTATGTTTTTATAATGCAACACCTGGTTTCACACAAACTAGACCAGATCCTCGTTATCCACATTCACATTCGGTCACCACATATTCGGATGGGAAAATTGTGCCAACAACGGTTGGAACACTCCACTTTGTTGTCAGTAAACAACACCTTTCACTCTTGTCGATCGAAATCAATTTGGCTGATTTTATCTTAGGTCCTAAGATTCCTAGAACAAAGAGATTCATCTATGCTAGTTACAATGAGGTATGGAAACTTTCGCAGATGGAAGCAGCATTCCGTCTGCGCCAAATTGGCAACGCAAATTTAGAAAAACTTCTGCAGTAGTCGACAATAGCATAAATACACTGTCTTCCCGCATTTATACTTTAGATAATATTGTTTCATCTGTTATTGATATTGTTCAAAGTGATGTATCTGTGTTATATCATGGTCAAAATCAATTATGATCTGTGATGCAATCTGCATGGACGTTACAGACTCTCAAAATGGGAAAAGTACCTTGGGATTATTTGAATGCTTTTGCTTTGTTTTTACCATTTAATCTGTCCATGAAAGATGCTACATACACACTATTACACATTGAACAGTTAGAACACTTGCCATTCTCTGTGGCGGAGACAGATTCAGCTGTATGGTTAATTCATGGCGTTATCTCTCTCCCTTTTTCGCTATTTCAGTTTAAATCTTGGATGAAACATTTTCCAATTGGCCGCTTTGAACCCCTGGGTAGTACGTTTCTCCATGAATTATGGTCATTACCTTTCACCTACAGATGTCAACGGGAGGATAAGGAAGTTTTCCTAACAGGGGAGGACTGCTATTCCACAATAGGACATTCCCTGTGTCTGCGCCTTATCTTGCTTGTTTTTTTAAAGGAACTCCCGTCCCAGCAATAATTCCCGCACTCATGTTGCTTACAAACGGCAGTTATCTTATTTTGAATAACCATGAATGCTGTGGTTTACGGGCAGGAATCCCGTATATAGTAACTGTTTCACAACGTGTTACTTGTTGTAGCAATGTGCTTTTTCCACCCCCGCATGGGATTGTAGATAGTTCCATTTGGCCTTCAATTCCAACTTTGAAAACAGACTTCAATAAACTAAGCAGGCTCAAAGCGCTATTGTTTCAACAAGAAGTGACTCTCACTTCGGCTCGAGAGACCTTCGAATTGCAGATGGCTAGAACATCTATTGAGATTCAGTCCCTGCTGAACACGAATCTCCCACTTCATTTTGGGGAGCTGATACATCAAATATTTAATGCGTCTGACACCAAAGGCCTTGCTCATTTTTTTAAGCTTGTGGGATCCGGCCTTGTGGCCTCTTTTCAGACGACATTTGGAGTAATATCAGCTTTTATCCATTCTATTTTTTCCAGCGTCTTTGGAGGGTTCCCATTATTACTGGCGCTAGCTGGTGGAATGCTGATTCTTCTGCTCCTGCTACGCAATGGCTGCCCATCTCGTGGTAATGCACAGACCAGGCCAATTGCAACTGTATTGATCGAAAGCAACAACTTTTTGGATGCTTGCCATTAGCAATGCTTAGCGTGAGTTATGGGCTAACTTTTCGCTTTGCCTACTTTCACTTGCGTGCAACCTGTGTTCTACTGTCAGCGGTGCCCTTTCTATTGGGCTTTCGATTCATGCCTCTCCAATACGTCATGTTCACACCCAGATTATGACCAGTTGATGGGTCCCTTAGTGGCCCATGAGCAGGTCTGTTCCAGGGATGGTTGTATGGCGCCGTGCGGCTGCACTTGGAGTCGTGGTTGAGTGGAATATCTGTGCAGCTGCGCAGAACCTCTTGCGACGGAGTTTCATCGAAAATCACGCAAGTTGCTAGGATATGCTCTTGGAAGCATCGGATTATGAGGAGCACGTCTGTTCCTTTGGCCTGCTTGATTGGATGGCATCCCTTTTATCTACTAACGATAGGGATGGCCTCTTGGAACGAATTGCATTTTTAAGCTCACGTACTTTGATGGATTTGCCAACTCTATATTAATCACGTTTTCCGTGAAACGACAACATTTTAAACGACATACAAAATTCTTTTTTTTTTAATTTTCCAATTTGGTTTTTTCAAGCGCTCTTGAACTCTGCTTACCTTTGAACTCAGTTTGGGTCTTTTGTCTATATACTATGACCTTACCAAGGGAAGGGTATTATATGGCCATTAGGGTCATTGTCGACATTGCTAAGTTAGCATGACCTCTACTGCCATGATGCTGCTTTTGCGCACGTTACTAAGTAACTTTATTTTACAAGACTCTGTGACATTTTTGTGATGTGTTCATGCGTGGTGGGTGTGTCACCTCTGTGCAGAGAGGCTGTTTATGGTGTCACGTGTTCGAACTGCCAGTTCTGTGTGTCGCAGTTAGTAGGGAATCCCACTCTTTGGCGTTTCACATGTGTCCAGATTCATTCCATTTTGGCTGCCATTTGTGTCCTGCAGGTGACAACAGGGCTCCTTTTGGACTCAGATATGTACCACCATGATGCAGGGATGCCCCCTGTGACTCAGGTCCCACAACATGGGCAACATGTACGTATGAGGGAGTCACTGTCCCTACATTCGTCCACGCTCTCGTGATTTGTTGGTCAGGGTCATGACACGTCTGTTTGCAAGGGGGGTTGCTTGTCCCTCTGCAATGTGAGGGGGACATGCGGTTTCACTGTGTGTTACATGCATGTTTCAGCATTTGCGCAGTTTACATGCAGGCTGCATGTCAATGTACATTGTGTCTGTGGGGAGATGCCTATTTAATGCGGGACGATGCTCATTTGTTCTACGTCACGGATGTGGGGTTGTGCTCGTACATTGTCATCTCCCCGTTTTGTTTTCTCTGCTTTTATTGTGCATTTCCACGCAGGACGCGTGGGTATTGCAGGCCTCTCACTGGTTAACGCTGGTTTTTGTATCGCGATTGGCCTCATTGCTACTATTTTCGCGTTCGTGTTTCGCGTTTTTTCTGCGTCACGTTAGTTTTAACACGTTCATTTGATGCGTTATCTTGTGTCTATCGCATGGTGCCGCCGTGTTGTGAATACCACGGTTACAGGGAGTTGTATTCCCGCGATGGACTGCGAAGTGAAGGGTTGCGTTAAGCTACACTTGCGGTAGTTATCACACGTTCTTGTGAATATGCCCCTTATTGTGTGCGATTCTTATAACTGTGTTCAGTCTTTTAATGACAACTTATTCTTTTGGTCTCAGAATGACTATCGAGACTCTAAAGGCAGCGCAATAAAGCATAAAATGCTTTGGGTTTGAGTGGTAGAGCTTAAAGAACGTCTGCCACTCACGCAGGTTATACATACTTGTCCATCAGCATGTGGGAGCACATGCTGTTGGTAATTCTTTGGCAGCCAAGTCTGCAGTAGCCACATGTTCCGTTGCAGCAGTTACAAGAGGCATGACTAAGATAGATAATGAAATCTTGGCAGCTATAGCTGCTACAAAGGAAGGAACTGCTCATCTGCAGGGCTTCCCTTCAAAGTATTCTTATCATTTATCTCCCAAACAAGTTCCTTATGCTACAATACCGTCAGTTGGAAATAGGCTGATTCCCAACATGGACCGCAGATTAGCTTTGATCATAGCCGCACAAGAAGACATGGCTTCTGTGCATGCTGGGATGTCAGCAACGGTTTCCATTTCACAGCAACGTTACTGGTGGCATGGTTTATATAAACAAACCCATAATTATGTGCTTTCTTGTGGCATATGTCAGCAAATCAAACCCTCTACGGTTTCACGACCTCCACAAACACAGCTATGTATTTCCAATCACCCATTTGGCTGTGTATATCTTGATCGCTGCGGTCCATTGACTTCTGATACTGCATATAAATATATTTTTGTTGCAGTTGATTCATGCGCTAGATTCCTATGGGTTTGGCCACAACGCAGCGCTGACGCTCGAAATGTCATTAGAGATTTGCGTGTCTTTGTCGGGATGTTTGCCTGTGGCACCTTCCATTCTGACCAAGATCCATCTTTCGCCTCTAAGGCTTACAAGGACGTGATGAAGTCGATGGGGGTGCTGGTGCAGTTTTCATCTCTATACAGGCCTGAGGGCAATTCTATAGTGGAGAGAATGAACCGTGACTTAAAGCAATCTTTGACAGCTAGAGTCTTAGGTACTGCAGGAACTGGCTGGCCCATTTGTATGGAGTTCAACGTGCACTCAATAATATCCCTAGAAGATCTCTGGGTGAGCGGACCCCATACGAAATGCTCTTTGGCATTAAAATGTTTGTGCCAGACCTTGATGGTCTAGACGTTGTGGTGGCTGCCGCAACCTTTGATGTAGATAACCATTCTACTATGTAACATGACCTACAAAAGACCCGTGACAGCTACGCAACTGAACATTTGCCCTCTTCCAATGACACAGCAATGCTGATTCCGGTCGCTGGCTGGCTTCCTAAGATTGGAGATCTGGTACGAGAAAAGTTGGAGAACAAAAAAGAATTTGGTCCCTCTTATCGTGCACCAGTCCCAGTTCTTGGATTGAAGGGTACTCGCACAGTGATACTACCACCTTTGCCTGGTCCCAAGGAAAACAGATACATTTCAGTCGACAATGTCAAGCTACACCGTCTGGCCGATTCTGAATTGTGTAACTCCTGCAGTTTTGTGCAACGCTATCTCCTTGAATCCAGTGCATTCTGCCTCTTCGTCTAATCCCCCAAATCGTTGAGGGTCAGATGGAAACTAATGTTGACCTTTTGCCTGCTCTGCCTTCATCCTCTTCCAATGCAGAAGTTGAGTATACTTATCCTGCGGATGAGTCCCACATTGAAGTGGCGAACAGTCCTTGACAACATCCAGCTGATGCTGCACTACCACTGTTAATGAACATGGGAGCAAGCAGTTATTTTGGGGACCGTACGAGCTTCTCTTATGACTCTTCCTCCTCATCTTCCACTTTGGCACTTCCACCGACAAAAACAAGTATTTTCATCTCTTGGGTCAAAAAGACTTACCTGGTCCCGCCCTGGACCTACATCTGGTTGATACTTATCCTGATTTTCCTCATCATGTCAATTGGATTTGTAACAGTATTTTTCCTGCTCATTGATGGTCATTATTTGCCAGAACGCTCTGCAGTGAAGTTGGTCGATGGAATTCTGGCTCCCCAAACGTTGTCCCATATAATGAAACGTGATCAAACCCTTGTGAACATTTCGACTTTCTCAGTTGTAGATGGCATCGTTTGAGATAAAGTAGCATTCGAAATTCACTGCCCGACGGAAGTCCCTCAAGATACCATACGTGTTTCGCATTTCATTAGGAGATGTGATAACACAGGACATACTTTCCGATGATTGGGATGTACAAGCAGTACATTCATTATTTTCTGATTTAAAATATTATGCTGCTTTTGATGCTGAAGATTTATATTTAAATTCTGCCAATTATGCTGATTTATTCTGTTATCAACTCTATGGGCACCATTTCTTACACAAAACGAACCTGTTTTTAATTAGACACAATGGGAACATTGTCCAACTCCCTTACAGGGGAGTTCTAAAACCCTTAGGGGCAAGTTCACCTATTTCACTGATTATAGCGCGTCCAATCCTGAATCCCATTTCTTTAAATTGTGATTGTCATCTCAATCCAAATTTATTCTGACCCACACTAAATTAATCTATTCCAATTCCTTTAGAACTAAATTGGCTACACAGGGTTATGATCACTGGAGAGATACCATTGATTTGAAATCAATTTGGGGCACTAAGGCTTGGCAGGTTCCGGGAACTGAAGCTCTGCAACATGCCTGCCTAATTCCAGCTCAAATATTTTTAAATGACACTGTGCACTAAACTACGTGTTTTGGCCTGGCAACTGCCAAAAATTTAAATATCCTGACCATTCCATCATTAGCGGAGCATGATAATTGGCATACACACACAAATTATACGATCGATGTATTACAAGTTCTGTTTCAAAATGACACTTTCAATGTTTCTGATGTTGACCCATCCGGATGGTTGTTGTGGCAAACCAATTCAAATGCATGTCAACTATGTTTTTATAATGCAACGCCTGGTTTCACACAAACTAGACCAGATCCTCGTTATCCACATTCACATTCGGTCACCACATATTCGGATGGGAAAATTGTGCCAACAACGGTTGGAACACTCCACTTTGTTGTCAGTAAACAACACCTTTCACTCTTGTCGATCGAAATCAATTTGGCTGATTTTATCTTAGGTCCTAAGATTCCTAGAACAAAGAGATTCATCTATGCTAGTTACAATGAGGTATGGAAACTTTCGCAGATGGAAGCAGCATTCCGTCTGCGCCAAATTGGCAACGCAAATTTAGAAAAACTTCTTGCAGTAGTCGACAATAGCATAAATACACTGTCTTCCCGCATTTATACTTTAGATAATATTGTTTCATCTGTTATTGATATTGTTCAAAGTGATGTATCTGTGTTATATCATGGTCAAAATCAATTATGATCTGTGATGCAATCTGCATGGACGTTACAGACTCTCAAAATGGGAAAAGTACCTTGGGATTATTTGAATGCTTTTGCTTTGTTTTTACCATTTAATCTGTCCATGAAAGATGCTACATACACACTATTACACATTGAACAGTTAGAACACTTGCCATTCTCTGTGGCGGAGACAGATTCAGCTGTATGGTTAATTCATGGCGTTATCTCTCTCCCTTTTTCGCTATTTCAGTTTAAATCTTGGATGAAACATTTTCCAATTGGCCGCTTTGAACCCCTGGGTAGTACGTTTCTCCATGAATTATGGTCATTACCTTTCACCTACAGATGTCAACGGGAGGATAAGGAAGTTTTCCTAACAGGGGAGGACTGCTATTCCACAATAGGACATTCCCTGTGTCTGCGCCTTATCTTGCTTGTTTTTTTAAAGGAACTCCCGTCCCAGCAATAATTCCCGCACTCATGTTGCTTACAAACGGCAGTTATCTTATTTTGAATAACCATGAATGCTGTGGTTTACGGGCAGGAATCCCGTATATAGTAACTGTTTCACAACGTGTTACTTGTTGTAGCAATGTGCTTTTTCCACTCCCCGCATGGGATTGTAGATAGTTCCATTTGGCCTTCAATTCCAACTTTGAAAACAGACTTCAATAAACTAAGCAGGCTCAAAGCGCTATTGTTTCAACAAGAAGTGACTCTCTACTTCGGCTCGAGAGACCTTCGAATTGCAGATGGCTAGAACATCTATTGAGATTCAGTCCCTGCTGAACACGAATCTCCCACTTCATTTTGGGGAGCTGATACATCAAATATTTAATGCGTCTGACACCAAAGGCCTTGCTCATTTTTTTAAGCTTGTGGGATCCGGCCTTGTGGCCTCTTTTCAGACGACATTTGGAGTAATATCAGCTTTTATCCATTCTATTTTTTCCAGCGTCTTTGGAGGGTTCCCATTATTACTGGCGCTAGCTGGTGGAATGCTGATTCTTCTGCTCCTGCTACGCAATGGCTGCCCATCTCGTGGTAATGCACAGACCAGGCCAATTGCAACTGTATTGATCGAAAGCAACAACTTTTTGGATGCTTGCCATTAGCAATGCTTAGCGTGAGTTATGGGCTAACTTTTCGCTTTGCCTACTTCACTTGCGTGCAACCTGTGTTCTACTGTCAGCGGTGCCCTTTCTATTGGGCTTTCGATTCATGCCTCTCCAATACGTCATGTTCACACCCAGATTATGACCAGTTGATGGGTCCCTTAGTGGCCCATGAGCAGGTCTGTTCCAGGGATGGCTGTATGGCGCGTGCGGCTGCACTTGGAGTCGTGGTTGAGTGGAATATCTGTGCAGCTGCGCAGAACCTCTTGCGACGGAGTTTCATCGAAAATCACGCAAGTTGCTAGGATATGCTCTTGGAAGCATCGGATTATGAGGAGCACGTCTGTTCCTTCGGCCTGCTTGATTGGATGGCATCCCTTTTATCTACTAACGATAGGGATGGCCTCTTGGAACGAATTGCATTTTTAAGCTCACGTACTTTGATGGATTTGCCAACTCTATATTAATCACGTTTTCCGTGAAACGACAACATTTTAAACGACATACAAAATTCTTTTTTTTTTAATTTTCCAATTTGGTTTTTTCAAGCGCTCTTGAACTCTGCTTACCTTTGAACTCAGTTTGGGTCTTTTGTCTATATACTATGACCTTACCAAGGGAAGGGTATTATATGGCCATTAGGGTCATTGTCGACATTGCTAAGTTAGCATGACCTCTACTGCCATGATGCTGCTTTTGCGCACGTTACTAAGTAACTTTATTTTACAAGACTCTGTGCCTTTCACATGAGAACTGTCTGCTTTCTGCGTTCTCTGCCTGTTCCTGAAGTTTAGTCTGAACACGATGTGCAAGGTCGATAAACAATGCCCCTTGTTACTCTGTTCTGGTCAGTCCCTAGCACCTAGACAAAACATGCTAACACAGCTGCGCTGTAGAAAACACGTGCTTTACTATTATGGGGAGACATGTTGTTCTAAAATGCACTTGGAGAGGGACATTTCCAGGGAGAAGAGCTATGCTGTTCCTATGATGTAAAACTTCCATCTAGGCACTAAGGTATGGGGTTTGCTGACAAAGCCCAGAGATCTTCTTTCATATAATAAAACTTCTCTTACCATGGGGAGGGTGGTTAGGCCTTATAGTCCTGTTTCCACTGTCAGTATACGATGACATCCCCCTTTATACTCTATGGAATTGCAACAATGCTAACTGTATTAGGTTTATGCATTTCGCTGCTGGTAGTGGCTCGTATACTGCATTATTGAGCACAATAGTTAAAGTAAACATTTTGAACTATAACAGTGACTCTGTCAATTCCTATTGTGGACAAGTACGAGTGAGTGAGTGAAAGGGAGTGTCTTGCTACCACGATTCCTGAGAGAGTCGGGAGTGTTGTGTTCTGGGTTGTCTAATCATTTGTAGCTTCATGATTATGTAGGAGAACGAATGAGACACTATAGCTACTCGGTTTGGGGATTTTGGGTACTAAGGTGGTAGGAAGGTTCAGCCCCTATACACTGAGGTCCTGTTTTCCTGCGCATAGTTCTGGGTATGTGCAGAATCCCTGCAACAGGCAGCAGCACTGATTGTGTCACTATCTGCAATGACAGTGCAAGATGACAGCAGGCCTACTGTATGTAGCCTGGCTGTGCAGGTTTTGACTGCAAATTTAACTTCTCAAAATAACCCCTTTTGTAGGTCAAAACCTTCCTTTTAAATAATAATCAGTTACTCAAAACCAGGCCTTATTGCCCAAAAGCCAGGGTGCATGAGGGCTTATTTATGAGCCCTTGCGACACTTTTATGCCAAGTTGCATGCTTGTGACACAACTCCAGCAATGCATGACTTTTGTGTCAACAGATATGTCAGGATTCCTGACATATCTGTCTTTCCTTGCTACATGGAGCACCGTACTTTTAATACAGCGCATCCATCGTGTCGCAGGGATTGTGCAGTGAAAACTGTTGCATCGCTGTTGTGTCGCAGCGATGCAACAGTTTTCATAAATGAGGCCCATGGTATTTAAAAGTAGGGCATGGAAAGGTTTAATATTTCTAAGTGTCCTTACAGTTAAAATGCCCCAAAAGTGATTTTCACTGTAACAAGTCTGGTTGTTTTGAGATGTAATATTAAATTGAATAATGTTGTGTTTAGCTAGGAAACACCTATAAAATTAGGGCCAGCTGCACAAAACATTGGTCGCAATTTGCGATCAGCATTTTTGCTGCTAGTGCATAATTTTGTGAGTTTATGGAAATATGGCTGACATTTTCTTTTATATAAATAATATATATTATTTGCCTGTATTAAAATATATTTTGTTGTTAGTCAATGTCATTATCTCCAGCTAAGTATTATATTTCAATTCAATGCAAATGACACATGAGTGAAAAATAACTTCATGCAAGACATCAAGGCTCAAATGCCTGTTAGCAGAGTGACCACAACGCTCCCATTCGCAAGAGTTACACTTGAACAAAAAATATACAGAAGAAATATATAATACCAGACAGTTCTACTTCCAAATAATGTCTCATTTAGTGCTCAATAATTATGCGCAAGAATACAGAAAAAAACCTCAATCCCTAAGCCTTATATTCAAATAATAGGATCTTAATGAAGAGTTAATGAAGAATACTTAAACTTAATGGCAGGAAATGAAAGTGGATAGTACTGCTCATTAAAATTGTATAATAGAAACTTGCTTTAAAGAGCGGATAAAATCATACTTCTACCATTTCTAAGCACTGTATATAACAGGTGTTAGTCTTGTGCAACTTAATGTTATTCAGTTTATCAACCTTGGAAGAATGGATGAGCAGTAAGTCAGGAAGCACTATGCCCATTATGAGTTGAGCATAAGTGGGTATGCACCACTTAAAAACAACTGTAAAAAATCATGTGCAAACCTAATGCATCTTGGGAGTTGTAGTCTTGTGTTCCTTCCATCGACCTAGTCAGAAAAACACACATGGAAAAAATATATTGCAAGTGAAAAGTTCTGGACAGGAGACATTGTACATAATGACCTGAAGAAGAGGGGGGGCACTCTAATGGAGTGGAGGGTCATGGTTCTGACAATTAGTGGTATAAGTACATATTAAATGGGTAAACCTTCTTATTGAATGTTCACAAGAGGTTTCAAAGATCGCATTTCACAGAAGGCCTAACAGGGAGAGCAAGAGAGAGAATACAGAACTGGTAGCTGTCTACTATGGCTCTATATTTTTATTGAGGGTGTTCTGGTGACATTTATAAATCATGAGGCCGAAGGGTCAAATTAAAAATATTTTTTTTGTGTGCATTGCAACATCATTTACTACCACTGTGCTCAGTGCACTCCCATGTAATTTCACAGTCGTACTGCAGTCCTGTGTCGTCGTAGGAAAAGTAAAATAAGACGAGACCCTGGGGCATTGTAAGACCATGGGGGTTGCCCAGTAACAGAGTCTTGGATGCCGCGGGGGTAGGCTTTGCTGCCAACCCGATGTCTTTGGCCATGCGGTGTGCTGGGTAGCCTAGTTGGGTATAATAATAAAATATTACTTTACGTTAAAAAAAACATAGAAATGAATCGAAAAACGAAAGGCTAAAATGAGGTTTTGGAAGGGGGTGCATGATTTATAGTCACTTTAGTTAAATATAAGTGGGTTTTTTAGTTTAAAATGTAACATTTTACTCACATTTTCATCTAACTATAACCTACATATATACACACACACATATGTATATATATATAAATATATATATATTCCAAACAAGTTTACCGCCCAAAGGGAACCGCTCTCAGCACTGCGGGTGTCGCAGCACACGGGGGCAGTCCTGCGTCCTAAATAGCACCAATAGTCACAAAGACAACGCTGCACACTCAGGCTCTTTAGTGATTTTGAAAATGTATTCTTCCATGCCACTCGAAAGAAAAGTACTGACAAACGCGTTTCAGCCACCTGGCCTTCGTCTGTGTCAGTTGCGGCTCGTGGCATCGAGCCTTTTAACAATAACTCAGTTCATTGGTTTTCGTTAAATCATAAAAATTGTGAAAGGACCAAAAATCTACCATGTATTTACAGTTGAGAACTATGTCGGCCATCTTAGACTGTCTTGAGTTCAGTTGTTTTGCCATTTACAAGTGGAAGTATTTACAATATATACATTTTTACACATGAATCGGGACAAAAATATTTACAAATATTTCATGTTGTCCCTCAATTTCATTCAATTGTGACTCAAATCATATATCATTATCAATTTTCGTTATCATGAAAACAAATGATTGACACTAGTATATGCAAATTATCAATCGTAATATTGCCCTATTGGGCCTAATGTCACATTTCATGATATTATGTTGCGAATACGATAAGAGTGCCCACAATCACGCCCTGTAAGACTTGGTGCACATTAAAAATGTGTGCAAATCCCCTGGTGTGCCGCTCGTCTTTTCTTCTGGAGGAGAGGTTTTGGCGAATATATATATATATATATATATATAAAACCTTCTGGCGGTCGTCGTTAGGTAGTTATAGTAAGGACCTAGTTTCCGTAGGAAAAGCATTTTTTTACTTACCTATAACTTTGGAGTAGTTTGACCAATCTTCATTAAATTTTCCTAAAAAAGGTCAAGGTAGGTTGTAGTTGTCATGGAAAGTATGGGGGTGATCCGTGCAGTGGGGACTGAGAATTTGGGGCATGAATTAAGGGTGCATTTGTAATGTTAATTACCGTAGGACCCTTTAGCCACACCTACAGGCCGAACTGGAAAACGGACTTACACCAAATTTGGCAGGGAGGTAGATGTTGGTTAAAGGAAGTGCCTTTTGCCTATTTGGTGTAAATCTGTTCAGCAGTTGCTGAGAAATTTAAGCTGAAAATTATAGTGATATCTCGGGCCGCAGATATTTCGCAACGGTTTCCTGATGAATTGCGAATGCACGTGCCAACGGGAATGCTCTGATTGGCTGGATGGAACCTGAACAGAAGGTTGTGGCCACTTTTTTATTGATCAGGAATGGTTCCCGGGTTTCAAAATTTCAGAAAAAGCTAGTACAAGGGGTTAGAGTAGAGGTACTCTGACCCCATATTTGAGAAATGGGGGTGTTAGTGACACAAGTTATGTGTCCAAAATTGATTTTTTTAATCGCACGCGATATTCTCGACATTGGCGTTACCACCAGCATGGCCCCCCATGTACCGTCACAGGAATGTTCCGACTACCGACGTTGTTGCGAATATTGGTGAAAATATAAAAAAATACATTAGTGAATCATTAATACGCATTGTTATAGAGATATTGAGATTCTGATAAATGTTTTTATAGAGTTATTTATATAGTGAGTTATCTACTGTGAAGGTTAGAATTAATTATGTAGTCATAATTGTTGAATGTGGTGGTGGCTATTGCATTCCTGCTTTTGCTTTTCATTTTCGTGCCTTGTCTGGGGGAATCACGATTACCAACATCATTGCGATCTCCAGAATTACAGCGAAAACATAAATTAGGGTTTCAAGATGGTTTTTATATAAACTCTCTGGAAAAACATGACTTTAGAGAATAATGTAAGAAACCCCTAGTGTGTGAAATACTGTAGTATGAGTGGATATATGTGTTTTAGACTTTATGGAAAAGGTCCGATCGTCGTGGTTAACAACATCATTGTGAAGTCCCTAATAACCGGGAAAATGGAAAATAGGTCTGAAAGATGGGTTTTAAAGAAACTTAGTCCAAAAATATGAGTTGAAACATGCTTTGAAAGACGTATGTATATATTAATATGTATAGTGCAATGTTCAGAATGGATTTTTTTACATATTATTTTTGGATGTGTTGGTGGTCATTGAATGTCTGCTTTTGTTTTCTGTTTTTGCGACGTGTCCGGGCGAATTGCGGTTACCGGCGTCATCGCGATCTCCGGAGTCACCCCTAAAAAATAAAATAGGTTTTAGAGATGGTTTTTATAGAAACCCCCTAGAAAAACATGACTTTAGAGAATACTGTAAGAAACCCCTAGTGTGTGAAATACTGAAGTATGTGTGGCTAAATGTGTTTTAGACTTTATGGAAAAGGCCTGATCGTCGCGGTTAACGATGTCATCGCGACATCCCGAAGAACCGCAAAAACGGAAAATAGGTCTGAAAGATGGTTTTTAAACTTAGTACAAAAATATGAGTTTAAACATGCTTTGAAAGAAGTATGTATATAGTAATATGTGTAGTGAAATATTCAGAATGGATTTTTTACATATTATTTTTGGATGTGTTGGTGGTCATTGAATGTTTGCTTTTATTTTCCGTTTTTGCTACGTGTCTGGGGGATCGCGATTGCCGGTGATCTCTGGAGTCACAGTGAAAACAGAAACTAGGTTCTAAAGATGGTTTTTATAGAAACTCTCTAGAAAAACATGACTTTGAAGAATGCTGAAAGAAACACCTAGTGTGTAAAATACTGTAATATGTGTGGATATATGTGTTTTAGACTTTATGGAAAAGGAGAAATCGCCGTGGTTAGCGACGTCATCGCGGCTTCCACTGTCATAGCGAAAACGGAAAATAGTGTTTGAAGATGATTGTTCTGGAAACTCACTACAAAAATCAGGCCTGGGCGTAGCTGATAGAGTTTCACTCTGCGGAATTCAGCGCAGTTAGCGAAAAACTCAGTGAGATTCGGCGGAGTTCCGCACCCAGGCGGAGTAATATCCCGCCAGCTTATATAGGGACAATGCATGGGAATAAGCCATTTAATCTGCCAGCAAATGCAAGAAAGTAATAGTGCTGGAAATCACATGAGCAATGCATCTTTAATGACCCGCCTGTCAGCTGCCTAAGTATGAACAACATTGCAGCTGTCCCCGACCCCTTCCCCACAAGTAAAGCCCCACTCACCACACTCAAGAATAAGATCTCCTGCTACAGCCATTAGAGGTTGCTGCGGGTGTCCATGGCCCGAGGATCGGGTCTCTGGCTCTGCTGAGTGGGATCAAACCAGTGGTCCAGCTCAGGGTAGAGGAGCCGGCAGGGTGCACTGGGGCACGATGACAGTGCTCAGGTGGGGAGAGGCAAAGCGACCCCCCCACAGCAGCATCAGCTTCGTAAACAACAGTGCCCGCCCCCTGTTCCAGAAACAAGCACAAAATAAAGGTAAGCTGAAGAGGGTGCCCAGGGTAGATCATAGAGTCAGGGATAGTCAAGGATAGTCTGGCGCCCAAGATCACCGAGAAATACAGGAAGGTCCAACCTCTGCAAGATGAAAAACCATCGAGTGGCATGGAATGGATGCCTTACGGAAAGGCCATAGATTGCTGTGATTATCCCGCGCCCATCCCTGCCCATGATGAGCACTAGGCTTTTTTTCTCCTCTTTCTCTCTGCTTTGTCCCCTTCCCCCACCTCTTCCTTTCCCTTCCCCTCCTCCATTTCCCACTGGAAACTGCAAGAGTGCTGCTGCTTCCTCAAGCAGAAAGTCACATGACCTTCCAAGGCCAAAAATGTAAAGCGCCAGCGTCGCCAAGTGAATGACACCTCTCTCCAGCTTCTCATCAGCATGCTACAGGTACTGAGGGGAACGTGTTACTGCTGACACTAGGGTTGACCTCTGAGCACTCCGCTCCGCCGGTGGTTGGCTGATTTTGCCGAACTGTGCATTACAAGCGGAGTGCGGAGTAGGCAAGGAGCAGAGTTCACCACCCACCCTTAACAAAAATATGAGTTTGAAAAGTACACTAATAAAGCTCTGCTTTTAAATAGGTTGTAGAATATGTCTATATATATGTTTTACACTTTGTACAAACCACGCGCTCTTCGCGACTACCGACGTCACTGCGATGACATTGGTAGTCGTGAATATGATTTTTTTTTTGTAAAAATGGGTTTCTCTTAAATTGATCACAGAAAGAAATGTTAAAACAATATCTTACCAAATACATCTAGACTTAAACTTTATTTAAATATGTCTTTAAGTGTGTTTTTCAGTATGTGAAATACATTTACCAATCACAGATTCTCCACAGTAAATGCAAAAATGTTGTGCCGACTCACAAAATTGTTAAAAATAAAACCAGTTATTAATGTACTTTCTGATAAGCACATGCCAAATCAGAAAATGAGGGTTATATAATATACATATAATTTACAATATCCAATTCTAGAAAGATAATACGAAAATCTTAGAGGTTCACTTAAAAAAATGGACGCTACAATAAAAAATAGAATTGACAAAAACCTTAGAAATTCACTGAAAATATCAAAGGTTACAGGGACGTTATAGTTAGGAATTAGCATTTTAAAAACCTTAGAAATTCACTGAAAAAACCAAAGGTTACATGGGCGCTATAGTTAGGAAATAGAATTTAAAAACCTTAAAAATTCAGGGATGTTATAGTTAGGCTGACATTCCACTCGTACAAAACCAGAGAAATTCAGCAGTCATAGTTAGCTGAGCTAACTATAACTGGTGCCCCCGCAATGCACTGCTTATGACCTCACATATTATATCACTCATGACATGGGGCCTTAAATGGCCAGAGGAGGGGGGCCACGCAGCCCCCCTCCAAAGAATAAAAATAAAAATAGAGGCCAGGCCCCGGGGGATGGGGTCCCCGGGGCCAATACAGGCCCAGGGAAGGGAGGCCACGCGGCCCCCTTCCCGTTTTTTTTTTATTTTTTAATTAAAAAAAAGGGGTAAGGCCCTGGGGGATGGGGTCCCCAGGGCCCATAAACAGGAAAAAGGAAGGGGCCACACAGCCCCCTTCAGGGGACAAAAAAATAAAATAAAATAAAAATGATCGGGTCCGCAGGCCCCGCCCCTTCCTTCACCACTCTGCAAACGCGCCCCTGGCGCGTTTGCAGAGGGGGAACGAATTCCCCTTGAATACTGGGGGTCCCTGGGGGCCAACTAGCCCACCAGGAACCTCCAGTATGCGCCAGGGGGCTGCCTTGCAGAGAGGTGTACAGAGGCCACGCCCTTTTACACCTCTCTGCAACGCAGCTCTGTGGCGCTTTGGAGGTATATGGTGGGCTAGTTGGACTCCGGGAACCCTCAGGATTCAAGGGGACATAATCCCCCAACTTAAAACGCGCCACGGGCGCGTTTGCACAGTGGTGAAGGGAGGGGCGGGGCTTCAGGTGACATGTGTGCAAACAGGCCCTGTGGCGCGTTTTAAGATGGGAATTAAATCCCCTTCAATCCTGAGGGTCCCTGGGGCCAACTAGCCCAACAGGTACATCCAGAAAGCGCCACAGAGCTGCGTTGCAGAGAGGTGTAAAGGGGTGTGGCCTCTCTACACGCTCTCTGCAACGCAGCCCCTGGCGCATATTGGAGGTTCCTGGTGGGCTAGTTGGCCCCTAGGGACCCTCAGGATTCAAGGGGACTTAATCCCCCAACTTAAAACGCGCCACGGGGCGCGTTTGCACAGATGTCACCTCAGGCCCCGCCCCTCCCTTCACCATTGTGCAAATATTCTTCTAAAATCATCCGAAATACGAATTCCGATTTACTCACCTGTTATAAGGAGAGACCTCAGTGCTGCATCTTTCAGCCCAGTACTGGTCCTGAAAAGTAATTTTAACCGTACTTACCAGTAACTTGAATTTCCTTCCATAGGATATCATTGCCTGCTTTTTGCTGAAAAAGTTTCTAAGTGTTGATTTTTGAAACATACAAATATTCCTCTAAAATCAGCCGAAATACGAATTCCGATTTACTCACCTGTTATAAGGAGAGACCTCAGTGCTGTATCTTTCAGCCCAGTACTGGTCCTGAAAAGTAATTTTAACCGTACTTACCAGTAACTTGAATTTCCTTCCATAGGCTAACATTGACTGGTTTCACTTGGAAATTCTTCTAAGTGTGGAGTTTTGGAACTTTAAAATATTCCTCTAAAATCAGCCGAAATACGAATTCCGATTTACTCACCTGTTATCAGGAGAGACCTCAGTGCTGCATCTTTCAGCCCAGTACTGATCATCAAAAGTAATTTTAACCGTACTTACCAGTAACTTGAATTTCCTTCCATAGGATATCATTGCCTGCTTTTTGCTGAAAAAGTTTCTAAGTGTTGATTTTTGAAACATACAAATATTCCTCTAAAATCAGCCGAAATCCGAATTCTGATTTACTCACCTGTTATCAGGAGAGACCTCAGTGCTGCATCTTTCAGCCCAGTACTGGTCCTGAAAAGTAATTTAAACCGTACTTACCGGTAACTTGAATTTCCTTCATAGGCTAACATTGACTGGTTTCACTTGGAAATTCTTCTAAGTGTGGAGTTTTGGAACTTTATAATATTCCTCTAAAATCAACCAAAGTACGAATTCCAATTTACTCACCTGTTATCAGGAGAGACCTCAGTGCTGCATCTTTCAGCCCAGTACTGATCCTGAAAAGTAATTTTAACCGTACTTACCAGTAACTTGAATTTCCTTCCATAGGATATCATTGCCTGCTTTTTGCTGAAAAAGTTTCTAAGTGTTGATTTTTGAAACATACAAATATTCCTCTAAAATCAGCCGAAATCCGAATTCTGATTTACTCACCTGTTATCAGGAGAGACCTCAGTGCTGCATCTTTCAGCCCAGTACTGGTCCTGAAAAGTAATTTTAACCGTACTTACCGGTAACTTGAATTTCCTTCATAGGCTAACATTGACTGGTTTCACTTGGAAATTCTTCTAAGTGTGGAGTTTTGGAACTTTATAATATTCCTCTAAAATCAACCAAAGTACGAATTCCAATTTACTCACCTGTTATCAGGAGAGAACCCAGTGCTGCATCTTTTAGCCCAGCACTGACCCTGAAAAGTAATTTTAACCGTACTTACCAGTAACTTATATTTTCTTCCATAGGAATCCATTGTCTGGTTTTCAGCAGAAAAGTTTCAAAGTGTCGATTTTCACAAACTACAAATATTCCTAAAAAATCGCCTGTATGACTTAAACACATTCTTTCAACTGTTTACAGGAGATGCACCAGTGCTGGATCCAGGATCCAACACTGAGTAAGAAAAAGTAACAATAACAGTTTTTACCTTCTAAGTGAATTTCCTTCCATAGGATAACATTGGTGATTCTATGAGAAAAAGTTTCTAAGTGTCAACTTTTAAAGTACAATAATATTCCTTAAAAATCACGACTGTAACCAAAACGCTTTTACTCAACTGTTTACAGGAGATGTCCCAGGACTGAATCTAGGATCCAGTCCTGTGGTTAGAAAAGTAATCCATAAAGTAAGTAATTGCATTTAACTAGAAATTCACATTGAGCTGAATGTTGCATTGTGTTTGAAAATGTGTTGCCCATTGCAACAACTGTAACTACTGTACTTAAAAGTCTATTGCCTATGTGCAAAGTATTTAAACTAAAGTAATTCATTCTGAGAAAGTATTTTTTGTAATGTAATGTATAATGTAATTACAATGTAATTTAAAAAATAAAATATGTAAAAAGAAATTGTTTCTAAAAATGTAGTAAATCAGTATGAAAAAAATGTATATAACAACTAATACATTTAAAAATTGTCATTTACAAAACCTTTGAAATTCACTGAAAAAACCGTAGGTTTCAGACATGTTATAGTTACAAATTAGCATTTAAAAAACCTTTGAAATTCACTGAAAAAACCATAGGTTTCAGGGACGTTATAGTTACAAATTAGCATTTAAAAAACCTTTGAAATTCACTGAAAAAACCATAGGTTTTAGGGACAGTTATAGTTAGTTGGACATTGCACTCGTACAAAACCCGTGAAATTCCCCCGTTATAGTTAGTCCAGCGAACTATAACTCGCGCCCCCGCAATGCACTGCTGATGACGTCACATATTACATCACTCATGACATGGTCAGTGACATCACTGATGACATCACTGATGACATCTCAAATGACATCACTGATGACATCATCCACGTGATAATCTCATGCACCTCCTCACACCCTAATATAACCTTTGATACACCCACTCTAAATTACAGACTGCCATTCGCAAAACCATAGACACTCCAACACCAATAACTACATACCCACTCACTGATTCTTAGGTCTACGCACACATCCACTCACTCACCCGTACAGTCACTCATACTTACGGTCACTCAGTACAGGACTATCATATGCACTCATACTCCTTTATAGACACTCAAACACCGCCACTCATCCATAGAGGTACTCACACACCTAGTCAGTCATGCAAATAATTAAACACACTACCATTTACTCACCTATACAGTTATACACACACCAGCTCACTTACTCATACAAATACTAGCACATTCTTAAACTCTTATACAATCACTGATACAAGCACACACTCATCCATACAGCCACTATCACAATCACTCACTCTTGCTTATAGCTATTTATATACTCCAACACACATATATACTGCCTTTCACATATGTAGTTACTCACACATGTACCACTGGGACATACATTCACTCACTAACACACTCTTACACACACTTACCCACCCATACAGTCTATCACAGATGCACTCTTGAAACCATCCACCCAGTGAATCACCCACTCACACATCTATGCACAGAGTCGCACACACCCCTCCCACACAAACACTCAGGCACCCATACAGATACTCAGACAAGCATTCAATAACTCATATAGACACTCATGTAGCTATTCACAAACACATGAAGCCACTTACACAGCAACAGACAGACTGATACAGACATTCACCCAGTTTAGTCACTAACCCATGCATTCAGTAAGATACGTTAAATCACTCACTTATACAGTCAGTCACGCACCTACTAAATCATCCATACAGACACTTACACACCCACTCATTCTTCAATACGTCTTTTCCTATATATATTAAAAATATTTAAACTTTACAGAAACACACAGTCACTGGATGATGTCATCAGTGATGTCATCAGTGATGTCATTTGAGATGTCATCAGTGATGTCATCAGTGATGTCACTGACCATGTCATGAGTGATGTAATATGTGACGTCATCAGCAGTGCATTGCGGGCGCGAGTTATAGTTAGCTGGACTAACTATAACGGGGGAATTTCACGGGTTTTGTAAGAGTGCAATGTCCATCTAACTATAACTGTCCCTAAAACCTATGGTTTTTTCAGTGAATATATATATATATATATATATATATATATATATATATATATATATATATATATATGTGAATCCAACAATCCATCAGTGCATGTCATGCACAAAGCAGGCACGATCTCCGTTTATGAGCGGTGCAAGATTTAATCCTTTATTGAAAGCGTGCTGCCCATGATGCGTTTCGGCCACTTCAAGTGGCCTTGTTTACATATATATATATATATATATATATATATATATATATATATATATATATATATATATATATATATATATATATTACCTACTGGCGGGCGCCAGTTGGAAGTTATAGTTAGGACCTAGTTTCCATAGGAAGAGTGTGTTTTTTTTGCCAATAACTTTGGCGTCATTTGACGAATACTAAAAAATTTCTAAATTAATATGACGCTCACTCCAGCTGCTGTCTTGGAAGTTTCGTGGTGATACATTAAGCAGAGGCTGAGAAAAAGGGGGGGGTCCCAAAATGCATTTTTCCCATGTTAGTTCCCATAGATATTTTAGATACTACTACAGCCCGAACTGCTTAACAGAATTACATTACATTTGGCAGAAAGGTAGCTGTTAGTCCAGAAAGTGACATTTTTGTAAATTAGTGTAAATCCATTCAGTAGTTTTTTAAATATTAAGGAAAATCCAAATTTGTAGATATAGGAAAGCAAAGGATCCGTGACCACTCCCGATCTTGTGCTGAGATTTGATTGGCTGCCAACACTTCAAACCAGGAAGTGTTAGAGGCCATCTTGGGATTCTGCTTGAGCCGAGTCCCAGAAAAAACATTAAATAAAAGGAAAGGGGGCAAGGTGGGATTACCCTGACCGCCTAGGCCTCCTGGGGTCCCAAAGGGACCCTCTCAGGGCAAAATAACATGTTTTAAAAAAAATTATTTCACAGGAGCCGCCCAAAAAATAAATAGCCAGGTTGGCCAGGTCCTAGGGGCATTTTGAAAATAAAGGAGGGAGGATGCATGGGTCCCCCCTCCTGGAGTTTATTAACGCCCCATGGACCACCACCTCTCTGGGGCTTATTCATTTTCAAATGGGGAGCCTGTTGGACACCCCGGGCCCCAATCACCACCTCCTCCCCGGGCCTCATTCCAAAAATAAAAATGGGGGTCTTGTGGACCCCACGTGCCCTGGGGACCACCAGCTCCCTAGGCCTTATGCATTGCTATGGGGGGCCTCTCGGATCCCCTGGGACGGGTTGGCCACCACTTTCCCAGGGCCATATTTAATTTGTAATGGGGGGCCTCAGGAACACTCCTGGGGCCAGTGGACCACTACCTCCCTGGGGTCAACTTCTTTTTCAAACAATAGAAAGGGGGCCTGTGGCCCCCCTCCCAGGCCGACCCCGGGGCAGACCCTACAGAAAAGACAGTAGGGGAGCCATGTGTCCTCTACTACTAGAGCCAAGATGGCCCTGGGGATAGCTGCCCCCCAGGGCCGGCACCTACTATGTCCCTGGGTGTCCACCCCCGGGACTTGGCTGTTTGCTGTGGCTTGAAGGGAGCTTTATTACTCCAGCCAAGTCACAGCAAGCACTCCACCTTCAGCAAGCGAGAGCTCAGAAGGGATCTTGCTTGCTGGAAGCGGAGCAAAATTGCTTTCAGACACAGGGAGCTGAATGTTCAACAGGCGAGTCACTGGGGGATGGGGTCCCCAAGGTCAAAATGGGCCCTGGGAGAAGGAAAGTGTGGCCTTCCTCCCCTATTACAAATAGGCCGGGCTCTGGGTAATGGGGTCCCCAGGGCTGAAATCGGCCCACGGAAGGGAGACCGCGCAGCCCCCTTTCCCTAATAAAATAAAAAAAATTAAAAAGGGCCGGCCCCAGGGGAAGTCACCAGAGGCCCCACTCCCTTTATCAACTACTCTGCAAAGGGGCCTCCTGGTGCACAACTGGTTGGGGGATAAAGTCCCCTAGGCTGCTGGGGTTCCTTGGGGGCCAAAAACCCTCCTGTTACCTCCAGTAAGTTCCATACAGCAGGATTGCTGAGAGCTGGTCAGAGTCCCAAACCCCTTTCTCCACCACTATGAAAATGCACCTCCTAGCACACTACTAGTTGGGAGATGAAGTCTTCTTGGATGCTGAGGGTCCCTGGGGGCCAGAACCCCTCCTGTTCCCTCCAGTAAGTCCCACACAGCGGGATTGCTGAGTGTTGGTCGGAGGTCCCTTCCTCTTTCTCCACCAGTCTGCAAACACGCCTAGTAGTTAAAAAAAACATAGATATTCAGTTAAAAAAACTGAGGTTACAGGGACATTATTGTTAGGAAATAGAATTTAAAAAACTTTAGAAATTCACTTAAAAAACCAAAGGTTGCAGGGACGTTATAGTTTGGAAATGGAATCAAAAAACCTTAGAAATTCACTGAAAAGACAAAAGGGTGTAGGGAAGTTATAGTTGGCTCAGATTTCACTTGTACAAAACTAGAGAAATTCAGCAGTTATAGTTAACTGATCTAAATATAACTTACGCCCCTGCAACTCACCTATACAGCACACTTAGACACCGTAGAAATTCACTGAAAAGACAAAAGGGTATAGGGAAGTTATAGTTGGCTCAGATTTCACTTGTACAAAACTAGAGAAATTCAGCAGTTATAGTTAACTGATCTAAATATAACGTACGCCCCTGCAACTCACCTATACAGCACACTTAGACACCCAGTCACTCACTCATAGATCCATTCAGACAACCCCTCACTCACCCATACAGTTACTCACACACCCACTCATACACTCATACAGCTACTGACGCACATTCACTCACCAATACAGCCACTCACTCACCCACATAGCAACTCACACACCCACTTATACACCCATACAGCCACTCACACACCCACTCATACACCCAGTATAAAAATACCTGTTTGAATAATTGTGGGAAAGTATTGCAGTATGGAAAAAATGCTATTTTTCATTAATAACAGTATACTGCAACACAAATTGATCTATGGGAACTGTAATTCGAGAGAACACAGGCATGGGACACATTCACTTTATAAGCACCTGGGACTTGGCAGAGTTGTTGCTTACTTGTGAACAAGGCACTTTTACCAAAAAGCATCAGGGTTGAACAATCAGTTGCTGCAGCCTGTGTCATTTCATAAATAAAATGCTGCCATCACCAGATCTGGGTAGTGGAACTCTTCTTTTTCTGGAGTTGTATTACGGGAATCACTGTCTCCCGCAGCCACGGACACCCTACAGGGTTGAGGGCCCCCGACGATGGAGTTGTTGTTGGAGTATTGAATGGGGGAGGCTTGACCCACTGGCCTCCTTCTGGACCTAAGGGTTGCTGGACATTTCCATTCTTGTAGGTGAGAAAGAGAGACAATTGAGGTATACACCTCAGCTTGATAAGATTCAGACCCTGTGCATGCACAGACTTTAATCTATTTGGCAGCAGCAACAAATTAATTAAGTGCCCAAGCCCCTTTTTATGTCAATATGAAAATACCTGTTTGAATAATTATAGATCCGTATTGCAGTATGGGAAAAATGATATTTGGCATTACATACAGTATACTGCAACATGAATTGAACTATGGGAACTGCAGCATGAGAGCACACAGGCACATGACACATTCACTTTATAAGCACCTGGGACTTGGCAGAGTCGTTACTCACCTGTGGACAAGGTACTTTGGCGGAAACACGTCAAGGTTGAACAACCAGTTGCTGTAGCCTCTGTCATTTCATAAATAAAATGCAGCCATCTCCCCGGATCCTGGTAGTGGCACTCTTCTTTTTCTGGATTTGTATTATGGGGATCTCTGTCTCCTGCAGCCATGTCCGCCCTGCAGAACTGGGGGCCCCCAATGATGGAATTGTTTTTGGAGTTTTTAATAGGAGGACATGACCCACTTGCCTCCTTGTAGACCTAAGGATTGCTGGATATTTCTATTCTTGGAGGTGAGAAAGGGAGACAAGCAAGGTATACACCTCAGCTTGGTAAGATCCAGACACCTTGCCCGCATGGACTTTAAACTATTGGGCAACAGCAATGAATGAATTAAGTGCACAAGCCCCTTTGTATGTCAATTATAAAAATACCTGTGTTTGAACAATTATGGAAGAGTATGGAAAAAACACTATTTGGCATTACATACAGTATACTGCGACACGAATTGAACAATGTGTACTGTAGTCCGAGAGCACACATGCATGTGACACCTTCACTTTATAATCACTTGGGACTAGGCAGAGTTGTTACTTACCTGTGAACAAGGCACTTTTGCCAAAACTCGTCAGGGTTGAACAATCAGTTGCTGCAGCCTGTGTCATTATGGGAATCTCTTTGTCCCTAAGCCACGGCCACCCTACAGCGTTGAGGGCCACCAACGATGGAGTTGTTGTTGGAGTAGTGAATGGGGGGTCATGACCCGTCTGTCTCCTTGTGGGCCTAAGGATTGTGAATATTTCCGTTCTTGGATGTGAGAAAGGGAGACCAGCGAGGTATACACCTCGGCTTGATAAGATCTGGACCCTGTGTATGCACAGACTTTAATCTATTTGGCAACATCAATCAATTAATTAAGTGCGCAAGCCCCTTTTTATGTCAATATGAAAATACCTGCATTTGAATGATTATGGAACAGTATTACAGTATAGGAAAAACACTGTTTGGCATTGCATACAGTATACTGCAACACGATTTGAACAATGATGATCCTTTTTCTTATTACAAGTGATGTTATGATGTGGTTATGGAGTTATAAGGGCCTAAAACATACTGATATCTATGTAGTACAAAACTACTAAAAGTAGCAAGGAAGCCCA
The DNA here is from genome assembly GCA_963921515.1 of Calotriton arnoldi. NCBI lineage: Eukaryota > Metazoa > Chordata > Amphibia > Caudata > Salamandridae > Calotriton > Calotriton arnoldi. Next base: position 1,045,221 of record CAWUFW010004652.1, read on the forward strand.
AAAATATGAACTACACTGCTTATGTAAAATTTAGGAATAACTACATGAACAACTAAAAGACACAGTTATGGTCACATGATTATGTAAACCATTAAACAAATAGTTATAAAAGACAACAGATAAAAAAGAAATCACATTCAATCTGATTGCTACTCTGTAAGTATAGTTATGATTCTTAGAGGTAGGATTTCCTCTGATTTTTGCTCCCTAATAGCTGTCCATCCATTTGGAGAATCCTCACAAAACTTTCCAGACCCTATTTAATTGTGTACATTTTGTGACGATGTTAATTTTTGTGGTGAATTGTTAAGAGTGTGCAAAGATAAAAGGGGGTCTCAAAATATGTTTTCCAGCAAAGCATTTTCCATAGACTATTGTACTCAACGTAGTGTGAAAACAGCTGAACGCATTTACATGAAATTAGGCAGGATTATACATTATGTTGCTCAAATGATCCTTTTGGGGTACTGCAGGTATGTAGGGTAAGTATTTTTTTAAGTTAAAAGGCCTTTAAACTTAGTTATATCTGTGACCGCTGTACTTTTGTGGAATTTCGTGAAACTAGCGTGGTACATGGTGATGACATGTCATTATCTGATTGGATAATGACTGCCTTTACAAACGTTTAAGGTAGCCATTTTGTTTTAAGGCCACTTTGTCAGTGTTAGATGGAGGTAAGTATTAGGCTTTATATTTTCCCTACCTATTACCACCTCAGTAAAGAGGTAATAGGTAAGGAAAAATATTTATACGTTTCTATATACTTTAAACAAATGTTACAGAGCACCGCAGAGCTACCTAGAAAGTAATTTTCTAAAAGCAACCATTACCCAATTATATACTGGCTTGTTATTGCCATGCACCACAGTATACCGCAAACTTACCACGGTGTACCATGGCCCAAAATATAACCAAGGCCAAGCTGTATTATTGTATTGTGGTACCTTTGCGTCACACATGGTGTCACATGGTCAATGAAATTCTTAAGTCAGATTTACAAAGCAATGCAAATCTACCATGCGTGGCTCTGCACTGATTGGTAAATCTGGGGAAACACAATCCAGCGCAATGCGCTGTTTTGCTTCACTCTGCACACCGTAATCTACATTGCTGCTAAATTTCACATACATCTGTACGCCACTCCACCATACCCCACTACACTATACACCACTCCATTCTATGTTTCTCCACTGTACGAGACTCCACTCTACCCCACTCCACTCTATGGTATTACACTGTATGCAACTCCACTGTATGCCACTGCTCTCTACACTCTTACACTGTACACACCTCCACTCTACGCCACATCAGTCTTGCCACTCCACTGTATGCCACTCCAGTGGATGCTACTCCACTATGCGCTATTCCACTCTATGCCATTCAGCTGTATGTCACTCCACTGTATGCTATTCAATAGAAATCTATGTAGCGTATGTGATCAGCTGCGCAGTTTCAGCACATTGCACAGCACATTGCACTTTGCACTTTTGAGAAAGGGGGCTCGTGTGATCGCTCCCGTATTTGGTACTCCCAGCCGTTACCTTGGTTTACGGCCGGGTTCTTCTGTCCTGGGTGATAGGTGGCCTAGATTTCCAAATTCTGGTCCGTCGCGGCAAGTGCCATTTGTGCGGAGGGCGTTCCGTAGGCCCCTGATTTTCCCTCACTTTTGGGGCAGACAGGCACTTCCGGGCGGTGAGCTGGCTAGTCTTCCCACTGCACACCCTACATAGCCTGATGCCAGAGCGGACGCGCGCAGCAGGCGCGCCGCCGGCACGCCAAAGGCAAGCCTGTCTGCGCCCTTCCGCTCCTGGACCCCAGCGCCGGAACCCCTGCGCGTTTTTCCCGTGAGCCAAAGAGCATATACTACTCCAGTGATGAAATACTCAGGCTGAACAAAACTTGTTTAAACTCTTGCTGCCCTCCACTAGACCTCCGGAGCGAGCCTAAGCAGTGTCAGCACTGCAAACTGCATATTAGCTTCACCAAAGTTAAGATTTTATCACCTCAGCAAAAACCATTACAAAAAATAACTACTAAGGTATTCCAGGCTATGCTGATCAACACACGATCACTACCAAAACATAACACAGAGGTTGCAGAATTGGTAGGCGCACATAAGCTCAATTTGGCATTCATCACAGAAACCTGGGCAGATGAGTCTTCGGACCCTGATCTTGCCTTAGCATTGCCAGCAGGATATTCTATTATCAGAGCAGACAGAGCGGTCAAGCGGGGGCGGGGGGACTAGCTATTATCTTTAGAGATGAGTTGCAAGTGGCCGGATCCTCAGCTGGAAGTTCCCCAGATTGTGAAACGCTATCCCTTCAGATCTTACTCAGTAATTACTACACACTAAAAGGCCTTCTTTTATACAGGCCATCATTTAGAAAAGCTGGCAGAACATGATACAGCCTCACTAGTTGATACAACGGCTAGTTTTTCTCTGACACAGATTGTCAAGCTCGATACTCATGTCGCTGGACATACTCTAGATGGTATCTTTACGTCAAATCCTTCGCTTAAAGTCTCAGTAGTAATCCCTGTCCCCTGGTCTGACCATAAAGCTATAATGTTCACTCTAAGCGCCGATCAGCACCTTCCAATATCTGTTCAGTTTCAGTTACCCGTCCTGATTGGGCCAATATTAACTCCCTCACCCTACAAGCATCGTTACTAAGTACTAAACCAGACCTTACTACAGACATTAACTCCTCTGTTCATAGGTTATCCACATGGATCAAAACAGCAGTAGATCTCTTAGCCCCTACGAAGAGCTTCCTCTCAAGGTGGAAAAAGCCATCAGAACCATGGTTCACGGATAAACTTAGAGCTCAAAAACAAACTTGTAGAAGGACAGAAAGAAAGTTGGCAGACTATAGGAAATTGATTTTGGAGGAAAAAAGTAAATACTTTACGGCGAAAATCCTCGAGGCAAGGAACTCTTGCAGGGAGCTCTTTTCAACAGTAAGAAAATTAGCAAAACTACCAGCTATACCTTGGATGGAAGGCAGTGGCGAATTCTGCAATAAACTGGGACAGTCGTTCATGGATAAAGTTGAGAAGGTGTATAAATCCTTTAGGGACAGTGTCAACTCCGTTTATAAGAACACTATGATAGCTTCGAACACCAGTACCGCCAATTCAGCTTTCGCTCCCCCCCCCACATCAGAACAGATCACTCAGGTGGTGAAAACATCTAAATCAATGTCCCAAACGGACCCTTGTCCTCCTAAAGTATTGCATCTGTTCCCCGAAATATTAAGCGAATAATAAGTTTAGTTTTCAATGAGGTAATTCAGTCGGGCTTCTTCCCAGATGCCTGGAAAATAGCCTCAATCCTTCCTCTTTTAAAAAAACCAAATCTTGACCCTAAGGATCCCAGCAGCTATCGACCTATCTCCAGACTTCCATTTCCGGCTAAAGTACTTGAGAAATTACTAAATGCACAGCTTACTGCATTTATCTCCTCTAGGAACTTCCTGGATCCCTCACAGTACGGGTTCCGGGAGGGTCATGGAACTGAGACAGCTCTGGTCATGGCTGCAGAGGAACTAAGGGCAATACTAGATTTGGGGGGTAAGGCTGCCTTGATATTGTTAGATCTATCAGCGGCCTTCGATACGGTGAACCACAAAACACTAGCCAGTAGGCTATCGGAGTTGGTGATCAGAGATACCGCCCTCACACTATTGTCATCTTTTTTAGCCGATAGAACCTTCTCCGTAGAATTTTGAGCCTTCTCCTCCAAGCCTTTTAAACTTCCCTGTGGTGTGCCACAGGGCTCATCTTTGAGCTCCACACTGTTTAATGTATATGTGGCTCCTTTGGCTTCGATCATCAGGCAGTTTGGGTTCTCAGTGGTCTCTTATGCGGACGACACCCAGTTGGTGGTGTCAGTCTCAAGCAACGTGGAGGAGACAGCTGACCGTTTCAACTGCTGCATGACGCAGGTTAACCAGTGGATGCAGTCCAATTGCCTAAAATTGAACGGCGGAAAGACTGAAGTCCTGCTGCTGGGCTCTGATTCATCTTTCTGGTCACCCGGATGGTGGCCTGCCAGTCTGGGCGACTGTCCAGATCCAGTGCCCAAGGTCAAAAACCTAGGCTTTATATTCAACGATAAACTGACATTCAATAGTCAGATCAACACTCTCTCCTATACCATTTGGTTCATCTTAAAAATGATCAGGAAAATCCGTCCATTCATCCCTCCTGATGCCCTAAAACACTAGTTACAGCATTAGCCCTCTCCAGATTGGATTATGGTAATGCCCTGTACATGAGGATCCAAACTCAGTATCTATTAAGGCTGCAGCGCCTGCAAAATGCGGCAGCCAGATTAGTATTGGATATCCCTAGGTTTGAGCCAGTTTCCCACGGATTAAAAGCCCTCCACTGGCTCCCGGTGGACAAGAGGATTAAGTTTAAATCCCAATGCCTGGCCTATAAAGCACTACAAGGCACAGGACCTTAATTTCTGAGGACTCACTTGAAATGCTATGTGCCGTCTAGAAGTGTAAGATCCGCTCACACTAAACTTCTGGAAACACCCAGGTTCAAGAAGGCACGCTGGGGCGGAAGAAGCTTCCTGTTAGGGACAGTTAAGACCTGGAACCTACTCCCAAGCACCATAAAGAGAAGCACGTTGCTTTTTTCTTTTAGAAAGGCGCTGAAAACCTAGCTCTTTTCCAATTGACCCACCCTGTACACCACGTCAGCACTGCTCTGACTTACCGACCCTAGCACCAAGACGCCCTCGGGCATTCGTGCGCTATTCAAATGCACTAATCAAATCAATCAAATCAAATCAAATCACTGTATGCCACTCCATTGTATGTTACTGCACTCTACCCCACTCCAGTATATGGCACTCCACTCTACACCTCTTCATTCTACGCTATTCAATTGGACACCACTTCAATGTACACCACTCCACTGTATGCTTTTACACTCTACCCCACTCCACTGTATGCCACTCCAGTCTACTCCACTATATGCTATTACACTCTGCACCACTAACATTGTACAACACTCCACTCTACATCACTCCACTCTATGCTATTACACTGTAAACAAAGCCACTCTACAGCAGTGCACTCTAACTATTGCACTTTATTCAACTCCACTCTATGCAATTCCACTGTGTGCCATTCCACTATACGCTACTCCATCAAATACTATTCCACTCCACACCATTGCACTGTACGCCACTCCACTCTATGCTATTCCAGTGTATGCCACTACAATGTACAAAATTCTTCTTTATGCTATTTTACTGTATGCCACTACACTGTACACTACTCTACAGCACTCTATTGTATGCCACTCCATTCTCAATTATTCAATTGGATGCCGCTACACTGTATGCTATTACACTCTACCCCACTTCAGTGTACCTCACTCCAGTGTATTCTACTCCATTGCATGTCACTCCACTGTACGCTATTCCACTTTACACTGCACCACTCCATTCTATGCTGTTATACTGTCCGCAACTTCAATCTTCACCACTCTACTGTATAGTATTCCACTCTATCCCACCCCACTGTATGCTACTCCATTCTACGCTATTCCATTGGACGTCACTCCACTGTATGCTATTGCACTCTACCCCACTCCACTGTACACCACTTCAGCTTACACCACTCCACTGTACGACACTCCTTTGTATACTACTACACTAGACACTATTACACCTTACGCCACACCAATGCAGAACACTCCACTCTACGCTACTATACTGTACGCCACTCCAGTCTATGCTATTCAACTGTACGCCACTCCGCTGTACACTACTCAACTATATGCTAATCCACTCCACACCATTCCAATCTACATTATTCCAGTTTCGGCCAGTCCACTGTATGTTGCTCTACTCTATGCCACTCCAGTGTACTATCCTCCAAGCTACATAACTCCACTCTACAAAACTCTACTACACTCTATGTCACTCTACTAGACTCTACTCTCCCTGTACACTCCGTTGTACAATTTTGTACTCGACTCTATGCCCGTATATTGTATTGTACAACACTCTACTCCACTCTATGGCAGTTTCCAACACTATACGACGCAGCACTCCACTCTACTGTATGAGTCGCCACACCAATGTATATCAGTTTCCTCAACTATGCTACTCCACTTCAATTTATGCCACTCCACTCTATGCTAATCCATTATACCCTACTCCACTCTACGCTATTTCATTCTATGCCACTCCACTTTTCTACACTTCACTATATGGTATTCCACTGTACGCTATTCCACTGTTTGCTACTCCACTTCTACTTCAATACAGTGTATGTCACTCTCCTCCACTCTATATAACTCCACTCTATAAAAGTCTACTGCACTTTATGGCACTCTACGAAACTGTACTCCACTCTATCCCCGTACGCTCCACTGTCCAACTCTATACTCCACTCTATGCCTATGCACTCCATTGTACAACACTCTATTCCACTATAAAACATTTTTCTATACTCCAAGCCACAGAACTCCAATCTACTGTCCAAGACTCCACTCCAATTTATAACTGTTTACTACCTATGCTATGCCACTACAGTCTACTCAATGCCACTCTACCCTATGACATGACTATGCACTCTATTATATTTTACTCCACACTATGTTACGCCACTCCACTCAACTCTACTTCACTGTACAAAACTTTACCTCACTCTATGCTACTATAGAACAATCCATTCTGCGCAGCTCCACTGTTTGACACACTACAGTACACTATGCAACTCCAATCTACAACACTCTACTACACTGTATGCCACTCTCCAACACTTGACTCATGTCTATACCCCTACGCTCCACTGTACAACACTCTACTCCACTCTATGCTATTCTATGATTCTCTAGTCCACTATACAACACTGTATGCAACTTGTTGTATGCCACTGCACCCCACTTTACTCCACTCTACTCTATGACACACTTCTAGACTCTACCCCACTCTATGCCACTCCACTCTATGCCATTGTACTCTATAACACTGTATGACAATCCGCTGCACCACACTCTACAACACTGTACTGTACTGTACACCACTCCATGCTACAAAACTCAACTAGACTGTATGTTGCTCCAATCTACTGTAGTCTACAACACTTTACAATGGTATATGACATGCCACTACACTGTACTGTACAACACGGTACTCCAATTTATGACACTTTACTCAACTTTATGTTACGCCATTCCACTCTACTGCACTCCACGCCACTACAATCTACAGAATGCCACTCCACTCTCTGACACTTTACTCCACTCTACACTATCCCACTCCACTGTATTCCACTCCACTATACTCCACTCTACTACATTTTATCCCAATTCACACCACTATATAATACTCTGCTCTACACCTCTCCACTGTCCAGCACTCTTACTCCATTGTATACAACTGCACTCTGCAACACTGTACTACACTCTATGCCACTCCTTGACACTCAACTTGACTCTATGTCCATCCATTCTACACCACTGTAGTACATTGTATGACACTCAGCGACACTCCACTCCACTCCTCTCTACGATACGCCACTCCACTATATGACATGGCACTCCACTCTATGACACTCTCCTCAACTGTACTCTACATCACTCAAATCAGCGATACTCCACTCTATGACACTTTACTTCACCCTACTTCACTCTAAAACATTCTACTCCAAACTATGACAATCTACAACACCATACTCTACTCTACGGCACACCAGTCCACTATACAACTCAACACCATGTCACTACACCTTATAACACTTTACTTGCGATACGCCACTACATTCTACTCTACTCCATTCTATTGCACTCTACAATGCTCCACTCTATGACAAGACTTTACAACACTCTCTTCACTGCACCGCACGACATTCCATATAACAACACTCCACTCAACGACACTAGACTCCATAAGTTGAAACACATTTTTTACTAACAAATATTAGAATTCAATGAAATAACCAAAGGTTAAAGCTTAGTTATAGTAAGGAAAACCTTTTCCCCCATACAAACCACACTTAAACTACACAAACTTTGAATATTCTAAAGTTATACTTTCATTTACAGTTTATCCACCATCTTCAAATTATTATATTTGCAGCTTGCTAACCAGACAACACTAACTAAAAGTAGAAGGTAGGAGTTAAGCAAGATGCCTTTATACACTTTCAAAGATGATTCGAGGCCATGTTAAATGTCCAGAATATTTTAACTGACTGATGAATTGTGCTGATAAATACATTTTAATGATCTGTAAAAAACTTTACTTGGTCTCATTTTTTTCAAACATTTCTTTGTGGGATTACATCTTAAATATCACAGCACAATTCAGATGTATCTTTATGGATCTGATGCACAAAGGTCCACATTCGACAATGAAAGGTTCTGTGCTAATGCCCAAATATTAACACTAGTCAATTAAATAAATCAAACGAAAACCACTGCAGGTTCTATATTATACTTCAAAGCATAGTTCTGTATTCAAGATGGTTTTAATGTTAATTTCAGTGCTGAACATTTGTAATTTTGTTAGAAGTTGTCGGTAAGCTTCCAGCTACTGTGGAAGAACCTAATGTGTATCAATATTTGGATCTGATTTGTGACTATGTGCTTTACAAAGTTAAACATTCCTTGAAGCATGGTTTTAATTTTGCTTGGCATAATTACAGTATTAGGTTGCTGTTTCATTAAAATATGATGTATTATTCATAAGAAAGTGAGGTTCTTTTTAACAAGTGCCTGCTTGTGTCATTTGGAATTTTAATAGCAAGTTTGCCAATGGCATCATGCTATCAGATTTAGAATAGCCTGGCGCACAGGTGTACAGATGTCAGACAAAAATACAATTGAAGCAAAGCAAGTACAATTTATCATGTTCGCTCTAAGAAATGAATATATTAGTCTTTTTTTCTATTTTGTTTCAGGTCTACCGATAAAAAAAATGATGATTTGAATGCGCTCACTTATGAGAAGGGATATATTATTATTTAGAAGACTACTGGATGAAGATTGAAGGACCCTTTATTCCTTCTTTAAAAATAGCAATTCGTCGGAGCCTGGGAGTACCTTTTGCATTTGAGCCCCTTGTTATGAACTGTCAGGTAACTCCAGGAAGCGCAAATTTACCCAGTAATCCCTTTACTGAACACTGGTTTTTGCTACACAAATTCATCTCCTGTGTTTTCCGTGAGATACCATCAAAAATTTCTTTGAAGCAGCATTTTTCTGCCGGAGAACAGGTTCAGAAAACATCAGTGGGAATGATGCTACTGCTGGTTCGTCCCCAATTTGAGGTGTGGGTTCGTAATACAACCGGAATACCTGCTGATAATAGAATTACTGTCACAGTCACCATCCCCATATTTACCAGATTGGACATCTGCTCTGCCAGTCTCATTGTTAGGTTCAAGTTCTGCCCTACTTTTACTACTTCTCCCTTTGGCCACATAATGCTTCTCTTTGTAATGGCATGGCAATAAGGTGTCAGCAAGTTCAAGCATTGCTTACCATTTTTTAATCAAGTTACCACACATGCGTTCTGCGTGTGTGTGGTAACTTGATAAAAAAATAAACAAGAAGCCAAATAACACAGAAATCAATGGAGATGCATCATAATTATGTGAGGTAGTTTTGTAATACTATTATAGACTAAAAAGCAAATCAAGCAGTGTAAGAAGTTGGATTATTCTTTTGTGGGGGTAACTGCCCACCTCAAGGAATAACCTTATTTTGTCAGAGTGAATTCTCAAAGTCACGAAGTTAAACTGAGTTGAATCTCCTGGTGCCTATGGCACAGAGCTGAAAGGCTCAATTTAGTGCAATCTGTAATGTAATAATGTAGGGCCCGATTCACAGAACTAACTTAAGACAAAATCCTAAACTTACTACCATTTTGGTATTCACAGAAGGCACTTACTCATTTTGTATTCACAGAAGGCACTTACTCATCAATGAGTAAGTGCCTTCTGTGAATACTAAAATGAGTAAGTTACTCAAAATGAGTAAGTTACTCATTTTGGTATTCACAGAAGGCACTTACTCATTAATGAGTAAGTGCCTTCTGTGAATACCAAAATGAGTAAGTGCCTTCTGTGAATACCAAAATTGTAGTAAGTTTAGGATTTTGTCTTAAGTTAGTTCTGTGAATGGGGCCGTAGTACGAAAATAGTAATGAAATCCAACACAAAGCAATAAAAATCCCAAGCTAAATTAGAAAAAAATAGAGTAAAATGTGCCACACAAATAGACACCAAAACAACAAAAAATCCAATAAGAGGAACTTTTACAGATTTCAGTGAAAGTAGCACCAAACAGCACAAAGCAACAATGGTAGTCAAGACCTAGGCATGATTTGAGGCTCACTTTGAAGCCCAGGTTTGATTTAGCAAGTGGTTTGGCCCTGGTGAATTTCTAGAAGTCAAAACGTTCATAAAAGTTTCTGAATCCTAACTCAGAAAGGGACTTTGTCACTTTTTGAGAAGAAAAATCCTCCTTGAGTGGGACAAAGCTGAAGCTCAATCACACATCGTGGAACTGTGAGCTGGATAGTTTTTTGTGGCAGGTCCTCCTGAAGCTTTGGTAATGATTTACCGGCCTGCATCATGAGCACGGTGTCTGCAGATACCGTGGTGACTGGACCGGCTGGAGATAGTGGTGTGATGGCTGTTAGCCCTCTTGGCCTACAGAGTAAAATATGAAGGAATAAGTGGTGAGTGATTTGTGGACCGATGCCCCGTTGGAATATTTGCTGCCAAAGGGGTTTGACTGGTGGAAATCCATGGCATTGGTAGTGGATGGAGTACCACAGATACTGGAAAAACTTGGACTGCATGCTGAATTCTACTAAAGTTCTCATAGACAGTTGTTCCTTATCCTAACACATAAATTATACCATCATTAAACAAATATACATCTCAAAAAATGCTCACTTATGCCGGCGGTTGCCAGCGTGTACACCCACAGTAGAACATGTTAATGCTCCGGCATGCAGCTGTGTACAGGTGAGCCCAGCGTGGACAACTGACGTGAATGTTAAGAATATGAATTAGTGTTAAAAGGTTGTTAAACTGTGTGTGGAGTGATGCATGCATGTTCAATTAAAAGACAGGCTGTCCAGGCAAGGCAGCCAGGTATTTCTGCTGAGAGAAGTTACATTACAGTGGACGGACACAGAACCTGGCATGTTCCCCAAGGGATTCCCCCTGAAGCATATGTGTAGTATCCTGCATTTGTTAATGTAATGTGTTTTACGGTAAATAGACATAATATCGAAAAAAATATATAGAATGGACAGAATATCGAATTCAAAATATAGAATGGACATAATATCGAATGGACATAATATAGTGGTTAATAATATCGAAATGAAGTTAAGTAATATCGATTGTCAAAATATAGAAGTACATAATATAGGCATTAAAAAATATCGAATTTTTAATAATATCGATTTTTTAAAGTGTTTTGTATGTTAGTATATGAGTTAAAATGTATATTATTTTTGTAATGTATGTTTAATATTTTTTAAAGTTACGAAATTTATGTAAAATTATTTTTGCGTAATTTAATTCCGTAGCGGGTTGTGGGTTTATAGGGGAATAGGGTGGGAAGTAATTTAATTATAGTAAATTAAATATTAATTTTTAGGAATTATTAATTATTTTTAATTTAATTTTGCGTTTTAGTTCTGTAGCGGGTTGTGGGTTTATAGGGGAATAGGGTGGGAAGTAATTTAATTGTAATTAAGAAAATATGTATTTTTATTTATTGGTATTGATAATTAATTTATTGTTAATTAATTATTAATTGGTAATTAATTTTTATTAATTGGTAATTAATTTTTATTAATTGATTAATTGATAATTATGTTAATTGTATTAATTTATTATTCGGAGCGGGTTGTGGGTTTATAGGGGAATAGGGTGGGAAGTAATTTAATTGTAATTAAGAAAATATTTATTTTTATTTATTGGTATTGATAATTAATTTATTGTTAACTAATTATTAATTGGTAATTAATTTGTATTTATTGATTAATTGATAATTATGTTAATTGTATTAATTTATTATTCGGAGCGGGTTGTGGGTTTATAGGGAAATAGGGTGGGAAGTAATTTAATTGTAATTAAGTAATTATTGAAATTCTTTTTGTGTATTGATTAATTTTTTGTTAATTAATTATTAATTGGTAATTTTTTTATTACTTATTACATTTTTGGTATTGAAAATTAATTGGTTGTTGATTAATTATTAATAGGTAATTAATTTGTAATTAATAATATTTATTGGTATTTATAATTAATTAATTATTAAATATTTTGTAATTGGTAATTAATATTAATTATTTTTTTGGGGTATTGATAATTAATTTATTCTTATTTAAATATTAAATCATTATTTTCCCTACTGTTGCACTCATTGGAGTGGGAATAGTAATTTTTAGCCCTACGCGATCCAACGCTTTCCCTACTGTTGCACTCACTGGAGTGGGAATAGTAATTTTTACCCCTACGCTATCCAACACTTTCCCTACTGTTGCAATCACTGGAGTGGGAATAGTAATTTTTACCCTCCCGCTATCCAACGCTTTCCCTACTGTTGCACTCACTGGAGTGGAAATAGTAATTTGTACCCTCCCGCTATCCAACGCTTTCCCTACTGTTGCACTCTCTGGAGTGGGAATAGTAATTTTTACCCCTACGCTATCCAACGCTTTCCCTACTGTTGCACTCACTGGAGTGGGAATAGTAATGTTTACCCTCCCGCTATCCAACGCTTTCCCTACTGTTGCACTCACTGGAGTGGAAATAGTAATTTTTACCCTCCCGCTATCCAACGCTTTCCCTGCACTCTCTGGAGTGGGAATAGAAATTTTTACCCCTACGCTATCCAACGCTTTCCCTACTGTTGCACTCACTGGAGTGGGAATAGTAATTTTTACCCCTACGCTATCCAATGTTTCCCTACTGTTGCACTCACTGGAGTGGGAATAGTAATTTTTACCCCTACGCTATCCAACGTTTTCCCTACTGTTGCACTTTCTGGAGTGGGAATAGTAATTTTTACTCCTACGCTATCCAACGCTTTCCCTACTGTTGCACTCACTGGAGTGGGAATAGTAATTTTTACCCTCCCGCTATCCAACGCTTTCCCTACTGTTGCACTCACTGGAGTGGGAATAGTAAATTTTACCCTCCCGCTATCCTGCGCTAAAAATATTGAATATTTGTTATTAATATTAAGTTAGTATATATATGTATTAAAAAATAAAAATGTATGTTTAATTTTTTTTTTACTTACATTAATTATTTATTACATTTAAGGTTATTTAATTATTTTAAAGTATGTTTTAGTTAATTATATTTATTATTTCATTAATTTTACATTACTTTTAAGACATTTAAAAAATTTGATATTTTAACAAACTATGGGGCCGATTCCGATCTCGGCCGGTAGGGCTCCGAATCGGATTCGGCTTTACCGGATCCGATTCGGAGCCCTATTTCCCGACCGAATCGTACGTGCGTCCGGGCGAGCGAGTACGATGCGTGCGCTCGCGAAATCTCCGACCGACTCGTACGCAGGACCCGACCGCTCCGACCGACTCGCACGGGGACGACTCGCACCGCGTTATGGAGACGTTCCCCGGCCGGGTAAGTACGATGCGCATCGCGACCTCTCCGACCGGCTCGCGCAGTCTGGCTCCAAGGAGCTGTCGGATCCGCACTTTGGGGGTCCGTGTCGGACCCCCCTGGAAGCGTAGGCACGCGAGTCGCACACAGGGGGGACCCATGGGTTCCCCCTACACGTGCATGTACGGCGCGACCCGCATCGACACGAACACGCTGTAGGGGGTGCCCTTGTTCGCGTCGTGCCCATTGAGTCAATGGGAGCCCGTGTACGCGTCGTACGACTGGCTCCCATTGACTTCAATGGGAGTCCGACCGAATCGAGTCCGATAGCATACGTGCGCATCGTACTCGTTCGGTCGGACTGCTAGGGTCCGATTCGGTCGGAAATCTCTCTGGGTCCGGCTCGGTCGGAGAGATTTCCGGCCCGAATCGGAATCGGCCCCTATATTATTTACAACGATATTTTGGATTCGATATTTTTGTACTTTCCTGTTTGGAGATAGGAATTCGATATTCTGGCATTCTATATTTTGTCCACGATATTTTGGCAGGTCTATATTTTGGTATTCTATATTATGTCAGTGATCCGTGTTTTACACCTCCTGCTCAGCTAGTGCTTGTGCTGTGTGCTCAATAGAATGTTGGAGTCTTGATGTGCCTCGGAATGTTGGGACACAGAGAGGTTAAGTGACAGTTGAGCATGGGCTGAGCAGCAGTCGGGCTGCTCCTGGTGGGGCTCTCCTTCACAACTTAACTACCTGTTATACTAGTACTCTTTAACTTGTTACCTGTTTGAATAAATCTTCCTGAATTACTACCTTCCTGCGTGGACCTCCTCACTACATTTATTTGGAGAAAAGGAAAGAAGAGAAAAAGACACATGAAAAGATGAAGCACTACGCCTCTCAGCCCCACCAGTGTCCTCTCCATTGGACAGCCCTAGCGCAGGCGTGCTCATGTAGAATGTTCTTTAAAAAAAAGTGGGAACCTCCCGGAGGAAACATGGAAACAATCACGGAGATAACCACACAAATGTCAAGGATCAGCTGGTACCTTGCGCTTGCTCCAGAATGGAAATACGGGAGAAAATAAATCCACTGCTTCCGTGTTGAAGGTTGGCAAAATATGGCGTCACGCACGTTCCGCTGTGCTGGGTGGCTCCCGGCGCACTCGAGCACCCAACAGTGTCCACACCCAGAATTGCCGTGGTTTCAGCTCGTGACGTCGCAAAGCCTCCAGAGGAGATCCTCGCGGCAAAGAAGATGAGGTGAGTTGCGCGCAGAGTCTAACGGCAAAATAACGGATTCAACGGCCAAGCAGAATGCTGGACGTTGAATCCTGAGGAGAATCCCTGTTAAGTTTAAACTTACCACAGAGGCGATGTGAGGAAAGAGTCACGAGGGGCTATGTGGGCATGTATGGAAACAGCAACTGAATTACTTGGAACGCCAAGAAAACAGTCCGCAATGTCTCACCTAATACGAACACCCACATTAAGAATACATCAGCTGGACGTCTCCCAAACACCAGAACACTGTGGGCGAAGGGTTTAGGCCACCGATATTTCGTAATAGTAGATGTTGCCCCTTCAGCAAAACGACAGACAAACTCAGTAGCCCAATTTAGTACATCTCCTCACTAAAGTCAGCAGAATATGTTCAGGATAAAACGGTGCAGGAAGCGCAAATCACAAGTATAAAGCAGATTTGCGTCTCTCAAGCACAGGACCACTTTAGATGAAGGGTGATTCCAGCACATGTATGAGGCAAAGGTTGAAGCCTTAACACAATAGATGATGGCACCACAGAAATACGTCGTGAACCAACACAGCAGACAACACTAGGGCAACCCCCATCGAAAGTCAACAGAATGTGCACAGGATCACACAAATGCAGGAAGCGCAGTCCAACAGCGTCAGCCACACAGTTCCAAGTCAGACACTGGAAACTCCCATACTGCTTAATGTAGAATGGAGACAGACCTTCCACGACCACAACCTCTTACCACAGTTTTGAAATAGTGGTGGAATAGACAGGTGACTGAAAGTTGTAGAAGGCGTACAACAGGCTGTGGAGATAAATCCTTTGTCCAAATAATGTAGAGTAGATGAGCACAAGCACGCCTGGGCTAGGGCTGTCCGATGGTGAGGACACTGGTGGGGCTGAGAGGCGTAGTGCTTCATCTTTCCTTGTTTCTTGATGTCTTCTTTTCTTTTATTTGTGAGACATGTTACTCCCTTGTTGTCGTCTTTCTTGTTGAGTGTAGAACACACATGCTTCATGTTGGCAGCTTTACATTTCCTGTGGATACCTCCTTGTGTACTTTTTGTTGCTGTCAAATGTAAGCAGTAGTTCTGTTGTCTTCAGGTCCTCTTATCTTTGGCAGGCCTCTGAAGTGCAGATGTAACACGTAGATTCTTCGCCAGCTCGTCGCCAAATAAATGTAGTGAGGAGGTCCACGCAAGAAGGTAGTAATTAAGATGATTTATTCAAACAGGTAACAAGTTAAATAGTTCCAGTATAACAAGTAGTTAAGTTGTGAAAGAGAGCCCCACCAGGAGCAGCCTGTCTGCTGCTCAGCCCATGCTCAACTGTCACTTCACCTCTCTGTGTCCCAACATTCCGAGGCACATCATGACTCCATCATTCTATTGAGCACAGAGCACAGGCACTGGCTGAGCAGGAGGTGTAAAATACATTACATTACAAATGCAGGATACTACATATCCCTTTTCCTTCCAACAGAAGAACAAATACAATATATGATAAAATATGACGAGAGTGAACAAAGGACAGATAGCAAGGAAGGAACAACGGAGTGACAGAGTAAACGATAAGGAAAAGAGCAAGCAAGGTTGAGCGAGGAGATAGATGGGAGAAGACAAGGAGGAGAAGGTAAAGTGTAAGTATGCAAATAGAAAACACCCATCCTCTACAACAATGAAATAGAAAGAAGGAGACAGTGAAACGCAGAAGAAGAAACCAGTAGAAGAGAGAGATATAGACGCACCAACGACAACCCCTACACGCACCCACTGGCCAGGCAGGCAAGCAAGGAAATAAGGACAAGGCACGACGCGAACAGAACAGAAAACATACCCAAGCAGAAGGAGAAGAAAAGGAAAGAACTCCATCAGAACAATGGAGAACGAGAAGAACACCACAGACAAAGAAAGGCAGAAGACACAGGAATAACAACAAATATGTGTAGGGTCCAGATTCCAAAGATAAAAAGGAAGAGAACATCAATAGGAAAGCTGAACCGGAGAAAACAGAGAGGAAGCGAAGGAACACAAACAGTATCACTAAACTCCTCCCCATTTCCAAATGGATAATACAAATAATGATTGAGTGTAACATATGAGATCCGTGAATCCCTGCCCTTGATTTACACCACGCAGCAGGGTGGAAAGCCTCTGATGGCTAGCTATATTGTCAGATATGAGAGAAGAAAAAAGATTCGCCTGTGAATGTCAGGTGCTGGCTCTGTCCACCCTAGCACATAACATATATATATCAGTTCATAGGTTTTTTTTAGTCAGTGCTTGTGTAGGACATATCCCCGCAAACTTCCAACTCAGTAGATGTAACAGATTATATGCAGAAATGTTTGAGTGACAGCAATGAAAATAGGAGAGCTGAAAGAGGTGGGTCTTCGAGTTCCACAGTTTAATTCAATGATGCTTTATTGACATGACGCACAGGTTTTTGGGTGCTGTCAACACTTTACTCGTACTCAAGTAATGCAAGTTTTACACATGAGCTTTTAAAGCCTGTGGTGGGGACTACAAAGCAAACCGGTATTCTTTTTTTTGTTTCCAAATCTGTTTTTTTTTCCAAGAAGGATACAAATCTTGCTGATATGCATCTTTCTGGGCTAACCATTGTACCCAGAAACCGCGATTTAACCAGATTGTGCAAAGCCAGACTCAGCAAATGAAACCGGTTCAGTGCCTCATTAGGGGTAGTGAGCGCTACATAAATGCAATATTACACCACAAATACACATAACCCACGTTTTTTGCCACTGAAATAACCGATTATCTGCACAAAGTTTGATGATGGAGTCGTAGGCCCTTTTTAAATTAAAAGTCCTCTATGTATCACCTCATATTTGAAAGCCGGACATTTGCATTTTAAATGTCTGCTATTTGAGGTGCGCTGCAACTTGATGCCAGCATCTGGTAAACCCCTCGCGTGGTGAGCCTTTAATGTGGCCTAAGGAGGCTTGAGATTGGACAAATCTCCTCTTAAGTAAGTTTGGTTTGGAGCAATAAAGTCACAATTACAGGACTAGCTTCTCCTTGGAAACAAAGCACCTTCTCATTTGACAGCAATTACTGCTCAAGGTGGGAAAGCCGTTAGGCCTCGCCGTGATGACAACCGCCTGGACATGAATGGCTGTGGGAAACTGCAGAGTGCAGCTTATCTGCCCTTCTCAGCCAGGGTCATCAGAGAGCAGACAACATACTTCAAACACTGCTTTGAAATTTGAATGACCACAATGCCATGACAGCAAAAGAAATTCCTTGGAAGACTGCCTCTATGCTGCTTCTAAGTAAAAGTCCCAATTTCCAATACAAAGGGGCCCATTAGGATGTCGGGCGGTAAAAAATCCGCCATCTACCATAGCGGTAGAAATCCGCCCGCCCACACCGTCTGAATACCGACCGAGCAATTACGATGGCGCGAGCCGCAAACCGCCGGAAAATACACAAAAAATACCGCCCGCCCATGTCCGAATCCAAGTCCATCCGCCCGCCACGGACGGAAATACGCACGACAACCCAAAACTGCCCGCCCTGACGACCGAGATACCGGCCGTGAAATTAGGATCGCACCGACATGAGCGCGGTAAATCCACAAATACACCGCCCGCCAGCGTAAACAACAGTGACGAAAATGGACACGGCGGAAGCTCAGGCGGCCACATCCCTGCACAGAAATCATCCGCGGACAAAAACAAACACAAACAACATGGCCAACAAGTCCACACAGCAACCCACGCACAAATACCCAAACACAGTACACATCCCGGAAACACACCCCCCCTGGACAAACAAATTAACTACAAATCCCAGAACACCAGCCACAACACACCTGAAAACAACAGACCATCCTGACACACCCACATCGGCAAGTACAAAACAAGCCCCTTCACAGACCACAACCCCTTGCAACATTACAAACGGAGGACGACAGCACAGAACACAGCGAGACACAAAGGACAGTAGCACACCACAGACACGCACCCATCACACCCATCACCACCACCACCAAACACCTGCCACACAAACCCCCTGCACATCACACACCACACACCGCACCAGCACCACAAACACCAAAACACACACCATGGCATCACACAGAATGCCCAAGTTCACTTCCACTGAGCTGACGGTCATGGTCGACGAGATCGTCAAGGTGCACCCACAAATCTATGGCAACCAGGTCCAACAGACACCACTATCCACCAGAAACCGGTTGTGGATCAGGATCATAGACCAGGTCAATGCAGTCGGGAACGTGCCACGCAACAGAGGCGAAATCAACAAAAGGTGGAACGACCTGAAAAGCGTGGTCAAGAAGAAGGAGGCCAAAAATCAGCAGCTGGCTGCCAGGACTGGCGGAGGTAATCCCGCGCTATTCAAGACCTTCAAGGCGTGGGAGGAGAAGGTGCAAGTCATCATACATCCGGAGATCCTCACCAGATTACCAGGGGGAGTCGAGGCTGGTAAGTACAAACAAACGAATACCAGCACACCGCTATGTACTCACATGCACTACCACTATGCCATAGCTCCGAGGGACAAACACCCCCATGTCCAGTACACAATACACAAGACATCACTCACTCATGCAACAGACACTCACACACACAGCCCAAACCTACCAACTGACATAACCATGGGGGCATGTGTACAGTCAGCCAGCACTGCAACTCCCACCAGGTCCCCTCGTACTCCAGAAGCGCCAGAAGGAGCACTCCCCACACCCATGTGTCAGCCATAGCTGCACTAACCGATAAGTAACAGGTAAGTAGCCGCAACACAAAGGCAGTGGGTCGGAGGGGGACAGCTGAAGTACAACAGCCACCAGGCCCCCAGTCACACAGCGCAGCAAGGTGGAGCACCCCCACACCCATGCGTCAGCCACTGCAGTGCACACCTGCATCCGACAGGTAGACATCTCACCCCACATGCAGGGGTTCCTGTGGGTGTCAGGCCATCACCACAACTCACAACACCGCCCCCACTCCCACAGACCTGCAACATGGAGCACCCCTCCCGCCCATAACCATGTGGCATCCATTGCATTGCGCACTCAAAAACAACCTGTAGGTGGGAGACTGTACAGGGCGGGGTGTCTGTAGGCATGAGGACAGTATTACGACTGACACATGGGACATGTCACGTAGCAGAGGAACACGCAGCACTGCTCCCTGTCACGATCATGTGACCAATGTGCACACGGACATGTATCACAGTCATACCCCACATGACCCATCACAGATACAGCAACACCTAAGGAGCCACGTCTGCATGCACAAGTCCCACTGGAGTACAGACCCACACGGCAGGCACTGTGCCACCCATCACACACATCAGCAACACCATCGAAGTCTTGTCCATGTAGTCCTCTCTGCCTGTCACCCACACATCGTACAACAACACCCATGTAAGACAAACCTTACTAGAAGTAACAGCGTGGAACCACAATATTGCACACAAACACCACTGGACCCATGAAACACACAGGCACACAATGCACATTCAACATATCATCCATCTCATCTGTCAGCCCCAGTGTCATGGAAGGTATGTCATCCGAACAGCTGGCCCTCATACAGCAGTCATGCAGAGATACCTGCCCATGACAAATCATGTGCCTGCAGTGACTGAAGCTCACGTCACACTGTGAGTAACAACACACATAATATAGTCAACACCCCAAGAGCACTGCATTGATGCACATGTTCGAGGGCAGCACGCACACCAAGGATTTTGCCCATCTGCAATACGTCGTGTGGCACACAACAAGCACGAACTCACAACAATGCCACCAATGTAATGTCCACAAATGATGACAGTCAGCAGATATGCCTGGTATGTTAGACAGACACACACCTTTGTCTATGCACTGTCATGTTGCCAGAACACATGTCATGTTCTGCACCCATGACTCACAGTATGTACCCCAAAACCATATTTCAACCCAAAAGCGTTGAGGGGCTGTACCCCCTTTTGCCATCTGCGTTTCCAAGCGTTCCATTTGAACCCCAAAACCATAGTTCAACCCACCATCGTCGATGGGTCTGGAGCCCGCATACACCCGAGCCACAAAATGTAGGAGCATAGCAACACACACCCATCGGCATTGGTAATCCATCCCATGCCACATGTCCACATCACACAGTACCATTGCCTAGCCCACGCATACACACATCGTACATCCACACACACGCCCCTGGGAAACCTGTGCACGACAGTGCACGAACTGTGAATGTCAGACAACCAATACATACTTTGCTAGGTGCAACACAATGACCTATCACATTCTCCCCACAGGTGCCGAACAGCTGGATGCTGGAGAGGGAGACAGCAGCCAGCACAGCCAGTCCGCAAGCCCCCGACCCGGACTCACGGATGTAGAAGACCTGGACACCTCTTCGGACGAGGACCACCCACCAGGCCCGTCTGGAGTGGCAGGGCCCAACCGCTCCCCAGGGCCCCTCCTACCCACCAACACATCACCCAGGGCTGCTGACCAGTCACAGACCCCTGCTGCCACGGTCGTTGCGGCCACCACCGCCGCAACCACCACCACCACCACCACCACACCATCCCTGACCACTCAACCAGCGCAAGGGGTGGCACGCCCGTCGTGCTCGACCCTGGGAGCCAGACAGAGGACCGTGGTGACCAATGTGGCGAGTGGGCAGGTCGGTGGCAGCAGTACCGGTGGGAGGAGCAGGGTCAGGCCAACGCCATCTGAGCCTGGGAGCCAAGCCCTGCCGCAAATCTCAAGAGTCCTTGGGGCCTATGAAGAGGCCCAAGGACAATGGGCCAGGTCGGCTGCCGACACGCAGGAGTTCCTTGGGGTGTTGAGGTCCATGGACGCCCATATGGGCCAATTCGTGACCCGTATGGACCGACTTGTGGACCTCATGGGCCAGCTGGTGGTAAGGGGGAGGGCCCAAGCAAGGCCAGCCACACCACCGCCGCCACCACGTGCTGTGGCGCAGGCTCGTGCAACATCTAGTTCCCCTGCATCCACAGCGAGTGAGCAGTCCTCAGCCACCACCAGCAGCCCACCAACACAACCCCCCTACCAAACGTGGAAGGGGCCGTCCGAAGAGGAAACAGGTGTCCAGAGAGGACTACGCACGCTCCAAACGCCAGTGAGTCAGCCAGCCACCCTGACCACCTACTGCACTGACTTGGACTACGATCCTACCCCACACTGCCATGTGAATGGCATGTGTCTGTTGGACTGTGGACATAGAACTTCATGGGTACACCTTGACCATCACGCAGCCATGGCTGTCAAATCATTGTCACAGCATGCACCACTTCTGTCATCACCTTGCACACAATCACATGTCACCGCTGTAAATAAATACACCTTGATCACAATCTGCATTATGTGTCCTGGGTTTATTCAACGATGTGCAATCGCCACCATGAGCAGAAATGCATCTGCTGTGTGGTATGTCGATGGGACAGGAGAGGCTGTAGGGACCTAGGGGTGAAAAACAGAACAAGAGTACATTCAATGAGTGTGTCACACACTCATCACACAGTACTTGTCACCAACTACAAGCAATGTACACACATCTCACACAGCAACAGGGCACAATGCAACAGCCACTGTCAGTGACATACTAACCTGGACATGGACCATTGACACACAGCACTCAGTGAACAAAAGGCC
This sequence comes from Calotriton arnoldi, assembly GCA_963921515.1. Classification (NCBI taxonomy): domain Eukaryota; kingdom Metazoa; phylum Chordata; class Amphibia; order Caudata; family Salamandridae; genus Calotriton; species Calotriton arnoldi. Next base: position 1,067,794 of record CAWUFW010004652.1, read on the forward strand.
TCCGTGACAGAGCACACATACACCTGCACAACTACAGCTACATCAGCCGTCGTACATGGACACTCACCGTCAAGTGAAGTAGCGGGCGATGAGCTGCTGACGCACATTCACAGCTCCCTCCTCCCCACTGTCCTCTTCACTCGACCCGTCCTGGTCTGCAGGCTGGGGCCCTGGTTGATCTCCGTCATCCACAATTAGGGGGATCTGCTTGCGAATAGCCAGATTGTGCAGCATGCAGCAAGCCACTACTATCTGGCACACCTTCTGTGGGGAGTAGGCCAGTGCGCCCCGGTGCGGTCCAGGCATCTGAACCTGGACTTGAGGAGGCCAAAGGTCCGCTCAACCACATGTCTGGTCCTCCCATGTGCCTCATTGTAGCGGACATCAGCTGGGGTACGAGGATGTCGTAATGGGCTGAGCAGCCAGGGCCCATTCGGGTAAGCAGAGTCACCTGGGTGTGAGGGACACAGAGAATCGTTGCAATTCCAACTGGACACAATACAGCATCGCACAGCCAGCACGCTACACTACTCCACATACTCACCAACAATCCAAGCACGGTCCGGTTGCAGATTGGTCATCAGACGTGGTAGGATGCTGTTGCGCATGATGTGCGTGTCATGTGCCGATCCTGGAAACTTCGCACACACGTGTGAAATGACCATGTCCGCAAGGCACACCACTTGCACATTCAGGGAGTGGGTGTGCTTCCTATTGCGGTAGAGGTGCTCAGTGGCCTGTGGTGCAACAAGGCCAACATGGGTGCAATCTATTGCACCAACAACGTGGGGGATCCGTCCAAGGGCATAGAAATCACCCTTCCCTGCCGCCAATTCACGAGCCCTGGGGAATCGTATGTACCTGTTCCTGTACAGCATCATAGCTGACAGTAAATCCCTCAGCACCATGCAGAACATGGGCTGGGACATCCCACCTCCACTGCCCACTGTGTGTTGGAATGACCCAGTGGCGAAGAAATGCAGTGCAGCCATCACCTTAGCCATGGGGGTAAATGCAGTAGGATACACCCTGCGAGGACGGAGGTGGGGTTCCAACAAGGCACATAGGCGATGCAGGGTGGGTCGGTCCAGACGGAACTTCCGGATCACCTCCACATCCTCCATGTTTGACAGCAATTGGTAGGGGCGATGTATGTTTGGCCTCCTCCTAGGAAAGATGGAAGTGGACACATGTCAAAGCAACACGCCACAGGGCATTTACACATACACAAATCAAAAATGACTGACCAAGCAATTGAATCACAGAACAGCTGACAAGTAGGGACAGCACAGCCACAATACACTTACACAGGTCCCCTACCAATAGCAATGGGCAGTGACACACACCATTGCTATGAGCATGCACATGGGGAGTTAGGCCTTAACAACTTGTAAGGCATGCTGATGGAAACAGACTGCATATTCGGAAAGCTGCAACACCACGGCAACATGACTAGCTGCTGTGCATCACACTGCTTCCGAGGCTGGGTGTGTAGGGCACACACCAACAACGCTATGGACACAGGCTGAGCGGCCAAAACAAGTGGGACCTGTGGCACGAGGGGATATGAGACAGTCATTGATGTCCCTACTGCACCCTATGTACAGCACTGTACGGATCACACCTCCAGAAATATTGACAGGTGTACACATTGACAGCTCCATGCCAACACGGCTGTGTGATTGCAAATACACATCACAAGTGACACGTAACGTTGCATGTGCCAAGTGGCAGATGTACATAGTGAAAGATGGCATGTGTGTGCATATGCATATCCCATGCTCCCATGCCAATGTGTACATGATGATATGCCAACAGACATGTGGAGGCTGGCCGCTGGCCACTGGCCGTCCCTGCCTATGCACACAGCATGTTGTGGCCCCGTCCATTGTGGACCTGCACCCACACACAAATCATGGCCACACCTGCAGATGCATTGCGCACATTAAACTGTGTGGTGCACATGGCATCAGCGGACTGTACCCGCCATGGGCCAGGCCCTTACGGCCAACTCCAATGACCCTCGCGGTTGCACCCTGCGTGTTCCACCATGGAGGTAAGCGTCCCGGGCCAGCTGGGAGCAGGCCATCGTCTGCAATTGAAGCTGGCAGACATGGTACACAAATTGCAGCAGCTTGGACCCACTGAAACTGCCCCAGGGGGCTATGTGAGTGTGTGAGTGAGACCGGCATTACCACAGCTACCTGGGACTGCAGCCTGGCACCCCTCAACAACACCTGCTGCTGCCACCTCTCCACCTACACGTGGATGACGGTGAGGATATGTCCAGGTCCACTCACCAGTGAGGAGCTGGAGATCCTGGATTCCGAGCTCCACGCACACTGCACATGGCTATTCCTTGCGAAAGTTGTGTGTGAGAGACAACTGCAGTGTGTGTGGGAGTGAATGTGGGGGTCACACATGTCGTTGATCCGCAGCACTATGAGTCAGAGCCTGTGGTGTTCATACATGCACTGCTCACCATGCTGACTGCAGGTGGCAGTGGTATGTGAGCTCTCGGGAGCTTTGACATGTCTGTCCCTCCCGAGTGGTGGTACATGGCAACTTCATGTCAGACATCCATTGACACAGACAATTGGCAATGCAGGTCTCAGTGCACTTGTTGCTCGTTTGAATGTCAGGCTGGGGCCATGCTGCCCTTCTCAGTCCCAGCAGGCCTGGCCTGCACATTGACTGCACAATGCCAGTAGGTGACAACACAGAATGACTAGTGGGTTACATGTGTCACCTGTTCAGCACTCTCCGGATGAGCGCAAACTCAGCCCTGTACATTGGTCACACCATGCCTCGTGAAAGGGATGTGTGTGTGAGATAGTGCCACTGAATGTGACCACCATTGCGGGGTGGGCCATGCGCAGGGCGAGTACGTTGGTTGTTGCGCAGTGTTGGTCACAGTGGGTACACCAACACAGATGTGTTGCCTTGTGAACTTTTGCTAGGTCCGCCTGACAATGGACAGTAGATGTGGGCAGACTACACATTGGTCGATGTGCTGTCTATATGCATGTGCCTTCACACCAGGCACAGCTGCCCCTGCACATGTGACCCCTGCTGCCCTCAGTGCTGGGTCTGTTGAGCTGATGCGCCATCTGTGCGTGGGGCAGACAGCTCTCCTCACTTCCGTCATTGCCCATCACATCACTTTGCCGCAGGTGACATGGATCATGGAGGGCCCACATGTACGCGTGGGTGGACTACACAAGACTGTCCAATGGTTATCACCCCCAGTCAGTGCTTCGAATGGGAAGGATGTGGTGCTGGTACTCATTTTAATGTGTAGAGTGGGCGGGGCTAGGTGCGGGGCTACATGCAAGACATGGGAAGTTCATCGGCTTATCTACTAGTTGCAATACACACGAGACACGTCTTTTCATGACCACATCAGGGTCATTCCTTGAACTGACTGGAAGTCAAACATTCATATTTTACCCTGTCCTCATGGCCTCCCTCGCTCACCAAAATATGCGTTAGCACCTGGGAAGCCAGCGCATGCACAAGCAGCTCCAAGCTCGCCCCAGAGAGGCCAAGGAGTGTATGTGTGGGTCCAGTTGAACAAGTGGTCTGTCTCGCGGCATAATAAGTGGCGGGATGCCGTCCACCTGCGTGGTGCCCCGACTCGAGACCCGGGCAACATTGACAATGCATGACAGGCTCTGCAGTCCGGATACACAACCTGCAACACACAGAGGCTGTAGCTGCCCTAGCGGCCCAGGCCGCATCCAACTGGAGCTCATGGACCCACACATTCACTCTTTGGCCTCTCGGGTGCGAGTTCGGAGCTGCTTATGCACGCGCTGGCTTCTCTGTTGCAATGGCATGTAACGTGTGTGGGGATATAGGCAATGAGTGAGATGGTGCGAGCCACCTTCCGTGACGTCACTCCTGCTCGTGATGTGTGCGTCCCCCACTACTTCCATTAGACTTGTGCCATACTACTAATTGAGGATGTGTTGCCTGCGTGATGTGTCCAGGAGGAGCGCGCCATGACATCTCACCCACCATGCTCCACTGCCATCCCGTGCCCTGGATTGCCTGTGCAGGTGGACAATGTTGGGGATACACCTGGTCGACAGGGGATGTGAGTGCCTTGGCAAGGGCCTGGCGGATGCACAGCAGTATCCAGCATGTCCACGGAGGGTGGGCTGACGTCTACACCTGATGCAGCATTGATCGTGTGCCCGCCTGTTGTGCACACACGAGTTCACATTCATCCCCAGACAGGTGGTCTTTACAAATTCCCAGGAGAGCAGCAATGTACTGTTCCGGAATCCTCCCAACACAGCGTGTTTCAACATTGCATGTGCGCACCTACCCGTCACACCCACCGCCTGAGCCAAGCGTAACTCCCGCTTCACATGACACATGTGTGTCATCCACAGTTGTGCTACTCTCTCAGGGCCAGACCTGCAACTGTCCCGTAGCACACACACAGCACCGATTCGTACTGGCATCCTGTTAGATTGGTAGGCACACTAACCCATCTCCTTCTGAGACAGTGGTGGCTGTGATGGATATTGTGACTGGGCACATGGCTTACTTTCAATGTGTGCATTTGGGAGGTGGTGGTGTGTGGTGTGTGATTGTGGTAGCGTTGGTGTGTATGTGTGTGTCGTGTCCATGTCGACTGCACACATATGTCACCCCGGGACATGGTGGATGTTTGTTACCGTGCTGAGGTCTTTGAATATGATGTGATGGGTGTGTTGTATGTTGCACAGTATGCGGTGTGTGGGTGTGTCCTTGCAGTTCAGGCTGACTCCTACTTGTTATGGTTCAGACGTTGTGTGTGTGCAGGGTGTGTGACTGTCAAGATTGTGTCTAGTCCAATTGTGCATGTCAGCATTTCAGCAGTTCTTGCTCACTGTGCAGTGCTGCCCACCCACTCTGATGTCGTGTGTGTGTTTTGTCAGGCATTGCTGTGGCATGCTTTAGCGTGGCTCCCACTTTTTGTTGCTGAGTGTGTGGTCAGACTGTGTGGGTCATTGTAAACATGTGTAGGACTGTGCTTTGTAGTGAGCAGGCCGTCAGTGTTGATGTGATGATCTTTCGGGCGACTTCAGAGTGTGACAAGTCCTGCTCCACGAGCTGTGGTATTTCCCTGTGGCCACTGTTGCGGCTACTCATTTGCGTTGACATCCAATGACAGTGGACTACATGGTCATCTCACGACTGCCGTGTACTTCACACACTCTCATCCTCTCTCATTCGTACTTGTGAAATGAATCAGCAGAGACACATTTTTGCTTCAAGCCATGTATTGGGACTTATGTCCTCTGTGATGCAGTATAGTGGACACTACTGGCAGCGAAACGCATGTGGAGGATATACTCAGCATGATTACACATAGCATAGGGTGTAGGGGTACATGTCATTAGTTGTTGACTGTGGGATGTGTGCTTCAGAGTTACAACTGCTTAGCCGTTGCTGTGCTAATGTACATTTGCTAATTACTGTGGAGCTGTTAACTTTGACACAGACAGTATACATTTCGCCTACCAGACCGCTTGACATCATGGGCACAGTACATCTCAGTTCCATGTTACAGGTTTGCTGCTATGGTTACTCATACACACGTGCGTGGAGGTGACATCAGGGCATGGGCTTACGTGCATGCAACGGCGTCCCACTTGTTGTTGCAATGTGGTGGCTACTGGACATGACACAGTCACTGGGGTCATGTTGTTGGGGGATGCACTTGTTGTCCATGCAAAAGTCCTGGCACGGAAGTTCAGAGGGAGGTGAGGTGACAGCTCTCACATACTACAGCCGAACGATTACTGTCCACTGACCGGTGCATATGTTCATGGGCGCAGGATACATATTGTGGCATAGTTGTACGTGCAGTTATGTCCATGTGGTTGCCATACACAAATTCCATGCCTCTGCCTCCCCCTGTTCATGCAGAGTAACTGGATGTAATGAGGTACAGAGTGCATGTCCCGAAAATATCCGATGTCATGGCAGTGTAGTTGATGGTGTGGTGTTAGTTGCAGGTTGTGTGGTATAGTTGTTGTACTGGTAACTGCTCAGTCCGTGCGGATGCCAGGCATGGGTACGGTGTGGGACATCATTGTTCAATTAGGGGTGTTGCGTCGGGGCCGACGAATTGACAGGTTGTCAGGAATGCGATACCTTCCAGCAGGGCTTCCATGGCATTGGTGGTAAACATGGATGCCATCCAATGTAGCGGATGGTGGCTGTCAAGGTGTTGGTCGTAAGTTGTCCCTTGTAGGAGCATGATGGGACATGTTGGATGACATTCGATGAAACTGTGATCCAGAATCCGTCGTGTGGAGGCACAGTGGTCCCATTGCAGTGTGGGTCCGATTGCAGCCACATACGCCATGCCCCCATAGGCTGAACAGACCCTGTCGTGGACGTCCAGGGGTTGAACAGTTGTACCAGGTCCGCCATTGGACATGCAGGGTTGGAGAGACATAAATCCACAGGATAGTGGAAAGGACACCTCCGACAGTAGAAGACGGGGATGACGCAGCTGAACAATGCGATGCGGTAAGTTAGTCGGTAACTTACGTTCAGCAAGGCCAGATTTTCACATCCCAATATCTGTATCAGGTAATGTTTGTACAGCTTCATCTGTCCGGCGTAGTTGGGTAGGTGTGGTGCAAGTGCCATTTTGCTGAAGGGCGATGTGATGGCGTGCTCTGGCTGTCTGTGCAGTCTGCAGAGTGCAACCTCCGACGTTGCTGGGAATTCTGTTATGGTCGTAGGGTGGCAGGGCTTGGGTTATAGTAGCTTGTGCGAAGGACACGGGCCCTCATCCCACATGCTTCTATGAATGGTCAAGGTCAGTGGTGTCTGACTCCTTCCCGATAACTTGCATGTGAACCACATGGGGAGTGGTATCATTTCTTTTTCCCTTCGGAATGTTTTTTCGTGTTATGCGCTATCTGCCCAGTGGACGGTTCCCTCTGCATGCCTGGTTGGACTTTTTTTGGAATAATGACTGTGTTGTCCTGCTTGAATAGTTGAGCTGTGGTTTCGGTGTGGGTATGGAAGGCCATTCAGTGCTATCTCCTCTCCCGTGTGTGGGCAGCACGCTGCGTTTCCGCTATACGTTGGGCCTTGTGTGTGGGTGTTGTAATTGGAGCCACCTGTTGTCGGTCCCCCGGGATCTTTGATGTTACGTATTGCATGTCTTGGTATTGGGTGCAGGGTGGTATCGGTGTTTCTGTGTGGTACTGGCGTACCTTTTTCCGACGGGGTCCATATTCTGCTGGGTGATGTTGCCGCCGCTGTGTGCTTCGCCATGTTTAGCACACAGGGGTGTGTCCTAATTTGGCGTGACATCACTGACATGTTCGGGTCAGTTGTGTGACGTCAGGTTGGCAACAGTGAATTGCCGGTTGGCGACATGACTGTGGCAGGACTGTCACGTGACATGTGCGTTCTGGGTGGGGCTGGTGTGTGTGGTGTTTGGTTGGTTGTGACCCTGTGTTGTTTGTGTGCGGCGCATACATGGCGCTGCCGTTGGCCTATGCGTTGTGCGCATGTGTGGCTGCGTCGTCGCCGCTGCGCTGCGGGGCCGTGACGGGGACGTTAGTTCCTGGTCCCAGGTGGTGTGTCCCCGGTTGTTGCGAGTTGTTACAATTTGCCCAATGTGACATTTGTGGGTGCAGTGGTGGATGTGTCGCGTCCACGCAGGGGTGTCGGGGGGGGCCATGTACAGTTTTACCGCACTTGCACTGTGTGCGGTTGTTGTGTGTCTGCCTACCTGCGTCTCCGCGGTGCGTTGACTCCTAGGTTCTGCATCAGGTAGAGCATGGGGAGGGCCTGCAGTGCTGGATTCATGCTCGGGGGGTCCGCCTCTTTGGTATCCGTACTGTGCGGTCGGGTTTCTGCCTTGCTTTCACGTGCGGTGTCTCTTAGCCGGGGGAGCTGTTTGGTTGTGGCATCGTAATTTGTACGCCGGGCGGTACGTGATTCCGTCGGGCGGTGTGTCTCCATTGGGCCGCGCCGCTACGTGAATGGGCGCACTTTGATGGCGGGCGGCATCGCTGGCTTACGGGCGGTGTTTGGCTGACTTTTCACATCCTAATTGGGCGGGCGTGTGGGCTGCGGCGGGCGGACGGTAACTGGTGGTTTTTGCATCCGCCAGCACGGCGGTGCTGCTTCCGCCCGCCATCCTAATGGGCCCCAAAGTGTAGATAAATATGAAGTTTTACTTTCATGTCATTAAAGCATGTGCATTCATTTCCTGCTTTATGATAGCACGACCCAGCCACATATTTATCAGGGTTGGAACTCTGCCTGGCCACGGAACTCTGCGGAATCTAGCTGAGTTTTTCAGTAACTCTGTGGAATTCTGTGAAGTGAAACTCCGCAAGCTCCGCCAAAGCCTAATTTACAGCCTGACCAGTTCGGTGACATGCAATTTATTAATGTCACACATGTTCCACTCTGAAATTTTATGCACCCTGCCTTACGGGCAACAAGGTGTACTTAGAGGAGACTTATTTAATATTTAAAATCAAGGTTTTGTACCCATCAAAGGAGGGATTTTGATCCGTCTGTTGTTATGAATCGCAATGTATCCCAATATAGGCTTGGGTAGTCTCCTAACCTTTTACCTACATTTACCCTGCCATTGTACTACATAACGGTTTTTAGTGCTGACCTTTTACCTAGTTAGGTGCTGCATAAATGTCGTGTGGTTTTCCCCGAAAACTAGCCTCATTTATTATGCATGAGGATTCTCAGAATCACAGCAGGACTAATATCTCTGCATAATAACTGTGTATAAGGTTCATCACCATCGTCATCCTCGGCCAACATGACACAGCAAGGTAGAACCCCTGAGGGTACCTTTATGGGTATATAAGCACCATATATTTGCTAGGGCAGGCAGAGGAGAAAGACTTCCATGCTGACACGAGACGCTGAGGTCCCTGCACGCAGACATTCCAGCACGCAGTGGTCTGACATCCCTTGCGGGGTGTCCAACTCGAGACCAAGACGGGGTCCTTCCCTCTCTCACATCAGGTAATGGGTTTGGCTCTATCCTAGGGGGATACTTGGCTATACACCTACATGCATGCTAGGTACGCTTAGATACATCTAGTTAGGGTTAGAATCATAGGAGTACGTATTATTACTGTCATGTATTCATATGCCAACATATATCCGTTGTTTTAGCATTATGGTAGAATTCTACCATCTATTTACTTAGTTGGCGCTTATAAAAGTATACATCTGTTTCTGTCATTGGTTGTTGCAGCACACGTATTTTACAATAGAATGACGCTGGTTCAATAAATGCTTATTGAAAACGTCCCCATCGTTTATTCTTTGTGTTTCTCTGAGACAAAGTGAGCACGAGTGACTGAGCGAAAAGTACTGCACTGTTTCCACGATCCCTGAGGGATCAGGGTTGTCATGTTCTGTAGTTGCCAGAAACTATTCGCTCCTTGGTAAGAGGAGTTCCTAGTGGCACTGTGAGATAGCTGGAATACAGGTGAACATATCCGGTGGGGGTGTCTGGAATCAGTCTGGACACCGATCCCACAGTTTATGTTGTCTAAATGCACAGATCCTATATAGATTTATAGGAACTACACAACACTGTGCAGCAGGGTTCAATCTGGTTCCAACAGGCTACACAGGGTGGACCTAAACCCATATTCAAATTCTTGTGGATGGCACAATAGGTGGTGCAGTCCACAAGTGGTATTTCATTTCCCAGACCATTGGTGCAGACCATTAAATGCATGTTAAATGTGCAAATCAGAGTTAAGCCAATGCATCAATATTTAAAGAGGTAGCACAGGTATTTTACTCTGGTTAGCAGAGCCAAAGTGCACAGAGTTCTAAAGCCAGCAAATATATAGGGGCAGATTTACAAGAACTGGCACATCCCTGCATATTAGCAGGGATGCGCCAGTTAAATTGCGACACGTAAAAATAACCTTGCGCCTCCATGGATGCGCCGCATTTACAATGCGGCGCACCATGTCGCACGGATAGACAGATGCGTGACCCATCTTTTCGGGGTAAGGGCAGTGCATTGCTGGAGTCATGTCACAAGTACGACGCAACTCCAGCAATGGTTAGGAATGCCTATTCCTAACATGCTGCGTCAAGGTTTTGACGCAGTGGCGTCGTAAAAGTGACTCAGTGAAATCTTGCACATTTTTACGAGGCTTTCCTGCATGGGAACGCCCACCCTGCATACATTATACCTGACGCCGATATAATGTAGCGCAGAGCTTTACAACGTGACGCATCTCCCTAGATGCGTCACATTGTAAATATGTCGCAACGTGGCACATTGTTTACAATGCCACTGTGTCACAGAAGTGACGCAATGGCGGTGTAAAGTTGTCGCAAGGGGCTTGTAAATCTGCCCCATAGTGTCCACAAAAAGGTGAAAAATCCAAGGTGACGAGGCAGAAAAAGGTGAATTTCCTACCAGTAGCTTACAGACATTCATTATCCCTTTGCTACACAGTTCGCAATGATAGAGATTGCCTTTCAGATATATATGTGTTTGGATGCTCCGAGGTCTTTGTCACAACCTTACTGTCACACACAATAGCTAAGCCCCATTGACCCAACTTTCATTAACAGCAGTAGAAGGCCCATTAATTGACTGGCAGCAACAGTATCCTGTGGGGACTGTACTTGAGTTCACAATGACTGGGTGCCCTAAAGTAACTATAACTCCCACCCCCGCCATGCACAGTGTTGTAATCAATGCTGTCATTTGAGATGTTGCAGTGATATTATCAATAAAGTCATAGAACATGTTATGAGTGATGAAATATTTGATGTAATTAGCAGTGCATGGAGAGGGCATGAGATATGGTTACTTTAGGCCAAGAGCTACAGATACTTGAAATAACTTTAACTGATGAATTTCAGTGGTTTTGTTTGTTTAAAATGGTATGTTTTAACTGACATTTTCACCTAACTAACGTCCATTTAACCTTTGTTGTTTTCAGTGAATTTCTAAGGTTTTATTTTTATTTTTGAAAGACTTTGAGAATCAATAAATACCATAAAACAGCACAAGAACTGTGATAAGCAATCAACAATTCACAAATGGTATTAAGAACATGAGAAAAATACTAAAGTCTTTATAATTTTGCGAGGAGGGGAAGAAAAGGAGGGGTAGGGGAGGGGAGGGTGAAATGACATAAGGATAAAAAGGAAATTAACAGTATCTTAAATATAATGTTCTGAGAAAGAATGTTTTATCCACATCCTAAATTAAATGAGTGAAATAACTATCATACAATAAAATTAAGAATGTCATCTACCATGCAAATACAATAGCAAAGGAGAGAGAGAATATTTATGGGGGACAGAAATACTCAGATAATACTGAATTAGTGTTAAACATAACATTATCAACCTGATTAAGAAATGTAGTAAGAGGTAACCAAAACAGATCAGCATTATGAGCAGTTAAACATTGAATAGTGTACATAGTATCCAATTTATGATGCAAGCATACAGAATTCCACCACATAACGTAGATGATGATTTCCAATTAAAGGTGACTTGCTGGAAGGCAATCACCAATAAAATATCAAATAACTTATGTTTAGGAAAAGACAGTACAAGATAGCTAGTTAAAGAACCTAGAAAAATGTAAAGAATCTTAAAGGGATGTTCTAAATTAAAAATCTTTCTGATCTGGGACTAAACCTTATGCCAAAAAGAAAGTGTATTAGGACACCTAAACAACGCAGGGGGGTAAAATATAGCCTGTGATAAATAAAAAATAGGGATTGTGTGATACTTGCTGACCTAGAAATTTTATAGATACGTGCCCGTATCTTATTCCAGAAAGTAACTTCACAAACAATTTCAGGGTCCTGTTCCCATAAGAACTCCAACTTGGATTTGTTTTGAGAGGGATTCAGATGTGAAAGAGTTTTATAGATAAATGCAGCTTTAGGACCAGTTTTCAGAAACTCAGTAAATCCAGATGGAAAGGAAACTGAGTAAGCGGAATGTTGTACTGAAAAATGAACACCCAGAATAGCATTCACTAATGATAAGAAACAAGGATAAAAAGACTTGGGACAATGATAATCGAGACAAAATTGAGGTAAAGAGATAGGAGAATTATTATGAAAAAATTGAGATACCCACAAAAGGCCCCTATCCTTCCAAGTACGTCAAAAAAGGGGACGGTTGTTAAGTTTAATCTAAGAGTGATACCATAAAGGCATCTTCAGAAATAGCGAGGGAGTCAAAGTAATAGGGAGAAACGTAGATTTAATCAATGAAACCGTTCTTTGTAAAATAGAAGAGTGAAGAATCGACTTTGTAGAAGAAAAAGATAGCACCTCTTTGAAAGCAAAAGGGAATATAAAGGCTTTTTCAAGCTCTAGCCACAATAGAGAGAAAGAAGAAGACAGCTCAGTAGTCCAGAGCGCTGCTTGACGGAGGGCAAAAGCTTTATGATAATGATAAAAATTCGGAAAATTCACACCTACCACCAATATGGATCTCTGTAAAGTAACTAAAGCTACTCTTGGGTTTTTATTATGCCATAAAAACCTAATAAGAAAAGAGTTAATTTTCTTAAAGAAATGCTTTGGAATATGGACTGGTAACACAGAAAAAAGATAAAGCAAAAGAGGAACGATCATCATTTTTATAGAGTCTAAGCGACCCCACCAAGATAAAAATAAAGGATTCCAAGAAAATAGAATACTCTCTATTTTAGTATTTAATTCTGTAAAATTAATTTTAATGGTTTCTGGAATAGAACTGGCAAACCAAATCCCTAAATACTTAATCTTGGCAGAATTAGACCATTGATACCCTGTGGTACTATAAGATTGACTAAAAGTATAATTATTGAGAGGAAGGATTTCTGTTTTTTCTTGATCTATTTTATATCTTGATACCTGCAAAAATGAAGAAATTTTCTGCAGAAGCGGGGGCAAGGAACTATCAGGAGAGGAAATAAATCGAAGAATATCATCTGCATAAGCAGCAAATTTTAAATGATGCTCACCGTACGGAAAACCAGCAATAGAAGAATTATTATGAATACGAGAAAGTAAAGGTTCAAGTGCCACGACAAATAATAGAGGGGAAAGTGGACACCCTTGTCTAACTCCTCTATGAAGTGAAAAATAAGAAGAAACTCTTCCATTGTCTAGCACTGACGCACGAGGACCATAGTATAAAAGAGAAATGAGAACTATACATTTAGGACCAAATCCATGCCATTGTAATGATTGATGCAAAAAGAACAATTGATGGACAGAATGCAGAGCAATATCATACATTCACCCCAGTACAGAGATCTGGGCCTAAATCCATCGTTTTTTTGCTCACCATGCCATTCCAGTTTGAACCCAGCCATATGCAAATCAGTCTTGACCCTGTGCCCAATGGGAACAGTCCAGCCCGAACTGCCAGGCCAGGTCCTCCCTGGACTGGAACCAAGCATCCTAGGACCGGTTTCGGGGTTTCACCCCTCATCAGCCAGGCTAGCTTGACTCCAGTGGCATGGAGAGCACAGGACCCACGTCTGGGCATACCAGTCCCACTCGGGGTGACAAATGCAAAAAGAACAATTGATGGACAGAATGCAGAGCAATATCATACATTCACCCCAGTACAGAGATCTGGGCCTAAATCCATCGTTTTTTTGCTCACCATGCCATTCCAGTTTGAACTCAGCCATATACAAATCAGTCTTGACCTTGTGCCCAATGGGAACAGTCCAGTCTGAACTGCCAGGCCAGATCCTCCCTGGACTGGAACCAAGCATCCTAGGACTGGTTTCGGGGATTCACCCCTCATCAGCCAGGATAGCTTGACTCCAGTGGCATGGAGAGCACGGGACCCATGTCCAGCGCTCCGTCCATCATCCCCTTTGGTATCGCTTTGTTTGCCCTAAGTTGGCAGGGTATGCCCAGACGTGGGTCCCTTGCTCACTTTGCCACTGGATTCAAGCTAGCCTGGCTGATGACGGCTGAATAGCCAGAAACCGGTCCCAGGATGCTTGTTTCCGGTCCAGGGAAGACATGGCTTGGCAGTTCGGGCTGGACTGTTCCCATGAGGCACAGGGTCAGACTGATTTGCATATGGCCATGTCTGAACTGGGGTGGTGGAGTGAGCTAAAGAATGATGATGGTTTAAACCCTGATCAGTTGACTGGGGGTGAGTGTTTGATTTGCTCAAGCGCTCCGTCCATCATCCCCTTTGGTATCGCTTTGTTCACCCTAAGTTGGCAGCGTATGCCCAGACGTGGGTCCCTTGCTCACTTTGCCACTGGATTCAAGCTAGCCTGGCTGATGACGGCTGAATAGCCAGAAACCGGTCCCAGGATGCTTGTTTCCGGTCCAGGGAAGACATGGCTTGGCAGTTCGGGCTGGACTGTTCCCATGAGGCACAGGGTCAGACTGATTTGCATATGGCCATGTCTGAACTGGGGCGGTGGAGTGAGCTAAAGAATGATGATGGATTAAACCCAGATCAGTTTACTGGGGGGTGAGTGTTTGATTTGCTCAAGCGCTCCGTCCATCATCCCCTTTGGTATCGGTATTAGAACTCTGAGCACTTTACCACAGATAACCAGTATAAAAGAGCTTATGCTCTCTCCTCTAAACCTGATAATCTTGACTCATATCCAATTAGCATATTACATTTACTTATAAGTCCCTAGTAAAGTGCACTACATGTGCCCAGGGCCTGTAAATTAAATGCAACAAGTGGGCCTGCAGCATTGATTGTGACACCCTCTTAAGTAGCCATTTAAACATGTCTTAGAGAGGCCACTGCAGAGCTTGTGTTTGTTGTTTTATACTGCAGTATTGACCTGGCAAAATAAACCTTTTGCCAGGCCCAAGCGTTCCTTTTTAATACATATAAGTTACCTCTAGGGTAGGCTTTAGACATCCCAGAGGGCAGGGTGCAATGTATTTAAAAAGCAGAGCATGTACATTTAAGTATTTCATGGCATGGTAGTGAAAAACTCTTACATTTGTTTTTCGTTGTTGCAAGGCCTGTATCTCCATAGGATAGCATTGGGATTAAATGATTACATTGTAGAAGTGTAATTTCCAAATGGAAATTTATAACTGGTTCAAGTTTGGTGTCTCTTGAATCCTAGTTTAAAATCCTAACTCACAATGAAGTCGGATTTTGAATTGCAGTTCTGAAAATGCCCTTTTAGAAAGTTGACATTTTCTTGCCTTAGCCATTTGGTGCCTGCAGACTCTCTATGGTCACATGAATAGGTGTAGTTGGCAATTGGGCTGTATGTATTTTTGATTCACAGCCACACACAATGGGAGCTTAGGTGTGACTGGAGGGTCCATCACTGGCAGGATGGGAGGGAGGAGCTGGGCCAGCCTCACTTACACCTGCATAGGCTGTGTCCTGTCCCCACACAAAGGGCTGCATATCCCCTGTAGTTAGTCTGGAGCCAGGACTGGCCAGGCAGGACATCTGTTCACTTCAAAGATATGCCTCTAGAAGCTTTTCCTCACTTCAAAGGCACATCTGTGTGCAAAAGAAGGACTTCCATCACCACCACTTCAGTACACTTCTGGACCTGTGGATACTCCACTTCCAGAAAGAAGGACTGCTGTGCTGCTAAAGGACTGCCACTCTGCTGGACTGCTGATCTGCTGGACTCCTGTTTTGCAATGCTGACCTGCTGCCTGCTGCTTTCTTGCCTGAGTGGAAAGGACTGGACCTGCCTCTCTTGAACCCAGAACCCAGAGTGACTCCAAGGGCGACTGCCTCTCTTGAACCCAGAGTGACTCCAAATACTAGCTGGCTGGCTCCTGATCCGACGCCTCAGTGATATAACAGGCTTCCAGCAAACCTGCATCTGGGCTCTGCTGTTTTGGAGTCTACCCTTCCAAGTGGTGCCACTCCAGTGCAAGACCCTTGGAAGCGGGACTACGGTGCTTGCCAGCAGAGCCATCACATCTTCTCTACTGAGCGGTGCATCCCTGAGCAGAACCTACGCATCTTCTTGGCTGAGCAGTGCATCCCTGAGCAGAACCGCTGCATTGTCTCTGCTGCGTGGATTGGACCCATCAGAGATGACCCACATCACCCTTGTAGTCTCGGAATCGACGCATCGCTGATGGCGCGACACATCTCCAGCATAGGTCCCCGCACCTCTCATCGATGGCAATCTCGATGATGCCAAACTCTGCATCACAGCCTCACTGTTCCTTTGAACCTACGCATTACCAGCTGCGCACCGCATCTCTGATGCCCGAACTTCTCATTGCAAGCCCCATCAATGAGATCCTCAACGTAACAGGGCTTTGTACCACAGCCTCGCACACATCTCGCTACCGATACATAGCTTCGGCTGTGTGGCACTACTTCAATCCAGATCCGCACCCAGGATTTAAGGTACTTTTAACAGCGGGCTTAACTGGGTCCCTGTAGTCGGCTTGTGGGCAATTGTGGTCGACCTGAACATGTTGCTTTGTCCCGGTCCAGAACAACCAGATATCCCTATCAGTCACTTTGTGCACGTTGGTGCTGTTTCTCACTATAAAATTAAAATTTTAAATACAAGGGGGTCGATTCCGATTCGGGCCGGAAATTTCTCCGACCGAGCCGGACCCGGAGAGATTTTCGACCGAATCGGACCCGTGCAGTCCGACCGAACGTGTACGATGCGTCCGTATGTTATCGGACTCGAGTCGGTCGGACTCCCATTGAAGTCAATGGGAGCCGGTCGTACAACGCGTACGCGGGCTCCCATTGACTCAATGGGTGCGAGTCGGACAAGGGCGCCCCCTACAGCGGGTACGCGGCGAGCGACTCGCGCCGTACACGCACAGGTAGGGGGACCCATGGGTCCCCCTGTGTGCGACTCGCGCGGCTACGCGTACAGGGGGTCCGACACGGACCCCCAAAGTACGGCTCCGACAGCTCTTACGAGCCGGAGTGCGCGGCTCGGTCGGACTGCTCGCGGCGCGCATCGTACTTACCCGGCCGGGGAACGTCTCCATTGCGCGGTGCGAGTCGAGTCCGAGCGAGTCGGTCGGAGCGGTTCGAGCCGGGAGCGAGTCGGTCGGAGCGGTCGGGACGCCCGGACGAGTCGGTCGGCGAATTCGCATCGTACTCGCTCGGCCGGACCCGCGTACGGTTCGGTCGGGAAACAGGGCTCCGAATCGGATCCGGTAAAGCCGAATCCAATTCGGAGCCCTACCGGCCGAGATCGGAATCGGCCCCAATATGTCCAGTTCTACTGACTCAATTTTTTTTATTTTGGTCTTGTTTTATTTATTAAAACTCTTTCTTTCTTAACCTGCTGTGGGCTCCTTTTGTGGTGTATTTTCACTGTTTTACTATTTGAAGTGTTGCACAAATACTTTACACATTGCCTCTAAGTTAAGCCTGACCAATCTGTGCCAAGCTTGCAAGGGGGTTTGCTTGTGCCGTATCCTGATAAGGACTGTGGTGGCTGCGTGACCAGGGCTTACACCCCAGTCAACCAACAACCCAATTTCTTACATTGGTGTTCAGCGGTGAGGATTTGGACTTGTGTTTGTGCAATGCCATACAGTAATTTTGTGTTACAATATCACCCATGTAAATAATTTTTAAAAAATTGTTTCTCCTTGATTTGCTTCTTTTGCACTTTCCAAATCTAGCCTCATTCCTACTACTGGACTGTCTGAGACCATACCTGCAGCAATGGAGTTTGAGCAGGGCAACCTGGAAATCTATACAGTAGTTGAGCATAAACAGGAAAGGGGACTAAAAATGAAGAAGAGCACCAAACAGTTGGAGCTTCAGAAAGCTATGAGGGAGTGGACAGAGGTCCACCATTTGATGGCAGACACAGAGGAGTAAGTGGATGAGAAGGAAATGGAAGATCAAGATCTAGACAAGGACAACAGCACTGGAATTCTGTCTTCAGGGGGAGGAAGGAGGACTCATCTCCTTAGTTGAATCTCCATGCCACAGCAGGAAGCAGTGTTTCATCACATGGCCTGACAGGATGAAAGAGAGGGATTTCCAATTACAAATAGCCAAATTAAAGATGGAGGAGAAGAGAGCTGAAAGGTCCTTAGAGGAGAAAAAGTTGTTACTGGCCCATGAGCTAAGTTTGAAAGAGTTGGATCTCAAGGCCAGACAGGCAGAATCCAGCAGTAATGGTAGCATCAATTCTACAGTGTCTGAAGGAGACAGAAAAGTTCTCATCCCTACAGATTTGGTGCCCATTATGTGGTGGTAGACAACATTGATAAATGAGATAGCGCTGAGGGTGCACAAGATCCCAGAAGAGCATGGGGTGGTGGTTTGTGGAAATGCATGCCTACTGTGGCGGTGGGACCCACTTCTCACTTTAGAGGATGGGGACCAAACCAGGTACACTCCCATGAAAGCCATTTTGATTGCCAAGTTTGGACTGACCCCTGAAAAGTACCACCACAGGTTCAGGGATAGTCAGAAGCTCCCCAACCAGTCCTTGGTAGATTTTGTGGATTAATCCAGCACAGCACTGAATGGCTGGGTGCGGGGCAGTAAGGTCTGTTATCACAGTGGGCTGTACGATCTGATTATGAAAGAGCATATTGTGATTATTTGTTTTCCAGAACTGTGTCAGTACATAGTTGACAGCAAGCTGACTGACCCCAGGAACCTTGCTGGGGAGGCGGACCTGTGGGCTAGCACTAGAGCATCCAAAAAGGTATTGGCGGGGGACCCACACAAGAGTGGTCAGGGGAGAAAGGCTTAAAAATAAGGAATTCTTTAAAGTCCCCAAAAACAATTCTAAAGGGTGTAGTGGTAATCACTCCCAGTCTGAGCCTAAGAAGAAGGAGTTCTTTGATAAGCAGACAGGGAGGTTTGTATCCCAATGCACAGAGCACTACAAGTATGGGCACTCAAAGGGTGACTCCAAATGTCCCAAGAGGGCATAACCCCCCACCGGTAGGCAGACACATGAGTTGGCAAGTGTCGCGCTTGTGGAGGGGATAGTCCTAGTTAGCTATGGGGAGCAGACAGAGGTAAACCTAGTTTCCCTGTGGGGATAATGAGATGGTGCCAAAAGCCCATATGCTGGCCAATACCTCTAAGTACAGGCAGTGGGTTACCATCAATGGGCAATGGGTGGAGTCTGTGAGAAACACAGGAGCCAGCATGACTACTGTCAAGTGTCAGCTGGTGTCCCCATAGCAGGTCCTCCCTAACATATTCCATCAAGTCATAGTCGCCGACAATTGTGAGAGCCATTTACCAGTGGCTCTGGTTCCCTTTGAGTGTGAGAGTGGGTCTCAGGTTCTTTAAAAGGAGCTGTGAGCCCTGCCATGCCTGTGGATTGTCTTTTAGGCAATGACCTGGAGCTCACTATCCAGAAAGAGGTAGACCTTAGGTCACACTTGGAGATTTTGGGATTGCATGAATTGGGTCTATATGACCACACGGTGCACGGCTGCCCGGCAAGGGAGTCAAAGACATCTGTAGGGTGGAACAGTGGCACAGAGAGCTGCAAAGAGGATCAGGGGGCTTGGGAAACTAGCCCCTGAAGTTTCCACAGTCGAGGTTGGCGGGGCACCTGAGGAGGATATCCCCGAGCCATCCAGGTAGGACATTGCCCCCCTGGGTGACTTGCCTGAGCTTGCTGGTTGGCAAGTTGAGGGTGGGCCCACCAGGGAGGAATTCTGAAAGGTACAGAAAGAGTCCCCTCTCTAGAGGGCTTGACGCAGCAAGCTGAGGCCCAGGCAGCAGGTGCCACCTCTGGGGATCACATGATCTATTAGGATAATTACCTCTATATAGTGAGCCTAAAGCTCATGGATCTGGGGCAGCCTGCGTGCTTGTGATCCCCCAGTGTTACTGGATCTTCCCACTGGGTTTGGTTCATGACATACCCCTGGCAGGATATCTGAGGCAAGACAAGACTCACTTCTATTGGCCCTGGATGAAGGCAACCTCAGATGCATTCTGTAGTTCCTGTCCCACCTGCCTGGCCAGTGAGGATTCAGGGAAAAAGCTCAATGCTCCCCTGACCCTATTGCCTGTCGTTGACACTCTCTTTGAGAGGGTAGGAATCAACATTACTGGACCCTGGAACCCAAGGCAGCTTTAGGTAACAGGTTTGTCCTGGTCTGGGTGCCACTCGCTACCTAGAGGCCATCCCTCTGAGGTCAGTGACTGCACCTGCAGTCGCCAGGGCCCTGCTGGGGATTTCTACCCGTGTGGGGTTCCCCAAAGAGGTAGCGTCTGACAGAGGCACTAACTTCATGTCAGCGTATATAAAGTCAATGTAGGATGAATGTGGGGTAACTTACAAGTTATTCACACCCTAAGACCCCCAAACCAAAGGTCTTGTGGAGAGATTCAACAAGACATTGAAGGACATGATAATGGGCCTACCTGTGCCCATGGGGCATACGTGTGACGTCCTATTTCCATGCCTTCTCTTTGCCTACAGGGAGGTGCCACAGAAGGGAATTGGGTTTAGCCCCTACGAACTCCTCTATAGCCACCCTGTAAGGGGACCTCTTATCCTTGTCAAAGAGGAGTGGGGGCAAGCTCCCAGGAAACCCCCTCAGGATGTGGTCAGCTACATGCTGGTCCTCTACCACCAGATGCACCACTTCCAGTAAAAGGCAAAAAGCAATCTTGAGGCCAGTCGGGAAGTTCTGAAACTTGGTATGACCAGAAGGCCACTCTGGTAGAGTTTGTGTATATAAACACACTCCCCTTGGAGGTACCCCGGGTAGGGAACTAGAGCTTCTAAAGTCTCAAGGGTGAGCTGGCCTCGTAGCACAACATATGTACACAAAATAAGCTCCCCGAGAATTTTGCAATTTATAGAGATATGTGATGTGTACCTCCCAACGCTACTCAATACAAAAGTTGGGCATACAAAAAAATGTAACGGATTGTCCTCACACACCACCAGGCGTTATGGTTCATCATAGGACAATCCTCACTCTCTAAAACCTCTGTTTGATGGAGAGCAGGCTTACACCTGGAGTCAGGGAGGCACTTCTAAATAAGAATGGATCCATGATATAAGTGTTTTAAAAACCAATGTGGCATCCTAAAACAGTTTGTTCACTAGACATGACACTTGGTGATTAAAATCAATTGTGGAGATAAGGGGAATTAGTACCCCATCACCACTGTTACCGTCAACATGTTTCTGCCTTGTGGCTAAACTGAGTCAGTGGCTTTCATCAGGATGGGCAGACGGAATCCTAATGAGGCAATGTGCTTTGCCTCCAAACCAGAGTGACCTGTGTCTACCTCTTAACTAATCTTGCTTTCCAATACCCCAATGATAGGTTTTCTATGCCCCATGGAAGAAGGGCACAGGGACCCCAGTAGTCACGCTTTCATCAAGGTGCGTTCGTTCCGGCAAGCCTAGATGCGTTTGCTCCTTCCTCCTGATGTGAAAGCCACAGACTCAATCGCAAGGGAGATCGCTTCAAAAACTGAAAATTCCTTTCTCCCTGCTTTCAGCGACTCTCCAAGTAGTTGGCAGAAGACAGAAGCATCATTATCCTTGACCAAATTTGACTAAATGTTAGCAAATTGTATCCTGAAAGTAGTTAGAAATATTGTCACACAGAAGCATCATTATCCTTGCCACATGTGACTAAATGTTAGCAAAATGTGTCCTGAAAGTAGTTAGAAAGATTGTCACACATGGCTGATAATGGCATCATGTTTTGTTTAGCCCCATCAGGGGAAAGATGCGGCTCCTCCCTCTGAGCGGAGGAGCGTCGCCCCACAAGCCAGAGAGCTGAAAAATAAAATGGTAATAAAGTTCATTTATTACCCTTTTATTTTTGAGCAACCGACCCGTCCTGAACTAAGTGTCAGGACGGGGTAGGGCCAGTGCTGCCAAGTGGCAGCAGCAGGGAGCTATGACAGTGCGCTTTAAAATGCACATTTATCTTTGGCCGGCCATCTTGGGACGGCCAGCCAGACATGCGCATTTTAGAGTTCTCTAACCTGGAAAGTGCAGGCCTCCAGTTCTCTTAGGAGTGCTGAGAGCTGCCGCTCCAACCAATCTTGGCACTGCTCTCATGCTGCGAGAGCAGCGCCAGGATTGATTAGTGCAGGTTCCTGGTCCCACGTTGAAGCCTGCCTGCCTGCTGGACAAGAAAGGTGCAAAGAGAACGTTGCATAGGAAGGTAAGTGTTTATTTATTTATTTTTATTTTTTGCGTCCCCGCCCCGCCACCTTCGGTACATGGCAGCTGCCACTGGAATGAAACAATTCGACTATTTGAAATATTCAGTGGCTGCTCCTCCGCCTTGTCGCCCCACTGCTTTTCAGCAGTGTCACTAAAGGAAAAATAAAGTAAAAATGAAATGATAATAACTCTAAGTTATTATCATGTAATTTTTTCTTTGTTGCAGTAGCTTTGCGGGCGGGATGGGGCAGGGCGGGGCTGCTCTGCTAACAGGGCAGGGGAAGGGAGGAGTGGTTTGCACTCCCTAAACTGCGCATGAATGTTTGGCTGGCCCTAAACATTCATGCGCACTTTGCATGTTCTCCATACAGGCTGCATTACAGCCTGCATGGAGAACATGCCCAACCTCCCATTCTCTGGCTGAGCGCCGATCCACAGCGCTCAGAACAATCACAATGCTGCATTGCAGTGTTGTGATTGGCTATCAGGAGTGGGAGCCGGGTGCATCCTGCTTCCTGCCCTGGAAGTGGGAAAGAGGACCAAGAGGAGGCGACGGTGGGCAGCAGCAGACAGGTAAGTGTGTATTTTTTTTTTTTAACTTTCATTCCCTCATCCCCCACCCCCCACTGCCTTGAAATACCAGCTACCACTGGAAATATCTTTTAAGTAGAGTTTTCCACTTTGTCAATTTGTTTAGCAAAGTCGTCAGCTTGGACTTTCTTGATCTTTTCCTGAAAAGCTCTTAGAGCTACTTTGTAAATTGCCTTGTCAGCAGGCTCATACCTCTTTTCCCGTTTTCTTTCCAGGCGTTTCTAATGTTTCTTTTTGGCCTGTAGGATTGGTGAGAAGCAAGCAGCGGAGAGGGATTTTAGTTTTAGTACACCCTTTGTCCCTTTGTTGGTGCCTCTCTCCATCTTTGCCTCCACACATTCTATCCCCTTCCACTGTGCCTACCTTTCACTTCACTGTCTGCTTTCCTGTCCGCCTGCCTGTTCTCATGAGGGAAGTCGGAGGGGTGGAGGAAAAGCCACAGAGAAAAGGATTGGGCAAGCATTTGGTGTTTGGTGTCGTGTCCCCCGCACCCGCCATGTTTCAAGGGCACAGTGTGTCTCTGAGTCTGTGGGCTCGGTTCACAAAGGTAAACTTAGATGTTTGGTCTAAACTTAGACCAAATGTCTAAGTTTATGACTGACAATTCCCAAAGAGAATTTACGAGTACTATCTTTATGTCCACTCTCGGACTGGATCTCTGCCCCGAGTGTGGACATAAAGATAGTACTCGTAAATGCTCTTTGTGAATTCCCAAAGTCATAAACTTAGATGTTTGGTCTACATTTAGAACAAACATCTAAGTTTACCTTTGTGAATCGGGCCCTCTGTCTTTGCCTCTCCAAATTCTATGCCTCTCCACTCTGCCTAACTTTCACTGCTTTTGTCTGCACATCTTCCCTGTCCCTCTCTTCCTCACACCACTCCTTAGACTCTAGCACCTGCCAGTTTCCAAACCACAACATTCTTCGCCACTATCACCGAGCAGAATTCAATGTGGCAACAATTGAAATCTGCATAGGGACAGTTCACACTCTATTGAAATACAGTGCATTGAAAATGTTATGTTGTCATGCAGTGTGACTCGAGAGTGCAACTGCAGTGGAATAATCATTCTAGAGAATGTTTTGCATTATTTTTTTTGACATCGTGACTTCAAGTGTGCAGCGTGGGTTGGTGGTTTGCTGAGGAACGAAGACTTACAATGTGCATTCAGCAAGCCATGGCCTCCCTTTCTTGATGGTGTATTAACCGTTAAGTGTGGAAGACACGATCTCGAGGTCTTTTCAACTTGCTTAGCTGCTTTAGGCCCTTGGGCTGCTGGCTCCTCACAAGTACAACACTGTAACCTACGATTCAACAGGACCGTTCCAATGAATGATACGTATTTTTGTTGATTCATGCTGCTGAGGCTCCATGAAGCTTGCTAACTTCTCAGCACAATGTGAATCTCATCTACTGTAGTGCTGTAGTGCTGGAGTGTAGCACTATGTACGATTTAGAATTTCCGAATTTCCCACTGGCAGTGGAGGTGAAGCCCAGTCAAATAGCACGGAGCTGCCAATCCACAGAAAAGTGCAATTATTGCATGCCCAAAGTAGAGCAACTTGACACCATATAAAAAGGTGTGATTGTGCAGTCTCGAGGGATGAAAAGTACGGTAGGAATGAGAGCACAAGAGAGATTAGCAAGAACAGCAAAGAGAAATAGAATGAGAGAAATTGTGAGACTGAGAGCCTGAATGAGGGGGTGAGAAAGAGCATACGATAGCGATAGATGGGTGAGGAGAAAGAACACGAGAGAGACAAGAGGACGGCAATGGCTGAGACTGGAGGAGAAGACAGGAATAGAGTGTGCAGGGGCGCACACCTGAGAATTACACTAAGGGGCATATGTACAAGGAGTCAACGCCGCCTTAGCGGCACTTTTCCGACAGTTTTGCGGCGAGATTTTTATCACCTTATGTACAAGCTGCTGCTAACCTCTGCTAGCGGCAGTTTTCCAGTGAAAACGTCCATTCTAAAGATCGCCACTTCTGTTAACGATAATGACATGCAAGAGAGGCATTCCCGTGCAAAAACGGCCGCTAACCCCACTTCGTGATATTTACAAGGGGATTCCTGAACTTCGGAGGACCAAAAAAACTGCCGCTAACTGCAGTTAGAGGCAGTTTTTAAGACCAGAAAATAGCTGGTCTTAAAAATGGAGATAACACTTGGGGCCTCTTTTCAGCAGGTTTTGGTGCTGGACAGCGCTGCAAGCAATGTTGCTACGCTGCCCTGCAACAAAACTACAGGGCAGGAATGAGCACAATCAATAAGGTAGTGCGCATTCCTGGGCCTCAGTCATGAAAAGTGTTGCAGCGCTGCGACAAGACAGTATTGCAACACTTTTCACTACCCCCTTCTTGCGACACCATGGAGGGGGTACAGCAGTTGCCGACAAGTTGATGCGGCATGGCCCCTCATCGACTCCACAGCTCCTCCGCATCCCACTCCAGGCTCCAGACGCAGGTCCAGCGAGGCATCCAGGCTCCAGACGCAGGTCCAGTGAGGCATCCAGGCTCCAGACGCAGGTCCAGTGAGGCACCCAGGCTCCAGACGCAGGTCCAGCGAGGCATCCAGGCTCCAGACCCAGGTCCAGCGAGGCATCCAGGCTCTCATCCTGGTCATCCTGGATGATGGGTGGCTTGAGGGGGTTGTTGATGTGTGCTGCACTTGGCCCTGGCTGCTCCATTCTGCATTTCATAGTTTTTTTTTGCATATTTTCTATTAGATGTTGACTGATAGGCTATTTTTTCCAACAGAGGTAAAAAAAACTCACGTTGGGCTGACTAACGTGCGTTTTTTTGCCGCTAATGGGCCTTTCGTTGGTTTTCGCCCGCTAACGCCGGAATTCCTATCGCCATCACGCTAATGTTAGCTGCAGTTTTCGCCGCCGATCCCTGAAGCTATCGCCATGTAGCGACTGCTTGTAAATACGTTGCTAACATGGCGATAGTTTTCAGCGGTACACGGCGGTGAGAAAACTGCCGCTAACTAACGTTAGCGATAGTTTGCCAGTCCTTGTACATATGGCCCTAAGTTTGTTTATTTCATTTTATTGAAAAGATTGTGCTGTGCTGCTGTGAGATGAAAGGCTGCTTTTTTGGTGCGCACCACCAGCAGCATGAAGAGATGCAGAGGGTTCAGCAGGGCCAGTCCAGCCCGGCCCAACAGGACAGGGTAGTGCGGAGGGCGTGCATTGAAAGCAGAAGCTGGGCACACCACTGATTTTTTTTTTTTAAATGAACATCAATCCATACCTGTCATTTGTAAATGTTTTGAAATGCGTCATGAGCTTTATTTTAAACGTGACTGTAGCACATTTTCTTTGTCCGCTTCCCTCCCCACAACAAGTGTGATTTTTCTTCCCAATAATCTTTGGATGACCATTTTTCACGATTATCCTAACCCACCGTAGGAGCTGTGCGAGACAATGACATCCAATTACATGTAGTAATAGTGTCCCTAGGTGAAGTGGAGTAGGGAATATCAAATCATGCACACTATTTCTAAATTAAACTAGAAATAGCAGAAACCTATCGGCACTGCTATATATTTTCACATGCTAATATCTGAGCATTTTTAATTACACGGTGCTAGATAATTATATACTGTGCAAAAATAATTAGAGCTAAGGTTCTCAGATGAAAAGCTACATCAATTATCATAATCGCACTTAATAAATGTCTCGTGGACCCACATTTTTACAAAATCACGTTAAGCAAATACTTGATTTTTAGGTACGCAGAGGAATAGACCATAGGAAAATATATGAATAAATATGCTCTGGAAAAAAATAAATGCTACTTTGTAGGACCCCAGGAGAAAACAACGCGGGCTGCATTCTGAGATCATCGTCAAAGAAAACATGCCTTAAAGAAAACAGTTAAATTGCATAATTGATAAAAAAGAGTGACATATAGTTGATTCATCTTTTAAATGCCAATGACTTTATCGTGTACCTCATATTTTAGGTTTGAATATAAAAATAAAAATGCACCACCAGCTCCAATATCTCTTTCACCAAAAACATGCTAAGGCATTAATTTAACTCCACGTGCCTAACTAAACACAGCCTAGCTACAAAACTAAATAACAATTGAAGATTTTTTAAAAATCACAATACCAGGCCAAGTGAAATATGTGATCATCTTTTCACTAAAAAAGGAAGAAAAACAGTCTCATTCTTAACCAACTAAGTGGAATATAAAGAACAAAATATCACTACCCAAACGCTGTCAAAGATTCTTAAAGCAACACCACCACCAGCCGTCATACCGTTATTCACCACTTTCCAAAGTCAGCAGTAATACTAAAGCCTGCACACCCGTGCTTAGCCACCGCATGAATAAACAGATGATGGTTCTTTCCCCATTTCTGACAGACATCATTAGCAGTACTCATGTTAACCCTTTCATAAGGGAGAGGGAAGAGTTGCAGCATGAGAGGAGAGCCGAGCAGTGTAAGTGGCTATACTACACCTACATGCTCTAAAGCATTTGATGGGGTGCAGTTTGCTGCTCTTCTGCTGCATGGTGCTCAGCATGACTGCTAGGTTTATGGACATTAAAGTGGACCCAGGCTCATCTTGACCTAAGAGCCCTGAATGGCTCCACTTGGACATCAGTGAACATTTGAGTGCTAGGTGAGTGCACGAGAGGGCAGTAGAAGTAATGATCAGGGTAGATCAGTCTCTCTTCTGCCTGCGGACAGTCAGTGGTGTATTCTAAAAGTGGGGCGAAGCTGCTGATGCTCTCTTAACTGAGGTTGTGTAGTTACTCCACTACTTCCTTAACTTTTGACTATAGCTTTTCAGTACCAATAGGAGTGACCAGGCATGGGAGAGGAGTTGGCCTAATGCTAGGGCAGTCAACCTCGAATCTGGGGAACTAGGTTCGAGTCTCCCAATGACGCTGAACATCCTGTGATTCTGGGCAAATCACTTAATCTCCCCATGCCTAACAAAAATGAAATGTGTCCTCATGTAATGCAACTGGTGCTATGTAAACCGCTCTGATACCCGAGTCGGGACAAGTTTCCGCTATATAAAACTCTGTAAAATAAAAAATAGCCGTATATTTTTCTATGAATCCTGAACATGCACATAAACAATCTGTAAGATTTTCCCTCTTCCATGCCCAGCTCCATAATTCTATAGCTCTGTTTTGTAGCTGAGTGACAGAGTGAACGTTTGCTTCTATCCCTTTTGTGAAGGCCAGGCTGACATCGGGCTTCTGACTGAGCCAGTAAAGGAGGCTGGGTAGTGCTGCACTGCATAGAATGGAGGAGTTCCTTCAGATAACTTCTAAGTCTGCACGCCAAGCCCTTTGTGGCCAAAAGAACATCAGAGCCCAAAAAGTTGGAGCCCAGCAGCTGAAATCTACAGTCTGAATTTGCTAGTCTAAAAGGTAGGGCAGCCTCAAAAGAACTGAACCACTCGGTATTGGAAAAAGGAACATATTAGGCACTTGGTGATAATCTACTCAGGAACATGACATTTTCAAGAACATCAGATTAAATCCAATGACAACAGACGGTTGTAGAAAAATATCCCTCGCTAAAAGAGTTGCTCCAGACTAGTGATCTTCTCGGGCTCCTTTTCTTCCCATGATATATCTGCTTAATCCTCCTTCTGCTTCTTATGGAAGTCTATTTTATTACCCCTTGAAGAATTCTCTCGCTTTTATCCTCCCATTTTGCCATTAATTCCTGTCTACTAAACTGGTATCTATAGATGTCTTAGTCAACAGTCTGGGAAGTCTTTCTCTCAGCCCACCAGTGGCCATTGCCTAGATTAGCGTGTTTTTCATAGTTGAGATCCTCTGTCATTTAACTTGGATGGAATCTAACGTTTAATACATTTCTGTATGATGAAATATTGATACAGACTGCATTACAAAGTAAATGTTTTTAACCAATGATGTTATAACATCCTAGCAAAAACGTGTTTTATATATGAATAGAAGTTAGAGGAGCCGTTCAGAATAGAAGCAGTGCCAATGTGATATACGTTACACCACTTGAATCACTATCAGTTAAAAATCGTATACCATTAGTAATAACAACGGTTTAAAATACGGTGCCTAGATATATTCCTCATTAATTAAATTTCATGAATAATAGGACAACTCCATACCTTCTACCCATGGGCTAGTGCCCCCCAAGCACCATGCCAGCCCTCCACCAAGAGACTACATCACATCCGTACTGCCATACCCTACACCTCCAATTGTGAGAGTGAAGGCCAAAACCATGAAATACGAGTGGCTCCTTCTTGCTAAGTTCATGTGAAACTCAGCTACAGCACGCACACATGCTTTAAGATTTAACGGATATAATTAATTGAAAGTGTTTTGCAGAGCTCAGCATCTGGCGGTGTGGGGTGATAAGGGAGTGCATCACGGGGTCTCTGTCTCAGCCTTGGCAGCTGCATCTCAAGGCTGACTCTATGGTGGGAAGAATGCTTATTAATGGTATCCGCTAGAAAGGGAAATGTTGCATTTTAATGAATGTACACTGTCTTTCTTGCTTGAGACCTATGCTAGCTGGTAATTTTCCTATGCTGAAGAAAAGTATTTCTACCTGTGCTCAGAGCAGACATGTTACTTGGCTTGAGATGTCTTGCAGCTGAATAAACCTTCATTTTCAAGGAACAAGCCTGCTACAGAGTTTTATTTAAGAATTGCATATTGACGCTCTCACATGACTGAACGTGGCTCTCAACCTTTCTAAATTCTAATGCCATTACAATGCTGGCCTACTTGACCCTTCATTGAAACGTATCTGTTTAAATGGACGATTTGGCTGGGAAATTGTCATTCTTCAATTATAATTGGGTGTAACACGCAGACTAGCTCCTCCCAATTAGGGGCCATGTTTTAACGGAGCATAAAATGCCAGGCTTACCATCCACTGAGACTCTTGGCCCACAGACTGTGCTCATGAATGAATGAATGAAATAAATTGTGAGATTTATAGAGTGTGCAGCTACTATGAGAGTGTCCCGGCACTAGGATATCTGCCCTGTAAGGAATGTGACATCTAGTCCTGGAATAAGTACGTTTTTATTTGTTTTCGAAATAGTTTTTTATCTGCAATACACTTGAGGGGGAGTGGTAACTTGTTCCAGTGTCTTGCGGCCAGTACTGAGCAGGTGGTGCCACGCCATTTTTTCTTTTTTATATAGGGATAACCAGCAGATGTGCTGATTGTGAGCGATTCTTGTTTTTTATTGGTAACCAGCATAACTGTTTGTGATAAGGAGTCAAGGAGGTGTGCTTTGGAAGGTTGAATAGCAGTCGTATTGCCATATTTTGTTTTTTTTGCAATCTCTGCATCAAGTAACTTGGGATGCCTATGTACAGGGCGTTCAAATAGTCCTATCTGGAGAGGATCAGTGCCTGTACCACTGTCTTCTAAGCATCCCACGGGAGGAGTTTGAGATATTTTCTTAGCATTTTCAGGATCCAGCATGTGTTTTTAATTACTGCTGCAATCTGTGGTTTGAATGAAAGTTGGGTATCTATCAGTACCCCAAGGATTTTTGCCATTTCTGAGGGGGGGAGGCTCACAGCTGGAAGGCCAGGCCCCTAACTAACCTGCCAGGGGGTCCTTACCGAAGAGCAGGATCTTGGTTTTGTTGGATTGCATTGCAGCGAGTTGGCATTGAGCCAGCCCATGACTGCTGGGATACATACAGAAAATTTAGTTTTGGCCTTCTCGTCAGTCTTGTTATATGTCAAAAGCAGTTGGGTATCATCCACATAGGAGACTATTTGAACATCAAAGGAGTTAATCAGATATGCCAAAGGGGTCATATAGATGATAAATAGAGTGGGGCTCTGGGCAGAGGCCTGAGGCACTCTGAATTTGATGATTTTGGCTTCTGAGAGGAACACACTTCTGATCCACACTGCTTGCTCCCTATTTTCGAGGAAGGATTTTAGCCAGAATAGGGCTTGTCCTTTGATACCGATGTGGGCGAACCTCTGTATCAGGATTTCATGTGAGATCATATCAAATGCTGCTGACAGGTCCGTAAGGATTAAGGTGGCATTGCATCCTTCGTCTAAAGCAAATTTTATTGAGTCTGTAATTTCCATCAGCGCTGGCTCTGTACTATGACTGGCTCTGAACCCCGACTGAGAGTGGTGCAGAAGGTTGGTAGATTAAAAAAAGGACATCAGTTGTGTGTTGACTGCTTTTTCAATTATTTTTGAGGTACGTGGTAATAGTGATATGGGTCTAAAATTTGAGGGTGTTTCTGGATCGGCATTTGGTTTCTTAAGCAGTGGCAGGACACTCGCCTTTTTCCATTCAGCTGGCACATTACCTTGTAGCAGTGGCGGCTGGTGGAATTTGAAACTGGTGAGGCGTATGCAGAACGAATGAACGTATGCGAGCGAGCGCAGCGAGCGAGCCCGACGGCAATAATGGAGGTTCGGGGGGTTCTCCCCGCGAAGACATTTTAAAAAATTGCCATCTTTTTGGTGCGATTTTCAGCACTATTTCTGTGATAAATGGACTAAAAATTCAGTTCTTCTAGGCATTCATAAAAGAAAACTCATACATTATTTCAGAGAATTTCTGGGTTGCCAAGCAAGTCTGACTTCTGAAGAGGGCTAGGGTACTAAGCAAGACTGCTTTGGCTCTACCCTTTCCAATAGAAAACACTAGTTAGCGATGTGAACAAGTTCAATGGACAAACCTGGGGTCTAGGGTGAGTCACTCTCCTGAGAATGAAATTTAAAAAAGATTGGCAAATGGTGCATTTTAAAGCAAATTAATGCAGCGATAAAGCAAGGCTTATTAAGCAGTGGAAACGTATAGTATTGAAATATTAAACACATTAAAAACTGCCCTGTATCTTCTTGCATTAATTTGTTCAACAGTTAGTGTAATATGTAAATTGTTCTGCATGACAACTTTAGCCCTTTAAAATGTATGCTTGCCCAGTGTCTTGCACTGCATGCATCATTAACTTTGGAAAAATATGCTCTCCTTTTTGTACTAACGGGGAGACCAGCAGTTTGTATTAGGATTGTCATTTCTGCACCTAGAAATACGGGCAGGACAAAATTGCACCTCACTAGTACCAGTTTAACACCTGAACAGTGCAATCGGCCACCAGCTGAAAGGACATCAGTTAACACTTGTAAAGAGTCTGCCATTGCACTCTTTAATAACCTTTAATCAGTTTGAGCTAAAAAAAAACTATTTTTATTGGAGAAGTCTGCTAGTTGTGCAGGGCGACATCTTCAACCTTGTCCTTCTCGAAATCATCAGCCAATGCAAGGTCACATATTCTTGGGGTAGACTGGCCACGTTGCCACTTCACTTTACATCAAGCCCAAACAACACACCAAGGTCATTCCAAGACAGAAATAGAAACCATCAGACCCTTCAAGTATTTCTGTATGCCCAAGTTATAGGACAAAGTAAGATCTCACCCAATATCACCAACTCAGCCACTGACATCAATACCCTCCCTACCCTTCTAGAAAACACACTCCTGAAAAAAACATATACAAATCCTAATAGTGCTTACTAACTTTACTAGTTGTACAGTGCTCAGTTGTGCCTGGTTAGGTTTGTCCTTTATAAATACCCACATACATACATACAAAAATAATAAATGTGTTAATAAAATAGTGTTGCTGGGCTTCCATGTAATACAGGGCTATTTTTCAGTGAATAAGAGTTTTGATAGGGTCTGTTGAATATGTACAGGTATTTCAACAAACTTTATCATTTCATGTCACTGGACTGGATTTTGCATCAGTTTGTTCAGATGTCACAACAGCTAGACTGTGACAGTACCGTGCCGAAATACAGCCTGTGCATACATGGACAGCTAGAAGGTCGCTAGTGAAGTGGTGACAGAACCGTGTCGAAATACAGCCTGTACATACATGGACAGCTAGAAGGTCGCTAGTGAAGTGGTGACAGTACTGTGCCGAAATACAGCCTCGCAGCCTGTGCACGGACAGTCAGAAGGTCGCTAGTGAAGTGGTGACGCTACTGTGCCGAAATACAATGTCCTACCCCATGCATAAACAGTCAGAAGGTCACTAGTGAAGAGGTGACAGTACTGTGGCAAACTACAACCTCCTAACCTGTGCATAGACAGATTCAAAAGGTTAGTAGTGAAGTGGTAACAGTATAGTGCCGAAATGCAACCTCCTACCCCATGCATCGACAGTCAGAAGGTGACTAGTTAAGTGGTGACAATACCATAATGAAATGCAAACTCATACCTTTGTGCATAGACAGTCAGAAGTTCACTAGTGATGCGGTGATAGTACCATGATGAAATGCAACCTCTTACCCTGTGCTCAGAGAGTTAGAAGGTCCCTAGTGATATGGGGACAGTACAGTGCCGAAATACAACCTCCTACACCGTCATAGATAGTCAGACGTTCACTAGTGACTTGGTGATGACATCATGATGAAATGCAGTTTGAAGGTCACTAGTGAAGTGGTGACTACCGTGCCGAAATACAACCTCCTGCCCTGTGCATACACAGAAGTTCACTAGTAATGTGGTGATAATACCATGTGGAAATACAACCTCCTACCCCGTGCATAGACACGAAGACACTAGACAAGTGGTGACAGTACAGTCCCGGCCGAAATACAACCTCCTACCCCGACTGTCAGCATTTCACTAGTGCTGTGGTGATAGTATCACGATGAAATACAACCTCCTACCCCGTGCAGAGACAGTCAGAAGGTCACCAGTGAAGCGGTGACAGTACAGTGCCGACGTTCTACCTCCTACCCCGTCACAGACTATCAGAAGATCACTAGTGATGTGGTGATAGTATCATGATGAAATGCAGCCTCCTACCCTATGCATAGACAGTGAGAAGGTCAGAAGTTGTCCCAGGCAGCGAGACAGCCATTAAGTAGTCACATGGCCAGCATAATGTCTAAAGCTAACTAACCCATGTTCATAAAGCCCACGTGCACAAGATGCAGGGTCAGGAATGCAATGAAAGCATCTCCTTGTGTGTAAATCTGCGCACGAGGCAGTGCTGCTGTCTTCTCTCACCACAGCCTCTACACTCCCGAACCTCCTCTTGTGAGTTATGGGCCACTGACACACAAGCAGCACGACCACGTTGAGTGTTTCCTGAACACCCTGTAAACCCGCTACCTTCCCGGCCCCTCCTTCTTTCGCCACAGTGGTGTTTCTTTTTCACTCTCGCAGTCATTCTCTCCCTACCTGACACTCACTCGTTCCCTCACCCCTTCCCTCTTTTTTTCTTTCTGACGCATTCTTTCTCTCCCTCGCTCTATTTCTTTCTCACAGGCCTGGACATTATTTTCCTCTTTCTCAATCTCTCACTCCCTTATTTCTCCCTCAGTCACTCTCGTTTCTACCACGTATAGTGCTCGAAGGCCCCTCCTAGACACTTTACAGCAGGCTTGGCTGTGATTTCATGTCAAACTCAGCAGCGATGCCTCGTATCTGAGTCGCATATTAGAAGCAGGAGTTGGGAGATGTGCCCGGTTGGAAGAAA
This sequence comes from Calotriton arnoldi, assembly GCA_963921515.1. NCBI lineage: Eukaryota > Metazoa > Chordata > Amphibia > Caudata > Salamandridae > Calotriton > Calotriton arnoldi. The sequence continues at coordinate 1,102,059 of CAWUFW010004652.1, forward strand.
CACTGGAACAGCACAAACAAAGTACAGCGCAAAACAGTACCGAACAGCAACTCCAAGGCATAAAATAGTACACTGCAAACCAGCACTGCAGAAAGAAAGGATAGCCAATAAAGCGCCTCATCAGGGGTATCAAGTTCTATATAAATGCAATTTCAAAATGCTACACAACAGCACAGTAGAAACTATGCAGCATGAAGAAAGGACAGCACAAAAAGAATAGCGCAGAAAGTATAGAAAAAAAGGAGCTCAGCACCAAGGGGGTGCAACAAAACAAACACATCACAAAGGGAGCATACCACAATAATAACACAGCATTAATGCTTTAAGAAAAGAACACAGCACTGCACAACTAGATTTCAGGAAAGAAAATGCAGTGCAAAGGAAGAGCAGCGCCGGGGTCAGTGCAGACAGGAAAGAATGCAGCGCAAAGAAAGTGCAGCATACGGACAGTATGGCACAAAGACACTGTAGCACACAGTGAGCACAGCACACACGATATGCAACAGAAACTGTACAGAACAAAGAGCGTTAAAGGGAAAGTGTAGCACAAAGAGCATAGGAAAGAGAACAATGCACAAAACGTGGCGCTCAGCACGAATTAAGTAGCGCAAGTGTATTAAAAGATAAAACAGCACAAAGTCAGTATTGCAGAAAAATGTATTCAAGAAAACCTAGCATCACAAAAGTGCAAAATAAAGAGCACAGTACAGGGAACAATACAACGAGAGTATAGCACCCAACGTGAGCATAAATAGTGAGTGAGGGAGAGATCAGAAACATGGAGTGGGACATAAAGACAATGCACCATAAAGGTTGCAACACAGAGACAGGGCAGCACAAAGACCACTGCACCAAACAGTATTAAGCAAGGAGAGCACACAAAAAAGAATATGGCCTAAAAATCAAAGCACAGAGACAACACAGCACACAAAGCATAAAATGACAACTATGTGGCACAAAACAGCACATTACAAAACAGAGTAACACAGAGACAGCACAAAACGGTGAGGTTTAAGGAGAGCAAAAGGCAAAAACAGTAGAGGAAAAGAGTCAAATACCGAATGCACCATACAAAGACAGAACAGTGTACTGCCAACACGGATCAAGCACAGCACAGCTCAATAACAAAGCAGCAAATTTGAGGTTAGGACAAAGACAGCACACACTATGACAGCTTTGACTAAAGAATACAGAACGAAATGCAGACTCTGCAGCATACGAACAATTCATTCTAGGGAAAGAACAAACGTCAATGAACAAAGACAAAAACAACATATAGCGAGCACAGTACGAAAGACTGTTCAAACATAGACATTGCAGCACAATGACAGTGCGGCACAAAGACAGGCCCCCTAGAGCCATTTGCAGGCGTCTGTCGGGTACCTACAGTATGAGCTTCCCAAGACGTGCTCTGCCGATCCCTCCTTTCCTTAGGTAGAAAGGTGCTCATTTCATCGCTTTACACATTAAATCCCCGATAACGCCAATATACTACTAACCAATTATGTTATGTTAATATAAAATTGTAAGACTCACTAGTACCGAGAGGGCTGCTCAGCGGCTTACCAAAGAGACAACAAGCCCTAATCTATGCAAAGGAAATGGGCCCGCTGCTTCCTGACTGGCTGGGCATTTATTTAAAGATTTATTGTAAAGTGCTAACTCCCCCCAGCCGGGTTTCAGAGCGCTATACTGAGGAAAAGTGTGGGAACACCCGCAAAGTCAAACACGGTTTGCCTGGTAGCATGATAAAGCAGTCTGTTTACAATACAATATGTGTTAGGCTGTATAGAGAAATACAATGCACGGAATGCATGCACTGATGACGGATATATAAAGACATGATTTGGCAGCAAACACGGCTCGCGGGGGGGTGTCGCGCGGGGGTGGGGGAGTTTTAAAATAAATAAAAGAAATCCTACCTGAGCAGCAGGTCTGCCGTCCGCGCTGCCTCGGGTCCGTTGGCGCCTACAGCCCCTCTCAGCCAATCCTGGCGCTGCCAGCAGCGCCAGCATTGGCTTAGGGCACGGTTAGTACTCACCCGCCTGCCCATTAGGAGACCGAGGTTTGAGCCTTTGCTCAACCCTCGCTCTCCTAATGGGCATGCGCAAGCCAGTGCCAACACAAGTGTGCATGACTGGGCACGGCGCGAAAATTCGCTGCCCTTCCCCACTCATGCGCACTTGTGCTGCTGCCTGTTGCCCCTGGTCCGTCTGACAATCATGTCAGTCAACATGACGCCGGACCGCCCACCCCCTTCAGACTCTGAAGGGGGTGGGCGGTCCGACGTCATGCTGACTGACATGATTGTCAGTTCTCCCTCGGCGTCTTTGAACTTAAGTAAACTGATTCAGTTTACTTAAGTTCAAAGACGCCGAGGGAGCTGCGGACGGGGGGGCTACGCCCCAACGCCCTAATGGACGCACCGCCGCTGCCTTGTAGTGACCTGGAGACGGGCACTAGGACCCCAGATGGACAGTGGGGACAAGGGAAACCGGACACCACATCCGGTCAGGGTGTGGGGAAGAGGGGCAGTATCGGGGAGCAGAGGAAGAGAGGAGACAGGTGTGTGGGCAGGGGAGCTGAGTACAAATAAAGAAGAATAAGTCTCCTACCTGTGTCCTGCGTGAATCTGTGGGGTTCAAGGACACGACAACTGGCGACAAGGGTGGGATCATCGTTATCCCAAGGAAGAACCAGCGTCGTGCATCAAGGTCGACGACGAGCCCACCCTGGTCTGCTGACCAAAGAGAAATCCACGTGGCATCGTCGAGAGCAGCCGGAGAACAAATGCGACGGAGCCAGGAGCCCACCCTGGTCCGAGTGGCCCAGAGCAATACCGGAGCCAGGAGCCCACCCTGGTCCGAGTGGCCGAGAGAAGTACCGTTGCGGGAGCCCACCCCGACCGCAGGACAAGAGCGGTAAGGAAAGCAACTGAAAAGCAAGTTAACGTGACCGACGCGCGAAGCTCAAGCGAACTATCGCGAGAGTTGGCGGCCATCTTAAGGACAGGCAGGCCAGACCAATCAGGAGCAAGAAACAAGCGGCGGCCATCTTAGAAGGTCAGGCAAAGGCCCGAGAGGCTGAAACCTCGCGAGACTGCGGCTGCCATTTTGAAGTCAGGCAAGTCAAGCCAATCGGAGCACAGGAAAGCTCAGCGGCCATTTTGAAGTCAGGCAGCCATTGAAATACATGGGAAATAAAGGAAATACACAAAACAAAATAATAAATAAATAAATAAAATTGAAAATACAAGAAATACAGCGACCACAAAGGACAAAATAAAGGGAAGAAGTGAGGAAAATACAAAAGCAAGAAAATGAGCGACACGGAGAAACCGAGCACACAAGCAATATTCCGCAGACCTTTACCATTTAGCTTATCGGAGCCGCAAGCAGGCATCAGATGGGAAAGATGGATCAGGCAATTTGAGCGCTACATGCGCGCCACGGACGTCGTGGAAACCAAACAACTAGACCTGTTTCTAAATCTCGCAGGAGATGAAGTAGAAGATTTGCTCAACACATTCTTCAGTGATAAAACAACGGAATACAAAGGAGTAATAAAGTGTCTCACCGAGAAGTTCGACCCTCAATGAAACATTGATTTCGAGAGGTATACATTCAACACTGCATGCCAGCAAGATGAAGAAAGCTTGGACAATTTTGCAACGAGACTGAGAAAACTAGTTACATACTGTGCATTTGACCAGTTTGACAACGAGCAAGCGATAAGACTGCGCATTATTGAAGGTTGTCGATCAGTGGAATTCCGAGCACGCGTTCTGAAGGAACCAACGACACTGGAGAAGATATTGATGATGGCTCGCACGGAAGCACGGGCCACAGCACATGCCAAGCAAATGGAGATGGGAAAAGAAAAGAGAGTGGCGCTGGCGCATCGCGTCGCTGGGACTTTCAAGAAAAAAGAATACCAGGCGCCAGTCCAACAAAGGAAGGGCGAACAAACATGCTATCGATGTGGCCTTGAATTCCCGCATGTCGGTCCCTGCCCAGCAATGGGCCAGAAGTGCAGAAAGTGCAACAGGGACAATCACTTTGCAAGCATGTGCATGAGCAGACAAGGCAGAAGTGAGAGAGGCAGAGCAATAAGACCACGGATGACCAGCAACAGGTACGCATGACACATGGAAACGGCTAATCGTAGCTCCTCTGACGAGTCCGAAGAGACGGCAGCACCAGTGAGTGAGGCGAGACTATATCTAATGTCAGAAGAGCCCAAGGAAAACACGAGGTCGGAGTACATTCAGCTAGTGGAGAAGCAGCAAATAAAGAAAACCGCCACCGTGGACATCGGTGTTGGGAGCCACCAAGCTAAGTTCGTGCTAGACAGTGGAGCAACATGCAACATCATGTGCATGTCAGAATACACGAAAATGAAAGTGAAACCATCGCTGTCACCGTCAACCGTAGACGTGTTCACATGGGGCTCCAAAAGACCAGTAGAAAACCTAGGGAAATTTACAGAGACTTTAACATACAAGGGCAGGTCTTACCAAGAAGAAATACACGTGCTAAAAGGTGACATCCCAGCACCATGCCTGCTAAGCAATGTAACAGCGCAAGTGATGGGGTTGCTAGCTATGACATATCACATGTCAGAAAAGGAGAACATTCTACAAGAATACCCAGCCATACTAAAAGGTCTCGGGAAATTGAAAGGAAAGCAGATAACGCTACATATAAATGAAGCAATTACGCCGGTGGCCCAACATCACAGACGAGTACCCATCCACCTACAACCACAAGTTGAAGAGGAAATCAACAGCCTCCTGGCGCAAGACATAATTGAGCCTGCTGAAGGGCCAACGCCCTGGGTGTCTCCGATCGTAGCAGTCCCAAAGAAGAACACTTCAAAGATCCGCATCTGCGTAGACATGAGGATCCCAAACACAGCAATCGCGAGAGAATGTCACCCAGGACCACACTTAAACGACATGATCAGCTGTCTCACTGGAGCCTGCCAATTTTCGAAGCTGGACCTGTGCAAAGGGTACCACCAACAAGAACTAGACCACCAGTCCAGGTACATCACAACATTCTCCACGCACTTGGGCCTGTTTAGGTACAAGCGACTGACCTTCGGAATCTCATCGGCTGCGGAAATATTCCAAGAGACAATAAGGCAGGTGATAAGGCCAGTACAGAACAGTCTAAATTATAGTGATGACATCTTAGTGTTTGGAAAAACAGACAAAGAACATGACACTGCGTTGCGTCAAGTATGCACACAACTGGAACAAGCGGGACTAACGTTGAATGGAGACAAATGCGAGCTGGGAAGAAAGGAATTGGTGTTTTTCGGACACATCTTCTCCAAGCAAGGAATGAGGCCAGATCCCAGCAAAGTCGAGACACTGAAAAACGTGAATCCTCCGACGGACGTCGCAGAAGTAAGATAATTTCTAGGACTTGCCAGCTACTGCGCTAGATACATACAGGATTTCGCCACAGTGAGCACACCACTAAGAGAACTGACCAAACAAGGACAGAAGTTCATTTGGTCACCGGAGTGCAACAAGGCATTCGAGGAAATCAGACATGCGGTGATGACTGTGGAACATCTTGCTTATTTTGATCCCATGCTCTGCACTGAGCTGACGGTGGACGCCAGCCCAGTTGGATTAGGAGCGATACTAGCGCAGCATCTGCCAGGGAGAGATTCACCAAGGAAAATTGTCGCATACGCAAGCAAAAGCTTGACAGAGATTGAGAGAGCATACTCGCAACCGGAAAAGGAAAGCCTAGCGGTGGTATGGGCGTGTGAACATTATCACATGTTCATCTACGGGAAGCAATTCACCATCATAACTGACCACCAGGCGCTGGTAACAATCTATGGCAGCCCGTCGGCCAAAATGCCACCCAGGATTGAGCGCTGGGGCATAAGGTTGATGGACTACGATTTCACGATTGTGCACAAGCCCGGGAAAGAGCACAACCCGGCAGACTACATGTCAAGACACCCGTTGCCGCAGGCCCAAGAGAAGAAATCGATGGCAGAAGAGTACCTCAACTTCGTGCTAAAGCAAAACACACCGGCACCAATAACAGTAGAGGAGCTGGAAAACGAGACCAAGGATGATGCCACGTTACAAACGGCCATGGAGACAATGAGAAAGCAGAGATGGAAACACATCAACAATAATTGCACCTGGGGAGAGGGAGTACGCAAAGAAGAAATGCTTGCCCTAAAGAAGATAAAAGAAGAACTGTCAGAAACAGCAACAGGAATAATGATGCGAGGAACAAGAATAGTGATACCACGCTCACTGAGGCGACAACTGGTCGATCTGGCTCATGAGTCACACCGAGGAATAGTAGCCACAAAGAAACTGCTAAGGGAGAAAGTATGGTTCCCTGGGCTAGACCGCATGGTGGAAGACACAATCAAAACATGCCACCTCTGTCAAATGACAGGACCACCATCAAAACATGAACCACTACAAATGTCAGAAATCCCAAGAGCGGTGTGGACAACACTAGTGGCTGACTTCTTCGGGCCACTAGACACAGGCAGCTATCTGCTTGTGGTCATTGATGAATACTCGCGATTCCCCATAGTGCGACAGGTGTCATCGGCGACAGCAACCTTACCGATACTAGATGACATTTTTGCGGCCTGGGGCTCACCAGAAACACTAAAAACAGACAACGGGCCCCCATTCTCAGGAGAAGAATTCCGCAGGTTCATGGCCTACCTGGGAATAATCATGAGGTAGCATCCCTACTCCTGTAGGGTATGTCCCCAGGGCACTGGTGTGGGCCTCGCTATGGGGTTATATTGTTCATTCACTTTTTTACCGAAGAATAATAATCATTCATTCAAACTTGTTTAACTTGCTTTTGTTTAATGTTTTGTTTCACATTTCCAAAAAGCTTTTCTTTAATTTAGATTCAACGTGCAATTATATAATTATTGCACTACATCTCCCAGCATGCATCTTTTAATTGGTCCCAATGCATTTCGGCCTTGTTGGCCTTCATCTGGGGACTTTCTGTAAACAAATAAATTATCTTTATTTAATGTTATAAAGAGCAGGGGCCACAGTCTAATATACCATCTATAAATGTGTTTATGGGTGTGCTTCATTCCATGCTATTTGTAAATAAACAACTCAGTTTCCTTGAAAACATGGCAAACTTAAAAACTTAACGTGATTCCATAAAGTATTAAGGTGTTTGAAAGTGAACATGCACCCGGGTGCCTATTGTGAATTTAAACGAGTTGGATTCGTGAAAGTTTATTAAGTGTAAGCTATTCTCATATTAAACACAGGTTAGAACGAATAGTGCCAGAAATCAACCCATGTGATTTAGCCTGCGTCCAAATGATTTCAAAGTTAAACGAGCTGAAAGCCGTCTGTTTATCAAACATCCGAGAGTCGTTATACACAAGGTGATCTTTGCTTTTAACCGTGCTTAAAGTGAATGGGTGTGTAAGCATGCTCTCGTTTCAGTTACCGGCTTAATCAAAGATTAAATAAAGGTCAACATGCGGCATGATGTGCCAAATGCTATTCCCATATAGTTTTTACCTTAATAACAGCCTCGCTGCTCTCAGTTACAACGTCCTTCTCGCAACGATCAGTCGTGTTTGTTAGAACGCAGGCAGTTATATCATAAAAATAAAAAACAGACTTGCATCTGTTGCTATAATAATAGTAAACAGACTATAAACTCTGTGGGTTATGCGTGAAATATTTTGTAAGTGATTAGTTACATATGTGACATTTAGTTAAAAGAATTTTGCGAATGATTTGAAAAACATATAAGAAAAAATGTGTCGATTATAAAATAAAATGAGAAGGAATGAATGTTTTAGGAAAACAAGGAGTGAATGTGTTGGGAAAACAAGTCAGAGGATACAACAATGTTTGCAATAACAGATAATTATAAATAACATGAAAATTCCATCCGATCATTTAACCCGTGGGGTTTAAAAGAGTTCAAAAGTCGTATCCAATAATTCTCTCGTTGTAATAAATGTATATGGTTATTTCTGCCTTCACATCTCTCCACAGTTTCCAGTACACAAACTTTTAGTTGCCAAATGTTGTGTTTAGCTTCAATGAAATGTTGAGCTATGGTGGATTTGAGTTGTTTCGTTCTTATGTTGCTTTTGTGTTCATTCAATCGGGTTTTAAGTTTTCTCTCTGTTTGTCCCACATATATTTTCCCGAAGGGGCATTTCAATAAATAAATGATATTCATTGTATCACATGTTGCATTTACTTTCAACTTAATGTTGTGACCTTTCATGGGATGTGTTATATTAGGCCCTGTTATAACATTGCTGCAATTGTTGCAGTTCCAACATGGTATAGTGCCTTTATACGGTTGTAGGTTTAATAGTTTTGGTTGTGGTTTAATCATTTCCCTTAGATTTTTTCCTCTGGTGTATGCAAATATGGGTTCCGAATCAAAAATGTGATTGAAATCCTGTTCAAGTGTTAACACTGGCCAGTGTTTTTTGATAATCCTTTTGAATTTAATGCTCATGGTCGAGTATTTTGATACTACTGTTACCCGATCTTGCTTGGGTTTTTCTTTACACTTTAATGTTTCTTCCCTTGTGATGAGTTCACATCGGTTTTTTGCTTGTAGCAGTATTTTTTCGGGATATGCTCTTTCTTTAAATCTTTGCAGCATCTCTTTCGTTCGTTCTGTTCTGTTTGTTGGATCTGAAACTATTCTTTTTACTCGCAATAATTGTGTAAATGGTAGGTGTTGTTTTAATGCCGGTTGGTGAAAACTTTCATAATGTAAAGTATTATTTCTGTCTGTTTCTTTTCTGAATAGCTCTGTAATGAATCCTGTGTTGGTCTTTTTGATTCTCACATCCAGATATGTTATTGTCTCGGTTTGTATCTCATAGGTAAACTGTGTTCTCTCATCAATTTGATTAAGTTTGCACAACTCATTGTTGAGGTCCTCCCTTGATCCATTCCACAGGATGAAGATATCATCTATAAATCTTATGAACAGTTTAGTGTGTTTCTTCCAAATTGGTTTTGAAAGTATGTGCTCCTCTTCGAATGTGTTCATAAAGATATTAGCATACGCCGGTGCTGCGCAATTTCCCATAGATGTTCCTGTCTTTTGTAAAAACCATTCATTTTGCCATTTGAAATAGCTGTGCATAAGCATAAAGTGTAACAGTTCCATGAGGAACACTTTGAATGTTTCGTCATATTCCGTTTGTAGTAACGCTTGCTCAATTGCTTCCATCCCCAATTGATGCGGTATGAATGTGTATAGTGACTTAACGTCCACTGTGCACAACGTTATGTTTTCATTTTCCATTATGGTTACCTGTTGAATAAATTCAACAGGTAAAAGATAAAATAAAACAACACCTACCATTTACACAATTATTGCGAGTAAAAAGAATAGTTTCAGATCCAACAAACAGAACAGAACGAACGCAAGAGATGCTGCAAAGATTTAAAGAAAGAGCATATCCCGAAAAAATACTGCTACAAGCAAAAAACCGATGTGAACTCATCACAAGGGAAGAAACATTAAAGTGTAAAGAAAAACCCAAGCAAGATCGGGTAACAGTAGTATCAAAATACTCGACCATGAGCATTAAATTCAAAAGGATTATCAAAAAACACTGGCCAGTGTTAACACTTGAACAGGATTTCAATAACATTTTTGATTCGGAACCCATATTTGCATACACCAGAGGAAAAAATCTAAGGGAAATGATTAAACCACAACCAAAACTATTAAACCTACAACCGTATAAAGGCACTATACCATGTTGGAACTGCAACCATTGCAGCAATGTTATAACAGGGCCTAATATAACACATCCCATGAAAGGTCACAACATTAAGTTGAAAGTAAATGCAACATGTGATACAATGAATATCATTTATTTATTGAAATGCCCCTGCGGGAAAATATATGTGGGACAAACAGAGAGAAAACTTAAAACCCGAGTGAATGAACACAAAAGCAACATAAGAACGAAACAACTCAAATCCACCATAGCTCAACATTTCATTGAAGCTAAACACAACATTTGGCAACTAAAAGTTTGTGTACTGGAAACTGTGGAGAGATGTGAAGGCAGAAATAACCATATACATTTATTACAACGAGAGAATTATTGGATACGACTTTTGAACTCTTTTAAACCCCACGGGTTAAATGATCGGATGGAATTTTCATGTTATTTATAATTATCTGTTATTGCAAACATTGTTGTATCCTCTGACTTGTTTTCCCAACACATTCACTCCTTGTTTTCCTAAAACATTCATTCCTTCTCATTTTATTATCGACACATTTTTTCTTATATGTTTTTCAAATCATTCGCAAAATTCTTTTAACTTAATGTCACATATGTAACTAATCACTTACAAAATATTTCACGCATAACCCACAGAGTTTATAGTCTGTTTACTATTATTATAGCAACAGATGCAAGTCCGTTTTTTATTTTTATGATATAACTGCCCGCGTACTAACAAACACGACTGATCGTTGCGAGAAGGACTTTGTAACTGAGAGCAGCGAGGCTGTTATTAAGGTAAAAACTATATGGGAATAGCATTTGGCACATCATGCCACATGTTGACCTTTATTTAATCTTTGATTAAGCCGGTAACTGAAACGAGAGCATGCTTACACACCCATTCACTTTAAGCACGGTTAAAAGCAAAGATCACCTCGTGTATAACGACTCTCGGATGTTTGATAAACAGACGGCTTTCAGCTCGTTTAACTTTGAAATCATTTGGACGCAGGCTAAATCACATGGGTTGATTTCTGGCACTATTCGTTCTAACCTGTGTTTAATATGAGAATAGCTTACACTTAATAAACTTTCACGAATCCAACTCGTTTAAATTCACAATAGGCACCCGGGTGCATGTTCACTTTCAAACACCTTAATACTTTATGGAATCACGTTAAGTTTTTAAGTTTGCCATGTTTTCAAGGAAACTGAGTTGTTTATTTACAAATAGCATGGAATGAAGCACACCCATAAACACATTTATAGATGGTATATTAGACTGTGGCCCCTGCTCTTTATAACATTAAATAAAGATAATTTATTTGTTTACAGAAAGTCCCCAGATGAAGGCCAACAAGGCCGAAATGCATTGGGACCAATTAAAAGATGCATGCTGGGAGATGTAGTGCAATAATTATATAATCGCACGTTGAATCTAAATTAAAGAAAAGCTTTTTGGAAATGTGAAACAAAACATTAAACAAAAGCAAGTTAAACAAGTTATAATGAATGATTATTATTCTTCGGTAAAAAAGTGAATGAACAATATAACCTCATAGCGAGGCCCACACCAGTGCCCTGGGGACATACCCTACAGGAGTAGGGATGCTACCTCATGATAATTGACACACTCGGGTTCCAGGAGTGATACCCAGGCAAGCACGGAAAAACTTAACACACCATTTTAAAGAGTAAGCAGTGCATGTATTAACCCATTGACTACCTGGGAATAAACCACAGGAAGATAACTCCGTTGTGGCCTCAAGCAAATGGAATGGTGGAGAGGTTCATGGGGAACATCAAAAAGGCGGTTCTTAAAATGAACTCAAATCATACAGAATTAATCATTCGGGAAATATAAAAGGTTTACTTCTTTAGATGATTGGGTCCATACTTATTGTAACGTGATGACACCTTATTCAGCAGCAGTAATTATATAGAGTAAGACTCATATTTAGGAAATATTCATCTTAATACTCACTTTGTATTTCTTTTCAATCAAGTCAATCCATTGCTCTTCCCGTACCTTCTCAATATTGTACATTTTGATTGTGTGTGTGTGTGTACTTGTGTTTCTGTGGGTGTGAGAGTGTCTCTGTGTTTGAGTTTATGGCTTGAAAATGCGAGTGCACAAGAGGCTACATGTACATTTTTGATTTTGTGAGACCTTCCTGTTATGGCTCTTACAAAGGTGATTGGTGCGCAGTATCACAATATGCCTGCTACCATAGCAATGAAGAGATTCTTTTTTATAACCTTCGTTTTATTTCTGTGCTCCACATGTATTTTCTATTCTTAAAAGAATGAAAATGAAAACATTGCTTGCATTTTGTCTATAGTTATCTAAGTGAATTATTTTGCTTTATGCTTTTGATTTTTGGGCCTTTGGTTCAGATGTGGTTGAATCAACTTGAACTTGAAAGCCTGTCACACTATTGAATATTTCAAACCTTTGCATAAAGGAAATATTATTAGAATGAGAGGTGACAAAACAAGAGCAGCAACTCAAAGAGTAATCCACCCTTATGACCACAACAAAGGCTGATTGACTTGCTGAGGCACTGGCAGTCGCCTTGATACTGCTAAACGCAAGGTGTAATCCAAGGCCCGCAGATCCTGCAGAGCGGGCGTGCCCCAGAGTCCAGGTCCTTGGGGGCCTCCTCACCTCTTCCAGTGATTGAATCTCTTGCATGCCCATTTACTCACTCCCTGCTCTAGTGCGCTGAGCCAAGATTTTTACAGAAACATGGTTCTTGGCCTGGGCACCTAACTCCTTCCTTGGCTCAATGGCGAACGTGGCATGGTAATGCGTAGTTGTCCTGCACGTGTAAGCCTCTCTGCCTCCATGTAAGATGGTGGTGGACATGGTGTACCCAGTTCCGGATTACCAAATAGGCAAACTACGCACCGGCCTATGGGCGCCACTCCTTCTAGGGGCCCCGCAACAACGGATCAACATAATATTGATTTGATCTTGAAAGAAAATTGCAATCAAGCTTTCTTAAATTGTTTCTAAAAGATAGAAAAAAATTAATCAAGGTTGGCCTCCACAGGGTTTAATCCAGTACTGGGTGTGCCCACCTGCTGCTTTTAAGGCACGCTCTCCACAGAACCCAGTCTTGTGGCCCTGCTGAACCCTCTGGATCTCTTCATGCTGCTGGCGGTGTGCACCAAAAAGCAGCTTTTCATCTCACAGCAGCCCAGCACAATCTTTTCAATATAAAGGAAGTAAACAACCCCAGTGTAATTATCAGTGGGCGCCCCTACCCACTCTATTCCTGCCTTCTCCTCTAGTCTCAGCCATTGCCGTCCTCTTGTCTCTCTCGTGTTCTTTCACCTCACCCATCTACCGCTATCTTGTGCTCTTTCCCCTCCCTCATTCAGGCTCTAGTCTCACCATTTCTCTCATTCTATTTCTCTTTTTCTTGCTAATCTCTCTTGTGCTGTTTCTCCCACCGTCCTTGGCATCCCTCGAGACTGCGCAATCACACCTTTTTATTGTGGTGTAGAGTTGGCTCCACTTTGGGCATACATTCATTGCATTTTCCTGTAGACTGGCAGCTCCGTACTATTTGACTAGAATTCACCTCCATTGCCGGTGGGAAATTAGGAAATTCTAAAACTTATGTAGTGCTGCACTTCAGCACTACAGTGGATTAGATTCATAGTGTGCTGTGAAGTCAGCAAGCTTCATGGAGCATCAGCGGCAAGAATCAACAACAATATGTATCACCCAGTAGAACGGCCCTGTTGAGTTGTAGGTTACAGTGCTGCACTTGTGAGGAGGCAGCAGCCCCTGGGCCTAAAGCAGGTAAGCAAGATGAAAAAACCTCAAGATCGTGTCTTCCACACCTAACGGTTAATACACCATCAAGAAAGGGAGGTCATGGCTTGCTGAATGCACATTGTAAGTCCTCATTCCTCAGCAAATCACCGACACACGCTGCACACTTGAAGTCACGATGGCAAAAAAATAACGCAAAACATTCTCTAGAATGATTATTCCACTGCAGGAGTTGCACTCTCGGGTCACTGCATGTCAACAGAACAACATTTTCAATACACTGTATTTCAATGGAGTGTGAACTGTCCCTATGCAGATTTCAAATGTTGGTGCATTGAATTCTGCTTGGTGATAGTGGTGAAGAATGGTGTGGTTTGGTAACTGGCAGGTGCTAGGGTCTAAGAAGTGGTGTGAGGAAGAGAGGGGCAGGGAAGATGTGCAGACAAAAGCAGTAAAAGGTAGGCAGAGTGGAGGGGCATAGAATGTGGAGAGGCAAAGACAGAGAGCCCTATTCACAAAGGCAAACGTAGATGTTTAATCTAAGCATAGACTAAACGTCTAAGTTTATGAGTTTGGGAATTCACAAAGGGCATTAATGAGTACTATCTTAAGTCCGCACTCTGGGCGGAGATCCAGCCCGAGTGCAGACGTAAAGATAGTACTCGTAAATGCCCTTTGGGAATTCCCAAAGTCGTAATCTTAGACATTTGGTCTAAGTTTAGACCAAATGTCTGAGTTTCTCTTTGTGAATCAAATTCTGAGAGAGGCACTGTTAGGCCTGTAATCCTTAGGGTGGTCTTTCTCACAACGTTTTGCCTTGTGCCTCTCATTTTTGCAGATTCTTTTTTTGGTCTTTGGACTCTGATCACTTTACCACTGCTAAACAGTGCTAAAGTGCATTCACTTCTCCCCTAAACATGATGGCATTGGTGTGTACCTGATTGGTATTTTTGTTGTACTGGTAAGTCTCTTGTAAAGCATATTCCCAGGGCCTGTACTTCAAATGCTACCAGAGGGACAACCTAAAACCTAGTAATTAAATAATTAAATAAATAAATTAAATAATTCAATAAATAATTATTTACACCACACACTATGACATCCTATGACATGCACACACTTCTCTAATATTCGTTCTCTTTCTGTACAGGCTGACACTAGGTTTTATCTTGTCCTGAGGAAGACCCTACATGATGATTCTAAAATCACACTGACACCAGGGTCGAAACGTCAACGTAGTGTTCTCTCATGTCCTGAGTCTCTGTAACTGTACATCTATTGACATTGCTGGTTATTGTTGAAATTCAAAATAGGACAGAGATCTTGTGTATTTATGTTTGTGTTTTGTATGAATTTGATATTACTTTGGTCTATTTCACTATTTGTCACATCAGTCACTATTTATTGTGTTACTGTGATTACGTTATTATATGTTTAATTTTGTTTGTCAGCCTATTTAGAAACATTGAATAATTTGATATATATATATTAAAAAATAAGAGTCAATTTTGACTTTACAGATAAAGAGGACTATTTATTGATTGTGAATTCTTGTTGTGTGCATCTCATGGTAATTGAGTTATCGTTTGAATCCTTTTAGAAAAAATATTTTGGTCACAAAAGAAATTTTTGGTTCTACCCAACGGAGCCATTTGTAGTGTATAGCATTATTACCCAGGTTCCGAGGGACACAGGGTCACCCCATTGATTTTAATTCTACTTCTAGAAAGTGGACATTTCTCTGTACTTACTGCTCTTTGTGCCTGACAGACAGTCTTCAATATATGTCTGGGTTGGGTGACAGCTACACTTTGTGCATTCCCTTTTGACAGTCAGAAACCCAGGAAGGTGAGGCTCATCTGCATTCTGATGGGTCTTCCTGGGCAGGGAGGAACGGGAAGGGCTGACACCTACACTTCAATAGGTAGTGTCCTGTTGTGGGACTTGGCCCTTTTGGCTAAAGTTCCCTAAACTTTTTGCTTTTCCCCTAGACCTTTTTTCTGACATTGTGTTGCCAACTTAGATGCTTTGGACACTTTGCCACTGCTAAACAGTGTCAAAGTGCAAGTGTTCCCTGTATAAAGTGTAATGGTAATTGGTTGTCCATGATTGGTATGCTCGCCTTACTAGTAAAGTCCCTAGTAAAGTGCACTATGTGTGGCAGGGCTGGTAATGCAAATGCTACTAGTGGGCCTGCAGCACTATTTGTGCCACCCACACAAGTAGCTTCGAAAAAGGAACTCAGGCCTATCTCTGCAGTGCCTGCGCGCAGTTTGCTAACTGCCATGTTGTGTTCTGGCAAGTGCACCCACTTGCCAGACCTTACCCTTCCCTTTCTATGCACATTAGACACCCCTATGGTAGGCCCAAGGTACCCCCTGGGCAGGGTGCAGTGCATGTGAAAGGTAAGACATGTACTAAGGTGTGTACCATGTCCTGACAGTGAAATAATCTCCATTTCGTTTTTCACTGTTGAAAGGCCATCTTGCCCATAGGACAGAATGGGGAGGCTGTGTAATATGTTTTCCAGCCTATCTTCCCAAAGGCTTAAGATGGAGAGGTGACGTTTAGTATGCCTGAACTCACAGTGTAATAACACATCTTTTTATGAAGGTGGTATTTGCATTGTGTGTTTAGAAGCCACTCTTTTAGAAGTGGCTGAGTTTTTGTGCTCTAACATTTCTGTGTGTCTCTGCCTGGTTGTGGATTGACTGTCTGGATTTCCAAGGGATAGGATCTGGGGAATGTCTTGACCCAGGGGAGGAGGTGAGATAGCAACAGGCTGACCTGCATCTGGAGTTTAGGGGGAGGAGTAGCCCCTAAAGGTGAAGAGGCCTGGGCTGCAGCCATAAACCAATGGCTCCAGCCCCTGCTGAGTGATTGAGGATCCAGACCCCCTACTATCAAAGGAATAGAGGTGTCACTGGCAGGGAGGCACCCAGAACTGGTTTGAACAGGGGTCAGTGCCCCCTGAACACAAAGACTTCAAAGCCATTGAGGGGTATAACTATGAGAGCTGAAGCCCCTGAACTTTGTAGAATGGCTTGATCAAGATTGAACAAGACTGGTGGCTACTTTGTGGTCAAGAGGAACCTTTGCCAAGGAAGAAACAACTGAATAGACTGAAGGATAGGACTGACCCTTGCTGTGTGTTCTGGGGCTGGCCTGCAGTTTGCTGTTTTAACCAAGGAAAGGCTGAAGGGACTTTGCTGTGTGCTGTGTCCCCCTGCTTGAACGGACTTTGCTGTGTGCTGTGTCCGGACGTAACTTATCCCCAAGGGCCCGAGGTGAGCTGGCTCCCTGTCGCGGAAACTCAGGAACACAAAAGTTTCCAGGAGAGTCTCAGCGACGCTGTGTGCGTGTGCTTGTTGCAGCCTGAGACCCTCGTAAGAAGTGCCCTGTGATCGTGGGCAAGTGGAGTCCAAGTGAGGATCAGCGACGCTGTGTGCGTGTGCTTCGTGCAGCATGAACCTTTTGTGAGGATTGTCCAGTTATTGTGTGCACCGGAATCCAAGTGAGTCTCCTCGACGCTGTGTGCGTGTGCTTTGTGCAGCGGGAGACCTACGTGAGGATTGCCTTGTTATCGTGCACCCACGGTCCAAGTGAGTCGAATCGACGCTGTGTGTGTGTGTGCTTTGTGCAGCGTGAGACCTTCGTGAGGATTGCCTCGTTAATGTGCACCCGAAGTTAAAGTGAATCTCAGCGAAGCTGTGCGTGTGTTCTTCGTGCAGCCTGAGACCGTCGTGTGGAGTGCCCGGTGAAAGTGCACCCAAAGCTCAAGGGAGTCTCAGCGACGCTGTGTGCGTGTGCCCTGTGACAGCCTGAGATCTTCGTAGCAGTAGCGGCCCGGACCGGCAGCCTCGGAGTAGCTGAGCTGCCGGCCCAAGCCCGCCGTTGCCCATTCCCAAAGATTGTATCTGAGGCCCAAGTCGTTGGAAGAGGACAGGACAGTGGGATCGCGCCCCCCAGGTAACGTGTGTCGACTCCTGGGGCGGGGTGCGGGCTCGGAGGGATACGCTCTCGGCCTCTCTCTCATTTCAGCAGCGTGAGCCTCTGCTTTGGCTCGTATCGCGGCCCGTGTTGCCAAAGGAGTGGCAGTACCGGGGCCGGAGTGCAGAGCTGCATTTTTGGTACACCATACCCGTGTTGGGGGCAACTGTGACAGAGGCTGACTGCAAGTCAGACGGAGTGGCGGAGAGACCGCCTAAGGCACCGTGATCGGTGCCGGAGTGTATTACGCATTAGCTGATTTATGAATAACGAACTACCTGATTGTCGTATGACGCATTGCATTGTTCCTGTATAAAGAACTACCTGATTAGCGTATTACGCATTGCACTATTCCTGCATAACAAACTACCTGATTAGTGTATTACGCATTGCCTGATTTCTGCATAACGACGTACCTGGTGGTTGTATTACGCATTGCATTATTCTTACATTGCAAAGTGCTTGATTGTCGCGTTACGCATTGCATCATTTCTACATTGCACAAGTGCCTGATTCTAGCATTACGAACTGCATAACATGGTATTAGGATTACAGTGAAATGTTTAGAAGTGCTCATTAATATCATTAGAACTTACAAGGGCTGGCTGGCCTAACAACCGGCCAGGACGAATATTACAAATACGCATATGTTGGATTTATATTGTGTGGTCTTATCGTATATCTTTTTATATAAAATTTATACTCGTTTTTATAAAACTCGTGCGGAGTCTATTTGTGGTGTCATCATTGGATTGCTGTGAGCGTGGTTGCAAATACTTTACACATTTGGCTTGAAGATAAGCCTGGCTGCTCGTGCCAAGCTACCGAGGGGGTGAGTGGGGGCTATCTCAGAAGGTGACCTTCCTTTCCCTGACGTGGAACCGCGGGTCCCTATTTGGCCTGAGGTGCCTACCTCAGCCAACCAGGGATCCCGGGTCTAACATTTTGGTGGCAGCGGTGGGATGGAAACGTGTATTTGCAAATCCATTCACAGTAATTGGTGTACATCACAAGTTTAGCGCAGACCACGAGGCAACCACATATTGTGTTCTTGATTTGTTAGTTCTAGTTGGTTTTATTTTTAAGCAACCTTTAAGCCACACATCATGTCTCAGAGGAGTCAAGTAGCCAGTGAGGCTGCAGAATTAGAGTTCGACATTGAGGCATTGCTTACCTACAAAGTTGATCAATTGAGGCAATTCTGCAGAGCTTTGGGATGTCCCATGAAAAGTAGTGCCAAGAAGGAGGAGCTGCAGGTGGCCTTGAGGGCCTTGTGGTAAGCCAAAGGGGCTCAGGAGACGGGTGATGTTGAGGTGGCTGAGGATGACCCAGGGAATGGATTTAGTCCACAGGATTTGCCAGTGGAGGGACCAGTCTTAGGGGCTGGTAGTAGCCATTCAGGGAGGAGTTTTTCACCAGAGGAGCTGGAGGAAAACCAAAGGGTCAGAGAGCATGAGTTGGAGGTGTTGAAACTTAAAACTCAAGCAGAAGAGAAGAAGCTGCTCATTGAAAGTGAAAAGCGAGTAGAGGAGAGCAGGAGCGCTCTCGCCTTGGAAGAGAAAAATATTCTCTTAGCTCATGAGTTAAGCATGAGGGAACTGGACATTAAGGTTAAACAGGCAGAGTACAGTTCAAATGGTGGCAGCGTACAGCCAGTGCCAAGTGTGGATGAGTACAAGCGTGCATTGGATGACTGGGTGTTGGTGAGCATGGCAAATGATTTGAAGGGGTTGCTCAACTCTGCCCCTAGGGAGCCTAGGCTCAGTAATTGTTTTCCAGGATTGCGCCAACCCGTGTTAGGGTGCGAGCTCTTTGATTCCCGGGAGCTGGCACAAGAACCGGACCCCTGGTCATGGGTCCAAGGGTCTGAAAAGGCCCTAGAGAGGGAAGAGAGGCGAAGTAGAACCGTTAGGTCCCAGAGTAGTGGGGGGGCATGCAGGCTAGCGCCCTGTCTCAAAGGAGAGGGAGGGAGTGTGAGCAGCGTCCCCAGGGGTTCACCACCCCACCCCAGAGACTGGAAGGTTCCTTACAGGAGCACCAGGTGGGAGGCCTAGCGCCTACTTGCCAGCTGTGCGAGAAGGCGTCAGGAGGGCGTGGGGCGTCTGCCCCCAGAGCTCCTGTGGTCCTGAAGTTTGTGGGTGCCATTCCTAAATGGCAGGCACAGAAATCTAAATGGAAGGTTAAGGGAGGAAGGTGTCCCCCCGTGGGAAAACCTGTGGGACCGTGTCCAGCTAGTAGAGCTGGGTCCCCTAGGAGTGACCAGGGTACACCCACATCTAACCTGGAGGACAGGATAACTGGGAACAGTGTCCTGACTGATGGATCTTCCAGGGATACCGCTCTAGGTGGGGGTTGGCAAGGATCCAGCACCCCTAGAGAGGCCCCGGCTGTCTGGAAGTACCCATGGAGCAGCATAGTTGGCCCAGGGAGTAGTGACCAAGAGAATCTCCTGGGGTCAGGAAGGCATAGAACAGGAGGGTGTCCCTGTGGTAGCGGGCCTGCGTCCATGTTCTATCGCCCTAAGCAGGGAAGTCCATCAAGGTAGTTGATTGGTCTACCCTGGCTTTTGGCTGGGAGGGGGTGGTGTGGGACTTGGCCCTTTTGGCTAAGGTTCCCTAAACTTTTTGTTTTTCCCTAGACCTTTTTTCTGACATTGTGTTGCCAACTTAGATGCTTTGGACACTTTGCCACTGCTAAACAGTGTCAAAGTGCAAGTGTTCCCTGTATAAAGTGTAATGGTAATTGGTTGTCCATGACTGGTATGTTCCCCTTACTAGTAAAGTCCCTAGTAAAGTGCACTATGTGTGCCAGGGCTGGTAATGCAAATGCTACTAGTGGGCCTGCAGCACTATTTGTGCCACCCACACAAGTAGCTTTGAAAAGGGAACTCAGGCCTGTCTCTGCAGTGCCTGCGCGCAGTTTGCTAACTGCCATGTTGTGTTCTGGCAAGTTCACCCACTTGCCAGACCTTACCCTTCCCTTTCTATGCACATTAGACACCCCTATGGTAGGCCCAAGGTACCCCCTGGGCAGGGTGCAGTGCATGTGAAAGGTAGTACATGTACTAAGGTGTGTACCATGTCCTGACAGTGAAATAGTCTCCATTTCGTTTTTCACTGTTGAAAGGCCATCTTGCCCATAGGACAGAATGGGGAGGCTGTGTAATATGTTTTCCAGCCTATCTTCCCAAAGGCTTAAGATGGAGATGTGACGTTTAGTATGCCTGAACTCACAGTGTAAAAACACATCTTTTTATGAAGGTGGTTTTTGCATTGTGTGTTTAGAAGCAACTGTTTTAGAAGTGGCTGAGTTTTTGTGCTCTAACATTTCTGTGTGTCTCTGCCTGGTTATGGATTGACTGTCTGGATTTCCAAGTGATAGGATCTGGGGAATGTCTTGACCCAGGGGAGGAGGTGAGACAGCAACAGGCTGACCTGCATCTGGAGTGTAGGGGGAGGAGTAGCCCCTAGAGGTGAAGAGGCCTGGACTGCAGCCATAAACCAATGGCTCCAGCCCCTGCTGAGTGATTGAGGATCCAGACCCCCACTATCAAAGGAATAGAGGTGTCACTGGCAGGGAGGCACCCAGAACTGGTTTGAAAAGGGGTCAGTGCCCCCTGAACACAAAGACTTCAAAGCCATTGAGGGGTATAACTATGAGAGCTGAAGCCCCTGAACTTTGGAGAATGGCTTGATCAAGATTGAACAAGACTGGTGGCTACTTCGTGGTCAAGAGGAATCTTTGCCAAGGAAGAAACAACTGAATAGACTGAAGGATAGGACTGACCCTTGCTGTGTGTTCTGGGGCTGGCCTGCAGTTTGCTGTTTTAACCAAGGAAAGGCTGAAGGGACTTTGCTGTGTGCTGTGTCCGGAAGTGACTTATCCCCAAGGGCCTGAGGTGAGCTGGCTCCCTGTTGCGGAAACTCAGGAACACAAAAGTTTCCAGGAGAGTCTCAGCGACGCTGTGTGCGTGTGCTTGTTGCAGCCTGAGACCCTCGTAAGAAGTGCCCTGTGATCGTGGGCATGTGGAGTCCAAGCGAAAATCAGCGACGCTGTGTGCGTGTGCTTCGTGCAGTCTGAACCTTTTGTGAGGATTGTCCAGTTATCGTGTGCACCGGAATCCAAGTGAGTCTCCTCGATGCTGTGTGCGTGTGCATTGTGCAGCGGGAGACCTACGTAAGGATTGCCTTGTTATCATTCACCCGGAGTCCATGTGAGTCTCATCGACGCTGTGTGCGTGTGCTTTGCGCAGCGTGAGACCTTCATGAGGATTGCCTTGTTAACGTGCACTCAAAGTTAAAGTGAATCTCAGCGACGCTGTGCGTGTGCTCTTCGTTCAGCCTGAGACCGTCGTGTGGAGTGCCCGGTGATCGTGCACCCGAAGCTCAAAGGAGTCTCAGCGACGCTGTGTGCGTGTGCCCTGTGGCAGCCTGAGATCTTCGTAGCAGTAGCGGCCCAGACCGGCAGCCTCGGAGGAGCTGAGCCGCAGGCCCGAGCCCGCCGTTGCCCATTCCCAAAGATTGCATCTGAGGCCCAAGTCGTTGGAAGAGGAGAGGAGAGTGGGTTCGCGCCCCCCAGGTAACGTGTGTCGACTCCTGGGGCGGGGTGCGGGCTCGGAGGGAGACGCTCTCGGCCTCCCTCTCATTTCAGCAGCGCGAGTCTCTGCTTTGGCTCGTATCGTGGCCGGTGTTGCCAAAGGAGTGGCAGTACCGGGGCCGGAGTGCGGAGCTGCATTTTTGGTACACCATACCCGTGTTGGGGCAACTGTGACAGAGGCTGACTGCGAGTCAGACGGAGTGGCGGAGAGACCACCTAAGGCACTGTGATCGGTGCTGGAGTGTATTACGCATTAGCTGATTTCTGAATAACGAACTACCTGATTGTCGTATTACACATTGCATCATTTCTGAATAACGAACTACCTGATTGTCGTATGACGCATTGCATTGTTCCTGTATAACGAACTACCTGATTAGCGTATTACGCATTGCATTATTCCTGCATAACGAACTACCTGATTAGTGTATTACGCATTGCCTGATTTCTGCATAACGACGTACCTGGTGGTTGTATTACGCATTGCATTATTTTTACATTGTAAAGTACCTGATTGTTGCGTTACGCATTGCATTATTCTTACATTGCAAAGTGCTTGATTGTCGCGTTACGCATTGCCATATTTCTACATTGCACAAGTGCCTGATTCTAGCATTACGAACTACATAACATGGTATTAGGATTACAGTGAAATGTTTAGAAGTGCTCATTAATATCGTTAGAACTTACAAGGGCTGGCTGGCCTAACAACTGGCCAGGACGAATATTACAAATACGCATATGTTGGATTTATATCGTGTGGTCTTATCGTATATCTTTTTATATAAAATTTATACTCGTTTTTATAAAACTTGTGTGGAGTCTATTTGTGGTGTCATCATTGGATTGCTGTGAGCGTGGTTGCAAATACTTTACACATTTGCCTTGAAGATAAGCCTGGCTGCTTGTGCCAAGCTACCGAGGGGGCCAGCGGGGGCTATCTCAGAAGGTGACCTTCCTTTCCCTGACGTGGAACCGCGGGTCCCTATTTGGCCTGAGGTGCCTACCTCAGCCAACCAGGGATCCCGGGTCTAACACCTGTCCATACACAAAGCACTGATTTACCCCAGAGATAAGCATGGCAAACAGGACTGGGTTGAAAAGGATCCTTGTGCACTCCAGAGATTTTCTTTGAAGTCACCCCCCTACATCAAAGGCACTTTACAGTATAGGTACTGTCTCTCTGACCCCCTAAAATCAGACACTTCTCGATTTTGAACTGCACCTCTTTCAGGAGGACTGTTGTTCTGCTTAAAGGACTCAACTGGATTGCTTTTCTGGAATGACTGCTTTTCTGCTTGTTGCCCTGCTGCCTGCTGCTCCCTGACTCTGTTGGCAGGAGAGTTGGCCTCTGCCTTCCCTCCAAGTGATCTCCAAGGGCTTTATGGAATGCCTTAGAGTTTCTGAAGTCTCAGGGACACAAAAGACTTCCTACTATTCTGCTGGTGCTGCTGGACTCTGCCTTCCATGAATCCTACCCTTGCCTGCGGTGTCCTTTTCAAGCTCTGGACCTCTGAAGTGGGTTCTGCAGCTGTTTTAAAAAAACTGAGCCATTGCATTAACTGCGTGAGAAATTCCGCTGCAGCGTCCTTCGACACCGACGCAGAGGCTGCTAAACAACAGTGGTTCCACAGCCTGCTCAGCTCAGTGACGACGCTATGCATGACTCGTACATGACACATTGCATTCACTTAAATGGAATTCCACACCTACGCAGAATCCCTTTGAACGGCTCAACAATGACGCAGTAGACTGTCGACGTCAACAAAAGCTCCATCCAAAGAATTTCTTCAGCGATACCTGTCTGGGTCCTGTAGCCGGCCTGACATCGATCACGGTCGGCCTGAACTTTGGATTTGCACAGGTCCCTCATGGCCTCAGGTAACCTTTTGACCGATAGTGACCTCTAAGCACTATTTTTGCCTTTAATCTTTCAAAATTCATAACTGGACTTCTACTTATTGGATTTTTGCAGTTTTGGTCTTATTTTTCCGAGATAAATATTCTCTATTTTCCTAAACTTGTGTAGAGTCCTTTTTTGGTGTAATCATTACGTTACTGTGTGTGTTTGTTGCACATATTCTTTACATATTTCCTCTTTAGATAAACAGGACTGCTCTGTGCCAAGCTATCAGAGGATGAGCACAGGTTATCTTTTAGTGTGTATCTAGCTTACCGTGACTAGAGTGGTGGTTCCTGCCTGGCCTGGGTGCATACCTCAGCCAACAAGGAATTCGATTTTCAACATTGGTGATCAGCAGTGAGGATAGGACTTACCTGCAATACCACATAGCAACTTATTGTTCACTGCAACTCTATACTGTGATCAATTTGAGTCTTTTTCAATTCTCCCTGTTCTGACATCATTTGATTTTTCCAATGTTCCTTTGCCCAAGTCCCACTTTTCTCTTCAACATCTGCGGCCCTACCTGGCAATATGGAATTCGAGCTGGCCAACCTGGAAGCATACACAGTGGCTCTGTTCAAGGGGTTCTGCCAGGGTAAAGGGGTGTTCCACAAGGGAATTGCCAAGAAGGGAGAGCTTCTGAAAGCATTGAGAGCATGGGCAGAGGCCCACCCAGAAGGAGAAGCTGATGAGCAGGGGTCTGTGTCTAAGGAAGGATCAGAGCAGGACACGTCATAAGGTCTTGACATGCAGCCTATGGAGAGGGGGACAATTTCCTCCTAGGACTGGCATTCCACTCTAGAGCAGGCAGCAGTGTGTCTTCAATTAGCCTGTCCTCAGAGTTGCTGGCAGGCAGGAGGGAGGAGAAGAAGCTAAGGCTGGAGCTTGCCAAGATGGAGGAAGACATGAAGCATACCCTTGCCCTTGATGAGCTTGAGAAGGAGCAAGCTCCTGAGGAGAAAAGTCTAGTCATGGAGGAAAGAAAGATGGTCCTTGAGCTAAGCCTCAGAGAGCTGGATATTAGAGACCTCCAAGTGGGGTCCAGCAACAGCAATATTGATTGCAGCAGACCTGCAGTATTCGTATATAAGTCCAGATTCCATATCCCAAAAGATATGGTGCCCAGCTACAATATGGGGAATGACATAGATAAATGGTTGGCAGCCTCTGAAGTGGCTTTGAAAGTGCATAGGGTTTCAGAGAAGTTTTGAGGGGTTAGTCTTTGGTGGTACATGCCCACGCTGTGGGGGGACACACTCCTTACACAAGAGGTGGAGGACCAGACCAACTACACTGCCATGAAGACCATTTTAGTCAGGAAGTTTGGGTTGACACCTGAACAGTACAGGCAACGGTCCAGGGCTAGTCACAAACTCTCTACACAAACATGGGTGGATTTTCTGGATTATGCTGTTGAGGCACTGAAGGGCTGGGTGAGGGGCAGCAAAGTTAATGATTGTGAAGGGTTGCACAGCTTGTTTTTGAAGGAGCACAATCTTGATAATTGTTTTCCAGAGCTATGCCAACACCTAGTTGATAGCTTATGGACATCAGGAAGTTTGCTGAGGAGGTAGACCTCTGGGTCAGAACCAGAGTGTCCAAAAAGGCATCTGGGGGGGACTCCTAAAAGGGTGGTTAGGGCCCAAACCAGAGGAAGGAGGGGGGAGATGAAAATACTGAGTTCTCTAAAGGACCCCAAAACAACTCACAGGCTAAAGGGTCTGGTTCACGTTCCCAATCTTGCCACCAGAAGTAAGCTTACCCTGACAAAGGTCAGCAGCTCAAGCCCATCAGGTGCTATTAGTGCCATGAATATGATCACTACAAAGGGGATCCCAAATGTCTAAAATAGCACCACCCTCACTGGAAGAAAGGCTCCAGGGGTGGCTAGTATAGTGCTGGTGGAGGGGTTTGTCCCAGTTAATGGGGGGAGATTAGTGGGGTTACCCTAGTGTCCCTGGGTGACAGTGGGATGGTTCCTAAGATCCATGTGCCCTCAAATACTGCAAAGTATAGGCAATGAGTCACCATCAATGGGCAAGGTGTTGAGGCTCTGAGGAATACAGGAGCCAGTATGACTATGATAAGGAGTCAGCTGGTTTCCTCAGATGCATTCCACCAGGTTGTGGTGGCTGACAACAGAGAGGGTCACTATCCTGTGGCCCTGGTTCCATTTGAATGGGTAGGGGAGATTCAGGTCTTCTGAAGGTTGCAGTGAGCCCTTCCATGCCCGTGGAGTGTTTGTCAGGTAATGACCTGGAGCACACTACCTGGAAGGAAGTGGAGCTCAAGGCTCATATGGAGAAATTAGGGCTACCTGTGTGGATCTGTGCAACAACAAGGTTTATGGCTGCCCGGGAATGAAGTTAAGAAGGGATGGAGCATGGAACAATGTCCCAGCCAGCTGCTAAGAAGGGGAAAGACAGAGAGCATGGTAAACCAACCCCTGAATGTACCACCAGTGAGATGGATGGGGCATCTGCGTTGACCACTTCAGAGTCCACTGAGGAGGACACTGCATCCCATGGTGACCTGCCTGAGCTTGCTGAAGGGCATGTGGAAGGAGGACCCACCAAGGGAAAGTTCTGTTGGGCACAAAGGAAGTGCCCAAACCTTGTGAGAATGAGGCAACAGGCTGAAACCCAAGCAGCAGGTATTCCTCTGATAGTCACCACATTTACTGGAAGACAACCTCCTATACAGTGAGACTAAGGCTGCTGGGCATCGGATATCAAGGGCCTTGGTGGCCCCCCAAGGCTAGTGCGCCTTTCTACTGGAGCTGGCTCACGAAATTCCCCTGGCAAGATACCTAGGTCCCGACATGACCTTTGAAAGCCACTTCTATTGGCCTAAGAGCAAGAATTCCTCAGATGCGTATTGTAGGACTTGTGTGACTTGCCAGGCCAGCGGAAAAACGGGGCAGAGGCTCAAAGCCCCCCTTATCCCTTGCCTGTCGTAAGCACCTCCTTTGAGAGGGTAGGCATCCACATTGTGGGGCTTATGGATCCCCAGACTGCATTAGGCAACAGGTTCATCCTGGTTCTGGTGGATCATGCCACTAGGTACCCAGAGGCGATCCCTCGGAGGACTGCTACTGCACCTGCAATGACAAAAGCCCTGATGGGGGTTTTTACCCAACTGGGTTTCCCCAAGGAAGTTATGCCTAACAGGGGCACAAGCTTCTGTCTGCTTATATGAAGTCAATGTGGCAGGGGTGTGGAGTAACATACAGGTTCACTACCTCTTACAAGCCATAAACCAATGGGCTTGTTGAGAGGTTCAACAAGACCCTGAAAT
Organism: Calotriton arnoldi; assembly: GCA_963921515.1. Taxonomy (NCBI): domain Eukaryota; kingdom Metazoa; phylum Chordata; class Amphibia; order Caudata; family Salamandridae; genus Calotriton; species Calotriton arnoldi. Next base: position 1,129,403 of record CAWUFW010004652.1, read on the forward strand.
TCATGATCAGAGGCTTGCCTGAGGCACTGAGGAAAAAGTGGGATATCCTCTTAACAATGCCTGTTGTTTGCTTACAGAGAGGAGCCACAGAGAGTCGTGGGTTTCAGCCCCTTTGAACTATTGTATGGGCACCCAGTAAGAGAACCTCTGAGTCTGGTGAAAGAAGGGTGGCAGCAAGCTCCCAGAACGGTACCCCAGGATGTAGTGAGCTACATGGTGGCCTTCAGAAGCCAGATGGCCAAGTTATGGAAGCAAGCTTCCAGTAACCTTGAACCAAGCCAGAAAGTCATGAAGGAGTGGTATGACAAAAATTCTACCACTGTGGAATTTCAACCTGGTCAAAAAGTGTCAGATATGGAGCCGGTATAGACTGAGCCCTCCAGAACCACTGGAATGCGCCATATCAGATCATTGAAAGAAAAAGTGAGGCCACATACCTGGTAGACCTCAAGACCCCCAGGTAGTCCCACAGAGTGCTGCATTTAAATTGCCTCAAACCACATTTTGAGCAGTCTGAGCTCACTATTCAACTGGTTACTGATGGAGAAGAGGGAGTAGAGAGTGAACCTCTCCCTGACCTCTTGGACTCCAAGGAGAAGGATGGGTCTGTGGAAGGAGTAATCCTTTCCCCCACTCGAACTCCTGAACAGCAAAGAGACTGCCACCAAGTATTGAGTGATAATCTTCTATATTCTCGCTTATCCCTGGGACTACCCACATGTGTACCCATGATGTGGACACAGGGGACAACCTCCCTATTAAAAATTAATCTTACAGGTTGTCAGATAAGGTGAGGTCCAGCATTAAGGCTGCAGTGTTAAAATGCTGGATTTGGGGGTGATGGAACCCTCCAGTAGTCCCTGGTCCAGTCCTGTGGTTTTGGTACCAAAAGCTGCCCCAGCGGCACCACACCTGAACTAAGGTTCTGTATAGATTACAGAGGGCTACATTCTGTAACCAAGACTGATGCTCACCCCATCCCCTGGGTGGATGAGCTGATTTATCGATTAGGGGCTGCCCAGTATTTTAGTACCTTTGATCTTGCATTAGGGTACTGACAGATCGCCCTAACAGAGAGAGCAAAGGAGAGATCAGCCTTCTCCACTCCAGAGGGCCACTACCATTTTTGGGTGATGGCCTTTGGATTATTTTTTTTTTCTTCTTTTTATTTGTATATACATATTTTTTTATTGATGAGATGAAATTGCAGCAGCACGTTTTACATAAATGCACTGCAAAATGACAAATTCATTAAATTAGCAATAAATAGGAATCAACAGGAGATCGGTGCAAATTTAAAATTTCATTCCAGGCAATGACCCAATGCTACCTATGCCTAAAACCTTGCAGCTATTATTTAAACAGAGAGGCCCATGCCAAGAGAGGCCCCAAGATCCTCTTCGGTTTAATTCTTGCCCTCTTGCCTTTTCATTCATATAGTGCTATTTCTAAATTGTAGACATATAGGAATCGCCCCTTCCATTGCTGAAAGGTTGGGGGTAGAGGATCAAGTCAGGCCGAGGCCACACAAAGCCTAAAAACCGACATAGCTATAAAAATTAGAACTTCCCAGACCCCTCTATTTGATTCATCCACCCCCAGCAACATAAGCTGAGGTGACGGGGAGATATTTACTTTAAGGACTTCGCCTAAAAAGCCAACAATTTCCAAGCCAAGTGTTCTTAGGCTAGGGCATGTGGAGAACATGTGAACCAGATCTGCATTAGATGAACGGCATCTAGAGCAGTAAATTCCCACATCCTCTCCCCATTTAGCAATCTTTGCTGGTGTTATGTACGAATCAAAAATTGTTTTATAATGTTGTGATGGCAGATTTGATGAGCACAGAATTGACTCACCCAGCTCGAGTGATTTCAGGAAGCCAGAGACTGACAATTCGAGCCTCGCCTGCAACTTCTCATTGTACTTATCCAGATCATCTGGGACCCCCTCCAACAGACAGCCATATAAGTGCAAGATTGAGGAGCCAATACCTTTTGTTAGCATTTACATCAAGGGAATCTACGCAAAACCAGCCACACCCCCAGCCTTTCTCAAAAGAAAATCCCTCAACTGTAAATATTTAAAAAAATCCAGAGGCCCAATATTAAATCTGACATTGACCACCTCAAATGACGTGAAGTAATCCACTGCAAGTAGATCCCCAATCCTGCCAAAGCCTCCTTGTTCCCTTCTAGCTAAGCAGTTGTCTTGAAATATCCTGGGGAGTTGATCATTCCTGAGCAGGGGAGTACACCTGCTATGTCTGCCCACTCCCAGTATTTTCAGACACCTGCCCTGTTTCGAAATGCAGTGATAAGAGTCTTAAATTGAGTTCTTTTGAAGTAGCTCGACTCAAAAAACTTCAACAGACAGCCCTCAGCGGCTGCCTCAATCTGCAGCTCATAAATTGAGGGCACATAGCCTGGCATATCTTCCTCGGTTGCCTTATTATTTAATAAAGGGCCGTAATATTGCAATGCCGCAGCTAGGTAGTATAAGTTAAAATTGGGGAGCCCCCTGCCCACCCTATCTCTACGTAGGCATAGGAATACATTAGCCCTCCTAGTCTTCACGGAGGCCCAAATGAATCTAGCCAACAATCTTTCAATTAATTTAAACCAGTCATTATGAACCTCCAGAGGTACAGTGCGAAATACATACAATAACTTTGGCAAAAACAGCATTTTTACAAGATTGCATATCCCCATTATTGAAAGTTTCAGAATACCCATCGACTGAAATCCTTCTTAGTTTTTTCAATAATAGGGATTACATTTAAATCAAATATACATTCCACTCTTGCTGTAATACTGACTCCCAGATACGTAGCTTCATCAACAATCCTGCTATCGGAGGCGGACGTATTTTTATTTATCAATACCTGGGTTTTGGCTCTATTTAACAAAAACCCTGACTGATTCCCAAATTCTTCCGCTATCCCTTCCACAGAGCGGAGAGGAAGGATATCCAGGGAGGCTTACAACCTCCTGAGAAGGGGATCAATGTATAATGCAAATAGCAGAGGGGAGGAGGGACAGCCCTGCCTTGTTCCCCTGTCAATCGAAAAAGGCTCTGACTGGCATCCCATTATTTGTAAACAAGCAATAGGATTGAAATACATAGCCCGGATTGCATTAAGAAAGGGTCCCCCCAGGCCATTAGCCTCCATAACCAGCCAGAGGTAATCCCACAACACCCTGTCAAAAGCCTTCTTGGCGTAGAGCAGGGCAACCCTCATGGGTTTCGCAAGGACGTCGGTGGCGTCAAACAATGAAATTACATGCCGCACGTGGTCAGCAGTCCCTCTCCCTGGGATAAACCCATGCTGCTGCGTTGACACTAGTAGCTGTAGTACACTGCCTAGCCGATTTGCAAAAAGTTTTGAGTAAAGCTTAACATCACTATTTAGTAATGTAATTGGCCTATAAGAGTCCAGAGCTGTAGGATCCTTACCTTTAAAAAAAAAAAAAAAAAAACGACATTAGCAGTACTCCAGGAACCTGGGGGGGAGTGCCCCATCTCTAACTTCCTTAAACAGCCCCAACATCTCCTGATGAATTTCTCCATAAAAAAACCTTGCAGAACTCCAGAGGGATAGAGTTTGTTCCTACAGCCTTTCCAGACGGGAGAGCCTGAAGTGCCGCCTGAAACTCTTCTGATGAAATATCTGCCCCTAATAGGGATCTCTCCTCCTGAGTAATTTTACTGTGGGCCCCTGAGTCCACATGTGCCTCTGAGACCCGAGGACTCCCTGTTGGGGAGTCTTTATAAAGATCAGAGTAGAATTCCCTAAATGCCTCTCTGACCTCAGCGGAACCTGTTAGCATGTTCCTTATCCGGCTATTATGCCCTGCGGCTTGCTGTTGCCTTGCCCTAACTGCGAGGAGACACCACACGCATTCACTATATTCATTGCATTCCTGATTTTTGGCCAGGAATTTCCCAGCGATTTTCTCAGCAGTAGATTCACTCAGGTGTGTCTTGGTTATAGCTATCAAATTCAACACTGGGATCAGATCTCTCCCCATCGCCACAGCGCTGATCAATTCTGCTTCCAGGAAACAGAGTTTTTGATATAGTTCTTTAATCTGTCCCCTTGCCCCGCCTTTGTTTAGCTATACTAAACCTCAGGGTTTCCCCTCTCACAACGGCCTTAAAGGCATCCCAGACCATTCCAGGGGAGAAACTACCTTTATTAATATTAAAATATCCCGGGATCCAGCCCTTCATATAATTAACATATTCTAGGTCCGATAGAAGAGCCGTCTCAAAAGTCCATTTACCTGCCACCCTTCTATGCCATCAAGAGGGAGTTCAAATACAATTGGTGATCAGACATTGCTCTAGGAAAGAGATCAACCTGAGCCCCTTTAACCAAAACCGGTGAAACAAAAAAATTATCCAGCCTGGCAAGCTTGCCGTGGGAGGCTGAATAATAAGTATATCCAGGCTTTGGAGCTTTCAGACCGGGGCAGACATCGATTAAGACAATATCCCTCAAACAGTTCTTAAAAGGTCTAGATTTTTGCGGTTTATGCCCAGCACAGCAAGCTTTGCTATCTCCAGAACCCCCTCTAGACCCATTTAGATTTAGGTCCCCACACACTATATATGGAGCAGGCCAAGAAGGTAGCTCAATTGCTAAAATGTTAAGTAGGCCAGAGTCGTCTAAGACTGGGGCATAAATTGAGGACAGTATAAAGGAGCTGTTGCCAGCTTTACTCTCCATTATTATCCATCTACCATGCTTGTCTGCCGCCTTTCGACCAGCTGTGACAGTATTTCCTCTGACTAGGATAGCAACACCCTTAGTCCTGGTATCCTGAGTTGTGTGGCATGCTACGTTCAGCCCTAAAAGGTTCAACATAGCAGCATCACTCCGGGCAATGTGGGTCTCCTGTAGGCAACACACATCTGCTCTTAAAACTTTGAGGTCTTCTTGAACACGTCTTCTTTTAGATCTATCGTTTAGCCCGCAAATGTTGATAGTAGCAATAAGGAGCTTGGCCATCCACCACAAATATTGCCCTGACCAACAGCAATGCCCACCAAGGATTAACAGGTCGCAGGCAAAGGCACCGCCAAACTAGGCCGAATCTCATAAAAACTTGCTTTCCATAGCTCAAAGGAATATTTCTCTGGCTGCTTTTATGGTCACATATAAATAAGAATAAACAATCAAACTAAGAAAACCTTGCTGCAGTTTAAGTGACAAATCAACCAACACCCTTCCCCCACCCACTCCTCATGATAGCACCCCGTCCTGTGTCCCTCCGCACCACCTCCCCCACCACTGAAAGCAGCCAGACCACTCAGGTCTGTGTGATGGAGACTGGTGTTGGATACTGCGAGCTCCCCCTGCCCCTTCTCTACAGCCCCCAGACACCATTGTGATAACGTCCCCAAAAAAAAGCCATAAGAAAAAAACGGGAGAGCCGCTGACCCGCTTTCTCCACAAAACACCCCACCCTACTCCAGTACAAATTCCCCCGTAATACACACTACCAAACAATACAGAAGAGAGACCCCCTGTATTAAGCAAAGCTCAGTGCTTCATAGGAAGAACCCCAAAAAGCTATACATTACTTCTATCTGCCAAAGCCTGACTGAGATAGCCTCTGGCTTGTATTTCGTAAGTCAAGAATTTTATAGTCCCTCTAACGATTGTTTTCAATCTATCCTGTGCCAGCAAAAAGGCGTCAAATTCAGAATCCTGATAAGGCTTGATAACCTGCCGTAAGAGCCACCTGCACTCTACCATTATATGGCAGAAATCAGGGCGTACGAAAAAAGAGGATTCTTGGTATTTCCATTTTGCCTCAGGGCGGGCCTTCTAAAAAATGGCTTGGCAGAGCAGGAAATTACCCACAAAAATTAGAATAGCCCTCGGCTGCCTTTGATCTCTGCTAGCCTGGGTGGACTTGTAGCAAGTTATCGGAAACCGGTGGACCCTGTGGACTTCTAACTCCCAGTTCCATCCTGAAAGTTCAGAAAAGGCATCCCTGAGAAGGTCCAGCATAAAGGATCGAATGTCGTCCCCTTCCAGGTCTTCCTCAATCCAGAGAAAGCAAAGATTATTCCTTCTCTGCTGATTTTCCAAGTCCTCAAGCTTCCACAGGACATCAGTCAGTTGGGCATTGTGCGACTTAGCCTGCTCTTTCACAATAGCCAACTCAGTTGGCTATTGGGGGGTCTTTGGTGCTACTGGAAGGGACTGAAGTGGCAGGTGATGGGGGGTCTTCTTCATGGGCATCAGGGCGGCCTTCACAAAGGGTGATAGGCGAACAGGGAGAGTTGGCTAGCAACCCCAGAGAGATTATTCAGGGGACCCCAGGCAAAGAGTGCAGGGTTATGTATGCTCCTCAATCTGTTACTCCTGGAAGAGCCAGGCACGGTACCGATCACAATACAGAGTATACTGGTTTGGCGGTGGCGGACCTCACATCTGATGGGGCTGGTACATTTTTCTCACTCACAGATGGCTCTGGCTCAGAAGACTCCAATATTTGTCTCAGTGAGGCCGAGGGCAGTTCTTCAACATGGGCTCCAGTACACTTGAACCACCTGAGACAGCCCTTAAACACCAAAAGCACCGGAAGAGCTCCAAGGCCAACACTGACTCCTGAAAGAGCAGAGAGAAGCACACCATTGTTAGCGGGCTGAAATGGGACTAATCCCGTACAAAAATACTGGGGATGTCAGAGACAGCGTCCACTCCCATCAAGACTGCTCTTTCTCCATCGCAGGCTGTGGGGCTTAAATCCCGCTCCGGGCCTGATCTTGGAGTCAATTAAAGAACACTGCGCTGAGACTCGTGCGGATAGTAAAAAATCCAGGCAGGCTACAAAAAAGCTGGAAGGTGCAGTCCGGAAGGTCGGGAAGGCTTGTTCTGAGATTGGCGAGTGGCTTAACTGCATAGAGGAAAGGACCACTGCTGTGGTCGTCAGCTAGCAGGTCAGCGCTCAGGCCAGTCTTATCAATTTCCAGCTCCTTAGCAATTTCCTGGGGGGGTCAGTCCCCCGCTGCGTCCTTAATCCTGAAGAATTCAGTGATTGCTAGCTGAGGTGGAAAATTTGTATCTTTGCTGGGGCCAGAAACCTCCTACTTGGGAGCCAGAAGCACCCCAGGTTTTTTGGCCAAAACCTGAAAGCAATCTGGCAGGTTCCTCCTTCTCCCTGTGCCCATACTCTCCAGACGATTTTTTTGCGGCACAAGAGTCAATTGGCTTACCTACACTCTCCCCGGCATGGTCTAGGGGAGACTCCTGTCTTGACCCCAGTGTCAGTGCAGCAGCCCGTGCTGAAGAAGACAGTGTGTCTCCTTTCTCTTTTAGATGCTTGGCAGCCTTGGTGGCCATGATGTGCAGCAGCAGAACATGAGAGAAGAGAGGCGTACTGCCCCAACAAGTGGCAGCAGTCCCTTTGTTTCTCCAGTGGCAGGGTAGGGGAGAGGAGAACTAATTGCAGTGACCCCTTTTGTTCCTTGGTAGAAAGGATGTCTGGGAGAGGCTCACTCTCCTCCTCCTCACCATCATGCGTCAGCAAGAGCATAGCCACTTCAGACTGCTCAAAGTAGGGCTCGAGGTGCTTCCCATATAGGACTCTTAAGGGGCTCCTTGGGATCTTGAGGTCCACCAGGTAGGTGACCACCCCTTTACGTTCCTTCTCCTCATAAGGCCAGATCCACCGGTCCATCAATGCCCGGGTCTCCACAGGCTCCATCACCCACACACACAGGCTGATACTCCATCAGAGTAATCTTATGGTCATACCAGTGCTTCATGAGTACCTGGCAGGCCTTCAGGTTTTCCATTAACTCTTTCCAGAAGCGCTTCATCTGAGGCATGAGAACTACCATGTAGCTCATTACATCTTGATGAGTTTTCCTGGGAGCTTGCTCCCACCAACAATTCACCAGACTGAGAGGTCCATGAATAAGATGGCCAAACAGAGGCTCAAAGGGACTGAACCCCAAACCCTTTTGAGGCACTTCACTGTACTCAAATAGCAGGAATGGCAAGAGGACATCGGAATTATTCCTCAAGAGATCTAATAGGCCCATGATGATGCCTTTCAGGGTCTTGTTGAATCTGTCAACAAGTTCATAGGTTTGGGAGTGGTATGGTGTGGAGAACTTGTAGGCTACCCCACACTCATCCCACATCTATTTCATAAACTAGAGATGAAGTTGGTTCCCCTGTCAGACACAGCCTCTTTGGCAAAGCTCACATGGGTAAAGATCCCCCATCAATGCCCTGGCTATCACGGGTGCAGTCACCGATCTCAGAGGAATGCCAGGTGTACCATTTACTATGAACTTTCAGAGAGTACCAAAGGTATTGCCAATTGGGGGAAATAGTTGTACAGTTTTGGGAAAGAGATCTGGCACTAGGGGCCTGGTTAGCAGGAACCCTGTGCATTTCCAATCAAAATCACATCAAATACCACGCAAAAAGTGGGGCCGGCCATGTCGAAAAGGGAACTTTCCTACAGCAATAAACAGCATACTTGATATTAAATAAAACCATAGACATTCACTGAAAAAAACAAAGCTTAAAGAGACATTATAGTTAGGAATTAGAATATATTACCTTATATTAAAAAAACCATATAAATTCACTGAAAAAAACAAAGGTAAAATGGACATTCTAGTTACGTGAAAATGTCAGTTAAACCATACCATTTTAAGTGACCACAACCAATGAAATCCACCTGTTAAAGTTATCTCAAGTAACTGTAGCTCATGCCCTATATCTCACGTCCTCTCCGTGCACTGCTAATTGCCTCATATATTACATCACTCATAACATGCTCTATGACATCATTGATAATATCAATGCAACATCTGAAATGAAACACTGTGTGTGGTGAGGGTGTGAGTTATAGTTACTTTAGGGCACCCAGTCGTTGTGAACTCAAGTACAGTCCCCAAAAGAAACTGCTGTTGCCTGTCAATTAATGGACCTTCAACTGCTGTCAATGAAAGTTGGGTCCATGGGGCTTAGCTAGTGTGTGTGACAGCAAGGTTATAGCAAAGACCTCAGAACATCCAAACAGATATATGTCTGAAAGGCAATCTCTATCCTTGTGAACTGTGTAGCCAAGGATTCTTGAATGGCTGTAAGCTAATTGTAGAAAATTCACAATTTGTTTGCATGGTCACCCTAGATTTTCCACCTTATTGCGGACACTATATTTGCTGGCTTAGAACTCTGTGCTCTTTACCTCTTTACCTCTGCTAACCAGGAGCAAAATACATGTGCTCCCTCTTTAAATATTGCTAAATTGGCTTAAATCTGATTGTCACATTTAACATACCAGTAGGGCCATAGTATATTGTGTGGAAATATCCCCATGGTCTGAAAAATTAAATACCACTGGTGGACTGCACTACCTATTGTGCCATCCACTACAAATTAAACATGGCATCAGGCCTACCCTATCGGGACCAACTTGATCCCTGCTGCACAGACCTATCAGAATCACCCTTTTGAAAGATACAAAATCTTGATTTTAAATATTAAAAAGTCACCTCTAAGCACACATTGTTGTCCAGAGCCAGGGTGCATAATATGTAAGAGTGAAACATGTGCGATAATACTAATCATGTTCCCCCACTGGTCAAGCTGTAATTGGCACATAGAAATTGTCAATGGCACATAGAAAGAGTCAAAATATAGATTATACACTTTAAGCTGTAACTTTTGACCCGTACCAGCAACAGACTGCATTCAAAGACATTATTTTTTTATTTAATGAAAATTCAATCTAATACTAAAGGTAGATTTGTATTAAATATACTAGAATTGTAACTTTTAGGAAGTTACCTTTACCTGCCTAATCTATCTGCAGGATAATTAGCGTCTGCCATCTCCCAGCCTGTACTTGCCCTGAATGAGGTATGAATGAGGGGTGAAATTCCTCCTAGGAGCTACATTGCTTGATTGACAGGTCAACCTGAACGGCAGGGATGACTCCTCAGAGCTCAGCAGAATATTCAGGGTGGGGCTGTGTTGGGGAAATAGGGGAATATAAGGAGTTTCCACCAGTTGAGGAACCCACTGCGCTATGCTGTAGGGATATGGGCCAGACTAGGTCTGGGCAGGTAAAGACTGTGATACTGAATTTGCTGGAATATGTGGTCAGTGCAATACACCGGGAGCCCCGACAGGCTGAAAAATGACGCACTCATCACTTGGTTTGTCAATATGTCTATTCCTACGATGTCCCAGGCTATTGACAGAATATCACTTTGATGTGTGGTAATTGGTGTTAGCGTGTCTGTTTGACTGTTAAAGAAGGAAACAGGTCTGTTGTGTAATATGTGCAGAATTGCCTCAGTCTTGTCTCTATCTCCCTCACTACCCATACGGAATTGTCTTTAGTGTAGTTTTACTTGCCTTGAATTACAGTGAAGTGATATACAGAAGTAAATGTGGCTGCATTTAAAGATGCAGCATTTATTTTAGCCTATTTATGTAAGGAAGAGTTTTATTTTATTCATAGTCTAATGTGGCAATTGTTGAGTCTGTTTAATGTTTGTCTAGAGGGCTTTTTGAACGGAAGTGGATAATTAAGTTAATGGCTGAAGACGTTTTGATATTTTTTTATTCAGGCTGTTTATCAAGGCTTAGTGGATGAAATGACAAAGGCTATTTTGGACTTCGTTCACAGTATTATTTACTGTGAAAGTAAGGTTCCTAAACCACTTTGAGAATGAAAAATCAAAACAATAGGTCACACACACACACAAACAGGATGGAGTACTCGAATATTTACATACTATTTATACACATTTTACAGTCCTGCATTATATTCTTGCTAATAATATTCACACAATTTATACATGTTTTACATTCCTGGATTATATCTCGCTAATAATATTCACACAATGTATACACTTTTTACATTCCTGGATTATATCTCGCTAATAATATTCACACAATTTATACACTTTTTACATTCCTGGATTATATCTCGCTAATGTGAACAACAAAACTTGAATGCAAACAACGCAACACAGTTCAATGCACAAGACACAGATCACACGAGGAAACACAGTACAGTAACTTGAAAATTCAGAGACAGAATAATCATGAGCTGCCTCTAGAGAAAGACAGCAACGTATTCAAAAGGTGGGAACTTATTAAAAAGCAGCAATTATTTTCAACCTTCAGAATGGTTATTATTTTCAGAGACAGAATGGAAGAAATAATTCATACATTTTGAGAAGTCCAAAAATAGAAGTAAGTAGCCTTCTCTTGAATTTAAGAGAACAGGAAACCACAATCCGCCTTGCCTTGCTCGGGCATGGGAAGCTTTGAAACTGAAGCACTTCCTCTTATGTGACTGTGAAGATGGAAAAGATGCAAGATAGTGCGGAGTGCGACAAGCTAGTGGGCGTGCCCCTTTCCCTGTGCCATCTATTTGGACAGGTAAAGACCTCCGGTATTTTAACCCTTTACATATGCAAAAGCTGAGTGGCACAAAAACGTGTCACCTCCTTTCTCTGTCACCCTAGAATGGACAGGTAGAACCCTCTGGTATTTTGACCCTATGCACCTGGTATTTTGACCCTGCACACCTGCAAAAACTAAGTGGCAAAATACCATGGGCCCTCCTTTCCCTTTCACCCTATATTAGACAGGAAAAAACCTCAGGGGTTCTAACCCTTAAAACCTGCAAAAGCTGAGTGGCACTGTACCATGTGCCCTCTTTTTCCTGTCTTTAACTTATTAGACAGGTGACCCCTTTCTTTTTAGACAGGCAATATGAAGAAAAATATACAAATACTGAAACGCTAAGTTCAATCTTGCACGCGAAACCCAAAAACCACAAGCCACAAACCTTGAGGTAACAGAAGTCCTACAACAAGTCCTGGCTCTGTGCCTGCTTGTATGTGTTTGAAAAGAGGGAATTTGGATGTGGCAAGGTGACAGTCTGTAGGAGGACGGGAGGGACTGGATGGACAAGAGTGTGACACCCACAGGCCAATCCAACCTGAGACCCAGACACCACACTGGGGCAAAGCAAAGAGGAAACCAAAAAGCTCTTTGACTTACACGTGTGTGTCTGGTGGCTCAGGCAGGAAGAGCCGGCTAGCGACAGACCCCGCCCGCAGGGGAAGCCCCACTCTTCAGAGACTGAAGATCCTTATGTACGTCTCTTCATTGGTCGCCAAATGTTAGAGTGTGTTTTTTTAACCAAGCAGGAACCGACATTTAATAAGATACACCCAGAGAAGCTGGAACCAAGTCAGGAGTGGCACTTTATTTAGACAAGTAAGTAACAAGAGTGAAAGAAACATTATTAATCAAGAAAATAACACGCAATCTAACAAAGAATAAATCACAGTAATTAAGAGAGAGAGAGAAATTGAATAGAAAAATCCAATGAGACAATATAACCTTATCTAAAATTGAAATATCAATAAATCAATCAGCTAGCTAGGAGTAACTCTCTGTGAAAGACAGTATACAAAGTAGTTAACAAGTTGGTCAGTGGGCAGTCCTTTTATACAGTTTTAATGAGGACCTGGTGACCACAGAATCAAAACATTAGCAGGTGTTTGAGCGCAGAACATAACAAAAGCTGGCGATTTATCGGAAACAATTTATGTCACTTTTTGGAAAGTAAGAAAAGCAGAAGTTTCAAAAGGTACAAAAGTTTATTAAAGGTCACAGGCTATTTTGAGCCATGTTGCTGTCTTAGTTTCAAAAGCTAGCAAAACATCAGGTGCAAAGTTGCGGTTAGCCCCCACCTCTACTCTTAGCCCATCTTGTTTTTCTGGATGGCAGATGCATCCTGTTTATCTCTTCATGGTCTCAATTTACAGTAAGATGTGAGCATAGAGGACAGGGGCTCAGGCACTTTTTTATCAGTAAGGCAGTCACCTGAGGTTATTGGCCTTCACAGGGGAGATTCATCTAAGGTTTCAAAAGGGCAGATGCTTAGGGCAGTGTGAACAATGTAGCATAACCTTTTCTATGGCTTTGGAGAGGTTTTTGAGTCCTTCAGGCTTCACATGTGGACAAAATGGACCTGGAGCATTATATGATAAAATTAGACCCTGCTACACCATTCTAGTTAATTTGCTATGTTGTGCGAACAATGGGGACGTCACTTCAACCTGCAAGCAACCGCAAAACTTCACGCATGGTTGTTGGGGTTGTCTTAGGGTAACCAGCACTGCGACTTCAAAGATGGTGGAGAGAAGCAAAACAGGGGAGCCCAAAGACAGCACAGAAATGTTATTGCCGCACCCTTAGCTGCTGTCCGAGCACTTCTAGCGGCTTACATTGGAGCAGGTGAAAATATGATGCTACAGCCTTTGTCATTCACCCCTGACACATCTTCAACAACACCTGTTAGGCACTAAAGGATGCTTTTCACTAAAACCACACCCCTCCGAACTGTGCTTCAAAGCACAAGAACTCCGGGCTCTATAGTCGACTTTCAGTTTTCTTTTCTACAGTTCAATCCGCAAAAGAGTATAGATCAAATACAATGTTAGGCTGAATCTCTACTCTTCGAAAATGCTTTCCTTTTGTAGCCTGCTGACACAGCTGCCAAGACTAGGTAGGGGTAGGCCGAACTCCACAGAATCTCACAGAGTTTTTATGTAACTCAGCAAAATTCCAGAGAGTAAAACTCCATGAGTTCTGCCCACTCCTACAAAACACTTCAAGAGTCCATTTACTTAAAGTGCCCAGCTGTCCAGAGGCAGCTGGACATGAACTAAACTTTGCTGTTTGCCTCTGTCTGTTGTCCTGAGAGTCTCTACGTGTTTTTCCCTGGGTCTTGGGGCATTTGAAGTCCACTACTCTGGTTGTTGGAGCACCAGAAGAAAATTTGGAAACTTGTAAATACTTTTGCTCCAAAGCTGCAGGAGGTTCTGCCGCGAAAAGTATCTGGCCCGCAGTGCCACTATGTGGGATTGAATTTCAGCTTTTTCCAGCATAAGGTAGATTTTTCTTCTCAACTAGCGACAAAGCCCCTTTCTTTGTTGGGATTAAAAAACTTTTTTAATCGTTTTGACTTCGAGAAATTCACCTGGATCAAACCACTTCCTGTATTACACCTGGGCTTCGTGGTGAGTCTCAAATCGTGCCTAGGTCTCTCACTACCATTGGTACTTTGTGCTTTTTGGAGTTATTTTCACTGAAATCTTTAAAAGTTCCCCTTATTGTATTTTTAGTGTTTTGTTGTCCATTTGTTTGGTTAATTTTACTCAATTATTTTCAAATTTAGTTTAGGATTTTTATTCCTTTGTGTTCTGACTTTATTACTATTTTGGTACCGCATAAATAAGTTACACAGTGCCCTAAATTAAGCCTTTTAGCTCTGTGTCAGAGGCACCAGGGGACTGAGCTCAGGTTAACTACGTGACTTTGAGAATTCACTCTGATAAGAGTTGTGATTATTCCTTGCGGTGGGCAGTCACCCACACAAAAGAATAATCCAGTTTCTTACACTGCTCAATTTGTATTGTAGTCTATAATAGTACAAAGCTATCTCACATAATTATGATGCATCTTCATTGATTTGAGTGTTATTTGGCTTCTTGTTTATGTTGTGTGTGTTTGTGTGTGTGTGTGTGTGTGTGCGGGTTTGTGTTACTATCCTTGTGGGGACTTGAGTATGATAACACACTCACGCTGTGGGGACTTGATTGCACTGTGGGGACCTGAACCCAAGTCCCCACAAGGTAAAGTCTCCTAAATGATTGGAAATGACTTCAAAAACATATGTGCCAATTTTTACAACTTTTTAAAAAATTGCCTTGTGGGGACCTGTGTTTCACCAAGTGTGTTTATTCTTTTGCTCAGCTCTGCCCCTGTAGACAGGAGGTGGTACTGTAGCCTCAAACACAGCATATTAAACACACTGCAGGATTTAGAGCTCATCTAGCAACAGAGAGGATAGTGATTTTAAAGAAGCAAACCCATCAGAAAACATAAAACTTGAATACAATGACCTTTTTAATTGTACATAACCTTTTTTCCAAAATGTATAGACCTCACAAATAGAAGCATGTGGGTCATATTGCATTATTTCCTAATTATAACAATTATAAGTATGAGGAGATTCGGATGGTTACATTAAACATGCATTTGCTGCGCAAAATGTTCCTCAATCTAAGCTGCCGTTTTTTCATTCTGTGTCTGAATGCTCAGCCCACGAGAAATGAGAAGCAGTCTTAAACGTGATGAAAGCATATTTTCATTTGTAGCTGGAAAAGAATTACAATGCTGAAAGCGTATTTCTTTTGTCTTGTCATAGTGTAGTTTATACAGCGTGCAAAAGTGCAATTTCAGGAACACACAGGAAGACGGTCTTTCTAATCTCATTAAAGTATCCAAGAATTAATTCCAATTGGGTTCCTGCACCTGCAGTTAAAATCGTCAAACCCTCCTGGTCCATTCTCAGGAATGAAGTGAAACCAGTCAGGGAAGTTAAAAACACCATGCGAGGCCAAGGTCAATTTGCATGTGAAAGCTCAGGACCAGCTGGCTCAAGGTACCGTAATTGCTCCGTTCAAAATGAATAGCCTGCCATCCCCTCCTCCCTCGGCCTCAGGTTAAAGGGAACACCATCACCTTTGACTGTATGGAGGCGGCCAACTCCTTCACTCCCTAAAGCTCTTCAGCTGTGTTCTGCTTCTGAACCGAATAAATAGAGAATCAACCCATTGGTTATTTCACTGCTTTCACATGTTAGCATTAAGCTATTGGGAAGTTATCTGCACACGTGTTCTCTTAGTGGAGTCAGTAAGATAAAGGTAGTTGCATACTAATTTAGCGCATTAATCTTTATTTATTTTTCAGTTTTATGGAGCGCAAATTTGACCCGAAGGTACTAGAGTTCTTAACATGAGCACCAGTTACATTACACAAGGACACATTTGTTTCATAGGCACTGGGAGATTTGGGGGCACATGCATCATGCATCAAGCCTTTTCCGTTTGCGAATGGAAAAAGGCCTTTTCAGATGCATGTAGCTTTTGTCATTTGCAATTTAGGGAATCGCAATTTTTTGCGATTACCTAAATTGCGAATGCATTTAGGGAATCGCAATTTGCGAATCCCTATTTGCTGATGCATGTAGCCTTTCCTAAATGCGAACTGTGCATTTAGGAAACGCGAATTACCATCAACTTCAAGTTGATAGTAATTTCTGCATGCTTTGAAAAATGCAGAAAATGCATTTTTCTAAGTGCCATCTAGCGCACACATGCCCTTAGGGCATGTGTGTGCTTAACATGTGCACACTTACCTTTCGTCGGGGGGTGCATCAGGGGGGCCTTAGGCCCCCGGGCACCCTTGGATTTCCATTCGCAATTTGCGATTACCAATTTGGTAATCGCAATTTGGGAATGCATTACCATTCATTCCTATGGGCCTGTAGGCCCATAGGAATTAATTGAGTCACATTAGCTAATAACGATTCGCAATTTCCTTATCGCTATTAGCTAATGATAAGGAATTGCACATTTTATTGCGATTCCTACATGCATAGGCATTTGCGATTACCAAATAGCGTTTCCTTAAAAATCACTATTTGGTAATCGCATATGAAGAGTTTGATGCATGAGCCCCTAAGTGATTTGCCCAGAATCAAAGGATGTTGAGCTGCTGCCGAGACTCAAACCGGATTCCCCAGTTCCAAAGTCAGCAGTTTTGGCTGTAACACTAATTCATCTCGCCATTAGATTATTCATTTTGTTGTATTAGCAGAATAAGATCAATAGGCGATATGTTAAATGGTTGATGCAGACGAGGAATATTTTTGAAACTTGTGCTGATTGTATATTGCATTTAACAAGGCAAATGAAAGTTTGAAAACATCTACCCTTCACTGATATACCTGAGTGACCACGCCACATCTATTCCAGTGACATAAGCCCTTCGGGCACCCACACACTAGAAGGTACTCTGTGAGTGCCCCCAGTCACATACTAATCTCATCCTAAACTACTGCCCCACATATGCAGCTTTCAGAAGCCTTACAAAGCCATAGTAATCCACAGGTCACAAAGATCAACTGGCTCTTGTCTAAACCCGATCTCAGGAGACAAATGATCATACAGGCTCAGGTATTACAGAGTACAAATTACTGGCTCAGACATAACACAGAGCGATTCCCCTCTTCTGACATATAGTAAGTGTTGTCTTTCATGGAAAACAGCAATATTTCAGATTTACAAACTTCCAAAATCTAATTCTCGCACAGGCCGGCTATCTTTCAAATTATACCTCACATCAAAATGGGATTTCAGCCATGGCATATGTACTGCAATGGGTGAATGCCATAACGTGCTTTGAACACAGTTCTTGGATGCCCCTTAAAGTATATGCTTCACTTCTTTCAGATGAAAAATGAAATGAGAAAAAAGCTTTCTATGTTACAACCTAAAATATTTACATACTTGATAGTAAAAACACATCCATGTAAACTTGAAAATGTGGTATTTCTGTTTCTAGAGGAATAGATATATTCTGAATATGTTCTGTTCATTGAATTGATTCTTGATACAAGTTGTACAGTTTTGTAAAATAAGGAAATAACATTTAGTGACATTCATTTCAGAAAGAAAATATGAGACAGATTTCTCTCTCAGCAGACATCTCTAATCTGCTGCTATGCTCTTGGGACAATGACCTGTAGAGGGTCTCAACTGAGTAGCAAGTTGGAAACTTGCAAAGCACCTGATAACTGCTTATCCTTGCACCCGGAGTAGTAGTTTCTTGGGTTGCTTTCACTATTTATGTGCCTGTGTCCATCTATCCTAGGCTTTCCTGCCCTTCACTTTCAGTAGTAAGCATAGACATAAATATAATGACACTAGCAAAAATGACGAAAATCCTGAATGTTGTACTGCACACATTTTTCACAGTACACAATTTCCCATCGTTTTGGATACATAAGACTGGTTTCTGCAGAACATGTCTTGCTGCAAGGCAGTCTAATATCTGAGGCTTCAGAAGGGGTGAAAGAAAAAGGGAAAAAAAGGTTTTGTCTGCATAAATTTCTTAGCAAACACAAACAAGTAGATCACATCGCTAAGGGAGGTGGTGTAAAGCAACAAAAGGAGATGACCAAAGTCAGAACCTTGGTGGACACCAGCTGGTAGTGGGGTGGCGGGGAGTGAGATGATTTGATGGATTGCCAGTCCACAGAGACAGACCAGCAAAATAGGTAGGAGAACCAGTTCAATGTCAAGCCTATGATGCTTAGGGGCCTTAGGATGTCAAGTAAGGTAGGTCGTTAATGGTGTCAAATGTGGCAGATAGTCCAGGACTATGATGGCTCAGAGGACGTTGCAGTAGGCTGGTGTTATGAAGTTAGCTATGTGAATGAGGGAAATTTCAGTGGAGTGGAGGGCTCAGAATCCCATCTGGAACACATGGAGCAGGTTGTAAGAATTGAAGGTGGTTGAAGATGAGACATTAGATTTTTTGGAAAAGGAGGGCAGTAGAGAAATTGGATGGGGAGGCAGGGTTTGCCGTTTTTTGGTAAGGGATCTCCAACATAGTTTTAAAGTATGAGGGGTAGATGCCAAATAGGAGAGAGTGAGGAATATGGATGTCAGGATGTCAGACAGTCGTGCTCTAGAGGTTCAAGAAGGAAGTTTTATGTTTGTTTACAGGATTACAAGGGTAAAAAGCTCACAAAGCGTTACTAGATTGGAGTATCGGGGAAAGGTCCAGTGGTTTGTACAGGCAAAGTCACCAAGTGTGGAAAGAGGAAAAGTTAGTAGTGAGGCTAGGGTTTATCTGATGGGGATTTTTGATGAGAAACTGGTTGCAAAGTCTGGTGCGGAGAGTAAAGATGCAGACATAGCTGTTCTAGGAGGAGCAAGAAGATCATTAAGTGTGTGTGCCTGTCTGATTTTGGAAGGAGACAGACCTGGCATTGTTAAGCATTCTAAATAGCTTGCCCAGTGTTTCTTAGTATGTATGTAGGTTTCCATTAGTCATGTTCATCTGCCATCTACAGAGGAGTGTTCTTTGTGCTGCCTTGCCTTACTTTTTTTTTAACAAGGCCCCGCTTATCAGGATTTTTATGGCTTTTTAAATCTACAATGGATTTTGCATCTTGACTGCCCCAAATAAGGGTTGCAACCCCGACATAATATCTTAGTAAATCTGGGCCTGGCTATTGTATAAAAATTAATCTCTGAGATGAACGTGTGGTGATGATGCAGTAATTTTTTTAATCAATAATTTATTTTCACCCCTAAATGAGGGCCACTTGAGGGCAATGGATGAAGGGCTTCTTTTGTTAAATGATAAGCCAATTATTTTTTAGAATATAAGGTTTAGAAGACCTTCAAGCCCAGTTCTGCACTTTATATTTGGTTTGTGCACAAAAATCGCTGGTTCCAAAAGTAAGACATGCTATTGCATACAGAAATAGACTTTCATAGCTAAAAACGAACCACTGTTCCTGTTCCCAGTCAGGTTTTTCATTAATCTTAAAAATGTAACCCAAAAATGTGGATGTTTAAAATTCTAATCCAGCCCTTTCTACGCAGAATAGTGTGTCTACACCCTTACAGTTTTTGTGAATTAGTGAACTGAGACACAGTTAAATGGACTAATTTGTCCAGATCCTTCGGTCTCAGATTGCACATATGAACAAATTAATTAATTTCACAATCAGTTTACAATTAAAAGCTAGAGCCCTGTAGGTAGTGAAGGAAAAGTAACATGCAAACAAAATGCTAACCTAATGCCTATTCCTCGAGGTTATAGCTAGCTTCTTGCTTACCAGAAACAGTTTTATCTTTAGGCTCCAATAATTAAAGGTCATACAACAGAGAATATGAAAATTAGTATTTGGTTTACAGGTTGTATGACTTTACAATGCATGCCTTTACCACACAGCCTCTACCACGCATGCCTTTACCACGCAGGTGTCTTACCACGCAGATGCCTTTACCGTGCATGGTAAGCATAAATATATACATATATGCTAACCTTCCAATACCACTGGCCACCAATGAACACTAAAATTACCCTTACCGCCCTTTACCACTACTCAACCTTAAACCCTAAAATTACCCTTGTCACCCTTTATCACTATCCACCCCATAACCCTTATATTACTCTTACCACCCCTAAACCCTAAAATTACCCTTATCACCCTTTATCAGTATCCACCCCTAAACCCTTAAATTACTGTTACCACTAAACCATAAAATTACACATAGCACCTTTTACCAGTACTCACCCCTAAACCTTAAAATTACCCTAATCACCCTTAAACCCTAAAAACACTTACTGCCCTTTCCCACTACCCAGTCATAAACCCAACATTTTAATTTACTGTTAACCTTCCATTACCACTAGTCACAAATAAACCCTAACATTTCCCTTACCACTCTTTACCACTGACCACCCATAAATCCTAAAATTCCCCTTACTTCCCTTTACCACTACCCACCCCCAAACCCTAAACTTACACTTACCACAAGCCACCCATAAACCCAAAATGAGCCTTACTGTTGTTTGACATTATATATATATATATATATATATATATATATATATATATAGTCACTAAAAAAAAACAAAGGTTAAAGTAACGTTGTAGTCAGGTCAATTTCTCAGTAACAACATTAAAGTTTTGAACTAAAAAAAGACACAGAAATTCACCATTTCTAGTTAGCAGCACTAATTATAACTTGTGCCCCGGCCATGCAATGCCTATGACCTCACATATGACATCACGCATGACATGTTCTATGACATCATGAAGGGCAGAGATCATGAATGACATTACAGCAAGGTTTCGGCATTTTGGAGTGTATTTCAAATGGTGTACTCATAACAAACTTACAACTAAGTAGGTACCCAAACCGACGCCCAGAACAGAGCATCGACCACTGTGTATTTTGTTATTGTTTGGTGTAAAATTGAAGTCAGTTGCTAGTGGTTTGATTTAATTTACGATCAAAACTTGGAATGTGCATGTGTTTTCAATATGTTGCCACTGGGGAACTTTGTTTATTTATTTATTATTATTGTTTGAGGGTCGGTGCTCTATTTTGGGCAAACAATGTGTATTATGGGTGGTGTTAGAACTGGGGGTCACGAGTCTCGGATTTCGCATCGCCTCACTGGTACCGATGCCGCACTGCTGATGCAACCGACTACCCCTGTCCTGGACTTGACACGTTGCCTCCTTGCGGGCACAGCCCCTCACCTCCCCCGTGGTAGCCAGTGAACCTGCCTCGACCTCAGAACCGATGTCTCATCTCCATGACACTGTGTATCATCCAAAGACTTCGTTCCAATTGTAGTGTTTTTTGGGGGTCCCTGTGACTCTATGCTACGCACCTCGCGGTCTGCCCTGCACTTTGGATTATTGCCTGTCACAAAGTCATAACAGCCCCAGGTGCAGCTATTTGTTTGCTACAAGTTCTAATTTTGAAATAATTGTTCTAAAGTCGTATTTTACTACCTGCATGTTGGATTTGTTGTCGTTTTGGTCTTGATTGCTTTAGATAAAGATACCTTATTTTTCTAAACTGTTGTGGTGTCCATTTGTGGTGTTTTCACTGTATTAGTGTTTGTTTTGAGTACAAATACTTTACACATTTCCTTTGGGATAAGCCTGTCTGCTCGTGCCAAGCTACCATGGGAGTTAGCAGGGGTTATCTAGAGTG
This sequence comes from Calotriton arnoldi, assembly GCA_963921515.1. NCBI lineage: Eukaryota > Metazoa > Chordata > Amphibia > Caudata > Salamandridae > Calotriton > Calotriton arnoldi. Next base: position 1,151,078 of record CAWUFW010004652.1, read on the forward strand.
TGTATCCCCCTTATCCTGACTAGAAGCAAGGGTCCCTACTTGGACAAAGGTGCATACCTCTGTCAACTAGAGACCCCCAGTTCTAACAGGTGGTGGGAGACAATGCCTATTAATTGTCACACATGGGATTTGGGACATATACTTAGTGATGGTATTTGACATTATGTACCCACTTGGGCTGAACAGGCTTACCTGAATGCTGCCTCAACTCTGCCTCACCCCAACTCCACCCCTCTCCTCCCACCCACCCCCCTCTGTTGCTTTGTTACCTGTATGTTTGGATAGCCCACTTGGGCTTGATACATTGTCACATTATTTATGTACCTGCATTCATTAGTGATTGTCTATATCTACATCATTCATCTTACACTGTTAACTTTTTTAAACCTTTTGAAACATATGATGCCTTGTTACGTTGATTTGAGCAGCTACTTGCTTGTAATTTTGTTATGAGTATACCATTTGAACTACATTCCAAAATGGACAAAACCATGCTGTAATATTATTCATGTTCTCTGCCCTTCTTCTATATTTACGTTTTCAGTATGACGTTCTGTATATGTATTCGTTGGTATCAGTTACCCTTATGTGTGAGCAAGACCATTGGTCGAAATGCTTAGCAGGGCTGGAGCACCTTTGATTACATTATTTTCCACTCTTTACTTTCCTGAGTGTGTGTGACTCAAATTTTATATATATATTCACTTCGAGGGATTTGGAAAATATATATATATATATATATATTAATCAACAAAGTGCCCTGAAGCATTAGGAAGGCACTCGATGGTGTTCCGCAATCCAGCATGAAAGTGCAGCCTGCCTTCCAGCCCCGCGTTTCTTTTCTCACTGCCAACGCGTTTCAAGGCATTCAGCCTCTTCTTCCTGGGCACAAACAACACACTGGAAGCTCACATGGTTGGCTTTACTGGCTTTATTCCTTCCCAAGCCCAACCCCTCTGGGCGTACGCAAAGTGCCTTGTCCATCGGTGCATTATGGGGCATGGAGTCCTTCATGCGAGCAATAATTGGCTTTAAGTAAGTTCGAGCGTGCGTTTGAAATTACATTTATTTTTCAATCCTATAGTAGGTAGCGGGACTTAAAGACATGGGAATGGGAAGGAATAAAGCCAGTAAACTCAACCATGCGAGTTCCAGTGTGTTGTTTGTGCCCAGGAAGAAGAGGCTGAATGCCTTGAAACGCGTTGGCAGTGAGAAAAGAAACGCGGGGCTGGAAGGCAGGATGCACTTTCATGCTGGATTGCGGAACACCGTCGAGTGCCTTCCTAATGCTTCAGGGCACTTTGTTGATTAATATTTTGCACACGGCAGCCTGGCCGTGGGGAAGTGCACCATCGCCAGCTGGGGGAGGACGACGCTCACCAGCTGGGAGAGGCTGTGGTCCTGAACTTTTCAAGATGGAAAACGGCACAGTGTTCTTTTTGCTTATAAAGCCTATCTTTAAGTCCCGCTACCTACTATAGGATTGAAAAATAAATGTAATTTCAAACGCACGCTCGGACTTACTTAAAGCCAATTATTGCTCGCATGAAGGACTCCATGCCCCATAATGCACCGAGGGACAAGGCACTTTGCGTACGCCCAGAGGGGTTGGGCATGGGGAGGAATAAAGCCAGTAAAGCCAACCATGCGAGCTTCCAGTGTGTTGTTTGTGCCCAGGAAGAAGAGGCTGAATGCCTTGAAACGCGTTGGCAGTGAGAAAAGAAACGCGGGGCTGGAAGGCAGGCTGCACTTTCATGCTGGTTTGCGGAACACCGTCGAGTGCCTTCCTAATGCTTCAGGGCACTTTGTTGATTAATATATATATATGTGTAAAACAGTAGGTAGTTATAGTTAGGACCAAAGTTTCAATAGGAAAAGCGTATTTTGTTTAGCTAATAACTTTGGCGCCGCTTGACGAATCTTCATGAAATTTTTACAAAACTTCCCCATTGTGGTTCAGCTGTTCTGAAAGTTTTGGGGTGATCTGTCAAGCGGGGGCCGAGAAAAAAATGGGTCCCAAAACGCGTTTTCCCCATGTAATGTCTATGGGGATTTTTCATTATTTGAATATGACTATAGCCTGAACCGCTGAACGAAATTACACCAAATTTGGCAGAAAGCAAGATGTCGGTCCAGAAAGTCTGCTTTATTTATTTTGTGTAAATCCATTCAGTATTTTTTGAGACATTTAAGTTAAAAAAATATAGATATTTGGGAGCTCAAGAGCCTAATGAAATCCTACTGAACTTTGTTGGCTGCCAACACTTCAACCAGGAATTGTTGGCAGCCATCTTGGGACTTGGTTGAACAGAGTCACACAATTTTTTTTTTTTTAAGTACGGAAAGGGGGCAGGGTAGAAACACCCTGACCCCCCTAGGCCTCTTGGAGGTGTGCCAGTGGGACCCCCCCCCCGGGTAAAAAAAGCATTTTTTCCGCGGGGATCCGCAGATCCGGCGAAAATGTAAAAAAAAAAAAAAAAAACAGACCAGTACTACAGGCAACACTCTTGTATTTACACTGCCACACTACTCTTCTATGGTCCTACAGAAATCGTATCATAATCTGTGGCCACAGTGGAAGGTAAATATGTCGCCAACATATGGTGTTATTTGGCAAGCACAACATAAAACACTTTCATCCTTTCCAAAATATTTTGGGATTTTCCTGATGCTCCCACATTGGAAGCTATGTGACTACAAACTAAACGTCCCAAAATCCCTAGGTCCATATTTATTATATTGTTACATTACCCTTCACCACACAAGGGGGTGCAAGGGTGACGCAACAATAAGCCACGCAATGACACCTTGCGTGGTCCTGCATAGCTTGATAAATCTGGAGTAACGCAAGGCAGAGCAAATCACTGCTTTGCATTATTCTGCCACAGGGAGGCATGCTATGGGTGGTGCGTGAGTGTTACCACGCATCCACCATTGGATTTTGGCACATTCCCAGATTTACCATTAATGGTTGACCTGGGAATGCGTCAAAATGCAATGCCTCCCCAGGGGAAGTATAACAAGCAGAAATATCTTTTTTTCTCCTCATTATTTCCATTGTTTGTGCAAGAAGGTGCCCCTTCCAGCACAAAAACAATCCTGCTTACAACACAGGCACCTTCGCACCTTGGTGCAACGGTGCCTGCATTGGGCATCTTGGTGCAATGGTACCTGCATTGGTGCTAGGCAGCCAGTGTGCCAGCGCAAGGAAAGGACAGGAATGCATTGTTTGATGTTAAATAGAGTGCATTACCGCCCTTTCAGGCAGCGCAGCACAGCACAGCAAGGTAGCTCATGGAAGTACCCCTCTCTTTGCATTGCTCACAGTAGCATTTTTAGGAAATCAAAGCAGACAGTTACAGAAAGATCTAAAGTTCCAAAACAGGAAGGTGAGTAATATACACAAAACAAAAACTGAGCATTTTCCATATGTCCATCTTTCCATACGATACATACCCTCTCCATATTAAAGGTTGAGGATCTCAGCAACGTTCCCAGGTCCTTGATGATAGAGCTCTTTGGTAATGCCACTAAAACCAGACTATAGGAGCTCTACCAAAAACTCATCTGCATTCTTTCAATATTCATGCTGGTGAAGGGAAGACCTCAGGCAGACAACCTTAAATACCAGAGTCAACACATTGGCCACTGCTGAGGATGCTGGGGTTTGCAGTCCCAAAATTAAACATGCTTGTTGTTGAACCTTTCTCACAGAGCATCTACAACCCGGGGTAAATGAATTAACTTTACACACTGCAAACACAAAAACAAACAGGCGCAAAGCTCTGCACTGAGACAGAAAATACCATCATGATACGGCTCCTGTTTCACTCCACCTGATGTTGAAAATTGCCTGCTCAAGCTCTGTTTTAGGACCACTCTTACATGGGCAGTAGCTTCTGTGTAGAGTATTTTCACTATATAGTAATGCTGCATTTATTCCGAGGTTCTCCATTTCTTACCACATTCTAGCCCTCTAGACCATATTGAAGGTGGAGGTGGAATCCAAAAATGCTACATATAAAGGCGTCTGTTATATCCTGTTGAATTTATTCACAATGTGAAGGAAGATAAAGACATGATCAGTGGTTGCTAGTTCTTGTCTTAATAACCCTTGAGTTGCATTCAGTTTCTCCTGCTCCTCTCCCCATTCTTTGATTGCCTTCAGAATTAATTTTGTGTATAGCGAACAATCTATATCAATGAGGATTATAGATCTCTAAGATTTTGTGTCACCTCTATTAGCACCCCTTTACAACTAAAGGGTTATGATCCATGAGGGGGGGAGTAATACTTTCACAACTGAGATCTCTGTGAACAACAGGGAAAACATGGGCTCACACAAACTGGGTAGCTGTTTCAATCATTCACATTAGACCTGGGGGTCTCGTCCTTTATAAGTTCTGCAATTGCAACAAACACATTTTCTTCTGAGAAAATGCCTGCATACTTAATTCTTTCTTCTGGTCTGCCTCACCTACAAGTGGCACTGGAATCTGCAGCTTTCATTCCCACTAGGCCCAAGCAAAATTTAAATACGCTGGAGTACTTAGCGTAATTTCTGGTTATTCATTTCACACATTTTATATGAAATTACACCATTATACAGGGCGTAATTAAGTGCTTTTCATTGTAAAATTTTAGCATGAGCGTTCAGGAAGAACAGGAATGGCCAGAACGTGAATGGCTATTTCTTGCATTGCTTGGGCAAATTGTATTCAAGTTCTCACCTCATTGCTTTTATGTTGTGCTGCCTTAAAGACTCCCATGAAAAGGTTACCTAAGCTTATTCTGTTATGTTCACCTCCAAATTGTTTATCAGCCCACCATCCCTTCTACTAGAAACAGAATAGAAAGCAAAAATGGCAGGAGAGGGAGAGAAGTCTCTCTATTAAAGGCAGAGAGAGACATAGAATGATACAGACAGAGAGAGACAGTGAGAACATATTTCAAGTGATAAATGCTAACCATCCTTATGGATCCCTTAGCAAGCCAAGTAGGGCCTGATTTACCCCTCATGAGAGCATCAAATGAGATTTTGCTCACCCAGCACAAAAGACACAGCAGCACTATTAGACCAGTTGCAGCTTTTCAAGGTTGTACATGTTTTTTTGTGCTTCAACCATCTTATCTTCCTCAGGACCAACACCAATTTTATTTGTGGCTATAGAGGTTAAAAGCAGGCTCAAAAGAAGATGCCAACAACAACAGCAGTCTTACTCCTCCTCCTTTCCCACCCTTACTATTTCAAAACATTTACTTTTGTCTCTGCTGAACACAATCACTAGACTGGTGGACAGATGTCTAAGTTTAGGGACCACTATAAGACTATGACTTCAGAACTGTGCATCCTCCAAATCATTAACCAAGGATATGCTCTCCCCTTCAAGATATGTCCACCCAAAGTCTCCCTTCAATCTGTTCTTCTCCTCCAGCCATTCATGACCTTATCTTGTCATAGAGAATCCTAAACCTTCTTACCAGTGGTGTCATTGGGAAGTATGAAAGGCCCAGAGGGGGCCTGGGTGAAGCTTCTGTTACTTCTTGGTCTCCAAGGAAGAATAGAGCCTGAGTCTTATTTGCGATCTGAGTCTCCTCAACTCCTTCATGGGGAAAGAAAAATTCTAAGTGCTCTTTATCAGCCAAGCTCTTCAGGTCCAGGACCTTCAGGAAACAATGTTGTCCTAGGACTCACAGGATGCCGAGTGTCATATTGCAGTCCTTGAGATTTCTTGCAGGGTAGAACTGCCACCAGTTTTTAGTCCTTCCTATTGGCCTCACTTTGGGTTCTCAAGTTTTTACTAAGGTCCTGGTGTTGTTCACAGGACATCTTTGCAGACTGGGAATAGATAATTTATAGTATGTGGATGACTGCTTGGAGAAGGTGGACTCTTTCCAGCTAGTTTTTCCCCACCTGCTGCACATGGTCACCCTCCGCTCCACTTTGAAGCATTTGATTAAGTACCAAGAACAATATCTTGAGCCATCACAATTCTCCATTTTCATGAGGGTGGTCCAGGACAGAAATATCTTGAATGCTTTCTCTCCAGAGTATTGCGTGAGGGACATCTGTGGCTACAAACCCAATGTTTTTTTCAGAAGATGTCATTTGTGACCCTGGCTAAGGGTGACATATATGTATTAAAAAGAAGGTTTCGACCTGGCAAAAGGTTTATTTTACTAGGTCAAGATGGCAGGTTAAAACTGCACACACAGGCTCTGCAGTGGTAGGCCTGAGACATGTTCGACAACACGGCCTCAACATCGTATCCTACGCCGACGACACCCAGCTCATCCTCTCCCTCACCAAAGACCCCACCACTGCCAAACTCAACTTCCAGAAAGGAATGCAAGATGTCGTAGTCTGGATGACCAACAGCTGCCTGAAGCTCAACGCCGAGAAGACAGAAGTCCTCGTCCTCGGTACCACCCCTTCTGCATGGGACAGCACCTGGTGGCCGCCCGCCCTCGGAAGCCCACCTACCCCCTCAGACCACGCCAAGAACCTCGGCATCGTACTCGACTCATCACTCTCCATGAACCGACAGGTCAACGCCGTCACCTCCAGCTGCTTCAGCACCCTCCGAATCCTCCGCAAGACCTTCAAGTGGATCCCCCCTGAGTCAAGGAAGACAGTCACCCACGCACTCATCACCAGCAGACTGGACTATGGAAACGCACTCTATGCCGGCGTCAACAAGTCCCTACTCCGCAAACTCCAGACAGTACAGAACACCGCCGCCAGACTCGTCCTCGGCATCCCCAGACACGACCACATCAGCCAACACCTACGAAGTCTCCACTGGCTCCCCGTGGAGAAAAGAGTCACTTTCAAAATCCTCACTCACGCCTACAAATGCCTACACAACAACGGACCCAAATACCTCAACGACAGAATCAACTTCCACGTACCCAAAAGAAACCTCCGATCTTCCAACCTTGCACTGGCCGAAACCCCGCGCATCCACAGAGCCAGAGCAGGCGGAAGATCCTTCTCTCACATTGCAGCCAAGACCTGGAACGAGCTACCGGCAGACATCAGATGCGCCCCCTCCCTGAACACCTTCAGGAAGACCCTCAAGACCTGGCTCTTCGGCTAAACAGATCTGCGGACCCCCCCTTAGCGCCTTGAGACCCTCACGGGTGAGTAGCGCGCTTACAATTCCCTGATTGATTGATTGACATGTTTAAAGGGCTACTTAAGTGTGTGCCAGAAACAGTGCTGCAGTTCCACTAGTGGCATTTAATTTACAGGCCCTTGGCACATGTAATATCACCTTACTAGGGACTTATAAGTAAATTAAATATGCCAATGAGGTATAAGCTACTGTGATCATGTTTTAGGGAGAGAGCACAAGCACTTTAGCATTGATTAGCAGTGGTAAAGTGCACAAAGTCCTAAGGGGAACAACAATAATTCAGCAAAAAGTAGGAGGAAGGCATTAAGTCTGGAAATTACCCTGCAGAAAGGGCCAGGTCCAACAGGTCGGGGGAGGAACCAACAGCAGCTTGCTCCTGCAATTAAAGATAGGTGCTCTGCTATTGAATTGTATTTTACAGTGCTTCATGTGTGATAGAGAAGCACATTTTTGGACTAGTATCATACTACATTATTAGGGAATGAATGGCTGGCACAGTGTTGCATTTATTATCATCCTATATTGGAAGTGTTTTGATTTCTTAGTTGAGTGACCAGTAAGGGGCTCTTATCTTACCTTGGGGCATAGTGCCTATTTGATATGTGCACTAAAAAAGGGGATAATCAGAGAAGGCCTAGTAATCTATTTGGCAACGTCTGCTAGGCAAAGATCCTTAAAAAATTTGTAAAATGATAGGGTGTGATGTATTCCCATAATTTTCTTTTGTGTAATTATGCGACATTTCAGGAAAACTACGCTAAATCACCTGTAAATATATAAAATGAGAATCCATTATTTAATGCTACATTGCATAAAATGAGTTTTGCGGTAAAAACACAGCATGAAAAAACACAGGTGGCACAAGCAACAGCCGCTCATGTTCAAGCCATTCTCATTATTCCCATGCACTTGTGGTAAAAGTATGCTGCAAATAGCCTGATATTATTTATGTGAAGTGGTGCAATTTTGGGAATTTTGTGTAACAAGCATAGAACAAAATTCCCAAAATTGTTTAACGTATGCAGCGTAATTTAAATTTTTCCTGGTCTAAAAATGATGACAGATGGTAATAATGGGAGTTAGTGATATGAGAAGCAGCAATGTTTGTTGACCTAGAAAGAAAGAGTAAAGGAAATAAGTTCTCACTCTTTAGAAGTCTAAAGTCTTTAAGAGACTAACCATTTGTAATTTCTACCCTTTGATCGTCTGTGCCCCTATTAAAATCTATTTTTGCCAGAACATTGCAGAGAGACAATAGATCCAATTTGCCAGATGCATTAATGACAAATTGAGCACTGTACACATACTAATTAACAATATCAACACTTACATGCAGTAAGTGCTGTCCTCACCAGAGTGACATCACATTGATAACAATGGGAGCTACTCCCACTGCAGTGGCATCACACTGGTAATGCATCATACAGAGAGCTTTCCTTGGTGCACCAACATCACAAACACACTGAGAACTGCCCTTAGTAGCGTGATATTCCATACACGGAATGCAGCCTTCACTGTTGTAAACTCACACTAAAACTGTCACTCGCCACAGCAATGCCCCATGGAGCCAGCACTTACAACGCTGACATCATGCAGAATCTGCTCTCTCTACCATCACCTGACACTGGGAGCTGCCCTCCCTTCAGCAATGTAACACTAGGAGCTGCCATCCCTTCATCAATATAAAAATGGAATCTGCCCTCCCTTCAGCATTATAACACTGGGATCTGCCCTCCCTACCATCACCTAACACTGGGAGCTGCCCCCCCTTCAACAATATAACAATGGGAGCTGCCCTCCCTTCAGCAATATAACACTGGGAGCTGCCCTCCCTTCAACAATATAACACTGGGAGCTGCCCTACCTCCATTGACCTTCAACTGCGAGCTTCTCTCTCCTCACACTGTCAACGTCCCTCTTCGAAGTGCCTGCATACTGCAAGCTGCCCCTACCAACTTCCACCTATCGCACATCCTCCACTTTGATCTCGCCCTGGGTGCTTCATTTCCTGCAGTGACATCACACTCGGTTCTGCCCTTCCTGCTGGGACTTCACCCTGGGAGCTGCACAGTTGACAGTGACATCACTCTGAGAACTGCTCTACTGTAGATACATCACTCTTGAAACTGCTTTGGCATCAGAGGGACAACTCACTTGTACTCTTCCTTTCAATTTAAAGTAGTGCAGGTACTCAGTACCAGACAGTACCGACCTATTCAAAGCACTGCTATAGTAACATCACTTTTGGAACTACTCCTGAAGTAGATAATATACTGAAAGCTGCCCTCACTGCAGTGACGTGACAAACCGTGGAGGCAATACTATGGGTACTACCTTCAGGGCAGTGTACTCTCACAGGACTATCCTCACCGTGGAGGCAATACAATGGGCCCTCAGTGTGGTGATGTTACACTGGCAGCTGCCTTTTTGTTTTGGCATCATGCAAGGAAGTGCCCTCACTGTACTCCTGTCACATTGCAATGACGTCACCTTGAGAGATTCCATTACTGCAGTGATGTTATAAATGGAGCTACCCTGGAGGATGTGATGTTATCCTTGGAACTTCGGTACCTACTGAGATGTCACCTTGAACCTGCCTAAGTTAGCTACAATGATTTTGGGAGGTGCCCTTGCAGTAGTGACGTCACATCGAGAGCTTTAATAATTGTAACGAAGTTGCACTGGAGGTACTCTCGTTGCAGCAGATTCACATTGGCAGCTGCCGTAGATGTAGTAACGTTTCCATGGGGAGCTGCAGTGATTCTTGAAAGAAACAAATTAATCAAACATTGGCAAAGCCCATAGGTCCCGCCAACAAGAGAGCAATTGGCATTGTCAAAATTGTTTAGTGATGCTGTATAGCAGTGTGGGTTCTGTGACGTGTGGCTGTATGTAAAATAAAAGTGCCATGACATGGCCAGGTTTGCCCGCATAATAGCGGGCTGGCAGGGGGCAGTACGGAGGAAGGGCAAAACGGAAAAAAGGCCCTCCCCTTCTAGTCACAAGCCACATTATAGCACTTTTTTGTATAATATCAGACGAGAATGAGTGTGGAGGCGACACAGGAGGGAGGGCGGTCGAGCTGGGGGCAACTTGTACAAAAAAGGATTTGAGGGAGGGGCTGGAGCAAGCACACGGACAAAACTGGAGGGGGTTGGGACAATCAATAACATGGGCAACATGGTGTCCATGGGTTAGTGATGTGAAAATTAGACAAACTATAATCGAATACTAATCTGTGCCTGAGAAGGAATGATTTAGCAAATTTGGCATTGTATTGCCTTTATTGTGGTTGAACCCAGCACTGTAACTATGCAAAAATGCTTTCCAAAGCACTTTTTGAAAACAAAATAGAGTATTTTGGGGCAGATATACAAGCCCCTTGCGACATGTTTACGACACCGTTGCGTCACTTCTGTGACGCAGTGGCGTCGTAAACAATGCGCCACCATGCGACAGATTTACAACGTGACGCATCTAGTGAGATGCGTCACGTTGTAAAGCCCTGCGCTACATTATGCCTGCGTCAGGTATAATGTATGCAGGGTGGGCGTTCCATCGCATGGAAGCCCCGTAAAGTGACGCAGTGAAATCTACAAGATTTCACAGAGTCACTTTTACGTCCATGCTGCGTCAAAACCTTACGCCTGCTTGAAGCAGGCGTAAGGAGTGACGCAGCATGTTAGGCATAGGGCACCCCTGAGCATTGCTGGAGTTGCGTTGCGCTTGCGACACGACTCCAGCAATGCGCTGCCCTTACGCCAGAAGATGCGACACGCATCTGACTATCCTTGCGCCACGGTGCGTCGCATTGTAAATGCGACGCATCCGTGGTGGCGCAAGGGTATTCCTGCGTGTCGCATCTTTACTGGCGCATCCCTGCTAATATGCAGGGATGCGCCAGTCCTCGTAAATCTGCCCCTTTGTATTTTAGATGGACTTAAACATGTACATGTTTGTTCCTGCTGATGATAAAGCCCCTGCCCCACAGACATCTGAAGCTAAAACAGGACTGTTAACCCATGCTGGGAAAATGTCACCCCTTTTCTAATGCCAAAAATATCAATTAACAAATGCTAGATTGGCGAACAAGTTGTGCAGTGTCCAAGTGCACTTTGCATGCATCCGTCACATCTAACTTAAAATTGTTGGAGCAGCTTATGTTGTATTTTTTCTGAAACCAGTAAAATCTGCTGAGACAATTATCAACTATGTCAAACAAGAGCAACATCATGCAAGAAAGAGTGGTACTTACGAGAAACACATGGGAAAATAAAGTATTTACGAAAAGAAAATTCTGGTGTATGTATTTAGAAATGCTTTTGCGAGGCCCGCAGACTGTGCCATCTCACAAACGCAAGCATTATTAAGAATGATTTAATCCGTTTTAGTACCATGTGCTTCTGGGAGGAGCTGCTTTGTCCACGCACTGAGTTTAAAATAAGGGATTTAACAAAACCATGCTTTTCTAAGTGTAAAGTTTATATATGAGACAAAGATCTAAGACCTCAATCAAACAACCTGAGCAAACTGTACTTTTAGAAGAGACAATGCGAGGGAAAGGAGGCTACTGGGAGGAAGTTCGAACAGTACAAAATCAGAACCCTAGTTTATTGTATCAAAAAAGGAATTATACAGCAAAGACGGCAGTTAAATGATTCAGAAAGATACGGAAGGCTCTCCCCATGCAGACAAGGGGGCAAAGGTTGAAAAAGGCCTGACAGGTGCTGGGAAAGTCAAGGTCTTTGTCATGCAGCACTGATGTGAGCTCTTCTTCACACCTCTTTCTCGGCCACGGGCATGACAATAGACTAGAGGCTGAATTGCTTTGCAGGGTCCCCACCCTGCACACCCATTAGGGGGAAGGGCTGCCAAGGAGTACTGGCAATGGAAAGGCTCTTCTCCGAGGAAGGAGAAGAATAACATCTGCAAAGATACATGAAAAGAATCTGCTGCCTTTGTCAAAGACACATTCCATGCGTGTTATCCAGATAAGAAAAGGAGATCTGAGTACCTGTGTTTTCTGCTCTCTGAAAACCGGAATTTCCGAACCTTGATGCCCTGGCTGGAAATTCAATCTGAAAACGAACCAGCTACTAAACAACAGTTTAGGTAAAGGGTTAAGTGTACATGACTCGAGGAACGCAAAATGCCTCATTTTAAATCTGAAAATAGTTTTATGTATTCCTGCATTACAGAGGATGTGTTTTTAAAGGCACAGACTGTGAAATGTTTTGTATTTGCTCGTGCACGTTCACTTATTTGACTTTATAGGTAAAATATCTGACTTTGTTTACAAATTTTCCATTCTGTGCTGCATGACTTCTGGACAGTAAGTTCTAGCAAGCCTCCTTGTCAATAATTGGGAATATTAGTACATAAACATTGAGCTCTCAAAGAATAGTACATCTAATTCTACTTTTATCCTGTGCATTTGGGAACTTTATTATTTTCATCAGCATATATGAGAACGATAAGCCACAGAATGCAAAAAATAATAAAGACTGGCTGGAGTGTTCAATATTCATGGTAACCATTTTTTTAAAACAAAAACCATAACACTCTTTGAACACAAGCATAGAGCTATGATTTTGCATTGACCCAGGCAACATAATGACTTAAATGTTAATGCTCATCAAGGTAGCACAGACAATGTGGCACAAGAAATTCAATACAGTGATGTGCAGCTAAATACAGTGGCGGTAGGGAAGGTGGTGGGGGGGTTGTAGAAAAAAATAGACAAAAAATAATTAAAAACTTACCTGCTGCTTGCGCCGCCACCCATCGCTTCTATGCAGCCTCTCCTCATTGCAGGGGAAGCACCCGGGCTCCCTAAGCCAATGACAACGCTGCAATGCAGAATTATGATTGGTTCCCCTAAGTTCCCTTAAGCCAATCACAACGCTGTATTGCAGTGTTGTGATTGGTCTGAGCGCAGAGGCACCCATACAGATACTCAGACAACCAATCAATAACTCATAGACACTCATGTAGCTATTTACAAACACATGCAGCCACTTACACACCAACAGACAGACGGATAAAGACATTCACACAGTTTAGTCACTAACCCATGCATTTAGTAAGATACGTTTAATCACTCACTTATAGAGTCAGTCACGCACCTACTAAATCATCCATCCAGACACTTATACACCCACTCATTATTCAATACACTATAGAAACACACAGTCACTGCATGATGTCATCAGTGATGTCATTTGAGATGTCATCAGTGATGTCATCAGTGATGTCACTGACCATGTCATGAGTGATGTAATATGTGACGTCATCAGCAGTGCATTGCGGGGGCGCGAGTTATAGTTAGCTGAACTAACTATAACGGGGGAATTTCTATGGTTTTGTACGAGTGAAATGTCCAACTAACTATAACTGTCGCTAAAACCTATGGTTTTTTCAGTGAATTTCAAAGGTTTTTTAAATGCTAATTTCTAACTATAACGTGTCTGAAACCTATGGTTTTTTCAGTGAATTTCAAAGGTTTTTTAAATGCTAATTTCTAACTATAACGTGCCTGAAACCTGTGGTTTTTTCAGTGAATTTCAAAGGTTTTTTAAATGCTAATTTCTAACTATAACGTGCCTGAAACCTGTGGTTTTTTCAGTGAATTTCAAAGGTTTTGTAAATGACAATTTTTAAATGTATTAATTGTTATATTTATTTTTTTGATACTGATTTACTACATTTTTTAAAACTATTTATTTTTAGATATTTTATTTATTAAATTACATAGTAATTACATTATACATTACATTACAAAATATACTTTCTCAGAATGAATTACTTTAGTTTAAATAGTTTGCAAATAGGCAATAGAGTTTTAAGTACAGTAGTTACAGTTGTTGCAATGGGCAACACAATTTCAAACACAATGCAACATTGAGCTCAATGTGAATTTCTAGTTAAATGCAATTAATTACTTTATGGATTACTTTTCTAACCACAGGACTGGATCCTAGATTCAGTCCTGGGACATCTCCTGTAAACAGTTGAGTAAAAGCGTTTTGGTTACAGTACTGATTTTTAAGGAATATTATTGTATTTTAAAAGTTGACAGACACTTTTTCACATAGAATCACCAATGTTATCCTATGGGAGGAAATTCACTTAGCAGGTAAGTAGTGTTATCGTTACTTTTTCTTACTCAGTGTTGGATCCTGGATCCAGCACTGGTGCATCTCCTGTAAACAGTTGAAAGAATGCGTTTAAGTCATACAGGCGATTTTTAAGGAATATTTGTAGTTTGTGAAAATCGACACTTTGAAACTTTTCTGCTGAAAACCAGACAATGGATTCCTATGGAAGGAAATACAAGTTACTGGTAAGTACGGTTAGAATTACTTTTCAGGATCAGTACTGGGCTGAAAGATGCAGCACAGAGGTCTCTCCTGATAACAGGTGAGTAAATCGGAATTCATATTTCGGCTGATTTTAGAGGAATATTCTAAAGTTGCAAAACTCCACACTTAGAAGAATTTCCAAGTGAAACCAGTGAATGATATCCTATGGAAGGAAATTCAAGTTACTGGTAAGTACGGTTAAAATTACTTTTCAGGATCAGTACTGGGCTGAAAGATGCAGCACTGAGGTCTCTCCTGATAACAGGTGAGTAAATCGGAATTCATATTTCGGCTGATTTTAGAGGAATATTATAAAGTTCCAAAACTCCACACTTAGAAGAATTTCCAAGTGAATCCAGTCAATGATATCCTATGAAAGGAAATTCAAGTTACTGGTAAGTACGGTTAAAATTACTTTTCAGGATCAGTACTGGGCTGAAAGATGCAGCACTGAGGTCTCTCCTGATAACAGGTGAGTAAATCGGAATTCGTAGTTCGGCTGATTTTAGAGGAATATTTGCACAATGGTGAAGGGAGGGGGCGGGGCCTGAGGTGACATCTGTGCAAACGCGCCCCGTGGCGCGTTTTAAGTTGGGGGATTAAGGCCCCTTGAATCATGAGGGTCCCTGGGGTCCAATAAGCCCACCCTGTACCTCCAGTATGCGCCAGGGAGCTGCGTTGCAGAGAGGTGTTCAGAGGCCACGCCCTTTTACACCTCTCTGCAACGCAGCTCTTTGGCGCTTTTAGAAGTA
Organism: Calotriton arnoldi; assembly: GCA_963921515.1. Taxonomy (NCBI): domain Eukaryota; kingdom Metazoa; phylum Chordata; class Amphibia; order Caudata; family Salamandridae; genus Calotriton; species Calotriton arnoldi. The sequence continues at coordinate 1,166,330 of CAWUFW010004652.1, forward strand.
CATGGTGGGCTAGTTGGCCCCAGGGACCCTCAGGATTGAAGGGATTTAATTCCCCATCTTAAAACGCGCCACGGGGCCTGTTTGCACACATGTCACCTGAAGCCCCGCCCCTCCCTTCACCACTGTGCAAACGCGCCCTGTGGCGCGTTTTAAGTTGGGGGATTAAGTCCCCTTGAATCCTGAGGGTCCCTGGAGTCGAACTAGCCCACCATGTACTTCTAAAAGCGCCACAGAGCTGCGTTGCAGAGAGGTGTAAAAGGGGCGTGGCCTCTGTACACCTCTCTGCAACGCAGCCCTGGCGCATACTGGAGGTTCCTGGTGGGCTAGTTGGCCCCCAGGGACCCCCAGTATTCAAGGGGAATTACTTCCCCTTCTTAAAACGCGCCAGGGGGCGCGTTTGAGAGTACTGCAGGGAGGGGGGCGGGGCCTCCGGCACGATGCCGGTCGTTTTTTTTTTTTTTTTAATGGGAGGGGGGCTGCGTGACCCCCCTTCCCTTGCCCACTTTTGGCCCCAGGGACCCCATCCCCCGGGGCCTGAGCATTTTATTTTATTTTTTAAATTAAAAAAAAAAAACGGTAAGGGGGCCGCGGGGCCCCCCTTCCCTGGGCCTGTATTGGCCCCGGGGACCCCATCCCCCGGGGCATGCCCTTGGTTTTTATTTTATAGATTTGGAGGGGGGCTGCGTGGCCCCCCTCCTCAGGCCATTTAAGGCCCCAGGGACCCCATGCCCCGGGGCCGGCCTTGCACTTTTTTATTTTTTATTTAAATTTTTTTAAATTTGGGGAGGGGGGCTGCGTGGCCCCCCTCCCTGGCCACTTATGGCCCCGGGGACCCCATCCCCCAGGGCCTGGCCTCTGGTTGGGGACTGTGGGGGTCCCCAATTCCCCCACAGTCCCAGCCGGCTCCCCGCCTCCTGCGTGAGCCGGCATTGCTTTTCCACATGGGGAGCAGCTAACATGCTGCTCCCCATGTGGAAAGCAATCAGCTTTGGATATTGGAAGCGAGAGCAGGTTTCCTGCTCTCTCTTCCAATATCCAAAGAAGTTTGCAATGACAGGACGGGAGCCGCGAGGCTCCCGTCCTGCCATTGCAAACTACAGTGTCCCGGGGTAGGCACCCCGGGACACTGCAGGAGCCGGCCCTGGGGGGTGGCGGTCCCCAGGGCCATCAAGGGCTCCAGGAGGGGGCCGCGCGGCCCCCTCCCTTGAATTGCACAGCCCCGGGGAGGTGGTGGTCCCCGGGGCATGTGGGGGGGCTGGAGCCCCCCCCACATGTTATTAAAATTTAAAAAAAGAAGCCCCGGGGGGTGGTGGTCCCCGGGGCTGCGGAAGGGCAGGAGAGCCCTCCCGCACCATTTTTTTTTATTAAGCCCTGGGGGGTGGCGGTCCCCGGGGCTTGGGGGGCCTTAGAGGCCTGGGCTGAAAGATGCAGCACTGAGGTCTCTCCTGATAACAGGTGAGTAAATCGGAATTCATATTTCGGCTGATTTTAGAGGAATATTATAAAGTTCCAAAACTCCACACTTAGAAGAATTTCCAAGTGAATCCAGTCAATGATATCCTATGAAAGGAAATTCAAGTTACTGGTAAGTACGGTTAAAATTACTTTTCAGGATCAGTACTGGGCTGAAAGATGCAGCACTGAGGTCTCTCCTGATAACAGGTGAGTAAATCGGAATTCGTAGTTCGGCTGATTTTAGAGGAATATTTGCACAATGGTGAAGGGAGGGGCGGGGCCTGAGGTGACATCTGTGCAAACGCGCCCCGTGGCGCGTTTTAAGTTGGGGGATTAAGGCCCCTTGAATCATGAGGGTCCCTGGGGTCCAACTAGCCCACCCTGTACCTCCAGTATGCGCCAGGGAGCTGCGTTGCAGAGAGGTGTTCAGAGGCCACGCCCTTTTACACCTCTCTGCAACGCAGCTCTGTGGCGCTCTTTAGAAGTACATGGTGGGCTAGTTGGCCCCAGGGACCCTCAGGATTGAAGGGGATTTAATTCCCCATCTTAAAACGCGCCACGGGGCCTGTTTGCACACATGTCACCTGAAGCCCCGCCCTCCCCTTCACCACTGTGCAAACGCGCCCTGTGGCGCTTTTTAAGTTGGGGGATTAAGTCCCCTTGAATCCTGAGGGTCCCTGGAGTCCAACTAGCCCACCATGTACTTCTAAAAGCGCCACAGAGCTGCGTTGCAGAGAGGTGTAAAAGGGGCGTGGCCTCTGTACACCTCTCTGCAACGCAGCCCCCTGGCGCATACTGGAGGTTCCTGGTGGGCTAGTTGGCGCCCAGGGACCCCCAGTATTCAAGGGGAATTACTTCCCCTTCTTGAAAACGCGCCAGGGCGCGTTTGAGAGTACTGCAGGGAGGGGCGGGGCCTCCGGCACGATGCCGGTCGTTTTTTTTTTTTTTTTTTTTTTTTAATGGGAGGGGGGCTGCGTGACCCCCCTTCCCTTGCCCACTTTTGGCCCCAGGGACCCCATCCCCCAGGGCCTGAGCATTTTATTTTATTTTTTAAATTAAAAAAAAAAAACGGTAAGGGGGCCGCGTGGCCCCCTTCCCTGGGCCTGTATTGGCCCCGGGGACCCCATCCCCGGGGCATGCCCTTGGTTTTTATTTTATAGATTTGGAGGGGGCTGCGTGGCCCCCTCCTCAGGCCATTTAAGGCCCCAGGGACCCCATGCCCCGGGGCCGGCCTTGCACTTTTTATTTTTTATTTAAATTTTTTTAAATTTGGGGAGGGGGGCTGTGTGGCCCCCCTCCCTGGCCACTATGGCCCCGGGGACCCCATCCCCCGGGGCCTGGCCTCTGGTTGGGGACTGTGGGGGTCCCCAATTCCCCCACAGTCCCAGCCGGCTCCCCGCCTCCTGCGTGAGCCGGCATTGCTTTCCACATGGGGAGCAGCTAACATGCTGCTCCCCATGTGGAAAAGCAATCAGCTTTGGATATTGGAAGCGAGAGCAGGTTTCCTGCTCTCTCTTCCAATATCCAAAGAAAGCTTGCAATGACAGGACGGGAGCCGCGAGGCTCCCGTCCTGCCATTGCAAACTACAGTGTCCCAAGGGTAGGCACCCCGGGACACTGCAGGAGCCGGCCCTGGGGGTGGCGGTCCCCAGGGCCATCAAGGGCTCCAGGAGGGGGCCGCGCGGCCCCCCTCCCTTGAATTGCACAGCCCCGGGGAGGTGGTGGTCCCCGGGGCATGTGGGGGGGCTGGAGCCCCCCCCACATGTTATTAAAATTAAAAAAAGAAGCCCCGGGGGTGGCGGTCCCCGGGGCTGCGGAAGGGCAGGAGAGCCCTCCCGCACCATTTTTTATTAAGCCCCGGGGGTGGCGGTCCCCGGGGCTTGGGGGCCTTAGAGGCCCCCATATAAACAATAAACACACCCCCCGCATGCCCCCGGGACTTGGGCCACCCGGGGGCCAATTTTCATCGAAGCGCGGGAGACCGCGCTTCGATTTTTTTTTTTTCTGCAGGAACCGTGCACCCTGAGCGCATCCTGCCGATTTAAAAAAAAAAAAAGCTTTTTTCTGCCCAGGGGGTCCTTGTGGGACCCCCGGAGCAGACCTAGGGGGTCAGGGTGTTTCTACCCTGCCCCCTTTGTGCGTTTTGCGCACTTGTTTCTGTCCCTCGGTTCTACCGAGGGACAAAATGGCTGCCAACACTTCCTGATTTGGAGTGTTGACAGCCAATTAGCATGCGGCTCGTGATCGGGAGGGTGCGCGAATCCAACGCGGCCATAGATATATATGTGATTTTCATTTTGATTTTCTCAGGAACTACTGAACGGATTTACACCATTTAACAAAAAGGGTTCTTTCTGAACCAAGAACTACCTCTTTGCCAAATTTGGTGTAATTCCGTTCAGCAGTTCGGGCTGTAGCCGTGTCTAAAGTTTCCTATGGGAAAATGAATGGGGAAAACACGTTTTGGGACCCCCTTTTTCTCGGCCCCCGCTTGACGAATCACCCCGAGACTTTCAGGGTAGGAGCGGACCGGAGCGGGCCATAAAGTTTGAAAATTTCGCGAAGATTCGTCAACCGGCAAGAGAGTTATTTCAAATAGAATGTCGCAGATTTCCTATGGAAAATAGGTCCTAACTATAACTATCTACTGGCGACCGCCAGTAGAATAATATATATATATATATATATATATATATATATATATATATATATATATATATCCATTATCACCTCCATGCACACCGCCCTCCAAAACTCGCGTCTCGAGGGCGAGCAGAAGAACAGCACCACCAAATCCTTCGTAATGAGGTAACTCGTTTTATTTTTTCAAAGTTTCAAATAGCCTCCATTACTCACGGGGCCATAACAAGCAAAGTGCAAGAGTGCATACAAACAGAAAAATGACCTACGCGTTTCGGCTTGCGCCTTCTACTGGGTCCTCTTCTCATCAGGCATCCACTTTTATCAGCCTTTTCTGCTGTCACCAGTATCACAGGTTCGTGATACTGGTGACAGCGGATTGCTACGAGAACCAGGGGGCATTACACGCCCTGATGGCCAAAGGAAAGTGCGGAAAAGGCTGATAAAAGTGGATGCCTGATGAGAAGAGGACCTTTGAGTAAACACTCATATATTTTCTCCGCTTTGGATTACGTAATAGGAGATCACGAGGAGAGTAAGAAAAGGAATAGGATACCGTGTATAAAATTGACTGTGCTGTAGATGTGCCTAACAAACATTGGATCTACGGAGGAAATATATGAGGTTTTAACAGTATATAAGGAGTACTCAGCATCCGACGGTTGGTTGAAGATAAGACTTCCCATAAGATTAAGTGTTGCCCTGAAGAAGTCCCATGTGAACAGGGACGAAACGCGTAGGCTGTTTCCATCTTGGAATTGTCCTCCTGTTTTATCACGAAATTTGAGAAATTAAAGAATAAAGATGATGAAAAACAATCCAATTGTGAATCTAATTTTTGTGTTATATGACTAGTAAAAGCCTCTTGCTGTCATTTGACCTAAATATGAGTAATGTGTAAACTTTGTAAATTATAAGAGATCCTTTCAGACTCTTTTGTGAAAGAACCTTACTGTGCTCCTCAAAATTGTTGAATTGTATGTTTAAACTTGGGTTTTTTCGGTTGACCCAAAAGAGTGAGCACTCTCAAAAACGTTAGGGATAAACGGTGTGTAGGCAAAGTTGAGGCCATAACCGGATTCTTGTTTTGCTATAACAGATAATAGAATCTTCATAATTAATATGCCAAACTGTCTAATGCCCCTGGTGAAACTAATATGAGGGGAGCATGCCCCAGAGGGGCCAAAAACCGACCTTAACCGTAAGGTCCTGATGTAAGCGCCTTATGAGGACAAGGAGTTCTTTTTCATTGCCTATCCTTTCTATTTGATGCCATACCTTCAAGCAGTTCACTAAATCAAATGCACTTGAAAAGTCAATAAAGGCCAGATGTAGTGTCCCTCCCCCGGCACTAACACATTTACCTGCTATAAGGTAAAGGTTTAAGCACTGATCAACAGTGCCACTACCTGGCCTAAACCAATATATTGGATTTCTTTTAAGATAATATTTTCAACAGCCCATCTCTCCATATGGAACAAAAGGACGCGGCCCGGAACCGTAATGCTGGAGTCCAATAAGGAAATTGGCCTATAGCAGGATGGCAGAGATCTGTCTCCATTATTAAAAATAGGGACAACTATGGCTGTACTTCAGGAGTATAGAGTAGCACCTGAGACAGCAGATTTAATAACATTAGTTTGCAAGTGTCCCACAGGTCTATATTTGATTTAAAAATATCCGCAGGGACGCCGTCTGGGCCAGGTTCCTTTCCGGGAACACATTTCCCATTGGCTAGAATCACTTCGTGGGTGTCAATGCGAATCGGGAGACTTTGTGGGTTTTGGGGAATCAAGCAATAGTTCATCTTATATTGGTGGACTTATTTCCTGATTGAAAAAGTTTGTAAAAATTGGAGACCCAGAAATCACCAGGAATTAGGCGTGCCACTTTTGGGGCCTCTAGCTCTGATAAAGGCTGGTTTACCACATCCCAAAACTTCATATCATCCCTAGTCCTCCCCACCACTACGAGGTCTTACCATGCTTTATTTTTTTATTTCAATTTTCCTTTCCTTTAAAGTTGATTCATATAACCTTCTTGCATCCTTAACTTCATGTATTAAACAGAGACAAGATTTAAAAGCTGCCATCAACTGTTTATGGGCAGCTGAACAAGCCGCATTGACCCATAGGTGGGAGGAGACTCTCTGGGGGATCTAGTGGAATTTAAATTGTCCGATATGGACCTGCAAATGTTCTTAAACCCATCTTGTATGATGTCAGGCCCTGTATCCTCCTTCAGACAGGTTAAAATAGATGCCATTTTTCTGACCACAATATTTTGATTGAATACAATAGGGTCAATTTTATCCCATTTTAACCTTAATCTTTTACTTTTGGAATAGGCTATCACATCCTTTTTTTTAAACTATTAGGTGTAAAGTAATAATTCAGTGTGATAATAGGGGATTATGATCACTTACACAATAACTAGCCACTATAAAATCTAATGGTAGATGGGAAAGCTTTGCTGATATCACAATATAATCAGTATTACTCCGAGTGGTCACCCAAGAAGGTTGGGATGCGAGCCTTATTTTTGTGGAACATGTCACTAGCAAAGACTAAAGTATACTTCAAAATAAAAGTATTTAATGCTTCTCCATAAATTGTATGATTAAAATTAGTAACATAATTGTTCTTTTAATCAGAGTTATCTCAAGTTACTATAACTCATGCCCTAAAGTAACTATATCTTGCACCCTCGTCCTGCACAGTTTTGTTATCAATGATGTAATTTCAGATGTCATTAGGGATGCAGTCACTGAAAATGTAATCAGTGATGCAATATGCGAGAGGAGAAGAAGTGCATCTTTAGTACTTTAAGGCACGAGTTGCAGTTACTTGAGATAACTATAACTGGTAGATTACGGTATCCACTCTGTAGTTATAGTTAGGGTTACTAGAAAAAAGAATTCCTCTGATTCTTTAACAATAATAACTTTACACCCATTTGATAATTCTCCACAAAATTTATGCAGACCTATTTCTCTTTCTACATTAGCAGAGTGTGCAAAGTTTTGCAGCGATTCATCAATTGGTTGGAAAGAAAAAGGAGGGCCCTAAAACATGCTTGGGCACCAATGCATTTTCCATAGACTTTGTACTCATGCATATCGCACAGACGGCTGGACAGATTTGTATTAAATTTGGCCAGATTACACATTATTGTGCACAGATGATCCTTTTGGGTACCTCAGGTATGTAGGGTAAGTATTTTTTAAGTTGTAAGCCATTTTAAAGTAGTGATATCTGTAGTTGTGGTATTTGTGCAAAATGTTGTGATATTTTGTAGAAGTATCGCAGTACATAGTGATATCAATTCATTATGTGATTGGCTAATAATTGCCTTTCCAAAGTTAAAGGCAGCTGTGATGTTTTTAGGTACACTTTGGCTGTGTTCTGTGTTACGCTTTCAGATATAGGTAAGTATTAGGTTTGATATTTTCCCCCTACCTATTACCACTTTATGAAAGTGGTAATAGGTAGAGAAAAATATTTCTAAGTTTCTATATATTAAAAAAAAATGTACAGGGTACCGCAGTACTGCCCCAGGAGTGCTGCAGTACTTAAAATAAATAAGAAAATATATCTTATGAAACATAAAGTACTACAGTCTATTTTTAAAAAATGTAAATAATCTCAAAAAAGTCTACGCAGTACTGTGGTAATACCTTTGGTTAACACAGGCATTAGCCAATCACATACTGACTTCTCATCTGAATTTACTGTGGTATGCTGCAAACTTACAGTGGTATACCACAAACTTACCACGGTGTACCGCAGTAAATATATAACACATTTTTCATAAAACTTATAACTTCAATACTACATACAATATTAATACATACTACCAAAAATTACCATATACACCTCACAAAGTGTATTCCAGTCACATTACATCTATATCAGTTTTCACACTGTGTCTGTTTCAATTGCTGCACTCCACTCTATGCCATTCCACTCTATGCTATGCCACTCTACGCCACTCCACTGTACGTCACTCCACTCTACCCCACTCCACTCTACGTCACTCCACTCTACGTCACTCCACTCTACGTCACTCCACTCTACGTCACTCCACTCTACGCCACTCCACTCTACGCCACTCCACTCTACGCCACTCCACTCTACGCCACTCCACTCTACGCCACTCCACTCTATGCCACTCCACTCTACGCCACTCCACTCTACGCCACTCCACTCTACGCCACTCCACTCCACTCTACGCCACTCCACTCCACTCCACGCCACTCCACTCCACGCCACTCCACTCTACGCCACTCCAAACTACGCCACTCCAAACTACGCCACTCCACTCTATGCCACTCCACTCTATGCCACTCCACTCTAAGCTAATCCACTCTATGCCACTCCGCTCTACACCACTTCACTGTACGCTATTACGCTCTACGCTACTCCATTCTATCACACTCCAGTCTACACAACTCCACTGTAGGCCCCTCCACTCTACACTACTCCATTGTATTCTATTCCAGTGTACTCAACACCACTCTACAACACTACAGTCCACACTATTTTACTCAATGCCACGTCACTGTATTCCACTGCACTGTACACCACTGTACTATACGCTATTGCAGTGTACGCCACTCCATGACACGACAATCCACTGTACGCTATTACATTGTATACGTACAGTGTACATTGTACACTACTCCATTCTACTTCACTCTAATCTCCACTCTATGTCACTACACTCTATGCTACTACACTCTATGCTATTCCTCTGTACCACACTCCACTCCACTCTACTCTACTCTATGCTTCTCCACTATATGTCACTCAACTCTGTCACTACACTGTATGCCAGTAAACTGTACGATATTCCACTCTGCACTGCTCCATCGTACACTACTCCATTGTATGCCACTCCACTCTATGCCACTATTCTCTATGCCACTGCACTCTAAGCTATTCTACTGTACAACACTCCACAACACTCCACTCCACAGTGCGCTATAACACTATATGCCACTACAGTCTATCCCAATGCACTTTACCTCACTCCACTCTACAACACTCCACTTTATTGTTTTGCATTCTACAACACTCCACTCTATGCCACTCATCTGTATAGCTGCGCCCAATGCCAGGAACCCTGATCAAAACACCTCCTGCAGCTACACTGCTGACTAACTCCACCTGCTCAACCTTGGACGCTGCTATGAATGCTGCTGCCGAGCTGTACCTCAGTCCACAGTGGGCCCCTTTGCCTGCTGACATTGCCACTTCACCTGCCTCCACACACCCGCTCCCACCGCCCACACACAGACTGCACTCCTCACAAAGTCAGAACAAAACAAGGTAAGGTAAGTCCTAATTGGGGCGTGGATCGTGAGAAAAGGCATCATAGATGGGCGAGTAGCTCATGCTCTTGATGGAGAAACAGAAGTGTAAAAGTGTGAGTGTGACCTGAAGGGTATATCGAGCTTCTGAAGTAGTGGCCCTATGGGCAGGAGCCCGAGACACCCCTGGGACCCAGGGGTGATGAAGGATAAGCACCAAGGGAGTACTGCCACGGCCTCTGTTAGAGGAGATCATCTGCTATTTGGGTGGTAACCCTGGGAGGTGACCCCATCTCCTGTAGCACACCAGAGGAAGTATCCCCACTTTCCAAGGCCTCAGAGGAGGAACTCTGTGGTCCCCGGAACATTTGTGGAATGTAGCTGCTGGCGTCTGGGTAGACTGCCTGCCGCTGTGGACCTACTTGACCCGCAAGGCATGAAATTTACTCTTGACTCCCAAAAAAGAGGCCCTCTGTCTCTGGACTGTCAGTGTATAGAATGCAGAAAGCAGTGATTGTCGACCTGTATGGGGTCAGGACTCAGTGTCCTATCTAGTATTGCATTCCAGTCCTTATAATGTAGTATTTGGGCCACTATGGAGCATGGTGGGCCTCCCACTGAGGCGGCAGGCCAGCACCCAGGTGGCCCTCTTGATGCAAAAGTAGGATGTTAAGCTGTGGTGCGGAACAGGTCTTTTTACCAGGTAGTCACTCATATTGCAGCTATCCGAACATTGTTGAGGCAAGAGCGGTCCTCTGAAACTTCTTCTCTGTGTTCCAGAGTATGGACCATGTCCTAAGCCCTGTAACTGAGTATGAAGGTCAAATGTAGATAGCTGTAGCTCAGCCAATGTTCTCTCTGAGTGGGTGATGTGTTCTGCAAGGCATCTGTGATTTATCCACAGGAGTTTCACATCGGTTGCCACAGAATCCACCATTACTTCCAGGGAGATGCTGGAAAATTTCTATGGAGTTTAGTATAGTGACTAGTTTGTCTGATTCGGTGGCTGCCAAGCTGGTGGGGGGGGTCTGTCTAGGCAGTGACTGGCCCCAGTCTTTGCTGCTTTGGTGCATCACATAATTTAGGCAGGTGGTGGAGACAGGAAAGGAGGGGAGATTGGGGGGGTGAGTGGACCCACTTGCAGCCACCAGCATGGGAGCCCCACAGCGGACCAGTCACATGGCTTCCCTGTTACATAGCTGTGTTATGTAGGGGCAGCCCGACTGTGGAGGTCGCGGCTGAACCCTCAGGTTCAAGGCCTGGAGAGTGCCCCCTGTTAAGTCTCTCAGCACCCACCTGCTCGGTACCAATAAAACTAGACCTAACCACCAGAGTTCCACGCCACAATCGCACCTCTAGACCAGTGTTCCGTGCTCTCCATGCCACTGGAGTCAAGCTATCCTGGCTGATATGGGGTGAAACCCCGAAACCGGGAAGACCTGGCCTGGCAATTCGGGCTGGACTGTTCCCATTGGGCGCAGGGTCAAGACTGATTTGCATATGGCTGGGTTCAAACTGGAATGGCATGGGGAGTAAAAAAAATGATGGATTTAGGCCCAGATCTCTGTACTGGGGTGAATGTATGACATTGTTCTGCAATCTGTCCATCAATTGTTCTTTTTGCATTTGGCTGCCAGCCCGTGGCCTGTCTTTCTGGCCTGCAGCTCTGCTGACTCGCTGTGTTGGTGCTCTGACTCCCTACTGTGATCAGCAGTAGGGGACCACAGAGCACCAGACCCCCCGGGACCAATTGATTTCCTCCAGGAAGCACTCCGCAGGTCACTTCATCCAGTCAATAGTGGCAGTGCCCAGGCGAGGCGTCCCCGCTTTTGCCCCCGGCCCATGAGGCCCAGCGGCCAGGTCCAGACAAAGCAGGACCCAGAAACAGGTGGTGTGCCCCCCCAGGCCCTCCAGCACTGGGCCACAGACCTGGGGGTGAAATTACCATTGCATGGACAGATAATAGCCTGATTAAAAGAGCTTTAAGCAGGGAGACTTCCGCCAGGTGTTCTCCATGTTGGCCGCTCAGGCCACGCCCCATGAAATGAGCATCACTGTAATCACATGCAATCTTTCAGGGGACTTTATCAACACACTATCCGTGTGGATATTTGATCATGATTTCCATCACACACTGTCTCTGAGGGAACGTGAACATTCCTATCATTACACACAAACCTGTTTAGACCTGAGCACCATTATCTTCACACTTTAAGCATTGCTTTTACACACTATTTTAGTAGGGACCTGAACACAATCATCTTCACACACTATCTCTGTGGAGACTTGAACATCATTACAATAATAATTATAATCTGTGGGTGCTTGAGCCTTCCTATAATTACACACAACCTCTCTTTGGACTTGATCAACATTAGTTTAACACTCCCTGGGGATTTAATCTTTGTTTTTACACACTATTTCATTGAAGACTTGAATACAATCATCTTCCCACACTATCTCTGTAGGGACCTGAACATCGCAATGATAACACACTATCTCTTTGGGGACTTGAACATCATTATAATAACACTATGTTTGTGGGGGCATGAACATCACTATAATAACACACTATCTCTCTGGGGACATGCACATCACTATAATAACATACAATCCCTGAAGGAACTTGAACATTCCTAAAATTACAAAGAGAATGAGCTCAAAGCTAAGCTTTAGTTAACCCAGACATTAGAGTCATCAGAGAAAGTCTCCCTTGCTGGGAACCCATTTAGTTTACAGAAGAACCCTCACCCACCAACCTAGGTGGTGGCATGCTTCATCATAGGGTTCCCACCCAGGGGGCAGAGTGCCTCCTAGGTGTGCTTCGACACTGATTACAGTAGAGCTGTTTTTTGTTGTTTTGCATTTTTAGTGAGTAGTGAATACTGTGAGAGTGAAAAATGTAAGAGTTAAAACTACCTCCAGGGTACCCTAATTCTTTGTTATGTGGTCCCTGGGGTAGGGTTAAAAACAGGTTATTTGGACATGAATGAGAGAGTTGATCTTGCACGTCTCTAAAAGTATGTGAATAAATAATAATCCAAGTGAAGTGGTCTACGTGTTTCAGCCAAAGTGTGACCAATTGATTGGTAATCTGGACTTGGAACCAAATAAAACATGGCACCTCAAAAAACACACTAATTGTAATTCCAGCAACGTCATTATATGATAACATGTCCCTGCGTGTTACGTTACATAGGAATGGCAAGTAGGAAGGTCAAGACAACAATTTGTGAACATCAGATTAATGTCAGATGTAAAAGTAATACTACCAAAATGACGGACCATTTCCTGAGAGCCTGTCACACGATAAACAATGTGAAATGGGTGATAATAGAACAACTAGACACACATCAAGGTGACCGTCAGAGTTCCCTCCTGGAAAAGGAAAAAAGATGGATTTACCACCTTTCCACTCATAGACAGGGCTTAAACGATGACATACCCTGGAATTCCCTAATGCTTAGGAAAGAGGATTGTATGCTATTCTTTCACATTCACGCCCTGCTCATAGTCACACAAAGAGTCTCAGAAGCAAATAGGCTCGCTAGACCTTTTAAAAAAACCTAGATCTTTCGTACCGAGAAGGTACACTCCATATAGAAAGAGAATAAGCCTTTCCCTAGTTATGGAACGAGTAATGTAGCATAGATGTGTAGGCAAATTTGGTATCCCTTTTTAATCATCAACACTTGAATACTTAGGGGCTTATTTACAAGCCCCTTGCGCCACCCGTACGTCACTTTTCCCATGTTAAAAATGACGCAAAAGTGGCGCAAGGGGCTTGTAAATCTGTCCCTTAATGCCCAGTGCACCTCTTTATTTTAATCTTAAAATCTGCATTTATGTCCCAAACCACTTCGGTTCTAATGACCCAATTATGCATTAAATGCCTCCATATGATCCGTGCCTTCTCACTCTCTGTGAGAGGAGAGGGTTAACTCACCAGAGGGGCCCGCCCCCCCTAACCAATCAAAATGCTGCATCCCAGCGTCAACGCGCATCATGTGTCAACGTAGGCAGGATGACTCAGTTCTTAAACCTCCCAGGAATGGGGATACAGCTTCGCCGTGTTCCCAGAAGAGATGTATGAGTAGGTAACTCAACAGGTGGCCGAACGTGACGCAGTGAGTAACTAAATAACAATACCGCTCGCTCGAAAAGCCACTCGATAGGTACCTCTTGTGCTGATACTTTTTCCTTCTTTTATCTTTAACACTATTACCATGCACAGAGTTTGTGGACTTGAACATCATTAGTTTCATACTTTCTGTAAAGAGATTTAGGCTTTGACTTTACACACTATTTCAGTGGGAACTTAAACACAATCATCTTCATACACTATCTCTGTGGGGACATGAGCAGCACTATAAAAACACACTATCTTTGTGGGTACTTGAAAATCACTACTATAAAATACCATCTCTGTGTGCACTTGAGCATTCCTGTAACTACACACAACCTCTGTTTGGACTTGAACAACATTAGCTTCACACTTACAGTATGGGTATTTAAGCTTTGTCTTTACCCAAATATTTCATTGGAAATACAATCATATTTCCACACTGTCTCTGTGGGGGCTTGAACATCACTATGATACCACAATATCTCTGTGGAGACATGAACATCATTATGATACCACAATATCTCTGTGGGAACATGTGCATCACTATAATAACACACTATCTCTGTGGGGACTTGAACATCACTATAATGACACACTACCTCTGTGGGGACTTAAACATCACTATAGTAACATACCATCTCTGTGGGGACTTGAGAATTCCTGTAATTACATACAAGCTCTGTTTATACTTCAACATCATCAGCTTCACATTCTCTGTATGGGGCTTTGTGAATACTGAAAAGTAGTAAAGTTAGACTTTTGGTCTAAGTTTACCTTCGTGAATACCAAAAAGTAGTAAAGTTAGACTTTTTGTCTAAGTTTACCTTTGTGAATTGGGCCCTATTTTAATGAAGACTTAAACACAATCATCTTCATGCACTATCTCTGTGGGGACTTAAACATCGCTATAATAACACACTATCTTTGTGGGGACTTGAGCATCACTATAATAACATACCTTATCTATAGGGACTTGAGCATTCTTGTAATTACACACACGCATTGTTTGGACTTGAACATCATCAGCTTCACATTCACTGTATGGGGCTTTGTGAATACTGAAAAGTAGTAAAGTTAGACTTTTGGTCTAAGTTTACTTTTGTGAATACCGAAAAGAAGTAAAGTTAGACTTTTTGTCTAAGTTTATCTTTGTGAATCGGGCCCTCTTTTAATGAAGACTTAAACCCAATCATCTTCCTGCACTATCTCTGTGGGGACTTACACATCGCTATAATAACACACTATCTTTGTGGGGACTTGAACAACACTAGAATAACACACTATCTTTGTGGGGACTTGAACATCACTATAATAATATACCATCTCTGTGGGGACTTGATCATTCTTATAATTACACACAAGCTCTGTTTGGACTTGAACATCATCAGCTTCACATTCTCTGTATGGGGCTTCGTGAATACTGAAAAGAAGTAAAGTTAGACCTTTGGTCTAAGTTAACCTTTGTGAATACTAAAAAGTAGTAAAGTTAGACTTCTTGTCTAAGTTTACCTATGTGAATCAGGCCCTATTTTAATGAGGACTTAAACACAATCATCTTCATGCACTATCTCTGTGGGGACTTGAGCATTCCTGTAACTACACAAAACCTCTGTTTGGACTTGAACATCATTAGCTTCACACTTACAGTATGGGTATTTAAGCTTTGTCTTTACACAAATATTTCAGTGGAAACTTGAATACAATCATATTTCCACACTGTCTCTGTGGGGACTTGAACATCTCTATGATACCACAATATCTCTGTGGGGACATGAACATCATTATGATACCACAATATCTCTGTGGGGACATGAGCATCACTATAATAACACACTATCTCTGTGGGGACTTGAACATCACGATAATGACACACTATCTCTGTGGGGACTTAAACATCACTATAATAACATACCATCTTTGTGGGGACTTGAGAATTCCTTTAATTACATACAAGCTCTGTTTATACTTCAACATCATCAGCTTCACATTCTCTGTATGGGGCTTTGTGAATACTGAAAAGTAGTAAAGTTAGACTTTTGGTCTAAGTTTACCTTTGTGAATACTAAAAAGTAGTAAAGTTAGACTTTTTGTCTAAGTTTACCTTTGTGAATCGGGCCCTATTTTAATGAGGACTTAAACACAATCATCTTCATCCACTATCTCTGTGGGGACTTAAACATCGCTATAATAACACACTATGGTCCTGCCTTGGCACTTCTTAATGACTCTCTGGCACAGGGCTGTGTCCCAAAAGCGTTTAAAGCAGCAACGGTGGTTCCCTTATTAAAAAAATCAGGTGCGGACCCTAGGGTTCTGACCAACTATCGGCCCATTTCCCTGCTCCCCTATTTGGCAAAAATACTGGAATCTCATGTGGCCAAAAGCCTCGGTACCTTTGTTGAACAGTCTGGCTATCTTGATCCAAATCAAGCAGGGTTTCGCCCAGCCCACTCCACTGAGGCAGTGATACTTACTGTTCTGGACACGCTTCGGAAAGAAGTTGACAAGGGCTCCCCCAGGTCCTGGTGCTATTAGATCTATCTGCGGCATTTGACACGGTCGATCATGGTATTCTGATCGACCGTGTCAGGACTGCCGGCATCAAGGGGAGGGCATCTAACTGGATTCAAGCAAGCCTGGCTGATGACGGCTGGAATGCCAGAAACCGGTCCTAGGATGCTTGTTTCCGGTCCAGGGAAGACTTGGCTTGGCAGTTCGGGCTGGACTGTTCCCATGAGGCACAGGGTCAGACTGATTTGCATATGGCCATGTCTGAACTGGGGTGGTGGAGTGGGCTAAAGAATGATGATGGATTAAACCCAGATCATTTGACTGGGGGTGAGTGTTTGATTGGCTCAAGCGTTCTGTCCATCATCCCTTTTTGTATCGCTTTGTTCGCCCTAAGTTGGCGGGGGTATGCCCAGACGTGGGTCCCTTGCTCACTTTGCCACTGGATTCAAGCAAGCCTGGCTGATGACGGCTGGAATGCCAGAAACCGGTCCTAGGATGCTTGTTTCCGGTCCAGGGAAGACATGGCTTGGCAGTTCGGGCTGGACTGTTCCCATGAGGCACAGGGTCAGACTGATTTGCATATGGCCATGTCTGAACTGGGGTGGTGGAGTGAGCTAAAGAATGATGATGGATTAAACCCAGATCATTTGACTGGGGGTGAGTGTTTGATTGGCTCAAGCATTCCGTCCATCATCCCTTTTTGTATCGCTTTGTTCACCCTAAGTTGGCGGGTGTATGCCCAGACGTGGGTCCCTTGCTCACTTTGCCACTGGATTCAAGCAAGCCTGGCTGATGACGGCTGGAATGCCAGAAACCGGTCCTAGGATGCTTGTTTTCGGTCCAGGGAAGACATGGCTTGGCAGTTCGGGCTGGACTGTTCCCATGAGGCACAGGGTCAGACTGATTTGCATATGGCCATGTCTGAACTGGGGTGGTGGAGTGAGCTAAAGAATGATGATGGATTAAACCCAGATCATTTGACTGGGGGTGAGTGTTTGATTGGCTCATGCTGCTCCGTCCATCATCCCTTTTGTATCGCTTTGTTCGCCCTAAGTTGGCGGGGGTATGCCCAGACGTGGGTCCCTTGCTCACTTTGCCACTGGATTCAAGCAAGCCTGGCTGATGACGGCTGGAATGCCAGAAACCGGTCCTAGGATGCTTGTTTCCGGTCCAGGGAAGACATGGCTTGGCAGTTCGGGTTGGACTGTTCCCATGAGGCACAGGGTCAGACTGATTTGCATATGGCCATGTCTGAACTGGGGTGGTGGAGTGAGCTAAAGAATGATGATGGATTAAACCCAGATCATTTGACTGGGGGTGAGTGTTTGATTGGCTCAAGCGTTCCGTCCATCATCCCTTTTTGTATCGCTTTGTTCGCCCT
The DNA here is from genome assembly GCA_963921515.1 of Calotriton arnoldi. Taxonomy (NCBI): domain Eukaryota; kingdom Metazoa; phylum Chordata; class Amphibia; order Caudata; family Salamandridae; genus Calotriton; species Calotriton arnoldi. Next base: position 1,183,754 of record CAWUFW010004652.1, read on the forward strand.
AAGTTGGCGGGGGTATGCCCAGACGTGGGTCCCTTGCTCACTTTGCCACTGGATTCAAGCAAGCCTGGCTGATGACGGCTGGAATGCCAGAAACCGGTCCTAGGATGCTTGTTTCCGGTCCAGGGAAGACATGGCTTGGCAGTTCGGGCTGGACTGTTCCCATGAGGCACAGGGTCAGACTGATTTGCATATGGCCATGTCTGAACTGGGGTGGTGGAGTGAGCTAAAGAATGATGATGGATTAAACCCAGATCTTTTGACTGGGGGTGAGTGTTTGATTGGCTCAAGCGTTCCGTCCATCATCCCTTTTTGTATCGCTTTGTTCGCCCTAAGTTGGCGGGGGTATGCCCAGACGTGGGTCCCTTGCTCACTTTGCCACTGGATTCAAGCAAGCCTGGCTGATGACGGCTGGAATGCCAGAAACCGGTCCTAGGATGCTTGTTTCCGGTCCAGGGAAGACATGGCTTGGCAGTTCGGGCTGGACTGTTCCCATGAGGCACAGGGTCAGACTGATTTGCATATGGCCATGTCTGAACTGGGGTGGTGGAGTGAGCTAAAGAATGATGATGGATTAAACCCAGATCATTTGACTGGGGGTGAGTGTTTGATTGGCTCAAGCGTTCCGTCCATCATCCCTTTTTGTATCGGCATCAAGGGGAGGGCATCTAACTGGATTGAGTCATTTCTTGAGGAACGCACTCAGTCAGTACGTCTCTCCCAGTTTTCTGCACCTAAAATGGCAACGACATGTGGAGTGCCACAGGGCTCCTCGCTGTCTCCCCATTTATTCAACCTCTATCTCCTTCCCTTACTTCATTCCCTTAGAAACAGGAAAGTATGCACGTACAACTACGCAGATGATATGCAACTGGTGTTCTCTATCAATAACTCACCTGAGTCGATATCTGAATTCCAGGCAACAATGTTGCACATTCGCGACTGGATGAACAACAACCAGCTAAAATTAAATCCGGACAAAACTGAAGTGATTCTGTTGGGAGGTCCCTTGAACCCATGGAATACACTGTTTTGGCCGAGTGAACTGGGTTCCCCACCGAATACTTCTGTCTCAGCCAAAAGTTTGGGAGTGATTATTAATAGTGATCTCACCATGAAAGCTCAGATAGGAGCAGTAACTTCCACTTGTTTTTTTCAATTGAGGAAAATAAGAAAGATTAGGAGATTGCTTACACGGGAAGCCTTAATTCAGGTGGTCCTAGCCATGGTGATATCACATTTGGACTATGCCAATTCTTTATATTTTGGCATACCACTTTATCTCATCAAGAGACTGCAAATGGTACAGAACCAGGCTGCCAGATTAATATCCCAACAACCAAGATGGGAACACATCACTCCCACCATGAAAGAACTACACTGGCTTCCCAGTCCACAAAGATGTGCGTTTAAGGTTGGTTGCCTTATCTTTAAAACTCTGTATGGTACTAGCCCAAAATTTATATCTAGACTCATTCAGAAATACGTACCTGCACGTAGTCTACGCTCTGCACATAAGAACCTCTTAGCCATTCCTCCCTATAAACGGAAACGAATGGGAGGTTGCAGGTTTGCAGTATTAGCACCCAGTTTCTGGAACACCCTTCCTTTGGACATAAGAACTTGTACTGAATTTACAAGGTTCCGTAGACTTCTTAAGACTTGACTATTCACCCAAGCGTACAACTAGTTCAGACAATTGAATACAGGAGGCCTCAACAGTTCCTTAAGTTTAGCGCCAAGAAACCAACTGGTGTACGTGCGCTCTATAAGAAACATTAACATAACATAACATAACACTATCTTTTTGGGGACTTGAACAACACTATAATAACACACTATCTTTGTGGGAGCTTGAAAATCACTATAATAACACACCATCTCTGTGGGGACTTGAGCATCCCTATAATTACAAACGACCTCCGTGTGGACTTGAACATCATTAGCTTCACACTCTATATAATGTGATTTAAGCTTTGAATGTACACACTTTTTCAATGGAGACTTAAACACAATTATCTTCACACACTATCTCTATGGGGACTTCAACATCTATTTTGGCAAAAATGTAAGCAGCTAATCAAGCTCTGGGTTCCACTTGACCATATTCCTTGGTTCCATATGTTAATTCCTTTATGTGCTAGTTCCCTTATCTCCTAAGATTTGAACACTAATAATAGGTTAAATACAGCTTTAAGCGATGTGATATTTTCTGACACATTAACATAGCCTGTCTTTAATGTATACCCCTAATACAGAGGTCTTCAAACTTTTTTGCTCTGAGCCCCCTAAGCACAATGTTTTGAAGTTGGGCCCCCTCCAAAACTATATGGCAAGGATTTGGGGAGGGGAGGGATGATCAATGGGGGCGGGGATCATGTTATCATTTCAGGATTGCTTTTCTGTAGCTCGTAATCCACACTGAATGTGGAACTTATAAAAATGCAACAGCATCAAACAAGAATAGAATTGATCCAAAACACTACTGCCCATAATTGGGGTGCTGTGGGCCTCAATGCACTCCATCTGCCGCATTAATGATGACTGTAGCCCTTAGAAGCAGTCTATCTCCTCTTCTTTCACTCCTTCCTCACAATGTCTGACCATCACTTCAATCTCGCAACAAGCCCGGTCTCTTTCTGAAAGAAAATGAGCTACTGCATGCTGCCCACCTTTTTTGCGCCAAGGGCACCATCTGTCCTAATGCTAGCAAGGAAAATGAGCCCCTCATGCACCCTTTTTATTGTAAAACATTCAAACTTATGATGCAGTGGACCCCTGGGCAAACGTGTCACTGCACCTATTTCACTAATGATAGGTACAGACGTTTGTTAACAACACAGGCTCTCATCTCACACCATCCCTCTCAATCCCATCTCTCATCATCTCTCTCCCTCCCATCTCTCTGCATCCCTCGCATCTTTCTGATGTCCAAATCAAGGAGTCTCCTCTGCACTAATTTTTCCTCTCCCTTAGGTCATTGTGCCAAGGTTTCAAAGAAGCACTGGCACAGCAAGTATGCCCTGGCTCTCTAATGCAACTGCTGCACCAATAATACCTACAGCTTCAGGCTGTCCACTCTGCCCACTCAACAGGGCCATTACTTCTAGGCCAGATGTCCAAATAGGCTTTCTGCCACTTTGTGTAAAAAACAGCAACAAAAAAGCACATTTACCCCTCCCTCCTCCCCTGTTGCTTGGGCCCTATTCTGTGCGCAACAATAGTGACTTGAGCCCTAATGCTAGTAAGCAAAATGCACCCCGTGTTCTTCTTAATAGTAAGACTGCCATAACTTGGTTCCAGTACCCACTCACAGAGGGTGGGAGGGGGGGTCCTGTGCTGTGAAATAGATAGTAGAGAACTAAAGAAGAAGCATGCCTTCTCACCGAGGTGCCAGCTACCTGAAAGAAATGGAAATGTGTGCAGTGGTTAATCACCAAATATAAAGGCTGCTTTGGAGTCAGTGTAGCTTTTTATTAAAGGAGTCAATCAGCTACATGGTGACAAACATTTATTCTTTTGTTATGCGTCCATTAAAAGGAGTGCATATTTTGTAATGGACACAAATATATTTAAATTAGATATAGTTTGAATGCTTATCACTGAAATGTGTTTTTTTAAAGCACTTGTTTTTCCTTAAACAGTATTTTGCAGCAGCCTGTTTTATACAGTGTAATACAATTTTGAAATAATGGCATTCTTAGTGCTTTCTGTCACAGACTGGGACCTTGTAGCGCTATAAACAAAGCACTATTCCTCATTGCACCAATCAGGATATAATTCTGTGACTCTGTCTGGTCACACACGAAGCCATCTGCAGTGATCACATTAACCAACTGAGGTTTCATAAGGTAAAATAGCATTTTCCCCCTTGATTAGTTTAACTTGCAGAAGTTTTAGCCATGTCTTGGACCGGGGGCGCAACTAGACTCCGAGTTCGGGGGGGGCTAATACTTTGATCAATGGTGGCATAAACATTATTAGAACCTGGGTTACAATGACCAGTTGAGGCTCCCTTTACTGTAGTGGTATGCTACATAATCTGGACAGCACTATAACGCACCGATTGTTGAAGCTGTATTTAGTATTACTACATGGTAACCATGAATTCTAGCTTCCAATGTGTATTCATGCTTTTGATATGCTTGGCAAGTACCACAGCTGCATGAAAACAACTAATATTTGGAAAGATGTTGGTGCTAACAGCACATAATAAAGTACAGAAACTGAGCATAAAGTATGATTATCCATGATGCATCTACAGCACAAAGATTAGAATTATCCAACGGTATCAGCTGCTACAGCTGTCTGGACATTTGTTATCCCTGGTAGTGTCTTTGGCATTGCTGCTTTTGGGGTAAAAGGCAGTTGCTGGATCAGAAACTAAACATGGCTCTGAAAGTCCTGCACTGATCAGTCAAAAGGAGGTCTGAGAGACCGAAGGTGTGTCAAATGATCAACCATGTATTGCAATTCATGGTTAAAGGGCATGAAATGTCAGGTCCATTTTGGTACTTTAATTGTTTGAAGTCCATGACAGCACAGGACCAACACTCAAGCATGCATCGCATATATGTACATTCGTAGAAGGGGAGTAATAAATAGTAGTGATTTCTAACAATAGTAACAGTGCAAGAATAGGAAATTCTACAGCCTGAAGTCTGTTGAATTTCAACCCAATGTGTTCTCTCTCGCTCTCTCTTTCCCTCTCTGTAACTTTCTTGTGATCTTGCATTTCCTCTAGATTTTTGATGCTCTCCTGGATTGCTCTTTCTAGGAACGTTTTCAGTCTCTCTCTCTCTTTCTCATTCTCTTGTTCTCTTTCACCCCCTCATCCTTCTGAGTTCCTCCTCTGATCATCATCCTGCAACCACATAGCACTTCCTCTCCCTTTTCAATCCCCACTTATCCATAGGCCTATTCTGCCTTATTTCTTTAGATCCACCAAAGAGTATTTCCTCCTCCAACTCTTCTCATCCCATCACTATCAACATCCTTAGCAACTTCTTCACTTTTCCTTCCTCCACCACAGTCCCTCTTACTTTTCTCCACCCTGCTTCCCCATTGCAAAACAATTTTGCTCTCTTCATCAAATTATCCATCAGACCTCCACCACATTGGCCTAGTGGGCCTTCGACAAAAAATCCTAGGAGAAGGTTTCTCCCAGGTGAGCTGCAAGTGATATTTGCATGGAACAGACGCCTCACAAAGGTAGAATTTTGGACAGCCCAACTTAAGTGGATGCATATTGCCAGATGGTCACCATGCACCCTGCCAGCTGTTGGGTCTAAAATCAAAGGTAGTAGTACAGCCACAATATTATGTGGTACATTACCTCACTCCACCTTCCCAACATGAAATGTTACTTCAAAGGCAGTCGCAGCATTGCACCTTCCAAAAGACACACTAAACAGGCAGAGTATAAATACCATTTATGCATGTTTTTCTCCCACACAAAACATATAAATCATTGGCAATAGCAATAGACGCTTACCTCAAAGACAGCACAGGTACAGCATGGGCGGCATAAAGAGGAACCTAGGGCCCCCGCTGACACCAACAGTGTATGAAGGCTGGTGAGAGGGACAGGGTTATGCCATGAGGATCATCCCTGCATACAAGTCTGTGTTTGAAGATAGGGTTAGTGCAGAAGTCTGCTTCGAGGTTCCCAGCAATATATGCCGAAGGGGAGAGTATGGGTGGATGCCAGCTCAGAGTGTTGGGTCAGTGGTCTCCTGCTGATGCCTCTGTCATCTCCCAGAACTCCTCTGTCTTCCCTCAGTGCTGATCTGCAAACCACCCAGCCCATTACATTTTTTTCGGGACACTAGGAGACCATCAGCCACCTGGGAGGTGTGGTGGTAAATCCCATCAGCGGAAAACAAAAGAAGGCTGTAAGATGGCAGATAGCCAAGCTGGTAAAGGCATTCAGGGTGTGAAGGTTACGAGGCCCAGAGAAAGCAACAAGGTAGGAGCTAAAACACCCAGCCCATAGCAGATGGTAAATACTCTACAATCAGCACAGATTTCTCACTGTGTGTTAGGAGTGGAACAGAGGCCAAAATATGTAAAAGGCCAGGATGTCACGATAGTCCCACATGCACCATGAAGGCCAGGGTACAAACTTCAGCAAAATCCATGGAACCCTTCTTTGTCATGTAACAAATATATAATGTTGTGTTCTACGTAGTGATTGCTACAGTAGATTTTGCAAAAAAGTAGAAAAGTACTGTGTGGAATGTTTGAATTAATCTCAACCAGTGGTAATTATTCAGGACCCCATTCCAGTGCATGATTGTTTTGCCCACCATACCACCCCAGACAGAAACGAGCAAATTAGCCTTGTCCCTGTTTCAGTAGGAATAGTCTTGCTGAGACTGAGAGCCAGAGCCCTCAGAACAAGAGCACAAGCAGCCCTAAATCTGTTTTGGCCCATTTGCCCTGTTCAGTGGGGTGATTGAGTCTTATGATGGAGTGAGCACAGGACCCAGGTCTAGGCTCTAACAGCGTGGAGCTGAAGAAAGCACAAAAGGAATGGGTATGTTATAATTCAATACACTGGTCTAAATGTTTGGACTTTTCTGTAGAAAACAAAATTCTTTTGGCATAGCACAGCCTTTTAACCGCCATGTGATGGGTATTTATTGTGGCTTACATGTTGAAGTGGAAGTGTTGCTGGATACTCCTGCTATCTACTTGTTGATGGGTGTGGGGTGTGATAATGGCATTTTTGACCCCTACCGATTCCCACCAATCCACATTAAATATTTATTTATTTTGATAGTTTTTTATAGCGCGAACATGGCCCTTGCGGTTATCAGAGCGCTTTACAAATCTACAGAATGCATTACAATAATAACAATATCATATTTGAAGAAGAAAAATACAGGATAAAGGCAGCACCCAGAAAAGGGAGGGTAACAACCTAAAATAATCTATTATGACAATTACTATGTGAGTCTCCAAATTACTCATTTAATTCAACAGAAAGTTCGAGTTCGATCAGCCTTTTAAAGTCCGAGGGCCCGTATTAATATTTGAAAAGGTCGAGTCTGCCGCACCACTGTATTCCCATCACCACGTTCACTCTCACAGAGAGAGCTTTAACACAATTCCGTGCCTTAGGCTCAGTAACCGGATCCATCAATAAACAACACTCTCCTGTTTGCACTGGCAGAGCATTCTGTTTATTTGAGGAGTGCTGGAACCACGAAGTGACTTAAACGCATACATAAATGTTAAAATTAGCACAACAAAATGGGATTGTGGGGCCGGGTAAGAGTCTGGGGTGAAAGTGTGGTGCTCCTGTCCAGCTCTTTGTAGCGGCCGAGTCGATATATGTGTGCCCCGCTAACTTACAAAAGGAGGTCGCCGGGGGCCGATGCAGCTCGCTGGCAGACGAGTATGGTAGGTCATTGTGTTTTGTTATGGCATTGAAACAATCATGTATATAATATGAGACAGGAAGGCAGCAGCGTTTTTGGAAAGTAATAAAAACACCTAGTGGCAGCCATCTTTGTAGGGAACACTTTAGATGTAACTGAAGGTCAAGCCCTCAGCCCTGCCAGCCCACGCCACAGAACTTGACGGGGGGGGACTAAAGCCCTCTCAGTACAATGGTCGGTGCGCGCATGTCTTGGACGCCGAATTCACACTCACTGACCCTGCTCCATGTCACTCAGAATTACTGTCCAGGCCCGTTTTTATGGGCTTTAACTGCTGCATGTAAATGAAGACAACCTAGAAAAGCGCCTTTTGCGCTTCCAAGCTGTCTTCATTTACATGTAATTGTAGACCCATTTGCGCCCCCCTGGGAACACTTCCACGCCCCCCCAGGGGGGCGCGCCCCACAGTTTGAAGAACTCTGCTCTAAAGGTACTTGGAATATGAACAATTGGAACATAAAAAATAAACGCTTCCAAATCGCATCCGAACTTCCATCAGTTAAGGTAGATCGTACAGACTTAAGTGCGATTTGGGTTTAGACATATTTCATTCATTTAACAACATTTGTGGAGCGCAATTCTATCTTTTTATATACCATTTAAAATGATTTAATAAATTCGGGCTAAAAATGCCAAAGACACGGTGTAATATTGATGTGCCTTATGAAATATAGACTGTAATGCAATTAGAGACCAGAAAGAGGTAAACGACTGCTAGAGACAAGAGACATCTGAAAGTAAAATAATGCTGGTTTGTTACTTCACAACTAAGTAAAAGTCGACCACCACTGTCAAAACCCAGCCTCCCCTGCAATCACCCACTGACAGCATTCTAGCCTTCATCCCTGTACAACACCCTGGTGTGTTTTGTCTAGCTTTGCTCTATGTAAATACTGCATACTTATAACTAGCTATAGAATCACATGTCTCAAAATATGTGCTTAGCCCCCCCTGATTTAGTTAATACCGTAATGTTTCATAGGAATCCCATTGATCCTAGCCAATGGCTTGTTGTGCTGTAGGTAGTATCACCTCACTGCGTGTATATATACACTGTGTACATATATATATAGGTTACAGGGGCATTATAGTTAGGAAATAGAATTTAAAAAATCTCAGAAATTAACTTAAAAACCAAAGGTTACAGGGACGTTACAGTTAGGTTCAGATTTTACACACATAAAACCATAGAAATTCAGCAGTTATAGTTAGAGCTATCGCAATAAACTATAACTCTTGCCCTAAGTTAACTATAACTCACCCCCCCGCCCTGCACAGTTTTCTCATCAATAATTTTACAGCAATTGTTGCACTGATATTATTGATGGTGTCATAGAAGATGTCATGTGCTATGTAATATGTGGGATAATTAGCAGTGCATGGTGAGGGAGCGAGTTATAGTTACCTTGGGGCACAAGTTATAGTTTATTGAGATAACTCAAACTATGATTGCTGAATTTCTATGATTTTGTGTGTGCATAATCTGAACCTAACTATAACATCCCTGTAACCTTTGTTTTTTTAGTGAATTTTTAAGGTTTTTTAAATTCTATTTCCTAACTGTAACGTCCCACTAACCTTTATTTTCAGTGAATTTTAAAAGTTTTTTTATGTTAATTCCTAACTGTAACATCCCTGTAACCTTTGGGTTTTTTTCAATGAATTTCTACGTATTTTTAATTCTATTTCCTAATTCGTGGAGAAAGTGGGCGGGGTCTCTCATGGGATCTCAGCAATCCCACTGTGTGGGACTTACTGGAGGTAAGAGGCGGGATTCTCGGCCCCAAGGACCCTCAGCATCCAAGGGGACTTCTTCCCCTAACAAGTAGTGCAGCAGGAGGTGCATTTGCAGAGGGGTGGAGAAAGGGGCGGAGCCTCGGATGAGATCTCAGCAATCCTGCTGTGTGGGACTTACTGGAGGCAACAAGAGGGGTTTTTGGCCCTCAAGGACCCTAAGCATCCAAGGGGCCTTCATCCCCCAACCAGTAAAAATGTAAAAAATTAAAAACGTTGATATTCACTAAAAAAACAAAGGTTACAAGGACATTATAGTTAGGAAATATAATTAAAAAAACCTTAGAAATTCACTGAAAAACCTAAGGTTACAGGGACATTCTAGTTAGGCTCAGATTTCACTTGTACAAAACCATAGACTTTCAGCAGTTATAGTTACCTGAGCTAACTATAACTTACGCCCCAGCAATGCACTGCTTATGACCTCACATATTACATCACTCATGACATGGTCAGGGACATCACTGACGACACCCCTAGACATCTCAAATGACATAATCCCATGACTGTAAGTGTTTCATAAACATTTCTGAGACTCAAAGATAAATACTAAGCTACAGCATAAGTTAAATTACTATTCTTTTTGTACTAGTAATTAGTCATACTATTTCTTACATATCTGAGCGGATGTCTGAATGTCTGTATCAGTGTGTGAGTAGATGTCTGAGTGACTGTATGGGTGTGTGAGTAGCTGTATGGAGGTGTTAGTGGGTATGTGAGTAGCTATATGGGTGAGTGAGTGGATGTGTAAGTGGCTGTATGGGTGAGTGAGTGTGTGCATGAGTGATTGTGTGGGTGGGTGAGTGGTTACAGGGACGTTATAGTTAGACTCACATTTCACACATACAAAACCAAAGAAATTAAGCAGTTCTAGTTACCCGAGCTAACTATAACTTATGCCCCTGCAATGCACTGCTTATGACCTCACATATTACATCACTCATGGCATGGTCAGTGACATCACTGATGACATCTCAAATGACATCACTGTTGTCATCACTTAAAGTCTGGGTGGAAGGGTGGATTTATAAAAGGGCATATGGGTCTGCAAGATTTCATATAGCTCAGAGAATATACAGAATACAGGTGGTACCTTTCAAGCACATATCATCGTGCCCTATTCCCTAACTGCAAGCTACCCTCAGTGGTCACTTATACATGCTAGAAGACCAGTTTATCTCTTCTGTAGGACTTTTAAATCGGACAGCTGGCCTAGTTGTGAAAGTCCATGCACTGCCTCAAGTGCAGAAGGCCTGAAACATGGTACAAAGGCAACTTGTCGTTATGTTAAGGTAGAAAATGTCAGGTGTTTAGACCATATCCAAATGAGTGCATCTGTCCCTATGTGCATTTGTTATTATATATGCATGTAAGTTTGTGGGTAAATGACTGCCTTTGTTTTTCACCTCTCTGGTCTTCTAAAAGAGAAAAAAAATGGGCTGCATGGTTTGCCTACTGGCTGTCTTAGTGAGTATTGGGTTTTTGAAGTGTGTATGCAGCTACCTCCCTTAGCAGTTTATGCCTTCTGTACGACTTTTAAATCAGACAGTTCAACTAGTTGTAAAACTCCATGCACTGCGCAAGTGTGATACAAGGGCAACTTGTCTGCATGTTAAGGTAGAAAATGTCAGTTGTTTAGACCATGAGTGTTGTATGGATGATTGAATGAATGCATAAGTGGTACATGGATGATTGAATGAGTAGTGCATGTATGTTAGTATGAGTGCATGACCGGTGCATGGATGTTAGAATGAGTGCATGAGTGGTGCATGGATGTTAGAATGAGTGCATGAGTAGTGCATGGATGTTAGCATGAATGCATGAGTTGGGCATGGATGATTGAATGAGCCCATGAGTTTGGAATGGATGATTGAATGAGTGCATGAGTGGTGTATGGATAATTGAATGAGTGCATGATTGTTGTATGCATGATTGAATGTGTGCATAAGTGGTGCATGGATGTTTGAATGAGTGCACAACTAGGGCATAGATGTTAGTATAAGTGCATGACTTATACCTTGTAGAATACTACTTTATACCTTCTGTAGGACTTTTAAATCAGAAGGTTGGCTTAGCTCTAAAACTCCATTCACCGACTCAAGTGTAGCAAGCCTCAAACATGATGGAAGGGCAACTTCTCTGCAATTAGAGTAGATAATGTGACCTCTTCAGGTGATATCCAAATGAGTGTCTCTGACCCCATCTGCACTTGTAATTGCATATGCATATACCTTTGTGGGCAAATGACAGCCTCTGTTTGTGACCTCTCTGATCTGCTAAAAGGGAAAGAAATGGGCTGCATGGTTTGCATACTGGTTGTGTTAGTGAGTATTGGGCTTTTGAATTCTATGTGCAACTACCTCCCTTAGTGCTAGATACAGGTCAGTTGTGCCTGCTTCTGCAACTAAATGTTTACATGCTTCTACTAGTATTATACTAGATGTATACCTGTCTGCCTCCTTTTGTACTTAGGTATGTCAGATTAAAGTCTGGGTGACAGGGTGGATGTATAATTGAGCGTACGGATCTGTATGAGTTCATATAGCTAAGAGAACATACAGAGTACATGTGGTACCTTTTAAGTGCATACCAGCATATCCTATAGTGTAGTTGCAGGCTACCTCAGTGGAGACTTATCTATGGTAGAAGAGCAGTTTATGCCTTCTGTAGGACTTTGAATCCAGACGATTGGCCTAGTTGTAAAAGTCCATGCACTGACTCAAGACTCTATTAGATTATTCTCTTTTTTTTCAACAGAACACACTGTACTTTATGGCATACCCACAGCATATCTCTGAACTCGGTTATATGTACTGAGCATGGGTTTAACACTTAACAGACTAATTTTGCATATCAACTGAAGCTGGCATATCTCCCCATTTAATTATATAGAAAGCTAACCTTGTAATGCAGTAATACGTATGCAAAAGATTATCTAATACATAGCAATTTTCGCACGTCAATACTTTATATACACTACACCGTAAGTTTTCCTCCTTTAATTCTGACTGTACTACTCCTCTTCTATATTAGAATAATTAGGACTACAACTCCCACAATTCGAAGAAAAGCATGGTTTTGTCCAGCATGTCATCTATACACATATAAAACTTTCATATCTCCTAATACATTATTGCATTTAACTTTAAGCATTAGACTACAGTGTCTTTTTCCTACGATATAGAGAATGGAATAAAGCAGCACAAGTGCAATATGCAGTTCCATGTCAGCACATTGAAAACTTATTCCAAAGAGACCAACTCTGCACCTCACTCAAATTGATACTATGAGTCATAAATACTCTCATCCACTTTCAATACTTTATGTTTTTGTTTGATTTTTTTGTTTTCAATCTCAAATATACAATTACTTTTTTAATTAATTTGTTTATATTACAAGAAAATGTATCTCACATATCACAAGATTGAGATCATTGGTAAAATCACTTTTTTTAACTCATGAAATAGACACAATACTCTCAGGCTTTTTTGAAAACTAAGCACAATAATGGCACACCACTCTCATACAAAGCAACCATAATTGGCAACCTTCTGAACTTTCCACTGTCTGATACTGCAAAAGTCAGCAAATAAAATCATTCCTTTCATATTTTTTTGTTGTAGCTCCACATCTGAATGATTACTTCTGCAGAACCTTACACTCAATTTTAGAGATAACCCAAAATGGATGCCTGTTTTTACAAAATCATGAGGTCATCGTGATGATCGTGATAAATTTGTGAAAAAAATGGGAGTTCAAAAACCTCCTTACGTTTATAGTTTTATATTTTTTACAGTATACTACACTTTATTGCGAAATCCTCCATAGGTAATCTTACCCTCCTTATAGAACAATGTGCCTAAACCCCTCCAATTTGTAAAAACTTACACTTCTTTCTTTAATACCCTTCCCCCAATACATCCATAGCAACACAATCGAACCAGTAGGTCACATGTCACAGCACATTCAACAAGGGCCATACTAGTTACAAAATAAAGTACAGGAGGCGTGGTTTACTGTACATGCTGTAAAGAATATCCAAGTCTGTATTACATTTTTTTCTATTCCCCACAGCCAATGAAACATCTATTTACTAATGCTTTCCAAATGCTACCTACTTTTATTCACCTGCATATTCCTTCTATCCAATCAAATGTAAAAACATGTTCAAATCACCAGCACACATGCATTTTCACTGTCTTTCATTCTACCAACTGTGATATTCAGCTACAGGTCTCTCCTGTGTACTACTCCTCCTTCCTTCAAAATGCTTAGAGTGTGGATTGTGGGTCACAGCAATGTCTATTGGGCTGGTGAGTCTGCAAGAAAGAGAAGTATTAACAGGGACTTGGGTTAGGCTAATGTGGACATTACTTGGATTGGCCAGAGAGGGTTAAAGGGTCATCAATTGATGCCTTTGGTTAAAAGCATTGTGAATTCCCCAGCTCCGGACCTCATGATTGTGCACTGTGGTGGCAATGACCTAGGCACATTGACTGGGGTAGGACTGGAAATCCTACTAAAGGACACCTTTGCGGAATTGATGATGCTGTTTCCTAACACTGTCTTGGTGTACTCCAACATATGCCAGAGGCAGAAATGGAAGTGGTCTAATAAATCTGTCCACTGATTGACAAAGCCAGGAAGCATGTTAAAAAAAACTGTTTCTGCATTCTTCCAAGACCATAACATGAGCTCCATCTACAACAACAACCTGTGTTTTGATATGCATGGAATCTATAGAAGTGATGGAGTGCACTTTACAAACAAAAACAACAGGGTGTTTCTAAGCAACCTGAAACTCTGCAGCCAGTCTTATGTGTAGCTGTCTTATACACACAAACAACACAAAGGATCTTCTCAAAACTACCCTAGTGCCCAAAATATTGGTAATTTCATTTGATGAATAACTTTTTTCCCCACATTTTGAAAATCTTCGCAGCGACATCGCGATAATCGGGATTACATTGCCAAATCGCAAAACAAAAGCACACATTCAATGGCCAACAGCACAATCAAAATGTATAGGTAAAAAAATTCATTAAAATCATCACACTAAATACATTACTATCTAAAAGAGTCTATAAAAACATGTTCAAATTCATGTTTTTCTAGTGAGTTTCTGTAAAAACAGTTTTTAAAACCTATTTTCCGTTTTCTCTGTGACGCCGGGAGTTGGGGTTATGTCGGTAACCGCGACGAACGTGCATTTTTTAAAAAGTGTGAAACACATATAGACTCACTATTTACAACATTTTGGACACTAGGGGTTTATTAGCATACTGCATAAACTCATATTTATCTACTGAGTTTCTATAAAACCGCCTTTAAAACCTATTTTCCATTTGTCACAGGGACGCTGGGAGTCGCAATGACGTCGGTACCCGTGACAATCGTAAATACATCGCGAAATCTCAAAACAAAAGAAGAAATTCAATAGCCAACAGGACATTCAAAATTTGTAACTTTAAAATGGATTTTAACCATTGCAATAGATATATTTCTATGAAAATGCTTAAAAAAAACATGTTTGACTCCCTCAATCTGTCTATGAAAGCATGTAAAACTCTTTCACTGGAATCTGTGAGTTGCTTCATCACTGTATCAGTAAGTCTCTCCTTCGGTGTATAAGCATCTGAGTGGGTCTGTCAGTGGGTGTGTCAGTCTCTCATTGGGTTTGTCATTGAGTGCATCACTGTCTAAGTAGGTTTGTAACGGTGTATCTGAATCTCTGAGTCGGTCTGTTAGCAGTGTGTCAATGTCTGAATAGGTCTCTCAGTGGGTGCATCAGTGTCTGAGTGGGTCTCTCACTGGGTGCATCAGTGTCTGAGTCGATCTATCAGAGGGTGCAATAGTGTCTGACTGGGTTGTAAGTGAGAGTCTAAGTATCTGAGTGGATCTGCCAGTGGGTGCATCAGTGCGTGAGTGGGTCTCTGAGTGGGTGTGTCATTGTCTGAGTGAGACTGTCAGTGGGTCAGTGTCTCAGTGGGACTCTGAGTGATTACATCAGAGTCTAAGTTGGCCTCTGAGTAGATCCATAGAATCTGAGTGGGTCTCTGAGTTGGTCCATCAGTGTCTGAGTGGGTGTGTGGCTGTCTGAGTGAGTGTGTGAGTGGGTCAGTGTCTTACTAAGTCTCTGAGTGATTGCATCAGTGTCTGAGTGGGCCTCTGAGTGGCTGCATCAGATTCTGAGTGGGCCTCTGAGTGTATCCATCAGTGTCTGAGTGAGTCTTTGACAGAGTGTCAGTGCCTGAGTGAGTCTGTGAGCAGGTCAGTGTCTCAGTCCTGCAGTCCCACTTGTAGCATTTAATTTACAGGCCCAGGGCCCACTTTACTAAGGACTTATAAGTACATTAAATATGCCAGTTGGGTATAAGCCAATGTTACTATGTTTTAAGGGGAGAGCACAAGCACTTTAGCACTGGTTGGCAGTGGTGTGCAGAGTCCTAAGGACAGCAAAAATGAAGTCAGCAAAAACAAGAGGTGTGAAGGCAAAAATGTTAGGGGAAAAAAAAAGGATGTCAGGTCTAACATATTGTGTTGTGTTTTGACTTTATTACTGTTTTAGTACTGCATAAATATCTTACACATCACCTCTAAATTAAGCTTCCATGCTCTGTGTCATAGCTACCAGGGGGTTGAGCTCAGGTTGAATTGGTGATTTTAGTGTTTGTGTTTATTACTTAAGGTGAGTAGTTACCCCCTTAATAATAACCCAATTCCTTACAAATATACTATACAGCTATGTCATCTGAAATAAATATGTTGCACTAAGTAATATTTTCAAAAATATTGTCTATTGGGTGGATATTTTCAAATATTAACTCCAATAGAGCAATATTTTTGTAGAAGATATGAAGGATACTGTGTATGCCAGATGATCAGCTGACAATGAAATTCTAGTACATTATGGAGTGGTCTGACCGTGTAAAAAGGACGGGTTGGAAGCAGATTTTAATGCCATGATAAGCAGAAATTGATGTCAAAGGAGTTACAAATGATGTAATGTCTCTTGCCATCTTGGTATCTGCCATCGCTCCGCAACAGTTTAGCTACCCCCTACCTCAGAAGCATTGGCCACTACCGCCCTTGGTGGGAAATTCCAGAATGGGCGTAAGTGGTGCAGCCATTTAGATTTACATACAGCCCTCAGTGTTTAATAGCAAGAGATATAGTCAAACTCTTACAACACAAACTAGAAGCCCCTTTCTAAACCAATTTTGAATTCTGCATCTCCAGGAGTACAAGCTCACATTGGTGCAGGCATCTGAACTTTAGAAGAACAAAAAGATTCAAAAAGTATTCCTAGAACCTGCAACAGGCTCATGTTTCCAGGTGTACTCCTGTGAAAAATATGTGATTTCTGAGATGCAATTATGCAGAAAGAATTCTTTATGTGTAGTTGTGCACATGATAGAACGGCACATAATGACTTGCCTTCTCATGCATAGAATTGCATTTTTTTAGCTTTTATCTCTGCGTGTTAATTTGGTTTTCCTTTGGTAAAACTCCATAACGTACGACTTCACTAATTTTAGTAGTGTTCCGGTTTTATTCTCGTCCTGTGAAGCATTTACTCCTGTCTTTGAGTAAAGTAAATTTCTGACCATTCCCAGGTTTGGAATGAGTCAAAGCAAAAGTTTGTCAATAGCACAGAGAAGTGTATTTTTAGCCTTGATAAATCTTTCAGGTCGTTCCTGCCCTGAAACACCCTTTCCCAGCCCTTGGGAGTAGATTTACTCGCAATTGAATATTTGTGGGCCCTATTCACAAAGGAAAATTTACATCTGTATACATACTCACGTAAAGATCGACTCCTACACCAATGTGAAACACCCCACTTTTGGCTATGCACAACTTACATTTGTCCACTCCTTCAGATAAAGGGGTAGCTCCTCCTCATAGAAAGTGAGGGGCATATTCACAAGCCAATATCGCCGCTTTAGCCGCACTTTTTTGCCGATAAAGCAGCGATATTTCCATCGCAATATTCACAAGCTGTCGCTAACAGCCGTTAGCGGCAGTTTAATGGCGAAAACGTCCATTACAAAGATCGCGACTTCTGCTAGCGATAATTATCGCTAATTACATGCAAGGGAGGCGTTCCCAAGCAAAATCTGGCGTTAACCTACATCTCCACATTCTCAAGGGGATTCGTTAGGTACAGAGGACCACCAAAAATGTCTCTAACTGCAACTTTAGGCAGTTTATTATAATGACCAGAAAATTTCTGGTCTTAAACTGGAGACATCCATTGGGGCCTCATGTAAGCATGTTTTGTTGCCTCTGAATTGTATTTCCTAACAGCCTGCATGGAGGGGTGGGGATAAATACACCATAGTCACCCTTCCTGGACTAGGTGGACAGTTGGAGGGACTCTCATTCACCATGCCGCTACTAGTTGTGGGATAGTGATGGGCCATGGACACTCCAGAGGACAGTTTCCTAGCCGCTGCAATTCACATTTCCGTGACCAGATTACAGGATTAATGGCCCACATAGCCGTCATTGCATGTATAGCAATGGACATTGATCGCTGAGCCTTCTGACATTGCAATTTGCATTCCTTTTGCCCATGATGCTGGTGTATTGCAGCGTAAGGGACAGCTATAGTACAGCAAGTCAATCAGTTGACTGAGGTCACATCACCTTACTCTGGCACCATTCTGAATATCAAGGCTATTACTACACATGACAGTGGGGCATGTTATCAGGGAGTGATCACCGGGAGGATTGAAGGCACTATTCTGCCGCTAATGGGCCGATCACCACCTATCGCCGGCTAACGCAGGATTTGATATCGCCATTGCGATGATTTTAACGCGGGTTTTAAGACCCCTTCCCTGTTACTATCGCCATGTAGCGTGGGCTTGATAATACCCCGCTAACATGGCGATAATATTCAGGGTTAGGCGGCGTTAACTTTTCTGCCGTAAACTGACGTTGGCGATAGTTATCGCCCGTCATTGTGAATATCCCCCTAAGAGTCATAAGTTACTGTTAGTAACTTTTAATCTGTTAGTGGAGATCTCTGCCACGGGGATGGATGTCTTTCTAAACGAAAGAACATAGACATTTAGTAAGTTTTGTTTTAAATAAATACATTTAAAATGAAGTGATATATAATATATGTATATTAGTTTAAAATATATTATTAGCATGGACAAAATAAAATACAATGCAGCATATTAGCTCAACAAATTAAAATTTTATTCAGTAATATAATAACTTAAATATACTAATTTAATTGTGTATATACATGTTTAAACAATAAAAAATAATACTCACCCTCATAAAACATTGTATTTAATATTTACTAAATGTGGTTACAAATTGTATATTCAAATTAATTTAAAACATTTTAATATTTTTTAAATGTACATTTTTTGTTTCTTTAAATTAAGTTTCTAAGTACATTTAAAAAAATAGTTATATGCATGGTTATAATTAAATATAAAACATCTATCTATCTATCTCTCTCTCTATATATATATATATATATCAAATTGAAATTTTTGAGTCTAATTTAATTTATTTAGCATTAATCACAAAGGGATATATTTTTTTTAAATCCCTGCTTCCATTGTTTTCTGTGGGAGAGTGTTGTGGTGCCAGTAGTTGGCTACCTGTGGTGCTGAATTTACTCCAAAGCTGGTTTATAGTACATTTAAAACTAGTTTGACACTTTTAGTCTTGTAGTACTTTTAGAAGTGTATTTTGTGAGCTGCAATAGTCTTACTCTTTGGTTGGTGCATATTTTGTATCAGCATGCCCCTCCAAAACCCCACCTTAAGTTTCCATAAACCCCATCCATTTTTAAAGTAATTATTCCCCATTTTTCCACCATTCACTCTGGTCCCGCCAACATTTATTGCAAAGTAATATACTTATGTGTGTGGAAATCTCTGCCACGCCACTGTGGTGGACATTACTGCACAAGAAAGATAGGAGAGGGGGAGGTTGTGGTGTTCTGCAACTTCTTTGTAAATCACAGATTCCAGAACCTGGAATGTGGTGAAGGTTGCCTAGCGCTGCTAGAACTGAGAAGGCAGTTACTCCTGATCTGCTGCTGGATGGGGTCTCAAAGCTTGTACCTTCTTTAATAAATCCCTCTCACTTCAACTACAAGTGTCTGGATCTTCATTTGTGAGAGACCTACTTCTACATTTTGGCGACGATCTACCTACGCAAATAAAGAGACCCCAACAGCTTACGTTCAATTTAACAGCTATTATGGTCTACGATTCTACAAGTTACTACGAGCAACTCTCCTACCTCTCAGCTGACCTTCATCTCCTATTTCATCTGCCGAAGAGGGGAAGGATCACCTGATCTTTCCGGTATCCTGCTGCAGTGTATCCGGATTGGTTTTCCTGTTCTGGCTTAATCCAAGGTTGGCTTCCCCAAGAAGGATGTTGTGGGCTAAGCGGACCCTGGAGGGAGGTTTTTCTGACCTTGTGAGCCGCACAATTGAAGGTATGTGTGCAGCGCTTCATTTCTGCTGAGGGGCTGATACGCTCTCCGCTTTGCCTGACTTGCGGAGCGGCCTGCTCTTTATTTGCCTGATCTTGACGTCATCGCGTTACGACGTGGCGGCCATTTTAGGTGTCCTATACGTGCCTGACTTCCTGTGACGTCTTTACGGAAATAAACGGCGGCCATCTTAAGTGTCCCACACTTCCTGTGCAACATGATTTAAGTGGCCTGGCTCAATATTATTGGAACTTATCTGGCATCCATCTTTTATTGGGCTAACTGTTTTGTAGTTGTTGCGGATGGCACAGCTGCTCCCTTCATCATCAATTTCAAAAAGTGCCACGTACTCAAGCCATTTTCTGTTTCTGTGCGTGGTCACCATCTACGCTGACACGCACAGCTGTTTCGTTGTTCCTTCAGTGCAGTGTGTGCATATTTACAGCGCTGACACACACGGCTGATCCTACGCTTCTCCTAGTGCTGCGTGTGCATAATTACTTGGTGGAAGTTCTGCGCTGACACGCACAGCTTATCTTACCTTTATTCAGTGATATATCACTGAGTGCGCTGACACACACAGCTGTTTCCACGTTTAGTGCTGCGTGTGCATAATTACTTGGTGGAAATTCTGCGCTGACACGCACAGCTTATTTTAACTTTATTCAGTGATATATCACTGTGTGCGCTGACACGCACAGCTTATCTTACCTTTGTTCAGTAATATAAATCTTTGTGCGCTGACACGCACAGCTGTTTTCATGTTTAGTGCTGTGTGCACATGATCGCTTGGTAGTAGTTCTGCGCTGGCACGTACAGCTTATGTTACGTTTATTCAGTGGTGCATCACATTGTGTGCTGACGTGCACAGCTGTTTCCACCTTTCCTCAGTGCTGCGTATGCATGTTCACGGAGTACAAATTGTGCGCTGACACGCACAGCTGATCTTACGTTTCTTCAATGTTGGATTAGATAAAAATAAAGTTTAAGTCTAAGCGCTGATGCGCACAGCTTGCATATTATCTTCATTTGTGGTGCCCTGATGGGCAATTCTGTCACTGTACTCTTCTGATAATAGGTGTTTGTCATTTTTACTGTTTTACTAAGCTGGTTTCTTCCTCTTTCTCAATTCATGTAATAGTGCTGATTTTACTAAAAATGCAGAATGTTCCAGCACCTCCGTTTTTTCCCTCTTCCCCCGGTGTACCTCCTATACTCTGGCAAAAGTGGAAAAAGGTATTCAACCACTATGCTCGCGTCTGTGGTACATCCCTCAGTGCAGAGAGGAAGACTTCTCTCCTGATGCACTGTTTAGGTGCGGAGGGACAAGAAGTTTTCGAGCACCTACCTGATCTCGCTGATAGTGACTATGCATCTCTTAATGAGTATGAAATTTGTATAAAAAACTTGATCTGCACTATCTACCTAAGATTAGTACTGTTCTTGAACGCTATCATTTTGGCAGGAGGTGGCAGAGGTAGGATGAGTCCGTGGAGCAGTATATAACAATTTTGCGCAAGCTGGCCTCAACCTGTAACTTTGGTGCCACATTGGAGGAACGTCTGAGGGATCAGTTTATGTTGGGTTGTGTTCATGATAAGACTAGAGATGCTCTATGGCAAAAAGACAACCCAACTCTACAAGAGGTCATCACCATCGCAAAGAGCCATGAACACTCGAAAGCGTGTGTTGACATCATAAAGAAAGAATGTTCTTCGGAGAAAACCGATCATTTTGATGTCAAGGTTGTTTCCGATAAGTCTGTTAAACCTAAACATGTCTTAGATCAAAAACAGTCTGGTCAATCTCAAAAATTCTCTTACCATAATCAAAGATCTTTTCAAGGTCAGAAATCTTGGAATTCCAAGCAATTTCAAGGTAAATGTTACAGGTGTGGTGACTCTGGTCACATGGCTGATTTAAAAAACTGTCCAGGTTGGAAACTCATTTGTAAGATTTGTGGTAAGAAAGGTCATGCTTCCAAATGTTGCAGGTCAGGTAAAGTTCAAAAATCTGTCAAAGAAGTCGATGTCTATGATGATGATGCTGAAGAAGTCATTATTTGTCAGGTTACTGGTAATAAGCCTGATGGTACTTATGAGGATGTCTTAGTTAATGATGCATCAGTCAAAATGCTGTTTGACTCTGGGGCCAAAATTACACTTGTTCCCAAAGTGTTTTATGAGAGTAATTTATAAGATAAAGTTGTTCTAAAAAACCTGACATCAGACCAAAGGGATATGGTGGTGTCACTATTGACCTTCTTGGTTATTTTTGGGGGTCAATAAATTTCAAGGGGAGAGTGATTTCTGGAAATATTTACGTGTCAATGAAAGGTGACTCACTTATAAGTTGGCTTCACCAAAGAGATCTGCATGTGTTTCTAGACCCCAATGAAGATCCTCAGGTCTATCTGAAGGAGTTGCCTCCTGTTAGGGTGGTTGACTATTTAGTTAATGATTTGATCAAAGATTTTCCTGCTGTTTTTGCAAGAGACTTAGGCTGCTTTAAAAATTATGTACATCGAATAAGTCTTAAGGAAAATTCTATTCCTAAGGTTGCCAAAGTTAGGAGCGTTCCTCTCTTAGTAAGGGAAAGCATGAAGAGTGAGCTGGACAAACTCCTGGCGAAGGGTATCATCCAAGAGGTTGAGGCAACAGAGTGGGTCTCTCCAGTAGTAATGGCACGTAAGGCAAATGGGGAGGCCCGACTCTGTGTGGACTTGAGGGAACTCAACAGAGCAGTGGTCGTTGATCATTACCCTTTACCTAACATTGCTGAAATGCTGTGTTCCCTTGAAGGGGCGAAGCATTTTTCCTCTTTGGATTTAACCTCTGCTTACCACCAGGTTAGGCTGCATGCTTCTTCTCAAGAATACACAACTTTTGCTACGCCCTTTGGTACGTTTAAATTTCTGAGAATGCCATTTGGGCTGATTTCGGCTGCCTCCGTTTTTCAAAGAGTAATGGAGGGCATTCTTGGAGATTTAAAGGGTGTGAAGATCTATCAGGACGACGTGCTCATTTTTGGAGCCGATTTGGAACAGCATGATTTGAGATTAAGGACAGTTTTGGGAAAGTTACAAAATGCCGGCCTCACCCTTCGTGCTGACAAATGCATATTCAACTTAAAAGAAATTGAGTACCTTGGACATCTTGTTTCAGGAGGAGGAATCAAACCCCAAAAAACTCTTAGTGATTCTATCCTCAATTTGCGTTCACCATCTAGTAAGGATGAACTTATTAAGTTTTTGGGCATGGCCGAATTCTATCATTAATTCATTCCGAATTTTGCAGGAGAAACCTTATCCCTAAGGTCGTTATTGAAGAAAGGCTGTGAATTCGAGTGGTCGAAAGATTGTGAAAGAGAATTCCTTGGTATTAAGAATGACCTTAATAATTGCACCATGTCTGAGCAGTTTTGACCCTGCTAAATCCTCTTTTCTCATGACCGATGCCAGCCAGACTGGTCTAGGGGCAGTTCTGTTACAAAAAGTAGATGGAGTAGAAAAAACCATCTTGTTCATCTCCAGGCCTCTAAGACGTGCGGAATGCAATTACTCTGTTGTTGAGAAGGAGGCGTTAGGTGTGTTCTGGGCGGTGCGTAAGTTAAGGAAATTTTTGTGGGGTAAAAGGTTTAAGATTCTGTCTGATCACAAGCTGCTCAAAGAAGTTTTTACGAAGAAGGGCATAGATTTCAACTCTCACCGCATTCGCAAGTGGGTGGTGGCTCTTCAAGAATTTGATTTTGAACTGTCATACCTACCTGGTTCTAACAATGTTCTTGCTGACTGTCTTTCAAGACTCGGTGGTATTGATGATGACACGATTGATGAAATTGCATACTTTGCTAGAGAGGATCTGGAAGAAGATGTGAATGTGTGTTTGATTAGCGAAGGTGATGTTTCGGAAAGTGAGTGGAAGGAACACCTTGTTAGTGATGTGACTTTACAGAAGGTCATAACTATGATAAATAATGGTTGGTGCGATAAAAAGAACTGTGATGATCTTCTGAAGGGTTTTTGGCATGTCAAAGAAGATTTGGCTGTTG
Organism: Calotriton arnoldi; assembly: GCA_963921515.1. Classification (NCBI taxonomy): domain Eukaryota; kingdom Metazoa; phylum Chordata; class Amphibia; order Caudata; family Salamandridae; genus Calotriton; species Calotriton arnoldi. The sequence continues at coordinate 1,207,513 of CAWUFW010004652.1, forward strand.
TAGATGGTGTACTTATGCGTGGAAGCAAGCTTATTCCACCACTTGTCTTAAGGGAGAAATTGGTTGGGTGCGCCCATGCCTCACACATGGAGATTGCCAAGACCAATGAGCGAATCAGGGAAGTGTACTGGTGGCCCGCCATGGATGTTTTTGTAGAGAGACTGGTGCGGAAATGTGCAGAATGTGCTAATTGTGACAAGTCTATCAAGTGTAGAACACAACCAATGGTGGTTAGAGAGCTGGCTGCTGCTCCTTGGTCAGATATTTCCTTGGACATTTTAGGTCCGGTGAGGTCGAGATCACAAGATCGCTATGTCATCGTATGCATTGATTTGTTTTCACGGTGGCCGGAAATCAAGATTGTGAACTCAGTTGAGTCTATTGTTGTGGTAGAGTTCTTAGATGAGCTTTTTGAGCGAGAAGGCTTCCCACAAACTGTTTTGTCTGACAATGGTGTTCAATTCACCTCTCACTTGGTGGAGGATTTTCTGTCTACTAGAGGTATTAAACACAAGACTTCTGCTCTTTATCACCCACAAAGTAATGGTGTGGTTGAGAGGTTTATCAAGGTGCTTAAAGAAGCTATGCAACAGGCAAGATCTTCTGGTGGTTACTGTAAAAAAAACAAAAGGTGAGAGAATATCGTTTCACTCCCCATTCCTCTACAGGTGTGGCTCCCTTTCGACTCTTTAAGGGTAGAGTGGCGAATGTGGAAGTAGCTCCCTCTTGGGTTTCTGCAAAGAGAGTGGTGGTTGGTGAGAAAGTAGGTTGCACAGATGGTTGGAAGGAAAGAGAGAAAAGTAGAATGGTTAAAAGGAAGATTAGTTATGATTTGAGAAAAGCTGTGAAGAGTACGATTGTTGAGGTTGGTGACTGGGTCAAGATCAGGTTGCCAAAGAAAACTTCTGGCGTGTCGAAATACAGTCAGCCAATTCAGGTCATCAAAGTGTTTAAAAATGCCATAAAAACGAGTGATCACAGGATTTGGAATTTGGGCAAAGTAGCAAAGTGCTGCCCTACATCTGCATGTCCTACCACAAGTTCCTCTTCATGGTCGGATGGACAAGAATCTGTGGTTCCTGAGAGATGTTTAAGACCGCTACGTTTGAAGCAGGTTCCTCTTCGTTTTCAAGATTATGCTTGTTAATGCATTAATGTTCTTTACAACTTGTTCTTTCTGCAATATTCATTTTTTTTATCCTTAGCTTATTCATTTTTTTTTAATTGTTCTGTTGTTTGTTTATGAAGGGGGAGGTGATGTGGTGTTCTGCACCTTCTTTGTAAATCACAGATTCCAGAACCTGGAATGTGGTGAAGGTTGCCTAGCGCTGCTTGAACTGAGAAGGCAGCTACTGCTGATCTGCTGCTGGATGGGGTCTCAAAGCTTGTACCTTCTTTAATAAAACCCTCTCACTTCAACTACAAGAGTCTGGATCTTCATTTGTGAGAGACCTACTTCTACATTTGTCTCCAGCCATAGGTTTGTGAATGCATTCACCGCCCGGCAGCACTCCCACCAAGGGCCGCTACTGGTAGTACATAAGTAATGCTACTGTCAGCAGAGGTCCGTGCAGGTAACAGTGGTGGGGCTGCGTAAAGGAGGATTTCGAGGGATGATACAGAGGGAAATTTTTTATTTTTTTATTTTTTTTTATTTTCCCTCGGCATCGTCCCTGGTAATCCCCCTTATTGGGCCCACCGCCACACCGCAGTTACCTGCAAGGACCGCGGCTGGCTACTGTAGTGCTTCTATGTGTTCTCCAAAGCTCAACTTACTCCTGCAAATAGGTTTGTGAATCAGACCCTGAAATAAAAACCTGGCACTGTCCCTGAAAAGTCCGTGCCTCCTCCTTCTGAACTGTTTCAGTAAATTTAAAACTCCCGTGGTTCTTACAATGTATTTTGTTTGAAGATAAAAATGCTCATTTGACAACATACTTTAATGCAGAGGGGATATGAGAAGCACGTTAAACTCATGCTATCACTTCACTTATCACATTCTATTCTCGGAGCGTGCATGACGTTAACAATGCCGTGAACATAAATAGGACTGTCTCGCTCTAAATCTGTGCTAACAGCGCATGCGTAAGGTATATCCAGGGGAGACACCAACCTACTATTATCCAGATAATAAGACATGTTCTGGGTCATGCACCCTGGAACAATGGATGTGACTATCAGTTGTGCACCCGCAACATTCATTACTGGCTCCTTACTTCCTTTAATATTGTAGAAAAAGGCAAAGTACAATTTCCATTTCGAGTGCATTTATGCCTGTAGTGATAAGTTAGTTTCCATGAGGTCACAGAGTATTTCCAATGAGCTTGCACGCGCTTACTAACATTATTTTATCAGCTGAACAGAAAAGCAGTGTTGCAGTTGTAATAGAACTGGAAATGTCCCTCATTCACATTAGAAATAGATTTCTATTTCGAAGGCAGATTTATTTTTAACAATTCGAGCCACTTTGGAAAGTACAGAACTGTAAGTGCAGACTATTACGCACGCCATATCATTTTTTCTCAAGTATAACTGCAAATTGAGCGCAATCACGTCACGCTCACATGCATCCTCTGTTGGTTGACAGAGGGCTTGGTTTTATTTGCTCACGGGTCCCATGAGAGTGAATATTAGCATTAAACTGCCTTTGTGAGCTCTGGGACATTTAACGGTATTTATTGACTGCAATAAAGGACTAGCATGGCGCGAAAGCCTGGGACTTGGTGCTATCAGTGCACATCTTTCCAAGTAAACACCTCCACTGAGTTATCTTTTCAAAGTCGTAGTTACTATAACCTATGTAATCAGTTACCTCTGTCGCGGCTCCTGGAGGGAGTGCTGCGGGGCGGTGGGGCGGGGGAGGGGCAGGGTGGGGGTAGTAAACTCCGGCATACGGCCGAACGGAGTTAAGTACATAAATAAATAAAACAAATTACATTGCGCGCGCCGCATCGCCCTACTCCCTCCTCTAGGGCATTCATGTTTTTCTGTGAGCCTATAGTGGAGTATTAATGTCATCGATCTCTTGAGGCAGCCTCACATTTCTTCCACTGAGGGATTCCACTTACCATAATATGATGTACTAAGGTATTGGAGCCACAGGGACACGTGAGCACGCAGCCCAGCGGCACCTTTACAACGATAAATACATCTACCTTATAGGAGGCTGGAGAACGTAAGGTTGGTGAGTTATGATTTTTTTCGTATTTTCATTTTTGTAGTGCTTACTGCTGCCCGGGGGCCTAGTCATTTATGCAAGGTACAGCAGTTAATATATTCGTTTTTCGACTGGCTATATTGGTACATGCTTGATGCAATTAGCGATTGGCTTGGAAGTTAATACTGTGGGGCAGATTTACATGCCCAATGCGCCACCGGTGCATCACTTTTTGCGTCATACCAGTGGCGCATTTTACTGCTCCATATTTACATGGACAGGAAAAGCCGCCCTGCATGACTTTACCTGTCCTTGTAAATACGGCCCCTTTACACGCAACAATTTGCGTGAAAGGGGCGATCCATGGGTGTTACTGTGGGTGTTCCCACGCAACACCCATGGAACAAGACACATTTCCAGATTTACGAGGAATCGTAAACCTGAAAATGCGTCAAAATGCTACGCCGAGGCGCAACAAGTTGAAGTGTTTTCATTTCTCCTCGTTTTTTTCCTCTTACAATGTGTGCTGCATTCTACAGCATGCATTGAAAGAGGAAAACGCCTGTAGTGATTGTTTTTGTGCAGGAAGGTGCCTCTTCCTGCACAAAAACAATCTCCCCATGTCGCAGGCATCCTTGCACCATGGTGCAAGGGTGCCTGCGCCGGCACATGGCAGCTGTTTGTGCGCCAGCGCAGGGGAGAGCAGAGGAATACGACATATTATTGTAAATATGTCGCATTCCTGTGCTTTGAAGGTGCCGCAGCGTGGCGCAGCCAAAGGGCTTGCGTTGCCGCACTGCAGCACTTTCTTGTAAATCTGCCCCCTGTGTCACTAAATACACATGTACCAGCTCAGTGTGAACTGCTATGAATGCCTTCCTTAAAAGTCAGAGAATAGTGGTGGCCCTCCTGTGCAGTATTTAGACACTTTGGTGAGTATCTCACCAGTGTATAGGGCCTTGCCACTGGAGGTTCTGTTCCACTGAATGGGTCATGGGATACCCTGGGTTGTGGGTACAGCCATGGAGAGGCACCACGCTGGATATGCAGATGATTGCTTTCCCCATCCTTTGATGACCTGAGGACCAGTTGTTTACTTAAAGTAACACACTCTCTAAAAATTCATAGTGTGGCCTCTCAAAAACTGTTTACAGTGCTAGATCTAGGTGTTAGAGCGCTTTGCTCAGTGAAAAATTTGGTGCAAATTCAGGTTAAAAAAGTACTCTCCGATGGCTCTTTGGTTCCGACTGAAGCTAATATCAAAATTAAATAAATTTCAATAAAGTGAAGCCCGTTACGCTTTACAACGAAGACAGAGAGTTGTTAAGTTTCAAACCGTAACGGTTTATTAAAGGATTAATAGGTTACAAACACAAATCATCAAATTAGTAGTTATAAATAATCAATACATTAATGTCAATAAATTTTAAGCAATTCAAAGTCATGTAATCAATGTCAACAATTATAAAGTTATTTCAAACGGAAAAAGTTAAGTAAGATCAAATGTCCCATAAAAAGAGCACCCTACTCTGCTAAGTCAGAGAAAGTTCTTCTGAAGTCATGAGAAGAGACATCTGCCTAGGAGTCAGCCAAGGAAACTTCTGTCAGTAAGAGAAAAGGGCATCTGTTCTACAGGCCTCTCAAAAGGCATTGGATCTCTGTCTACATTGCATTAGCTTAAATCACACAATTTCTAAAACGTAATCCACCTACACATGTTTCCAAGCTGAATGACCAATTAGGTTAAGGTACACAAAGATAAGCCAAATTTGTTAATTTCAGAAGCTGCTACACAAAACGCTTACTTCCTAGGTAATGCCTACTTTGACCTGGTAGAAAGAGGTTTTACTTTTGAAGTTGATACGTGAGGGGCTGCTGCACTCCTGCAGCCACCAAACACTTTTTTAACCATATTGGTGGCACCCCTGTTATCCTGGGGCCACCACAAGAAGATGTTGCTATCTACAGTAAGCCCTGAAGGGCATTATGGGGTGCTCACCTGCTAGGAGCCTTGAATACTTAATTAGTGGCTTATGCTGTGGTTGGTCTCTGGTGCATGGCCTTGTGACTTGTTTTAATTTTTTTTAAAAGGGTCTGGTTGGTCCCACACGGGACACCTCCAAGGCGTGGGGAGACCACTCATGTGCTGCCCGCCTGCTGCCCGGCCGGCCAACAGTACGTAATGCTGATGCAGAAGCTGACAGTTGGATTCTCCTGCCTGCATGCTCGTGAGTGGGCTGTCTTCTTTCTCTTCTTCTGCCCGACTGGGGGCTGCCTTCAGGGCCCGGGGATGGGGTCCAGTGCATCTGCTATTGTCTTTGAGCCCAAGAATGGGTTCTCAGGCCCTCTTTAAAGTTTAGGCTGGCCCAGGGGATGGGATCCCCAGGACAATAGAGAGTCTGGGGAGGGGGCACAAAGCACGCCCCCACCCTAGGAAGAATAATCAAATAAATCTGGGGTTAACCCTGGGGACTGTCCCACTCCGGGGGTATTTTGAGAGATGCAGCAGAGCCCCACACACTCCCTTTCTCAAGGTTGGGTACAGGTCAACATCTTTAAATGTGAATATCTCCGGTCCCGTTGGGCTGATTTCAGTGATCTTGGTCTAATTTACTCTTAATGGTGAGCCATAGCCATCAGGAGCTTTTTCAGCAAGCCTAACAAGGGGTGCACTCTGCAGGGAAGTGTTTTCACTGGCTCCCTGCAACAGCCTTCTCCTCTACAGTGCCACACACATACCCCATGGCCTTGTGTCTCTATTGCAATATATCTGGGGGCAGTGGAGTCCTAGTCTTCCCCCACCTGGTACTAAAGGTTTGTAAGGGACCCAACATCAATGGCCCATGGAGAGACCCACTAGTCCTGGGGTCAGCTATAGACAGAATCCTCAGTTCATTAGTGCATCAGGATGCTTACCTTCCAGCTTTCCATGGTGTTGCCACTGTCACAGTCTGGGTCCAGGGTCTTGCGCTTCTTCATGTTCCGGAAGCCACTTTTATGCCCAGTCCAGCTTGTGGGGGGGGTTCTTCTTTTTCAATCCTTCCCCTTTTTCTGGGTTTGGCTCTGGTTAGTGACATAAAAAGCTGATGTTAGGTCTCTTTATGTGCGCTGGGGAAAATCCCTTTGAAATGTAATCAGGGCAGGGCCCAAGTCCTCCCCCAGCCATCCTGTCAAGAAGACCCACTTCCTTTAAATGCAAGTCCTTTTGTGCACTGTCTTGCTCCAATACACACTTCCCAGTGGGAGAGCCATCACCAGCCCAGGCAACTTGAAACTCCCAGAAACTTTTGGCAGAACAATCCCAACTTTCTAAAATTGCCATTTCTAAAATAAGAATTTAATATCCAATATCACCATTAAAGAAGACTTTAAATTAAAGTTCAAAAAGAGTGGAATTTTTTTTTCTAGCTGCTAAATGTAACAAGTAATAAATGTACTAATGTAACCCAACGATTTCCTATGCTGCCACCCAAGGTTGCTACAGTGAAGATTGTTTTGAGGGATATTTCACTGTAAGGACATGTTCAACATTAATTTCTACATGTTCTACTTTAAATGTTTGCACTCTGCTCTTTATGGGCAATAAGGCCTACATATGGTGACATTAACATTTAAAAGGAAGGTTTATGTCTGTCAAGAGGGGTATTATGACATGTCAAAGGTGCAGTTTAAGACTGATTACATGTGTGCAGCTACCAGGCTGCTCACAACTGTAGTCTTTTATATGTAGCCTGCAGCCATGCGCACATCCGTGTGCATACATGTTCACATATGACCAGCCCAGTGCCCCTTACCCTTGCTATACTGCAGTGGCCTCATCTCAAAAGGCATACACTGGTGGTAAATACTCCCAATCCTATTTCCCATGAAACTACTGGGAGTGAGACACAATAAAGGTCCAAAATCAGGTTATAAAAAAGCAAAAAAATATGGTCATACTAAATGAGCGTAACCCATTTGCAGCAGTCATGACTAGTAAGCGGGGCAGTATTTGTATCAGCAATCTACGTACATCATTGTTGTGTTCCATTTTGTTCGGGATTCTGTACAATCTAACGTTATCTCATCTCACTCTGTCTTCTATTTCTACCACTTTCTGCTTAAAGAGTCAATTGTCAAGGCCTCAAAAATTTGCATTATCTTGTTTTTCTTCAGCAGGGCCATGCATTCGTCCAGCACCCCTACCCTGAAATGGAATGACCCCATGTCAGTATGGAGCATTTTCATTTAACTCTGGAATGGAATTACCCCATATCAGTAAGGAGCATTCTGATTTCCGTTGTTAGGTCAGAGACCTTCACATCCATGGATCCAGTGCTTAATTTGAACCAGTGGTTTCCAGTACTCTGTCCCGGCACTTAGTTGTCATTCTTATACCATCGGGGGCCTCAAACAGTCTGAATTGTCAGACTTGTAGTCCTGTGATAGTTAGTACCTATGTAGGTATGTCATTGGCAATGCTGGCAGGGGGAATTGGTGGTGCAAGCTGCGGTGGCCTCCTTAGGAGGGCCCTGGAGCTTATTTTGTTTACTAATTAAGCACTGTATGGGTCCCAACTGTGTGCCCACCACTGAAATGTAATTCAGGAAAAGGTCCATAGTGGCTGCTTTCATGAACAAGTTTGTGGGACTAGTCTTTTTGTTGCCCCCTCAACCTACCCGAATAGCAGTTGTCTTGTGGTCTGGCCACTAGCTGTCCTGGTTCTTAGTAGATTTTGTGGTGCTTGTGGTGTGAAGAAGGAGAGATTGTGGTGACATTTAGCGTGGTTGCTCAAAGTGTGGTTATGGACAAAAACAATCTCAGTGCCACCTGGATTATCCCTAGTGGAGGTCCACTTATCTGGTCTTTCTCTATTGAGGTCCCAGTCAAGTGTGAGTGCCAATGGCAGTTGATCAGCGGTCTGGTTTATGTCAGATAATGGCCACTGTGCCTTATCTTCTACACACTTTACAGCGCTTGTTTGCCTGAAGCCTATTGGATGTGTAGAAGCCAGGGGTTGTAGTATTAGATAGTTTTGCCAGGAGAGCCTTGTGACATTGATAGAGGAACATAGGATTAGAGCATTCCTGATTCTGTCCAGTTGGGAATGGGCTGTGGGGACATATCTCAATCTTGCTTGTGGTCATGACCACATAGTCTATGCTGCAGTTCTCTCCTCTTTCACACCTTGTCACCCTGTGCTGCTTCGCCGGATTGGTGATTGTTCCAGAATGCGTTCCAATACAGCCACAGTATCTGAGTCTCCTGTGTATGCCTGGGGATGAAGTTAAGAAGTGAGCAATTCAGCCTCGTCTTTCATTACCTCGGTGACTGCCAGCCAGTATGTCGAACAGTCACTGCCTTGGATCTTAGGTTTTGGAGGCCTCAGTACGGGAGCCATATTGCATGGTGGTGGTGGTGGTCGGCCTTTCTCAGATTTCCTCTTGAGGCCTTGGAGCATGGGGTTGGCGTCTAACAATGCACCTGCTGTCTGTAGAAGTGCAGTGTCCCCTGGGACCAGCATTTACTTGGAGGCCTCAAATCCCTGTTGTTCTTTGGTGCCTTTATTTTCAGCGATTATTGCAATGATTATAGCCTTTATAGAGTGCAGAGGATGTGGGCAGGATTGTATACACAGCCATTCATGAACATCATCCTGTGCCCAGCTTACACTAGGAGTGTCAATGTTTCAGGGAGAGGTAGCTTTCTATAGGCCCTGGCTTTCTGCAGATCACGGACTTTGCTTGTCCAAAGCGATCATGAGCCACAAGAGCTCTGAGTGAGACTGCTTAGTCTTCACTTCCCTCTGTTCAGGTTGAGGCATACAGTTCGATAGCTTACTGTGGAACACACCGCATCCACACTCTCCTCCATCATGTGTTGACTGTATTCTTTGCAGATGGGTGGTGGCACTCCCCAACTCAGTGTCAGCCATTGCTGTGGAAAAACTTTGCTTGGAGATCTATTCCGTCTGAGCTCTCAGATAGTCTCTATCCCTCTCCTCAGACCAAGGAATTTTTGCCGTTAAAGCAGATTGGACATCCCTTCTCCCTGTGTGCCTGCGGTGATCTACTCTAAGGAGGCCATTGGTGGTAGCGGCTAGACTCCATCCCCGTGTGAACAGTTTTGAATCCTTGTAGGCCTGATGTAAGGCTGTTTGAAACTAGGATCTGCACTGAGTAAGAGGCAAGGATCTTTTTTGGCCGTGCACTGAGCCCTCAGAAAGGCTCTGTTGGCTTTTATCGATTCCAGGACAGGCACTTGGGTCAGTCATAAAATCATAGGAATTAGTAATATTGTCCCTATGCCCTTTGAATTGAATTACTCATTGAGAAGATGCTACTTTGTTTCTGCGGTCTCCCACACAGTAAACAACATGTATGGCAAGCATTTGAGTTTTCTTGATGTCTGTATTGTACTAATCCTTGAGTCATAAAGGAACTGGAAGTATCATCTCTTCAATGGGATTCCCTTACCACTATCACTACCCTAACCCTCTCCCTGGCTCCATTCAACAGTTAACTCCCTAAGCTCGATGCACAGAGTCTGTGACAAGGAGTGATTGTTTACTGCCCCCAAATAAATATTATGGGCCAAATGTATGTGTCGCTCTTGCACCACCCAACTTGGTGCAAGAATGACGCAAACTTAAATCAGATTTTTGAAGCCACGCAAAGCCACTTTGCGTGGCTTTGAGTGGGTCCAAAAATATGGAGTTGCGTTACTCTGGCATGAAATGTGCATTGCGTGGATGTTCCTATACAACTCTGTTGTAATCAAAGTCTTGTAGCCAAGGTGTAGTTTAAGATGATTTATTCAGATTTAGTTCTAGGTTATTACATCCATAGGGAACAGCAGCCCCACCAGGAGCAGCGTGCCTGCTGCTCAACCCATACTCCAACTGTCACACCTCACCTCACAGGCACCCCAACATTTCATTCATAATCACCACTCCAACATTCCATGCAGCACATTCCCACTGGCTGAGCAGCTAGGGGCAAAGCAACAGGGGAGATGCATAAATACATAGACAAGATATAACAAACTCCCATGGTTTTTTATACAGACCTTGTAAACCTAGGAATGCGCCAAAAAGATATGCATCCCCAGGGGAGGCATAACGAGGAGAAATATCTTAATTTCTTCTTGTTACTTCCTCTTTCTATGTGTGCTGCACTATGCCTTAAATACGGCGCATTCCTGTCCTTTCCCAGTTACGCAGTGCAGCACAGTAAGGTGACTTGCTGCTCTGCCCCACTATTCCATAAAATGCCCCTCTGTCCTCAGTGCCCTTGCTGGCTGACATCTTTAGGTGAGTAGGTCTGACCTCCTGAGGACATTGATACTTTTTTGGTAGCTTCTTATTGAAAGTCAAACAACATTTGATTTTATTTGCTAACTTTTCTTTTTTGTATAACCTTTGAACCAATGCCCGCCACCACCACCCTCTGCAACTGGACCCCGATCAACTCCGAAGACACCACCCGCACGATGAACTCCATCCACTCCGGATCACCAACCGACCCCTGCCCACACCACGTCTTCAACAAAGCCGACGCCACCATCGCACCCCATCTCCGGGACATCATCAACTCCTCCTTCCGCACCGCCACCTTCCCGGAGAGCTGGAAGCACGCCGAGCTTACCGCCCTCCTGAAGAAACCAACGGCGGACCCCACCGACCTCAAGAACTACCGCCCCATCTCGCTCCTTCCGTTTCCGGCCAAAGTCATCGAGAAGACCGTCAACAGACAGCTTGCCGCCTTCCTCGAGACGAATGGATCCCTCGACCCCTCGCAGTCCGGGTTTCGGGCCAACCACAGCACCGAGACCGCCCTTATCGCAGCCACCGACGACATCAGAACCCTAACCGACAACGGGGAAACAGCTGCCCTCATCCTCCTGGACCTCTCCGCGGCGTTCGACACCGTCTGCCACCGCACCCTAGTGAAGCGCCTCAGCAACATCGGAATCCGAGAGAAAGCACTGGAATGGATCATCTCGTTCCTCGCCGGAAGAACCCAGAGAGTCCGCCTCTCCCCGTTCAGATCCGAAGCCACCGAAGTCATCTGCGGCGTTCCACAAGGATCCTCACTCAGCCCGACCCTCTTCAACGTCTACATGAGCCCCCTCGCAGCCATCGCACGCCGACACAACCTCAACATCATCTCCTACGCCGACGACACCCAGCTAATCCTCTCCCTCACCAACGACCCCACTACCGCCAGAGCCAACCTGCACGACGGGATGAGAGACGTCGCCGACTGGATGAGGAACAGCCGCCTTAAACTGAACTCAGACAAGACGGAAGTCCTCATCCTGGGCTCATCACCCTCCGCCTGGGACGACTCCTGGTGGCCCCCGGCCCTGGGCACCGCACCCAAGCCAACGGACCACGCACGCAACCTGGGCTTCATCCTGGACTCCTCCCTATCGATGACCAAACAAGTCAACGCCGTCTCATCTTCATGCTTCAACACCCTGCGCATGCTCCGCAAGATCTTCAGATGGATCCCCACTGAAACCAGGAAGACCGTCACCCAGGCACTCGTCACCAGCCGACTGGACTATGGGAACACCCTCTACGCCGGAACCACAGCCAAACTTCAAAAGAGACTCCAGCGCATCCAGAACGCCTCCGCACGACTCATCCTGGACATCCCCCGACACAGCCACATCACCGTACACCTGAAAGACCTGCACTGGCTCCCCGTCAGCAAGAGAATCACGTTCAGACTCCTCACCCACGCACACAAGGCCCTCCACGACCTGGGCCCAAAGTACCTCAACGACCGCATGTCCTTCTACACGCCCACACGCCAGCTACGATCAACCAGCCACGCCCTCGCCACCGTACCACGCATCCGCAGAACCACCGCCGGAGGAAGATCCTTCTCCTACCTGGCGGCCAAGACCTGGAACTCCCTCCCCACTCACCTTCGGCGAACCCAGGACCATCTCGCCTTCAGGAAGCAGCTCAAGACCTGGCTGTTCGAGCAGTAACTTACCCCCTCCCCCAGCGCCTTGAGACCCTCCCGGGTGAGTAGCGCGCTCTATAAATGCCGTGATTGATTGATTGATTGATTGATAAGGAACAACAGCTTTTGACGTACTGGCTCCATCAAGTTACTCAGTCATCCACAAAGGCAGGCATGAGAAAAGTGGAGGTTACATAGCAGTTATTTATAAGAACTGCTGAACATATTCCACTTTAGAAACTCAACTGCTCTACGCCTTCAACCTCCTCTCTAGCTCAATTTTTCAATTACATAAGAAATCTCACTCTATCTGCACCACATTTGCCCTCCTTGCAATAACCATGCACTTGCTGTACATTTTGAAGAACCAATAATATTAATGAAAACAGAGCACACCAATACATTTTGTCTTGAGGATATGAACATCCCATGGCACATTCAGAAAAATCCACTCATAAGAAAATTAAGAGTAAAACCGACTCAAGGTGACCTAATACGATACCCCACTCTACCAACCCACCATAAAGGGAACATCATGGAACTAATACTCTGTGCACCAAACTTCAGATCATCAGACACGCCATTGGAGCTGGACTGGACATATCAGCTTGCCGCCTTCCACATTAAAATAATGACAAGTAAAAAATTTCAACCCCTATAAACCTGGAGAAGAAACTGAAAAGACATACCCAACCAAAAAGAATTGGATCATATCAAAATATTTGCGACCTCTCCTATTTGCCACTTTAACCCCCTCACAAACTATTACAGTGAAGCAACACATGACATTCTAATCAAAAATGCCCCATTGATCAAGAGGCCCATTACACAATAAAACCTCACACATCATGCCACTCTAGGTATCTCAAAACCAACAAAAGAAATATCAGGAAATTGTAAAAGATCTGTTAGGGAGAAAAGCAGATGAAGATCTAGAAGTCCTCAAAGAAAAAAGGCGCATTCATAAAAATCTCTTACAAGCAATAAAACCAAAAACTATATGACAACAGTAAAAGAAGCTACTAATCTTCCCAAAACAATAAAATACAATGCAGACTTCACCACAACATAACAAAATCAGTAGCTCACAGATCAATGTTACCAATATTGGCAGCTATTTTTTACAACAAATTTAAACATATATATTAAGAACTCTCCATATAGCTATAGTCAATGCCACCATTGAGAAAGTTTTTTTTGCCATCAATTCTGAAAACAGGCCAGATCACCCTGAAGGAGCAAAACGTAGATTTCAGTGGTATTCAAGACCACAGCCTGATCTGGAATTTCCATTATCTTTGCAAAATCATTGAGAAGGCTGTCACCATCTCCATTATTAAGGTACTTAAGGGCTACCAATCTGGATTCTGTTCCAAATACAGCCCAGAAACCAGTACTATCCAGACAACAAATGATGCCTTCAATATACTAGATAATGGTAATATCTGCCTCTTGGTATTGGGCAACCCATCAGCTGCATTCGGTACCATAAATCACCAATCACTGCTGCATATTTTAAATCCTAGAATGAGCGCAAAAGGGACTGTTATAAAATGATTTAAACTGTTCCTATTCTCATGATCCCAATTTGTTAGACTAGAATCATTTAGAGCCATCAAGCCACCTTCCTTTTCTCTTATCCATTCAAATTATATATGGAACCTCCAACTTCAATCCTTCAAGATAAAGCCATCTAGCCGCGCTAATATGCCAATTATACCCAACTATACTATAACTTCCTGTCTCTGACTCATCTAGCATAAAAAATTTAAAAATCTCAGAGAAAATAAATGAATGGATTTGCTTTCTCTATTTCTAAAAATGAATCCGACCAAAAGTCAATTTTATTTACTAACCTCAAAAGACTCTCCCGCACTAGTACAAAATGTCTCAATTTCATAAATTTGGTTGTCATCTTCCCTTTATCAACTTCACCAGTGAAATCTTTTGGCTTCATCATTGAACAAAATCTAAATCATAATGCACGCATTGCTAAACTAACAAGATATACCTCCTATCAAGTACATAAAGTCAGGCAACACAAGCCTTCAATCACTCACACAGACTTCATAATTATGGTTCAGTTACTTGTCCTCAAATGCTTAGTGGGGGGGGGGGTTCTCTCTTAGCTCGTCTAACCAAATCCTCCACTTATCCTCTAAAATCTATACTCCATATTATGGGCAGATTTTTTGCAAGTGCCAAAAAATCCAACCATATCATACTGATCCTGAAACAATTCAATCGGCTACCTGTTAAAGCAAGGATCGCATTCAAAATCACATGTGCAACCCATGAATACCCGCTTACATGAAAGAAAAGCTACAACTCATGGGTGGTAAACATAATACCTGTAACAGAGACAGGTTTATTCTCGAAATTCCTAAAACCAAGAAACACAAAACTTCGAAACTGGTCTTCTCATTCTTTGTGACAAGACTAAGGAACTTGATTGCTGGTCAAATCAGACTTATCCGAAAACTGCTGCCATTTCGTAAAGAACTGAAAACATCTCTCTTCAAACTATACTTCACTAAGGTCTAAACAATCTCTCCTTAATTTTCATTGCTATGTATTTCTTCTATTGAATTTTTTTCCAAAACATCATATGTAAAGAGCTAATAGTGTGAGGGCCCCCACAATTTTGATGCCCCAAAATTTACCTCCATAGAATGCCCACAATTTCGAAGAACCGTAGGTGGTGTTGAACCTCAATTTCATGAGACAATGGGTCCCCGGTAAGGCACCTCCCATCAGATAATAATATCAGAACTATAGTCAATTAAGTAAAAGGGCACACTCAATAACTGAGCGCTAGGTCAGCTGCATAGTTTAAAGATTTAAAGATCTAGTAGATAGGCCTTGAAGTTTTGGCCTTGGCCTTGAAGTTTTGTGAAGTTTTGAGCCAGGTGAGATTCACCGAGAACAACATAAACTATGACAATGGAAATAAACAAATAATATTTTACTTGACTATGTGCTGCAGAAATGAGAGACAGTGAGATGTGCAGGAGTAGGGCAAGGGTGACATGAATGAATATATATATATTGTTAATGATTCACGAAAATATAAACACTCAAAAATCTTCTATAATAACGCTCTGCTTTCCTAGATCTAGGTACCCTAAATACAAATATTGCAAATAAACTAAATTTAAATATTTAAGGGGAAAGGGAGCACACCTTCTGTCATCCCAGCACAGTTCACCCCATTGCATTCGGGTATATGCAGTACGCTTACTTCAAAGTTGCTATTGTTTTTCAGAAAAGTTGGTGCAGGTAATGCTGTTATCGCTAAATACGTTTCTTGGTTTAGCCCTTCATCAGTAGAGAGCAGAAGTAGTAGAGAGCAGAGATAAGTCACCTGGAGTTGTGAAATGCTGCCCAAGTCTTCACAGGTCACAGTACCACTCCACAGATACCCAGGTGCATCCCAGGTGAGCTTGCAGTTCGTTGGCTCAAGAAAGCCTTTTAAACACAAGGGGGGGAGGGAGCACGCAGACTCTCATCCCCGCACAGTTCACCCCATTGCATTCTTGTAAATGCAGTACACTTGTTTCAAAGTTGCTGTAGATTTTCACCAAAATTGATGCAGGTAGTGCTCTTGTCTCTAGACTCCTGTTTCTGGGGTTAGCCCTTCATCAGAAGAGAGCAGAAGTAATAGAGAGCAGAGAAAAGTCATCCGGGGTTGCTGAAATGCTGCAAAAGTCTTTACAGGTCACAGTACCACTCCACAGGCACACAGGTACATCCCAGGTGAGCTTGTCAGCTCGTTGGCTCAAAGGAGCCTTTTAAACACAATGGGGGAGGGAGCACTCTGCCTCTCATCCCAACACAGTTCACCCTATTGTATTCTGGTAAATGCAGTACGCTTACTTCAAAGTTGCTGTAGTTTTTTTACCAAAGTGGTGCAGGTAGTGCTGTTATCACTAGCATGTGTTTCTGGGTTTAGCCCATCATCAGTAGAGAGCAGAAGTAGGAGAGAGTAGAGAAAAGTCGTATAGGGTTGCTGAAATGCTGCCCAAGTGAGCACCTTTGCGCCTGTGAGAGGTACTGAGACCTGAGAGGACTGTGGCATTCTCAGCAACCCCTGATAAAATTCATTTTTGATCTCTACTGATGAAGGATAAAATCCTGAAACACGTGTCTAGAGATGAACAGCATTACCTGCACCAACATTGGTGAAATACTACTACTAATATTCAAGTAAGTGCTAATTGTGAACTGCATTCACCATAATGCAAAGGTGCAAACTCTGCTGGGATGTGAGGCAGTGGGCTCCCATCCCCTTTCTGTTTGAAAAGGCTCTCTTGAGCCAGTGAGCTGACAAGCTTTTGGAGATGCACCTGAGTGCCTGTGACAGGTACTTAGACCTGAGAGGACTGTGGCAGCATTCTCAGCTACCCATGATAAAATCTGTTTTTGATATCTACTGATGAAGGATAAAATCCAGAAACACGTGTCTAGAGATGAACAGCACTACCTCCACCAACTTTGGTGAAATACTACTACTATTGTTCAAGTAAGCTCTAATTGCGAATTGCATTCACCATGATGCAAGGGGGTGAACTCTGCTGGGATGTGAGGCAGTGTGCTCCCATCCCCCTTCTAAAATAAAATATATGCCATTGCTTGATTTTCTTCATTTTAGCTTATTTTTTGATGAATGCTTCTTCTATTATTTAAACTTGGTGTGTATTTTTGTTTGGTTGTTTTATTACACAGAACACCTTATACATATTCTCATTATGCTACTTTAATGTGCATGCCATGCTATCAAAATGTGACTGCAACCATTCGTCACAAGGACCAACCTATAGCTGAACAATCTATGTTTGGGGAATGTAAGAGCTCATATTCAGTCCATGTTACAACTGTGGCCTTTCTCTGCCATTGCCTACCCGTGGATTGTTCTACAGTCTATTTTCCTGACGAACAATTGTCATATTCTTGCCTATTGGCTGCTATTTCTACCCATGCAAAGTAGGTTTTACCAGTGTGGCTCTCACAGGAAAATGCACCCTTGAATAATTGATTAATCAACTGTCAGAATGTATGAGGTACCTGATGTTTGTTACCCTACTGCCATAACTTGCATTCATGGTGAAGGTGCTCAGCACCATTTATTTCTCACACAGAACCTACGGAAGCTATTTATACAAGAGCAGTGGTATTTGATCCAAAATGTTGACTAAAATCATAATAGAGTTAGGTTTTTGACAATGGATTCCACATCCTCATAGAAGGAATGGCAATGTGTTACAGTGGTCTTGCCAAGGTCAGAGATTGTGTTTTGGTTCAGTGCACATTAATATACAAACAGAATAATTTCACAAATTTTGCATGCAGAGATTATCTTCACCTCTCCCTCTGAGAATTACAGGACCTACTCAGCACTGCGGCTTCTGATGAATTTTTCAAACATTTCGTTTTTTTGCTACAAGAGCTATGTTTTATGAAGCAAATTCATTTTTTTTCTCAATCTCATTAGATATTCTGAAAGCTACTGCCTCACTTAACATTGGCTGTGGCTGCATGATATCTATTCTGACTCTGGTGAAGGAAATGCAGGAGATCTGAGACATAAATGATTCTAACCATACCACCAAGCTAAAAGCATTACTACAGGGGGCTAGGGATTTAATGTGGGCTGATAAACATGGCAATTGCACAACCAATTGAAGAGGATGCTTGGTCTATGGCCTCTCCCTTGGTGTATGGCTAGGATTCGTCATGCAAAACAGCTGCTATAGATATAGCTAAAGCTGTCTCCAGTCAGATCTGTAAAAAGTACCACAGAAAAGATGGAGCAGATGATTTAGGATATTGTCAGGAACTCCAATGCAGGAGTACGGGGAGTCTGCCACAGTGCTGCTCATGGGCTGAAGGTAGCCACGAAGGGCTTATATAGTTGCATTCCGGGATCAGAGTGTGGCCTAAAGCACTTTGGGCTGAACGTTTGTGGCCTGTTTAAAGTATGTCCAAAACTGCAAAAGGGTTCACTGCGAAGTCCCCTGCAACCATCTTGGATCTCAAAAGTTCTTGCAGTAATGCTGCTTTGGCCTGTGCGCGGTCCCTTTATACATACGAGACACACTGCTCCATGCTGTGAAAGCACAGACAGAACTGGGGAAGCTCATGTATGGCCTTCTGCAGCAACGCATTATACGCTTGATGCTTTCCTGTTACATATGAAGTGCTTTCACATCAGACTGAAGTCCTTTTTCAACATAATTCTGAAAATAAACAAACCCCCTGGTATGTGATGTAAAATGCACAAACTAGCATACAAATTTAGTTGCACATTTACCTAAAACTATGACACTTTATGAATCACACTATTAAGACCCAAACAGTTAGTTAATCAAATCACTGTGTTAGGTTATAATTGGGTGCAATATATTACTGAATAAAAGATGCATTTATTTAAATGAAAATGTGTACACAAATACCTGAGTAAATGAAATGCAATATGAATAATGTAATGTTATGCGAGGCAAATAAGCTGGAAAACTGCAAGCAGGGCAACAAAGCAGATGAATAGAGCGACAATTCTAGTGGATATAGGTGCACATAATTCTATATGCATTGATAAATGAAAAAAACAAGGCAAATGCCTTGTGCCTAATGCCCCTATGCAGCATGGTACGAATACCAAACATGAATCCATGAAGGTTCCAAAGTATAAAAGATGGTTTCGGACAGCTATAAAGGGACTAGCAGAAGCCACTTGCATCCTTTCCCTTGGTTTACTGGGTTCATCAAGACTTCCAGGTCTGTAGCATCAAAGAAAGAATCCACGTGCGGAGGCAATGGCATTTGACAAGTCATACCTGCAATGGGAAACGCTGGATACAGTGGAACCAGTTGCAGTGGAATGATGGCATTGAAGGCAGAGTGAAAGGTGCAGCTGCATCCAAGGAATTGTGAGAGTGGCGGCCCCTCCAACGCTGGTTCCGACACTTGTGTCCTCACCAGTGGTGACTCAAAAAACAACTTCAATGAATTACAGAATGCTTGATGCACTGTGATCGGTCAAATCAAATCCCGGTGATCCACTGTGAACACAGCTTATTGTTCCAGCGAAATGTTCAAGATCACAGTGTGACAACAGTTCAATCACTGAAACACAGGTTTCACATGCAGAAGTTGAAACTTGCAAACCCACTGAGTCCAGTCAAACTGGAAACCAGTGGAAACCAGAAGAGGCCCCATCTACGACAATGATGTTCATTTGGCAACGATGTGTTGTTATCAATGCTTATCACCTTAGAAAAATAATGATCATGGTGATACATAATCATTATCCTAGTGTATTTTGCCACTGTCCTCAGCTCCTTAATTTTAAGGGCATTAAGTATGGGGAGGCTTCAAAAGAGAGAGAGAGAGAGAGAGAGAAAGAGCGAGAGAGGGAGGGAAGGTTGACAGAAAGCGATCAGAGAGGAAGAAGACAGAGTAAAGAAGCGTGAATGGATGTAAAGCGAGCGATAGACGTGTGCTCTGCCTCTCTGCTAAACTCATCAAGAGATCTCTTGTTGCCTGAATGCTAATTGTCAACTACACCTCTGCATCCCCTTTTCACTAAATCTAGAACTGCAAATATCAATAAACGTCAGTAAATGTCATGTGTATTAAGTATTCATCACTTCCTATATACGTTTAATTCTGAATGATTATTGCTTACCATAAAACTGACAATGTACGCATTTTCTCGTCAAAGTGCTTTTTGCTGGAACTTAAGCACAAAAATAAAATTCATCATTATAATACTTGTTATCCTCACTACCCCAAAATGAAAGACCTGCCAACATTTCAGTAAACAGGATGAGTGATTGCAGCCTGATACTGTTTTCATGTGATACCTAAAATAACTTCTTTTGAAAAGAGAAAAACAATTTAAAATCGGCTGCATATCGGAATTTTAGTTTACATTTATATTTTTCCGACACGATACAGAATCCAGTAAATAATTCTGGAGCCAAATATAGTTTCACCCTGAAGCTCCCTAATGCAATATTGGAGTTCAGGAAGCAATATCTCGTCTGACTGATAAGGTTTGTTTTCCTCTGTGCTTTTTTTCATTTATAACCTCCCGTTGCCTTTTTATCAATCTCATAATCTGACCCCGAAATGACAACCTCTGGAGTCAGGGGCTGTGCATTATGCCATCTTACATTGAAAATGTGATTTCAAAAAATGAGGTTAATGTTTCCGTATTTGCACATTGCTATTGAGCACTCGAATGAGATCAGGGAACCCCAGAAGAATGTTGTTACTTTAGTTTAAATGGCAATCCTGTTTGATGTTTCCTGTCACAATATATTCTTATCACACAGTATGTTATTATATGACGCATACTTTTACAGTAAACAACAGTTTACGAATAGGTTACTGTTGTGCGCTTTGTCCAGCACCCAGTGCACACAGGGAGGCATAGTTACAAGCCCCTATCGCCACCACAACGTCACTTTTTTCTGACGTTGTGGTGGCGATAGGGACTTCACCCTATTTACAAGGCGCTAAGCCACTTAACGTGGCTTAACACTACCTTGTAAATAAGGCCCCCTTTCATGCTATACTTAGCGTGAAAGGGACGGGCAATGGGTGTTGTGGTGGGTGTTTCACAGCAACACCCATTGATTTTGATGCTGCCCCATATTTACAAGGGTGGCGTAAAATGGGGCAGCACCAAAATTAAGACCAGGGAAACCTGGTCTTACCCTGGCGCAAGGAGGAGAAATGTTTAATTTCTCCTCGATTTTGCTGTTTCCATGTGTGCTGCGTTGTGCAGCACACATAGAAACAGCATAAGGCCATTTATTGTTTATGTGCAGGAAGGTGTCCCTTCCTACACATAAACCAACCTTTAAAAAAATGACGTTTTGTAACTTCTATATGTGCTGCATTAAGCAGCACACATAGAAGTTGCAAAACATAATTTTTTTAAAGGGACACCTTCCTGCACATAAACAATCAATGGCCTTATGCTGTTTCTATGTGTGCTGCACAACGCAGCACACATGGAAACAGCAAAAACTAGGAGAAATTAAACATTTCTCCTCTGTGCGCCAGGTGCAAGCATGTCTGCGTTGGTGCTAGGCGGCTAAATTAGCGCAAGCACAGGGGAAAACGCAGGGCTGCACCGTATCCTTGTAAATACGGTGCAGCCCTTCGTTTCAGAAGTGGCGGAATGCGGCATTAAACCAAGGAGGCTAACGTTGCACTCTGCCACTTCCTCGTAAATATGCCCCTCTGGCAAAAACTTCATTTGTTTTAATGATTGTTTATGTGCAGGAAGGAACACCTTCCTGCCCATAAACAATCAATTGCTTTTTGCTGTTTCTATGTGTGCTGCACAACGCAGCACACATGGAAACAGCAAAAATGACGAGAAATTAAACATTTCTCCTCATTGCGCCAGGGTAAGAACAAGCTTTCCCTGGTCTTAATTTTGGCGCTGTCCCATATTTACGCCACCCTTGTAAATATGGGGCAGCATCAAAATCAATGGGTGTTGCAGTGGAACGCCTACCACAACACCCATTGCCCGCCCCATTCACGCTAAGTATAGCATGAAAGGGTGCCTTGTAAATAAGGCGAAGCCCCTATCACCACTACAACGTCTGAAAAAGTGACGCTGTTGTGGCGATAGGGGCTTGTAAATATGCCCCTATATTTTTTGTACCTCTGCATATTAACGGGATGTTGAACCCACACCCTGAAGGGGAGGTGATGTTTTTTACTATCTAAACTACTGACCACGGGACTCTGATTTTAGACTTTGGGGCCGATTCCGATTCGGGCCGGAATTCTCTCCGACCGAGCCGGACCCGGAGAGAATTCCGACCGAATCGGACCCTAGCAGTCCGACCGAACGAGTACGATGCGTTCGCATGCCATCGGACTTGATTCGGTCGGACTCCCATTGAAGTCAATGGGAGCCGGTTGTACGACGCGTACGCGGGCTCCCATTGACTCAATGGGTGAGAGGCGGTCAAGGGCGCCCCCTACAGCGTGTACGCGTCCATGCGCATCGCGGCGTACATGCACAGGTAGGGGGGACCCATGGGTCCCCCCTGTGTGCGACTCGCGCGCCTACGCGTACAGGGGGGTCCGACGCAGACCCCCAAAGTCCGGCTCCGACAGCTTTTTCGAGCCGGACGGCGCGAGTCGGTCGGAGTGGTCGCGGCGCGCATCGTACTTACCCGGCCGGGAAACGTCTCCATAGCGCGGTGCGAGTCGTGACCATGCGAGTCGGTCGGAACTTGTTGAAGCCGCGTTCGAGTCGGTCGGAGATTTCGCGGGTGCCTGCATCGTACTCGCTCGGCCGGACCCGAGTACGATTCGGTCGGGAAACAGGGCTCCGAATCGGATCCGGTAAATCCAAATCCGATTCGGAGCACTACCGGCCGAGATCGGAATCGGCCCCATAGTAGGCAGACTTGAATAGAATAGGTGTTACTCTAGCCGAGTTATTTTGCAAACAAGTGTAATTGCGCAATGGAAAAATTTGAAAGTGTAAAAAATGTTTAGAGAACTTTCCCAATTATTGCCACACTCTCCCCCTCACATTAAGGGTTCCTTTCACATGTTTCATCTGGACTCGACTTATATTTTCCCTTTCTCGTGTTTGAAGTGCTCATGCTACAGGGATACACTGTTATCTGTATTGTCCTTTAACGCGCCTTAAAAAAAGCATGTCGTCATTCCTAAAATAAACCAGTATTAGGCAAATAGGGTCATATGCCCATTTTCCTTGGACGATATAAAGTATTCAACATTCGAACCTGATCAAATAGGGCCACAGGCTTAGAATAGCAACCTCAGTCTTTTTGATAGTCTATAAAATATTGTACATTGAACAACAGTTTCAAGGACAAACGCCTACCTGTTGTTGAGGGATGGCCATCATAACACGCCCAGTCAGTCTCTACATCTATTGTAAAGAAGCATTTGCAATGCAATCGGTCTCGCCTTTGGGACCTTATATGTATTTAGCTATGTAGCACATTAGCCTGGGTGCTGAAACATCTACTGTTCTTTAACATGGAGGGAAAGTAAGCACCAAACTGCGTGACACGCCAGGTATGGGAACACATGGAGAGAAATATTTCCTTTCAGCTGGGAATTGTATAGTCCAAAGCTCTGTTTTAATATAAAATCAGGGCCTTCGTGGTCATATCACTGAAAATACAAGATTTGAAAAAAATATTATTGTCTACGGGTGCTCGTGCAAGACAATTTCCATGGACTGGAATCTAGAGAATGCTAAAGTGATTCTGGTATTTTACTGACCTCTGCTAGTTGTTTTCTATCAAGAAAGTTAAATAGAGGCAGATGCCTGAAAATTTAAAAAAAAGAAAGTCTCTCAGCAGAAAGCAATTCTGGTATTTTACTGACCTCTACTGGTCGTTTTCTATCAAGACAGTTAAAAAGAGGCAGTTGAACAAGTAGAAAGCAATTCTGGCATTTTACTGACCTCTACTGGTCGTTTTCTATCAAGACAGTTAAATAGAGGCAGTTGAACAGAAAACAAGTCCCTAAGCGGAAGCAGACAAGTCCTAGGGCTGATCTCCAGAGCCCACAAAGTACATACACATATAAGTATATACTAAAGTATATACAAGAGGTCTCAAATGCTCGACCTAAAAACTGAAGAAACATGCATTTGCAATGCAATCGGTCTCGCCTTTGGGACCTTATATGTATTTAGCTATGCAGCACATTAGCCTGGGTGCTGAAACATCTACTGTTCCTTAACATGGAGGGAAAGTAAGCACCAAACTGCGTGACACGCCAGGTATGGGAACACATGGAGAGAAATATTGCCTTTCAGCGGGAAATGGTATAGTCCAAAGCTCAGTTTTAATATAAAATCAGGGCCTTCAGTTGTCATATCACTGAAAATACAAGATTTGAAAAAAATATTATTGTCTATGGGTGCTCGTGGAAGGCAATTTCTATGGACTGGAATCTAGAGAATGCTAAAGTGATACTGACCTCTGCTGGTCGTTTTCTATCAAGAAAGTTAAATAGAGGCAGTTGCCAGAAAAATAAAGAAAAGAAAGTTCCTCATCAGAAAGCAATTCTGGTATTTTATTAACCTCTACTGCCCGTTTTCTATCAAGACAGTTAAATAGAGGCAGTTGAACAAGCAGAAAGCAATTCTGGTATTTTACTGACCTCTACTGATCGTTTTCTATCAAGACAGTTAAATAGAGGCAGTTAAACAGAAAAAAGTGGCTAAGCGTAAACAGACAAGTCCTAGGGCTGATATCCTGAGCCCACAAATTACACACACATATAAGTATATACTAAAGTATATACAAGAGTTCTTGAATGCTCGACCTAAGAAGGCTACAGGATAAAACTTGGAGGTTTACATCTTGAGGTGTCCAAAACGGATACTAATTTCAAAGTACTTGACAGTGACCGGCGTCTTCCATGTGAATGCTGTTGTGAGACGGGACACTTTTAAGCCACCACATTAATACTGAGACAACAACCTGTGTTTATTCATTTATTAGACCCTAGAGTTGGTTATTTTTGCAGGCTAAGGCTCAGGCTGCTCTTATCAGTGAGGCTTGCTCTTCCGTGCTGGGCCAACCGAGCCAGCACCAATTAGAAGCCCAACCCCAGCCCCTACATTGTACACACAATGGACGGGAGCCCGCCTTTGATTCAACCACAAGGAACTATTTGATGAGTTGTTTTTCTCTCCCCAAGTAATAAAGGATTGCCAACAGCACTTAACAACTGTTGATAATATGCAAAAGGAACCTGGGCGCAAACCTATTTTATCCTCACCTCTCCAAGGCCTACCTTATGGAGATTAGATGAGACGTATGGGCTGTGTGCATTACTGGTGGACTTAACCCTCTATTATGGTTAAAGAAATATTTACAACTACATTCAGAAAGACCTGCCCAGCAACCCAAACTGTTGAGACTAATTATAGAACCCTTGAATAGGTAACCAGCACTACAGAATGGTATGCAGGCTGTTCATGCCTACCCTTTGTACTGGTTGGTGGAGGTGACCTTGCAAAAGACAAGTATAGAGTGTAAAGCGGGCTGAAGTTTTGGCTTTGCGGCAGCTGGACTGCTTTGCTGATATGCTATAATGTATGCTTTGCACAATTAATCTCTCAGCCATCTAAATTATTTTTAACAACCTATAAATACAGTGCACA
This sequence comes from Calotriton arnoldi, assembly GCA_963921515.1. Lineage (NCBI taxonomy): Eukaryota > Metazoa > Chordata > Amphibia > Caudata > Salamandridae > Calotriton > Calotriton arnoldi. The sequence continues at coordinate 1,232,819 of CAWUFW010004652.1, forward strand.
TGCTAACTGGCTGCCTAATCAATGGGGGCAGATAGAGGGGCATCCTAGAGCCATTTATCTACGTAAACAAGCAGGGTCACTGAGATGCCGAATTGAGACCACCTAATCAAAGCACTTTCCCTTGCTCAGGACTCCTGGGTAAGATGATAAGTTGTGTTATATGGCCGTTGTGGTCCTTGTCGACATTGCTAAGTTAGCATGAGCACGGCTGCCATGATGCTGCTTTTGCGCACGTTACTACATGACTTTGTTTTGCAAGACTCTGTTTGTGCCTTTCACATGAGAACTGTCTACTTTCTGCGTTCTCTGCTTGTTCTTGGAGTTTAGTCTGAACACGATGTGCAAGGTCGATAAACAATGCCCCTTGTTATTCTGTTCTGGTGAGTCCCTAGCATCTAGACAAAACATGCTAACACAGCTGCGCTACTGGAAACTCGTGCTTTGATATTACAGGGATGCATGTTATTCTGACATACACTTGGAGAGGGTCCTTTCCAGGGAGGAGAGCTATGCGGTTCCTATGATGTAAAGCTTCCATCTAGGCACTAAGGTAGGGGGTCTGCTGACAAAGCCCAGAGATCTTCTTTTATATATTAGACACTTTACCAAGGGGAGGGTGGTGAGGCCTTATAGTCCTTTTTCCACTGTCTATATATAATGACATCCCCCTTTATATTCTATGGAATTGTAACAATGCTAATGGTTCTAAGTTTATGCATTTCGCTGCTGGTAGTGGCTCGTATACTGCATTATAGAGCACAATAGTTAAAATAAACATTTTGAACTATAACAGTGACTCTGACCATTTCTATTGTGGACAAGTATGAGTGAGCGAGCGAAAGGGTATGTCTTGCTACTGCGATTCCTGAGAGAGTCGGGAGTGTTGTATTCTGGGTTGTCTAATCATTTGTAGCTCTGTGATTTTTGGAGGAGAACAAATGAGACACTATAGCCAGTCGGTTTGGGGATTTTGGGTACTAAGGTGGTAGGTTGGTACACCCCTATACACCGAGGTCCTGTTTTCCTGCGCATAGTTCTGTGTAGGTGCAAAATCCCCGCAACAGTTGCAGGAAAATGTAACAGATCAAAAAGATGAAGCAAAATGTCGGGGCTCAATCTCAGGAGATATCCCCAGAGGAGCTAGACAAGCAGACTCCTCGTGACGAAAGTGGAACCTCCCCTGACAACCTAGATTAAGGCTTGGAGGACGATATAGACTGAAGATCTGCACTAGAAGTAACAAGAATTGGAAACGCCAGTCAGTCTCAGCAATACAAGAGCTATTGGCTTTGTCAATGTCAATGCTTTTTAGACATGCTACATCACCACAGTCGCATTGAGGGGGTTCGGACTGTTACCTGCACCGTAAAGTGAGCAGCATATGATGCGGATAAAAAGACTGCTACCGGTTAGGACACTCCCACCGACGAGAACCACATAGTACTCTACATGAACAGCACATCGCTTCCTCCGCCCCTCAAGTGGATAACATAAACCAACGAAGAACATTAGATTTTCTGAAAACCAAGAGGTAAGTTGCTCACTCACGGTAGGATGCTAGTTTAGTCCTACACTGCTCTTCAACGTTGGGCACTTTCTTGTTTCCTTTTACAAGTGACGTTGTTTGATGCGCAGCAAAGGCAGCTAATGTTTACATAGCAAACAACTTTGTGACCTGTAAACCATAAGTTACAATATTATTTATTCAAATATTATTTAATTATTACTCTTACCCTTTTGATACAGAATGTGTCATTCATTTATCAGGATGATCGTTAGCAAAACGAGCGCCTGCATTGTGCTCTCAAATATTTCAAATCATGTTCCTAGGTACCTGGTAAAAGCTCCTCTAATATGGCGATTATTATGTATACTTCAAAGAGGAGCCTTAAACACTAGACTGAGCAAATAGTGTTAACCTCAAAGGTCAGGGGCCATAGTGGGAGTAAATAAGATAAAATCACATCCAATTAGAAGAACGACTGCTTACCAAAGTAGCAGATGAACCAGCTGAATTTGATTTGGAGAAAGAACCTCCCAAATCCACCACTGTAAGGGCATCTTTATTAAGTACACCACTTACGCCCCTGTTCAGACTTGTATTTTTCCAATGAGATGAGAGGTCTAGAATTTTTATTGGAGAGTCTATTTATTCCATTCTTTGTGCTTATTCTTCTTATGAAAGACAAAGCTGCTGATCAGTTGCCTCGACGGATATTTCTATGGAATTGATGGTAGTGAAGATGACCCTAGAAGGGATAAAAGGCAGAGGAGGGCTAGGTGTTTGTGCTCTTATTGCTCATAAAGCTATTGGTAGCCAAGCACACTGCAGGGGGTCCAAGAACTACATTTATGTGCAGCTGTGGAGTGGGTGGTAATAAGCGGGATGGGGTTAGGGAATAGAACATGCACCCTCGGAAAACAGCAAATGTGACGAGATAAGGACAAAATTTACAGAGCTGTTTACTTTGAAGTGCTCAAAATCAATTAAAATAGTAGTTCCAAAAATTGGTCCCTGCTCTTGGGGAGGCTAAACACAGGAAGAGGTATGACGCATGCAAGCTGTGGACAAATGTTGGAAAAGAATAGGAGAGCTTCGATGGAGCCAGCAAATGAGAAGCCTATGGGCGGGCTGAATCCCTCAAAGCATATACAACATATCTCTTTGAGACAGCGCATGCGCTGTCCAGAGCCGAGACCTAAAAATAGATGCTGTAGCACTAGAGCTGGGACTATTGAATTAATAAATGAATGAATGAATTTGTTGAGCGTACAAATACTATGAAAGTGTCCAGGCACTAGGCCAGAACCAGTAGGGAGGATCGGAGGCATCTTATCCCTTAAACAGGTCGGTTTTCAATTGTTTGCAGAATAATGTTTTATCCAGAATGCATCTGAGGGAGGGAAACTCATTCCAGAGTTTAGCTGCCATCACAGAGCTGGCAGACAGCCCCTTTTCTTTCTATTGGTGAATGGAATGGCCATTAAATGGGTCAACTGTGACGGTATGGCTCTTTTGGGGAGGTAGGGGGTCATCCTGTTAAGAAGGTAACTTGGGCCAGTCTTATTAAAAGCTGAGTGTGCAATTGTCAGTGCTTTAAAGGAGACTCTTGCCTTTACGGGGAGCCAGCATAGTGAGCCAGCGGAAACAAAAGGAAAGAGTTGAACACAATTAATGCGTACTGAAAGACCTTCTACCTCAAATGTCTGATTAAAACAAGCAAGTCCCAGAGCTCACAGAGTAAGTTAAATTTCTTGAGAGGCACACAAATGATGCAGAAGTCTGTGCAAGGGGTAACAATCTCTGAATTGATAGTCTGCCAGTTAGCACAGAAGGTGCAAATGCTGCAACCTACATTGAAACCTTCTCAAAAATGTTGTCCCATCTTCACAGTGAAGAGAGTACATAGAGTACCAGTGAGACCCCCCCCCCACCTCGGGGAGCCACTGAGACTGGTGGTGACAAAGATTTAACATTATTGAGATGCTGCACTACAGACTTGCATGACAAGATTATACTATGCACTTGAAGTCTCAAAGGTAATGAGCTTTCGAGACTACACATTGGCAGTGCAGTACAGCAGAGCCTCCTTCATAAATGTCAAAAAGAGGCTAAGAGACCTAGGTCTGAAATATGCACTTCTCTTTCCAATGGAGCTAAAACCATCACATATCGGTGTTCTCTCTGCCTGGCAATGGATTAAACAACTTGATGCCACCGAAATGCATGGCAATAAGCAACATAAAATCCTCATTGAGCATTCTAGGTGGTGCTGCGTCACGTAAGTTGCATCACCATCAACAACTCAGGAATAGTGCAATGCCCCGCGGGGCCTTGACAGGCAATATAAGAAAAGAAAGCAGCTCTTAGTGCAGCTGTAAACCTGTGGGCCTCCAACAGTCCTTCAACAAAGGAAGACACCAATGAAGCGGAGTCAGGTGGAAATTCTACCATTACAACAGATATTAGTGACTTGTTGTTACTCCCAGTGGCGACTCCTAAAGCAGCTGAAGACATAGTAGGTTTGCTATTCAATTCTTCGAACTTTGAAAGGTCAACTATATGTGACTACCAAGGGGTAGCACCTTTGTCTATTTCCTAACCAAACCAAAGGTAATAGATTGTGAATCACTACTTGGAGAGGGTGGGAAACTGGTATTTATACATCACTATTGGACTTCCCTGTCCTGTGACCTCTAGACTTTCTTGAATGCCACATTGTCTATATGTGCAATATTTAACCTGTGCAAAAGGGTTACTTCTCACATACGATTGCTAAAACTAATTACGGTCTCACCAAGCATCTGCGAGGTATTCTCAATTGGTGACTGGTGTGGAGCCAAATGAAGGATGACATTGGTCCACCCCCACCCTGCCACCTCTGAGGTTTTGAACCCTTGTAAGGTTCTTGATAGTCAAGGAAGTACAATGTTTATGCATCTTGGGTGAATGATAGTTTTTACTGTGTCCGGAAGTTGGGTTGTTGTGGAGGGATTTACAGGATGGGATTGTACTGGTGCACAATCATTTAGTCACCATGCAAAGCAATTGTAAATGCTTTCAATTTACCAGCAGTTTATATCATTAACATTTTCAAATTTCCCAAAGAACTACACAATAGGTACGCTGAATAAATAAATAATGCTATCCTGGAACATCCAGGGAATGGGGACAAAAGCCATTTTAAATACATACAGGAAACTCACCTGACTAGATATTAAATTAACTCGATTGCAGCAATGTTAAAGGGGCCAAATATTTTCTACCAGTCATTGAGTCTAAGTCAGGTGTGCCTTATTATGGGTTTGAGTAGAGGTACCTTGTGTAGCTGATACTGTTTAATTAGACCCTCAGATAAGGTTTGCACTAGTGAAAGATAGATTGGATGAGATGCCCGTGGTGCAGGTTTGCATATAATTCCTTAATAAACAGCAGCAAACCTTTCAGAACATGTTTTAGTTTAAATTGGCAAACTAGTCTGGGATAGCATGGATCTTGGGAGGAGATTTTAGCACACAAAACTTGACAGGCCCCCAACCACCATTGGCCCAGTTACCAGTTAGCCTTAGCGCCAAAGCCTTTGAGCACTGGATTCTGGAATGATACTGTGGAATTCAATTCAATTCAGTTCAGTTTCAAACTTTATTGGGCTAATTAAGAAACAGCCATAAAAGTACATAAAACATTTTTAAAAAACATTACAATATAACAGAATAGAGTACAGTACATATTTCATAGCAGCACCTAATTCTAATACATAAAGTACTAATTCCCACTACCAATACAATCTAATTCATGATACTCTTCCTCAAGTTGATGACCTTTAAGTTAAAAACAGCAACGTTAAAACACACTAAATAATCATTTACCAAGACAAATAATGCAAGGCCCCTTTGTAATTCCTAAAAATCTGTGCAACAAAAAGCGGCTTAAGATAGTGGCGCCTATAACCAGAGTAAAAACTACAAAATAGTATAAAGTGCATCGTGCTTTGCTTACTTATACCATCACATGGGCAAGGGATCGACTCAAAGGGACACAACTTAATTGAAGGGAAGGCTACCAGATGGTGCACAATGCTAAGCCGAAACCTTGTCAGCACATAACGATGTTGATTATTGGTAACTCGGGACAAATAGTGTTGATATCCCTCCTCCAAAAGGAAAGAGACATATACATGTGGTCTGTTGTTTTCATCATTTTCGATCTCATTCTAAGATCCGACCTATGCCTAAAAAAAGTAAATTGAATCAGATTCTTGGTGAGTGTCAGGACATTAAAAGGATCGTCCCACACCAACAATTTAAAAAAATTACTAAAAGAAGAATTAATATACGACAACCATGAAACCTGTGAGGCATTATCCAAAGTTAAACAATTTAAAATGATTGATTTAGTAAAACTAGTCTCTGCTTTTGATCAGATAGAATAACAAAGAAGGAGAGGTTTAACCAAAAGCAAATCCTCTAAGTATTGCAGTCCCAGCCCTTGGTGAACAATAAAGTTAGAAGTAGAGGTTGGGAGACAAAGTAAACATTTTGTAAAACTGTTCGCTAATTGTAGTTAGTTACTAGAGGTATAACACCAAATTTTGGCCCAGTAGGTGGCAGGAGCCACTCCTCTAGTCTTATATATATCTACCATTCCTTTAATTGACCGGTTACCCAACTTAGAAGAAAACTTAAAAATTCCATTGGTGTTTCTGGCCATTTTAGATTTAGCATTAAGAACGTGTTGGGTCCAGCAGCCATAACTCGAGAATAGTACTCCTGAATGGTTCCATGTTTAAATATCGATGTTAAAAATATCGATGAAAAAAATATCGATGTAAAAATATCGATAACAAAAATATCGACTCCCTATACTTAAACAGGTAAGTACAATAATATCGACACAAAAATATCGATGTAAAAAATATAGAAGTAAAGAATATCGACTTTAAAAAATAAAATAACTTAAATTAAATTAATTAAATAATATTAATATTATTAACAAAATATATTTTAACTAATTATAACAAATAAACTTAATTTAATAAATATAAACACAAAAAATTTGTACATATACATATATTTACTTAAATACATTTTATTAACTATTATCTTTATTTAATTTATAAACTTTTTAATTATATAAAAATAAAATATACACATATATAAATAATTTAAAATAAAATATTCTATATTTAATTAACACATTAAACCAGTAGGGAAAGCGCTGGATAGCAGAGGGGTAAAAATTACTATTCCCACTCCAGTGAGTGCAACAGTAGGGAAAGCGCCGGATAGCAAAGGGGTAAAAATGACTATTCCCACTCCAGTGAGTGCAACAGTAGGGAAAGCGCCGGATAGCGGAGGGGTAAAAATGACTATTCCCACTCCAGTGAGTGCAACAGTAGGGAAAGCGCTGGATAGCGGAGGGGTAAAAATGACTATTCCCACTCCAGTGAGTGCAACAGTAGGGAAAGCATTGGATAGCGGAGGGGTAAAAATGACTATTCCCACTCCAGTGAGTGCAACAGTAGGGAAAGCGCTGGATAGCGTAGGGGTATAAATTACTATTCCCACTCCAGTGAGTGCAACAGTAGGGAAAGCGCTGGATAGCGTAGGGGTAAAAATTACTATTCCCACTCCAATTAGTGCAACAGTAGGGAAAGCGCTGGATAGCGGAGGGGTAAAAATTACTATTCCCACTCCAGTGAGTGCAACAGTAGGGAAAGCGCTGGATAGCGGAGGGGTAAAAATTACTATTCCCACTCCAGTGAGTGCAACAGTAGGGAAAGCGCTGGATAGAGGAGGGGTAAAAATTACTATTCCCACTCCAGTGAGTGCAACAGTAGGGAAAGCGTTGGATAGCGGAGGGGTAAAAATGACTATTCCCACTCCAGTGAGTGCAACAGTAGGGAAAGCGCTGGATAGCGGAGGGGTAAAAATTACTATTCCCACTCCAGTGACTGCAACAGTAGGGAAAGTGCTGGATCCCACAACAATAAAAAACAAAAACATAAAAATTTATATTAAATTAAATTTTCAATATTAACATAATTAATATTTAAATTTAAATATATTATTATTAACAAAGATAATAAAAAATCATTAATTACACATTAATTAACACTATAATATCCACAACACACACCTAAAATTAATTACACAATTACAATTAATAATTACTAATTAATTAATGGAAATTAATTTAAAAATATTTAATAAATAATCAATAAAAAATTAATTACTTACCACCCTTCCCACCATTTACACATATAAACACCACAACACACACCTAAAATTAATTAAACATTTAACATAATTATTTATTAATTGATTAATTGAAATTAATTAACTAATTATCAAACAATTATTAATTAGTCAATTAACACATTTAACTCTATAATTTCACAATTATACATATTGATTATTGAATACATTCCCCTATACACCCACAACCCGCTACAGAACTAAAAACGCAAAATTCAATTTAAAAAAATTATTAACTACTATAAATAATTAATTAAATCTATATAATTAAATTACTTCCCACCCTATTCCCCTATAAACCTACAACCCGCTACGGAACTAAAAACGCAGAATTAAACTTAAAATAAATTAATAACTAGTAAAATTTTAAATTATATAATAAAATGACAAACAATTCTCATTAAAAACAATAAAATAGATAACATTATTAATAATTCGATATTTTTGTCAACTATATTTTTGTAAACGATATTTAAGACGTCGATATTTTTGTAATCGATATTACTTACCTGTCAGTCGATATTCTTGTCAACTATATTTTTGTTGTCGATATTTCTTCCTCACGATATTTTTGCGGCGATATTTATGTCCCACGATATTTCTCCGTCGATATTCCTGCTCTGCACCCTCCTGAATAACAGAAAGAGTTTACACTAATAATGGGCTTATTATCAATAAAGGAAAATCTACATTTTTCTGATTTATGCCCACAGATCATTGTGACAGTTTTAGATTTATGGATCACCATACCCCTTGAGGCCATAAACTCCCCAAAGGCATTCAACAATTTCTGTAGGCCAACCGGGCTCCTAGATATCAACACAGCTTCATCAGCATATAATAACACTGGAATAGGACGCCTGGCAACCAAAGGAGCATCCGCTTGTATGGCCTGTAAAAAAGTATCCACCCCATTATTAAAAAGAGAAAATATTAACGGGGCCAACACACAACCTTGTTGAATGCTTCGCTCCACTTTAAAAGCGGGTGAGCATTCACCCTGTGTTCCATAGTTTACTTTACTTGATAAATTTGAATAGAGGCATGCAAGAAAACAGACAATTGCTACTGGAGCACCAAGGGACATCAGCGTTGACCATAGAATAAAGTGGTCAATTATATTGAATGCGCTACTAAGGTCCGTAAAACAAAGATAGAGAGACCCTGGTTTAGCCCGGGTATATTTCCCTATCAACAGATCCAAGTTAATGCATTGCTCTATTGCTCCTATGCCCTTTCTGAAGTCAAACTGTACTGGAGATAGGACAGAATTCTCATCTACCCAGTCCTCTAGCCTCTTCAGTAAAACTCTACTCATCACTTTTACCGAGGAGTCCAGAAGTGAGATAGGACGATAATTCTTTGGGTCAGACCTATCACCTTTCTTATAAATTGGCACCACAATGGTATGCCCCATGATGGTGGACTTGTACAGCTGGCAGCAGCATTAAACACCCTGGTCAAAATGGGTCCCCATAATAACTGTTTTAAATACTCCAAAGGCACCCCGTTGGGTCCAGGACCCCTTCCCCCAGCACTTTCTCGCTGGGTTAGAATCAACTTGGCTACAGAAATATTTAGTGGAAGAGGGTTCTGATTAGATATTGTCACCTGAACCTCACCTCCACCTTCCTTATGTGTATATTGAAATATGCTAGAAAAATGTTTCACCCATGCTTCACAAGGAACAAATGGGTTAAACTCTGGGGTGTCATCGTTTTTTAAAAGCGGGGCATTAACTGTGTCACAAAATAGTTTACTATCTTTAAGTTCTACCACTATGGACAACTTAGACCATGCCTCTTCCTGGAGAGTTTTCTTCCTTATGGCAATTGGCTGTTTATATTCAGTGCGGAGAGATGTAATTAGCACATTATCCTGGGAGAACTATGTAAGGCTACCTTCAGGTGCTGAGAGGCCAGAGTACATGAATGGTCAAATCATCCATCTTCACAAGTCAGAAATTCATTAATGGAACTTACTATGTGATTACAATTATCCAATAACATGTGGGGAGTTACTTCATCATCTAAACAATAATTAAATTCCATAGTATTACTGATTAAGATGTCTCGAATTAAACTATGTGGATCAACTCCATTACTTGTTGACGGACAACTTGATCTGCTATTTCTTACTGAAACCTAGCTTTCCGATGACTCTAACCCCGCTATTACTATGGCCGTCCCTACAAGCTATAATATTCTCAGAAAAGGTAGATCTAAAGGGAAAGGGGGGGGCGTTGCTATAATTTTTAAGCATCATTTAGATTGCTCCCAAATTTCTACAGAAACTATTGAGTGTACTGAGTTCCTAGGTTTTCGCTGTATTATCTCCCCTCACCAGAGCATCGCTGGGTTTCTGATTTACAGGCCTCCGGGCGCTATTAGTAATTTTATTAATTCACTTAACTCAGCCATTTCCTCTCTGGCCCTAAAATATAATAATTGCCTTATTTTGGGTGATTTTAACACACATTTGGACAACGATAAAGATCCCCATGCTACCCTCTTACTGGAGACGTTGCATACCTTTAAGTTGTTCCCAGCTATCTCCTCGTCCACGCATGTGAAGGGTCATACCCTGGACCGAATCTTCCATAATCTTGATTTAATGGCCAGTTTGCCACTTCCTATTATCTGGACTAACCATTCCCTGCTCAAATTTGACATCTCCCTCTCTGTTACTGCTGCCCCGGAGACTACTGGGCAAATGACCTCTGACTACAGGGCATTTCACAAAATATCTATCCCTATGTTAGCAGAGGCTCTCAATCGCTCCATACCTAGGTTGATGTGCACCGCTAATTTGGATGCTCTCCAAATAGACTGTTGGCTTCGTACCAACATCGAGGCTGCTGCTCCGGCTGTCACCCACTCTTCTAAAAGGTCAACCCTTTCGGCTCCCTGGTTTAGTAATCTCCTTAGAGATAGAAAAAGGAATTGCAGGAAAAAGGAACGGAAATTGCGGAAATCTTACCTTTCCGAGGACAGGGAAGTTTATAAAGATAGTCTAAAAACTTATCACACACTTGTAAAAAGAGCCAAGATGGACTTCTTCCAATCTAGAATTGACAATGCCCAAAATAAGAGCAAAGAAACTTTTAGGATAGCCAAATCTTTTATTTCTCAGAAAGCTTGTTCTACGGTAGGGCCTCGCACAGAGGAATGGTCAAAGAAGATTGCCCAATTTTTTCATGGGAAAGTCTCTCTGATCCAACTTGCGTTCTCTAACATATCTGAGGATGAGATGAACTTTTACAATAGTGTCAACAGCAAATTTCATATCTCGGATCCCCCACCCCTTCTTGCCTTCCCTGGGCTTCAGTTAGAAGAATCTCTGTTTCTTCTTCAAAGCATTAAGTCGGGCTCTCCTTCTGATCCCTGTCCAGCTAACATTTTGTCCCAGATTGCTTCTACAATCAACCCGATTGTACATCAGCTTTTTAATACTTCCCTCTCCACAGGCATTATGCCTAAATCGTGGAAGCATGCTAAGATCCTACCTTTGATAAAGAAGACTAATGCTGATCCGACAGATCCTGCGAATTATAGGCCTCTCTCCCTGCTTCCGGCCCTCTCTAAAGCCTTAGAGAAGCACGTAAACAAAGTCCTGCAAAAACATATTGAAGAAGGGAAGCTTCTCCATGAATCCCAGTCCGGCTTCAGGGCAAATTTTAGTACTGAGTCTGCGCTGTTGGAAGTGACAGAGTTTATCAGGGGTAAACTGGATGAGGGGAGCAAGGCCGTTCTGATATTGCTTGATCTGTTGGCGGACTTCGATACGGCCCCACACGAGAGGCTCTTAAACAGACTTAAGAACATTGGCCTGGGTGGGACCGTTCTCAAGTGGATGTCCTCCTATCTGGAAAATAGATACCAGGACATCTGGCTTCCACCTTTTTCCTCTCCGGTCCCTGCTATCAATGTTGGCGTCCCTCAAGGCTCCATTCTTAGCCCGACCCTTTTTAATATTTATCTTTCTCCCTTGGCATCCTTGGTAGAGGAAGCGGGCGCCAAAATTGTCTCTTACGCTGACGACACGCAGATTATCTTCTCGTGTGATAAAGGCTCCGACTTTGACGGGGCAAAGATCAATTCCTGCCTCTCTAAGGCTTTTAACTGGCTCTGGGTTAATCAGCTAAAGTGCGATCCGGACGAAACGGAAATTGTTTTCTTTGGAAAACTTGAAACACCTGACTGGAGCACTTGGTGGCCCAAGGATTTGCCACCCCCGCCCGCTGTAAAAGAGAAAGTAAAAAACCTGGGGATAATCATTGACAAAACATTGTCGATGCGTTCTCAGATCCAACATCTTTCTGGTGCATGCTTCGGTATACTCCGAATGCTAAAACAAATTCTGCCGCTCCTACCGCTGGAGAGTAAAAGGATCGTCGAGCAGGCTCTTGTGACATCTAAGCTTGACTATGTCAACTGCCTGTACCTCGGTCTTCCTAAATCTTTGACCCAGCGCTTGCAAGTGGTTCAAAATGCGGCTGCCAGAGCCATCGTGAGACCAAGACCTAGAACTTGTATGACCCCGATTCTTAAATCTTTGCACTGGCTCCGCATTAAAGAGCGGATTGACTTTAAGGCTTTGACCATCTTTTTTAAAGCCTTCCACAAGGTTGGTGCTGAGTACCTTATTAAACGAGCAAACCATTATTCTACATCTAGACCCTTGCGGTCTTCAAACACTAATTTGGCCATTGTGCCCAAAACACGCCTTGCTCGTACTGGTGGTAGATCTTTCGGCTTTCTGGGTGCAAAATTATGGAAGAGCCAGCCGGAAACCCTGAGGCTTGACTCAAACTTACTTTCTTTTAGAAAGAGTCTAAAAACAAGGCTGTTCAATCAATAACTGGTTTCTTCCACTCATCTCTTTTCACTGTTTATGCGCCAGGACACTCCTACCCATTTGATTCTCACCCCATTTGGTCTTGTGGGAATGATATTATTAGCTACAGATGAAATCGCATTTTTCTTTCCACAAAATAAAAAGGGACACTTAACTGGGTTATGATCAGTAACTGAGATCTGAACCACACTAGGGGTACCACTTACGACTTGCTGAGACAGACACCACTCTATGGTTGATAATCGAGGCAGCATTTCTTCTCCTAACAGTAGAGATTAGGGACCAAATGTACGACCAAGAAAATAGCGCATTGCAAATTGCGACTCTTTTGCAAGCCACAATTTGCGAGGCGCAATTTCCGGTGTAAAAAGGGGTGTGGCCTTCGACCACCTCTCAGCAATCCCACTGTGAGGGGCTTACTGGAGGTATCTGGTGGGCTAGTTGGCCCCTGAGGACCCTCAGCAGCAACGGGGACTTCATCCCCCAACCAAGAGCGCGCCAGGAGGTGCAAGTGCCCTGTTTTTAATACTGGCTCAGGGATGTCCAAATAAATTGTTATTTTGTACCCCAGAGCTAGTTTTATTTTCACTTACTTTTCTTTTGCACTGCCTTACCCACTGACCTTAAGCTCTTTTTTGTGGTATTTAGTATATCTTATCTCCAAACAAAACACCCCTGAGCCCCTCCCGCTCAAAGAGGGACTCGTAGCCCGTGCCATGACTAGGCATCACAGCATGAGTAGAATCCCAATGATGAAGTATGCCACCTTTGGTGGGTGAGGGATTTTGTCCTTTAATAGGGATATCCCCTATAGCTAGGTCATACACTGTGACAGTGACAGTTTATCTTTGCTTCATAGACCTGAGGACTTCTTATTGATGACATATATTCTAACTTTGTCACTTCCGTTACTTTGCATCCCACTTAGCATCAGTATAACTAAGCACTGCTTTCTTAGCTCTATTCTGACATTTCTCCTTCTCTTTAGCATGTGCAACATGCTCCCATGCATTAAGAGCTTCATATTGTGCTGGTCTAAGGGGAGTTTTCATATCATACAATATGCCCTTTAGGTTTTCAATAATTCGCACATTGGACGTGCAATATCATGGAAATATTATTGCACCTCCATCCATTGTGATCATGCACCATTGACAAAGCCACAAACATGTATGAACCCCTACATTTGTTACCATGTAATGACCTAGCGTACCATCCGGTGGAGCTTCCTCACCCTCACAGACAGTAATGTGCACATCACCTCTCATCAATTCCCTAAGTCTCTTGAAAAATATCTTTCACAATAGTGTCAAGCAAAGAGAATACAAGGAATTGTGGTAACAGAAGATTCAAATACTTCCCCAAATGTATTCTAAATCACAATAAATTAAGGTCAGGACTTGCGTCCAATCACAGCACAACCTCTATCTCTATGGACCTATCTTAGTGCGTCACCCAGTGACATCACAACCAATTCCAGTGCACCGTTTACACAAACCAGCCTATCCCAGTGTGACACTGTCTAAGGCAATCCTCACTCCTCACAGTGGCTCTCCCTCCTTTACAATTTTCAGGACGCTCACATCTCACACCCCAAAGCAAGCACAATTAACAAATATCATTTGTCTGCTCCACATCCTTTTACTCCTTACATATCATGAGGAAAATTGCTAAATCTTTGGCCATTTGAGCTATTGAAGTCAGCTGTCATAGTGCATGTCTTCTCCAGAGCAGACTATTGGAATAGTTTTTACCAAAATCTTCTGAAAATTCATTGAATAAACTGCAAGTCCTTCAGAATTTGGCTGCACGGATGCTACCGAAGGTCCCTAGTTTCCAGTCGGCCTCTCAAGTCATCAGTAGGTTGCACTGGTTCCCGGTGAGGAAGCGTATAGTTTTTAAGGCTCTCTGTATTACCTTCAAATCCCTTCATGGCTTAGGTCAAGCATACTTGAAGGAAAGGTTTATATGGTATGTGCCAGGCATTAATCTTCATTCAAGCTCCGCCAGCAATCTCTTAGTCCCCTCCTGTAAACTCTCATCAAGGGGAGGCAGGAGCTTCCTCATCTGCACGGCACGTAACCGAAATCTTCACCCACCTTATCTGAAAAGTGCCCAGTTGCTGCTTATGCTCTCATTGTCTTTAAAAACCTGCCTGTTTAGTCCACAGAAATGGTAGCTGGTCACTGATTCTTGTCACTTAGCGCCAAGACGCTTCCGGGCATTCGCTGTGCTTTAAAAATCTAAAAAAATCCAGGAATCAAATCTAAAGAAATTCAAAGTAATCACTCATACAATGATAACTGAAAAAACTTTTCAACCTCCAGACACACCTATGATATCTCAACCAGCGGGATATCCCCCTGATTAATGTAATTTCACCTCTATGCAAAAAGGATCCAGTTACACTAATCACTAACTCACAACAATTGGTTACAATCCCTATCTCAATGTTGCAGTTGCTGGTACCTCAAGCACCGACACCATAAAACTTAGAAGACAAATTTAACAATAGTAACTTTACCTATCCCGAGATCATAGACCACATCAGGTCCGATAACAACTTCAAATGCTCACACACCAACAACTTTAAACCATAACGCTACCAAAACAGAATTCACTCGCCATTTCTACACCATACTACAAGCTCAACATAACTCTGCGATACAACACCCTATTACTACTCACTCTTCAGCTACCATTAACTTCTTCAAACCCGCAGAATCACTTCCGATACTCTGAACTGGGCCATTGGTTTGAGATCATGGAATGGGCTTGGGCAACTCCAGATTCTCTCCAGAGTATATTGTCTCCCTGCACTTCAGTGACCAAACCATCCTCTGTTGGCTACCCTTTGATGGAGTGGGGGTCTCTAAATCCCAATCTCTTGGTATAGTCATCAAACAGAATCCGCCACTGGTCGTATGGATTTTTGATAGTCGAATTGAAGTGTTGAGGAAGAACTAGCACTGAAGACATTTAATTATCAGTAATCAGTACAATTTTATAATAATGACAGACAGGATGGTATGCTACCATGAAGGTTTATTTTTAGGTTATTATTTATTGCAATCTTCAAACTCATTAAAGGCTAATCAAAGAAATCATTACAGGCAAGAAGTTAAGGTGCTCATGCACTCTAAATTGAGATATTATAAAGTACAGAATGCAAATAATAAGTGTGTAAAGAATACACATTATCCAGATTGAGTGTTCCATACAAAAACATATTCTAGATGAATTAAGAAATGTAAGTGCGAGAGGATTTCTAAAGGGGTAAAGAAGAAGGTATCAGCATCATGTGTACCTTAGTAAAAGTTCAAAAAATTAAAAGAGAATCTCCATTAAGCCTCACACTTGGGGGAAATCAGGGAAGGTACAGAGGTCTGCTCTCTATGAAATCAGGAAAGGGTCTGCTTCTAACTGCTAAGGAACACTAATTAAAAGCAAAGTTGAAAGTCCCACAACACCTATATCTTGCTCGCATAGTTCAGAACCGATCCAATGGCAGCATTTGCCAGGAACCGGTAGACTCCCAATTTCCCACTCTTACACAATTGGGTACACATCTGCTCATCTTTGAGTGTTACAGCTCCTTAGTACAATGGGTGGAGGCGTTTCCATTCACCGTCATCTCGACATGTTTACTGTCAGGTTTCTCCTCCCAGGCCTCACTATCGACCTGGTACAAAACAATAAATCTTTCTGAAGCTAACGAGGAACTTGACAGTGCACCTGCAAAGAAAGTAATACACAGCATGCTAAGGATCTCAAAATGTGTGGCATTCAGCTAAGGCCTAATGTCAAACTGAGTTTGCTGGAGAATAAAAATGAAGTACGTTATAATGCTGTTAACCATTAGGAAACAAGCTATCATCATTATAATGTGAACAGTCAAACAAATATAAATGCATATGTTATTTATTCACACTACTACACTACATTATGATTTCCAAAGGTGCACAGCAACTTTATATAGGATATTACATAAATATGAAACATACAAGTTAATGGGATAAGCCACACTTTGATTATATGGTTTATGTGCTGTAATATATGAATAAAGTATATGCAGAGGGTGCTCCACCACTGCATTAACCTACTGTGAGGAAGTGGGTTTCATGTCGTTGGGTGACTTATTTAGAGACGGCCAATTGGCAGTCTTCCAAATGCTATCTGAGGAAGATAATTTACACAATGGGGAATTCCTTTTAAATGGGAGGCTTGTGAGAGCATTTGGGGAAGCACTGGAAGGTACCATGTGATGAACCCCAAGCACAAACAGTTATTTAGGTCCTTCATGTACTGGTGACGGTTGACTTCTGAGTCATTGTTTCTATAGGGCGCTCTTAGAACACGTAATGCACCCACATGAACACTTTGGGACCAATGGCAAACAGAACAAAAGGGGGAACTGAATGATGGGGAATGGTAAATAAAAATGAGTTACTAGCCACAATGTGTCCTCTAATGCAGGGTTTAAGCTCGTATAACTCTATATACTGTATAGATAGTACCTCATGCCCTTTAAGATTCCTAAATTGTTCACAGGAGTTTTCTCAGCATGTCGCTGATGTCATCGGGAACCAGATGATCTCAAACACATGAATCAGACATGCCGATGGATCCAAATCTTCTGCAAAGGAGTAACAGAAGACATTACACATACACCGGTAAGATTGACCTCCTACAGATGGATAGATGTCTCTTGAGGCTGTTCCCACATGCCAAAAAAGTGAACTGATGATCAGAAGCTAAGTTCTCATTGATTGTCACCATCAATTATTTCATCTTGGGAGAAGGTAGTGGATGAGTTCCATATAAAATGGTCAAAAACAACTGTTCTAGCAGAGTCTTTCTTTGCCCAACAGAAGGTGATCTGTTTTATTGGCTTTACGTTTTAGGAAGTTATGGCTCATCCATTGCTGGACCACCACCACATAGTTGTGCAAATTTTTGATTGGGGTACTTCATGGTCCAGTTAAATGACAATCTGAATGCAGTCTGCACCTGAACATTCACAGCATCCAAAAAAGGATGACCAGAAACAAAGGTTGTACATAGAGATTTAAAAATATTGGAACAGTGAAGTAAGAGCAGTGATGAACTCCCCAAGTAACTTCGGAAGTCAGGAGTTCGAACCACAGCAGTTACAGTTCAGTGGAGAGCTGGTCATTGCTTCAAAATAAACTGGTCTAACCATCTGAAGGCTGTTCATCTTTTTTTTTATTATTGATGTGGAAATTCCTGCCACTTATACCATGCTTGTCTAAAATGGAGGTCAAATCTTCATCTAACGGACTCTCTGGACCAAAGCACTTAGCAAGCTTACTGTTAACCTATCACACCTGGACTGTGCCCAACCCCTGTCTCTTCATGTAATAGAGGACATCAGAAGGGCCATGCATTAACGCAAACATCAGGCAGAGCCTGACGTAATAGATGCATCATGCAATCTACCATTGATGTGAACGTCAACATTATGTGGCGATCGCAGAGATCATGTATACCACAAAATATACAAGTAGTGTTCTGGTATGCTGCATCATAATGAATAGCGCATCAGCTTGTGTACTGTTTCATGTTAAACTTGGAGACACTTTTGTTAGTGCATTGAGAAAAGCAGTGGGTTGGGATAAGGCCCCAAGCGATTGCCAGTGGCTGAGATTATTTCAATAATTCCATCCATAACTCTAGGTGTGGCGGGTATGCCCACACGTGGGTCCCATGCTCATTGTGCCATTGGAACCAAGATATACCTTGCTGATGAGTCTTAATAAGGGTGAAACCGGTCCTAGTTTGCTTGTGTTACAGTTCAGCAAGGACCTAGTATGGCAGCTCGGGATGGACTGTTCCCATTGGAGCGAGGTCAATACTGACTTGTATAGGGCTTGGTTCAAACTGAGATGGCATGGTGTGTGAAATACGATGGATTAGGATGCTGCCCAAGTGACTGCCATGGCTGAGATTGATTCCAGCTTCCCATCACCTTGTTTTTGATGCGTTGGGAGCCTGAGCACCAACATGCAATTACAGGGACATGGAAGACAAAATTATCAGAGACCACTTAGAAAAAAGATGAATAGTAGAAATATCCAGGAGCATTTACTACATACCAAAGATCCTGATCTAGAAGCTGCATTATAAGCTGCTCGAGAATTTGAGCATTCAGAGGTGAGAAAGAGGACAATATCAATTTATGGACATGGTATGGGATAAGGGGTAGTCAGGAACATATCCAGAACTATTTAAAATTGTGAAAACATAGCTAAACTCAGCCAAAGTATAGAAAAGTCACAAATATGCCAAAAGGGGGAGTGTATAATGAGAGAAAAGACACTGGGGGCATTGTTTAAGTGGTGGGAGTAAAACACAAATGAACCATGCCAAAACATATCTGGTATGTTTATAAGTTTGCTTTAGACGTAAATAGGGGTCTTTGCACACATTACCAGATCAGCACAAAATATTAAGAGGAGTGTAAATAACACTTCCAAACAGAAGGAATCTGAGGAGTCAGTGCATGAAGATTATGTTTTGATACTAGAAGGTGAAGGACAAAAACACATTGGGTTGAGAAGGGACAGAACCAGGAGAGCGCCCTATTCTTACATCAAAATAAATGTTCAAGAAGTAAGTGTAATAGAAGACTCAGGTTCTTCCTATACCTTGGTAGGAGAGGAGGAGTTCAGCAAGCAAAAGTGCATGGATGTGCTGGGGGAATTTGAAGCTGAACTGAGATTTGAAAAAGGTGTACCCAATGTGTGTTTAGTATTTATGTATCTCACAAGCAGCAATGGGTGTGTGTGGCAAAGGATGTGCTCTGCCTATTTGGTTAGAAAGAGCAAGGAAAACTAAATGTGGTGTTAGATTTGAATCATTGTGATAAAGTGCTATCTGATCACATATGTATTTAATGAACAAGGTGAGGGGTTGGATGGATGAAGTAGCTAAAAATCTACCGAGAGGTATTGAATGATAGTCTTGGAAAATTCAAAGGATCAACCATAATAGTTTTGAAAGAAGATACTAAACTGGTGGTACATACATTTTGGAAGGTGCCTGTTGGACCTGCCCCTTTTTGCAGGGTTATCCCCAAACATTTTGCCTTCTTCCTCTTATTTTTTCTGACTTGCTTTTGTTGGCTTTAGGCACTGGGCACTTTACCACTGCTAAACAGTGCTAAAGGGCATATGCTCTCTGTCTTGAATGAATGAATGAATAAAAGCTTTATAAAGCGCGAACTTAGCCCAGGGGCGTCAAGGCGCTGCGGAAAGGGATCAGGGTACAGAGATGCCCATAGGTAAAAAAGCGCACAGTTTCAAGCTGGTGAAGAGCCAGGTCTTCAAGGCCTTACGGAACAGAGAATGGATTTCCAGAGCCGAAATTGAAAGAGGAAGGGAATTCCACAGTTAAGCCACAGCCAATTGTATTGGTGATTGGCTTATCCATGATTGGCATATTTGATTTACTAGTAAGTCCCTAGTAAAGCACACCAGGTATGCCCAGAGCCTGTAAATCAAATGCTACTAGTAGGCCTGCAGCACTGAGTGTGCCACCTACAGGAGTAGGTCCTGCAAATGTCTCAGGCCTGCTTCTGCAGTGTCTATGAGTGCAATTTTAACCAAATATTTCGACCTGGCAAGTGCCCAAACCTTCCCTCTTACGACATGTAAGTCACCCCTAAGGTAGGCCCAGGGCAGCCCCATGGGCAGGGTGCAGTGGATTTAAAAGGTAGGACATGTACTGGTGTGTTTACATGTCCTAATAGTGAAATACTGCTAATTTTGTTTTTCACTATTGCAAGGACTGTCTCTTCCATTGGGTAACATAGGGATTGCCTTGAAATATATTTTTTGTGTAATTTCCCATTAGGAGCAGATCGAGATTTGGAGTTTGGGGTCTCTGAACTCACAATTTAAAAATACATCTTTTGATGAAGTTGGTTTTTAAATTGCATGTTTGAAAATGCCACTTTTAGAAAGTGCAAAAACAACAGTTGATGGACAGAATGCAGAAAAATGTCATACATTCACCCCAGTACAGAGATCTGGGCCTAAATCCATCGTTTTTTTGCTCACCATACCATTCCAGTTTGAACCCAGCCATATGCAAATCAGTCTTGACCCTGTGCCTCATGGGAACAGTCCAGCCCGAACTGCGAAGCCAGGTCCTCCCTGGACTGGAAACAAGCATCCTAGGACCGGTTTCGGGGTTTCACCCTCTTCAGCCAGGATAGCTTGATTCCAGTGGCATGGAGAGCACAGGACCCACGTCTGGGCATACCCGTCCCACTCTGGGTGACAAATGCAAAAACAACAGTTGATGGACAGAATGCAGAACAATGTCATACATTCACCCCAGTACAGAGATCTGGGCCTAAATCCATCGTTTTTGCTCACCATGCCATTCTAGTTTGAACCCAGCCATATGCAAATCAGTCTTGACCCTGTGCCTCATGGGAACAGTCCAGCCCGAATTGCCAAGCCAGGTCCTCCCTGGACTGGAAACAAGCATCCTAGGACCGGTTTCGGGGTTTCACCCCTCTTCAGCCAGGATAGCTTGATTCCAGTGGCATGGAGAGCACGGGACCCACGTCTGGGCATACCCGTCCCACTCGGGGTGACAAATGCAAAAACAACAGTTGATGGACAGAATGCAGAACAATGTCATACATTCACCCCAGTACAGAGATCTGGGCCTAAATCCATCGTTTTTTTTGCTCACCATGCCATGCCTGGAACCGGTCCCAGGATGCTTGTTTCCGGTCCAGGGAGGACCTGGCCTGGCAGTTCGGTCTGGACTGTTCCCATGGGGCACAGGGTCAAGACTGATTTGCATATGGCTGCATCCAAACTGGGGTGGCGTAGTGGGCAAAAGAATGATGGATTTAACCCATATCTTTTGACTGGGGGAGAATGTTTGCATTGTCAGCATTCCGTCCATCATTTGTTTGCTGTAACACTTTTCGCCCTAAGTGGGATGGGTATGCCCAGACATGGGTCCCTTGCTCACTGTGCCACTGGATTCAAGCTAGCCTGGCTGAAGAAGGGTGACATACCCTGAAACCGGTCCCAGGATGCTTGTTTCCGGTCCAGGGAGGACCTGGCCTGGCAGTTCGGTCTGGACTGTTCCCATGGGGCACAGGGTCAAGACTGATTTGCATATGGCTGCGTCCAAACTGGGGTGGCGTAGTGGGCAAAAGAACGATGGATTTAACCCAGATCTTTTGACTGGGGAGAATGTTTGCATTGTCAGCATTCCGTCCATCATTTGTTTGCTGTAACACTTTTCGCCCTAAGTGGGATGGGTATGCCCAGACGTGGGTCCCTTGCTCACTGTGCCACTGGATTCAAGCTAGCCTGACTGAAGAAGGGTGACATACCCTGAAACCGGTCCCAGGATGCTTGTTTCCGGTCCAGGGAGGACCTGGCCTGGCAGTTCGGTCTGGACTGTTCCCATGGGGCACAGGGTCAAGACTGATTTGCATATGGCTGCGTCCAAACTGGGGTGGCGTAGTGGGCAAAAGAACGATGGATTTAACCCAGATCTTTTGACTGGGGGAGAATGTTTGCAGTGTCAGCATTCCGTCCATCATTTGTTTGCTGTAACACTTTTCGCCCTAAGTGTGATGGGTATGCCCAGACGTGGGTCCCTTGCTCACTGTGCCACTGGATTCAAGCTAGCCTGGCTGAAGAAGGGTGACATACCCTGAAACCGGTCCCAGGATGCTTGTTTCCGGTCCAGGGAGGACCTGGCCTGGCAGTTCGGTCTGGACTGTTCCCATGGAGCACAGGGTCAAAACTGATTTGCATATGGCTGCGTCCAAACTGGGGTGGCGTAGTGGGCAAAAGAACGATGGATTTAACCCAGATCTTTTGACTGGGGGAGAAGGTTTGCATTGTCAGCATTCCGTCTATCATTTGTTTGCTGTAACACTTTTAGAAAGTGAGCATTTTCTTGCTTAACCATTCTGTGCCTCTGCCTGTCTGTAGAATTCACGTCTGGGTTGGCTGACAGTTGTGCACTTGTGCATTCACTCTAGACAGTCACACAAAGGGAGCTGAGGTGTGCCTTGCATAACCTGATGGCCCATCACCAGGCAGATGGGCCTTCCTGAGCTAGAGTGGTGGGAGGAGTTGTCACTGACACCTGAATAGGACTGTGTTTGTCATCATGTAAAGCTGTCTCCACTCCCTGCAGTGTGTCTGGAGCCAGGTCAGGGAAACGCAGGGTCTTTTGCACTACAAAGACTTTCATTTGAAGTCTGCCTGCTTCAAAGCAGAAATGGGTTTAAGTATTGGACCTCAGACACCCCAAAATCAGAACACTTCTGGACTAAGGACATTCTGCCAGGAAGAAGAGCTGGATGCTGTAGGAGGGATTACCACTTTGCCTGTTGCTTTGTTGTTCTGGCCTGCAGCTTGCTGCTTCTGTCCTGGGAGTGAAAGGACTGGACTTTGCTTTCTGTATCCTGCTTCCAAGGTTCTCCAAAGGCTTGTGTGTGCTTGCCTCCTGTTAAGAAGTCTCATGGCCATCAAAGACTTCACCTACCAGTGCCTGGGCTCTTCTGCTGAGAGTCCTGACTTGCCAAGTGATGGCAAATCCAGTTCCTGCTGGGCCCTTGGATGTAGAATCTGGTGATCTTAAGAAGTAAGTCCACGCATCGACTTGTAGCGCCTGCTTTCTCAATGCATCACTGCAAAAGATCAACCCATTGTCACTGCCTGCCCTGAAGCGTGGTTCCCGATCAGCATATCGAACGCGGCTTTCACCGCAGGCCCCAGTTCACAGTTGCATCACATCAGAAAAATCACCACAGAGTGAGTCCCAAGCACCGTGTCACCGATGTCCGTGATACCCGCTCCGACTTCAACGAAGCACCTGGTTGGCAGCTGTGGAATCAATGCAGCACCTGCTTTGCAGCTGGGATATTGACACAGCAACTGCTTCACCGCTGCTGCATCGACGCCTGGTCTGGATTTTCGTCACATTGTCCATTGACGCCTATACTTCATCGACACTGCACCGCAGTAAGAAATCAAGGCCGCATGTCCAGAAATCGACGCATCACCTCCTCTTCCAGTAAGGAACCGACAAACCACTTCCCCTGACAGTAGGCAACATACGCATCACCTCCCCTGCCTAGAAGTAAGAAACCAACGCATCACCTGCCCTGGCAGTAAGGAACCGATGCATCACCAACCCTGGCAGTAAGGAGCTATGCGTCACCTCCCCTGTGTAGTAAGGAACCAAAGCACTACATTGTTTTTCCATTACCTCACTTCCCCTGCACCTTGCACTGTCTTTGATTTTTGACACATCTAAGTTACTTTGTGCTAAAACGAACGCATCCATTCATTTTTATGAGTTATACTTACGTAACCTTTTAAAAGGGATATTTTGACTTATGTATGTTGTTGTTTTGGTCTTGTTTTATACAGATAAATGTTGGCTATTTTTCTAAACTGGTGTGGACTCCTTTTGTAGTGTTACCACTGTGTTACTGTGTGTATGTACATTGCCTCTGAGATAAGCCTGACTGCTTGTGCCAGGCTACCAATGGGGTGCGCAGAGATTATCTTAGCTGTGTGACTCCCTTACCCTGACTAGAGTAAGGGTCCCTACTTGGACAGGGTGCAAACCACTGCCAACTAGAGACCCCTTTTCTGTTGGAGAAATTGTCCAAGAGTAAGTATATATGCAAAAGCCTGGGGGCTTGAATGCTTGAGCACAATGGTGGTTTTGAGTACAGTATTGAGGATTGTCAAAATAGTGATTAAAGGCAAAGAAAAAAAATCAACGAGAAAGAGGTCAGAGGTCTGTTAGGTCATCTCCTTTAGTGGTGTGGAAACCAAAGAATTTGAAAGACTTTATTAGCGAGTGAGGTTATTAATCTTCTCAACCTAGTTGTTAGCTTGTTCTAGGGTAGAAGTAATCTCTGTGATGTGAAACATAATTTGTAAATAGGTGTCATAATTTATTCTGGTTATAATCTTGTTTATTTTAGTTCACTGCAAATGTACTACTAGTGGGAAATATTTTGGGTTAATATTGTTGTGCTGAAAAATGTGTTATTTATATTAATATTACTTTAAATAAATTAGCTGCACTTCCAATGTTCTTGCCAGTCATGATGAAGTGGACTACAATGTGTATCTTGAAAAGTCAAGATTCTGAACCACAGTAGTTGCCCCCTCATTGGAGAACCAGTGGTTACTCCTTTTATGCTTCTGAATTAACCTGGCCTAGACATCTGAAGACTGCCTGTCTTCATTCCAGCATTAGTAGACAAGTACTAAACCAGTGCCAAACTATACCGTTAGACATGATTCTGCAAATCTTCTGAGGTATACCTGATAGTCTACTACACTAGAAGCAACAAAGAGGTTCAAAAGTTGTACTTTAACTGCACCTTCTCGAGCCAAAATGCCTCTAGTTTAATCAGTCATAGTGATTAACTCTGTTTTATCGCCTCTGCTGGAATGGAAGTCAATTTGTGGGTTTCCAGCAATTACTTCCTTCGAGAAACATTAACAGGTAAGTGGTGACTCATTTCTAGTGGCGGCCTCTACTTTTACCAGGGAGGTGGTCAGGGCACCACACACAAGCACAAACTTACTCACACTCATGCATTCACACATGCACATACACACACACACACACATCCATTCACAACACTCACTCCCAAATATTCATGCACGCACCAAACATGTAAAATAAAATCATACTTACCTGCGCAGCTCTGCCTTGGAGATCCCAGGAAAGTTGGGATGGCTGCCTTCCCTCTTAGGTCAGCCAATTAGAAAAGGCAGCAGTCCCTTACTCGTCACAGAGTGGGATGGGGTCAGTAAGACTGCTGACCCCACCCCACTCTGTGACAAGGTGTCAGTGATTGAAACTCGGCCTTGGGCGCTTCAGGGCTTAGAACTGAAGTGCCCAGGTCTGAGGCAATTCATGACGCTCCCCCTCGTCATGAAGGTGAGGGCCTCAAGGTGCTTTGCCAAGCTGAAGACGTCACAGTCACAGGAGCAGTGACTTCTTCAGCCCGGCAAAGGTCAGCTCAGGCACCCAGGAGCCTGGGCATTTAGTGCCTTTCTAGCTCCTGGCTGCCTAATCTGAAAATAAAGAGTGTCTGTCAGGTTGACCTTTGCGCAGCCTGACAGACATTCTTTATAGTGGCCATAATGTGAGGGGGCATGGCTCCTCAGCCCATTAACACAGCCACGGCTGCTAGTTTCTCAAGATTCTTAGCAATCACTAGCAGTGGCATAAAAGGTCCTTTTAAACTTACCTCCTCCTA
Source organism: Calotriton arnoldi (assembly GCA_963921515.1). Classification (NCBI taxonomy): domain Eukaryota; kingdom Metazoa; phylum Chordata; class Amphibia; order Caudata; family Salamandridae; genus Calotriton; species Calotriton arnoldi. The sequence goes on from CAWUFW010004652.1 coordinate 1,258,737, forward strand.
GACATACACAGGCTTGCATGGACAGTGAAGTAAAAAGGTTAGGGTCTGATTTAGAGTTGGATGGTAAAAGAAAAACATCTGATTCAAAGAGGAAAAGCTATGACAGATTGTACTCTGAATTTGGACCTTTATCAACAAATGAGAGCAAGTCCCATTACCTCCCTAATCTAAAACTCGGCATTAGACCGTCTAATACATTAAATCACTGCACACTGATATCCTAGTGCTTCTGCCCATCATTGGTGTCGTATATATGGGATTGTTTTAGTATTGTTTTGGTATTGTCCATTTCAAAAGTTTTATTCAAATTTTCTTAAGAAAAGCCACAATTAAGTTAAAATGTATGCTACTTACCAGCACTTCGACTGAGTGTATAGGCTCGATAAATACAACTGTAATGTAACAACTACTGATCAGTCATAGAAATCATCAGTTTGAGCAGTATTGTAAACTCTTTAAGAAATTATCTTCATTGATCTTCGATCTGTGTGAAGTTCATGTACATATTTATATCAATTGAGCTAAAACTAGTGTTTAATATATTTTGTTCATTAAACACTAGTTTGTGTACATGTATATTAATAATAAACATTGATTCACTGACAACAATCATGTTCAACAGAGTAGGCTATTGGTACTGCTATTTGATTACAAAAAATAAATGAAGTCATCTAATTTTATCCTAAAATGATTGAGATGACACAGCACTGACTTACTAAAACAGAAAAAACATTAAAACTGCTCCACAAATCTCTCTCTTACTACATACACACCTTGTATTTGTAGCATATGGGAAAAAAATGATACATTATTAAGGTTTTAAAAAATAGACTTACTTGTTTAGAAATGCAAAAGACCTGCCATAAAATGAATAATTATGTTTTCCTCCTTTGAAAATAACAGCTTTGAAACAACAGGAAAAGCGTAAATGATACAGAACAGAAGGCCGACAGTCACATCATTGATTGATGTGGGATTGGGAAACATCAAAATGCTGATTTACTGAGAAATAGAACTGCTGTGTAAACTTATGTTGTGTTAAATTAACATTTTAACTTACTTCTCGGCAATTCTCTGCAGAAAAAGCAAATGTAAATATCAAATAAAATGTTTAGAGCGTAAGATGTTAAGCTCTGCTCAAGCCATGGCTCTGCCGTTTCAAAAGGTCTTTCATCCTGAAGCAATCATACATTAGAAATGCTCCTAAGATCTAGAATGCTGCATCAACACATATCTTCCAGTTCACATCAATTTCTGGTTTTAAAAGTGGTCTCAAATAGCAGGTCCTATAAGACCTTTCATAATCTGTATCCACATATTTTATTTCATTTTGTCAAATCCTGAACCACAAAAGGTCAGCACAATTGTCTATGACGTGTTCTTTGACTCTTAATATATGCATCGTTTCTGTAAAGTTCTCTGCCGCTGATGATCTTATCAACAACCTCAATAAATAATAGTCGAACATTTTCACGCCATGGAACACCAAGCTGCCAGCCTGAGGTGGTGGGCCCTAGAAAAAATAATCCGCAAAAAAATATTCCGCAATCCCAGAGGAGGAGATGCATTATCCACCCTAACTTAAAGGAATGTAAATGGATGCATACACTTGATAGTGTGAACCAAGGCCTCAACGAATTTGAGGAGATCACTAGACAAGCGGCCTTACTGAACAGTGGGTGATTCATTGTTTTCATTAGATTATACATTTACCATCATTACAGAGTCTTGAGAGTGATTGTTGATGTTTATTAACTATTGTCTGTGCAAATGTACTTGAGTCGTGTCAATGCGATCTTAGTGGTAGATTTTAAAACATTTTGCGCTGGGTTAGCATCACAAAAGTGAAGCTAACCAGCACGAAATGTTTTTTGACCAAATTTACTTTCCAGTGCAAAACTTGTTTTGCTTTGGAAAGTACCCTACAAGTAACGCAAAGCAGCGCAAAGCATTGCTTTGTGTTACTAAGCGCCAAGGGGGCATTGCATGGGTGGTACATGGGTGTTCCCATGCAGCACCCATGCCTTTTGACACAAAACCCTATCTACAAACTATTGTAGACAGGGTTTAGCACCAAAAGTTAACGCCATCTGAAAGGAGGCATTAAGAGGAGAAACGTTTCTGGTGAATCCGTTCTTAAAGTGCCTGTCGAAGATAGTCTAATGGAAAGATCAATTGCATCTTCAACAAATGTTCTTTTTAGCGACAGCCATTGTGCTGGGGGAATTAAGCCTGGTGCATCTTTGTCATTTATTAGTATTTTTCAGACCAGTCCAACTTCTATGTTGTTAGCTTCTTTAAAAGGTATGAGAGGATAACTACATCAGTGATGCACTTTTTAATAAACCAGCATACAGCCTCCTTCAGAGATCCTCATAATGTAGTTAGTGGTCCAAAGCATGATCATTAGAAATTTTGACTGTTATAGAAATGGACATTGATGCATTCACATTAGGATCCTACGCATCCAACTGTAGTGGAGCAAGACCACTGACTCATTGTCAGTGAAATTGCTCTCCCACCCTCGCAGCTCCACCATTAAGTGAGGCCTGCCCCTGCCCCTGCACTCTCGAGTGTTGGTGATCGAGGCCCTCCTCCACCCGCAGGTTTCCTGCGCCTCATCCCTGGTGGTCCAGTGGACCTCTGTTTCCTTCCTCTCACTCTGCTCTTTCACTCGTTTTTCTACCCTTTTTTATCTTTCACCTTTCTGCACTTTTCTGCATCTCTGCTCATTTGTGCCTTTTTTCTGCTCATTTTCCCTTCCTCTCGCTCTGCTCTTTCACTCGTTTCACTCGTTTTTCTACCCTCTTTTAGATTTCACCTTTCTGCACTTTTCTGCATCTCTGCTCTTTTGTGCCTTATTTCTGCCTATTTTCCCTTTTTTCTTTATCCCTTATTTCCTCCCTTTAACTTTCCCCGCCGCTGCTGCCCCCGCGGCCCCTCCCCCCCAGCGCAACCAGCCCAATCCAGCTCTCCTCCCCGCTCCCGCCTCTCAGCTGTCCAGCCCTCCCCGACCCCTACTTAATGGCGGCCGCTGCGCGACTGCGCAGCGGCCGGGGGCAGCGGGCGCGCCGCTGGCGCGCCGAAGGTGCGTCAAAGGCAAGCCCATCTGCGCCCGTCCGCGACCCGACCGCGACCAGCGCCAGGAACCCTGGACCTCCGCCTGCCAACGCTACGACCCAGCAGCACTCCACGCACTCAACCCAGGCCGTAACAACAACTGCAAGCTAGCATCACCAGCCGACACCCACGGACCCTTCAGCTGTCACCGCTGCCGGCACACCTGCAGCACCGCCAAGAACACGGATCCAGCACAACCCGCCCACAAGAACACAACCGAACCGAAGACCCTGCAATGCATCCTCCTCAACGTCCGATCCCTCCACAAACACGCCACCGAAATCTGGGACCTCCTCGACAGCACCACCCCGGACATAGTGTTCTTCACCGAAACCTGGACCAACACCACCTCGGGACCGGACATCGCCATCGCCATACCCCAAGGATACAAGATATCCAGGCAGGACCGCCGCACCCCCCGGGAGGAGGAATCGCCATCGTCCACAAATCCAGCCTCCACCTGAGCACACTCCCCGACGAGCCCACAGAACTGATGGAACACCTTCACTTCAAGATACTGGCCAGCCCCACCGCCACCCTCCGAGGAACCCTCATCTACCAACCCCCTGGACCCCACGGACCCTTCGCCAACTCCATCACGGACATTATCTCCCCGCAGGCCATCGCATCCACCAACCCGGCCCTGCTGGGAGACCTCAACTTCCACCTTGACAACCAACTGGACCCCAACACCACATCCCTCCTGGACAACCTCCACAACATTGGACTCCGCCAGATTGTGACCGAGCCCACGCACTCAGCAGGACACACCGTCGACCCCCTCTTCACTACAGGAAACTCCATCACCTTCAGCCACACCACCGAACTCCCATGGACCGACCTTCGTTGCGTCCACTTCACCTTCAGAACACCCACCATCCACAGACACCAGCACCTGCTCCCACGAAGCAACTGGACCAAAATCACCGACGACCAGCTCACCTCCTCACTCAACAACTCCACCCCAACCATCGCGGAAAACGACGACCCCAACACCGCAGCCCGAACCCTGCATAGATGGATCTCTGATAGCACCAACAGCATAGCTCTCCTCAAGAAAAACAACAATACCCGCGCCAAGAAAGCCAGATGGTTTACCACCGAACTTCGAGAGTCCAGACGCACATGCCGCCGCCTCGAAAAGGCCTGGAGGAACACCAAATCCACAGAAGCCCACAACAACTTCAGAGCCGCCACCAACGCCCACCATCAACTCATCAGAGAAACGAGGAAAAAAGCGATTGAAGACAGAATCTCCACCCACGCGCACAACAGCAAGGAACTCTTCAGCATCATCAAGGAGTTCGCCCAACCCACCAGCGAGTCTACCAACATCCCTCCCTCACAAGACCTTTGCGACAAACTCAGCACCTTCTTCCAACACAAAATCAAGAGCATCTACGACAACTTCGACGAAGACAACCAACACACTGAACCCTCACCAACCACCCCCGACACCCGGAAACCAGCGATTGACGACTGGACAGCCCTCACCACTGAAGACACACTGAAGACAATGAAGTCAATCCACTCAGGGGCCCCCACGGACCCCTGCCCCCACCACATCTTCAACAGAGCCGCCGACACCATTGCACCCATGCTCCGCCACACCATCAACCGCTCCCTGGCGACCGCCTGGTTCCCCGACGACTGGAAACATGCTGAGGTCAACCCCTCCTAAAGAAACCCTCAGCGGACCCCACCGACCTCAAAAACTACAGACCCATCTCCCTGCTCCCGTTCCCAGCGAAAGTCATCGAGAAAGCCGTCAACAGCCAACTCGCCACATTCATTGAAGAACACAACATCCTCGACTCCTCCCAATCCGGCTTCAGAAAAAACCACAGTACGGAAACCGCCCTCCTCGCCGCAACAGACGACATCCGCACCCTACTGGACAAAGGAGAAACTGTAGCCCTCATCCTCCTCGACCTATCAGCGGCGTTCGACACAGTCTCCCACCGCACCCTAATATGCAGACTCTACGACGCGGGAATCCAGGACAAGGCCCTCGACTGGATCCGCTCCTTCCTCTCCGGCAGAACGCAGCGGGTCAGATTCCCCCCTTTCCTCTCGGACCCCACACCTACCACCTGCGGAGTCCCCCAGGGCTCCTCCCTCAGCCCGACGCTCTTCAACGTCTACATGGCTCCACTCGCCCCCATCGTCAGAACCTACGGACTCAACATCGTGTCATACGCAGACGACACCCAACTCATCCTCTCTCCCTATCCAACGAGCCCAACACCGCCAGATGCAACTTTCGAGAAGGCATGGAAGCCGTCGCCAAATGGATGAAAAACAGCTGCCTACAACTAAACACCAACAAAACAGAAGTACTCATCATGGGCCCAAACCCAGATGCCTGGAGCGACACCTGGTGGCCCCCCACCCTCGGAAACCCGCCAACCCCCATGGACCACGCACGCAACCTGGGAATCATCCTGGACTCCGAGCTCAAAATGGACCACCAGATCAACTCAGTCTCGTCTTCCTGCTTCCACACCCTCCGCCTCCTTCGTAAGACCTTCAAATGGATCCCCCTCGAACACCGAAAGACCGTCACTCATGCCCTGGTCACCAGCAGACTCAACTACGGCAACGCACTCTGCGCCGGAATAAACAAAAACCTCACCCGCAAGCTACAGAACATCCAGAACGCCGCCGCAAGACTGGTCCTCAACCTGCCAAAACACTGCCACATCTCCCAGCACCTGCGCACACTCCACTGGCTCCCCGTCGAGGCGAGAATCACCTTCAAGATGCTCACCCACGCACACAAGGCCCTCCACGGCAGCGGACCAGCATACCTGAACAGCCGACTCAAATTCCACGCACCCCAAAGGACCCTACGATCAGCCCAGCTCTCCTACGCCGTGGTCCCCCGCACCAGAAAGACCAGATCGGGAGGCCGCTCCTTCTCCTTCCTCGCGGCCAAAGCATGGAACGTCCTTCCGCTCCACCTCAGACAGACAACATCGCTCCCCATCTTCGCAAGAAACCTCAAAACCTGGCTCTTCGACAGACCCCCTCCTTGATGGAATGGAACCTGCACCGCCCCGCCACCCCTAGCACCTTGAGACCCTTATGGGTGAGTAGTCGCGCTTTAGCAAACCCCTGATTGATTGATTTGATAGACTTGTTTGTTTTAGAAGTACCAAGCATGTGGCTAAACGGGCACTCGAAAAGCTTCGAACACGCATGTAATGTGTACCACTTGGCCTTGCTATAAGATGCGGATTTCTGTCATCAGTGCAGAAATAATCTACATTGTATTAATGACCAGAATTCAAATATTTTATCTCTCACTGTGCACTATTTTGCTGCTATATGTAGGTAGTATGGTCCAATTTCCTTGAGCCTTTAGTATTTGGAGCCTCTTATAGTGTGCTTTCCTTAAATCTTCATTAACTCTCAACTCCTGGCCATGCTTATACTATGTGCTTCTTTCAATTAAGAAATTGCTTTCTTCTCACCAACTCTTTATAGGGCTTGTGTGTGCCATCATTAATGTCTACATTATTTCCCTTTTCATAATGTACTGAGTGACAAAGGCAAGGGCTGACATTGAAGATGTTGTTAATTAATTTAATAGGGTACCCGAGAACAATACTTAATTAAAACACGTCATCTTTTTAAATTCAATCTGAAAACAATGTAAATGCCTATAACTGATTTTAACAAAATTGCATCTCAGCTGATATAGAAATTACACTGAACAAGTATTGTACTGAGTATAGACAGGCTTGTATCAGTCAAAATGAGGCAAATGAAGATCACATTTTCTGTAAAGAACAACCACATAAACCCACTCATCCTAAACTTAAGGTAAATTTGTCTTACCTCAGTGTAATGTTAATCTCATAATGTAATGTTATCTGGACTAGAATGTCCAGATGGAACTTAGAGTACCTGTTCTTTAGAGTTCTATGCAAATAGGCATTACTGTTGTGGCAGCTTCGTGTGAGGAGCTGTCTGCTGAGGACATTCATCTGAAATAAATAGTACTGGACCTATCCTGGTGTCCTGTAATCTCTACATTTTTCTGGCGACGAGCTGTGCCTGTGCAGGGGGCAGACTACTGGTGTCCTCACCCCTGGTCCTAATCAAACGAACAATCTACATATTCCGGTAAGTTCGCTTTAATTCGTTTCAAATATACGTAACCACGATGAATCTTCAGTTCAACATTTCATTTTAACTGTATTTTAATGAAGATCGTCGTAGCCTTAATTGAATGAAGATCGTGATCATCGTAGCCTTAATTGACGACTGTTGTGGCCATTTAAAATTTGTGTGTGCGCGAGGCTTTGAACATTCTCAGGCGCGAGGCTGCGGGCATTTGAAGAGGCTTTGACCACGAGGAGAGTCGCGAGCGCAACGTGCGCACATTGAAACTCTTCAACGCCTGGAACGTCAAGACTGCAAAGCGTGTGAAGTATTAAAGGCACACCGCGCCTCCAGTATTTAAGTGCGAGGTGTGTGTGTGTGCGAAGATTTAAAAGGCACGCAACACACGATATTGACGGTCTTTGAGAGGCACACTTTGAACTGTTGAACGTGTGATTAGTACAACCGAGCACACTATCGAGTGCTATGTACACAATGAGTGTGAAACTATAAAGCCACTTACCACGTTTTTCTCTGCTTTCCTTCACATACGACTGGAGCGCTGTAAAAAGAAGAAAAAAAAAGACAAGAGACAAGTATAATCATAGGCAGTGAAGAAAGACTAAAAAAAAAACAAAAAACAAAGAAGGAGAAATTAACAAAGGAAATTCAGAAGACAGACTCACACAAGGATTGGGATAATTAATTATTTTAATTAATTGTGTTGGTCTGTTTTATTAATTTGTTATTTTACTCCTTTATTTTAATTCGTTGTTTTAGTCTTTTATTTTATTTCCTTTGCAGTCAACATGTCTGACCAAGCCATGGCTTCACCACCAACGTTTTTAGCTACTCCAGGATCGCCACCCATTTCATGGGAACAATGGAAAAAGTTATTTTTCACCTACATATTGGCTATAGGTGGTGATAGATATGGGCCTGTTAGGCGCCAAGCTATATTGTTACACCATTTAGGAAGGAGGTTATATGAGAATCTACCAGAAATTTCCTTAGGTATGGGAGATTGTCAGCCCAACAGCGTGTATGAAATGTCCATAATGATGCTTGATGTGCGTTTTATTACTAAAATAAATATTGTAATGGAACGTCATAAGTTCTTTTCTAGAGAACAATTGTTGGATGAGGATATCGACACCTATGTAGCAGCTTTACGTGGTTTATCTCGAACATGTAGATTTGAGAACTTGAGTGATTCCCTCATTAGAGATTAGGTTGTGAGATGTACTAATGATAAAAGAGTGAGAGAGAAGTTGCTAACGAAGGATCTCAATCTTGAGGGAGCTATTCAAGTTGTCAAAGGCATGGAGCAAGCTTCCAAGTGGTTGAAGGAAATGGATACTTCGTCGAAAGCTGGAACAAAATTTGAAAAAGAGTGTACTCCTATTTTTGAGGTTCAAAAACCATTTTCCAAAGACATTACAAAAAACAAGACTGAAGGGATAAAGAGAGATACGATAGACGCTGGTGGAAAGAAAGAAATTACTACAAGGGAGATAAAATGTTTTCGTTGTGGAGCTCCTGGACATATTGTGACATGTTTCAAGTGTGCAGCAAGAGGAGTTGTATGCCGTAACTGTGGGGAAAAAAAAGGACATTTTTCTAAAATGTGTAGATCCAGATATAAACAAGGGAGTGTTAAGGAGGTTGAGGAAGTCTGTGAAAGTGTTACTGAGTTCTTCTTGCCCATTTATGAAGAGGAGTGCATTGTTTCCAACAACGTCACACATGGAAAGGAATTCAGTGTTGCAAGGAGAGAAAGCGAAGGGAAACTAGAGAAACCACATTGTGTTGTGAGTTTGGATAAGTTGCATGTGAAAATGTTGGTTGATTCAGGGAGTATGTATACCTTGGTGTCAAAAGACAAATTATCTAAGGAGTTGTATGATGATTGGTCTGGACCAGATATAAAAGCTGTTGGTTATGGTGGAAAAAAAAGAGAAATATTAGCTATGAGATGGATGAATATTTCATTCAAGCGACGAGTGGTGTATGGACGAGTGTATTTAACTGATTTTGGCTCTAACCTTTTGGGTTGGCACCATCAAAAGGATCTGGGCATAATTTTAAATCCTAATGCAGATGAACCTGTCATATTGTCGTTACCTGAATCGCAAAGTGTAAATTCTGTGGATACATTTGACGAGTGGGTGGTGAAGAAATTTCCTTGAGTACTCAATGATGAATTGGGTCTACTGAAAGGATTTTCTCATAAAATCATTCTGAAAAAAGGTGCTGTCCCAGTAGTACATACGGTACGCAATGTCCCTCTTTTGATGAAAGAACCTTTACAAAGGGAGTTAGACAAATTATTAAGTCAAGGAATAATCGAGCCCATTGAATCATCAGAATGGTTAGCTCCTATCGTCGTAGCTCCAAAGGAGGGTGGTAAGATTAGGTTAGCATTCGATTTAAGAGACCTTAATCGAAATATTTGGGTTGACAGACAACCACTTCCTAATATTTCTGAAATGCTGTCAGCCATGTCAGGGGGGAAAGTGTTTACAGTTGTTGATATGACAGCAGCGTATCACCAAATCAGCCTGCACAAGGATTCCAGACACCTGACATCCTTCGTTACTCCATTAGGTGCATTCCGTTATCTACGAATGCCATTTGGACTGGCATCTGCATCAGCAGTTTTTCAGAGGGTGATGCCGAAAATTTTTGAAGGTTTAAAAGATGTCTGGTATTTCCAGGATCACATCATGACGAGTTGTTGGAAGAAGTGATGAGTCGTTTGAAACAGTATGGGTTGACTGTTGAACGAGAAAAATGTCAATTTAGAAAGAAAAGTGTTACGTATTTGGGACATGTAATATCAAGTGAGGGTATACAACCTAAACAGAGTATTGTCCAAGGGATAAGTGATGCACCCTATCCGGAGAGTAAAGATCAGCTGAAGTCTTTCCTTGGGCTGGCTGAATATTGTTCAAAGTTCATGAAGAACTTCACTGAAATAGTGGAGCCTTTAAGACTGTTGATGAAAAAGGATGTAGTAGTTGTGTGGAATGATGCGTGTGAGGGTGCATTTCAGAAAATCAAAGAAAGTATTATAAGAGCTCCTTCCCTGGGCCACTTTGAAGTAACAGCAAAAACTTACTTAACTACAGATGCCAGTAACGTGGGACTGGGAGCAGTGTTGACTCAAGTTGTTGACGGACATGAAAGGATCATAGGATTTGCCTCGAGAAGATTGCAAGGCGCTGAAAGATCTTATTCGGTGATTGAAAGAGAAGCTCTTGCGTGCTGTTGGGGCATTAGGCATTTTAAATATTTTTTTGGGGGCCTGCCTTTCTGAGTTAGAACTGATCATAAACCTCTGGTGCATTTGTTCAAGGGTGGCAGAGGGTTAGAAGGTGGAGTTACTCCTAGGATTTCGAGATGGATTTTATCTGTCCTAGAGTACAATTTTGAATTAGAATACTTGAAAGGATTAAAAAACGTAGTGGCTGATTGCTTGTCTCGTTTACCTACCAAGAGTCTTGTAATTGAAATGGTGGATCTAGAAACCGAGGTGAAGGACGAATGTATGGTCCAGGAATGTGTAGCTTTAAAAAAAGAAGAATGGGATGCTGCCATGGAAGATGATTTGGTGTTAAGAAGAGTGAAGGAGAATATTAGGGATGGATGGCAAGCCAATGTGTGTGGTGATGAACTGGTAAAAGAGTATTGTAGTGTTAGAGAAGAGTTGAGTATCTTGGACAACAAGGTGATGAGGAGGAGTCATATTATACCTCCTATGGCACTCCGGGATCAGATTGTGCAGCTAGCTCATGAGGGGCATCCTGGAAGGAACATGACCAAGAGGAGAATAAGACATACTTATTGGTGGCCTAAATTGGATAGTATGGTGGAGGATGCTGTTAAACATTGCTGTGCGTGTGCCAACAGTGATAAAGTAAAAACGTTGAGGGAACCTCCACTGAAGTGTGTTGAGATACCGGCAAGGCCCTGGGAAAGATTGGCAATAGAATTTCTTGGTCCTATAAATAAGCTGGGAGGTGAAAACAAGTTTATTATTGTACGAGCTGATTACCATACTAAGTGGTTTGTGTTTAAACAGGAAGGGGTGGGAGCACACTGCTGACCTCCCAGCACAGTTCGCCCCTTAGCATTCTGGTAAATGCAGTTTGTAGTGCATGCTTACTTGGTATTTTGCTGGAGTGTTCCACCAAAGTTGGTGCAGATTAGTGCTGTCATCTCTATTTCTTCTGGGGTTGCTGAGCAGGCTGCCACAATTCTTACAGGTCTCAGTACCTCTCACAGGCGCACAGGTGCATCTCCACAAGCTCGTCAGCTCAATGGCTCAAGGGAGCCTTTTTAAACAGGAAGGGGTGGGAGCACACTGCTGACCTCCCAGCACAGTTCGCCCCTTAGCATTCTGGTAAATGCAGTTTGTAGTGCATGCTTACTTGGTATTTTGCTGGAGTGTTCCACCAAAGTTGGTGCAGATTAGTGCTGTCATCTCTATTTCTTCTGGGGTTGCTGAGCAGGCTGCCACAATTCTTACAGGTCTCAGTACCTCTCACAGGCGCACAGGTGCATCTCCACTAGCTCGTCAGCTCAATGGCTCAAGGGAGCCTTTTTAAACAGGAAGGGGTGGGAGCACACTGCTGACCTCCCAGCACAGTTCGCCCCTTAGCATTCTGGTAAATGCAGTTTGTAGTGCATGCTTACTTGGTATTTTGCTGGAGTGTTCCACCAAAGTTGGTGCAGAATAGTGCTGTAATCTCTATTTCTTCTGGGGTTGCTGAGCAGGCTGCCACAATTCTTACAGGTCTCAGTACCTCTCACAGGCGCACAGGTGCATCTCCACTAGCTCGTCAGCTCAATGGCTCAAGGGAGCCTTTTTAAACAGGAAGGGGTGGGAGCACACTGCTGACCTCCCAGCACAGTTCGCCCCTTAGCATTCTGGTAAATGCAGTTTGTAGTGCATGCTTACTTGGTATTTTGCTGGAGTGTTCCACCAAAGTTGGTGCAGATTAGTGCTGTCATCTCTATTTCTTCTGGGGTTGCTGAGCAGGCTGCCACAATTCTTACAGGTCTCAGTACCTCTCACAGGCGCACAGGTGCATCTCCACTAGCTCGTCAGCTCAATGGCTCAAGGGAGCCTTTTTAAACAGGAAGGGGTGGGAGCACACTGCTGACCTCCCAGCACAGTTTGCCCCTTAGCATTCTGGTAAATGCAGTTTGTAGTGCATGCTTACTTGGTATTTTGCTGGAGTGTTACACCAAAGTTGGTGCAGATTAGTGCTGTCATCTCTATTTCTTCTGGGGTTGCTGAGCAGGCTGCCACAATTCTTACAGGTCTCAGTACCTCTCACAGGCGCACAGGTGCATCTCCACTAGCTCGTCAGCTCAATGGCTCAAGGGAGCCTTTTTAAACAGGAAGGGGTGGGAGCACACTGCTGACCTCCCAGCACAGTTCGCCCCTTAGCATTCTGGTAAATGCAGTTTGTAGTGCATGCTTACTTGGTATTTTGCTGCGGGGTTCCACCAAAGTTGGTGCAGATTAGTGCTGTCATCTCTATTTCTTCTGGGGTTGCTGAGCAGGCTGCCACAATTCTTATAGGTCTCAGTACCTCTCACAGGCGCACAGGTGCATCTCCACTAGCTCGTCAGCTCAATGGCTCAAGGGAGCCTTTTTTTTGATGATGGGCTGAACCCAGAAACACGTGTTTAGAGATATACAGCAATGTCTGCACCAACTTTGGTGAAAACTACAGTAAAATTTCAAGTAAGCACTAATTTTGTACTGCATTTACCAGGATGCAAAGGGGCGAACTGTGCTGGGATGTGAGGCAGTGTGCTCCCAACCCCTTTCTGTTCAAAAGGCTCCCTTGAGCCAGCAAGCTGACGAGCTTTGGAGATGCACCTGTGTGCCTGTGAGTGGTACTGTGACCTGAGAGGAATTTGGCAGCATTTCCAGAAACCCCAGATGACCTTTCTTTTGCTTTCTACAACTGCTGCTCTCTACTGATGAAGGGCTGAACCCAGAAACACGTGTCTAGGGATATACAGCAATGTCTGCACCAACTTTGGTGAAAACTACAGTAAAATTTCAAGTAAGCACTAATTTTGTACTGCATTTACCAGGATGCAAAGGGGCGAACTGTGCTGGGATGTGAGGCAGTGTGCTCCCAACCCCATTTCTGTTCAAAAGGCTCCCTTGAGCCAGCAAGCTGATGAGCTTTGGAGATGCACCTGTGTGCCTGTGAGTGATACTGTGACCTGAGAGGAATTTGGCAGCATTTCCAGCAACCCCAGATGACCTTTCTTTTGCTTTCTACAACTGCTGCTCTCTACTGATGAAGGGCTGAACCCAGAAACATGTGTCTAGAGATATACAGCAATGTCTGCACCAACTTTGATGAAAACTACAGTAAAATTTCAAGTAAGCACTAATTTTGTACTGCATTTACCAGGATGCAAAGGGGCGAACTGTGCTGGGATGTGAAGCAGTGTGCTCCCAACCCCCTTTCTGTTCAAAAGGCTCCCTTGAGCCAGCAAGCTGACGAGCTTTGGAGATGCACCTGTGTGCCTGTGAGTGGTACTGTGACCTGAGAGGAATTTGGCAGCATTTCCAGCAACCCCAGATGACCTTTCTTTTGCTTTCTACAACTGCTGCTCTCTACTGATGAAGGGCTGAACCCAGAAACACGTGTCTAGAGATATACAGCAATGTCTGCACCAACTTTGGTGAAAACTACAGTAAAATTTCAAGTAAGCACTAATTTTGTACTGCATTTACCAGGATGCAAAGGGGCGAACTGTGCTGGGATGTGAGGCAGTGTGCTCCCAACCCTTTTCTGTTCAAAAGGCTCCCTTGAGCCAGCAAGCTGACGAGCTTTGGAGATGCACCTGTGTGCCTGTGAGTGGTACTGTGACCTGAGAGGAATTTGGCAGCATTTCCAGAAACCCCAGATGACCTTTCTTTTGCTTTCTACAACTGCTGCTCTCTACTGATGAAGGGCTGAACCCAGAAACACGTGTCTAGAGATATACAGCAATGTCTGCACCAACTTTGGTGAAAACTACAGTAAAATTTCAATTAAGCACTCATTTTGTACTGCATTTACCAGGATGCAAAGGGGCGAACTGTGCTGGGATGTGAGGCAGGGTGCTCCCAACCCCCTTTCTGTTCAAAAGGCTCCCTTGAGCCAGCAAGCTGACGAGCTTTGGAGATGCACCTGTGTGCCTGTGAGTGGTACTGTGACCTGAGAGGAATTTGGCAGCATTTCCAGCAACCCCAGATTACCTTTCTTTTGCTTTCTACAACTGCTGCTCTCTACTGATGAAGGGCTGAACCCAGAAACACGTGTCTAGAGATATACAGCAATGTCTGCACCAACTTTGGTGAAAACTACAGTAAAATTTCAAGTAAGCACTAATTTTGTACTGCATTTACCAGGATGCAAAGGGGCGAACTGTGCTGGGATGTGAGGCAGTGTGCTCCCAACCCCCTTTCTGTTCAAAAGGCTCCCTTGAGCCAGCAAGCTGACGAGCTTTGGAGATGCACCTCTGTGCCTGTGAGTGGTACTGTGACCTGAGAGGAATTTGGCAGCATTTCCAGCAACCCCAGATGACCTTTCTTTTGCTTTCTACAACTGCTGCTCTCTACTGATGAAGGGCTGAACCCAGAAACACGTGTCTAGAGATATACAGCAATGTCTGCACCAACTTTGGTGAAAACTACAGTAAAATTTCAAGTAAGCACTAATTTTGTACTGCATTTACCAGGATGCAAAGGGGCGAACTGTGCTGGGATGTGAGGCAGTGTGCTCCCAACCCCCTTTCTGGTTTGTGTTTAAGCCCACAAGTGCAGTTAATTCCAACGGTGTGATAGAATTTTTAGAGGAGGTTTTTTTTGGAGGAAGGTGTGCCAAAGACCATTGTTTCAGACAATGGTGTACAGTTCGTTTCAAGGCAAATGAGGGAGTTTATGGAGAAATGGGGAATTGTTCATGAAAGAGTAGCTTTGTTCAGTCCGCAAGGGAATTGGATGGTTGAGAGAATTCATCGTTTAATCATGGACAACATACAGTTGTCCTTGGCCAATGGATTATCTTGGAAAGTGGAGTTAAAGAAATTGGTGTGGGCACACAGAACTACTCCCCATGTCGTCACTGGTGTTTCCCCTTTTGTTTCCTTGAAGGGTAGAGAACCGGGGAGGAAGGAGAATCCTGTCTGGCTAGTTTCCAAAGATCGTGTGTGGGTGGATCATCAAGCTATTAAGGCAGGAGTCACATTGAAGCAGAGGTGTGCTGAAGAATATTATAACACAAGGAAAGGTGTAAAAGAACCCAACATTGCCGTAGGTGATTGGGTTGTTACCAAGAAGTGTGGGGTAGTGATAAAGGGAGACAGTACATTTTCCTCTCCATTGAAGGTTGTTGAGGTCAGACGTAATGTGGTTGTATTGGAGAATGGGACTGTGTGGAGTGTTGGTAACGTCTGCAAAGTGGAGCATCTGAGGTAATTCTCGAGTTGCTGAATGTACTTTTATGAAAATTCCTATTTGTTATTGTAATGTTACTTATTATCTTATTGTTTTGTTTTTTCCATAAAGGAAAAGATGTGTAATGTTAATCTCATAATGTAATGTTATCTGGACTAGAATGTCCAGATGGAACTTAGAGTACCTGTTCCTTAGAGTTCTATGCAAATAGGCATTACTGTTGTGGCAGCGTCGTGTGAGGAGCTGTCTGCTGACGACATTCATCTGAAATGAATAGTACTGGACCTATCCTGGTGTCCTGTAATCTCTACACTCAGTTACCAGGTTTTCTTGTACATGGAATTGCATTTGAAATGACTGGACAACAGAACAGACAGGAATCATCTTAGAAATTTTGCAGCAAT
This sequence comes from Calotriton arnoldi, assembly GCA_963921515.1. NCBI lineage: Eukaryota > Metazoa > Chordata > Amphibia > Caudata > Salamandridae > Calotriton > Calotriton arnoldi. Next base: position 1,274,850 of record CAWUFW010004652.1, read on the forward strand.
GGCAAAGATAATTTTCAAAACAAGCTTGCCTACACCATCGTTTCAAGGTATATTTAAAAAAATATATAGATTTCACAATAAGCAATCAGTGTGTGGACTACGCAGGTCAGTGATGCAAGTAGCATCTTTTTATAAGTATACTGTTTAGCAAAATCTGATGATAATTTCTCAAAGAGTACATATTTTAATTGTGTGAGCTTGCGGGAGGACATACCAATAGAAATTAGCTGGGTGTAAACATAAATATTAGATCTAATCTAGTTCACTCAACTGAGGTCGACTGATCTAGTGTCAAAAATATCTTCCAGAGTTTACCCCTTCTGTTTTTCAAACTTTGACTAACCAGTTCAATTTAAAATCTCTAAGGCATGTATTAAGGTGTCACATATGTTTTTATTAAAGATTCTGTAACAGGCAGGTACTTTCCACTACTTAAAGGAGAAACAAATTGATTCATGTCCATTCCTAATGAAAATGTTCTAGCAAATTGAGATTGGATGTGACTAACAAAAGTAGAGATTAAATATTTGTAGTAACTCTATGTAACATTTCCCACTTTAACATTAATAATATACCAAGATTGTAAGACTATGTATCTACTGGCACGCAAAGGCCACAGTTTTAGTGTTGTTGATATTAACCACAAGCCCATTTCCATGAGCATGTTAAGAAAGAGCAGCTTAATGCCTTTGAAGGTCAATAAGCGTTATATCAAAGATTGCCAGATCATGGACATAACGATCAGAGTGATGATGTAGCCCTAATATTTGGGAAGAAGCCCTAACGTCAGCTAAAATAGCGTTAGAATTCACACACACTGCTGTTTTACCCCATTTGAAACCTTGATTGTAAAGTCATTGTTTGAGTCAATTAAGAACCTGAGCCATTTTATTGAGTATAATACTTCTAAAATATGGTTTAGGTTATATGAAATATCCTATTTAGATAGTTTTAGATAATTTTGACCTGAGGGTGGCTCAATCGACATGATCAAATGCACTAGAAAATCTGTAAACACAGCATATGGCTTCTGTTGTCTGAGTCTCAGTCATTAATGACAATAAAAATACATTTTCTGTAGTACTACATAGTTATCTAAACCCATCCTGTTGATGAATGATCAGATTAACCGTGATGCTCCAGGCTTCTAATTGATTAGTATTATTTTTTAAATAACTTCGAGGAAGCATTCAAAAGTGAAATTTGACAGTAGTTTTCAGCATCTAATCAGGCATCCTTTTTATAGATCGAAATGTTCAAACTCCCACAGTATCTAAACAAAGCATAAAAAAATCACATACAGTACCCTCATGCAGAAATGAGGGGGCAGCTTATCAATTGTAATGGGGACTATGAGCTGGCTTGACTTTGAACAATTAATTACATTTCCTATCTGTTCTTCTAGAGTTTTCACATTAGTATCCATATAAAGATTATCATTGGATCATCTCATTGCCAGAATACCTGTAGGATGGAATGTTGAATAGAATTCACTTAAATAGGTATCCTAGACATTCTCAGAGAGAGGAGCTGTTTTTCTAGAAGTTAATTTTCAAGCATTTGAGCTATAAAGGCCCAATGATCTCTTTAATATTGGTTCCTCAAATAAGAACCCGCATTGATCAACATGATCTTCTCTTTTGACCCTCATATCTACAAACCTAATGCTTCTACAAACCTAATGCATCATTGGAGCCGACATTATGCAAAAAAACTGCTAAGGTAGATAGACAAGATTGCAGCAAATAATTTTTAAGTATTATACAAAAATACTCTCTGCCAACAGCCATTTGGAAATATCAATTGACAAAACAAAATCACATTTAACTTCAGTTTACATATTAACCCTCAGTTTTATTTGTTACAGAATGAGGTTTACTGTTCAAGCATTAAGATACAATAAGTAATTATGACCTCTATTATCAGAGATAAATGCATTAAAATTCTTATGTCCCAAATAGGAAAAAAAACATGCAGTCAATTGTTGAAGCATCCTCCAATTTACTCAAGAGGGTTTTACAGCAATATTCCCCTTTATCCGACTATTCAAGAGCATCACATTAAGGCCCTGATTATGAGTGCCTCAGAGGGGGAAGTGCCATTTTATGCACCTGATAGAATCAGACTTCTCAAGGTTTAGAACTTATCAAGCTTGATAAATTGAACCTATTTTGAGTTTTTGGAGAATTACATGCATACCGCACTGTAAGAAATTAGGTTACTCGTTGCTAGGCATGTGAATCCTTGACAAGTAATACGCCCATAAACTTCACAATTAATACACCCACAAGCTAGGAACCAAGTAACCCATTGTAGCACTTGGATCTCTCAGAGTAGCAAAGCAGAGAACCGTCACTGCTAAACGTCTCAGGCTCCATGGCTTCTGCCATCTTGCAGAGCACCTGAATGTCAAAAACTGAGTGAGGGGCCAGTACATAGAGCCCTGCAGAGACCCCTAGTATGTCCATTCCCCAGCTGTTCTTCAGGGGCATAAGGGATCCTGTGCCATTGAACCTTGAGACCCATCCTTGTCCAGGGGTTCAGCTTGAGTTAAAGTCTTTCAGTTCATCTCTACAGTGGTATCAGGTGACTTCTCCATCCGGATGGGCATTTTTTTGCTGCAGACAATCCCAGGTCCAGTGTCTTTTCTTCTGTCTCTCCCTTGTGAAGGGGTTTGTAAGTAATGCTGGAAAGTTCTAGAGGCCTAGCAGCCTTGGCCAAGCCTAGGGTATCAAATCATCACTTCATCCTTGTCCCAACCCTCCTGCACAGCATTCCTAGGCATTCTAATATGGTGACTTAAAAATGTTTGTGGAAAGAGATTCCCTGAGAGCCTCAGCTCTGCCTCTAGCCTCTAGCTGACACATTGCCTGATCCCTTACTACAAAAACTTCAAAGAAGAGCCTCTCCTGTGTGTGGCTCCAGAGGTCTGGTCCTCCTCCTTTGTTTCTATGTGCTTTGGCTGTTCCAGTCCAGGTGGAGTGTAACAGGCTAATTAACAGATAGAGGTTTCCTCTCCACCCCTTCCTCTTCCAGGACCTCAGACAAGCACTGTTAAGGACTCTATTGGGTTGGGAGGCCTTTGATACTTCTGCTAGGCAGCAGCATAATTAACTTAGACCAGTAGGGGGAACAAAGGCCTATAATCTGTTTGTAGAACAAGGGAAATATGGCAATTCTTAAACTGCACACAGAGTGTAGGTATGATGTAAGGGACTGTGGATCGACATTTTACCTGTAGATTGATACCTCGCTGAACCCTAGTAGGGCTAAGTGGGCAGTACTTTAGGGAAGATTTTGCATGTAACGTGTAATACAGTTCAAACACCACAGACCTACACCATGAATGTCCACTCACATTATAAGTCCAACCTCTGGTCTGTACCAATCCCTGAAGGGTCCCTACTGCGACAGGCTACCAGTGCTTAGATACCAGACTGCACAAGATGATAGTCTTACATGTGCACTCGCACACAGGCTGACACGTATTTGCTCATGTATAACCAGCCCAGAGCCTCTTACTATAGCTGTTCAGTAGCGGTCTTTTCTTAAGAGGCACACACTGGTGGTTAGCACACTCATTCACTATACCTTGAATTGACAGTAAGTCTGTGACCTGAAACTGAATGTTTGTCTCACAGTCCAGAAATTTCACTATGGATAGCCCTCAGCAAGGTCAATACACTGTGTGTTGTGGAGGGGTTTGCCTGGTCCAGGTCTCCTGTCACCTGTTTCTGTGATAGGAAGGGCAGCATCACCAGAACAGTAGTGGCCTCACCAGTGCCAGTCTTCAGTGGTGGAAATAAGAGTGAATGGATGGTATCTGCAGCCTGAGGTTGTAAACCCCCACTCTGAATGCTGTAGGAGGTAATACACCTCAGGGAGGTTTCTTAACTTGAAACTTAGGGACAGGAGACTTTGGACAAGGAAATGAATGTAAGAAGTCACCTTCAATGCCTTCCTGGAAAACATTTAAGGACCCTTGCATGTGTCTGATGGTAACAGGTGAAAAGGGAGTCTAAGGCCCCGTGTCTGCCTCTGGCATGGAAGGCGTGTCATTGGAACTTCAGATCCAGAGCTTAGTGAGCTGAAAAGGCCTGAATTGTGTTGAGATAAGTCCTAGGGACTTGTAGGTGAATTTGTGTCATCCACAAGTTGAACATGAAGCCTACCAAACGCCCTGGATTTGAGCACTCATCTGTGAGTGACTGGATAGTGACATGGTGTCAGTTGCCCCTGCTTGTTACTTGTCTTGTGGCCAGGCTTTACCCTAGATTGGCTCCAAAGATCTTGAGTCTTTGTCCGAGTTCTCTTCTTCCAGCAGGAGTCAGGAGTCTTCTTTCAGGAGGGCCTTCCTCATGTGGCATCTTCCCTGTTACAGGAATGTTCTGAGGAGATGGTGGTAGAGGTGCCCAATTTATCTGATGCATTAGGCAGTTATTGGAGAAATGCTACCATCCAGTCTTAATTATTTGCTTGTAGAACCCCACCTCTTTTTGCTGCACTTCCTCTGCCTTACCGTAAAATTACCCAGGAGCTCCTATTTCAAGATGGCAAAACCCAGTTGTCATCAGGCAGGCCTGTCTTCAAATCATTAGCTTGTCCTCTGTTTTGATGACCTTTCATCCCATTGGAGAAGGCCAATATAGGGTCTCTCCTCTACTGTGACTGGAGCCTGGTTGTCTGGAATGGACTTGGGAATGAATAGGAGTAGCCCTCCCTGGTATCATGAAGTCAAAAAGGTAAATCTGCCCTTTGTTCTGCCAACTATATATGTCCACTCCCAGATAGATAATCCCTGCTAAGGGGTCAGCCATTAACACCCATTTCCTTTTCTCTCCCAGCCAACAATATATATTTCACCACTGGAGGTGTAATAAATGACAACTCTGTTTAAATCTGGTTTTGGATCAGACAGCCTAATGTACATTTGTACAAAGTTACCTTTACATTTAAATTATTAAAAATACAATTTCATCATTAAATCAGATTTTGAAAAACGATGCAACAACTTTGAAGCATTTTTCTAGCATTTTTGCTTGCAGACATCGGAAATAATGAGTCTAACTAATCCCACCTAGGCCTATTTAGGAAAACGTCTAGTAAAGTCTGCTTGTTGAAATAGCTTTTGGGTTTTCTTTCACTGTGGGAGCACATCAACGCCAATATGTATTGTGCCCTATTTTTTAATATTAGCACTCTGCCCTGTGGGTTTACAATGCACACTTTAGAGGTGGCCTATGACTATATAAAAATAGCCTTTTCCTACATGGCTAAGGTCTTTTCTCTTCCAAGTGCCACTGAAGTGCATTTAAACTGCAGCCCAGCCAGAGCATAGTGGTGCTCTTGGAAGGCATATCTTTTTTTTATCACATAAGTGGGCAGTGTAAGTACACACAGTAGCCTACATAGGAGAGGAGTTGGCCTAATGGCTAGGGCAGTTGACCTCAAATCTGGGGAACCGGGTTCGAGTCTCAGCAAGGACGCACAACATTCTGTGATTCTGGGCAAATCACTTAATCTCCCCGTGCCTAACAAAAAAAAATGAATGTGTCTTCATGTAATGCAACTGGTGCTCATGTAAAGCGCTCTGATACCCGATACCTTCAGGTCAAGTTCCCGCTATATTAAACTCTGTAAAAAACAAATAACATGTACCTTTCACACCATAGGCACATTTTTTGTGTGATGTACAATGGTTTTACAGTAGAGTTAAATAAACCAATTGTGTGAAACCAATGTTATAACAATTTAAGAGCCAGAGCATACCCACTGTGGCACTGATTAGCAGTGCTATTTGGCACAGAGTCCTAATAACTGCAAAAATAGGGGCCATAAGAAGGTGAAATAGATAGATATTAATAAAATCTGTATCCAAGATAACATCAATCCCAAGTTAGTTCGGTGTTAATGTTGGGGTTTCGGCGGCAGATGCTTCTTCAGGGTGGGGAGAATAGGGTAGGGGGAATTTAGGGTGTGGAGTGATTTTGTTTTGCTTTTTGGCTTTATTGTTTGTTTCTGTTACTCAGTCTCATCAGATACTGTGCTTGTGCCTTTGGTGAGCTCCTGCTACAGCTCTTCCTACTGTTTTAACATTATGGGGCTTTTTGCACCCAGCAATAATGCTAGTGCTTGCCAATGCCTGTATCATGGGAGTCTTTTTGGTAATGCCATGGAACGTTAATGGGCTTCTAGAGGTAATTAAGAGAGGGGCAGTACTGCAATTTGCACACCAACATAACCCAGCCATCCTGATGCTATAGGAGACTTACCTACAGGGAGATCGCTGCCCGTTCTTGGCCCACAGGGGGTGTGACAGTGTGTTTCATGAGGGGTGCTCATGGGGTTCGAGGGGGGTGGCCATACTCCTTCAGAAAACCCTAGCCCTTGTGGTCTCTAAGGTGACAAGGGATGCCTACAAGAGACATGTGGTTCTTGAAGGTTCCATGGAAGGTACCCGTACAATCTTGTCAGCATATTCTTTCACTCTGCCATACCCCACGTCGGTGGCGCAAGTTTCGCTTTCCCACATTGACCTCATATTCCTCCAGGCCTCTGATCTCCTACACACTACAGGTTCCTATATCCTTCCTCGAGGGATCTCTGACCATGCTCCAGTGACAGCACACTTCAGAGCTCCAACTACAGGAGAGCACCTGATGTGGTGCTCAATGCCTGGCTTCTTACGGATGAGCAGTTCTCTAACTATTTGGCAGAGGAGCTGAGAGAGCTCCTCTACATTAATAAGTGTACTGTGGACTCGGCAGGGGTGCTATGGAGAGCCTGCAAGGCCTCTATGAGGAGTATTGCCTTCTTCAGGAGAAAGGACCACAAATAGCTGGACCAGATCACGGAGTTGGAGAAGTCTATAACGTCACAAGAACGTGTAGAAGTGTGATGCAGTGACGATTGGCCATCGACAGGGCCTCCCTCCGGCAGCTGTGCCTTGAGGAAGCCTGCAATTGCAGGATGGCTTCCACACGGAAGGTCTATGAATGGGGTAACAAGTCTAGAAAGCTCCTGCACTGGCTGGCCATGAAGAATACGGAAACCCTGGGGTGGTACGCACTGTCCTAGATGGTTCCGGGCTGATGGTGGAAGACACCAAAAGAATTGTGTCCGTCTTTGCACACTACTATGAGAGGTTCTATGCGGCACATGCCCGCCCAGACAGCTAGTCAGAAACCCGGCTGGTTATGGATATACTATTGTCCAGGCTGTCTACAGCGGACAGACTTGCCCTGGAGCAAGTGCTTCTGCTCGAGGAGGTAGGTGATGTGCTCTCAGATTTAAATTCTGGGAAAACCCTGTGCCTGGGTGGTTACCCGGTACAATATTATTGTACGCTCCATCCGGAGTCCGGTGGTTCTTCCCCCTGGACATATTTGCAAAGGCGATCACTAATGACTTCTTCTGGCCAGAGGTAGATCTAGCAGCTCTGGTTGTCCTACTCAAGCCTGGTCATCCACTGGACTGTTGCGCTTCATGCCACCCCATCGCCCTCCTTAATACGGAGGTCTAGCTCTACACCAAGTTGTACGCTAACCACCGCTTGCTGGTGTTACCCCACCTGATCCATCAGGACTAGTGCAGCTTCATCCCTTGCCGTAGCATATGACATTGCATCAGAAGGGTTCACTTGGTGCTGGCCAGTGATGCTCTGCAGCAATCTTGCTGATTGTTAGACCCGGCATCCTTGGTGTGGGTTTCCCCTGTATTTTTGCCTTTGCCACCTGTTTTTTTACTGTGTGTTGGAATTCGTTTTTGCAGGTCTAGATGCTTTGGGCACTCTGCCACTGCTGTTCAGTGCCAAAGTGCAAGTGCTCCCTCTGTAAATTGTTGTCATGGATTAGTGTTTCCACAATTGGCTTATTGGGTTTACTGTTAAGCCCCTAGTCCAGTGCACTGTGTGTGCCCAGGGCCTGTAAACCAAATGCTGCTAGTGGGCTTGCAGCACTGATTGTGCCACCTGAACAAACAGCCTTGCAAAAGGGTCTCAGGCCTGCCATTGCAGTGTCTGTGTGCAGCCTAGGACTGCCATGTCTACCTGGCAAGTGCACCTACCTGCCAGGCCCTGACCTTCCCTTTTCTTACATGCAAGTCACCCCTAAGGTAGGCCCAAGGTACCCCTGGTTGGCAGGGTACAGTGTGTGTGATAGGTAGGACATGCCCTGATGTGTGTGGCATGTCCTGATAGTGAAATACTGCCAATTTCATTATCTGTCCCATAGGATAAAATGGGGAGTTTACTTATAACATCTCATAAGTATAACTGCCTATGGGAACAAGATGGGAAAATGGGGTTTAGTATGCCTGAACTCAGAATCTAAAGCTGCATCTTTTAGTAATGATGATTTTTACTTTCTGTGTTTGAAAATAGCACTTTTAGAAAGTAGGTATTTTCTTGCTTAGCCATCAAGTGTGCCTCTGCTAGGTTTGTGTATTGACTGTCTGGCTTGGAGTGACAGGGACTGGGGATTTTGTTCAGACAGCCACTTGGGGGGGGGTGAGGTGTATCCTGCCTTTCCAGGGTGAGTCAGGGCTGGGCTGAATATAACTGAGCTGCATTCAGAGTAGGGGGAGGAGATTTCTTTCACACCTGAATGGGCCTGCTCTTCCTTGGACAATGCTGTCTCCACCTCCAGCCAGGAAGCGGGGCCAAAGAGGACAGAACTGGTTTTGCTGGGCACAGACACTCTCTGCCTCCAGAGAACAACAATTTTTGTACTATAAATGTTGAGGCCCAGACCCCTGAACTTTAGATCACTTCTGGAATTCAAGAGGAACCTTTGCCAAGGAGAAGAGCTGGCGAAACTGAAGGAGAAGTACTGTCCTTTGCTGTGTGCTGTCTGGCTGTAGTGGCTGTAGTGGCTGTTTCTGCCAAGGAAAGGACAAGTACTTTGCTGTGTGCTGTGTCCCCTGCTTGAGTAAGATCTCCAAGGGCTTGAAATAGAGATTGCCTCCTGTTCTGAAGTCTCAGGGACCCAAAGACTTCACCCCCAGTTCCCCCTGAACTCCACTGCTGGGAGTTATGCCCTGCCAAGAGGTGCCTGCCAGTGTTCTGGGTCTCTGGAGGTTGTTTCTGGGCCTGGGAACTGCAAAGACTGAAGAAACTTTGAGAATTGATGCATCGCCTGGATTCCGACGCATTGCAGCAATGCAAGAAGAATTCCCGACGCATCGCCGCAGCCAAAGAACTGACGCATCGAGGGTACGCGGCTTAAATCAAGATAGCGCCTGTTTTCTGCAGCACGACTATCAGTACATTACGGATCTTCACGCATCGCATCGTCCCGGATCGTCACACATCGCATCGAGGCACCAAGTCTGTCACATCATTGGGGAACGCAGTAAGAAATGATGCATCACCTCCCCACGCAGCAAGAAACCGATGCATCACCTCCCCTGCGCAGCAGTAAGAAACCAATGCATCCCCTCCCCCGGAGCAAGAAACCGACGCATCACCTTCCCTGAATGTAAGGAACAGACGGATCACCTTCCCGGCGACCCTTTTTGCTTGTAGTTTTGACGCATCTAAGGTACTTTGTGCTGAAAATGTCGCATCCATCATTTTCTATGGACAGAACTGTTTTTACCTTTTAAAAGTCATATTTTGAGTAATGTATCCTGGATTTTCGTTGTTTGGGTCCTCTTTGGTTTAGATAAAGATTACTTATTTTTATAAACTGGTGTGGTGTCCATTTGTAGTGTTTTCACTGTATTACTGTATGTGTGCACAAATGCTTTACACACTGCCTCTGAGATAAGCATGTCTGCTCGTGCCAAGCTACCAAGGGGGTGAGCAGGGGTTATTTTAGAAGTGTATCCATTCCCCTTACACTGACTAGGAAGAAGGGTCCCGACTTGGGCAAAGGTGCAAACCATTGCCAACTAGAGACCCCCATTTCTAACATTGGAGGTCAGTGGTGAGGATCCGGACTTGCATTTGTGTCTTACATACAGTAATTGGTGTACACTACTAGTATAGTGCAGACCATTACGCAACCATATACTATTTGGTGATTTTTCTTTTTGGACTTTTTTGCAACTTGTGAACTGCCACTTTTCACCATGACAAAACCAGCATCAATTGCCTCTGTGGATATTGAATTTGAAGAGGATAGGGTTGAAACCTACACTGTGCCACAATTGAAAGCCATCTGTGAAAAATTTAAAATCTCAGTAAGAGTCCTCACCAGAAAAGAGGAATACCAAAAGGCGCTGAGGGCCTAGTTGGAATCAAGGAATGCCAGTGAGCATACAGAGAAGCCTATGGTGGAGGCGGAGTATTTAGATGGGTAGCAGGATGGGCTATTGGGTCTGCCTGGAGGGAGGTTACCTTCCAGGGGGGGCAGCAGTGTGTCTTCAAAGGGAATGTCTGCAGAGGAGCTGGAGGACAGAGAGATAAGCAGAGTGCATGAGTTGGAGCTTACAAAGCTCAGGCTGGGGAAGGAGGATAAGGAATTGGAGTTAGAGAAGCAGAAACTGGTCCGGGAAGAAAAGAGGATGCTCTTAGAGCCTGAGAGAGGTTTGAAGGATCTGGACATAAAGGCCAAGAGTGTGGCGTCCAGTTCCAATGGTGGCAGCTTGTCATCAGTGCCTGTGAAGGAAGGGTGTACATCCCCAAAGAGTTGATTAAAGATTATGTCAAGAGTGAAGACATTGGTCAGTGGTTCAAAGGGTATGAGGTAGCAATGAGGTCCCACAGAGTCCCTGAGAGAGACTTGGGAGTGGGTTGTGGAGTCACTTCATGGCAGAAGGGAGGGACACTTTGATAGCCTTACCAGAGGAGGAGAAGATGTCTTATGCTCCTGTGAAGGCAGCCTTAATCAGGAGATATGGCTTGACCACAGAACTGTATAGGCAGAAATTTAGGGCCTGTAAGAAGCTTGAATCAATCACCTGGGTGGAATTTGTTTCCTATTTTTGCAGCGCACTGGATGGTTGGGTGAAGGGTAGCCAGGCAAATGATTTTCAGGGGCTCTATGATTTGATGGCATGGGATAACTTGTCTGCTAATTGTTTTCCAGAGTTATGCCAGCATTTGATTGACAGTAAGCTGACTGACCCCAGGAAGCTTGTTGTGGAGGCGGACCGCTGGGTCAGTACTAGGGTTCACAAAGGGCATGTGGGAGACTCCGCCAAGGGTGAGCAGGGTCCCCAGCAGAAGAGTGGGGGGGACAAGGGTAAACAAAAGGAGTTCCAAAAAGGTCACCAAAGTAATTCCCAAGGGAAACAAGGGAAAGGTTCCCTTCCCCCCGGTGGTAAGAAACCATGGGTCTCTTCAGGTAAGCCTGTAGAGAAGGGTCCCCACAAATGTTTTGCTTGTGATCATGTGCGTCACTTCATTGGGGATCCTAAGTGTCCTAAGTATACACCGGCACCCACTGGTGCACCGTCCGTGGATTGACTAGTGCAGCCTTGTGGGAGGAATTGGGTTCCCAGGACGGGTGGGAGCCAGCAGAGTTGAACCTGGTTTCACTAGGAGACAGTGAGATGGTCCCAAGGACCCACCTGCCCGCTTACACTAAGAAATATGGGTAGTGGGTGACCATAAATGGTCATACGGTGCAGGCTCTGATAGACACTGGAGCCAGTGTGACCGCTGTCAGTTGTCGGCTAGTGTCGAAAGAGCAGGTGGGCCCCAACATACGTTACCCAGTAGTTGCAGCTGACAACTCAGAGTGCCTCTGCAAAGTGACAAGGGGTTCCCCTTGAGTGGGGGGTCTCAGGTACCTTGAAAGTAGTTGGGAGACCAGCCAGGCCTGTAGACTGTCTGCTAGGGAATGTCCTGGAGAGTTCTCCTTGATAGGAGGTGGAACGCAGGTCTCATTTGGAGATGTTGGGTCTGCCTGAGTGGGCATGTGTGACCACTCGGTCTATGGCAGCCGGTAAGAGCAATCAAGAGGACCTGGAGCCTGGAAGAATGGAAGAATGGCCCAAGTGCCTGCAAAAAGAGAGGAGGCAGGGGACATGGGAACCCCCCCCGAACTTTCCACTGTCTAGGAGGAGGCAGATGTTTAGGGGGATGCCCTGAAGCCTACAGGGGAGCAAGTGATCGAACTGGGGGAACTGCCGGAGCTGGCCCATTGGCAGCAGGAAGGGGGGCCCTCCAGGGAGGAATTCTGCAAGGAGCAGCAAGAATGCCCCTCCTTTCTTGGTTTGCGGCAGCAGGCTGCAAGCCAAGCAGCAGGTGATCAGTCTGGGTCACACTGGATTTACTGGGAGAATGGGCTCCTGTATAGTTAGCCTAAGGTTGCTGAGCCTGGGTCAGCCTGTGTGCTGGTGGTACCCTAGCGCTTCAGAGCCTTCCTACTGTGTCTGGCTCATGATGTACCTTTGGCAGGGCATTTAGGCCAGGAAAAGACCTTTGAAAGGATTGTCACCCACTTTCACTGTCCCTGAATTTGCAAGCATTCTGACAATCACTGTAATACTTGCCAGGCAAGTGGTAAGAGTGGGAGGAAGTGCAAGGCTCCTCTCCAGCCTTTTCCTGTCATCAGACCCCCTTTGAGAGGGTGGGCTTCGACATTGTGGGGCTACTGGACCCCAAGACAGCCATGGGCAACAGGTTCATCCTGGTCTTTGTGGACCATGCCACCCGGTACCCTGAGGCTATCCCTCTCCGGACCGTGATGGCCCCTGTGGAGGGTCGAGCATTGATGAGGATCTTCTCCCGTGTGGAGTTCCCCAGAGAGGTGGTATCCAGCTGGGTTACCAACTTCATATCCAGATATATGAAGTCCCTGTGGCAGGAGTGCGGTGTTACCTATAAATTCACCACTCCTTACCACCCCCAAGGTAACGGGCTGGTTGAGAGATTCAACGAGACCCTGAAGGGCATGATTATGAGTCTTGGCGAACCCATGAGGCATAAGTGGGACGTCGTCTTCCCATGCCTGCTGTTTGCATCGTGGGAGGTACAGCAGAAGTCCTTAGGGCCCTGTCCCTTTGAACTCCTGTATGAGCACCCTGTAAGAGGACATCTGAGTCTGGTCAAAGAAGGCTGGGAGAAAGCTCCCAGTAAACCTCCCCAGGATGTATATAGCTACATGCTGGCCTTCTGGAACCAGACTAAGCACTTCAGACAACTCGCTCAGGCAAATCTGGAAGCCAGCCAGGAAGAGATGAAGCGGTGGTACGATCAGAATGCCACTCTGATCGAGTTTCAGCATGGCCAGAAAGTGTGGGTCATGGCCTTAGTTGAGCCTTGTGCACTCCAAGACAAGTGGACTGGGCCATTGGAGGTGGTGGAGCGCAAGAGTAAAGTCATCTATCTGGTGGGCTTACAGTCTCCCAGGAAACCTTTGCGGGTCCTACATGTGAACCAACTCAAGCCCCACTTGGAGAGGCCCAAAGTGGGCATGCTCTTAGTGACAGATGATGGAATGGAAGAGGAGACTGAGCCTCTCCCTGACCTCCTGTCTGCTAAGGAGCACGATGGGTCAGTGGACGGTGTAAACCTTTCCCCCGCCCTGACTCGGGAACAGCAGAGTGACTGCCACCAACTATTGGGACAGTTTGCTGCTCTGTTCTCCCTGACCCCTGGTGTTACTCAGTGGTGTGTCTATGATGTGGACACTGGGGACAGTCCTCCTGTAAAGCACAAAATTTACAGATTGACTGACAGGGTCAAAGCTAGCATCAAGGAGGAAGTCTCCAAGATGTCGGCTCTATGAGTGATTGAGTCCTCCAACAGTCCTTGGTCCAGCCCAGTGGTCTTGGTCCCAAAGGTTGCCACACCCCGTGCCCCACCAGAACTCCGGCTCTGTGTGGACTACCGAGGGCTCAATTCAGACACAAAGACTGGCACACACCCCATCCCCAGAGCTGATGAGCTCATAGATTGGTTGGGAGCTGCCAAGTACCTCAGTACGTTCGACCTAACGTCTGGGTACTGGTAGATTCCCTTAATTGATGGGGCAGAGGAGAGGTCTGCATTTTCAACACCAGAGGGGCACTACCAGTTCCGGGTGAAGCCCTTTGGATTGAAAATGCCCTTGCCACCTTTTGGAGGTTGGTCAACCAGGTGTTGGCTGGGCTGGAGGATTTCCATACCGCCTACCTGGATGACATTGCAGTGTTCAGTGCCACTTGGAAGGAACGCCTGCATCACCTTTGTGAAGTGTTGACGGCTCTGCAGAGAGCAGGCCTCACGATCAAGGCCAGCAAGTGTTAGATCGGGCAGGGATCAGTGGTGTACTTTGGACACCAGGTAGGGAGCGGCCAGGTGGCGCCCCTACAACCAAAGATTGATACCATTCTGGCTTCGGAACCCCCCCAAGACCCAGACAGAGGTGAGAGCCTTTTTAGGCCTCACAGGTATTACAGGAGGTTTGTCCCCTTGACTGAGCTGACTTCCATGAAGCAGCCCAGGAAGGTGAACAGGACTGACGCCTGTCAGAAAGCTTTTGATGCCCTGAAATCAGCCATGTGCACGGCGCCCATGCTCAAGGCGCCCAACTTCTCACAGGAATTCATGGTGCAGACAGATGCTTCAGAGCATTGTGTGGGAGCTGTGCTCTCGCAACTAAATGAGGAGGGCATAGACCAACCCGAAGCCTTCATTAGTAGGAGGTTACTTCCCCGGGAACAGAGGTGGAGTGCGATTGAGCATGAGGCTTTTGCTGTGGTCTGGGCGCTGAAGAAGCTGAGGCTCTACTTGTTTGGGACTCACTTCCGAGTTCAGACGGACCACAGGCCCCTCAGATGCTTAATGCAGATGAGGGGTGAGAACCCAAAATTGTTGAGGTGGTCCATTTCCCCACAAGAGATGGGCTTTATCGTGGAACACTGCTCTGGTACAGAACACATTAATGCTGATGGTCTGTCCAGATTTTTCTGCCTTGGTGAAGAGAACTCACAGGAGGGTGGGAAGTTCTCCCCACATTTCAGCTGATGAGAATCACGTGTTAGACCTGGCATCCTCGGGGTGGGTTTCCCTGTATTTTTGCGTTGTGTTCCACGTCGTTTTTGCTGGGCTAGATGCTTTGGGTACTCAGCCATACTCACCCACTGCTGTTCAGTGCCAAAGTGCAAGTGCTCCCTCTGTAAATTGTTGTCATGGATTAGTGTTTCCACAATTGGCTTATTTAGTTTACTGTTAAGCCCCTAGTCCAGTGCACTGTGTGTGCCCAGGGCCTGTAAACCAAATGCTGCTAGTGGACTTGCAGCACTGATTGTGCCACCCACACAAGCAGCCTTGCAAAAGGGTCTCAGGCCTGCCATTGCAGTGTCTGTGTGCAGCCTAAGACTGCCATGTCGACCTGGCAAGTGCACCCACCGACCAGCCCCTAACCTTCCCTTTTCTTACATGTGAGGTCTAAGGTACCCCTGCGGGCAGGGTGCAGTGTATGTGAAAGGTAGGACATGTCCTCATGTGTGGCATGTCCTGTTAGTGAAATACTGCCAATTTCGTTTTTCACTATTGAAAGGCTATCTGTCCCATAGGGTAGAATGGGGAGTATACTTATAATATCGTATAAGTATAACTGCCCATGGGAACAAGATAGGAAATGAAGTTTAGTATGCCTGAATTCAGAATCTAAAGATGCATCTTTTATTAAGGATGATTTTTACATTCTTTGTTTGAAAATACCACTTTTAAAAAGTAGGTATTTGCTTGCTTAGCCATCCAGTGTTGCTCTGCTAGGTTTGTGTATTGACTGTCTGGCTTGGAGTGACAGGGGCTGGGGATGTGCATTCTGTTCAGACAGCCACTTGGGGGGGGGGGGGGCGTGAGGTGTGTCCTGCCTTTTCAGGGTGAGTCAGGGCTGGGCTGAATAGACTTGGGCTGCATTCGGAGTAGGGGGAGGAGATTTCTCGAAGCATTGTCCAAGGCAGACCAGGCAACGTCAAGCATCGCATCTAGGCGACAAGTCTGTGGCATCGTTGGGGGACGCAGTAAGAAACTGACGCATTACCTCCACACGCAGTAAGAAACCAACACATCACCTCCTCTCTGGTAAGAAACCGACGCAACACCTCCTCTGTGCAGCAGTAAGGAACTGACGCATCGCCTTCCCCGGAGCAAGGAACCGACGCATCACCTTACCTGAGTGTAAGGAACTGATGCACATCACCTTCCATGCGACCCTTTTTGCTTGTAGTTTTGATGCATCTAAGGTACTTTGTGCTGAAAGTGTCGCATCCATCATTTTCTATGGACAGAACTGTTTTTACCTTTTAAAAGTCATATTTTGAGTAAGGTATTCTGGATTTTTGCTGTTTTGGTCTTGGTTGGTTTAGATAAAGATTACTTATTTTTCTAAATGTGTGTGGTGTTCATTTGTAGTGTTTTCACTGTATTACTGTATGTGTGCACAAATACTTTACACACTGCCTCTGAGATAAGCTTGTCTGCTCGTGCCAAGCTACCAAGAGGGTGAGCAGGGGTTATTTTAGAAGTGCATCCCCCTTACACTGACTAGGAAGCAGGGTCTTGGCTCGGACAAAGGTGCAAACCATTGCCAACTACAGACCCCCATTTCTAACACTGATTGACTTAGAAAAGGCATTCAACACCCTACATTGGTCTTTTCTTGACGAAACCCTTAGCAGGATGGGGTTTGGTCCGAATTGCGGGCATACTACAAAGTCCTTTACGAGACCCTATAAGCACAGGTACGAATAAATGGAGTCTTGTCCCCTAGGATTCCTATCAGGTGCAGCACCAGGAAGGGCTGGCCCATGGATTTCCAGATGCATAACTCAGTTTTTTCTTTAGGTAGAATTTAAACATGCCCTTTCCAAGCACCAGGTGGGGATGTGGGAGGTTCCAGAGTATAGTCCTCTGGAGGAGTGGGTGCTTATGTGTCCCCTGAGGAAAGGAGGGATCTCGCAAATCTACAAAACCTTGGTGATACACTCCCCTGAAAGGGAGTTGGGAGGAGGGGTGGGGCCTCTAGATGAGGCGGACTGAGGGATGCATGCATGGCCTCCCACACTCTAGCAATCTCAGAAAGGCTTAGTGTAAATACCTCCATCAGGCCAACCTCACACCCTACTATCTGTGGAACACTCGGTTCTGCATCTCCCCCTCTTGCAATAGATGCCAGGAACTTAAAGGGGACTTCTTTCACATGGTATTGTCATGTCCCATTATTCAGGCCTATTGGACAACTATTATCTCTATCCTAGCCCGAGTGGTGGGACTACACATTGAGACAACCCCTACACTCGCTCTACTGGTTATTCTGAACAACATGGGGGTGGCTTCAGGAGACATGACATTGATGGGGTTTGGTATGCTGTTGGTCAAGAGGGACATAGCCAGGGAATGGAACTCCCCTGTTGCTCCCCCTATAAAGACCTGGACGAATGGCATGGACTGGTGTGCTAAGTTGGAGGAAACCATTTAAATTGTGTGGGGATGTCCCTGTGAATAAGAGAAGGTTTTGAACAAGTGATGGGCGCAGCACGTCCTAGACGGACAAAACTGTTGTGGACATATATTGTAATTCCCGCCTTAGGTGGGTGAGGGTGGGGGGGTATACGTGGTACCAGTCATATGATGTTTCTGTTGAGAGACCAATTCATTGTAATATTTTAAACAATAAAAATGTTTCTATACAAAAAAATCAGTATCCAATATTTGTTAATGGTCAGGTATATTTAAATATATTTAAATATTTTAATATTTAAATGCATATGTAGAATATTAAACATATAAAGCACTCCTCCACAGACTTTAAAATATTGTTATATGTGAAGTATACATTAAAAACATGTAATACATTTGGCACATTTTATTTAAATATAGTTTTTATGAAACAATTTATAGATTTCATAAAAAAGAACAAAACAACTAGTAATATTTTTTTTTTAAAACTTTGACAAAGACATCAAAAGAGAACATAATTGTAACAATATAGAGAAAATCAAAACATGTGTACATTCCTTTTTGAAAGAAAACAATTATTCAATTAAAATAGTCTTTATTTCATATAATGCATCCATTATATATTAATAAATAATGTTATTAAATTATTTTGGCATATATTGAGCAGTGTTTATTCTTATATTAGCATGGTAATCATCTAACTTTTTGACTTTTTTTTTTACATATGTTAAACACTATTTATATTGTATAAAGCATTCTTCCATTATTAAACACATTTTAGAATGAAGTCTGCATTTACTTTACTGCTAACAGTATTATCACGTTTTTTTAAATCTTCAATATGCAGCGATGGTAAACAAGGATGGGAGTTTCTGAGATGAGACACTGTGTTTCAGGTAAGGGGATTTCTTTCTAGATTTTTAAATACTACTAGGAGGCCAGGAGATTCTATAGAAAACTTAGGAAAGGTAGTGGTTACATTCCGGTGGTTTGTCTTTCTTTTTTTTTTTTTTACTTCATGTATTCGGTTGAAAGTAAACTATAAAAGTTCAATAAAAACATCAGGTTAAAACATTGACAACATAAATAGCACTGCATAGAAACTGACATAGCTTAGTACAATGCAATGTGCAAGGTAATTAATACAGCATACAACTAGGCTACTCACTCAACAATTACCTTTCAGCAAAATCCTCTGCTATAATAATAGGGATGTTCGGGGGATGCACCAACAAAGATACCAAATAGTAACTGGCATGCCATATAAAAACAATAATAAAGACAAGATTTATTAAATAATGAATAATTTACAGATTAAAACAATAATGTTTGCCTGCGCCAGAGGGCAAATTTAAGAAAAGTGACAACACCTACAAATACCTTGTGTGTGAGAAGCATCTGCATGAAAGTTTCTGAGAAATGTCTGGTCCCCGTGGCGCCTCTAACAAGCGGAATTAAAAACCTTCTGGTATATCTACAATAAAACCTACAGAAAAATTCAAAGTGTGCCAGTGTTTGCAGGGAGTGCTCATCATTGGGGCAGATGAGAATAGTTTTAGGGTCAAACTGGCCTAAAGGAATTGAGAGCTGACTCCTAATCTGACCAATCCTATATCTTGTCAGTAACATCCTATCCCAGGCACTGGACACAATCTCCAGATACGGTTTCATTCCTAGTGGGGTTTGAACCATCAAGTACTCTCTATTGGCAGGCTTCCTCAATTTGGACAGCTCTCTTTCCCCTTTCCCCTCTCCTGTGTTTCCGAAAGCTAGATTTAACCCAACTGTTATCCCTCGTGGATATATTGGCAGGCATAGAAAAAATATCAAGTGTATATATAACTTGGCACAGGTATCCTTAATATACTTTAGCCAGGGGATATGATGATCTTGTCACATAGGAGGCGGTCCATGACAATCTACCTGTTCTAAATGAGGCCTCGGAATTACACCAAATAGAGCGCCTTTACATTAAGTAGGACAAATTGATGTTGTTAGTCACATTGGATAGTCCAAGTTCTTCATGGACAGTATACGTCGATGACCTTGGTGAAACACAGAGGATGCTCCTACATTCTTTATTTCCCTCATCCTGCAAACATTCGGTGACTTTGCAACTCCACAATCCAGAACCATATGTTAAGACGGGTACGCACTTTCATGTGCAACTTTCAAAAAAGCGGTTAGTGGGCTTATTTCCAATTTTGGAGACCAATCGAATTACAAAACTTCAGCCTTTTTCTGTTTCATGCAGGAGGCCCAAGTCCCCCAGGAGTAAAATATGACACCCAGGTATGGACATTAATGGACTCTTGCTATTCGTGTACTCCGAAACGTGACACATCATAACTTCAGGTTTTTAGGGCCACAAGCCATGATGAAGGTTTTGGCTAAATTCAGTAACTTGGCCTAGACCATCAATAAAACTACTGTAGTTTGGCTAATCAGGATAAATAAACTGCTTGATTAAGGTTTTTAAGTATATCTTCGCCTAGTCTATCACAGTGACCTTTTCAGTTAATATATTGTAGCTAGATTATTTACCTTATGTTAGTTAAATGCGCATGCATGATCTATGTGTAACTACGGGTAATAATTGTTTCTTGGGTGGGAATGTATTTTTTTTTTTGAACAAGTAAGAGTTATTGGATAAAAACTTTTTTGTTAAAAATGGTTTGGATCATTTTATAGCCAGACTTTTGCAATCACCTTTTTTTATTATTTTGGTTTTTGAGAGCATTTTCTTTGTTATATACATTTTTAGGGTTTTCGAAGAATACAAGGTATTTGATATGGATTTTTTCTATGGATTCATTATTTTGCATTATTATGCAGGACTAATTATTTGCATTTTAGAGATTTTCTTAACCTTAGATTTCTACTTGAGGAATGGGATTTGTGCTTCGAGCGATAATCAGTTACTAAATTGTAGGTAATTATTAATTACTTTATCAAAGTTGACACTGGCCGGAATAGAATTGTATTTTGCAATTATATTTATGTGTATGTGCAATATTTGATATGTTATATGGTATAGTACTTTTTGCTATTGCTTTGCATTGTTCATATTGCTTTATTTACAGTCATGGTGGTGGTATTTTCTTATGGCAAATTGATTTAGTTATTAAACATTTGTGCTGGTTTTCATGTTCAAATACTATTGTGGATTGTATAGGATTATAGCAATTTTCATAACATAAAAAAAGTGAATCTATTTGATAGCAATATTACTTTTAATGTGGTGTTTCAAAAGCTAATTGACTATTGGTAAAGCAGTATATACTTAATGTACATTTTTGGTGATGTTTCAATATAGCATAATTAAATTGGAAATAACATCCTTTTATTGCTGTGTTAGAACAGATTTTAAGGACTGTTTGAATCACTGCCTGTTCAAAACCTATTAATATATTTTGGCCTGTTAGTATTTATTATTTTGTCTTCGAGAATTGTTAGTAAGTCATACTTTGTGGTGCTTTGTGTATTGGACAATCGTGCATAAGTTAGTGGTATGTCAGTTTTTTGGTGCTTCCCATAGATGGTGTATATCTAGGTGAAGGGTTGTGGACAGGAATAAAAGTGCCATTCATTAGCCATTAGTGCATTGTTTCCATCCATGTTAGTATGCTGATAGCTATGCTAAAAATTATACTTCTTTTTTTTTATCATCATCATCGTAAATAAAGTTTTCCTCTGTGTAAGTTATTTTAGGTGGCCTGGAATATCGATATCCTCAAGTATGCTTTTCGGGGCTCTGGTGGCTTGTGGGTCAGTTCTCCTGGTTGTAGCAATTAGTTTACCTCTAGATAGTTATTTTGCAAATTTTTGGAATCTGCTATTGACATACATTTGAGAAATAGAAATTTAATTAATTGAATTAAAATATCTTTGCTGGTTTATAAGCTTACAAGATAATTCTTCGTGGCAATTTAGCTATATGCTTACCTTTTACCTTGTACAGTGCTCCACTGCTATGAGGGTAGGTGGAGCTAAACAAAACCATATACAGACACCTTTCATACATTCTATCTTCTTATTTTATGGTATGTTTTTGGTTTGTACAGTACTTCACAGTTACTTTTGGTTTGAATTAGGTTGTCAGCCTGCTCTATATTGGAAATATATTTTATAAAGTGTATGCATTCATGAAACTGTGCTTATTTTACTTTTTTGTCAAAACCTTTGGTTTAGAAAATGTTTTTAGTTTTATTGAGTTGGTAAACGTACTTTCTTTCAGGAAGTATTTCATTTTCTACAGTAGAACACACTTCAAGGTGCTTGTATTCGAGTGTCAGCTTCCTTTGCGGTGGGGTAACACTGCAGTCAGTTCTGTGTGTGGCATGTTCTGTATTTACACTCTTTTTGAATTAGTTCTGTTTTCTTAGGTGTTAACTATTTTGGTTTTAAATGTCCTTTGTAGTGGGTTTTTTAAGGTTATTTTTTCGCTGTTGCCATGAATAGAAATGCTAATTGTATTGTTACTTATATTTGAGGTTGTGCATTTTACATTTCTTGTATATTTTTGTACACTCCTTTTTTTGTGCTGTAGTAGATTGTTAAATATGTTTAAGTGGTTTTCTTTGTATTTATAACAGTATTATAGTAGCTGCACGATCAATCCCTAGTAACTTGTCAAAGATTATTCTTTTTGGAGAGCATTATTTCTGCGGCAGAGAATGACAGGGTGATGCCTTGCTTTGAGGTTAAGCCAAACAAAGAACATCTAGGAAATAGTATGTTTTAGGGAGGCTATTCGATTTATTCACATTTTACTGCAGTTTTGTGGTGACTGTTGCTGTTAGCTTCATTTAAAGGAGTACTAAATATAGTGTCTGCCTTTCTGCTGTTAAAATTTAGATCTTCTCTGTGCTGGCAAAGAAAATCCTGTTATGAGATGTTTCCAATAACAATAGTATGGACAATTGTACTACAATTTATTTATTTTTATTTTTTTCAAAACGCATTTCTTCTATTTTTGTGTACTTTCTCGAATTAACAGTAGGTGGTTTGATTTTGGGCTACTAATGCCCTGGTTATGACTACATAGGAACATTCTGATTCTTGCCAAAGCCTAGCTTACCATGTAGACACAGTTATGAGTCGTCTGGTCAAGACTGCACACTCACAATTCACTCTAGGTGCATATCCATAGAACAAACTTGCTAATATATACCAGGGGTAATGCATGGTAAATCCTGGGAAGTGCAGATTTCAGTGCAGACAGCAATAAAATCCACGTTATACCCCTGTTTAATGGACAAATTCGCCATAGGTGCCATTTAAAGCACCTATAGAATTATGAACCCTGGATATCATTTTTCAACGACTGCGATAAATAGCCCGCCACTCTTGTAATGTTGGCCTTAATCCATTGAACACTTTGGCGGATATTTACAAAGAAGTGGCGTAGTGAGGTGTTAGCTGTCATGGCTTAATGCCTCACTCCGCCACTTCGGAAACGCAGGGATGCACCATATTTACAAGGAATTGGTGCAGCCTTGCTTTTCCCCCCTGCGCTGGCGCTACACTTAGCAGTGTAGCACCAACGCAGGCACCCTTGCACCATAGTGCAAGTGTGTCTCCATGCAGGGGAAGATTGTTTATGTACAGGAAGGTCCCCCTTCCTGCACATAAACAGCCTTGAAATGCCATTTTGTCACTTTTATGTGTACTGCTTAATGCAGCACATATGGAAGTTACAAAGTGTCATTTTCTTTTTAAGGATTGTTTATGTGCAGGAAGGGTCACCTTCCTGAACATAAACAATCCAAGGCGTTTTGCTTTTTCCATGTGTGCTGCACAAGGCAGCACACATGGAAAAAGCAAACACGAGGAGAAATAAAGCATTGCTCCTCATTTCGCCAAGTTAAGACCAGGTTTTCCATGGTCTTAATTTTGGTGCTGCCTCCTATTTACGCTGCCCTTGTAAATAGGGGGCAGCGTCAAAATCAATGGGTGTTGCGGTGGAATGCCCACCGCAACACCCACTGCCCACCCCTTTCACGCTAAGCATAGCGTGAAAGGGGCCTTATTTACAAGGCAGCGTTAAGCGCCGTTAAGTGGCTTAACGCTGCCTTGTAAATAAGTCAAAGTCCCTATCGCCACGGAAATGACACAAAAAGTGACGTTCCAGTGGCGATAGGGGCTTGTAAATATGCATTCAATATCCCACCATCACCTGGAATAGCTAAAATTAGGTAATAATTTGCTTTACGTTTTCAAGATATTGTGTAGCTATGTTTAAAATATTGTGCACAGCTCTTGATAGTGCAGAATTTCTTCCTGTGCACATCTCTCAATACTGCAGAGTTTCTTCCTAATTCATTACTCAGCATCCATGAATTTAACATATATTGGTAAAATACCGATTATCTATAGGATTGTAAGTAATTATAATGTCCAGGAGTTGATAAAAAAATTGGTCTTACATTTGCGGGTAGCATTTTCAGTCCAACCATGACTGCAAAGGATCAGTGTGAAATGACAGTAGATGTGTTCTGTAGTTGCAGAGTATAGGTGCATGACGTCTGCAACAAATTGCATAGCGGTGCATAAAGCCAGTATCGCATTTACATTGTGTCAAATTCATTCAAGTCTAAAGATATCCGAGCAATCATATAAAAAGCGGGTAATGCTTTTTATACGTCAGCTTGTCTGGAATGAATGCCCTTCAAATCCAACCTGCAGTGACAGCTAGGCTCTAATTTGGAGCAGTTATATTGCTCAGTCCAGATCTCTAGGACGCCTGCCTTATGTTAGTCCACTAATTGAATCCCCTGAGAAATCTTGCAGAGCAGAGGAAACGAGTGAGATCCACAGTTATTCATTTATTTCCTTTTTCTAAAAAGATATCATCATCCAATTGTCAAAAACATTACTCCTGTTATTTTGTGACCTTTTAAAAACTCAATTATTTGTTGCCAGCCTGTGAAATTCAGGCAGGGAGGCACAGGAGTACTACGAAAGCCCTGTTAGGAGTAATGTTTATGGCACATCGGAGACAAATTCTTCTGGTGTCTAAAAGTGACCAAGAAAGTAAATCTGCTCAGGATAGAGTCAACCACAACCATATTTATAGTGTTGGCTGAGCTAACGCGAAGCCCAATGGTGACATTTAAACAGGGCTTCAGAGAGTTCTATGTCTTCTGGAAACGCATCATTTCAAGTGGCACGAAGGGTCGAGAGACGTCCTTGTAGCAAAAGAAAGACACATATTGGCAGCGTGCAAATGAGCCAGCCTGACTATTTGGAGAGAGCTAGCGGTATGGTCTCCACACAAGATATTAAAAAAAAATTGGCATATATTAAATGTATTACTATAATTTTTAAAAATGTAAGTAAAGCACTGTCACAGTAATTTAGACCCTGTTGTTATTAGCAATATCAAAAGCACGTCTGCGCCAACAACATTTGTTACACATTTGAGGTGTGTTTCTCCATCTAAATTACAATTATGTGTAAAATATATAGGCGAACATATGCAAATAGTTGTACACCTCTTGTGCACTAGTAATTCTGCATGTTTGATACTTTGTGCGAGAAGTTCTCACCAGTTAATAACATGTTCCCAATTTCAAGGGCTTATTTACAAGCATCGTGTGCCGCCGGAGCATTACTTTTAAAGACCCATATCTATAAGACCACGCAAAGCCACCTTGCATGGCTTTTCATGGCCTTGCAGATATGGTGTAAGGCAATGCAGCACAAGTTGCTGCGTTGCCTCACACTGAGTCAGGGAGGGGTGCCATGGGTGTTGCGGTGGGTGTTGCGGTGGGTGTTCCCACACAATGCCCAGCCCATGCATCTTGACACATTCCCGGACACATTCCTGGATTTCCAACATAGCGTAAATTTGGGATTGTGTCAAAACCGTGCACCTCCCCAGGGTTGGCGTAAGGAGGAGAATAAATTCTGCAGCACACATAGAAAAGAGGAAAATGCCTCCATTGATTGTTATTTGTGCCGGGAGGTGTCCGTTCCTGCACAAAATCAATCATTCCTACATCGCGGACACCCTTGCACCATGGTGTAAGGATGCCTGCATTGGCGCAAGGCAGCCATTTGTACGCCAGGGCAGTGAAAGAGGAAAGGAATGCACAGTATCTCATAGATACAGTGCATTCCTGCCCTTTTCTTTTAACACAGGGCAGCACAGCAAAGTGACTTGCAGCTCTGTCCTCCATCTAAATGAGGCCCTCAGTGTAAAATGAGAGAAAGCAGAGTCACAAATTGCAAAAACAGGGACAAAGGAAGTGCTTAATTTGAGTTGGTGGTTGCCCGCGGGGGGACACTAGCACCTATTTTGTGGACTAGCATTTATTTTTCCACATCAGAAACTTACAGAGTGCAAGAGAGGTAAGCAAGACACAGATCAGGAAGCACAGGAAGAAAAAGATGGCAAAACCCTCACAGACAGAAAGCAGAAACTGGGCAGGGAGTGTCTGGTAGTGTATTAAAGACTACTGGCCTTGGTATTCAGTGCATCAACATTTCATTGCACCAGCCACCAGCTTGTGAGGAGAGCTTTGGGCACCGGCAAGGTTGCCCTCACACATTATGCTCTGGACAAATGCCATTGGAGCCAGTTTTGCTACCACCGGGTGGGTCTCAGCTACCCCACAGGTGTTTTAGAAACAGTTCTAACAGGCCAGTGGAAAACACAATAGGAAAGAACACTAATTCTATGCAGCAGTGAATCCTGTTTTTGCTTGCAAGACAATTGTGTGCTGCTCCCTCATGTATGCTTGCATAGCAAGCCAGTTTGAGGATCTCTCAGCCCTCACATACGAGTGTCATTGATGTGTCACCCGTGTGTTGTGCTCTTTTAAGGCACAATACTAAGTGTAATAAGCTCACTACTCCCCAAATAGGTCCTTTGGATTCACATTATTAAAAAATCCTTAGCTCAGTCTTGGTAGTGTGGCACAGAGCAGTCAGGCTTTACTAAAGGAACGTGTTAAGCATTTCAGAGTAACAACATGAACGATAAGTAATTGTCAGGACTCAAAAGAAATCTAACACCCATTTATAAAAATAAAGCAGGTTTTTGAATAATTTTAGACACCAAAACGAAGACAATCAGATGAGTGTAACCGGAGCTATGAGTTTTTAAAGGAAAAATAAATCAGTTCAAATAAATCAAGATTGAAATGCAGAATTTCAATGTTGCAAATCGATAATGTTGCAGTCAATGTGGAAATACACTAGTGACAATCAGTCACTTGCAGGTCGAGTTCAGTGGAAACCACTGGGGAGTAAGGTGAGGCGAGTCCCAGGACCAGGATCAGACCATCAGTTGATTTTTACCTGGCTCGTAGGGCCTGGGTGGAGAGTAGTCCTGGCTGTCCCTAGTGCTGAAGAATGGGAGCAGCGGGTGCTGGTTTTACCACTTAGATGGTGCTGGTGAAGAAAGGGGTACACAGAGGCATCAGGTTGAAGATGTTGCAGGGTTCCCTCGAGGTACAGTGTTGAACAAAGGTAGTGGTTGCTGGACTGGCCACCAACAAGCCTTGGCAGCGGCAGGCTCAGCCTTCGGTCACTTCGACATCTGGGGTAATAAGTTAGCCACCTAAAATTTGCTGGAGGTCTGGACTACATTTCTCAAAATGCACTAGACAATTTACTTTTGGGCGATTCCCTCAGGGAGCCCGAAGGCCAGTGATACATTTGAGCTGGGTGCGGTTCTTGGCTGCAGGGGACTACTACCTCTACTCCAATATAGTTCTGGAGTTTCCTTTGGCTTGCAGAGCTGGTCCTCTTTCCTTTGAAACTGGTCTTTGATCCAGGACGAGTCGTAGTCATGCAGTTGCAGGGTGTTTGCCACAGGTGCAGTCTTTGGTGCCTTTTCTTGGTGCGATTCCTGAAGTCACAGACTCGGGTCTCTTCTTTGTCATTTAGTTGCAAGTTGATCAGATCTGAGGTTCTGGTGCCAGGGAAGCCCCTTAAATCCTAGATTTAGGGGCGTTAGGGGTGTAGGAGCTAGTTGTCTATGGGCTATTAGCCCCAGCGGCTAATTCGCCCCTGAGGTGACCACAGCCGGGTGTGTGTGTCTTCTTTCTACCCTTAAACCTCTATTCTGCCACTTTTAAAAATGGCAGAACCCATATTCGGCTGTACAGACCAGGTAGCCCACCCTGGGGTGTGGCTAGCCTTCTGGGGGTGTGCGCCTCCTGACTATCTAGTTTACCCACCTGCCCAAGTTAAAAATGTGCCTGGGGCAGGGGGTTGCCTTTTTCGTCCTCTAGGAGGAAGCCGGGTTATTTTTCAGAGGCGGTGGGAGCTTTGAAGTTCACCGCCTTGATGTGCCACTTTACCAGCCATCGTGTCAGGGAGGGAGGTGACACCACCCGCTGAGGCAGGCCTTTGTTTCTGACTCCTGGGAATGTTCACAACTTCACATTTCCTAGCAGGGGGTCAGATTCCGGTCTTGGTGGAAGCAGCTGCAGGCTGTCAGCCATGGCACAGGAAAGGCTAGGGCAACCAAGTGGGCAACCTCTAAGGTAGCCACCTGGGTGCATGTCACATCAAATCCGACTTTGGGAAAACGTTGGGTTTGATGAGACAAGTTGTTTGAAACCAAAAATGACACTTTTCAGTGGGACCTGGGGGTGCCTGGGTGCCAGTCTATGTTATCCTATACCCCCCTGATCACATACAGTAGCCCCCTCATGGAAGGAGGCTACTATAGGAACATATAAGCTTGCACTTAAATGTCCACACCTTTAATATAATGCACCCTGCATCCTGGGCTTTGGCTGCCTACCTTAGGGGTGACTGGTATATATTCGAGATAGTGCTGTGACCTTGCCACTCAAGATGAGGGCAAAATTGAGTTTGAGCAGTTTGCGCTGCTCCTGCAGTCCGCAATGGCAGGCCTGCTGTCATCTTTTTACTTGGGTCACTCAGGACGGCACAATCAATCAGTGCTTCAGGCCCTGGTGACCCCTTTAACTTCCATGCCCTGGGTATCACTGATATCATTTTCCAAGGCCTTATAAGGGAGTTAGGTCCTTGCCAACTGGGGTTATCAATAACCCTGGGCAAAGCACTACGCTACGCTCGCGTAGTTTGCGAAGTTTGCGCTACTTCGCACAACGCGAATTGCACGTAGCACAGTGCAAACACGCGTAGCGTAGTGCAGCGGTCATTTTTTGCTTGCTCGCGGTCCTCAACGTCAAGTTGGCGACCGCGAGCAAGCAAAATGACATCCCAGCGAGACTTTTTCTTCGTTCGCGATCAGCAACATCAAGTTGCCGATCGCGAGCGTGGAAAATAAACCTCCGGCGAGATTCTCAACGCGGGGAGGTCAGGTTTCTCATTGCGAGTGGTCGCGTATGCTCGCGACCGCTCGCGATGAGAAACTACCAGTCCGCGTTGAGAAAGCTGCCGCTCGAGTAAAAATCTACTCGAGCGGCAGTAAAAGACAGCTTCGCACTGTGCAAGATGCCGTTTTCAATGATTGCACAGTGCGGACAAGCATCCGGCACTGTGCAATCATTGCGAACAGTGCACTACGCAGTTCGCGTAGTGCTACGCGTAGCTCGCGTAGTGCGAACTGCACTTTGCGTAGCTTCGCGTAGCGCTACTCGCGAACTACGCCCAGGCTTAGTTATCAATTCACCTGCAACATATTTTAGGGAGAGAGCACTGGCTTTGGGGCCTGGTTAGCAGGATCCAGTGCACTTTCAGAGTCAAAATTGTCAGCATTGTAGAAAAAAAATTATGGGGGTGAATATACAAAAAGGCACTTTCCTACAACTAATCTAAAATATTTTGAAATATTTAAAGCACTAAACATGCCTCTTGCTATAGCAACAATATATTTCCTGTTGATAATTACAGTATGCTGGGGGTGTTCATTATCACCTAGACAATTCTCGCAAGGAACAACAATTACCACATCCCCCCCCCCCCACCTGTGTTCAGGATATCCAACAGTACCTCACTACTAACAATGTTTGGAAAGATCAGTCAGTCTATTATTTTGTAGAATGCTTATTTCTATAAACGTTTGTCCCCCAGTCACTAGATTTATTATCTTCCTCAAGTGCAAGCATTTTAACTTCTGTCCTCCTCCCCTATCAACTTTAACTTCTCTGCTAGTTTCAAGCAAGCTTTTTTTTTCACTAAAAAAACAAAGGTTAAAGTAATGTGTTATATAAATCGGTCTTATAGTTTGGTTAGGTAAAAATATCTGACTTTCCATTTAAAAACCTCAGAAATGTACTAGAGAAAACAAAAGTTAAAGTGGTGTTATAGTTAGGTGAAAATGTAAGTTAAAATGTAACATTTTTATACTCAAGACAAGTGAAGTTTACCAATTATAGTTCAATTATATAACTATAACGTGTGCATTTATTTAAATTATTGAAGGCATTCCAGATGATTTTGAACTCATGTATGTAGCTGTGTATGGGATGGCTTTTAAAGGGGTTAGGGTGGGAGCAGGGCAGTCAGTACAAAAGTGTGAGAGAACAAGGATTTTCAATGTGTTGCATAAAGTATTTGCTGTCAGGTAAGGTGTGATTCTGCTGAAGTTGCTGGGTTTCTACCAAGTTGATTGAGATTACTTTTTACATGCCTCATAATTGGGAGTCTTAGTCAACTCTATTTTACAAAAAGCAGTCTGGACTACCATTGGCAGGCTTTATTAATGGCAAAATATGCTCCCAAAGCTCTTCTCCAGTTCTAATATGGCCATTAAATAGTTGTCATAGGATCTCACTCTGTTATTTTTAGACTCAGGTTAGCCAAAGTCTTTCTAAGGCACTCAAGCCTTTCTGTTAGTTAGTTTGGCAAGACTCATGCCATAGCCCTATAAAAGATGATGGCTCATGTAAAAAAAATACTGGAAAGGTGGTAGATGCACACCAATAACATAAGCTGAGCTTAAATAGTTTAGGTTAATGTTCTGCGTGCAACCAGGGTATCGCTGTCTGATCCACCAGCGTAATGGCAAAATATGAATAGGAAGCATTATCCTACCGGGTAACGTCTCCCGATTGCACAGCCAAACTCCAAAAGGAGGTTCATCCAATGTTGTTCAGTGGAACGGAAAATCAAAATGAGATTGGATGAACACAAGAGCAACATCAGGACCTTGAATCAGAAGTTGGTTGTCGCCACACACTTTTTGCAGTCCAAACATAACATTAGCCAACTTCGTTTCCTGGTACTAGAGACTGTGGACATATGTGAAGGTCGAAACAATCACAAATACCTTTTCCAAAGAGAAATCTTTTGGATAAAACTGTTGGATACCAGCATACCGAACGGACTTGTCTCATTTCTATCTCTTGGTAACGTTGGCAATGGTGCCTACCCTTTATTTCCCCTACTTTACTCTGTCTTAATTTTGGACATCACCCCACTCATTTTCCTCAACTTTTCCTCAGTCCGTATATATGTTTGTTTTTACCTTCCCTTACCATGCATTTTTCTGCCCCCATCTATCTATAGCCAATTCTTTATTTTCCCTCTCCACCTTTTTTCCCACCTTTTCAAGATAGTTTCACTTGTTTCCTCCTCCTTTTTGTGACTTAGGTCTGTTGACAATTCCAAGATGGCCCCCATTCTCCACAACTAGTGGATCAAGTTTGTTTTTCATTCTTTAATCTTTAACATCATCCCACTCCTTCTTCTATTCTTCCCCATTTCAATTTTCTTCAACCCCCTACCCCTCACAGTAGTTCACTTTTCTCCCCATCAACCTTTAAGATGGTCTCATTTGTTTCCTCTATTTGATTTAGTTTGATTGACCTCTCCAAGATGGCGCCTATTCTCCACAACTAATGGATTGAGTTTGTTTTCTTTCTTTTCATTTTTCACTTTTCTTATTTTTTACTTTTCTCTCTTATGTTACTGCTCGTATTTTTAACTTCTGTTTTCAGGTTTGTATTGTAAATTGCATACAGGTCCCGATTGATTCTGGGTATATTCAATATATCTAGGGGGCTTTACTTTCGGGACACTCTCTCTTTCTACTCTCTTGTTTACTCACTCGGCTTATGCATTTGTTTTTCCTACTCGGGAAACACTTTGAATCAGACATGCCAACATTTTAGGGCAGGGAAGAGGGGGGATTTTAAAATAGAAATCGGGAGAATGTAATTTCCCCATTGACTTCTATTGCAGAAAATGCAATTTCAGGCGGGAGACAGCTAAAATAAACCCATTTTTTGCTTGAAAAATCGGTAGTCTCCGGCCTGAATCGGGTCTATTGGCATGTATGTTTGAATGTCGGAACTGCAGTAAGAGTGTTTGTCAATACGTGCACTTTGCCATCTTTAGTATGCTTTATCTGTATCGATAGTGGCCGTAATTCTTTTCATGTATCTCACTATCCTCGTCTGAATGTCGGAAGTACAATTAGATTGTTTGTTATATTTCTGCACGTTCTATTCACACCCGCAGTTGCAGCAACTCTCCACGTGCACCATACGCCCTGTGCCGCTTTCACGGTATAACTCACCCGTTCGTCTTAAAGGGCGTAGTAGCGTTTTTTCCATGTCTTGGGAAGGTAGTATTTGTTAATGTACTATTTCATTTTAGTCATGCCTGATTAGTCTTTCACATACATTGCTCCAGTTTCCACGCCGTTAGTCACCTGTTATCCTCACTCAGTTTACTTGGCAAGGGTCTATTTATTTATTTTTCTAAATTTTTCACGCTCACATTATACCACGATGAGGTGTTTCACACCACCACCACTAAACGTCCTGATGCATCTATGAGCTTGTTTTACAACCAGTTTTCCGTTTCATTATTTTTTAGACATAATTTCCCCTGACGAAGGGTTCGCCCGAAATGCATTGGGTTTGAACAACCATCGGGTTTGAACCATCATCCTTTTGAAGGAATGTGAACTTGATTTCAAACTACAGTGTTGAATAAATATCACTTAATGACTACCTTGCCTATTCACTGAACAACATTGGATGAACCTCCTTTTTGAGTTTGGCTGTGCAATCGGGGGACGTTACCCGGTGGGATAACGCTTCCTATTCATGTATAAAAAATAACATTAGGAAAGTAGGTCAAGATATAGAGAATATGATGCCCGTATAATGACTATTAGATAACATATTCATTAAAAACTCCAAATACCAAGACCATTTAACTAGTACATAAAATTGTTCAGCCAACCAATAGTGAATGATGCCATGGCTTGATCCAGAAACAACTCGCTTATTGTAGGGATCTTAAAAAGCTGATGTTGAAATTAATTAGAAAACGTCTTTATGTGGACAATGTTATTTGTTGAATTGCTTGATTACCTTGGAGGGAAACTAGAGGGCATCAAGTACAAGTTAGGTGAGCTGAAGATAGTTACCCAATCAAGCATTGTTTAAGATCCTGTAAGTATGAGTTGATATCAGGCTGTGTGAAATGTTGAGTAATTTGATTCTTGTAGTGGAAAAGTCTTTGAATAGAGAAAATGTTCCAGGCTCAAGCAGTTACTGGTGGGATCAAAATCAGCATGCAGATTTCTCAAGCCAATCTATACACTGGTTAGTGCCTTGAACTATTCAAATCACAACTTCAAGTTGCTTGACAAATGTTTTCTACTTCCGACCAACATCTTGAATTGGCAAGGCCTTCATTCTTTTCATCATACTGTGTCTGGGATTTCACCTGTTCATTTCTGCTGAACTATGTAGGGTATTTGAACTCTGCCAGGGTGTCCACTTGTTAGCTAGAGGGACACAGGCCATAGCATCTTCCCCCTGGTGGAGGACTCTCTACAGTATTTTAAGATCCCTATTAGATTGGTCTGTATCTTTGTCCTGTGAGAGAAGCCACCATAGTGGTGACTCTCTTCACTGCACTGAAGGTTTGCAAAGTGGGCACCATCTTTCCACTCAACATTTTTTCTTGAGAAAATATATTTCCAAAGTGGGAGCTTGTTTTCCCAATCCAGAAAACAAGTGGTATAGACTGACAGCAGTGCCAGACTGCCCATTTACTCCATCAGGCATTTTCCCATTGGTATTAAGCCTTTTCAGGCCATTTTATGAAGGCAAATGGCTGCTGCTGTTACCTCTGCTATTTTCTTCAGATTCCCTACGTTAATTGATCTGGTACAGGGGATGCTTTAGAAGAGATAGACGAAGGAGAGAAGGGAAAGATAAAATAAGAGAGAAACAGAGAGTGAGAGAGAGTGAGAGAGAGAGAGAGGTATGCAGGGCCCCATGTTATGCTCCCCTTGCTGCTGCTAATTTGCTTTCCTCAATTGTTTCCCTTTTGATTTGGCTGTTTGTTTTTGCCCATATTTCACTCTTTTTTGTAATATTTTGTTTATTTGTGGTGACATTGCCTGTCTGGTGTTTAATTCTTTGTTTGTTTCTGCCCGTCTTATTCCCGCTGTGTTTTACCCTCTCGCCGGCCCCACCCAATACTTCCTAGCGAACCTCCCACGACCTACTTTTTGGATGTCACAGTGTGATTGCGCAGTGTATGCACAAAAAGGGTACACCGCTGATGCACCGAAGGCAAGGCCGTCTGCACCCGTCCACGCCTGGACCACGTCCAGTGCCTGGAACCCTGGTTCTTCCACCCCGTGCAGGTACACTGCTACAAGCCTCTGAGCCCTGGATCTCTGGTGCACCGACAACAACAGCTGCTGCCACACATCTCCACACACCACTAGAGGACCTTTCTCCTGCCAGTACTGCCTCTTCACCTGCAAGACCGAAGCAACCAACAACACTGGAGACACTGTAAACAGGACTGCATCACCACGGCGACTGAGATCACCATGGCACAACTCCATTGCATTCTACTCAATAGACGATCGCTTGGCAAACATGCCATGGAGAGTTGGGCCAGTATCTAATCCCTCACCCCAGATGGCATCTTCCTCACAGAGACCTGGCTGAATTCCGCCTCTGCGTCCGACATTGCCATTGCCACCCTAAAAGGCTACAAGATAAGGCATCGGGTCCAAACCAAAAAACACGGAGGTGGAATTGCCATCATCTACAAGTACACTATCTGCTGCACGACCTCCTCAGATGGCTCGACCCCGATAATGGAGCATCTCAACTTTCACCCTCACACAGACGGAAAAAACATCGTAAGAGGCACCCTCGTCTACAGACCACCAGAGCCATGCCCCAGCATCTACAACGCCATCCCTGACCTCATCGTCTGATTGCCATAGACTCCGAGCACCACATCTTCCTAGGGGATCTCAACTTCCACCTTGACTACCCCCAACGACACCAACACAACCGACCTCTTGGAAAGCATGAGCAACAGCGGCCTCAAGCAACTTGTCACCGACCCTACACACACACACTTGACCCCATCTTCATGTCCAGCAACAGAGTCAAGTAGAGTCATGTCTCACAGCTAACCTGGACCGACCACTACAGCATTGACTTCACCATTTCAGAACCCACCAACACTTGGCACCATGCCCCCGAGCTCCACACGCAGAACCTGGAAAAAGATATCAGAAACCCAGTGGAACAACGCTTTCAACTCCCACCTCCCAGACATGATTACAGTGGATTACAGAATGCGCCAACACGGTCGCCCTCGCCAATCCAGCCAAATCCAACGGACCTGCCAGAAGATACAGCAGGTTCACCGCGGAGCTGACATCCACCAAACGCAAATGCTGGCAAATAGAAAGGGAGTGACACACCAGCAAAGAGACAGGAGACCATACCACCTTCAAGACAGCACTCAGCCAGTATGACAACTTCCTGAAAGAAACAAAGAAGCACAAACTGCAGCACTGAGCTCTTTGCCATCATGAAGGACACCCCGCAGCCGCCGAGAACAACATCACTCCCTCCCAAGAACTATGTGACACCCTGAAAAACTTATCCCACTTTAAGATTTCAGTCACCTACGAAAACTTCAAACCCCAACCCCTCGCTGCAGACAGCATTAGCCTGCTCTCAACCACAAACACCGAACACCTCCTCACCCAGTGGGTCCCTCTCATGACTTAAGCCACAATATACATCATGAACTCCGTGCACTCGGGAGATCCCACAGATCACTGTCCCCACTACATCTTCAACCTTGGAGCAAGATGATTGGCGACGAACGCAAGAAAGTCCTGAACACCTCCATCACCTCACACTCCTTTCCTGAAGACTGGAAACACGCTGATGTGAGGCCCCTCCTGAAAAAACTATCACCGACCCAGCAGAACTGAAGAACTGCTGGCCCATATCCCTGAACCCTTTCCAGCAAAGGTTCTCAAGAAGGAAATCAACCAGCAAATCACCGAACACGTGGAACACAACAACCTCCTAGACCTCTCTCAATCTGGATTCTGAGCAAACCACAGCATTGAGGCATCCCTGATCGCAGCCACCAACAAAATCAGGGCCCTCCTGGACCGTGGCGAAATGGCAGCCCTCATCCTCCTGGACCTGCCAGCCATCTTCGACACCATCATCCATCACATCTTGATCAACAGACTCTACCACATCGGGATCCAGGGAGACACCTTCAAATGGATCGCCTCATACCTCACTGGAAAAAAACAGATATTATGGCTTTCATTGTTCACTTTGGAACCCAGGAAGATCATCTGCTTCATCCCCCAAGTATCGTCCCTCATCCCCACCCTCTTCAACACGTACATGACCCACCTGGACAACACCGTCAGATCGCAATGACTCAACATCATCTCCTACGCCAACAACACCCACCTCATTCTCTTGCAGTCAGAATCCCCCTCCCCCACCAGTCCAACTTCCACAGATGTATGATGAACATCGCCGACTAGATGAAGGGCAACTGTCTCAAGCTCAGCACGGACAAGACGGAAGTCCTCATCTTTGGGAACAACACCTCACCATGGAACGAAACATGGTGGCCTGCTGAACTCGGCACATCCACCGTCCTGACAGACCATACCTGCAAACTCGGCATCTTCTTGGACAGCAAGCTATCTATGAAGAGACAGGTAAACGCAGTCTCATCCGCCTGCATCTGCTCCCTCCGCAGCCTTCGCTAGATCGTCAGGTGGCTCCAAGTCAGCATCAGAAGGGCTGTCACACAGGCCCTTGTCACCAGCAGGCTGGACTATGGGAACACACTCCGCATAGGAATCACCACATGCCTCCTGAAGAGACTATGGACAATACAAAACTCAGTAGCAAGACTCATCCTAGACCTCCCCAGATCGACCCACATCACACCGCATCTCAAGAAGCTACACTGGATCCCGATCCAGAAGAGATACCATTTCAAAGTGTTGACCCATGCATACAAAGCCCTGAACAATAAAGAACCACCATGCATCAACAAACGCATGACCTTCCACCAACCAGCCAGACACCTACGATCCGCCTCCCTCTTCCTTGCAGACATTTCCCAGAGACGCCGAAGCAATAGCGGAGGATGCTATTTCTCACAAGTGGCAGCCAAAGCTTGGAAGGCGTTCCCCTGCATCTCAGGATTGCCTCATTGATCTGGGAATTCAGGAAATGACTCAAGACCTGGCTGTTCTAATGAACAAATCACCACGAAGCAGTTAGCTACTCCAGCGCCTTAAGACCCTCAAGGGTGATTTGCTGCACTCTATAAATCCTGATTGATTGAAAGAGAGAGATGGAAGAGGAGAAAGGAAGTGGGGCTGGTTTGAACATTCATGCTAAGGCTGCTTTTGGTTCCCAGTCCGGCACTGGTGGACACAGAGTTCTCTCCCTGAGCTTGGACGTCATTCTTCAATTCCCTTCCCAAGTTTGGTCTAGGCATGGAAAATGATCGGTGGTTATCCTGCCATCAATAGAGAAGGGAGATAGTCACTGTGACCGGGAGTCCTTTTTGGCGGAATGGCTGTCAGGTGAGAGGTTTACACTGCAAAAACAAGCTAGGCTCCACTTGTGTAAATCTGACACCTCCAGAGACTCTAAATAGAATGACAGAACTGCACATTAATGACTGTGTTCCAGCTCTGGCAAAGACCTTATATTTTGTAAGGAGATACAATGCAAGGATTCCAGTGACATTCAGGTTTTTGTTATGGAAATGCAATTTCTCTGGTGGTGGTTCTCATTCTAGATGAACTCTTCAAACCGATATGAGCATCAACATTTTTTGATAGATTTTGATCCTCTTTAGGAGTGTGCAAAGTTTTTCCTAGAAGGGGTGGGTGGAACTCGCGGAGTTCTACTCCACAGAATTCCATGGAGTTATCTAAAAACTCAGTGAAATTCTGTGGAGTTCCGTGTGTGGTGGAATGTCGCCACCCGGTCCTATAAGGAGCTAGCACAGGCATCGTCCTGCATATCGTTACTGGCCACCAGATTCTATCTGACAGCACAAACCCCAAGAGAATTGGCAGACACGTTTCCAATGTGCCCGCTAAGTCCAGACTACCAACGGGCACCTCTACATCATTCAACAGAGCGCATAGCGCCAGGAGACACCTCGAATGCGACTTGCGCTCTAGCCCGAAATAAATACATGACCACCAAAGCAGGGCAAACTGCAGGACGTATTTGTAGCCCATGATGAGAGACGGATTAGGCAACATGTGGAAGCCGAGTTCATTTTGTGCAGGACGCGTTTCTTTAGTTCACAAGCCCTGATAGTCTGCTATCTATATTCAGGAGCATCCGAGCTGAGCTGGATTTAGAGAGAACGTGCCTAGATGCCGAGATTTAGATATCAGCACCAGCTTTGTGGACCCCAAATATTAAAAGGAACTTGTTCTTTCAATTTTGATTTGCGCAACAGAGTGAGCGAAAGTCACGTGTCACTAAAAATAAAATCAAGTATGATGAACTAAGCACAGAAAAAGGTCTGCAATGTTTGACGTTTCCCCGGATTATGTTGTAATTACCAACCTCGTCCCCCTTTAAAATGCACAGTCAGCTCATATTAGGTACGTCACTCACTCCCCGGCAGGGCTCATCGTCTCATGACCTCACTGCTTTTTAGGCTAAAGGAGATGGAAGCTTTTAAGCTATTACTCATTTCCCAGGTAAAAAATTGCTACAACAAATCTCTTTGTGATCCTTAACGAGTTAGATGGAAGTGAATGACTGGAACAGGCACATTTTAATCATGACTTTTCGAGTCACGTGGGAAACACATGGTAAAATAGGAAACAAATGACCGATCAGGATGTAGTGCCCAAGTTATCGTCTGCCTTGGTAATGTGAAGTCATTGTTTACCAAAATCAATTAATCATTAGGCCTGGCAAAAAAACCTGTCGTTTTATGGAAGTATAAATCGCATAGTCACTTTAGACGCGACAAGGACATCGGTTCGTTATATTTCTTTGCCCCATTTGCTTAGCACTACCTCAAGCTGGCATAGTGCACAAACAGGATCCTCACCCTGGTCCTATGAAATGAGTAGCGGGTTTGCTGCACTACGGCTGTGCCATCTATCCTGCTCTACCAGCAGTCACTGCTCCAAGGTGTGCATACCGGGCATACACGGTGTAGGTAGCATGTTCATATATTTTCATTCCTCCCTCGGCAGGTGGGACTGTAGACTCTGCTGAAGTGCTCTTTTATGGTGTTACAACAGCACCTCAGTAACACAACAACACATGCAGGAGCTTACCTGAACCTCGCTGGTCCTCTGCTGGAGGGCTTCCTCCTTCTCACTCAGCTTCTTCTCCACCGCCGTCTTCTCCATGAGCATATGCTGGCTCTAAAACCTTACAGCCAATGAACAACTGATGAGCAACCTGACAGTCAATGCCATAACACTGGACAGTGTCGATGGTCCATATAGCCAATTAATTGCTAGCTGACAAAAAGCTTTTCCAACCAATGGTTGAATGTGATGCAGTCTCCGGTCATCAGCAGCCAATGAATAGTTCACAAAAACAACCTCAGCCAATTCTCTAGGAAGAGTGTTTCTATCCAATCATTGGTCACTACACTTTTTCCATACACGTTTCCGCCCAGCTGATAAGTATTGGTGCTAGGTGTTACATTTATAGTCTTGCTCCACGTTATTTAGGGACAAAGAGGAATGTGGGGAACTGTAATGGGTTTAAGTCACCTCGATCTCCTGGAACTTCTGGACAGCTGGGATCATTACTTTGTGGTTGAAAGAGTCAATCAGTCACTAAATTACATTTAAGCTGCACTGAGCACCCTTAAACTCTCCCACGTGGCGTAGGCTTAGTTTTTGACAAACTTCACGCTCCAAGCTGATCACGGAGTAGGCAAAACTCTGTGAGCGCCACCTGTGGAGTGGAGTTTACTCCTCAGGCCTAGTAAGTACGGAAAAATTTGGGAAAATTGCACAAAATTACATGTGGTAATGTAAATAGCAAGAAATGCGTCCTCATGACAATTTGTGATGTGAGGATGCATTTTTGGGAAAGAAATAGTGGAAAAACACTAGTGCTGCCACCAACAGCTGCTCAAATTCTGGTTCAAATGCTCAAGTGCTATATTTTTGCCATGGACAGCATTGCAATTATGCAACATGGTGTAATGGCATAATGACAGGAATTTTGCATAACAATTGTAAAGAAAGAATTCTTGAAATTACGCCAATTACACCAGCGAAATTTCAATTTGATCCAGGCCTAATATTCTTGTCAGCCAGGTACAATGATAGATGCAGAGGCTTGCAGTGGTCAGGGATAGATTTAAGAGTAGTTGCTAGATTTAGGGACACTCTCAGGTCTTCAGGCTTTCATCTAGATGAGATGGATCTGATGCTCTGCTTTGAGGCAAACAACTGAGGGATGGTAAGGTTGTAACCCATTCCTGTGGAGAACATGTAGAGGGTCTGATAGTTGATTGTATCAACTGCTGCTGTGAGATTTAGGCAGACTCAGAGGCAGGGGTCATTATTAATGGTGATCCAGATGGTGTCAACAACCACCTAAATGTTTCCTTTCTCTGTGCTTTATTGTTGTCTGAATCCTGGGAGCATTGGAAGAGTACACTTTTCAAGATTTTCTCATGAAGTTTTATGGTGATTGCCTTATTGATGAACTTGTCCAAGATGATGAATGATGGGATAGCAGGCCAACAAAGTTGTGACAAAGCGTTTCCACAGCAGAAGGATCTCGGTCAGTTTGTAGGGATTCAGTGGCGATTTCTTAAGAGATAAAAGGATTGAGTATTTTGAGCAGAGGCCTAATTACTTTGATGGTAATAGACTTCAATGCTGACTTTTGCTCAATATTTTCTTCATATGAAGTGGACTGTAGTTAACCAGAGTTGTCTTTTGTTCCTTGAGAGCCATAGTGTTACAGTTTTTCAACTTTGGTGCATTTCAAAGTTGTATGAGAGAGATTGTGGCTGATGTTTTGTTATTGTTCATGTGCTTCCTAATCTTTTGAATTTTCTTGTTGAAGAAGTTGTTTTTTATGTTACACCTTTTTGTGGAGTATTTGATGAAAGAGTCCCATGTTAGGTAATTCAAATGCTTGATGCCCTCATAGTTGTTGGTGGTGTTGCTGGATGATTTGGCTTCAGTGATCAATCTCCTGTGGAACGTGTAGAGAGTTTTAGGGGCTCATGGTCTTCCTGGATGTGTGATTGCTGACATTTCTTCTCTTACCTCATGTAGTACTTTTGATATTTTTTTCTGGAAGCCTGGGTGAACACATTGACTTGGATTGTGCGCTTGAGGGAGTTGAAATGTTAGGGTCTAAGGCAGCTGCAAGTATGTTCATGTCTTGTTAATACAGGTTGATGACAGAGAAGTCCTCAAAGGAGACCAATTGGTGCACAGTGGGATTTGATTGGTTATGGTGGGAGATGTTGATGCATCAGTGTTCCAAGGGGAATTCTGTAGGTCAGTACACTCCAGGGATGTTGGTCATTTATGGTTGAGGGATGTCATGGATGAACAGGTGAGGGCCAGGGTGTTGCCCTTGATTTGAATTTGAGATGCTTTATACAATGCCAGTAGTTTTTCCTTCCTTCATATCCCTAGCACCATTGTCTGTTGAAAATAGAAGACTGTGAGGAAAGTGATGATAATGTAAACTTGAATGGGTTACAAAATAGTCTAGGCTGTTTGCAATAAATTATATTTTATCATGATTATTTATAATTTCAAAATATCATCTAGTTTGGGTTGGGTAGAATCCTGGGACAGTTGCAATTGACCTTTTGACGGCCTTTCCCTGACATCACGGTGGCATTACAGAATTGTGCTGACAGTGCCTTAGGGCCAAGTGTACGAAGGCATTTTGCATTTCCTAATGGTGTGAATGGCAATTTCGGGTCGTTACGAAAGTCAAAATGCCATTTCGGTATGTATGAAAGGCATTTGTGGTGGTGCAAAATGCAAATTCTATCTAGTAAAAATCGCATTTTGGAAATCGCTAAATGAGAAATCGCTAATAGGGATTTCCAAATAGCCAATCGATAACAGCATGTATAAAGGATTTCCTAACTGTGAATAGTCGCAAAATGGTCCTTTAGGAAATGCAATTACCATAAATCTGGATTAGGTGCTAACCAGATGCAAACTATAAAAAGGCATCCAAAATGCACCTGGCACTTTCAGAATGGCAGCCCTCTATGTTTTGGTGAGCAGGATGAGGATTTTGCATAGCAGACAGAGAAGGAGGAGTAGATAGGTGAGGATATTTAGAGGTTTGAGGGTCACCTTGTTTGAGCAGACAGTGGAGTAAATTTGAGAGGTACAGACTCAGTAGTGAGGTAATCTTGGACTTAATTGCTGAATTACAACCTCAGCTTCAGACCCCAACACGTAAGAGCAATGCAATCCCACCACATGTACAGGTATTGTGTTGCCTACATCTCTTAACTACTGGCAGTTACC
Source organism: Calotriton arnoldi (assembly GCA_963921515.1). Classification (NCBI taxonomy): domain Eukaryota; kingdom Metazoa; phylum Chordata; class Amphibia; order Caudata; family Salamandridae; genus Calotriton; species Calotriton arnoldi. The sequence continues at coordinate 1,316,942 of CAWUFW010004652.1, forward strand.
AGGGGGTCATAGCAGTGGCAAGGGGGCATCACAAAGTGTCTTTTCCAGGTTCTTTCGCAGGTTTCTGGATATCATGGTTAGCAAAGTTAACCAATACATATATTTCCCAAACGTTCCTCAATTATTGCGACAGACAAAATTAATGTTCTGCCGGGTAGCCCAGTTACCCAGTGTCATTGGCTGTGTTGATAGCACACATATTGCCATATGTCCCCCTCAGCAAATTAATTCATATAAGACAACAGGAAAAGCTCACACTCACTCAATGTGCAGGTAGTGTGTGATGCCTCCCTTGCCACAACGGACCTTGTGGCAAGATTCCCAGGCAGCACCCATAACTACTTCATGTTCTGCCACAGTGGAATACAAAACCAACTGCCAAACGGTGAATTTGGCAATGGTTTTCTAGTAGGTAAGAGAATTACTGACTCAATGAATACAGTTGCCAGCACTGTTTGTGTAATATGAGCTAATGGTTTTCCTTCTCATGCTCTAAAGGAGACAGTGCATATGCTGTGCATCCCTGTATACTCACACCATACCTTCCTCCAAGGACAAGAATTGAAAGGCAGTAAAACAAGGCACACAGGACACGCGCTCCATCATTGAGAGGACCTTTGGGATACTGAAGTCTAGGTTCCACTGCCTCAACAAAACTGGCAGAGCACTACTGTACAGACCTGAGACGTGCTGTAAGATTATCACCACACATGCCATACTACACAATATCGCCACAAGGAAGGGTGTGCTCATCATCACCATTGAGCACGAGTCTAACTCAGATAATGAGTAGCCACCACTACAGGTGCATCAGGATTGGACACATGCAGCAGAGGGTCATACGCAATGCACAGAGATTGCCAGCAACTATTTTCAAGCTAAGAGTGATTACAACATCTAAGAAACATGATGGTAATGCATGGTGCATAACTGAAAAATCACCTTTTATTCAGGTTGTGACAATAATATATCTCTCCTAACTAAATGGTATCCATTGCGGATGTAACATTGTATCAACTAGGCAACCAACTATGACATTACAAACAAAAAACAGTAGACTCTTGACTCTGTTAAGTGGATTCACTTCTTCCGGCCTCTGGGGTTGGGTGTCTTGTCAGCAACACTGGTCTATGGAAGTATGGACATGAAGACCGAGTTGTGCTTTGGTGTATACGCCTGGTACTGCATGCCTTCTGCATAGATGTGCCACTGAGACCAGAGCCCTCTTCACTCTCAGGTGGGGGCAAAATGTTGGGGACATAGAGGTTTTGGGTCTGTATATTTTCAAGGGCTGTGGTCACTTGAATTAGCCCATGTGCAACATCTTGAAAGCAGTACCCGATGTAAGTCTATATATTTACTTTTCTCCTTGTTAGAGTTGTTGTGTCTACTGCCAATTAGTTTATGGAGGCGGTGAAGGAATCGAAGCATGCCAGGTACTGCCTGTGCCTCTGTCTCTGCACACAGTGCTCTTTCTCCATGGCAGCAATCCACTGGTCTTGCCCTTTCTGCAATTGCTGCATCAAGCTAGACATTCTTAGCAGATGCCTATTGACAGTCCTGATTTGCTTGGTTTGCAAGTGCTGTACAGAGATGACTGACTTCCCTAGGGCACCAAAACACAGGAGAACTCTGTCATGTTGTCTGACACATTCTCATTGTGGACTGTTGCTGGTTGGCCTCTAGGCTGTCTGTGTGTCCTGCCCACAGATGTTGTTGTGTCCCTGCTTTGGGATTTTCCCTTATCACCGTCTACAGAGTCTGGTAGTGGTGCAGCAGTTGCTCTCCTAGCAGTTGGAGTGATGGGCATAGGAGTTGGTAATGTGCTGTCCTCCATTTCCACATGTGTGTGTCGGTAGCTTCTTCAGCCTCAATTGTTTCTGACACACCCTGGGTGTGATCGGTAAAAATGCATGTATATAGTTAGTGTAAATAAATTGTTAATGTCTGTTCACTATATTGTTGTAACTGTGCGTCATGTGTTTGTAACATGTTTGTAATGTACAGATATGTGTAGTGTAGTCACACATATCTGTACATCAACTAGATCAAGTACAGCATGCAATTCTGGTGTACTACAACTCCCATGATGCATTGCCAAGGTAGGACAAGCATCTCAATGGAGCTATTTATGCTGTGATGTTTTATTTGGGGTATGTTAAGTAAGTATAGGGGAGATAACTTACCCTGGCTGGTGTCTGCATGATTGGAGGAGCGAATGTCTGACACTCCCACCACACTTTCTGTTTCCATTGTCCACTCGTTGAGTGTCTCTATGGGAGTGGGAGGGCAGTGTTTGGAGGGTCCGCTGCCTGTGCCATGACCCTCAGCAATCTTGCTGGCCACCTTCTCCTTTGTGAGAGATCTCTGATCATTCCAGCATTTCCTGATCTCAGGTATGGTCCTCTGAGTCACACCAAGGAAGTTCACCTTCTCCAGGATGCTGTTTCATATCTTGATCCTCTGGGATTCTGGAACAGTAAATCATGCTTTTCCAAAGAGATGGTCCATGCGTGCTACACATTCTTCTGTTAGAAGCTCCAACTTCTTCTCAGAAAATTTGACGATCCTCTTCCTGCTGCCAGAATCATTGTCCCCATCTTCCTTGGACATGGTATTGTACAGGAATTGCCAGAAACCACTTTAGGAAGTGAGCCAGGAGCACTCCTTCCTTCCCGAACCTTGCTAGGCTTCAGGGTTGTGACCACACCCTGTATTTGTAAACTTCCTTGTTTGATATCATTCAGCATCCAAAATGCGACTTTTCCTAATTTGCGATTTCTTATTAGGAAATCACAATTTTGCGATTTCCTAAATTGCGATGTCCTATTTGCAAAAGTGAATCTGTAGAAATCACTATTTGAGGAATCCATTGTTACATACAACTCATTTTGTGATCCCCTAATAGCGATTTCTGCAGATTTGCTATTTGGAAATCGCAAAACATAAGTTTCTTACATATGGCCCTTAGTTCCTGAGAAAGGTGAAATAGAATACAATATAGCGCCAAGTAGTTCAGAGTCTTTTCTGAGTCTTGGTTTTCTGGCCCCTGATGTTAGTTTCTTATATTTCCTGCCACTCACTTTGCTTGAGTAAGAGTTAGTGTGGTTGAAAACGCAACTTTACAATGTAGCCCTACAGAAAATGAGATTGGAACCATTGTGGATGGTGTGGGGGAAAGTCATTTATAGGCAAAGAAGACCAGACACTGATAAGTGGGTAGGCAGGGTTAAGGACAGTGTGGAAATGCTTGAATGCGGAAGAGAGAAAGCTCTCTGTGATGAGGAATGCATCTACACTATGATTTGTTATCATGTCTAATGCGTTTGTGTCCTGGCATGCTATTGATTGAGTGGTGATGAGAAAGACATGCAGTGTGTGTTCTACTTGCTTTCCATGGGTGTTGATGATAGGTATCATGTTTGCATTTTGAACTTCATGTTCAATGTTAAGAGACAGCTTTTGCCCTGACCCAAAATAGGAGATAGAGAATAATCAGGGGATGAAAATGGACCCTACAAAAAATGGTTTTTTTCTATTGAGATTGTGATCAAGACATCTGCACATCAGTGAAAGGATTCCTTAACAGTGCATGTGTAATCTTCAAACAGATGTGTGCTTTTGTGATAGGTCTACCACTTACTGGAGTCTATGAGAAATCTGCTATTATATTTTCTTATATGGCTCCTTTGTATCCTGCCTAGGAACTGCTCTCTATGAGCATCATGCATGGTGGTTGGGCATGGGAAAAATCTTAACAGAGCTATTTAAATAGAAGGCTGTTCCTTTGGAGGAACAACCATGAGCATACTGGTCAGATTTGAAAAAAAAAAGGCATGGCATTTATTACGGAGTGTACTGAACTATACATTAGTAAATGTAGCATTTTAAAAATAAAATTGAAAAAAGGTGCCATGAGATAAATGGATGTGTTTTTGGTTCTGACGTTTCACTAAGAAACTTGCAACTTTGAAACTGTCATCTAACATTAAAGAGCACTATACAGTATAAACAGATGAAATAAATGTTACTAACCTAAAACAAATCAATTTACGATGTTAATACACGTTCCTTTGTATCAAACGTAAATTGAATTACGTCAGTACAATGTTTGTCCAAAGAGGTACTTCATTCTTTGTGTCCTCCACCAGAGCGTTTAAATGTTCTGGATTCTTGAGCTTCTAATTGCCTGGAGGGAAAGTGTTATATTTATTGTGACCTGATTATTGACCTCCAAGTGTATATGTCTCATCCTTCTGACCAAGCAATGGACTTAGGTTAGTGGGATTGTACCTGCCTGTCTCCCCTTGCAGACAAAAACCAGGCCTATGATACAATGGCCCTTTGGCAAGGGGGTTGTCAGATGTAGGAATTTGAAGCACCCTCAATAATGTATATGGTGGTCCAGGTACAAATAATGTTAGAACATGAGACCGTCAGCTAGTCTCATTCTTTTATTTTGATGTGGAATCCCATATTGTTCATTCAATTAAATTCCACAGTATGCGTTCTACTGAAGCCAGTGATCATGGCATCAATTATTCTACGTATCTGACTCTTAGTCTAACCTTGGAGAAGCAGTGGTCATTTGCAATCAGTATGCTTAGGGCTTTTTTGGGGCGAGTGTCCCAATGGGGGCAGTTAGTTTATGGTTTGAGTGAAGAGGGTGGTGAGATGCAATTGCAAATTGAACTTTATCATAGAGTAATTAAAACTGGCCATGCACACTGCATAGAGAGAGACCAGATGTAGCACATGTAATTCTATCATTCTAGGTGTGGTGGATTTTGTATATTGAGGCTGAACAACTGCAATTTTGGTAAGGATAGGATTGATGTGATGGAGTTGCACAAGGAAGAGACACTTGAGCCTTCTCCCTCACAGAATGGAGATGGGAACATGTGTATGGGGAAATGAGTATGGGTATAATGCAGCCGGTTTAGGAATTAGACATCATGGGCTCTTTATGTGGCGGTGTGGCTCCCTACAAAGTAAGCAAATGATTTGCAGGTTGGTGTACCTACACAACTTGAGGATGTCAATAAGACAGATGTGTAACAAAAGTTGTTTTTGGAAATGTAGCCTTACAGTTCTGATCTAACTATTCCTTTTAGGGCAGGGATAGACTGATTTACACAAGGTTGGACACCTGTAATGAGAGCACTAAGATGATATGGAATAGAAAATCATACATCAATAAATTTCTAAATATTTCTAGGTATTAACTAAAGCATTTGTATGCCCAATCTATTCTCTTTTGAGGTTCTTTAAGTAGCCCTTTAAAATATGTTTCAGGTTCGCCATTGCAGCCTGTATACAGTTTTAAATTAACAAATCGACCAGGCAAACTAAACCTTGTGCCAGGCCTAAAACTTCCCTTTTCATACATATAAGTCATCCCTAAGGTAAGCCCTAAACAGCCCATGGGGAAGGGGATTTTTACATGTTACTTGTTCTAAGAGTGAAAAACTCCCAAATTCATTTTTAGATCGAGCCTGAGCCAGCGTGCAAGCGTTGCTCTGGCGAGCTGTTGTAGGTAGAGTACAGAGGAGAAGCCCCGCCCATATTTTTCATTGGCTTGTGCCTTTGTCCTTCATAAATGCTGGCGTTTGATTCCTTTATAGGCTTGTTAGTCCCACCTTAGTACGGCCATGTCTCATTTGTATCCTCCCATGGCTACTGGCCCCTTTACTTTACATTAGTCAGACGACGTGTTTCGCATACATTCAGCGCGCCATGCCTGCTTTCACTTTTGAAGCAGGGACAATGGCGGCCGTTTGTTTGCAATGCCATAGGTCTTGCATTTAAATGAACGACCTATGGATTTGCAAATATTTATTTGTTTAAACGTCTTTAGCGCAGAAAGGAAAGGAACGTGAAGGCAGGAGGCTCCGAGTGAGGTGTTTCTTCTCTCCGCTCCTCAGAGTGCTGGGAAATCCGCAACATGGCGACATGGTGTCATCTGTGGGGTGCTACATCATTTCAAGGGTAGGAAGTGTGTGTGGAGAGGACAGAGCATCGTCTTCGGGCACAGCTTCCCAAATGGCAGAGCAAAGCTTGACACAGAGCTTTAGGCAGGAATCTGAGGTGTGGAAACAAAAACCTCTCCGAAACGAGAGCTGTTCTGGGAGCCGGTGGGTGCCCCCTTCACACAGCACAGCCCGTCTCTGAGCGAAGGAGCCCCCGCTTCCGTTGCATGTAGACTTCTGCCCCCGTTCGCGTTTCAGGATTTTATTTTTATTGCCGTTGGTATGTCAAAATTAAAATTCACCTGTGCCACCCCCGCCCCCAACCCATACCACACACTTTCACCCCACCCACATACTCATAACACAGACATTTTCATTTTCTGCCAGAAGTGATTTATATCACCTTGGGGGTCCTCAGAAGTTGACAACATTTTTGTTGTTGATCGGCTTCATTGTGGTGCTGAAATCTGTTTTACAGAAGTATCGTCAATGTCATTTCTATTGCGAATATAGAGAAAAACATCAACAGAGATGTTATCATTTTTATTTAATAAATAAATGGGCGTAATAGTTTTTATTTGAACATACATAAATAAATAAACTCCGCTCTATGAGATATGATAGGAGTGTGTTGGGTTGTCGTAGTATGCTTAAATCAACAACTAGTGATGCTTTTTCTCACTGGGCACTTTGCTTGGATTGTTACCACCTGTCGCGACATTCGATGGACAGTTCCTATTTTTTTGGGAGAAAATTATCATTCTTATCAATTACGTTTGATTTAAAAAAGAGTGCTCGCATGTACCTTAACCTCCAGCAGAAATTTCCATTTCATCAGCAACATATTTTTGTGTGTTCTGTCTTTGTCAGATCACTTATATTTCTCGTGTGCCCCAAATGCCCCCGCATTTAGTCTGTAGGCACTATTTACTTTATTGAGTGTCTCGTACTGCAGGCCGGACATGCGCTGCTTCAGCTGAAACCGATTGTGTTTTTTTAAGTAGCACGGCCGCCCCATAACACGGGCGCCTGCTTTTAATCACTTTAACCAGGCATTAGTTCATGTCTGTTTCAACCCCCCTCCTCAAGTAAAATGGATTTAGAAATGATTAGCTAATTAAGTCATGTGAATTCCAGGTAGCACATAATCCTGTGCTAATGGGCTGAAGCTGACAACAGCACATCTGTGTTACACATCATCTGTATTAAAGCCACCTGGCGGATTGTTTTCATAAGCCTGTTTTATTAACAACAACAACACTACCACCACCACCAATACCACCACCACCAATACCACCACCTCTACCAATACCACCACCACTAATATCACCTCCACCAATACCACCACCACCAATACCACCACCACCACCAATAGCACCAGCACCAATACCACCACCACCAATACCACCACCACCAATACCACCACCTGCACCACCACCAATACCAGCACCAATACCACCAATACCAATGCCATCACCAATACCACCACCACCACCAATACCACCACCACCAATACCACCACCACCATCAATACCATCACCAGCAATACCTCCACCACCAATATCACCACCAATACCACCACCACCACTACCAATACCACTACCACCAATAATAATACCACCACCACCAATACCACCACCATCACCACCAATACCACCCCCACCACCAATACCACCACCACCAATACCACCACCACCAATACCACCACCCACAATACCACCACCAATACCAATTCCACCACCAATACCATAACCAATACCACCACTAACACCACCAATACCACCACCACCACCAACTATACCACAACCACCAATACCACCACCACCACCACCAATACCACTACCACCACCAATACTACAACCACCAATATCACCACCACCACCAATACCACTACCACAAATACCAACACCAATCCCACCACCACCAATACCACCACCACCACCAATACAACCATCACCAATACCACCAACATTACCACCACCACCAATACCACCACCACCTCCAATACCACCACCATCACCAATACCACCACTACCAATGCCACCACCACCAATATTTCATAAGCCTGTTTTATTAACAACAACAACACCACCACCACCACCAATACCATCACCACCACCAATACCATCACCACTAATACCACCACCACCACCAATACCACCACCAATACCACCACCACCAATACCACCACCACCACCAATACCACCACCACCAATACCACCACCAATACCACCACCACCAATACCACCACCTCCACCACCACCAATACCACCAATACCACCAATACCACCAATACCAATGCCACCACCAATACCACCACCACCACCAATACCACCACCACCAATACCACCACCACCATCAATACCACCACCACCAATACCACCACCAATATCACCACCAATACCACCACCACTACCAATACCACTATCACCAATACTAATACCACCACCACCAATACCACCACCATCACCACCAATAGCACCCCCACCACCAATACCAATACCACCACCACCAATACCACCACCCACAATACCACCACCAATACCAATTCCACTACCAATACCACCACCAATACCACCACCACCACCACCTATACCACAACCACCAATACTACCACCACCAATACCACCACCACCACCAATACCACAACCACCAATACCACCACCACCACCACCAATACCACTACCACAAATACCAACACCAATCCCACCACCACCAATACCACCACCAATACTACCACCACCAATACCACCACCATTACCACCACCACCAATACCACCACCACCTCCAATACCACCACCACCGCCAATACCACCACCATCAAAGCCACCACCACCAATACCTATACCACTGCCAATGCCACCACCACCAATACCAATACCACCACCAGCAATACCAGCAATACCACCACCACCAATACCACCAATACCAACACCACCAATACCACCACCACTAATACCACCACCACAACCAAAACCACCACCACCAATACCACCACCACCAATACCCCCACCAATACCACCACTAATACCACCACCACCAATATCACCACCACTATCACCACCACCAATACCACCACCACCAATACTACCACTACCACCACCACCAATATCACCACCACCAATACCACCACCACCAATACTACCACTAACACCACCACCACCAATACAACCACCACCTATACTAATACCACGAACACCAATACCACCACCACCAATACCACCACCACCAACAATACCACCAATAATACCACCACCAACACCACCACCACCAATACCACCAAAGCCATCACCAATACCACCACCACAACCAATACCACCACCACCCCCACCAATACCACCACCACCAATACTACCACCACCACCAATACTACCACCAATACCACCACCACCACCAATACCACCAATACCATCACCAATACCACCACCACCACCAATACCACCACCACCAATACCACCAATACCACCACCACCAATACCAATACCACCACCACCAATACCAATACCACCACTAATACCAACACCACCTTCACCAATACCAGCACCAAGATCAATACCAATACCACCACCAATACCACCAAAACCATCACCAATACCATTAATACCACCATCACCAATTCCACCACCACCATCAATACCACCACCACCACCAATACCACCACTACCAATACAACCACCAATACCACCACCACCAATACCACCACCACCACCAATACCACCACCACCTATACCACCACCACCAATACCATCACCAATACCACCACCGGCACCACCAATACCACCACCACCACCAATACCACCACCAATATTATCAGCACCACCAATACCACCACCAATACCACCATCACCAATACCACCACCACCAATACCACCACCACCACCAATACCACAACCACCAATACCAATACCACCACCAACAATACCAATACGACCACCAATACCAACACCACCTTCACCAATACCAATACCACCATCAATACCAATACCAATACCACCACCACCAATACCACCACCACCAATACACCACCAATACCACCACCAATACCACCACCACCACCAATACCACCACCACCAATACCACCACCAATACCCCCACCACCAATACCACCACCGCCACCAATACCAATACCACCACCACCAATACCACCACCAATACCACCACTACCACCACTACCACCACTACCACCCATACCACCACCAATTCCACCACCAATACCAATACCACCACCACCACCAATACCTCCACCACCACCAATACCACCACTAATACAACCACCACCACCAGTACCACCAATACCACCACCAATGCCACCCCCACCAATACCAATACCACCAACAATACTACCACCACCAATGCCACCCCCACCAATACCAATACCAAAACCACCACCACCAATACCAGTACCACCGCCACCAATACCACCACCACCAATACCAGTACCACCACCACCAATACCACCACCACCAATACCATCACCAATACCACCACCAATACCACCACCACCAATACCACCACCAATACCACCACCACCAATACCACCACCACCAATACCAATACCACCACCACCAATACCAATACCACCACTAATACCAACACCACCTTCACCAATACCACCACCAATACCACCACCACCAATACCACCAAAACCGTCACCAATACCATTAATACCACCAATACCACTACCACCACCAATACCACCACCACCACCAATACAACCACCAATACCACCACCACCAATACCACCACCACCACTACTACCACCACCACCAATACCAATACCACCACTAATACCAACACCACCTTCACCAATACCACCACCAATACCAATACCACCACCAATACCATCACCAATACCACCTAAATCATCACCAATACCATTAATACCACCACCACCAATACCACCACCACCACCAATACCACCAATACACCACCACCACTAATACCACCACCAATACCACCACCACCAATACCACCACCAAAACCCCCACCACCAATACCACCACCACCACCAATACCACCACCACCAATACAACCACCAATACCACCACCACCAATAACACCACCGGCACCACCAATACCACCACCACCACCAATACCACCACCAATACTACCAGCACCACCAATACCACCACCAATACCACCATCACCAATACCACCACCACCACCAATATCACCACCAATACCACCACCACCAATACCAATACCACCACCAACAATAGCAATACCACCACCAATACCAGCACCACCACCAATACCAGCACCACCTTAACCAATACCAATACCACCACCAAGACCAATACCACCACCACCAATACCACTAATACACCACCACCACCAATACCACCACCACCACCAATACCACCACCACCAATACCACCACCAATACCCCCACCACCAATACCACCACCACCACCAATACCAATACCACCACCACCAATACCACCATTACCACCCATACCACCACCAATTCCACCACCAATATCAATACCACCACCACCACCAATACCACCACCACCACCAATCAATCAATCAATCAATCACGGCATTTATAGAGCGCGCTACTCACCCGGGAGGGTCTCAAGGCGCTGGGGGAGGGGGTAAGTTATTGCTCGAACAGCCAGGTCTTGAGCTGCTTCCTGAAGGAGAGATGGTCCTGGGTTCGCCGAAGGTGAGTGGGGAGGGAGTTCCAGGTCTTGGCTGCCAGGTAGGAGAAGGATCTTCCTCCGGCGGTGGTTCTGCGGATGCGTGGTACGGTGGCGAGGGCGTGGCTGGTTGATCGTAGCTGGCGGGTGGGCGTGTAGAAGGTCATGCGGTCGTTGAGGTACTTTGGGCCCAGGTCGTGGAGGGCCTTGTGTGCGTGGGTGAGGAGTCTGAACGTGATTCTCTTGCTGACGGGGAGCCAGTGCAGGTCTTTCAGGTGTCCGGTGATGTGGCTGTGTCGGGGGATGTCCAGGATGAGTCGTGCGGAGGCGTTCTGGATGCGCTGGAGTCTTTTTGGAAGTTTGGCTGTGGTTCCGGCGTAGAGGGTGTTCCCATAGTCCAGTCGGCTGGTGACGAGTGCCTGGGTGACGGTCTTCCTGGTTTCAGTGGGGATCCATCTGAAGATCTTGCGGAGCATGCGCAGGGTGTTGAAGCACGAAGATGAGACGGCGTTGACTTGTCTGGTCATTGACAGGGAGGAGTCCAGGATGAAGCCCAGGTTGCGTGCGTGGTCCGTTGGCTTGGGCGCGGTGCCCAGGGCCGGGGGCCACCAGGAGTCGTCCCAGGCGGAGGGTGATGAGCCCAGGATGAGGACTTCCGTCTTGTCTGGAGTTCAGTTTAAGGCGGCTGTTCCTCATCCAGTCGGCGACGTCTCTCATCCCGTCGTGTAGGTTGGCTCTGGCGGTGGTGGGGTCGTTGGTGAGGGAGAGGATCAGCTGGGTGTCGTCGGCGTAGGAGATGATGTTGAGGTTGTGTTGGCGTGCGATGGCTGCGAGGGGGCTCATGTAGACGTTGAAGAGGGTTGGACTGAGTGAAGATCCTTGTGGAACGCCGCAGATGACTTCGGTGGCCTCGGATCTGAACGGGGGAGGCGGACTCTCTGGGTTCTTCCGGCGAGGAACGAGATGATCCATTCCAGTGCTTTCTCTCGGATTCCGATGTTGCTGAGGCGCTTCACTAGGGTGCGGTGGCAGACGGTGTCGAACGCCGCGGAGAGGTCCAAGAGGATGAGGGCTGCTGTTTCCCGTTGTCGGTTAGGGTTCTGATGTCGCCGGTGGCTGCGATAAGGGCGGTCTCGGTGCTGTGGTTGGCCCGAAACCCGGACTGCGAGGGGTCGAGGGATCCGTTCGTCTCGAGGAAGGCGGCAAGCTGTCTGTTGACGGTCTTCTCGATGACTTTGGCCGGAAACGGAAGGAGCGAGATGGGACGGTAGTTCTTGAGGTCGGTGGGGTCCGCCGTTGGTTTCTTCAGGAGGGCGGTAAGCTCGGCGTGCTTCCAGCTCTCCGGGAAGGTGGCGGTGTGGAAGGAGGAGTTGATGATGTCCCGGATATGGGGTGCGATGGTGGCGTCGGCTTTGTTGAAGATTTGGTGTGGGCAGGGGTCGGTTGGTGATCCGGAGTGGATGGAGTTCATCGTGCGGGTGGTGTCTTCGGTGCTGATCGGGGTCCAGTTGCAGAGGGTGGTGGTGGCGGGCGTTGGTTCGGTGGTAGGGTGCGTGGTTTGTGCGTCGAAGCTGTTATGTATGTCGGTGATCTTGCGGTGGAAGAACGCGGCGAGTGAGTTGCAGAGGTCTTGTGAGGGGGTGATGTCGTTGTTTCCGGCGCCGGGGTTGGAGAACTCTTTGACGATGCTGAAAAGTTCCTTGCTGTCGTGGGCGTTGTTGTCCAGTCGTTCTTTGAGTGCCGACTTCTTGGTGGCACGGATCATCTGGTGGTGTTTACGGGTGGCGTGCTTGAGGGCGGTCCTGTTGTCTGTGGTCTGGTCGAGTCGCCAGGTTTTCTCGAGAGTGCGGCAGTTCTTCTTGGATTCCTTGAGTTCGTTGGTGAACCAAGGGGTTTTCTTGCTTCCGGGTCTGCTGGGAGGGTTTTTTAGTGGTGCGAGGTCGTCGGCGCAGGCAGTCAGCCACTTGGCGAGGTTGCTGGCTGCTTCGTTTGGGTCCGTTGTGTTGGTGGGTGTGTTCTGGCTGAGGGAGGCGGTGAGCTGCTCGGCGGTGATCTTGCTCCAGCTCCGGCGGGGAGCCTGTTGCGGGTGGTGGTGGGTCGCAGTCTTTCTGAAGCTGAAGTGGACGCAGCTGTGGTCGGTCCAGTGGAGTCCGGTGGCGTGGCTGAAGGAGATGTGCTTGCTGGAAGAGAAGACGGGGTCAAGCGTGTGGCCGGCGTAGTGGGTGGGCGTGTTCACCAGTTGCTTGAGTCCGAGGTTGGCGAGGTTGTCCAGCAGGGCGGTGGTGTTTCTGTCGTTGTTGTTCTCCAGGTGGAAGTTGAGGTCCCCTAGGAGGATGTAGTCGGCGGAGGGCATGGCGTGCGGGCTGATGAAGTCTGCGATGTCTTCGCTGAATAGTGTGCGTGGTCCCGGGGGTCTGTAGATGAGGGTGCCTCGGAGGGTGGTCTTGGGGTCAGTGTGTATCTGGAAGTGTAGGTGTTCGGGCGGCGGTGAAGGTCTCGTCGGAGTTAGTCGAGATGCGGATGGTGTTCTTGTGTACGATGGCGATGCCTCCTCCCGTCTGGTTGACGCGGTCCCTCCGGGTGATCTTGTATCCGTCCGGGATGGCTATGGCGATGTCGGGCGCTGAGGAGGCGTTCATCCAGGTTTCGGTGAGGAAGGCGATGTCCGGTGCTGTTGCGTCTAGCAGGTCCCAGAGTTCCACGGCGTGCCTGTGGACGGAGCGGGTGTTCAACAGGATGCATTTCAGGTGGTTGCTGCTGGTGCTCGACTTGGCGGAGGTGGTGCACGTCCGGGGGCAGGTGAATCGGCAGGTTTGGCAGGTGAAGGGTCCGTGGGTGCGCTCTCGGTGAGGCTCGGTAGTAGGCAGGGTTCCGGCCGGCATTGAGTGCGGTGAGGGTGGCGGCGTCGTAGGGTCCGTCGAGTGGTGTTGCATCGGTGGGATCCAGGGGTTCTGGCGCTGGGCGCGGTCCAGTCGCGGACGGGCGCAGACGGGCTTGCCTTAGGCGCGCCTTCGGCCAGCGCAGCGGCCGCCATTTATGGGGAGGTGGGAGGAGGAGCAGCTGGGAGGCGGGAGGCAGGGGCAGCGAATGGGCAGTCAGGGGGCGGGGCCGCAGGGACGAGCGGCGGGAATGGCGAGAGGCAGCGGGGGCACAAAGTACAAGGGAGAGAAAAACAGACAAAAATACGGGCACAACGCAAATGGGGCAGCGAGGGGCACAGAAAGGAAAATGGGGGAGAAAACAGACAAAATTACAAGCACAACGCAAATGGGGCAGCGAGGGGCACAGAAAGGAAAATGGGGGAGAAAACAGACAAAATTACAAGCACAACGCAAATGGGGCAGCGTGGGGCACAGAAAGGAAAATGGGGGAGAAAACAGACAAAATTACAAGCACAACGCAAATGGGGCAGCGAGGGGCACAGAAAGGAAAATGGGGGAGAAAACAGACAAAATTACAAGCACAACGCAAATGGGGCAGCGAGGGGCACAGAAAGGAAAATGGGGGAGAAAACAGACAAAATTACAAGCACAACGCAAATGGGGCAGCGAGGGGCACAGAAAGGAAAATGGGGGAGAAAACGGACAAAATTACAAGCACAACGCAAATGGGGCAGCGAGGGGCACAGAAAGGAAAATGGGGGAGAAAACGGACAAAATTACAAGCACAACGCAAATGGGGCAGCGAGGGGCACAGAAAGGAAAATGGGGGAGAAAACGGACAAAATTACAAGCACAACGCAAATGGGGCAGCGAGGGGCACAGAAAGGAAAATGGGGAGAAAACAGACAAAATTACAAGCACAACGCAAATGGGGCAGCGAGGGCACAGACAGGAAAATGGGGGAGAAAACAGACAAAATTACAAGCACAACGCAAATGGGGCAGCGAGGGGCACAGAAAGGAAAATGGGGAGACAAGCAAGAAATACGGGCACCGGGGCCACAAGCGGAGGGCGATCTTACCTGCAGAAGCAGCGGGCAGACAACACAGGCGGAGCTGTGTGGTGGGGAGCGACCTACCTGGCAAGGTCAAGGGTCGCCAATACCACCACCACCAATACCCCACCACCAATACCACCACCAATACAACCACCACCACCAGTATAACCAATACCACCACCAATGCCACCCCCACCAATACTAATACCACCAACAATACCACCACCACCAATGCCACCCCCACCAATACCAATACCACCACCACCAATACCAGTACCACCACCATCAATACCTGTACCATCAATACCACCAATGCCACCACCATCAATACCACCACCACCAATACCACCAATGCCACCACCATCAATACCACCACCACCCCCAATACCATCACCATAAATAACACCACCAGCAATACCACCACTACCAGCACCACCAATACCACAACCACCAATACCGCCACCACCAATACCACCAATACCAATACCACCACCACCACCAATACCAATACTACCACCACCAATACCACCATCACCACCAATACCACCACCAATACCACTTATACCACCACCACCACCAATTCACCCACCCCCACCACCACCAATACCACCACCACCAACACCACCAATACCACCACCACCAATACCACCACCACCAATACCACCACTGATACCACCACCACCACCACCACCAATACCACCAATACCACCACAACCAATACCACCACCAATACCACCACACACCACCACCAATACCAATACCACCACCACCAATACCACCAACACCACCAAAACCACCACCACCAATACCACCACCAAGAACACGACCACCACCACCAAGAACACGACCACCACCACCAATACCACCACCATCACCACCAATGCCACCACCACCAATACCACCACCAGTACCAACATCACCAATACAACCACCACCAATACCACCTCCACCAATACCACCACCACCACCAATACCACCACCACCAATACCACCACCAATAACACCACCACCAATAACACCACCACCAATACCACAACCACAAATACAACCACCAATACCAACATCACCAATACAACCACCACCAATACCACCACTACCAATACCACCACCACCAATACCACCACCACCACCAATACCACCAATACCAGCACCACCAATACCACCACCACCAATACCACCAATACCAATACCATCCCCACCAATACCACCACCACCACCACCACCACCATCAATATCACCACCACCAATACCAATAACACCACCACCAATACCACCACCTCAGCACCTCTCGCTCACTAGTAATAGAAGGGGCATTTTACAAGGCTGGAGCTGCAGCCGAGACCCTCCCCTCCCTCCCTCCCTCCCTCCGTGCCTGCCATAAAGCACAGCCCGCCCTGCACCAGGAGGTGAAGCCAGGGCCCTACTACAGCTGGAGTGTTTTTTATTAGGGAAAAGATAGCAATGACATTACGCAATGCCACACTGCACACTCAAATCACAGACAGTGCAGGAAATACCCCCCCATCCTGCTCTTCCTCCTGAGCCACAACAGTGTAATTACAGACTGAAAGTCATTGGAGCGCTTTGTTAGTGTTTATAGCTCGGATCATATGTAACTCTCACTTCACACTTTGTGTCTGTGTAATTTACAACACTTACACATCTTCTTCACTGCACTATTTATCACTACTTTGAAGACGTCGCAAGCCGGTTTCTACCTCTGATGTTTACAATCTAACAAGCGGTTGAGAAGGCCCTTTATTGCAATATAATGGGTCTCGCATTTGCGAGAGTTTGAGCTATTAGTATTGTAAATGACAATGTCTTTTATGTATGTTTTAAAACCCAAAACATAAATAAAAGGCATTGTCATTTACAATGCCAATAGCTCAAACTCGCATGAATGCGAGACCTATTGCATTGCAAATGCTTGTTTACTACTGTGAGGCCTACCTCTCCCATAGGATAACATTGGGTTACCTTATTACATTTAACCAGTGGTAACTTTTCATTGGGAACAGGTGGAAACAACATGTTTGGCCCCAAAAGAATTGTTATTTAGATCCTTTTTAATGGTAAAGTCACAATTCAGAAAATACATATGTCACCCCTTGGGTAGGCCCTAGACAGTCCATATGGCACGGTGCAGTTATTTAAAAGTTGGACATGTACTTTTAAATCTTACAAATGCTGGTAGTGAAGAATTTTTACACTTGTTTTTAACTACTGCAAGGCCTGCCTCTCCCATAGAATAACATTGGGTTACCTTGTTACATTTAAAAAGTGATACTTTTGGTTAGGAACAAGTAGGAATGTCTTGTTTATACTGAAATAAATTGTAATTTGAAACCATCTTTACTGGTGAAGTCAGATTTTAAGTCACAATTCTTAAAATGCCACCTTTAGAAGTTGGGATTTTCTCGTCCTAACCATCTGGTGCCTGCAACCTGTTTCCTGGGTCACATTACCATGAATAATTGGCAGTTGGCCTTTGTGCATTCCTACCAGACAGTGAGACAAGGGAGAACTATGTGTTGGCAGAATGGCTACCCTGCCAGTGTAGGTGGAGGAAAGCTGTTCCCTGCCCCAAATAGATTTATAAGGGTTGTCTCCAGCATATTCAGAAAGGAACTTGACCCCAGCCTTTTGTCACTCTAGACCACTTGGAGCCTGGCCAGCACAACAAAGGACATTTATAGAACCAGGTAGGGGTATAGCTGGGTGTGGTGTATTTTGTATATTGAGGCTAAACAACTCCAATTTTTGTAAGGATTGGATTGGTGTGATGGAGTTGCACAAGGAAGGGACACTTGAGCCTTCTCCCTCACAGGATGGGGATGGGAACATGTGTAGGGGGATATGAGTATGGGTATAATGCAGCCGGTTTAGGAATTAGACATCATGCCTCTTTATGTGGAGGTGTGGCTTCCTACAAAGTAAGCAAATGATCCACAGGTTGGTGTACCTACACAACTTGAGGATGTCAATAAGACAGATGTGTAATAAAAATTGTTTTTGGAAATGTAGCCTTACAGTTCTGATCAAACTATTCCTTTTAGGGCAGGGATATACTGATTTACACAAGGTTGGTCCCCTGTAATGAGATCACTAAGATGATATGGAATAGAAAATCATACATCAAGACATTTCTAAATATTTCTAAGTATTAACTAAAGCATTTGTTTACCCGATCCATTCTCTTTTGAGTTTCTTTAAGTAGCCCTTTAAAATATGTTTCAGGTTCGCCATTGCAACCTGTGTATAGTTTTAAATTAACAAATCGACCAGGCAAACTAAACCTTGTGCCAGGCCTAAAACTTCCCTTTTAATACATATAAGTCATCCCTAAGTGCAGAGAGTCACATGACAAAAATCTTACTATGGTGTTGGAGAGATTGCAGGGGAAAGGAATTGTGGCAAACAAACTCAAGTGCGTTTTTGGTGTGGAATCCATTGAGTATTTGGGGCATCGGATTTCTGGTGAGGGTATTGTACCAAGAGAAGGTCTTATTGAGGCCATTGCCAATGCTCCTCGCCCTACTTCCAAAGAACAGGTCTCTTCATTTTTGGGTGTTTGTGAGTTTTACACGAAATGTATTTCTAATTTTGCTGCTAAGACTGTGCATTTGAGATGCCTGCTCAAGAGAAAAGCCACGTTTATCTGGGATGACTCCTGTCAGGATGAGTTTTCTCAGATCAAAAAAGAACTGGGGTCGTGCAAAATTCTTACACCTTTTGATCCCCTCTATCAGTGTATTGTGTCGGTGGATGCCAGTTTGGATGGTTTGGGAGGCATGATTTCTCAGGTCAAGCAGGGTAAGGAACACACTGTGGGTTTTGCCTCTCGAGCGTTACGTCCGAGTGAGAAAAATTACTTGGCCATTGAAAGAGAGTTGCTGGCGTGTTGTTGGGCTGTCAAAAGATTCAAGTGTTTTTTTGGGGGTAAAACATTTAGTCTACTCACTGACCACAAACTAGGCCTGGGCGGTAAAATCCGCTCCGCTTGCGGAATTTGCGGAATTTTGGCAATTCCGCGTTCCGCGTAGAACGCGGAATTGCTGAAAATTCCGCGATCCGCGGCGTAGCGGAATTTTTTCCTTGTTCGCGCTTTCAAAATGTGTGTTCGCGCACGCGGTAGCGATTTACCGGGATCCCTGCGTTCGCCGACGAGTTTTCCTATCCGGCCGCGCGATCACGCGAGAGTGTGCGATCACGAACACATCATTCGGACGAGCCATCGGACATCCGCATTCGCGAACAGGAAACACGCATTGCGAACGGGCGGGACAAGTGAAACAAGATGGCCGCGCCAATTGGCGACCGCATGGGCAAGTTCGCGAGATATTTCCCCCCAAGCACGCAAACAGCGTCCCCGAACAGGAAAAACGCATTGCTAACGGGCGGAACAAGCAATTCCGCATGCTCGCGGAATTCTGCGTAGCTCGCGGAGATTTTTACATCTTCGCGCAACTTTGCGTAACGCGACTACGCAAATTCCGCCCACCCCTACCACAAACCTCTCATTCCCATTCTCAAGGGTAATATTGTTAAAGATCACACTCCGAGAATTGCAAGGTTAAGTTCTAAATTGTTACAATATAGCTTTGATGTTGCGCACATACCTGGTGGAAAAAACACAAGGGCCGATTTTCTGTCAAGGTCTCCTTTACCATTGGGAAAACGAGATCTTGGTGATGATGATGCAGACGAAGAATGTCTCATTGCTGCAGTGGATGCTTGTAGTGTGGGTTGTTTCACTGAACGTGAGTGGTTCTGTGGGATGGAGTCAGATGTTGTCCTCAAGAGAGTAAAAGGGTTCATTGTGTCCGGGTGGCCCAAGGAAAACATTTGGATAGTGACCTTCATCCTTTCACTAAGATTGCTGATGAGCTTACTTTGGAGGGTGGAGAAATGGTCATGCGGGGGGATAAATTTGTTCCTCCTGAGTCGTATCATTGATTATGGCCATGAAGGACATCTTGGACAGACGAGTACAAAAAGGAGGATTCGTTGTGTGTATTGGTGGCCTTCCATGGACCGCCAAATAAATGATGTTGTGGAAGGATGTGTGACATGTTGTACCAGTGACATGGTTATAAAGATTGCTTCTCCTCCCGTACAAGAGGTGGAAGTTCCTAATGGTCCTTGGTTGAAGCTAGCTATCGATTTTGTGGTTCCTTTCAATGTTTTACCTAACAAGTACAAATTTGCTTTGGTTGTTGCAGATTACTTCAGTAAGTGGTGGGAGGTTCAATTTATGACTGATCTCAATTCTCAAAAGGTCATCAAGTTGCTTCAGAGTCTTTTTGCCAGAGAGGGTTTCCCTAAAGAGATTGTATCTGACAATGGGGTACAATTTACTTCCAAAGAGATTTCTGATTTTTTAAGTCAGTCTGGAGTTTCTCATCGCTGTGTGGCTTTGTATCACCCACAGGCCAATTGTTTCATTGAGCGCACTAACCGTATTCTTGTTGAGTGTGTTCAGTGGGCTGTTTCATCTAGGATTGATATCAAAGAAGCGGTTCAGAGCATGTTGTGGGCACATCGCACAACTCCCAGTCCCGTCACGGGTTCCAGCCCCTTTGTACTGCTTAGGGGTAGGGAAGCTTCTTTTCACATGTGACCTGCTTGGATGAAGAAGTGGGGTTTACTTTCAAAGAGTGGCGAGACTCATGCAGATGTTGGAATGCGTTCTCAATCTGTGGTCCCGGATGTGGTAGATTTTAAGTCTAGTGTGTGTGTGGGAGACTGGGTGAGAATTAAGTCTTCACTTAATGTTTCCAAGGATTTGTCAAAATTCGGTCCTCCTGTTAAAGTGGATGCTACTTCACGTTTTGCTGTGAGGGTCAATGGGAAGAATTGGTGGAACTTGTCCAGGATTTACAAGATTCCCAGGAGGGTGGTGTTGCAGTTAGGTCTTGAGTCTGGGGATGCTGTTCATTCCCAGCCAACTCAGAAAAGGCCAGCTCAGAAAGAGAGTTTTCTGCAACCCTCACAGTCTACCAAGCCTTCACTAAAATATGTCCGTCCACGCAGGAGTGGTAGGATAAGTGTTCCGCCAAATCGTCTGAATCTATAGTCTAATCTATAGTTGTTTTTCATATGAATATGTACCCGTGGATCTTTTATCCATTGTTAATTCATTTTTTTTGTCATTTGTCATTTACGAATGTACCTCTGAATTTTTTGTCCATTATTCTTCATGGCTGATTCTGCTTCCTATGATTTTCCTAAAATGCCCTATTTTCTTTGTTTTTCCTTTGCTTTTATTCCTATTTTCTCTTGTTTTAGTTTCATGGGAAGAAAGGAGATGTTGTAGTAGTCTTTCCTTAAGCTTTTATCTATCTACTCTGTACTATTTATGATGTCACTGTCATGGTGATAGAATGTGTTGGTTTGAATCCCAGGAGCCAGTTAGTTCCTGGAAGCTGTGGAGATGAACAGTCATTAAAATATGTTCTCTTACACTTCCCTGGTCCAGTGTAATCACTACATTAAGCCCTAAACAGCCCATGGGGCAGGATATTTTTACATGTTACTTGTTCTAGTAGTGAAAAACTCCCAAATTCATTTTTAGGTTGAGCCTGAGCCAGCGTGCAAACGCTGCTCTGGCGATCTGTTGTAGGTAGAGTACGGAGGAGAAGCCCCGCCCATATTTTTCATTGGCTTGAGCCTTTGTCCTTCGTAAATGATGGTGTTTGATTCCTTAATAGGCTTGTTAGTCTCTCCTTAGAACGGCCATGTCTCATTTGTATCGTCCCATGGCTACTAGCCCCTTTACTTGGTTGTTACACAGTACGTGTACTTTTTTTTCTTTTTTGAGCTTCTCCTACATTAGGCAGACAACGTGCTTTGCTTACATTCAGCGCGCCATGCCCTCTTTCACTTTTAAAGCAGGGACAATGGCGAGACCTATGGTTTGCAATGCCATAGGTCTAGCATTTAAATGAAAGACCTATGGCATTGCAAATATTTATTTGTTTAAACGTCTTTAGCGCAGAAAGGAAAGGAATGTGAAGGCAGGAGGCTGTGAGCGAGGTGTTCCTTCTCTCCGCTCCTCAAAGTGCTGGGGAAACCGAAAAACAGAGACATGGTGTCATTTGTGGGGTGCTACATCATTTCAAGGGTAGGAAGTGTGTGCGGAGAGGACAGAGCATCGTCTTCGGGCACAGCTTCCCAAATGGCAGAGCAAAGCTTGACACGGAGCTTTAGGCAGGAATCTGAGGCGTGGAAACAAAAACCTCTCCAAAATGAGAGCTGCTCTGGCAGCCGGTGGGTGCCCCCTTCACACAGCACAGCCCGTCTCTAAGCAAATGAGCCCCAGCTGCCCTTGCATGTAGACTTCTGCCCCGTTCGCTTTTCAGGATTTTATTTTTAATGCCGTTGGTATGTCAAAATTAAAATTCACCTGTGGCACCCCCGCCACCAACCCACACCACACACTTTCACCCCACCCTCACACATCAGAACGCAGACATTTCATTTTCTGCCAGAAGTGATTTATATCACCTTGGGGACCCTCAGAAGTTGACAACATTTTTGTTGTTGATCGGCTTTATTGTGGTGCTGAAATTTGTTTTACAGAAGGATCGTTAATGTCATTTCTATTGCAAGTATAGAGAAAAACATCTACAGAGATGTTATCATTTTTATTTATTAAATAAATGGGCATAATAGTTTTTATTTGAACATACATAAATAAATAAACTCCGCTGATACAATAGGAGTGTGTTGAGTTGTTGTTGTATGCTTAATCTAACAACTAGTGATGCTTTTTCTCGCAGTGCACTTTGCTGGGATTGTTACCACCTGTCTCGACATTCGATGGACAGTTTCTACTTTTTGGGAGAAAGTTATCATTCTTGTCAATTACGTTTGATTTAAAAAAGAGTGCTCTGCATGTGCCTTAACCTCCAGCAGATATTTCCATTACATCAGCAAAATATTTTTCTGTGTTCTGTCTTTGGCAGCTCACTTATATTTCTCGCGTGCCCCAAATGCCCCGTATTTAGTCTGTAAGCACTATTTACTTTTTTGAGTTTCTCTTACTGCAGGCCGGACATGAGCTGCTTCAGCTGAAACCACTTGTGATTTTTTAAGTAGCACGGCCTCCCCTGTAACACGGGTGCCTGCTTTCAATCACTTTAACCCAGCATTATCTTGTGTCTGTTTCAAACTCCCCCCAAGTAAAATGCATTTAGAAATGATTAGCAAATTAAGTCATGTGAATTCCAGGTAGCACATAATCCTGTGCTAATGGGCTGAAGCTGACAACAGCACAACTGTGTTACATGTTATCTGTACTAAAGCCACCTGACGGGTTGTTTTCAAAAGCCTGTTTTATTAACAACACCACCACAACCACCACTATCAATACCACCACAAGCAATACCACCACCACCAATACCACCACCACCAATACCACCACCATTACCACCACCACCAAAACCACCACCACCAACAATATCACCATCACGAATACCACCACCACCAATACCACCACCAATACCACCACCACCAATACCACCACCTCCACCACCACCAATGCAACCACCAATACCAGCACCACCACCAATACCACCACCACAAATACCACCACCACCACCAATACACCCAATACCAATACCACCACCACCACCAATACCACCACCATCAATACCTCCACCACCAATACCACCACCAACACCAATACCACCAAAACCATCACCAATACCACCAATACCACCACCACCAATACCACCACCACCACTAAAACCACCACCACCAATACCACAACCAATACAGCACCAATACCAACAATACTACCACCAATACCACCACCACCACCAATACCACACCACCAAGATCACCAATATCATCACCAATACCACCACCACCAATACCACCACCACCACCACCAATACTACCACCACCACCACCAATACCATCAATATCACCAACACCAATTCCAATACCGCCACCACAAATACCAATACCAACACCAATACATACACCACCTTCACCAATATCAATACCACCACACCACCAATACCTCCACCATTACCAATACCACCACCAACACCACCACCAATACCATCAACACCAGTACCACCACCAATACCCCCACCACAAATACCACCACCACCACCAATACCAATGCCACCACCACCAATGCCACCACCACTAATACTACCACCAATACCAACACCACCAATACCAATACCACCACCACCAATACCACCAGCACTACCAATACCAATACCACCACCACCAAGATCACGACCACCACCAATACCACCACCACAATACCATCACCACTGCCAATAACCCACTACCAATACAACCACCACCACCAATACCACCAATACCACTAATACTGCCACCAATACCACCACCACCAATACCACCACTACCACCAATACCACCACCACCAGTACCACCAATGACACCACCACCAATACCACCACCACCAATACCAGCACCACTAATACCACCACCACCAATACCACCAATTCCAGAACCACTAATACCACTAATATCACCAATACTACAACCACTGATACCACCACCACCAATACCACCAATACCACCACCACCAATACCATCACCACCAATACCACCACCACCACCAATTCCACCACCAGTATCAATACCACCACCACCAATACCACCATCACCGGCAATATCACCACCACCAATACCACCAACACCACCAATACCACCACCACCAATACCATCACCACCAATACCACCACCACCAATTCCACCACCAGTATAAATACCACCACCACCAATACCACCATCACCGGCAATACCACCACCACCAATACCACCACTACCACCAATACCACAACCATCAATACCACCACCACCAATACCAATACCACCACCACCACCAATACCACCACCATCAATACCTCCACCACCAATACCACCACCAACACCAACACCAATACCACCAAAACCATCACCAATACCACCAATACCACAACCACCAATACCACCACCACCACTAAAACCACCACCACCAATACCACAACCAATACAGCACCAATACCAACAATACCACCACCACCACCAATACCACACCACCAAGATCACCAATACCATCACCAATACCACCACCACCAATACCACCACCACCACCACCACCAATACTACCACCACCACCACCACCAATACCACCAATATCAGCAACACCAATTCCAATACCGCCACCACAAATACCAATACCAACACCAATACATACACCACCTTCACCAATACCAATACCACCACACCACCAATACCTCCACCATTACTAATACCACCACCAACACCACCACCACCACCACCAATACCATCAACACCAGTACCACCACCAATACCCCCATCACAAATACCACCACCAATACCAATGCCACCACCACCAATGCCACCACCACTAATACTACCACCAATACCAACACCACCAATACCAATACCAATACCACCACCACCAATACCACCAGCACCACCAATACCAATACCACCACCACCAAGATCACGACCACCACCAATACCACCACCACAATACCATCACCACTGCCAATAACCCACCACCAATACAACCACCACCACCAATACCACCAATACCACTAATACTGCCACCAATACCACCACCACCAATACCACCACTACCACCAATAACACCACCACCAGTACCACCAATGACACCACCACCAATACCACCACCACCAATACCAGCACCACTAATACCACCACCACCAATACCACCAATACCAGAACCACTAATACCACCAATACTACAACCACTGATACCACCACCACCAATACCACCAATACCACCACCACCAATACCATCACCACCAATACCACCACCACCAATTCCACCACCAGTATCAATACCACCACCACCAATACTACCATCACCGGCAATACCACCACCACCAATACCACCAACACCACCAATACCACCACCACCAATACCACCACCACCACCAGTACCACCACCAATACCACCAATACCACCAATACAACCACCACCAATACCACCACCACCACCACCAATGCCACCACCACCACCAATACCACAACCACCAATACCAATTCCACCACCAATACCACCACCACCACCAACCCCAATACCATCACCACCAGTACCACCACCAAGACCACCACCACCACCACCACCAATACCACCACCACCATTGCTACCACCCCCACCAATACCACCACCACCAATACCACCACCAGCACTACTTTTACCACTACCACCAATACCACCACCAATACCACCACCACCAATACCAACACCACCAATACTGATACCACCACCAATACCAATACCACCACCACCAATACCAACACCACCAATCCACCAACACCACCAATACCACCACCATCAATACCACCACCATCAATACCACCACCACCACCAATACCAAGACAACCAATACAGCCACCACCAATACCACCACCACAAATACCACCAACACCACCACCAATACTAGTGGAGAAGTGTGGCTCAATGGTTAGAGCGGCAGACCCTGATGCAGAGATCTGGCCCGGGACCAGGGTTCAATTCCCGCCTTGGCGGGTCTTGGGCTCAATTTCCTCGGACCTGATAATTCTCGCCTCGGTGCCTATTCTAATCATGGGTCCCACTCTGCAACTCTGGGCAATAGCTTGCTTAATCTCCACAACGGCCCCAACAGCGCTGGGATGCCTGGCTTCACCCTGGGGGTGCCCAGGAGTGGACATTTCACAGGGAAAAGCCAGGAAGGGTTCCACAGCGGTATGCGTACAGCGCCAGGACACCTCTTTGGGGGTATAAGTGCGCTTTACAAGTACGAATTGCATTCATTTCAATACCAACACAACCAATACCACCCCCACCAATACCACCACCACCAGTACCACCACCACCAATACTACCACCACCAGTACCACCACCAATACCACCACCACCAAAACCACCACCAATACCAACACTAATTCCACCACCACCAATACCACCAATACCAATACCGCCACCACAAATACCAATACCAACACTAATACATACACCACCTTCACCAATACCACCACCACCACCAATACCTCCACCACTACCAATACCACCACCAATACCACCACCACCACCAACACCACCACCACCAATACCACCACCACCAGTACCACCACCAATACCACCACCACCAATACTACCACCAATACCAACACCACCACCACCACCAATACCAATACCAATACCACCACCACCACCAATACCACCACCACTACCAATACCACCACCAATACCACCAGCACCACCAATACCAATACCACCACCACCAATACCACCACCAATACCACCACCACCAATACCATCACCAACGCCAATACCCCACCACCAATACCACCACCAATACAACCACCACCACCAATACCACCACCAATACCACCACCACCAATACCACCAATACCAGCACAACCAATACCACCACCACCAATACCACTAATACCACCAATACTACAACCACCGATACCACCACCACCAATACCACCACCACCAATACCACCACCAGCAATACCACCACCACTGATACCACCAATACCAATACCACTACCACCAATACCACCACCACCACCAATACCACCCCCACCAATACCACCACCAATACCACCACCACCAATTCCACCATCAGTATCAATACCACCACCGCCAATACCACCACCACCGCCACTACCACCACCACCACCAAGACCACCAACACCACCAATACCACCACCACTAATACTACCACCACTACCACCACCAATACCACCACCACCAAACCACCACCACCAATACCACCACCACCACCAATACCACCACCACCAATACCACCAACATTACCAATTCCACCACCAATACCACTACCAAGACCACCAATACCACCACCACCAATACCACCACCACCAATACTACCACCACCACCAATACCACCACCACCAATACCACCTCCACCACTACCTATACCACCACCACCATACCACCACCACCACCAATACCACCACCACCAATACCACCACTACCACCACTACCACCACCACCAATACCACAACTACCACCACCACCAATACCACCACAACCACCACCAATACCACCACCACCATTACCAATACCACGACCACCAATTCCACCACCACCAAAACCAATACCACCACCAATACCACTACCACCAATACCTCCACCACCAATACCACCACCAATACCAACAAAACCATCACCAATACCACCACCACTAAAACCACCACCACCAATACCACCACCAATACCACCACCACCAATACCATCACCAATACAACCACCACCAATACCACCACCACCACCACCAATACCACACCACCAATACTACCAATACCATCACCAATACCACCACCACCAATAGCACCACCACCTCCAATAACACCACCAATACCATCAATACCACCACCAATACCACCACCACCACCACCAATACCACCAACACCAATACCAAGACCACCACCACAAATACCAATACCACCACCAATACATACACCACCCTCACCAATACCAATACCACCACCAAGGCCACTACCAATTCCACCACCAATACCACCACCAATGCCACCACCACCAATACCATCACCACCACCAATACAACCACCACCACCAATACCACTAATACTGCCACCAATACGACCACCACCAATACCACCATCACCACCAATACCACCAATGACACCACCACCAATACCACCACCACCAATACCACCAATACAAGCACCACCAATACCATCACCAATACCACCAACACCAATACCACCACCACCATTAATACCACCACCACCAGTACCACCACCACCACCAATACAACCACCACCACCACCAATACCAATACCACTACCACCAATACCACCACGACCACCAATACCAATACCACCTTCACCAATACCAATACCACCACCAAGACCAATACCAATACCACCACCAATACCACCACCAATACCAACACCACCACCAATACCACCACCAATACCACCAATACCACCACTACCACCAATACCACTACCAATACCACCACCACCAATAACACCACCATTACCACCACCACCAATACCACCAGCACCACCACCAATACCACCACCAATGCCACTACCACCAATACCACCACCACCAATACCACGAATACCAATACCACCACCACCAATACCAAAACCACCACCACCAATACCACCACCAATACCACCACCACCAATACCACCACCACCAATACCACCAATACCAATACCAATACCAACACCAACACCAACACCAACACCACCAATACCACCACTAATACCACCACCAATACCACCACCAATATCACCACCACCACCAATACCAATAACACCACCACCAATACCACCACCACCAATACAACCACCACCACCAATACCACCACCAATGCCACCACCACCAATACCAATACCACCACCTCCAATACCACCACCACCAATACTATGACCACCACCACCAATACCACCAATGCACCCACCACCAATACCACCAACCCACCACCAATACCACCAATACCAGCACCACCAATACCACCACCAACAATACCACCAATACCAGCACCACCAATACCACCACTACCAATACCACCACAACCAATACCACCACCACCATCAATACCACCAATACCACCACCACCAATACCAATAACACCACCACCAATACCACCACCTCAGCTCCTCTCGCTCACTAATAATAGCAGGGGCACTGTACGAGCCCGGAGCTGCAGCCGAGACCATCCCTCCCTCCCTCTATGCCTGCCATAAGGCACAGCCCTCCCTGCATCAGGAGTTGAAGCCAGGGCCCTACTACAGATGGAGTTTTTCTATAAGGCCAAAGATAGCAATGACATTATGCAATGCCACACTGCATACTCAAATCATGGAGAGGGCAGGAAAAGCCCCCCTCCCGCTCTTCCTCCTGAGCCATGACAGTGTAATCACAGAGCAAAAGGTGTTGGAGCGCTTTGTTAGTGTTAATAGCTCGGATCATATGTAACTCTCACTTCACACATTGTGTCTGTGTACTTTACAACACTTACACATCTTCTTCATTGCACTATTTATCACTACTTTGAAGACATCGCAGGCCAGTTTCTACCTCTGATATTTACAATCTAACAAGCGGTTGAGAAGGCCCTTTATTGCAATGTAATACATCTCGCATTTGTGAGAGTTTAAGCTATTAGTATTGTAAATGACAATGCCTTTTATTTATGTTTTAAAACCCAAAACATAAATAAAAGGCACTGTCGTTTACAATGCCAATAGCTCAAACTCGCAGTGAATGCGAGACCTATTGCATTGCAAATGCTTGTTTACTACTGTGAGACCCACCTCTCCCATAGGATAACATTGGGTTACCTTATTACATTTAACCAGTGGTAACTTTTGATTGGGAAAAGGTGGAAACATCATGTTTGGCCCCAAAAGAATTGTTATTTAGATCCTTTTTAATGGTAAAGTCACAATTCAGAAAATACATATGTCACCCCTTGGGTAGGCCCTAGACAGTACATATGGCACGGTGCAGTTATTTAAAAGTTGGAAATGTACTTTTAAATCTTACAAATGCTGGTAGTGAAGAACTTTTACACTTGTTTTTAACTACTGCAAGGCCTGCCTCTCCCACAGGATAACATTGGGTTACCTTGTTACATTTAAAAAGTGATACCTTTTAGTTAGGAACAAGTAGGAATGTCTTGTTTACACTGAAATAAATTGTAATTTGGAACCATCTTTAAAGGTGAAGTCAGATTTTAAGTCACAATTGTTAATATGTCACCTTTAGAAAGTTGGAATTTTCTCGTCCTAACCATCTGGTGCCTGCAACCTGTTTCCTGGGTCACATGACCATGAATAATTGGCAGTTGGCATTTGTGCATTCCTACCAGACTGTGAGACAAGGGAGAACTATGTGTTGGCAGGATAGGCCACCCTGGCAGGGTAGGTGGAGGAAAGCTGTTTCCTGCCCTACTTAGATTTACAAGGGCTGTCTCCAGCATACTCAGAAAGGAACTTGACCCCAGATTTTGTCACTCTAGACCACTTGGAGCCTGCACAGCAAAAGAAAGGACATTTCTAGAACCAGGTAGGGGTATAGTTTAGATGTTTATCCCACTTCGAGAGATGGCACCAGGTATAAATATTGGACTCTTAAACCAATTCTTCGGTCCACACCTAGACCTGCGTAGGACCCTCTGAACAACTGTCTTGTATTTCAGGTGACTGCTCTGCTGCTTGAAGCCTCCTTTGTACCTCAAAGGACTGTCTTGCAGCTATGAGAGATCTTCCCTGCTGCTTGAAGCCTGCCTTGTACCATCAGAGGATTGCCCTGCTGCTTCAGACCTGCCTTGCTGCTTCATCCTAGGACTTCCAGAGTGATACCAAGGGCTAGTTGGCTGGTCTCCTGTTCTGAGCACCACAAGTTCCAACAACCTTGAACCAGGCACCTGGACCCTGCGTGCAGTGAGTCATGTCGTCCAAGTGGTGCCTCACCAGTCCTGAACTCTTTGGATCGGTGATAAAGGTGACCAAATATCCAAAACTTGAAACTTAGAAAATGTTCTACCAAAAATGGCCTGAAAACCAACAGGGGACCGGGACCTATCTGCTCATCGAGACACCTGAGTTGCATTTCTGGTTGGCCTGAGTTTGTGGTATATCCCACTACGTTCTTCTCCAAAGCAGCAAATCCTATTCAGCTGGACCTCTCATGAAGGGTACATGGCCTCATGGTGCCTCATCAGCTACAGCCTGTAGCGTCCCCACTGGAGATTTTCAACTTTCAAAAAAGTGACAAAGTCTGCAAGTAGAAGCCTTCACTGCAACATATACAGCAACTCCTCAATGACAACACCTCCTTCTCAGACAGCTGCCTTGCCCTGCTGAACATTATCTTCTTATGAACATTTCTTCAAAATTTCTTTTTACTCCAAAGGCTGGGCCCAATCCACCTCATGTAGCCACTCCATTGCGGTCAGCCCTAACTTTTGACTTTGTCCCAGTCTCACATGACCAGATATCCACAGTTGGTACTTAGATCTTTTAGACGCTATTTTTCACCTAAAACTTTTTTTTTTAAAACCATAGCTCCAGTTCTACTGATTAGATTTAATTTATTTGATGTCATTTTATTTATTAAAATGTCCCTATTTTTCTAAATTAGTGTGGGTTTTATCTTGTGTGGCTTTTTCACTTTGTTACTGGTTGCATGCTTCATAAATACTTAACACATTGCCCATAAGTTAAGCCTGAATGATTTTGTGCCAAGCTATCAGATGGTTAAGCACAGGTGAATTTATTACATTTTGTGGTTCGCGCTGACAGGTATTGTAGTTGCTGCTTGAGGATGTTCTTTACTCACTCAATCAAAAACCCCATTTCCTGCATCATTTCATTGTAAATATTTCGTTCATTGTCGCAACTAAAAGTTGTGAAATCATTGCTTAATTTGAGTTGGTGGTTTCTGGTGTTCAGCATCTCTACTTAATTGCCGAAACCAGCACTTGAGACAGTTTGCCACATGGTGGTGCTGTTTGTTTTATTTAGATATGAGCACAGCAACAGTTGTTTATTAATTGAATATACATTAAATCGACTAATACTTGCTACCCAAGCCATTCATATAGCTCTGGGGTCCTGGAATAGTCTGAAGTCCAGCACTTGAAGGAATGTGATGTTAGTAGGTGTATTTGTACTGTCACCGGCAGCACTGGCCCGGGGCAAAGGGTAGTGCAAACTATAGTGGCCTCCTGACGTGGGCCTTGGCACTTATCTTTTTTTTTACAAATTAAACACTGCATACAATATATCTAAAACAAGGTTTAAAAAATGCTTTAAATAAATTCACCTAAAAAAATAAATGTTATTATACACTCAAACGTAAGCCTTTTCTGGGAGGAAAATTGATGCTATGTCCATCCTATTACATAGTGGCTCACTGCTTCGACCCATCTCATGTTGTACACACACACTCAATATCTGTTCTTTTTGGTGCCTGTTAGATATAGGGTCTTTAGTTGGCATAGGTATGCACTCTGTCCAAGTAGGGACAGCGATCCTAGTCAGGGTAGGTCACAACACAATCCTAAATTATCCTGGGCTCACCCTCTTGTAGCTTGGCACAGAGCAGGCAGGCTTTACTTAGAAGGCAATTTGTAAAGAATTTGTGCAATAACTCATGCAACAACACAGTGTATACACCACAAAATGACTCCACAACAGTTTAGAATGGAGGATATTTATTTGAGTAAAACAAGCCCATAATGACATAAATCCAAGGTGTAGAAGTTCAGATATTGAACTTTGATTAAATAAATGCAGAAAAGTGCTTAGAAGCAAGTAGCGCTAAAAAGGTTACTTTAGGTCGTGCTGGACCACGGCAAAGTCAAAGATTGGGCCAACCTCGTGGAGATACAAGTTGGCTACAGGACCCACACAGGCCCTGGTGAACAAAGTACCTTTCCTGGTCACAAGGAATAAAATGCTTCGATCTTCCCCATTCAGTGAAGGCAATGCGTCAGTTCCGACTCATGCAGACGGGTTGATGCGTCACAATCGATCTTCGGGGTCGGGACCTCGGATCAGCGCTGCGTCGTCGTCGAACATTGAAGTCAGGTCAATGCACTGTACTCATAGAAAGGAAAGTCCAGCAGCACCAGTAGGATTACAGGAAGTCTTTTATGTCCCTGAGACTTCAGAAAACAGGAAGCAAGCCAGCAAGCCCTTGAAGACCACTTAGAGGGAAGGCAGAGTCCAGCTCTCCTTCAGCAGAGTCAGGGGAGAGCAGGCCAACAAGCAGAAAAACAGTCCTTCCAGAAAAGCAGTCCAGCTGAGTCCTTACAGCAGCATAGCAGTCCTTCTGACAGAGGTTCATTTCAAGATCTAGAAGTGTCTGATTTGTGTGGGTCAGGGACCCAGTATTTATACCCAAAAGTGCCTTTGAAGTGGAGGTGACATCATAGGCTGGCCACTGTAGTGCACACAATTCCTTTCACACAAGTCCTGTTTGCCAGGCTAACCCTGGGGATTAAATCAGTGCTTTGTGTGTGGAGAGACAATACCTATTGAAGTGAAAGTGTCAGCCCATCCCATTCCTCCCTGCCCCAAAAGACCATCAGAATGCAGATCAGCCTCATCTTCCTGTGATTGTGACTGTTTTGAAGGAATGCACAAAGTCTAGCTGTCACCCAACCCAGACGTGTATTGGAGACAGACAGTAAGGCATAGAATAGCTAAGAGCAGAGAAATGTCCACTTTCTAACAGTGGCATTTCTAAAACATTAATGTTAAATACAGCTTTACCAGTATCAAGACCATTCCAAAACTATGAAACATGAAAAAGCTACTCCTCTCTGATCAGGAATTACATATTAAAATTGTATTAAGGAATTCAAAATGCTAGCCTATGAGAGGAGTAGGCCTCACAGTTGTGAAAAACCAAATAGGCTGTTTTCACTACCAGGACATGTAAAACATAAAAGTATATGTCTTAACTTTTATTTACATAGCACCCTGCCCTTTGGGTTACAAAGGGATTCCTTAGGGTGACTTATAAGTAATAAAAGGGAAGTAGGCTTGTCAAGTAGTTTTAAATGCCAAGTCGAAGTGACAGTAAACGGCACACACATGCCCTGAAATTGCAGGCCTGAGACAGGTTTGAAAGGCTACTTGTGTGGGTGGCTCAATCAGAGCTGCAGGCCCACTCATAGCATTTAGCTTACAGGCCCTGGGTATATGGTATACCACTTTACAAGGGACTTACAGGTAAATTAAATATCCCAAGCAGATGTTAGTCATTCATAACATGTTTAAAGGAGAGAGCACATGCACTTTAGCACTGGTTAGCAGTGGTATAGTGCTCAGAATCCTAACACCAGCAAAAACGAGTGCAGAAAAATAGAGGGAGGCAGGCAAAAAGTTGTGGGAAGACCACCCTAAGGCTGTCAGGTATAACATGTGTGTCCCCTAGCTGAAGTGGGGAGAGCTGTCCATCCCCTGGGGAGCTCTCTTCACTAAAGTGGAAGAATCTGGAGAGACCGTCAGCACTGCTGTGGTTAGTCCCCGGTTGATGCTCCACCGCAAAGTCCATTCTCTGTAGGGAGATGGACCACCTCCAGAGTTTAGGATTTTCACCCCTCATCTGCTTGAGCCATCTGAGGGGCCTGTGGTCTGTCTGAACCAGGAAGTGAGTCCCAAACATGTATGGTCTCAAGTACTTCAGTGTCCAGTACACAGCAAAACCTTCTCTTTCAATGGCACCCCAGCTCTGTTCCCTTGGAAGTAACCTCCTGATAATGAAGGCTACTGGTTGGTCTAGGCCCTCCTCATTCAGCTGTGCTAAGATTGTCCCTATGCCATGCTCTGAAGCGTCCGTCTGCACGACGATCTCCTTGGAGAAATCAGGGGCCCTGAGCACAGGTGCTGTGCACACGGTTTCCTTTGAAGGAAGTGACCCGATTCGGGTCACCCGGGTCACACAAGACCACCTCTCAGCCTTCCATACCAAATGAAGAGTTGGTCAGACAGTAGAGAATACAAACCAATATCTTACGCTCAGAGCGGAGCCCGGTCTGCCCAGTCTCTAAGGAGTGCTGCAGAGGGACTGACATCAGCAAGCATAAAGATACATTATGTACATTTCAAAACAAATGAAGGCACGCCCACAATGGAATTTTCCAAGCAGATACAGCGAAACTGTGGAATACAAAAAACAAGTTTCGATTCTGCAGCCGGGCACACACCATCTAACAGTCAAGGTCATTCTGCCCGTGCCCGCCACTAGACAAGTGGGAGAGGGTTTCTATCTAAGGGAAAAGGTATGCGTTAATAAGAACAGTGTATTCATTAGCAAAGCAAAACCTAACCTTGGAGAAACAGAGCCTAACTGAGGCCTTTTCTCAGAAATAGCAGAGTATAAGTTTCGATTGTAACCCAAAATGACGTCTACATATAAAATGGCGCCGCGAATGCTAACATACGTATAACAACGCATAAGTAGGATTCTTTTTATTCTAACAGACCCTCCTTTTAGCATGAGATAAACATTTTATAAAAGATGCAAAACAATAGCACAAGAATCATAAGTAAAGTTGACTATGAACAGTCCATATCCTCAGGATCAGAGACGGGAACAGTAAGGAGGGAAGAAGTCTCAAAAATGCCCTCGTCAATTTGCATAAGGGCATTTATGTCTTTTTGGACCATAATTGCAGCATTAGTATCCATGATGGATGTCTTCTTTGGAAGGAATAGAGTAGTGCAATAGGAACAACAGAATGGGATACATTGAATGAGGATACAACAAAGTATCAGCACTACAACTAAATAAATTATTTTCTTAAAAATCCAACCCCAATTGCCAAAAAACGACCAACTCCAATTTCCCATTTTCCAAGATATCTAATATATGTTTAGTA
Organism: Calotriton arnoldi; assembly: GCA_963921515.1. Taxonomy (NCBI): domain Eukaryota; kingdom Metazoa; phylum Chordata; class Amphibia; order Caudata; family Salamandridae; genus Calotriton; species Calotriton arnoldi. Next base: position 1,353,914 of record CAWUFW010004652.1, read on the forward strand.
ATATTTTGTTCCATATTCTTAATCCCGACTACACATTGGTCACCGACTACAGCGCACACACCACCACTCTTTGCCAAGTTGAAGTCAACTGCATATCTAGTCTGCTCGGAATAAATCCGCATACTTTCTAATTGAGTGGTGATGTCACGCAAAGCTGCTACAGTGGAATTAGACAATATCTGTAGCTTACATCCGAAATACTCTCTAGCTTTCTCACCCCTAGCCATAGCAGTGCCACCAAACGTAATTATGGAGGAGAGAATGTATCCAAAATTGATCCCATTACTGTAGTTGTTGACTTCCAAATCTGTCACTCCATCACAGAATTCTGCAGTCAACGTTCTCTTTACCCATCTTACACTTGGCTTACTGTACTTACAAGGCACGCCTAGGGGAAGCACCATTCTTAGAGCAACATCATCTGTGCCATTATAAACATTTGAGTAAGTACCATTAGACAGGAAATAAAATCCTGGATGCCCATAAAGTGGTCCTTCATAATCTACTGGAGCATATCTGGTGTTCATTCCAAAGGTGCTCAGATCCTTTTCTTTTGCTAAAGACATCATATTTTTGAACAACACTATCCCAGAACAATTGATGCACAGAAATGCGTCAGTACTATTTATTATCGGGCAACAGGCAGGATAATAACCAGCTTTCCAGGTGACTGTTAACCCGTTTACCGCGGCGAACATCCCGCCGTGGTGCGGGCGTTCTAAAGGGTGGGCGGGGCTGCGTCGGCCAATCGTCGTGCGCAGCACCAGGGAGGTAGTGCTTGCGTCGGCCGTTGGCCGACGCGAGCACGGAACGGGTTAAATCTTGGTAATGCCAGCCCACTAAAGTAACATTCTGTTCTTTCATATACAAATTATCACAATACGTATTATTGTCACACCCTGGATACCCCTTTCCACGTGGCTTTCTGTAATATAGACAAGGGCCAGTATACCCCATACCAAACTCACCCCTCACCTCTACTAACTGGGATGGGCGGGTATACGTATAATTGACAAGTGACAATGGGTAAGCAGCCCATAAACTTGTGACAGATTCAGTTGGATGGCAAGTTGTACCTTCTCCAAAAAATCTTTTATGTGTGTCTAAAAAGATATTATTCGGTGTCATTCTTTTCTGTCGAACTTGAGGGATAATCTTACCCTTAGAACATAATGTCACATCCTGGTTATGCTCCAAAACCCTTGACACCCCACCCAAAACCAATAGCAACAGAATCACAAGAACAACGCATATGAACTTTTTCTTTGTAGACCAAAAGACATGTGTGTGAACAGGGAAAATCACTGGCTGCTCTTCCTCCGCAACCATTCTGCCAAAGGGATGCATAACGAATAATGAAATGGGGCTAAATGCAAACGAGAAGAATATATGAGTTCCCAGTGTCCGTCAGAGCCTCACTGGTACAGGCTCCTATTGTTCATCAAAACGTTGGCGCTCTTGAACACCGGCGGTGGAGCTTGCTCTGTCCTAAGCTCGTGTTCCCACGTCGACCAGGATAATATATCCCTCAGGGGATACCTTTGATCTATCCTGTCCAATGTTCAAATAGTGCACAAATTTCTCATCACTCTAAGCTAACTCCGTTGGTACTATAGCAAAGTACACCCTAACTTACACAGTCCATCCCTAACTAATCTGACTTCTCCTTTAGTGCAATTTTCTCCAGTCGAGGGTGCAAATTATACCTAGTGACTCCAGACACAGAAGGATCAACAAAAAGCGGCTCCTGGATCGCCCGTATGTCCGGAGGAACTGCCGCATTCAGCACTTCATCATTTTCCTCATCTGTTCGCGTCCAGGCCAGCCTGGCGCCGCTGAAGGGGACAAACTGAGGCACTGTCTCACACTCGGAGTCTCCTACTCCATCCTTCACCCATTGTTCATAGGGCAAAGGCAGGGGGACCCTGCAACAGTGGGTCGCATGGATCCAGTTCTTACGGCCAGCAGCTTTGACTGTGGTGTATGTGACTAGGAGGACCTGTTCTGGTCCCTTCTAACGCAGCTCCAAACTTTTCTTCCGCTGGAAGTTCCTTATGAGGATGAAGTCCCCAGGCTGAATGTTGTGTCCAGGCCCCTCGGGTGTAGCTGGCAGGGTTTCCCGGACCTGTTGGTGAATAGTACGCAAACTTTCAGTTAACTGGCAAAGGTAGTCAATCAACAACGAGTACTCAATATCTGAAAACCGTCGAGGGCGTGGGATGCCCCATACATTAGCCAGGCGTCCAAACATGACCTCGTACAGTGACAATCCTGTCCTAGAATGTGCAGTTATTCTTGTGGACAAAAGATCTAACGGTAAGGCATCTGGCCATTTTAACCCTGTGGTCTCCTGTATTTTTGCCAGTTTAAGTTTGAGAGTACCATTGTACTTCTCAACCAAACCTGCTGACTGTGGATGATTGGCAGCATGAAACTTCTGTTTAATACACAGACCATCACAAATCAATTGAATCACTTTTGCATTGAAATGACTTCTGTTATCACTCCAAATCAAACGGGGCAAGCCGAAACGAGGGAAGAACTCCTTCAGGAGTACCTTTGCAGTCGTAATGGCTGTATTGTCCTTAGTGGGATAGGCCTCAACCCATTTACTGAATGCAAAAACAACCACCAAAACATACTTTAAGTTATTGCACCTTTCTAATTCTATATAATCCATCTGGAGGACCTCAAAAGGGAAAGTGGGTGGTGCAAAATTACCAGGATTGTGCATCATGCACACCATACAATACTTCACTAAATGTGCAGCTGTTTTCGAAATGTTGTTGTTCTGCCATACAGCATCTAACAACTTGCAAATACCCTTAGCACTAATATGGGCTGGACCATGGGCCATCGTCACTACAGGAAGAACATATGCATCAGGCAACATCCATCTCTGCTTTCCTGACTTATCAATCCAACATCCCTCATCATTCAATTGTGCTTTACTTTACTGCCACATTGCTAACTCTTCTATTGTGGCTTCACTCTGTATCTCTTTCACATTGTCAAGTGTATCTTCAAACATGGTAACTTCAGGCACCCACCTAGCTGGGCCTGCTACAAACATCTGTTTCATTTTAGTCTGAGCCGTTACTTTTGCTATCTTATCCCTAAAAGCATTCCCCCTTCCCACATCGTCAGTGACTTTCCGATGGGCACTACACTTCACTATAACCAATTTCTTAGGAAGTGTCAAAGCAGACAAAAGCCTCAATATAAGGTGCCCATGCTGAATTTTGGTGCCATGTGAAGCAAGAAACCCTCTCTCTGCCCAGAGTCGCCCAAAACTATGCACGACTCCGAAGGCATACTGGCTGTCAGTATAAATATTGACAACCAGTCCTTCACTATATTCACAAGCTCATATAAGGGCAACAAGTTCAGCGGCTTGAGCCGACTGATAAGGGAGACGTGATGTCTCCACTACCGTACGCAGTGTAGTAATAGCATAAGCAGCAGTAGTAGTGCCATCTGGTACTTTAAAACAAGAGCCATCGACATATAGTTTTCCTTGTGGGCTAGATAAGGGAACATCAGTCAAGTCTACCCGTCCTTTCATCTCTTCTTCCGTCCACAAGATACAGTCATGTTTGCCAACTTCATCACTTTCGGAAGGGAGGGGTAGTAACGTGGCTGGATTCAGAGTGGCACATCTTTTGATTGTGATGTGTTTAGCAAACAGCGTTAATTCAAAGCCAGTCAGACGTGCCCTGGTGAGTGTCTTTGTCTTATTCAAAAGTGTATCCACAGCATGGGGTACCATGACTGTGAGATCAGTATCCAGCACGGGTCCGCCCGATTGTCTAATCAAAATGGCCACGGCCGACACCGCTCTTAGACAACTCGAAAGGGCTCTCGCGACTGGATCAAGGACAGCAGAAAAATAAGCACACGGCCTTTGCTTATCTCCAAATTTTTGTGTTAAAACAGAAAGCGCGCAACCAGCCATCTCAAGGACGTACAACACAAACGGTTTATTGTAATCTAGGGTGCCTAGTACTGGAGCCGAACAAAGCACAGTTTTCAATTGCTCAAAAGACTGCTAACATTCGGGTGTCCAAGGCAAAGGCTCATGCACATCTTTCGTTGTTAGTGCAAGCAAAGGTTTGATTAGTAGGAAGTAGCTAGGTATCCACTGCCGACAGTAGGAAGTGATACCTATAAAAGCACGCACATCTTTCTGAGTTTGTGGAACAGGCATTTTAACAATGGTGCTGACACGCTCAGGGGTTAATTTCCTACCATGCTTTGACAGTAGGTGACCTAAGTAGGTGACCTCCTGTCGACAATACTGATATTTTGAAAGAGAAACTTTATGTCCATGGTGAGCCAAATGCAGCAACAATTGAACCGTACTGTCTTTACAACCTTGCTCTGTATCGGAGGCGATGAGGAGATCATCAACAAACGCACCAATACATTACCTGCAGGAAGTGAAAGGGAATCCAACTGGCTCTTTAAAGCCTGGCTATAAATACTCAGACTCTCAGTGTAGCCCTGAGGAGTTCGACAAAACCTAAAGCTTCTGCCAGCTAGTGTAAACCCAAACAAGTACCTACTATCCGGATGGATAGGATTACTAGAGAAGGCATTTTTCAAATCAATGACAGAAAAGAATTTAGCAGTACAAGGAATCATCGTCAAAAGCGTAGTAATGTCTGGGACCACTGGAAACTGAGGAACCACTATTTTGTTAACTTCACACAAGTCAATCACAAAATGATAAACATCTTCATGATCATCAGGGGAACCTGAGGGTGTCCATTTAAGAATCGGAAGAATAGGACTATTACAAATATTGGCAGACGTCTCCTCAAGTACTCCTTTCTTGATCAGATCCTGAATAATCTGCAATAAGGCTCACTCTCCGGCCTGATGTATTTTATACTGAGGAGTACGAGGCAGAATAGCGTTGTCTTTAACTTTTATCGAAATCGGCGGGATATGCAGCAATCCCACATCTGTATCACCAGTTGCCCATAAAGTAGATGGTATGCCAGCAAATTCAGCAGGAAGAGGAAGAGACAGACACTGTCTAGTGCTCACATTTGGACCCATCGTCATGTAAACACCTTCCAGGGAACAATAAATCGTAGCATGCTACTTTTTTAACAAATCCAAACCCATCAAATTCTCACCACAATTAGATGTTAACAGAAATGATGAATCCACTGTAAAAGGACCAACAGTTAGTGCAAGGGGTCTTGAAATGGGGCTTACTACCGGTACACCAGAAAAACCTACCAAAACATTATTATGGCCAGACAGAGCCGCCCCAGGGACCATATTTTGAGAAGCAGAACTTTTTGTCGCATCTGTGTCCACCAAAAATTCTTTAGTCGAACCTTGCAGTTCCGCTGTTACATAAGGTCCACGTTGACCTACAGGTATCTGAACTGGTCCCTCACTCTGTCCCTGGCTGTCCTAGCTATAAGACATTCCTGTTACCTCCTCCATATCATAATCATCATGATAGTACTGTCCATCAAGAGGGTTGTCAAAGTAATTGTTATCGGTACGACCCTGTGAAGCTGCAGCGTTCTGAGCCCTATCAGCCCCTCCAGCCCCACGACCCCGTCCACGAGAACCTCGTACTCTGGGGACCGCCACCTTCTGCAGAAGCACGGGACACTCGCTACGCCAGTGACCCTCCTCCTTATAATATGCACACTGATTCAGCCCTCAGAGGTGTCTTATTCAGCTGCCTACTAGTACGTGGAAGCTGTCGGGCAGGACCACCACATCCCCTACCATTCCCTCTGAAAGCCTATTGCAACAACATCTTTGTTTTTAAATCTTTATGCTTCTTCTCTGTCCTTTCTTTCTCCTCATTGTCTCGATGCTCATAATATTGAGCCATGTTCAAAATATCAGAAGGGGAAGAGGTGGACCAGGTACTCTCAGAAGCCTGCAATCGAGTCGCAATTTCAGGAAGCAAATTAGAGACAAATCTGTTAACAAACAACCGAACACCCCCCTCAATAGACAAATCCTGACCACTATAATCCAAAAACGTATCCTCGAACCGAGTGAAAAAATCAGACACACTCTCATCTTTCTTCTGGCGACAAGCTGATAATTTATCTTAATCTACTTTCCTCGGTGGAATAAGAAAATGCATATACAAAATAATCTGGCCTGGCAACGGTAAAATTTCCACTCGGGGCTTATCACCTGGTTTTCTCTCTTGGTCCCATGCTTTAATTTGATCCCAAGTACCACCCAACTCCGGAACATAATCTTGAGTATGGACCTGCCTCCAAATATCAACCAGAACAAGAAGACCGAAAAACATTTCAATATCAGCAAGAGTCATTACTGTCGAAGAGGCGGATTCGGTCAATTCTTTATAATAGGCAGTAGGATTTTTCCTAGGATCAGGCAAATGAGTTTTAAGAGATAAAACCTCAATTCTTTTCCACGGAGTATAAACCCATTGCTCCTGAAACCGGGCCGGTACACCCGCTCGAGTGACATTACCACACTGATCCGTTAACTCTGGTATCTCTGGATGATATATGGGATGAACCTCTCGCATCGGAAACTGAGATACCGTGGTAGGACTCTTGTCGTGCAACCTACCTCTATAAGCAACCAACGTGGTAATGTTCCCAAACACTTGGCCTGGGTCCAAACCACTAGCATACACACGGTCTCTAATATCAAATAAAGTTTACGGCGCATCATCCCCAAAACATTGCTGCCAAAGGCCAATCAACGTAGAGGACATATGTTTAAGGGCATGCTGCTGTATAAAAGGCTCATAATCTTTAATCACACTCCAAACATCCTCCACACTGTAAATGGGATTACAGCCCCACTGTGCGGCTTGATTAGCTACGACCTTCTTCTCTTCATCTCCCACCGCAGACCGTACAAAAGGGCCCATACGCTCATGAAATTTTAATAAATCTCTATCCTCGAACCCACAAGCTGGTGTCTCAGTGCTTACAAATATTGGGGGATGAAGAAGTGCGGAGGGAGAAGCAACAGAAGTAACAGGCACAAGTGTCGCTGGCAGGTGCGTCACAGGAGTAAGAGCTGGGGACAGAGATGCTGAGACAATAGGTGTGGCAGGAGTACTAACAGTCATCATTGCCACAGATGGCAAAGATACAGAAGGAAGAGGAGGAGGAGGAGCCGAGGCCACAGCCGTTGAAACGACGTCAGTAGACACAGGAACAGAAAGAGCAGCTGTAACAGGCGGCTGTGATGGCGCAGGAACAGTGGGATATATCCTTTGCGGATCCGACGGGTGTGGGGGTCCAGTATCTAACAATTCTTCCACAAAAGTATCAGTTTCCTCCTGAGCCAAATACGATTTATAAATATGCAATCGGAACCTCCTATCTTCGCATTCAACTCCCTTTTCCTGTTTTTCTCTATCATATGCTACAGCTTTCTGAGTCAGTGTCTGCATTTTTCCTTTCCAGGCCTCTTTCTCGGACTTCAATCGTCTCTCTGCCTAGCTGCCTTCTGCCACATCCTAAGAGAATCAAACATAGACTGTCTACTTCACCTCTTGAATAACTGTTCCTGTAAATACTCAATCTTTTGTTCATCAAGAGTGCCCGTTAACGGCCACTGCAACTCGGCATTGTCCCTTGTATATTTGTGCAATAATGTAATAAACATAATAGGGCCAAGACCATGTTTAACGTACATATCAAAATTTGGGGTGCCTTCTGGAGGCGCCAGCTGAGCTTCTTCCAATCGAGCATCTGTAGAACAACAATGACAACACAAAGAAAACAGCTTACTGATTCCAGGCATTCTCAAAAGAAAACAAGTTCACTATTCTATGCCTGGTAAAGCAGTTGCAAATGCTTTTGTCCCAAAGACGGTCCTCAGACCATTTACAATGCAAACCAAAATGGTACCATATCCACAAAGAACCAAAACAAACTCACCTGATATATGCAGGTCGAAGCGAATTCATTCTCCACTGACGACTCTTCAGACCAAACAGTCAGATCCAAGGGTTTCGCCGTTTAGGACTCCAGTTGGGATGACCACTGGGCGAGGCACCGTCCGGCAGGACGGAAGGGGCAGCTACGAGCAATCAATGCTCCTCATACAGGGATCCCTGAAACGTCAGTCCGACCCAACGATGGCATCGACCTCCCCTCCGTCCGCGGAAGCGAATGGGTCCCTCACCCGAAGTAGTCCCTGTTCAGGCACCAACTGAAGGAAGTGACCCGATTCAGGTCACCCGGGTCACACAAGACCACCTCTCAGCCTTCCATACCATATGAAGAGTCGGTCAGACAGTAGAGAATACAAGCCAATATCTGTTTATTCAGAGTACTCTCAGAGCGGAGCCTGGTCTGCCCAGTCTCTAAGGAGTGCTGCAGAGGGACTGACATCAGCAAGCATAAAGATACATTATGAACATTTCAGAACGAATGAAGGCATGCCCACAATGGAATTTTCCAAGCAGATACAACGAAACTGTGGAATGCAAAAAATATGTTTTGATTCTGCAGCCAGGCACACACTATCTAAGAGTCAAGGTCATTCTGCCTGTGCCCGCCACTAGACAAGTGGGAGAGGGTTTATATCTAAGGGAAAAGGTATGCGTTAATAAGAACAGTGTATTCATTAGCAAAGCAAAACCTAACCTTGGAGAAGTTTCGATTGTAACCCAAAATGGCGTCTACATATAAAATGGTGCAGCGAATGCTAACATACGTATAACAATGCATAAGTAGGATTCTTTTTATTCTAACACCTTGAGAGAATCAAAGGCTTTCTGGCAAGCCTCTGTCCAGATCACCAATCTAGGGTGCTTCTTGGAAGTTCGCTCAGTCAAGAGGGCAGCAATGGTGCCATATTCCTTAACAAATCTGCGGTAATAGCCAGTGAGGCCTAGGAAGGCTCTCACTTCTGTTTGTGTTTTAAGAGGTTCCGGGGCCATAATGGTTTCAATCTTGGCCTGCAAGGGCTGCACCTTGCCTTCACCTACCAGGTGTCCCAAATACACCATGGAACTCTGCCCAATTTGGCATCTATTGGCCTTGATGGTCAGGCCTGCCTGTTGCAGTACCTGCAGCACCTCCTGGAGGTGATGCAGGTGTTCCTCTCAGCTGGAACTGTAGACAGCAATGTCATCTAAGTAGGCAGCAAAGAAAGCCTCCTTACCAGCCAGGACCCTGTTAACCAACCGTTGGAAGGTAGCAGGGGCATTCTTCAATCAAAAGGACATCACCTGGAATTGTAATGTCCCTCTTGGGTTGAGAATGCTGACCTGTCTTTGTTCCCCTCAGTTAAGGCAATCTGCCAGTACCCTGGTGTCAAATCAAAGGTACTGAGGAATTTGGCAGCGCCCAACCGATCAATGAGCTCATCAGCTCTGGAGATGGGGTATGCATCATTCCTGGTGCCTGAGTTGAGTTCTCTGTAGTCCACACAGAACCGAAGTTCTGGTTTTGTTGCCTGGTTAGGGCTGCCTTTCGTACCAATATCACGGGGCTGGACCAGGGACTGTTAGAGGGCTCAATCACCCCTAAATCTAACCTCTTGGAGACTTCCTCCTTAATGTTTAATGCTGGCTCTCACCCTGTCTGACAATCTGTACATTTTGTTCTTTACAAGGAACCTGTCTCCTGTGTCAACATCATGGATGTGCAGATGTGTGAGTCCAGGGGCGAGTGAGAATAGTGAGGTGAACTGTCCCAGCAACTGGTAACAGTCACCTCGTTGCTCCGGGGGGAGGGTGGCAGAGAGGTTGACACCCTCCACTGACACAGTGTATTCCTGTGCAGAGAGGAGGCCAGAGAGAGGTTCGCTGTCCTCTTCCACTCTTGAAGTGAGGCTTCCACCTGTTCACATGGGGTGCCCTCAGGGTGTTCCTAGGGGTCTGGAGGTCCACCAGGTAGGTGGCCTCCCCCTTCTGCTCCATAATCTCATATGGGCCAGGTCAGTGGTCCTGGAGAGCTGGGGACTCTACTGGTTCCATAAGCCATACCTTTTTGACATGCTGAAACTCTACCAGTGTGGCCTTCTGGTCATACAATGGTTTCATCACCCCTTGGCTGACCTATAGGTTGCTTTTAGCCTTCTTCCAGAAACATGGCATCTGGTTCCGGAGGCCCAGCATGTAGCTGACCACATCCTGAGGGGGCTTCCTTGGAGCTTACTCCCACCCCTCCTTGACAAGGGTTAGAGGTCCCCTAACAGGGTGTCTATAGAGGAGTTCAAAAGGGCTGAATCCTACTCTTTTCTGTGGCACCGCCCTGTAGGTAAAAAGATGGCACGGCAAGAGGAAGTCCCACTTACGCCTCATGGGCTCAGGCTGGCCCATAATCATGCCCTCTAAGGTCTTGTTGAATCTTTCAACCAGACCATTGGTTTGGGGAGATAGGGTGTGGTGAATGTGTAAGTTACACCGCAGTCATCCCACATGGACTTCATGTACGTTGACATGAAGTTAGTGCTTCTGCTTGACACTACTTCCTTGGGGGACCCAAATTGGGTAAAGATCCCCATCTGAGCTCTTGCCACCATGGGTGCAACCACTGTCCTCACAGGGATGGCCTCTGGGTAGTGCATGGCATGGTCCACCAAGACCAGAACAAACCTGTTGCCTAGGATTATCTTGAGGTCCAAAGGTCAATTGACATTGATGCCCACCCTTTCAAAGGGGTGCCAATGACAGGAAGTGGGATCAGTGAAGCCTTGTGATTTTTCCCTGATTTCCCACTGGCCTGGCAGGTGGGACAGGTTCTGCAGAATGTATCTAAGGCTGTCTTCCTTCAAGGCCAAGAAAAGTGGGAGACAGGCCTGGCGAAGGTCTTGTCTTTTTCCAAATGTCCTGCCAGGGTGATGTCATGAGCCAAGTCCAGTAGGAAGGACGGGTAACACTGGGGGACCACTAGCACACAGCCTACCCCAGTACCAGGAACCTTAGGATTACTATAAAGGAGATTCTTCTTGCAGTAGATCAGGTGATCCCCAGAGGCTTCACCTGGGGCATGGTGTGAGGCCTGGTGCCTCAGGCCCTCAAGAGTGGTACACTCTTTCTGTGCTTGGCAGAATTCCTCCCTGGTGGGCCCACCCTCAACCTGCCAGCTGGCAAGCTCAGGTAGTTCACCTCAGATGGTAATGTCTTCCCTGATTGGCTCGGGGGCTCCTCGTCAGGGACCCCGTCAACCTCCACCATGGAAACTTCAGAGACCGGTTTCCTGCTCCCCATGCCATGCTACTATTATTCTAGGCTTCAGACTCCCTAGACACCATTTCCTGGTAGCCATGGCTTGTTTGGTCATGCAGATCCACTCAGGCAATTCCATCATCTCTAAGTAAGACCTGATCTCTACCTCCCTCCTGGCAGTGTGCTCCAGGCCATTCAACAGACAATCTACAGGCATGGTGGGGCTCACAGAAACTTTCAGAGAACCAGAGACCCCCGCACTCAAAGAAAACCAGAGCCATTGGTAGATGACTCTCACGATTGTCAGAGACCGTGACTTGGTGGAATGTGTTCTGTAGGACCTGCTCTGCTGACACCAACTGACACTTGACAGTTGTCATGCTGGCTCCTGTTTCACACAGAGCCTCCACACATTGCCCATTAATAGTGACCCACTGCCTATACTTGGAGGTATTGGAATGCATGTGGGCTTTTGGCACCATTTCTCTATCCCCTGGGGAAACTCGTGTCATCTTTGTCTGTTCCCCAAAACTAACTGGAGCTATCTCCTCCCTGAGCACTACACTTACCAACCCTGGCGTCTGCTCACCAATGGGGGACTGTGCCCTCCTGGGACATTTGGAGTCACTCATTGTGCCCATACTTGCAGCACTCGGTAAATTGGAGTACAAACCTCCCTGCCTTATGGTCAAAGAAACCCTTCATTTTAGAATCACACTGGGACTGACTAGCACTATTCCCTTGGTAATTATTTTGGGCGCCTTTTGAGAATTCCTTGTTTTTACATTTTTCTTCCTCCACTTTCTTCTGTTGGGAACCCTGACCACCTTTGTGGGTGTCCCACCAGGTACTTTTTTTGCACACTCTATTGCTAGCCCAGAGGCCTGCCTCCTCAGCAAGCGTCCTGGGGTCAGTCAGTTTACTGTCAACTAGGTGCTGTTGCAACTCTGTAAAACAGATACTGAGAATGTGCCTGTTACAAATGGGGGTCTCTAGTTGGCAGAGGTAGGTACCTTTGTCCAAATAGGGACCCTTGCTTCTAGTCAGGGTAAGGGGGATACACCTCTAAAATAACCCCTGCTCACCCCCTTGATAGCTTGGCACAAGCAGACAGGCTTATCTCAGAGGCATTGGTGTGTTCTGTACCAGAGCGGTGTTCCACCGTAAAGTCCATCCCTTGTAGGGAAATGGACCACCTCAACAATTTTGGGTTCTCACCCCTCATCTGCATCAACCATCTGAGGGCCTGTGGTCGGTCTGAACCCAGAAGTGAGTTCCAAACAAGTAGAGCCTCAGCTTCTTCAGCGCCCAGACCACAGCAAATGCCTCACGCTCAATCACACTCCACCTCTGTTCCAGTGGAAGTAACCTCCTACTAATGAAGGCTACAGGTTGGTCTAGGCCCTCCTCATTTAGCTGTGAGATCACCGCTCCCACACCATGCTCTGAAGCATCTGTCTGCACAATGAATTCCCTTGAGAAGTTGGGCGCCTGAAGCATGGGCGCTGTGCACATGGCAGAGATAGGGTGTGGTGAATGTGTAAGTTACACCGCAGTCATCCCACATGGACTTCATGTACGTTGACATGAAGTTAGTGCTTCTGCTTGACACTACTTCCTTGGGGGACCCAAATTGGGTAAAGATCCCCATCTGAGGTCTTGCCACCATGGGTGCAACCACTGTCCTCACAGGGATGGCCTCTGGGTAGTGCATGGCATGGTCCACCAAGACCAGAACAAACCTGTTGCCTAGGATTATCTTGAGGTCCAAAGGTCAATTGACATTGATGCCCACCCTTTCAAAGGGGTGCCAATGACAGGAAGTGGGATCAGTGAAGCCTTGTGATTTTTCCCTGATTTCCCACTGGCCTGGCAGGTGGGACAGGTTCTGCAGAATGTATCTAAGGCTGTCTTCCTTCAAGGCCAAGAAAAGTGGGAGACAGGCCTGGCGAAGGTCTTGTCTTTTTCCAAATGTCCTGCCAGGGTGATGTCATGAGCCAAGTCCAGTAGGAAGGACGGGTAACACTGGGGGACCACTAGCACACAGCCTACCCCAGTACCAGGAACCTTAGGATTACTATAAAGGAGATTCTTCTTGCAGTAGATCAGGTGATCCCCAGAGGCTTCACCTGGGGCATGGTGTGAGGCCTGGTGCCTCAGGCCCTCAAGAGTGGTACACTCTTTCTGTGCTTGGCAGAATTCCTCCCTGGTGGGCCCACCCTCAACCTGCCAGCTGGCAAGCTCAGGTAGTTCACCTCAGATGGTAATGTCTTCCCTGATTGGCTCGGGGCTCCTCGTCAGGGACCCCGTCAACCTCCACCATGGAAACTTCAGAGACCGGTTTCCTGCTCCCCATGCCATGCTACTATTATTCTAGGCTTCAGACTCCCTAGACACCATTTCCTGGTAGCCATGGCTTGTTTGGTCATGCAGATCCACTCAGGCAATTCCATCATCTCTAAGTAAGACCTGATCTCTACCTCCCTCCTGGCAGTGTGCTCCAGGCCATTCAACAGACAATCTACAGGCATGGTGGGGCTCACAGAAACTTTCAGAGAACCAGAGACCCCCCGCACTCAAAGAAAACCAGAGCCATTGGTAGATGACTCTCACGATTGTCAGAGACCGTGACTTGGTGGAATGTGTTCTGTAGGACCTGCTCTGCTGACACCAACTGACACTTGACAGTTGTCATGCTGGCTCCTGTTTCACACAGAGCCTCCACACATTGCCCATTAATAGTGACCCACTGCCTATACTTGGAGGTATTGGAATGCATGTGGGCTTTTGGCACCATTTCTCTATCCCCTGGGGAAACTCGTGTCATCTTTGTCTGTTCCCCAAAACTAACTGGAGCTATCTCCTCCCTGAGCACTACACTTACCAACCCTGGCGTCTGCTCACCAATGGGGGACTGTGCCCTCCTGGGACATTTGGAGTCACTCATTGTGCCCATACTTGCAGCACTCGGTAAATTGGAGTACAAACCTCCCTGCCTTATGGTCAAAGAAACCCTTCATTTTAGAATCACACTGGGACTGACTAGCACTATTCCCTTGGTAATTATTTTGGGCGCCTTTTGAGAATTCCTTGTTTTTACATTTTTCTTCCCCCACTTTCTTCTGTTGGGAACCCTGACCACCTTTGTGGGTGTCCCACCAGGTACATTTTTTGCACACTCTAGTGCTAGCCCAGAGGCCTGCCTCCTCAGCAAGCGTCCTGGGGTCAGTCAGTTTACTGTCAACTAGGTGCTGGTGCAACTCAGTAAAACAGATACTGAGAATGTGCCTGTTACAAATGGGGGTCTCTAGTTGGCAGAGGTAGGTACCTTTGTCCAAATAGGGACCCTTGCTTCTAGTCAGGGTAAGGGGGATACACCTCTAAAATAACCCCTGCTCACCCCCTTGATAGCTTGGCACAAGCAGACAGGCTTATCTCAGAGGCATTGGTGTGTTCTGTACCAGAGCGGTGTTCCACCGTAAAGTCCATCCCTTGTAGGGAAATGGACCACCTCAACAATTTTGGGTTCTCACCCCTCATCTGCATCAACCATCTGAGGGCCTGTGGTCGGTCTGAACCCAGAAGTGAGTTCCAAACAAGTAGAGCCTCAGCTTCTTCAGCGCCCAGACCACAGCAAATGCCTCACGCTCAATCGCACTCCACCTCTGTTCCAGTGGAAGTAACCTCCTACTAATGAAGGCTACAGGTTGGTCTAGGCCCTCCTCATTTAGCTGTGAGATCACCGCTCCCACACCATGCTCTGAAGCATCTGTCTGCACAATGAATTCCCTTGAGAAGTTGGGCGCCTGAAGCATGGGCGCTGTGCACATGGCAGATTTCAGGGCATTAAAAGCCTTCTGGCAGGCGTCAGTCCAGTTCACCTTCCTGGGCTGCTTCCTGGAAGTCAGCTCTGTCAAGGGGGCAACAATGGGGCCATACCCCTTGACAAATCTCCTGTAATACCCGGTGAGGCCTAAGAAGGCTCTCACCTCTATCTGGGTCTTGGGGGGTTCCCAAGCCAGAATGGTATCAATCTTGGGTTGTAGGGGCGCCACCTGGCCGCTCCCCACCTGGTGTCCCCAGTACACCACAAGTACACCACAGATTCCTGCCCGATCTGGCACTTACTCGCCTTGATCATGAGGCCTGCCCTCTGCAGAGCCGTCAACACTTCCCAGAGGTGGTGCAGATGTTCCTCCCAAGTGACACTGAACACTGCGAAGTCATCCAGGTAGGCGGCACTGAAATCCTCCAGTCCAGCCAACACCAGGTTGACTAACCTCTGAAAGGTGGCAGGGGTATTCTTCAACCCAAAGGGCATCACCCGGAATTGGTAGTGCCCCTCTGGCATTGAGAATGCTGACCTCTCCTTTGCCCCATCAGTTAAGGCAATCTGCCAGTACCCAGATGTTAGGTCAAATGTACTGAGGTACCGGGCAGCTCCCAACCGATCGATGAGCTCATCAGCTCTGGGGATGGGGTGCGCATCAGTCCTGGTGACTGAATTGAGCCCTCGGTAGTCCACACAGAACCGGAGTTCTGGCGTGGCACCGGGTGCGGCAGCCTTTGGGACCAAGACCACTGGGCTGGCCCAAGGGCTGTTTGAGGGCTCAATCACCCCTAGCGCTAACATCTTGGAGACCTCCCCCTTGATGCAAGCCTTGACCCTGTCAGTCACTCTGTAAATGTTATGCTTCACAGGAGGACTGTCCCCAGTGTCCACATCATGGACACACCACTGAGTGACACCAGGGGTCAGAGAGAACAGAGCAGCAAACTGTCCCAACAGTTGGCGACATTCACTCTGCTGTTCAGGGGTCATGGCGGGGGAGAATGATACACCGTCCACTGACCCATTGTGCTCCTTTGCAGACAGGAGGTCAGGGAGAGGCTCAGTCTCCTCTTCCATTCCGGCATCTGCTGCTAGGAGCATGCCCACTTCAGACCTCTCCAAGTGGGGCTTAAGGCGGTTCACATGCAGGACCCGCAAAGGGTTCCTTGGAGACTGCAAGTCCACCAAGTAGGTGACATTACTCTTGCGCTCCACCACCTCAAATGGTCCGGTCCACTTATCCTGGAGCGCACAAGGCTCCACTGGAGCCATGACCCACACTTTCTGTCCAGGCTGAAACTCGATCAGAGTGGCGTTCTGATCATACCAACGTTTCATCTCCTCCTGGCTCGCTTCCAGATTTGCCTGAGCGAGTTGTCTGAAGTGCTTAGCCTGGTTTCTGAAGGCCAGCATGTAGCTATATACATCCTGGGGAGGTTTACTGGGAGCTTTCTCCCAGCCTTCTTTCACCAGACTTAGAGGTCCTCTTACAGGATGCTCATACAGGAGCTCAAAGGGACTGAATCCTAAGGACTTCTGCCGTACCTCTCTGTAAGCAAACAAAAGGCATGGTAAGAGGACGTCCCACTTACGCCTCATGGGTTCACCAAGACCCATAATCATGCCCTTCAGGGTCTGGTTGAATCTCTAAACCAGCCCATTACCTTGGGGGTGGTAAGGAGTGGTAAACTTGTAGGTAACACCGTACTCCTGCCACAGCGACTTCATATACATAGATATGAAGTTGGTACCACGGTCGGACACCACCTCTCTGGGGAACTCCACACGGGAAAAAATCCCCATCAACGCACGACCCACCACGGGGGTCATCACAGTCCGGAAAGGTATGGCTTACGGGTACCGGGTGGCATGGTCCACCAAGACCAGGATGAACCTGTTGCCCATGGCCGTCTTGGAATTCAAAGGCCCCACAATATCAATACCCACCCTCTCAAAGGAGGTGCTGACCACATAGAAAGGTTGGAGAGGAGCCTTACACTTCCTCCCACTCTTACCACTTGCCTGGCAAGTCTGGCAAGACCTAAAATGAGTATCAGAACTCTTACGCATTTGGGGCCAGTAAAAGTGGGTGACAAGCCTTTCAAAGGTCTTGTCCTGCCCCAAATGTCCTGCCAAAGGCACATCATGAGCCAGACCCAGTACGAAGGCTCTGAAGCACTGGGGTACCACCAGCACACGGGCTGACCCAGGCTCAGCAACCTTAGGCTCGCTATACAGGAGACCATTCTCCCAGTAAATCCAATGTGATCCAGACTGATCACATGCTGCCTGGTTTGCAGCCTGTTGCCGCAAACCAACAAGAGAATGGCATTTCTGCTGCTCCTGGCAGAATTCCTCCCTGGAGGGGCCTCCTTCCTGCTGCCAATGGTTCAGGCAGGCCCCCCAGTTCAGCCACTTGTTCCCCTGTAGGCACCAGGGCATCCCCCTCAGGGTCTGCCTCCTCTTGGACAGCGGGGACTTCGGGGGCCGGTTTCCTGTGCCCCTGCCTCTTCTCTTTCTGGCAGGCACCTGGGCCACTCTTTCAGACTCCAGGTCCTCTTGAATGCCCTTACCGGCTGCCATAGACCGAGTGGTCACACACGCCCACTAAGGCAGACCCAACATCTCCAAATGAGACCTCCGCTCCACCTTCACCCAAGGGGAGCTCTCCAGATCATTGCTTAGCAGACAGTCGACAGGCACGGCTGGCCTCACAGCTTCTTTCAAGGCACCTGAGACCCCTCCCCACTCAAAGGGAACCTGTGCCACTTTGCAGATGCACGCTGAGTTGTCAGCAGCAACTACCGGGTAGAATGTGTTGGGGACCACCTGCTCCTCAGACACCAGCCGACAACTGACAGCTGTCACACTGGCTCTGCTGTCTCTCAGAGCCTCCATTCTATGGCCATTGATGGTCACCCACTGCCTGTACTTCTTAGTGTTATCAGGCAGATGAGCTCCTGGGACCATCTCACTGTCGCCTAAAGAGACCAGGGACATTTCTGTGGGACCCCACCCCTCTTGGACACACAACTCTTCCCCAAGGCTACACTAGCCCGTTGCCGGGGCGGTGCACCAGTGAGTGCAGTGGTAACCTTGTTGGGACACTTAGGATCCCCTTGGAAGTGGCCCACCTGACCACAACTATAACATGTCCTGGGACCCCTATGAACAGGCTTACTTGTTGGGACCCAAGGCTTCTTTTAAGTGGGAGGCTGGGAATCCTTACCTTGGTTCCCTTGGGGATTACTTTGGGGGCCTTTTTGGAACTCCTTCTGTTTACCCTTGTCCCCCCCACTCTTCTGCTGGGGACCCTGCCCACCTTTGGCAGAGTCTCCAACTTAACCTTTGCGGACCCTGGTACTGACCCAGCGGTCCGCCTCCACAGAAAGCTTCCTGGGGTCAGTCAGCTTACTGTCAATCAAATGCTGGCATAGCTGTGGAAAACAACTACTAGACAATGCTCCCATGCAACTAAATCATAGAGCCCCTGCAAATCATTCACTTTGCTACCCTTCACCCAACCATCCAATGCTCTGCAAAAGTAAGTCACATACTGCACCCAAGTGCTTGACTCCAGCTTCTTACAGTGTCTAAATTTCTGCCTGTGTAGCTCTGGGGTCAGCCCATACCTTGCTACTAAGGCTTCCTTCATGGGGTCATAGGACATCTGATCCTCAGTGGGCAATGCTAGCAATGTGTCCCTCCCCTCACTGACAAAGCGGCCCCATAACCCCGCTCCCCAGTCTCGCTCAGGGATTCTGTAGGACCTCATTGCTACCTCATAAGCTTTGAACCACTGACCAATGTCTTCCTGCTTTGTGAAATCCTTAATAACTTCCTTGGGGATGTATACCTTCTCTTCTCCAGGCACTGATGGTGCGCTGCCACCATGGGGATTAGACTTTAAACTCTTTTCCTTTAGATCCAGCTCCCTCAACCCTCTTTCATGATGCTCTAAGAGCATCTTTTTCTCCTCCAGGGCTAATTTCTCCCTCTGAAATGCCAAAACCTTATCCTCCTTCCCCAGCCTGAGCTTCGTGAGCTCCAACTCATGCATCCTGTTTTTCTCCCTGTCCTCCAGCTCTTGTGCTGGAGACCGCCCCTTTGAAGAGACACTGCTGCCCCCCCGGGAAAGTACCCTCCCCCCAGGCAGACCCAATAGCCCATTCTGCTGCTCCTCCAAATCCTCTCCCTCCACCATAGGCTCCTCGGTATGCTCACTGGCATTCTTTGACTTCAACCAGGCCCTCAGGGCCTTTTGGTATTCCTCCTTTCTGGTGAGGCCTCTTACAGAGATTTTGAACTTTTTGCAGACAGCTTTAAGTTGTGGCACAGTGTCAGTATCAACCTTCTCCTCTTCAAATTCAATATCAACAGATGCAAGTGATGCTGGTTTTGACATGATGAAGATTGGCAGTTCTTAGTTGCAAGAAAAGAAATAGTCCCAAGAAAAAGTTCCACCAAATGTATGTGGTTGCGTAATGGTCTGCACTATACCAGTAGTGTACACCAATCACTGTATGTAAGACACAAATGCAAATCCAGATCCTCACCGCTGACCACCAATGTTAGAAATGGGGGTCTCTAGTTGGCAAAGGTAGGTACCTTTGTCCAAATAGGGACCCTTGCTTCTAGTGAGGGTAAGGGGGATACACTTCTAAAATAACCCCTGCTCACCCCCTTGGTAGCTTGGCATGAGCAGACAGGCTTATCTCAGAGGCAGTGTGTAAAGCATTTGTGAACACATACAGTAATACTGTGAAAACTCTACAAATGGACACCACACCAGTTTAGAAAAATAATTAATCTTTATCTAAACCAAAACAAGACCAAGCGACAAAAATCCACAATACAGTAATACAAATATGACTTTTAGATGGTAAAAATAGTTCAGTTTAAAGCAAATTGCAGATGCGACACTTTTCACACAAAGTACCTTGGATGCGTCACGCAAACAAACAAAACGGGCCGCAGGGAAGATGATGCGTCAGTTCTTTACACTCAGGGAAGGTGATGCATCGGTTCCTTGTTGCTATGCAGGGGAGTTGATGCGTCGGTTCCTTACCGTAGAGGAGTTGATGCGTCGATTTCTTACTGCATGGGGAGTTGATGCTTCTGTTTCTTACTGCGTCCCCCAACGATGCGACAGACTTGGCGCCTCGATGCAATGCAACGATACGGGACGATGCGTGGATTCTTGCAGCCGCACAGCAGGGCTTGCGTCGGAATCGGTGCAGTGATCTGGGACTTCGGAGATCGTTGCACTTGTGGCGTGCGGCGATGTCTTGGGCCGCGGCAGGCACTGCAACGGTTTCTTCGGCGATGCGTCAGAAACAGGGCCGGGTGCGTCACGCTTCTTCGATGTTGCATTGATTTTCCAGCTCCCAGCGTAAAACAGTGCTCTAGAGGTCCAAAACAACAGCTGGCACCTCTTGCAGATCAGAACTCCCAGCAAGGAAGTCCAGTGGAGCTGGTGGTGAAGTCTTTGTGTCCCTGAGGCTTCAGAACAGGAGGCAAGCTCAGTTTTAAGCCCTTGGAGATCTTCCTCAAGACGGGGATACAGCAAACAGCAAAGTCCTTTCTCCTTTTCTTGGCAGCAAGTAGCCACTGCAGGCCAACCCCAGACAGCAAACAGCACAGGGGCAGTATTCCTCCTCAGCTTCTCCTTGTCAAAGGTTCCTCTTGATTCCCAGCAGTGATCTAAAAGTCTGTGGTCTGGGCCCCTCTTTTTATACACAAACATTATTTGTTCTCTGAAGGCAGAGAAGCCCTGTGCTCAGTAAAAACTGGTTCTGTCCTCTCTGGTGCAGCTTCCTGGCAGGAGGTGGAGACAGCATTGTCCTTGGCAGACCAGGCCCATTCAGGTGAAAGGAAATCTCCTTCTCCTACTCTAAATTCAGCCCAGGTCTATTCAGCCCAGCCCTGGCTATTCAGGCTCTCTGGAGCCACTGCCCCTCTCCAGCCCCTGTCATCCAAAAGCCAGACATGAAATACACAAACCAGGCAGAGGGATACTGGATGGCTAAGCAAGAAAATACCTACTTTCTAAAAGTGGTATTTTCAAACACAGAATGTAAAAATCACCCTCACTAAAAGATGTATTTTAACATTCTGTGTTCAGGCATACTAAAAAAATCCTACCTTGTTCCCAGTGGTAGTTATGTTTATAAGATGTTATAAGCAAACTTCCTATTCTGTCCTATGGGAACAGGTAGCCTTGCAATAGTGAAAAACGAAATTGGCAGTAATTCACTATCAGGACTTGCCACACACATCAGGGCATGACCTACCTTTCACATACACTGCACCCTGCCCACAGGGGTACCTTGGGCCTACCTTAGAGGTGACATGTAAGAAAAGGGAAGGGTAGGACCTGGCAAGTGGGTGCACTTGCCAAGTCGACATGGCAGTACCAGACTGCACACAGGCTCTGCAATGGCAGGCCAGAATTATATTTACTGGCTGCTAGTGTGGGTGGCACTATCAGTGCTGCAAGCCCACTAGCAGCATTTGATTTACAGGCCCCAGGCACACACAGTGCACTGTACTAGGGACTGACTAGTAAATCAAATCAGCCAATCATGGAAACACCAATCCATAACAACAATTTACAAATGGAGCACTTGCACTTTGGCACTGAACAGCAGTGGCAAAGTGCTCAAAGCATCTAGACCAGCAAAACGGAGTCCAACACACAGCAAAACCAGAGGAGGCAAAAGCAAAAAATGCAGGGGAGACCCACGCCAATGGTGCCAGGTCTAACAGTGCTCTCTTATGATTAAATGATACAACCACTTATAATCACTAAATTTGCTGCCCCTCACCCAGCCATTCATTGCCTAGCTGGAGTAATCAATAAAATCTACCCAGGACTGGTTGGGGAGCTTCTGGCTGTTCCTGAATCTTTTGGGAGTCAGCCCAAATTTGGCAATCAAAATAGCTTTCATAAGAGTGTACTTGGTTCGGTTCCAACCTCTAATGTTTCCACAGACCACCCCCAGTGTTCCTCAGGAACCTTGTGTACAACCTCATAAGCAGAAACCCATTTATCAATGTCACCCCCACCACACAACTGGGCACTAGTTCCTTGGATATACAGAACCTTTTACCTCCATCAGGTACTGCATGTATGCTGCCACTATCACTGCTGGAATCAGACTGCCTGGTCTTGATCTCCAGCTCTTTCAGACTCAGTTCATGAGCCAATTAAAGCCTCTTCTCTGCTAAGGGTCCGTCAGCCTCAGTCCAAGGACGTCATTTGGGGGTAGTCAGGGAGCACAGCTGTGACCTCTAGCTTGCTCCCTGCTACTACTAGCACTTCCTTTATGACCATTGGCCTCAGAGGTTTGCAAAAACAACAATTGATGGACAGAATGCAGAACAATGTCGTACATTCACCCCAGTACAGAGATCTGGGCCTAAACCCATTGTTTTTTTGCTCACCATGCCATTCCAGTTTGAACCCAGCCATATGCAAATCAGTCTTGACCCTGTGCCCAATGGGAACAGTCCAGCCCGAACTGCCAGGCCAGGTCCTCCCTGGACTGGAAACAAGCATCCTAGGACCGGTTTCGGGGTTTCACCCCTCATCAGCCAGGATAGCTTGACTCCAGTGGCATGGAGAGCACGGGACCAACGTCTGGGCATACCCGTCCCACTCTGAGGCCAGGGGTCACAAAGGAAGTGCCCGGAGTAGCAGGGAGCAAGCTAGAGGTCACAGCTGTGACCCCTGACTACCCTCAAACAACGTCCATGCCTCAGCCTTCCTCTCTTCAGCTTTCATCTTCATTTTTGCCAGCTGCAGCTTGAATTCTCTCTCCTCCCTCCTCTCAGCCAGCTCCTCTGGAGATAGGTCATGGAAAGAGACACTGCTTCCTGCACTTCCAGGAGGCTGAAATCCAGGGGTTTCCCCTCAACTGCTGCAGATAGCACCTCACAAGAGCCCATCTCAGGCACCTCTATTCGGTCATTCTCCTTGGAGTGGACTTCTGCCCAGGCCCTCAGCGCCATTTCAAACTCCACATTTTTGGTGCCTCCTCTGGCAGGTACCTGCATCTCCTTGCAGAAGCTTTTCTTCTGGTTTACTGTAAAATCCTCCAGCTTGGCCAACTCAGACTCCATGATTCCACTTGCAGAACCAGCAAGAGGCATTATGTGTAGGATGGATCAAAGATGCAAAGCAGGGAAAAATGAAGAAAGATTTTAAATGTTCTTAGATGCGAATGGGTAGAGTACACGTGGCTATTGTATGGCACTGCACAAACACAAGTACTATCTTTACCACTAATCACCAATGTTAGAAATGTGGTCTCTAGTTGGCAGAGGTATGCACCCTGTTCAAGTCGGAACCACAATCCTAGTCAGGGTAAGTCACAACACAATCCTAAATGATCCTGTCCTCATTCTCTGGTAGCTTGGCACAGAGCAGGCAGGCTTAACTTAGAAGGCAATGTATAAAGTATTTGTGCAATAACTCATGCAACAACACAGGGAATACACCACAAAAAGACACTACAACATTTTAGAAAAATAGAGAATATTCATCTGAGTAACACAAAACCGAAATGACAAAAATCCAATGTGTAGAAGTGGAGATATTGAATTTTGAGGAAATAAATGCCAGCAAAGCTCCTAGAAAAAAGTAGCCCTAAAAGGTTTACTTTAGGTCGCACTGGACGGGGGCAAAGTCAAACTTCAGGCTGACCTCGTGGAGGTGCAAGCCGGCTACAGGACCCCTGCAGGCCCCGGAGAAATATGTACCGTTCCTGGCTGCAATGAACAAAATGCATTGATCTACCCCACACAGTGAGTGCAATGCGTTGGTTCCGACTCACGCAGAGAGGTCAATGCGTCACAGTTGAACCTCACGGTCAGGACCTTGGGTCAGCGCTGAGTCATCGTGGAAACTCGCAGTCAGGTCAATGCACCGGAGTCAAGCCTCGCAGTCAGATCCAGCGTCATCGTCGAGCCGCACAGGTCTGTCTCCAGATCAGCACTGTGTCCGTTCCGATTGGTGCAGTGGTGACGATGTGTCAATTTTGTAACAAAGCAGCTGCAGAACTCACTTCTGAGGCCCAGAATGTGGAGGGGGCACCTCAGGCAAGTGTAGGACTCAAAGAAGGCAGAGTTCAGCAGCACCAGCAGGATTGCAGGAAGTGTTTTGTGTCCCCGAGACTTCAGAAAACAGGAGGAAAGCCAGCAAGTCCTTGGAGATCACTAGGAGGGAAAGCAGAGTCCAGCTCTCCTTCAGAAGAGTCAGGGAGCAGCAGGCAGGAGGGCAACAAGCAGAAAAGCAGTCCTTCCAGAAAAGGAATCCAGTTGGGTCCACTGAGCAGCACACCAGTCCTGGCAGATGTTCAGTTCAGGATCCAGAAGTATCTGATTTGGGTGGATCAGGGACCCTGTACTTATACCAAAAGTGACTTTGAAGTGGAGATGACATCAAAGGCTGGCCTCTGAAGTGCACACAATCCCTTTCAGCCAAGTCCTGTCTGCCAGGCTAACACTGGGGTTTAAATCAGTGCTTTCTATGTGGACAGGAAAATACCTATTGCAGTGTAAGTGTTAGCCCCTCCCATTCCTCCTTGCCCAGGAAGACTCATCAGAATGAAGAAGAGCCTCACCTCCCTGTGTTTGGGACTGTCTAGGGGGAATGCACAATGTGCAGCTGTCACCCAGTCCAGATGTGTGTTGGAGACAGGCAGCAAGGAACAGAAGAGTTAAGAGCAGAGAAATATCCAATTTCTAACAATGGCATGTCTAAAACAGTAATGTTAAATCCAGCTTCACCAGTAAAGAGGTTTTATCAAGACTATTCCAAACATATGAGCCATTTAAAAGCTACGCCTCTCTGATCAGGAATTACAGCTTAAAATTGTATTAAGGATTTCCCAATACTAGCCTATGAGAGTAGTAGGCCTCACAGTAGTGAAAAACAAAATAGGCTGTTTGTCACTACCAGGACATGTAAAACATAAAAGTACATGCCCTACCTTTTAGTTAGATAGCACCTTGGCCTTTGGATGGCCAAGGGCCTTTTTTAGAGGTGACTTATATGTAATAAAAGGGGAGTTTAAGGTGTGGCGAGTAGTTTTAAATGCCAAGTCAAAGTGACAGTAAACTGCACACTCAGGCCCTGTAATGGCAGGCCTGAGACAGATTTGAAAGGCTACTTGTCTGGGTGGCACAGTCAGTGCTGCAGGCCCACTAGTAGCATTTAATTTATAAGGTATACCACTTTACAAGGATCTTATCGGTAAATTAAATATTCCAAACAGGTGTAAGTCAATCATAACAAGTTTAAGGGACAGAGCACATGCACGCTATCACAGGTTAGCAGTCGTAAAGTGCTCAGTCCTAATATCAGCAAAAACGAGTAAAGAAAAATGGAGGGAGGCAGACAAAAAATTGGGGGAAGATCACCCTAAGGCTGTCAGGACTAACAGTAACATTTTGCCGTGTATGCTCGTACTGGTAAAACCAAGTCTACACTTTAGGTATCAGAGGAGGGTATTTTGAGGTAGAGTTCAAAATCAGGAATAGTGTTAACTGCCAGATTCTTGGACTACAAAGATACCTTCTGGCACTAACAATGCTCAACTTTAGCTTGCAATGCCCATAATGGGACTTATTGACCATAGCAATGGAGAGATTAATTTACTTAGGCTGTTTCCAGACATCCCTGCACCTAATCATTTTTATATTTTCTCCACATTCAGTAAGCCATTGGCATTTCCTGTAATCTTTCATATTCAGGATATTTCACATAAATTCTGGCCCAGAATAGACCATATCACAGATAAATTACAGTTTTATTACAGTCCTGGCCCAGTTCTAATCTCAATGCAGTTAAAGGAGTGTCAGGTCCTAGAAGCAAGAGAGCTGTAATGAAATTATGCTCTGTTTTTTTTTAAAGTCGCTCATCTTACATAGACGACCCAGACCTGCGCCATAACACTTTCTTCATTTTATACACTTGTAAAATTGCCTGTAGGGAATCACCACCAATGTTACATTTGCAATGAAGGACACAGCCAAATTTGTTTTATTGTGTATCTTATTTTCTCACTTTCATAAGCCCATGGTGAAGTGTAATCCGACCTGATGCCTAGCTAATGGGACTCTTTCTAGAGGACGACCCTTGAGAGTGTAGGTGCATTGCACTTTGGTTCTAGTATTCATAATAATAATACATTTGGTCTTAGTGGCATTAACAGTATACATCAAAGCCCTCTATTAATGCATGCATGATTAGCTCAGTCAAAGATAAACGCACTGCATCATCTTCAAATAGTAGGATCACAATTCACCTCCCCAGATTAGGTACGTCCAGATTCATATCAGAGAATTAGCTGCCAACATCATTTACAAACAGGCAAAACAGTATCAGAGCCACTACACTTCCTCAGTACACACCCCCGCCTTACCGTGTCTGACCTTTGCTGAGGCTTGGTAATGTAAACACTGTAAGGCCTTAAGCAGTCCATATGCATCTCCTACTGCTTCAGTGTGAGCCAGAGCAAGTGAGGATTGACTGAGTCAAACGCCATATTCGGATCACCAAGGTCAGATACAAAGAAGTCTGCTGAAACTGCACATATTTGGTTCAAATTTATTATTTTTGGGCCACATGTACAAGCGTTTGAAATTGCGAGTTCTTAATGCGATTCCATGTAAAATGCAATTAGGAAATCGCAATTTCAAATATATGAAACTCTTTAGAGTTTCATTTGTGACTCCCAGTGGGTTGCAAATAGACCTACCTCTTTAAGGGCCACATGTATCAATATTGGAAATAGTGATTACCTAATTGCGATTTTCTGTGAATTCCAATTGGGTAATCGCTAGTCCTAATGTATGAAACATGAGTTTCATTTAGCGATTTCTAGTGCAAATCAACCTACCTCATGAATATTAATGAAGTTGGTTCGCAATTTGCGACCCATTGGGAATCTCTAAAATCATTGGGATGGTGGCCTGCTGGGGTCAGCAAACCACCATGTCTGTGATTGCTTTTGAATAAAGCAATACATTTTTTTAAAATGCAGCCCGTTTTCCTTAAAGGAAACTGGGTTGCGTTTAAAAAAGAAAAATCAAAAGTTTTTTAAAACATTTGTAAGAACTGGCAGTAGTCCGTGGGACCGCTGCCTGCTCTGAAAAAATGTTTTTGCTACCATTTCCAAAGTGGGAGGGGTCCCTTCGTGGCTCCTTCCCATTTGCGAATGGGTTACCACCTACTTGAAGGAGGTGATAAAATATGAATGTTTTGTGACTGCATTTCGGTTGCAAAACATTCTTACCTACTGCTGAGATTCGATATTAGGAAGGGACACCCTAAACATGCCCCTTCCTAATTCCGAATTGGTATGTATTCACAATTCCAAACTGCAATTTGAATCGTAAATTGGAATCTATACATACCAAAATGCATTTTACCGGTGGAAATGGCCCAATTCTGCAAATCGAGCCATTTGCCAACAAGTGAAATGCATGATACATGTGGCTCCAATATTCATGAGGTAGGTCGCAATTTGCGACCCATTGGGAGTCACTAAAAACGCAGGGATGGTGGCCTGCTCTGGACGGCAGACCACCATGTCTGTGCTTGCTTTTAAATAAAGCTACATGTTTTTTGTTTTTTTAAATGCATCCCATTTTCCGAAAGGAAAACGGGATGTGTTTCCATAAGAAAAATGAAAGATTTCAGTTTCATTTTTTAAGAGTAGGCAGTGGTCCGTGGGACCACTGCCTGCTCTTAAAAAACGTTTTTGCATGCATTTGCAAAGGGGAAGGGGTCCCCTGGGTACCCCTTGCCGTTTGCGAATGTCTTGCCACCAAATTGAATTTGGTGGTAAAAAGCAAATGTTTTGCAACCCTTCTTTTCAGGTAGCAAAATATTCATACATACCCTTGCAATTTGGTACTACTGGGGAGGGACACCCTACCCACGCCCCTTCCAAATACCGAATCGCAAAACCCAAATAGCAATTCAGTAACAAGTTACTGAATCGCAATTTGGGCTTTATACAACCCAAAATGCATTTTTCCAGTCACAAACGTCTCGATTCTGTAAATAAGGCCATTTCCAACAAGACAATTACATGTGGCCCTTTATTTCTATATCTGCTTCTATTTTAAGGCTTACTGATTTAAAAAACGCACAAATGCCCTGAGGCATCCTGGTGCTACTTTAGGGTAAGCCAATGTCAGACACAAAATCAGAAAAACTGGATTTTATAGCCTTCTCGAACTTCAAATAAAAGGGGATAGCACCAATCCCTGATGGAAGAGCATGCAAAAGGGAGGCTTCTTGTCTAGCCCTATTG
Source organism: Calotriton arnoldi (assembly GCA_963921515.1). Taxonomy (NCBI): domain Eukaryota; kingdom Metazoa; phylum Chordata; class Amphibia; order Caudata; family Salamandridae; genus Calotriton; species Calotriton arnoldi. The sequence goes on from CAWUFW010004652.1 coordinate 1,382,232, forward strand.
ATTATAGGAAAAAGAAGTAAACAGGTACGGGCAGAGCAAAGTGGGCATGTTGGAACATAACATGTGAGCTAATGTTTAAGTGCACAGGGCCATTGTTGTTCATTGCCTTAAAGCTAACACAGAGGCCCTTAAACGTAACACATTTATGAATGAAAAGCCAATGTAAGTTTTCAAAGTTCCCAGAAATTAAAGCAAAGTGAGGGAGATTCAATAAATGTCTTGCAGACGCATGCTGGACCATTTGAAGTATGTCAATAGTGGTCTCAGGCAAGCCAAAATATAGGGCATTGGCATAGTCTAACCTAGAGTTAACAATAGATTGAATGATATAATAATGAATATCATGAGGTATGAAAGGAAGCCTTTTTTTCAAAATGTTAAGTGATAAAAACATGCGGAAGGCACTTTCACAATGCAATGTTTAAAAGAGATATAAGTATGCACCCAGGTTTTTTATTGCTATAGGTGGAGAGGGGCAGTACCCAGTGACTTAGTCCACCGGGCAGAGGATCAGATTGTGGGAGAGCTTTTGATGACTGTCACCGCCATCTTTTCTGCATTTAGCCAAATACAGTTTTTATTCAACTAGGTTGTGCCACAGCAAAACAAGAATGGAAGTTGCAGAGAGCAGAGTCAGAGGTCCCATTGAGTCTTAGGATCAGCTGGGTGTCATCTGCATAGCACATACATGCAATCCCAAAGGGGTGGATCAAATTAGCCAAAGGCTTAACATGGATGTTACAGAGCATGCGACTAAATGAAGAACTCTGAGGGAGTACAAAAGACAATGATACAAATGAGGAGCAAAACTGAGGTAGGAGTACTTCTTAGCAGCAATCTGAGAGAAATGAGAAGATCCAATTCAAAGCGAATCTCTAATGTCCAAAAGGACCTTATGCCCTGTTCTGTAGTACCTAAATCTTTTATATCCTGCCTGAACTCCAACAAATATACCTTTACTCTTAACCAAGCCTGCATTTGATTTCACACAATCTTTCCATAAATAGGTCCCACTCCGCCAAGCTCTGAGATTGTTAGATAGGTTTCTGGATTTAAATGGCTGACTTTTTGTATGCAACAGGATAATTATCACCAATCTCCAAAAACTGTGGACATATCCGCTATTAGTAATGCACTGAAGACTATACACAGGACATGGTCCATACGTGTGCATCTTTCTGATAAAGATCAGCATGGACTCTATCTGGTCTTCAGGCTATATTATAGTATGCTGTGGATAGCAACTATGACCTCAGTGATTGTAAAGGTCATGCCCAGGCTAGTAGGGTGTATGTAGCTGATTCTGTGTCAAATCTTTATACCCTCATCAGCTGTAACTCCCATTGCCGCCTTATAGTTTTATTGCCTTTGCTGCCTTCGAAAAAGAAACAATTGATGGATGGAATGCTGGACAATGTAAACATTCACCCCCAGTCACAAGGATCTGGGTTTAATCCATCATTCTTTTGCTCACCACACCACCCCAGTTTGGTCCCAGCCATATGCAAATCAGTCTTGACCTTGTTCCTTATGGGAACAGTCCAGCCTGAACTGCCAAGCCAGGTCGTCCCTGGACTGGAAAGAAGGATGCTGGGACTGGTTTCAGGGCATTACCCTTCATCAGACAGGCTAGCTTGAATCCATTGGTGTAGTGAGCACGGGACCCACATCTGGGCATACCCTTCCCACTTAGGGTGACATATGCAAAAGAAATAATTGATGGACAGAACGCTGGACAATGCAAACATTCACCCCCAGTCACAAGGATCTGGGTTTAATCCATTATTCTTTTGCTCACCACACCACCCCAGTTTGGACCCAGCCATAGGCAAATCAGTCTTGACTATGTTCCTTATGGGAACAGTCCAGCCCGAACTGCCAAGCCAGGTCCTCCCTGGACCGGAAACAAGCACCTGGGACCGGTTTCAGGGCATCACCTTTCATCAGCCAGGGTAGCTTTAATCCAGTGGTGTAATGAGCACAGGACCCACGTCTGGGCATACCCTTCCCACTTAGGGCGACATATGCAAAAGAAACAATTGATGGAATGTAGGAAGCTGGCTCTGTATATACTATACCAAAGTGAGGTATATTGTGCACAGAGTCCAGTGGAACCCCAAAGGTAGGCAGAGGTAAAAGTTAGATAGCAACTCACTCTCTATTTGTGGTAGTGTGGTCGAGCAGTAAGGCAGTATCAGAGGACAGTGTTAAGCATTTGTTGTACACACTCAGTCAGCAAATGAATTCACACACTCAAAGACTGAACTTCAGACCAATTGTTTTTGTATAAAAATATTCTTTTAGGTATTTTATTTTCTAGAACCAAGCAAGCCTGGCACAGGTAAGCAATAAATACTTAACAGTAGTAATGCAATTGAAATACAGTTTGAATGATAATTGTATATGCACTTTGGTTTGATTTACAGTATGGATGCAGAGAAAGGCAATACTTAGTAAATGCAGTACATAGACTTGAATAGGCTTTTTAGTAAAATAGCAGGTAAGTAACTTTTGAGATTACTAGGCTTACACAGAGTAGTATACCTAGATACCTCTCTGGGACATTTCCTGAAAACAGGTAAGTAAAATCGTTTTTGTTAGATTATGCAATTTTAATGAATTTATTTAGTTTCTCAAACTCCACACTCAAACTTTTCACAGAAAAACAGTCAATGTTATCCTATGGAGGAAAATAGTGTTATCGGTTTTGAGGTAAGTATTTGGTAGTGGGAGTTGAGGTTCTGGGGGTAGACTCAGGGGCCCCCCAGGGTCAAGGATGCACTCTAGTTACACCCTCAGCGGCACTAAGGCGGCCGGGTGCAGAGTGCTGAGGCCCAATGTTATCCAATGGGGGATAGGGGGCCTCCGGTTGGTGGCTGCTGACGAGCAGGCCACTTGGGTGTGGGAGCACAGCTCCTGGACTTTAGCTCAGGGCAAATGGGGAAACAAAGTAGCACCAAAGGTGCACCCTCAGCGGCACTAGGGCGGCCGGGTGCAGGGTGCTGTTTCGACGTCGGACGCCCTGTTGGTTTCAAAGGGGAACCTTCAGTTTGCAAATGCACTGCAGGTTTGGGGATGAAGGTCTTCTGGGTACGACCACCACTTTGAGAGGTAAGCTGGGAAGTTAGGGATTGGTTAGGCACCATCGGTTTGGGCACCCAAGGCCGTGGGGCGTCGGGTGCAAGGGGTGCCTTTTGGGGTCGGATCTTCTTACCAGCTCCTGGTCGCGGTTGGGGGGACCTTCTGGATTTAGGCTGCAGGCGTCAGCTGGAGGCTTGAGGCAGGTCAGGGGTCGCCGGATCTCAGGTCAGGATCGCTGGGGTAACCTCCTCATGGTGCTTGCCCACTCGAGCTCGGGCCGTGGACGGCGGGTGCTGAGTGGGGCAGACCTGCGGTGTCCGGCCGGAGCCAGAAGTTGCAGATGAACAAATCCGGTGTTCACGGGAGACAAAGTCTTTGTTCTTGAAGGCAGGCAGGTCCTCTGGGGTTTTCGAGGTTGCTGGCTGCAGGAAACACCGGGATTTCGCAGGAGCAGGTTCGAGAGGGAGACAGGCCGGTAGGGCTGGGGCCAAATCAGTGGGCGTCGTCCTCTTGTTAGCTGCTGCACAGCTGTTCGGTCCTTCTTCTTCTTCTTGTAGTTTCTTCTTGTCTGAGGAAGCAAGGTTCAGGGGTGCCCCCAAATACTAGATTTAGGGGTGTAACAGGTAGGTAAAAGGCAGGGGCCAATGGGTCCCTTCCCTGGGGTGGGTACACTCCCTATTATGCCACCCTCCAGTGGGAGGGGGCATGAGCCTGTCCCTGGTTGGCTGAGTCCCCCCATCTGCAAGATGGCGGGGACTGAGAATTGTGCTTCACCTCGCCTCCCCCACCTGAGGTGTGGAGTTGGCAGAGGTGGGCACACCTCTCCCTCACATGTTTTTCCTGCCAGTTCTCCTACCCAGAGTGGGGGTCAAAACCAGTGGGGACCAGTTGCTGAAAGCAGCAAGTGGCCTGGGGAAGCTCACAAAGGCGGCAAGCCTTTGAAGCTTCCCCTTCGTGAACCCTGCCCATCCTGGGGGACGAGGCTTGGCACCTCGTCCCAGGATGTGCATTGTTTCAGGTCCCAGAGAGCAGCAGGCTCTCGACCCAGGGGTCCAGAAACATGTCTGGTGGTGGCAGCTGAAAGCAGCCACTCAGCCTGGACACTAGTGGTAGGTTAGTTTTCAGGGGGCATCTCTAAGATGCCCTCTGTGTGCATTTTTCATTAAATCCCACACTGGCATCAGTTTAATGGGTTTAATGTGCTGAGAAGTTTGATACCAAACTTCTCAGTTTTCAGTGTAGCCATTATGGTGCTGTGGAGTTCGTAATGACAAACTCCCAGCACCATATACTCTTAATGGCAGCACTGCACTTACAATGTCTAAGAATGTACTTAGACACTGTAGGGGTACAGGGTCATGCACCTGTACCCTCACCACTGGTATAGTGCACCCAGCTAGAGGGGTGACTGATCTATGCCAGGGCAGTAGGTTGTAGGCATGGCACACAGGAATGTGTGCCATGCCGACTCTTCACTTTGTTCTGCACCAAAACACGCAGCCTGCAAAGGCAGTGTGTGTGTGTAAAGGTACAGGGTCTCTAAGGGTGGCACAATAAGTGCTGCAGCCTTTATAGGTCTTCCCTGGGCACAGTGACCTGGGTACCTGTGGTCCCATTTACCAGGGGCTGACCTGTGGCCAGAGATGCCAATTGGGTTAGTTTTGGGGAAAGAACACAGGCCCTGGGAACCTGATTGGCAGGGACCCAGGGCACATCAGGTCAAACTGCATTAGTAGTCTGGCAAAAAAGTAGGGGGGGTTCCTGCAACAGGAACCCACTTTCCTACACAAGCCCCCCCCAAGCCCAAAGGCCAGGAGACTCAGCCAAAGCTGGGAGAGTCTTCCTAGTCTTTCAGGCGAGGAAGAGTAGAGGAAGTGGTTTGAAAGTTGCAGGGCCTACTCTGCCTTACATCCTTCTGTCCTGGTCAGTCCCTTTGGGGAGCTGGCCTACCTCAACAGTTTCAGGACCTAATTCCCAATGCTCCTTTCCTAGCTCTTTACCCCATCTTTTTAGGTTGGGTTCAGAGGTGCCTTCCTCTGCAAATTCTAACTTAGCTAGGGCAAAGCCCAGCTTATCCACAGCTTGAGCAACCCCACTATGACCAATAGGGTCAGGGGGCCTAACTTGCTATTTGACAGGAGGCTAGGCCACCATGCCAAGGACAGTGCTGCCATGAAGGCTAACACCCAGCAGAGGCTACTGACAGCTGTCAGTGCCCACTACCACACCTTTAGCTCTTCACTGGTATGTGGAGTAGCTAACTTACAGGCTTCTTTGGGTTTGGGGGGGGATCACTACACTTGGTAGTGAATACCCTTTTTCCACCCTCTGCTCTGCCAGCTGAGGAGCCACCAATTCAGGCTGGTCAGTTGCCTGAGTAGTCAGGTCTTTTTGTTGGCTAGGGGGGACTTCACCAGTGCCAATTTTGTTGCTCTCCCTTACTGGGATAGAATCTCCCTGGCCCACTGGAATTGTGGCTAACAGTTGCCCACCTTTCCTGCACTGTTTCTTCATTTTCTTTTGGGGCTTAGCTGCACTAACTACAGGGTGAGCCCCCCCAGGTTTCTCAGGTGAGGTCTGGCATTGGACCAGTACCTCTCTTTGGATCAGACCAACCTCTGGGTGGTCATTCCCAAGGAGACAATCAAGGGGGAGGTCTTTACTGACTACCACCTTTCTCCATCTAAGGGACCCAGCTATTTCTAGGAGCATTACAGCCACAGGCCTAACAGTAACACCCCCTGGGACAGTCCTTACTCTTTTTGTTTCCCCTGTGACATACTGGTATGAGAGAACCAACCTGTCATGCACCACAGTGTGACTGGCACAGGTATCTCTCAGGGCAAGGGCTGGGATTCCATTCACCAGTAGGTGGTGGACGTGTCTACTCCCCTCTGGAATCTCCAACTCACATTTTGGGCCCATTTTCCAGTTGAAGGCTATGAGGGCTTCCTCATCTGAGGAATCACCCTCTAAAGCTACACTGGCAACCCCTGGAGCTACACTAGGGGCTGTAATTTTTTTAGGACAGCTAGGGTCCTTGGTGTGGTTTCCTGCCTTTTGGCAGTTGTGACACCATACCCTGTTGGGATCCCAATTCTTACCTTGGTACCCAGTTTTAGTTTGTGAGGTATCTTTGGGCCCTCCCTCCTGGTCAGGTTTTTGGGGGGCTACCTGGGACTCCTTACTTTTATCTTTTAGAGGCTCACTGTCTTTCCTCTGGGGAGGTTTTGTAACCCCTTTCTTTTGGTCACCCCCAATGGACGTCCTAGTTACCCTTGTCTTGACCCAATGGTCCGCCTTCTTTCCCAATTCTTGGGGAGAAATTAGACCTAGGTCTACCAGATACTGATGCAACTTTTCATCAATGCAATTACTTAATATGTGTTCTTTCATAAACAAATTATAAAGATCATCATAATATTGCACTTTGCTTCCAGTCAACCAGCCATCTAGTGTCTTAACTGAGCAGTCTACAAATTCCACCCAGGGCTGACTCTGGGTTTTATTAGCCCCCCTGAATCTAATTCTATACTCCTCAGTTGTGAGTCCAAATCCCCCAATCAGAGTTCTCTTTATGAGGTCATAAGACTAACCCTGGGCGTAGTTCGTGTAGTAGCGCTACGCGTAGCTACGCGAAGTGCACTTTGCACTGCGCGAGCTACGCGTAGCTACGTGAACTGCGTAGTGCACTGTGCAAAATGCTGTTCGCACTGATTGCACAGTGCCGGATGCTTGTCCGCACTGTGCCATCAGTGCAAACCGCATCTTGCACAGTGCAAGCGGGCGTTTTCTGCCGCTCGAGTAGATTTCTACTCGAGCAGCAGCTTTCTCAACGCGGACTGGTAGTTTCTCATCGCGAGCGGTCGCGAGCATACGCGACCACTCGCAATGAGAAACCTGACCTCCCGCGTTGAGAATCTCGCCGGGAGGTTTATTTTCCATGCTCGCGATCGGCAACTTGATGTTGCTGATCGCGAGCGAGAAAAGTCTCGCCGGGATGTCATTTTGCTTGCTCGCGGTCGCCAACTTGACGTTGAGGACCGCGAGCAAGCAAAAATGACCGCTACGCTACGCGTGTTTGCACTGTGCTACGTGCAATTCGCGTAGTGCGAAGTAGCACAAACTTCGCAAACTACGCGAGCGTAGCGTAGTACTTCGCCCAGTGTTACATAAGACCCAGCATCTGCCCCACTAAGGGTCGGAAGTCTGTCTCTGCACTTACCAGAGAACAGTTCCCAAAGGAGTGCCCCCCCAGTGAGTTTTCTTCACTCTTCTGGCTTCACAAGCCCTTTCAAAGGCTGTGAACCATTTTGTGATATCATCACTCTCTTCATATTTAGGGACAAGCCCTTTGGGGATTTTAGGATCATAAGATTGCTCTTTATCCTTATTTAGTAAATTGCTGCCACCATTTATGGGTCCTAGGCCCATCTCTGCTCTTTCTTTTTCTAGAGCCAGGAGTCTGGTTTCTAGGTCTAATCTTTTGGTCAGCCTGGCTAGCAGGATGTCCTCCTCATTGAGGCTTTTCTCAATGCCTCAGTAGTGCCTGACCCACCTGTGTGGGATCTAGGTACTGAGAAGTTGATTCTTGGAGTCAAGGGTACTTGAACCCTTTTCTCCCTAGGAAGTGGAGAGGGTTGATCTACCAGGTCATCCAATTCTCCTCCTTCCTTATCTGACTGGTCTTCACCATTTTCAGATGGGTGGTCCTTAGCATACCCAGCCAACAGCTCCTGGAGCTTTTGTTTGGTGGGATGGGAACCCATACTTATGTTTTTAAGTTTGCATAGGGACCTTATCTCCTTGAAAGACAAGTGAAGGTAAGGGGTGAGGTCAAGCTCCTCAACCATGTCCTCTGTCATTATGGTTATTCTCACTAACAGCTGGGTTCTTGTTTTGAGACATTGTTAAAAAAACTTCTAACCCTAGCTACAGTGACTTTTTAGTTTTCTAAAATTCTAAAGGGACTTAACCAAGGCCCTAACAAGACTTCTAGTAATTTTGCAAAAATGCCAATTTGAAAAAATCTGAATTCTAAAGACAATTTAAGAGTTCTGTCGTGTGATCAGGTGGTAACCAAGTAGTCCAACAAATGCAAAGTTGTGGTGTATATCCCACCGCTGATCCACCAATGTAGGAAGCTGGATCTGTATATGCTATACCAAAGTGAGGTATAGTGTGCAGAGAGTCCAGTGGAACCCCAAAGGTAGGCAGAGGTAAAGTTAGATAGCACCTCACTCTCTATTTGTGGTAGTGTGGTCGAGCAGTAAGGCAGTATCAGAGGACAGTGTTAAGCATTTGTTGTACACACTCAGTAAGCAAATGAATTCACACACTCAAAGACTGAACTTCAGACCAATTGATCCTGTATAAAAATATTCTTTTAGGTATTTTATTTTCTAGAACCAAGCAAGCCTGGCACAGGTAAGCAATACATACTTTACAGTAGTAATGCAATTGAAATACAGTTTGAATGATAATTGTATATGCACTTTGGTTTGATTTACAGTACGGATGCAGAGAAAGGCAATACTTAGTAAATGCAGTACATAGACTTGAATAGGCTTTTTAGTAAAATAGCAGGTAAGTAACTTTTGAGATTACTAGACTTACACAGAGTAGTATACCTAGATACTACTCTGGGAGACCTCCTCGTGGTGTTTGCCCACTCGAGTTCGGGCCATGGACGGTGGGTGCAGAGTGGGGCGGATCCACGGTGTCTGGCCGGAGTCAGAAGTTGCAGATGAACAAATCCGGTGTTCATGGGAGACAAAGTCTTTGTTCTTGAAGGCAGGCAGGTCCTCAGGGGTTTTCGAGGTTGCTGGCTGCAGGACACACCGGCATTTCGCAGGAGCAGGTTCTAGGGGGAGACAGGCCGGTAGGGCAGGGGCCAAGTCACTGGGCGTCGTCCTCTTGTTAGCTGCTGCATGGCTGTTCGGTCCTTCTTCTTCTTCTTCTTCTTGTAGTTTCTTCTTGTCTGAGGAAGCAAGGTTCAGGGGTGCTCCTAAATACTAGATTTAGGGGCGTTCAGGTAGGTAAAAGGCAGGGACCAATGGGTCCCTTCCCTGGGGTGGGTACACCCCCTATTATGCCACCCTCCAGTGGGAGGGGGCATGAGCCTGTCCCTGGTTGGCTGAGTCCCCCCCCATCTGCAAGATGGCAGAGACTGAGAATTGTGCTTCACCTCGCCTCCCCCACATGAGGGGTGGAATTGGCAGAGGTGGTGTTAGAAATGGGATCTCTAGTTGGCAAGGGCTTGCACCTTTGTCCAAGTAGGGACCCTTCTTCCTAGTCAGGGTAAGGGTTGTTACACTCATGAAGTAACCCCTGCTCACCCTCGTGGTAGCTTAGCACGAGCAGTCAGGCTTAATTCAGAGGCAGTGTGTAAAGCATTTGCACATAACCAACAGTAATACAGTGTAAGCACTACAAACGGACACCACACCAGTTTAGAAAAATCACCAATATTTTATATACTCAAGACAAGACCAATTACGACAAAAATCCACAATACTATACTTTACGAATGAATACTTGATACGTTAACTTCTTCTTTGCAGGAATAGCACAAAAGCAAAGTTCGTACGAGTCGGTAGCTCCGTCCGAGCCTACCGTGATGCTGAAAACCACAGAGTCTAACAGTTCCAGCCGACCGCGTCGATACGGGCCAGCAGAGTCATGAACAGACTCGGTTACAGTACCTTTCTCGTTGTGGCTGGTACGGAGTGTACGAGCCGGTCGGCGTTCGTCGCGGTTGCGGTGCAAGACGGAGCGATTCAAGGTGCGGTGTCCCTCGATGTGGTGCAGGCAGCGGCTCGATGAGCGTCGTGCAGACGGAGTCGGTGAGTCCAAGGCGTGCGATGCAGGGTGAGACGATGCTCGATGCGGTGCTGACAGGTTGCGATGCAGGCGACCTAGCCGGAGTGCGGGAGCTGGCGTCGGACAGCGGTGCGAGTCGGAGCGGTGCGTCGCAGACGTGCGAGCGGTGCCCCAAATGCGGTGCGGTCTCGACTCTTGAGCCAGTTGCAGCGACCGCGTCGGTCGGGTCCGGTTGGTTCAGTGAAGCGATGCGATGCGAACTGCGGTGCCCACAGGTCACGGTGCAAGCAGCGGCTCGATGTTGGCGGCGTCGGACGTCGCCACGGTGAGACCAGGGTTGCGATGCGAAGCGGGGCGATGCGGTCTGCGGTGCAAACAGGTCACCGGCCAGGGAGGGATTCGGTTGACGGAGTCGGTTGCGGTTCCCTTCCTCTGTGGCAACTGAAACAGCGTTCCAGAAGCGGTACCCAGAGGCTTGTGAAGTCTTTGTAGTCCCTGAGACTTCTTAACAGGAGGCCAGCTCGGTTCCAGGCCCTTGGAGATACTCAGCACAAGTTTGTAGAAAGTTCAGTCCAGTCCTTTCACTGCCCAAGATAGAAGCAGCAACTGCAGGCCAACCCAACAAAGCAACAACACAGCAAAGTGGCAGTACTCCTCCTGGCAGCTCTTCCAGCTCTTCGTCTTGGCAGGTTCCTTGATTCCAGCGAGATCTAAATTCATGGGGTCAGGGCCCCAATATTTATATCCCAAATTCCTTTGTTCTCTGAAGGCAGAGAGGCCTTTGCCTAGTCCAAACCAGTTCTGGAGCACTTTGTTGACAAGTCTCCGTCCCTTCTTTCAGTGAGTGGGCCAGGGACATCAGATGCACCACAGGAGGTGGAGCCAGCATTGTGGAGGGAAGGCACTGTCCTATTCAGGGCCCAGGTGCGACCCTCCCACCCATCTACATGTAGATCTTGCTATTCAGCCCTGTGCTGACTCACCCTGTCTCCTGGCATCCCCCAGCCCCTGTCACTCACATTCCAGACAAGGAATACACAACCTCGCAGAGGCAGGCTTGGATGGTTAGACAAGAAAATACCCACTTTCTAAAAGTGGTATTTTCAAACACAGAATGTTAAAACCAACTTCACTAAAAGATGCATTTTATCATTCTGAGTCCAGGCATACTAAACTCGAATTTCTACCATGTTCCCGGGGTCAGTTAGGATTATAAACTGTAATAATCAAAACTGCCCGTTCTGGCCTAGGGGAACAGGTAGCCTTGCAATAGTGAAAAGCGAACTAGGCTGTAATTCACTATCAGGACATGCCACGCACACCAGGGCATGTCCTACCTTTCGCATACAACGCACCCTGCCCACAGGGGTACCTTGGGCCTACCTTAGGGGTGACTAACATGTAGCAAAGGGAAGGTTTAGGGACTTGCAAGTGTGTGCACTTGCCAAGTCGACATGGCAGCCCCAGGCTGCGCACAGGCTCTGCGGTGGCAGGCCCGAGTTACATTTTACGGGCTGTTTGCGTGGGTGGCACAATCCAGTGCTGCAGCCCACCAACAGCATTTGGTCTATAGGCCCTGGCACTCGCAGTGCACCTTACAAGGGACTGACAGATAAACCAAATAGGCCAATCATGGAAACACCAATCCATAACACATTTTATACAGGAGCACTTGCACTTTCCCACTGGACCGCAGTGAGGAAAGTGCGCAGAATCATTACACCAGCAAAAACAGAGTCAAAACCGGGAGGTCAGAAAGCAAAAGTCAGGGAAACACGCCAAAAGATGCCAAGTCTAACACATGTCCCCTCCAGCTGAAAGTAGGGAGAACTACCCAACCCCATTGGAGTTCTCCTCACTAAAGCGGAAGAACCTGGACAGACCATCTGCGTTGGTGTGTTCTGTACCAGGACGGTGCTCCACCGTAAAGTCCATTCCCTGTAGGGAGATGGACCACCTCAACAGTTTTGGATTCTCACCCCTCATTTGCATCAACCATCTGAGGGGCCTGTGGTCTGTCTGAACCCGGAAGTGAGTCCCAAACAGGTATGGTCTCAACTTCTTCAGTGCCCAGACCACAGCAAAAGCTTCCCTTTCTATGGCACTCCACCTCTGTTCCCTGGGAAGTAGTCTCCTGCTAAGGAAGACTACAGGCTGATCCAGGCCCTCTTCGTTCAGTTGGGAGAGCACCGCTCCCACACCATGCTCTGAAGCGTCAGTCTGCACGACGAATTCCTTGGAGAAGTCAGGTGCCTTGAGCATGGGCGCCGTGCACATGGCTGCCTTCAGGGCATCAAAAGCTTTCTGGCAGGACTCAGTCCAGATCACTTTCCTGGGCTGCCTCTTAGAAGGTCAGCTCTGTTAAGGGGGCAACGATGGTGCCATAGCCCTTAACAAATCTCCTATAGTAACCGGTGAGACCTAAGAAGGCTCTCACCTCCGTCTGGGTCTTGGGGGCTCCCAAGCCAGAATGGTGTCAATCTTGGGTTGTAGGGCGCCACCTGGCCGCTTCCTACCTGGTGTCCCAAGTACACCACAGACCCCTGCCCGATCTGGCACTTACTGGCCTTGATCGTGAGGCCTGCACCTTGCAGAGCCCTCAACACTTTCTCAAGGTGCTGTAAATGTTCTTCCCAGCTGGAACTGAACACAGCAATGTCATCCAGGTAGGCGGCACTGAAATCCTCCAGCCCAGCCAACACCTGATTGACCAACCTCTGAAAGGTGGCAGGGGCATTCTTCAACCCAAAGGGCATCACCCGGAATTGGTAATGACCTTCTGGGGTTGAGAATGCTGATCTCTCCTTGGCCCCATCAGTTAAGGCAATCTGCCAGTACCCAGACGTCAAATCAAACGTGCTGAGGAACCGGGCAGCTCCCAACCGATCAATGAGCTCATCAGCTCTGGGGATGGGGTGCGCGTCAGTCCTGGTGACGGCATTGAGCCCACGGTAGTCCACACAAAACCGGAGTTCTGGAGTGGCACCGGGCGCAGCAGCCTTTGGGACCAAGACCACTGGGCTGGCCCAAGGACTGTGGGAGGGCTCAATCACCCCTAACGCCAACATCTTAGAGACCTCCTCCTTGATGCTGGCTCTGACCCGGTCAGTCAACCTGTAAATCTTGTGCTTCACAGGATGGCTGTCACCAGTGTCCACGTCATGGGTACACCAGTGAGTAACACCGGGGGTCAGAGAGAACAGTGGGCGAACTGTCCCAACAACTGGCGGCAGTCCCCCTGCTGCTCCTGAGTCAGAGTAGGGGAGAGGATCACACCCTCTACTGACCCATCATGCTCCTTGGTAGACAGGAGGTCAGGGAGAGGCTCACTCTCCTCTTCCACCCCATCATCTGTCGCCAAGAGCATACTCACTTCGGACCTCTCGAAGTGGGGCTTGAGGCGGTTCACGTGAAGGACCCTCAACGGGTTCCTTGGAGCCTGCAAATCCACCAGGTAGGTGACGTCACTTTTGCGCTCCTTTACCTCATATGGCCCAGTCCACTTGTCCTGCAAGGCACAAGGTGCCACTGGGGCCATGACCCACACTTTCTGCCCAGGTTGAAATTCGACCAGAGTGGCATTCTGGTCATACCATCTCTTCATTTCTTCCTGGCTTGCTTCTAGGTTCGCCTGAGCGAGTTTCCTGAAGCGGGCAGTTTGGTTTCTAAAGGCCAGCATGTAGCTAAATACATCCTGGGGAGTTTTCCTGGGAGCCGCCTCCCAGCCTTCCTTTACCAAACTCAGAGGTCCTCTGACAGGGTGGCCATACAGGAGCTCAAAGGGGCTGTACCCAAGAGACTTCTGAGGCACCTCCCTGTACGCAAAGAGTAGGCATGGCAAGAGGACGTCCCACTTACGCCTCATGGGTTCTGTTAGACCCTTGATCATGCCTTTCAAGGTCTGGTTGAATCTCTCCACCAGACCGTTTCCTTGTGGGTGGTAAGGAGTGGTGAACTTGTAGGTTACACCACACTCCTTCCACAGGGATGTCATATACTTCGATATGAAATTGGTCCCCTATCAGAAACCACCTCTCTGGGGAATCCCACACGGGAAAAGATCCCCATTAACGCCCGGCCCACCACTGGCGCCGTCGTTGTCCTGAGAGGGATTGCCTCCGGGTACCGGGTGGCATGGTCCACCAAGACCAGGATGTACCTGTTGCCCATGGCTGTCTTGGGATCCAGTGGCCCCACAATATCCATCCCTACCCTTTCAAAGGGTGTACCAACAACAGGAAAAGGTTGGAGAGGAGCTTTGACCTTCCTCCCACTCTTACCACTTGCCTGGCAAGTTTGGCAAGACCTACAGTGTGCATCTGACTGCCTTCGCATTTGGGGCCAAAAGAAGTGGGTGACAAGCCTGTCAAAGGTCTTGTCCTGCCCCAAATGTCCTGCCAAAGGCACGTCATGAGCCAGACCCAGTAGGAAGGTCCTGAAGCGCTGGGGTACCACCAGCACACGGGCTGACCCAGGCTCAGCAACCTTAGGCTCACTGTATAGGAGACCATTCTCCCAGTAGATCAGATGTGACCAGAGTAGGGCACTCGTTCTGCTCCCTGCAGAACTCCTCCCTGGTGGGACCCCCTTCTTGCTGCCAATGGGTCAGCTCAGAGATGTCTCCCAGTTCGGCTACCTGCTCCCCTGTAGGCACCGGGCGTCCCCCTCGAGGTCCGCCTCCTCCCGGTCCGTGGGAACTTCGGGGGCCGGTTTCCCGCGCCCCGGCCCTTTCTCTTGGCAGGGACTTGGGCCACTGTTTCAGGCTCCAAGTCCTCTTGATCACCCTTTCTGGCTGCCATTGACCGAGTAGACACGCATGCCCACTCTGGCAACCCAAGCATCTCCAAGTGCGACCTGAGCTCAACCTCCTTCCACGAGGACTGCTCCAGGTCGTTTCCTAGCAGACAATCTACAGGCATGGTAGGGCTCACAACCACCCTCAAGGGACCTGAGACCCCCCCATTCAAAGGGAACCTGCGCCACCATACACTGGCGCTCAGAGTTGTCTACAGCAACTACTTGGTGGAATGCTCCTGGGACTACTTGCTTCTCAGACACCAGGTGACACCGGACTGAGGTCACACTGGCTCCAGTATCTCTGAGAGCCTCTACCCTGTTCCCATTAATGGTCACCCAGGTGCTATATTTCTTTGTGTTAGGGGGCACCTGGTTTCCTGGGACCATCTCACTGTCCCCTAGTGAGACAAGGGTCATTTCTGCGGGATCCCCACCCTCCTGTGGGCACCCCTCCTCCCCAAGCGCTACACTAGCCAACACTTTGGACTGTCCACCGGTGGGTGGCTGTGTCCCCTTTGGGCACTTGGGGTCCCCCTTAAAGTGACCTACCTGGTCACATGCATAACACTTGCGGGGGCCGGTCTCAACAGGCTTCCCTGTAGAGACCCCTTTCTTCTTATCACCGGGGGCTGGGAACGTTTACCCTGGGTACTAGTTTGGGGCCCTTTAGAGAACTCCTGTGCTTTACCCTTGTCCCCCCCACTTTTCTGCTGGGGAACCTGCCCACCTTTGGCTGAGTCTCCCCCAAACGCTTTCTTGTGGACCCTGGTACTCACCCAGCGGTCCGCATCCATAGCAAGCTTCCTGGGGTCAGTTAGCTTACTATCCACTAGGTGCTGGCGCAGATCTGCAAAACATAGACTAGACAAGTGCTCCCATGCAATCAAGTTGTAGAGCCCCTGAAAATCTGTTACACTACTGCCCTTCACCCAACCATCCAGAGACCTGCAGAACACATCCACACATTCCAACCAAGTGTTGGCATCAGACTTCTTACTGGACCTGAACTGATCCCTGTACTTTTCAGGAGTAAGACCATACTTCGTGAGAAGGGCATCCTTCATGTCAGCATAGGTGAGGTGATACCCCTTACCCAAAGCTATCAGAGCATCCCTTGCTTCTTCCGGGAAAAGTGGCCACAATCCTGCTCCCCAATTCTCCTCAGGGACCCCATTCATGTGTATGGCTGCCTCATAACCCTGAAACCACCTTTGTATGTCATCCCCCTTCTTGAACTCCTTGCCTACGTTCTTGGGAATGTGCACAATCCTGTCTGCCTTTCTGGACGAATTGCTGCCACCATCTGAGCCTGACTTACTCCTAAGTTCTAGCTCCTTCAGTTCTCTCTCATGCTCTAAGAGCATCTTCCTCTCCTCTATGGCCAATCTCTTCTCCTCCCGCTCACTCTCCAGCCTGAGCTTCTGCAGCTCGAACTGCCTTGCCTCCCGCCTGTCCTCCAGCTCCTCTGGGGACAGACTGCTGCTGCCTGACCTGGCGGGTTCCCCCTACCCAAAAGCACATCCACCCTGGAAATAGGCTCCTCCACCTCCTCACTGAGATCACCAGGCTGCCCATTGGCATGTCTGGCTGCTACCCAGGCCCTCAGCGCCTTCTGTAGCTCCTCCTTCCTTGTGAGGCCTTTAATTTGGACTTTCAGGTTTTTACAAATCGCTCGTAACTCCTTTACGGCGTAGGATTCCAACCTGTCCTCCTCAAAGATAACTTCCAGAGATGCAACGGATGATGCAATTGATTCAGGCATGACAAAAGTCGTGAGTTGAAAACTGGCAAGATCAAAAATAGGCCAAAAGAAAAAGAACCAGTATGTGGTACGTAATGGTCTGCGATATGGTAGTAGTGCGCACCAATCACTGTAAGTCAAGTGCAAACACAAGTCCTATCCTCACCGCTGACAACCAATGTTAGAAATGGGATCTCTAGTTGGCAAGGGCTTGCACCTTTGTCCAAGTAGGGACCCTTCTTCCTAGTCAGGGTAAGGGTTGTTACACTCGTGAAGTAACCCCTGCTCACCCTCGTGGTAGCTTGGCACGAGCAGTCAGGCTTAATTCAGAGGCAGTGTGTAAAGCATTTGCACATAACCAACAGTAATACAGTGTAAGCACTACAAACGGACACCACACCAGTTTAGAAAAATAACCAATATTTTATATACTCAAGACAAGACCAATTACGACAAAAATCCACAATACTATACTTTACAAATGAATACTTGATACGTTAACTTCTTCTTTGCAGGAATAGCACAAAAGCAAAGTTCGTGCGAGTCGGTAGCTCCGTCCGAGCCTACCGTGATGCTGAAAACCACAGAGTCTAACAGTTCCAGCCGACCGCGTCGATACGGGCCAGCAGAGTCATGAACAGACTCGGTTACAGTACCTTTCTCGTTGTGGCTGGTACGGAGTGTACGAGCCGGTCGGCGTTCGTCGCGGTTGCGGTGCAAGACGGAGCGATGCAAGGTGCGGTGTCCCTCGATGCGGTGCAGGCAGCGGCTCGATGAGCGTCGTGCAGACGGAGTCGGTGAGTCCAAGGCGTGCGATGCAGGGTGAGACGATGCTCGATGCGGTGCTGACAGGTTGCGATGCAGGCGACCTAGCCGGAGTGCGGGAGCTGGCGTCGGACAGCGGTGCGAGTCGGAGCGGTGCGTCGCAGATGTGCGAGCGGGGCCCCAAATGCGGTGCGGTCTCGACTCTTGAGCCAGTTGCAGCGACCGCGTCGGTCGGGTCCGGTTGGTTCAGTGAAGCGATGCGATGCGAACTGCGGTGCCCACAGGTCATGGTGCAAGCAGCGGCTCGATGTTGGCGGCGTCGGACGTCGCCCACGGTGAGACCAGGGTTGCGATGCGAAGCGGGGCGATGTGGTCTGTGGTGCAAACAGGTCACCGGCCAGGGAGGGATTCGGTTGACGGAGTCGGTTGCGGTTCCCTTCCTCTGTGGCAACTGAAACAGCGTTCCAGAAGCGGTACCCAGAGGCTTGTGAAGTCTTTGTAGTCCCTGAGACTTCTTAACAGGAGGCCAGCTCGGTTCCAGGCCCTTGGAGATACTCAGCACAAGTTTGTAGAAAGTTCAGTCCAGTCCTTTCACTGCCCAAGACAGAAGCAGCAACTGCAGGCCAACCCAACAAAGCAACAACACAGCAAAGGGGCAGTACTCCTCCTGGCAGCTCTTCCAGCTCTTCGTCTTGGCAGGTTCCTTGATTCCAGCGAGATCTAAATTCATGGGGTCAGGGCCCCAATATTTATATCCCAAATTCCTTTGTTCTCTGAAGGCAGAGAGGCCTTTGCCTAGTCCAAACCAGTTCTGGAGCACTTTGTTGACAAGTCTCCGTCCCTTCTTTCAGTGAGTGGGCCAGGGACATCAGACGCACCACAGGAGGTGGAGCCAGCATTGTGGAGGGAAGGCACTGTCCTATTCAGGGCCCAGGTGCGACCCCTCCCACCCATCTACATGTAGATCTTGCTATTCAGCCCTGTGCTGACTCACCCTGTCTCCTGGCATCCCCCAGCCCCTGTCACTCACATTCCAGACAAGGAATACACAACCTCGCAGAGGCAGGCTTGGATGGTTAGACAAGAAAATACCCACTTTCTAAAAGTGGTATTTTCAAACACAGAATGTTAAAACCAACTTCACTAAAAGATGCATTTTATCATTCTGAGTCCAGGCATACTAAACTCGAATTTCTACCATGTTCCCGGGGTCAGTTAGGATTATAAACTGTAATAATCAAAACTGCCCGTTCTGGCCTAGGGGGAACAGGTAGCCTTGCAATAGTGAAAAACGAACTAGGCTGTAATTCACTATCAGGACATGCCACGCACACCAGGGCATGTCCTACCTTTCGCATACAACGCACCCTGCCCACAGGGGTACCTTGGGCCTACCTTAGGGGTGACTAACATGTAGCAAAGGGAAGGTTTAGGGACTTGCAAGTGTGTGCACTTGCCAAGTCGACATGGCAGCCCCAGGCTGCGCACAGGCTCTGCGGTGGCAGGCCCGAGTTACATTTTACGGGCTGTTTGCGTGGGTGGCACAATCCAGTGCTGCAGCCCACCAACAGCATTTGGTCTATAGGCCCTGGCACTCGCAGTGCACCTTACAAGGGACTGACAGATAAACCAAATAGGCCAATCATGGAAACACCAATCCATAACACATTTTATACAGGAGCACTTGCACTTTCCCACTGGACCGCAGTGAGGAAAGTGCGCAGAATCATTACACCAGCAAAAACAGAGTCAAAACCGGGAGGTTAGAAAGCAAAAAGTCAGGGGAAACACGCCAAAAGATGCCAAGTCTAACAGGTGGGCACACCTCTCTCCCTCACTTGTTTTTCCCGCCGGTTCTCCCGCCCAAAGTGTGGGTCAGAACCAGTGGGGACCAGTTGCTGAAAGCAGCAAGTGGCCTGGGGACGCACACAAAGGCAGAAAACCTTTGAAGCGTCCCCTTCGTGAACCCTGCCCATCCTGGGGGAGGAAGCTTGGCACCTCGTCCCAGGATGTGCATTATTACAGGCCCCAGAGAGCAGCAGGCTCTTGACCCAGGGGTCCAGAAACATGTCTGGTGGTGGCAGCTGAAAGCAGCCATTCAGCCTGGACACTAGTGGTAGGTTAGTTTTCAGGGGCATCTCTAAGATGCCCTCTGTGTGCATTTTCATTAAATCCCACACTGGCATCAGTTTAATGGGTTTAATGTGCTGAGAAGTTTGATACCAAACTTCTCAGTTTTCAGTGTAGCCATTATGGTGCTGTGGAGTTCGTAATGACAAACTCCCAGCACCATATACTCTTAATGGCAGCACTGCACTAACAATGTCTAAGAATGGACATAGACACAGTAGGGGTACAGGGCTCATGCACCTGTACCCTCACCACTGGTATAGTGCACCCAGCTAGACGGGTGACTGATCTATGCCAGGGCAGTGGGTTGTAGGCATGGCACACAGGAATGTGTGCCATGTCGACTCTTCACTTTGCTCTGCACCAAAACATGCAGCCTGCAAAGGCAGTGTGTGTGTGTAAATGTACAGGGCCTCTAAGGGTGGCACAATAAGTGCTCCAGCCCTTAGAAGTCTTCCCTGGTCACAGTGCCCTGGGTACCTGTGGTACCATTTACCTAGGGCTGACCTGTGGCCAGAGATGCCAATTGGGTTAGTGTTGGGGAAAGAACACAGGCCCTGGGAACCTGATTGGCAGGGACCCAGGGCACATCAAGTCAAAGTGCATCAGTAGTCTGGCAAAAAGTGGGGGGGGTTACTGCAACAGAAACCCACTTTCCTACATGGACGGAATGCTGGACAATGCAAACATTCACCCCAGTCACAAGGATCTGGGTTTAATCCATCATTCTTTTGCTCACCACACCACCCCAGTTTGGACCAAGCCATATGCAAATCAGTCTTGACCTTGTTCCTTATGGGAACAGTCCAGCCTGAACTGCCAAGCCAGGTCCTCCTTGGACTGAAAACAAGCATCCTGGGACCGGTTTCAGGGCATCACCCTTCATCAGACAGGCTAGCTTGAATCCAGTGGTGTAGTGAGCACGGGACCCACGTCTGGGCATACCCTTCCCACTTAGGGCGACATATGCAAAAGAAACAAATGCTGGACAATGCAAACACTCACCCCCAGTCACAAGGATCTGGGTTTAATCCATCATTCTTTTGCTCACCACACCACCCCAGTTTGGACCCAGCCATATGCAAATCAGTCTTGCCTTCGAGCATGTATAATTCACAAAAATGCCTTCTCCACTCATTAACCCTAGTTAGGTTTATCCGCACAGTATATCACCAAATGACCAGTTCCTTGAATGTTTTACAGTCTCTATTGTTAAGGGATGTTTTCAGAACTTCCAAAGTTCTGTTGCACGCCTGCTTCTTTTTACTCTATGAGTTTCTTATACCCTTTTTTACAGCTTTCAAAACCTGTTCACAATCTGGGCTAGCTTGACTTCAGCACCTTTTTTATTTGTGCTTCCTTATAACACATTTTCCGACAAACCAATGCACAAACTTAATGTTTTGTTTCAATGTATATTGTCTGTAGTGAGATCTTACAAAGCAATCTCTCAAAGGTCTGATGATGTCGCAACCCTTGAAATGCCCTCCTTTCACCATCTACTTGAACTGAGTATACCTGGGATAGCTGCCATGCAGTGATGGAATGTATCAAAGGGATAAGGCACTGTACAGTCAATGGAGATGAACACGTGTCGTGTTAGAAATGGGGTCTCTAGTTGGCAGAGGTATGCACCCTGTCCAAGCAGGTACCACCACTCTAGTCAGGGTAAGTCAGATACACACTATAAGATAACCTATGCTCACCTTCTGGTAGCTTGGCACAGAACAGTCCGACTTATTTAAAGAGGCAATGTACAAAGTATTTGTGCAACACAACACACAGTAACACAGCGAAAATACCACAAAAAGACTACCGACTGGTTTAGAAAATTAGACAATAATGTTATAAATAAATCAAGACCAAAACAACAAAAATCCAATAAGTAGATGTTGAGTTATGAATTTTTAAAGAACAAAAGTGTTTCTAGCGCTTAGAAGCAATAAGTGCTTTGGGGGTTATCTGGTCATGCTGGACCCGGGCAAAGTCAACACTTCAAGCCGACTGCTAGGAAGCCCTGGCAGAATACAGGTGCCATGCAGGCCCACGGAATAGAGTACCTTGATCCTGTAAGCTACAGCAAGATGAGGGGTGCAGACGAGCGATGCCTCGATGTCGAGCCACAGTCAAGGTGATGCGTCGATTTTCTCCATGCATTGATATCAATGCGTCAGTACCAAGGACGTTAGCACTGGGTCAAGATGCTTTGGTTTCTCCACGCAGTTGGGGGATGCGTCTATCTCCTCACAATGCAGCGGTGGCGATGCGCGGTTCCTTTTCGTTAGACTCTCAAGGCAATGCATTGGTTCTGAGAGCGATGCACCGATTCTAGTCCTGCAACAGGGTTGATGCATCATGTTGGACATGGCCTTTCTTAGGAGGATTTCCCTAAAAGGTTTGCTTTTTGTCCTCCTGGTTTTTGCCAACTCTCTTTTCCTGACCTTAGGACTCTGGACACTTTCCCACTGTACTGCAGCGGGAAAGTGAATGCGCCCTTCCTGCACATGTTAGGATAGAGTGGTTATTCGATTGGATTAGGTGTCGTACCTGTGAGTACCCTGTAAAAAGTACACGACATACCCAGGGTGGGTGCGACCCTGGCTAATAGGGGGACACTAAAAGGGGGCCACCCACCTGAATAGCCTGTCAAAAGTGTTTCATACTCAGGTTGGCTGGTCAAACTCCATATCTAACTTGGAGGAGGCCGTTAAGTGCAGTGTGAAAGTGCATGTACCCTTACGACACAATCTAGGAGGTGGTGCTCACCTAAGGTTTCTAAAACATCAGTCAGGTCTGCCATGGCCAGCCCGTGGGGCACACACTGGCATCTATTATGTTTTAAGACCTGGGTACAGCCTGCCAGTGCAGGCTGGTGGGCGTCCCGGCATTGATGGTGTCTTTGAATGCCTGTCTAGCCTGCCAATGCAGTTTGACATGTGTTCTGCACCGAGGGTGTGCTACGCATGGGTCCGGCCTGCCTTTGCAGGCTGGTGTGTGCACTCGCACCAATGGTGTTCCTAAATGCATGTCCAGCATGCCATTGCAGGCTTGTATGCGCTTTGCACCAATGGTGCGCCTAAAATACGGGTCTGGCCTGCCATTGCAGGCTGATGTGCGCTTTGCACCGATGGTGCTCCTAAATACTTGTTCAACCTGCAATTGCAGGCAGATGTGTACTTTTCACTGATGGTGCTCTTAAATACGTGTCCAGCCTGACATTGCAGGCTGATACGCGCAGTTGCGAGTTTTCTCAGAATGGCCTGTGTGAGGAACTAGCCATCCTAAGAGGACCTTCCACTTCCACACGAGTACCCCGAGGGAACATCTTAAGGGGTGAAACGAGTAGTAGGTGAAAGGCAGGCCAGGTACACATGTGTGCCCCCTGCCCAGGTTATGAGGAATAACTATGTGTGTTTTTGCTACCTATGAGGTTTGCTCTACCTCTCGAGTAGCATGGGGAAATGGTTGAAATTATTTCAATATGCAATAGTGGATGGCAGTGTAGTAGTCTCATGATGTTTCTATCATTGGATTTGCAGCGACAACCCTTGCCAGTGCTCAAAGTGGCTTTGTCAGGATTCGCGGAGAAATGCCACTACTAGAAAATGCCCCGGGCTCACTGTGCCACTGGATTCAAGCTAGCCTGGCTGATGAGGGGTGATGCCCTGAAATCGGTCCCAGGTTGCTGTTTCCGGTCCAGTGAGGACCTGGCTTGGCAGTTCGGGCTGGACTGTTCCCATGAGGCACAGTCAAGACTGATTTGCATATGGCTGGGTCTAAACTGGGATGGCATGGTGAGCTAAAGAACGATGGATATAACCCTGATCTCTTGACTGGGGGTGAATGTTTGATTTGCTCTGCATTCTGTCCTTCATCTGTGTGTCTTTTGACTACTAGAAAATGGGCATTTTTATGCTCTAAAACTCTTTGTGTGCCTTGGCTCCAGTCCACACTGGAGGTGGAGGGAGCACATCTGGGCATTCTGCATCAACAGCTATAAAACACTGGGCATTCAATTGGAATGACCGACCTCTGCCATTTGCGGGCCTGGCTGCAGAGATTTTGGGAGGAGGTTTTGAAACTTGGGCTCTGGAGTCAGATCATGGCTTCACTAAAGATTAAGATCTGCATTCTACGGCCTCATGGCAGACAGGTCTGAAATTTAGGGGAAACATCTGTGGTTGAAAGAGAGACCCTTTGAACCACCCCCAACATCAAAGGTACACTCCAGTACAACTACCGGTGCCATCCTGCAGCAAGGGGTGAGATACGCTTGTGGAGATGTGGGACCGGAGAAAATGAATCTGCATGGTGCACATTGCCAGAGGACTCTGTTGTGCACAAGGAGGATTACTGCCATTGAAAGGGACCACGTGCTCTTCCTGAATAGTGGCTGGCCTGGGCCAACTACCTGCTGCTGTGTGGCACCCTGAAGTGTGCTTTCCAAGGGCTGTTGAGCTTGCCCCCTCTTCTCTTGGAGGTCTCAGGGACATCAAAGATCTCTTAAGAGGGACCTACTCTGTCTACCTGTGAACCCTGAAGCACATTGCCCTCTCAAATGCCCACATCATCTGCTGGATTCCAACTGATAGCGCGGTGTGGACGTGGAACTAGAATTGTGCCTGGAGACCGGATCGCCTTGTGTGGATCCCTGAAGTCTGGCCCGCATCTAAGGCGTGTGGCCCTTGCATCATGGGGTCCTTGGCATGCATAAGTGTCTAGTTGGAGGTGAGCAGATTCACTGGTTGTGGGACCCAGCGTTGTCCGATTCGTTGATCGTGTCGCATCTCTCTCGTGCGACACGCTGACTGCATGCTCATTGCGTGTGGTGTCCGATTTACAGGTTGCAGCCCTCGGAGGTGGAAGTGTAACTTTAGTAGTGCCTCATTCTACCTCGTGAGGCATTGCCGAACTTGGGCCTGTGTGTGTGACCGGAACTGTGGCGCGATACCGACATTGCGCCTTATTTCCCTGGAGGTATGGAATTTGCAAGTCTTCGATCGTGTGAGTGACTTGAGCTGTCTGGTGGGGCCAAGATTGATGTGCACAGGAAGTTGTGTCTCATTTCCAAGGAGGTACGGATTTTGCAACTCTTCGTTTTGTGTGATCGGAACAGTCTGATGTGACCTGTATCATCACGCACCCGACGTTGTGCCCGGATTACCTGGGTGCGACTCTGATCAACTTGTACCTGATGGGTTGCCACATCCTTCTGAGAGCCCCCCGCTTCATTCTCTGTTCATCTACTGTTCCCTAACTTGGCCCTCAGCACAGTGGACCAACTGCCCTCTCCTCACCCGCCCTTCCCCGACGACACCGTGTTGCCAGGCAGTATTGCCCGGTTTGGTCCTGGGTGGTGAGAGTGACTGACTGGGATGGAGGAACGCCTCCAAGAACTATCGGAAGCAGGTCAAGGGACTGAGTGACCCCCCGTGCTTCGCAGAACTGGGTGGGGGCCAGAAGGCCTCTGGGGACCCTTTTAGTGTGACCATCTATTGCCCTCGGCCTGTGTCTGCTTCGCATCCTGTGGGTAAACTTCTCAAGTGGCTGACAAACCCCTTTTGCCGACTGCCTCCTAATTGACCTTGCTGCCTACCTCCACCTGCTTTCTGGGACCCTGACTAAGAGTGACTTCAGATTCGTGTGGCCTAGTGCCTGGTGCGAGGACGGGGTGTCTCCAATCTGGGGGTGTAGGATAGTCGGAGTGAGTTGGAGGACGGAGGGATGCTTGGGGTCACGGAGTCTGCAGAGTGCTGGGTGCCAGTTTCACCATATAAGGATGCTGAGTGGATATGTGTGTGAGTGCTCCCGTACAAACTTGTTTGATATCCGTTGCACCGCATAGTGGTGCAGAGTGAGTATGTGTGGGAGTGATAGTGGGGAACCACCACTGGATGGCGGTTTGCCCGATATGTTGATTTCTGGCCAGAAAAGTATTATGTTTGACATTGGTTTTCCCCCTCGGCCTCAGCCCACGGTGCTGCTAAAAAGTGGTATAAGTTTGTGTATGTACATATTTATGATACCGCTGTGACCTGGGGTGCACCCTCTAACTGTTTGGTATTGAAGTATAAGAATTTTCAGGGTGGTCCTGGGGTAGACAACATGTTGTACCACATAAGGGTGCTGGGGGAGTTTGTAGATTAGGATCTTTCCCAAGTGTGCACATTGCTGATGTCATTTGAACACGGCTGGGCCTAGTACTGCTAGAAATAATTCTGAATGTGATTTATGCCCAGAAATACATGATGTTCATGTTGTGTTGATTATTAGGTGTGTTGAATACAAGCGTTATTTACATACATCTTGTGTGAAGTATCTTTTGTGAAGCTCAAGGAATTTATCGTGAGTGAGTGATGTGCCAATGCTTTACATATTGCCTCTGTGGTAAGCCTGGCTGCTCAGTGCCAAGCTATCCAAGGGTGATCGCAGGTTATACAGTATATGTAATCACTCGCCCCTGATGGGAGTGGGGTTCTGGGGTACTGCCTCAGCCAACCATAAAGTGCCAGTTCCAACATGCTGGTTTTGTTACATGCTGACTGGAGATGCGTCGATTTTTCTAGTGCAAATATCTGGGTCTACTTCAAGTGAGCCAGGCACTGCAGCAGGTGTAGAGATTTTCGTAGCCTTGAGTCTCGAGCAACAGGAGGCAAGCCAACAAGCCCTTGGAGATCAGTTTAGTTGCAAGAGTCCAGCTCTCCCTCAGCAGGGTCAAAGAGCAGTTGGCAGCAGGGCAGCACAGCAGAAAAGCAGGTCTTCCAGATCAGCTGTCCAGCAGAGTGTCAGTCCTTGACGCAGCACAGCAGTTCTTCTGACAAAGTTCAGTTACAAGTCCAGAAGTGTCTGATTTGGTGGGGTCAGAGCCCCAGTACTGATACCTAGTTATGCCTTTGAAGTGAGAGTGACTTCAAAGAAGAGTTTTTGAAGTGCACACAAGCCCTTTCTTCACAGCCCTGGTTTCAGACCAACTGTCAGGGGTAATCAGTCCTTCGTGTGGGAAAGGGCACTGCCTATTCATGGGTGTCAGCCTTTCCCTTCCTGCCCAGGAAGAGCCATTAGAATGCAGATGAGTACTCAGACACACCTAACTTTCCTGTATTTGTGGCTGACTAGAGGGAATGCACAAAGTGTAGCTGTCACCCACCTCAGACGAGTATTGGAGACAGGCTGCAGGCGCACAGAGCTGTTAGAGCAGAGAAGTGTCCACTTTCTAAAATAGGAATGTTAAATACAACTTCACCAGTAAAGAGGATTTATTATTACTATTCCAAAGATAAAAAGATAAAACAGGACAAAGCAACTCCTCTCTAATTAGGAATTACAACTTAAACATGGCCTATAGGCTATCTAGGGCATACTTTAGGGGTGACTTATATGGGAGTTTAAGGCTTGGCTAAGGGTTCTAAATGCCAAGTTGAAGTGGCAGTGGAACTGCACACACAGGCTTCTCTGAGGCAGTCCAGGTTTGAAAGGCTACTTGCGTGGGAGTCACAATCAGTGCTGCAGGCCCACTAGTAGCATTTAATTTACAGGCTCTGGGTATATGGTATTCCAATTACAAGGGACTAACATGGAAACTAAATATGCCATTGATGGAGCAGGGAAAATAAAAAATTTAACCCCTAACAAATTATATAATTAATTAATTAAAAAATGTTTGTTTAAATGTATTAATCAACATTGTATATGTGGGAATGGTAATATGCCAATGTATGTGCTAAATAATCTATTAATGAATGTCCGTGTGTCTAATCATAACGTAAGAATAAAAAGCGTACTAAATAAAATAAATGCATGTTTGTGCTTCATAGAAATAAAATGTGTCGTTGCAAAAACAATAGTGATGGTAAGTAAGGAGCAGTTTAAATGTCGCTTTTTGCTAGGTAACAACTAATTGGGGTACGTAGACGGGAGGGAAACGAAAGGGATATTTTTCTCTATTTTAATTATGTTTTGTTTGCTTCAAATTAGTGCTTCTAAAAGTATAACCGAGTGGCGATGTAAAATGGCCGCCAGTGGGAAGATGTGCGCAGGCGTGAGGGAACATGTGATACGAGATGAAATTGTAGAAATCTGGAACCTCGTGATGTCTCTGAGAAGGCTAGGATGCAAGAAATGGTCAAGGCTGGTGTGACCTAATTGAACTGATAGTGTGCCGTGATGATCAGGAGAGAGTCCGTGGGAAAGGAGCCCAAGAGAAAGGACAATGACTGCGGAGTTCTTGAATGTGTCAAAAGAAGATACAAATGGACTGATCGAATCGGATGGAAATGTTTAAGCGTATGGGAAAGGAAATGATCCAAGGACCCTTGAATCCAAGAGAACTTGATTAAAGAATGAATAAGCTGACATGCATGGACCAATGAAAGAAAAGCGTGATATTAATGTTGCAACAGTTAGTTAGCAAAGTTAGAATTAGGGTATAAGAGGGCCTACTCTTAGTGGGAGGGGGTCAGTTCCAGGCAGTTCGAGAGACGTGGTTGCAGTCACAGTCAGGAGAGGAGTTGAAGAGTCGTGTTGGTGGCTTCCAGTGCTGGGTGGTCCTGATCGATCCCTTACTGAGCGGGAGATGCTGAAAGGCTGTTAGAGGAGACGGGTTGCAGGTAGCTGATGCTGACGAGCTGAAGTTGCTGTTGCTGTCTTAACTTTACAGTTGAGTATGAGAATCAGGCTATTTCTAATCCCAAAGTTAGGTTAGAAATCATTAGACTAAATTAGGAAGTTAGGCAGGTAACTAGGGTTTTGGCTTCATGACAACATTTCCTTTCTGCAATAAATTGATTATGCTTAATAAAATTGTGAATTTAAAAATGAATAATTGAATAAAGTATTAAATTCTTTCCATGCTTTTAAAAATTATATAAAATTTAAGATTCTTTAAACCCAAAATGACTCAGTGGTTATTTTCCTAAATGATTGTGACATAAGTAATTGTTTATTGTGATTCAGCTGGTCTTAATCACTATGAACTAATTTCTTAAATGAATGATTCATCGACCAAACAATGAGCAGGAATATCTTAAGAAATAACTAAAAGAAAGTGACAAATTAAGGTAAATAGATATCCTTGCTCTTCCAGCGGTACACAAAATGGTGTTCTCCATTTAGTTCTCATGTTTCTCCTAGGAGTACAGAATTTCACAAAGGTGTAAAGGAAATCCAGGAGTGTGCGTGTGTGTTAGACGATGTTTATGGGCCCCATCGTCATGTGGATATGAGAAATATAGTTTGCCCCTGGATGACCTATAAGTAACCTAGGAGGAGAATAGTTTTTATTGTACGCGCTGCATCAGATTTCTTGGTAGCAGAGTTATGGTTTTCTATAGATTAGTTTAGTGATTATTGTTTATTGATTATTGATTATTTGATGACTAACACTATATGTTGAGTCGCGTTATGTTATATGTAAGTTTTCACGCTTCTGGGATGTAGGAAGTGGAACACGTGTGGCAAGAGAAGTCACATGGAATTTGGTACATGGTCTGAATTCATTTTGGTTATAACGCAGGTTGTGTTATGTTAGGGATTTCGGTGTGAAAAGTGTGTAAATGAAATAGCAAATCACGTTTACTTGTGAAACTTTGGCCTTAATTCTCAGGAGCCTAGTCTCCACATGTGTCTTATCCCCAGAGAAACGAGTAAATTGTTTGTTTGAAAGAAGGGTAAGGTAGAGGGAAGTGCTACTTTATCGGCGAAAGTAAATAATTCTGTGGTAGGGTAGAGGTAAGCGCTGCCTACTGGAAAAACAGGATTCTTGTGTAAAAGGACAAAGCTGTCACTTTGTTTAGCGAATCAGACTATGGAATTGTTTATTTGTTGTAACTAACGAAGAAAACAGTAAAAAGAAAAAATTGCCGATAAATTTTGTAAAGGAGGGGTAAAGAGTAGAAGTGACGTGGAAAAGTGCCGCGCTAGGATTGGTTAGTGCACTAGTCACGTGAATACAGAGCAGGAGTGACGTAGAAAAGTGCCGCGCTAGGATTGGTTGGTTCGCGGACGGTGGAAATTGTTCTGATTGGTACGTTAGTGTGAATCGCGCTGTAATTGGACGAAGTTCCGTACACAGAAACAGCGTTAGAGTAAAGAGAAAACAAATAGAAAACATGCCGTATTACGAGTATGAAAGGGAGAGAACGTCATGGACGACGAAATTAAAGAATTTCTTTAAGAAAGACAAAAAGGTTGTGACTAGAGAGGGACAAGTAATTCCTCCGCCGAAATCAGCAGCTTCACATATGATGCTGAAATATGGATATCATACGTGCATATGGTTGGATAATTGGGTAAAATATACCAAGAATGATGGAGCATTGGCTTTCCCTGAAAATGGTTCTTTTAATGTAGCGATTTTACGGAATTTAAAAGAAAAGATGCTTAAATTGGAACCTAGACCTAGACCGACACAGTTTGAGGCTTTAACAGAATGGGAAGATGAGATGTACGAAAAAGAAAGATTCAGAGGTATGAAAGGTTATGAGTTCGTGCCCGGAAGATTGTGGGGAATGAATCATGAGGACAGAATAAAACGATGGAGATGTGCTAACATGACAGGAGGTTTGTTTCCAGCTTTTACAGTTGAGGAAGGGACTAAGAAAAAACGGACTGAGAAAAAGAAACATTTAGAGAGAGAAAGGTATATGCATGAGAGCGAAACGGATGACGAGTTGCTGGAAGATATATTAAATAAAAATCCACCTCCGTATCAGCAGAATTCTACAGTGGTGACACCAAATGCGCCACCAATAGAAACTATGCGAAATAAAAGTCCAGAAAAAAGACAAGAAATAAATAGGTCACAAGAACAAATAAGAACTTCCCAAAATGAGGGAATAGAAAATGATAGTGCAAGAGAATTGGCAAGGACAACAAAAGAATTAACTGAGAAAATTAGAGAATTAACCAAGAATATGGAAGCAGTTACCGTACCCGTAACAATAGGTCCAGTAATACCAGTTTTCGAGAATCAGAAAATTGATGAACGATCTTTGGTGATTCCCTTGAGTTCGCAATTCCAAAGAGAAAAGGAAAGAATGGAAACAAGTCCAGGTACGAGCAATTTGACTAGTGCTTACAGACCAAGTCCACCTGAAAATTTGACAGTGAATGAGTGTAGCGGTAGGAAAATGCCTATGGTAACTGAATCTGCAACAGTGACACCTGAAAAGAGTGGAAATTGGACAGAAATAAATAGTACTCCTATAGGTCCGACTCCTGATGAGTTAAATGAGTGGATAAAAGCTTTTAAAATAAAAGAAACGGAAGAAAAACCATTAGATGTGATCAGATTAAAAATTGACATGGAAGAATTAATATTAGGAACGATTGGTACTGAAAAGATAAAAAATTATCAGGATGATGAAATAATGTTTCTGTGCAAAAGTATAACATGGAGGGCAAAGAATTTACATGACAAACTAGAAGAAGTGGCCGGTGAGATTGGAATAGATTTTGCAAAAGTAAAAACGTTGCAGAAACCATACAGAGTAGACTTTTGTGAAAAAGATATTGAAAATTTGAATACAGCAGGAAGGCTGACACAGATAAAAGAGTTGATTGTTTTGTTGAGAAAATGGGGTGATGTGGACAGATGGAAGGTTAGATGGACAAAGAAGAATGAGAAAAGTATAGACAAAGGTTCATTGGCTTTTATGATAACAGAAAAAGAACCTGTTGTTAAAGAATACCCTATGAGAGAAACTCCAGGTGGTAGTTATGTGCATGTTCCCTGGACTAGGCAGGACATCTTGTCATTTACAAATGACTTTCCAAAACTAAGAGAGAAGCCAGTTGAATGGTACCGACAGGTAGAAAGGTTTGTAAAGGTCTCGAAAGTGTTGTGGATAGATTTGGATGGATTGTTTGACATAGTGGTACCAACGGATCTGTGGTCAGAATGTAAGATTACAGTTGACTGGCCAACTACAGAATATCCAAGAGATCCTAAGACAGGAGCTCCAGGACCAGATGTGATGAAGAAATACGACAAGGTGATTACCTTTTTGAAAAATAAGATTCCTCCAAAAGAGACAGATTGGGTTAAGATTGATAGAACTACACAGGAAAGTAAGGAGAGTGTACATGCATATTATGAGCGATTGTTGTTGGTTTTCAAACAGTATAGTGGTTATGAGGAATTAAGTGAGAAGGATATGAGTCATTTTGTATACCGATTTGTATTTGGCTTGAAACAAGAAATAAGCGATATGATTAAGCAACATATGATAAACTGGCAGAATGCAAGTGTAGATGAGGTGCTGAGGTATGCTAAGTATTGTAGTGATGAAATAGAGAGTAAACAGCGTAAGTTGAAAGAAAAAGCAATGTGGGCACAAGTGAAAGTGGCAGAAAAACAAGAAGCCCAATTGGATAATAATAATGGAAACGAATCAGGACAGAATAAGATGCGACCAAATATAGGTAAAGGAAAAGGACAAGTGAGTCTAGAAGAGGCAAAGAAGAAATGGCCATGTCATAATTGCGGAAAATTAGGGCATTGGAGGAATGAGTGTAAGTTCCCACCTAAACCTAATACAGAACATCAATCATTAACTCCACAGGTGCAGAATGAGGTAGTTGTTCAACAAAGTCAGGTGCCACAACCACCACTTCCCAACATTGTTAACCAGCAAAGATACAGTACAGAAACAGGATTCTACGGAGGAGAGCAGGTAACACAGTTGCCGAGAGCAGCTAACATTTCACAGTATTGGTTGCATCAGAGTGAGGATGACCCGGATGAAAGTTTCTGACGGTGCGCAAGAGAGGGGAAAGAGTGCGTGCTTGGCGCAACTCTAGAGGTAGATCAGTCTGGTCCCTTTGTGGATGGAGAAGTGAATGGAGCAAACGTAACATTCCTTGTCGATACTGGAGCTACCCGTTCTACTGTTAGGTCAGTGGAAATTCCGAACCTTCCTCTCTCAGGTGAATACATCCAAGTGGTAGGAGTAGCAAATCAGCAGATTAAAACCCCACTTACTGAATTGGTAGAAGTAAAAATTGGTTCTTTTAGTAAAATGCATAAATTTGTAGTGTGCGATTGTAGTCCTGTAAATCTTCTAGGTCGTGACCTTTTGTGTAAAATGAATTGCACAATTTATTGTACGCCAGATGGAATAGGTTTTCAGACTTCAGATGAAGATGTTTTGTACAAGGTAACTTTGATGAATCAAGAACCTGAAACGAATGGTTTGTTTCCTGCATTTGATGCAGAAAAACTTCCAGAAGAACTAAAAAGTGCTGTAAGAGAAAGTGTGTGGGATTTTACAGGAGAGGACATTGGATTAATGAGAGAAGTTGATCCCGTAAAAGTGACAGTGAAAGAAGGGATAAGTTATCCAAACACGCCACAGTACAAATTAACTCCAGAAATAATTGAAGGAATAACTCCTGTGATAAATAAAATGATTGAACAGGGAATTTTGAAAGAAATCATGAGCAGTCCATGTAATTCACCTATTATGGGACTGAAAAAGCCAAATGGAACATATAGAATAGTACAGGATTTGAGAAAGATCAACAAAATAGTGGTACCATGCTGTCCAATAGTGCCAAACCCTGCAGTGATTCTATATCAAATTCCGCATGAAGCTGAGTGGTACACTGTGATAGATTTGTGTCATGCATTTTTCTCTATTCCTTTGCATCCAGATAGCCAACCATTATTTGCATTCCGTTTCGGAGAGCGTATTTTGGCATGGTGCCGAATTCCACAGGGGTATACAGAAAGCCCCTCAATTTTTAATCAGATTCTAAAGAAATCTCTGGAAGATTTAAAAATGCCAGAAAAATCAGTGATGGTGCAGTATATCGATGACCTATTGGTGGCATCGAAAACCAAAGAAGCATGTGTAAGTGACACAATTGCTTTGCTGAACCACTTAGAGAAAAGAGGACATAAAGTGTCTCCTTCAAAATTACAGTTTTGTCAGAAAGAAGTCCAGTATTTAGGACATAAAATTGAGAAAGGAGTGCGGAAAATAGCGACAGAAAGAGTAAGAATGATTCAAGGAATGAGAGCACCAATGACTCAGAGAGAGGTAAGAATGTTCTTGGGAATGGTTGGATATTGTCGACAGTGGATAAGTGGATTTTCTTTGATTGCAAAACCCTTACAAAAATTGACAAAGAAAGATGTAAAAGACCCTTTTGAGTTAAACAAAGAAGAAATGAAATCTTTCAAAGAATTGAAAAAGAAACTGTGTGAGGCCCCTGCATTAGGCATGCCTGATTATGAGAAGGATTTTGAGTTATACTGCAGTGAAAGAGATGGATGTGCATTTTCAGTACTGGTACAAAAACACGGCACCATGAAGAGGCCTATAGCTTACTTCTCAGCTGTTTTAGATCCTATAGCAAAAGCATTGCCTGGGTGTCTGAAAGCAGTTGCTGCTACTTGTGTAAGTCTGGAACAAAGTGAAGGTATAGTGATGGGGTATCCCTTGAGAGTGTATGTTCCCCATTCAGTAGAAATTCTTTTGACAAGAACAAAAACACAGTACATGACACATAGTCGGCTGACTAAGTACGAAAAAGTCATCTTGAGTGCTGAAAATGTGACCATAGATAGATGCATAAATGTAAATCCTTCTACATCATTGCCAGATGAAGAGAGTATAATTGAACAAGATGAAGTAGATCATGATTGTCTGAATGTGCTGGAATATTGCACAAAACCAAGAGCTGACATAAAAGATGAACCGTTAAAGGAATCGGATTATGTCATGTTTGTAGATGGTTCATGTTTACGCACAAAAGAAGGAGTGTTAAGCGCAGCTTACGCAGTATGCACAGTGGCAACTGTGATGGAAGCGTCTTGTCTGAAAGGAGTTAGGTCTGCCCAAGTTGCGGAACTAATTGCTTTGATTCAAGCATGTAAATTGGGGAAAAATGTACGAATCACGATTGTGACCGATAGCCAATATGGTTTCGGCATCGTACATGATTTTGGTCAAATTTGGTCACAAAGAGGATTTTTGACATCTGCAGGAACACCTATCAGAAATGGAGAGTATGTTAAAAAACTGCTTGAGGCGATACAATTGCCTAAACAAATAGCTGTAGTGAAATGCAAGGCGCATAAGAAAAACGAAGATTACATAGCGGTCGGCAATAATTATGCTGATGAGATCGCTAGATATTGTGCGGAAAACATGGCGTCCCTGAACAAAAATAGAGAAAGGGAGCATGTCTCTTGTCCTTTGCTTTTCACTAATACTGTTGAAACATGGGATGAAGTAAGGCAGTTACAAGAAACAGCAAGAGATGAGGAAAAGGATTACTGGATTAAAGCAGGATGTAGAAGACAGGAAGATAATGGAGTGTGGGTATACAGAGATGAAAGACCAGTTATGCCTGATAGCATGATTGCAGACATGGCACGGATGTACCATGGACAAGCTCATATTGGGAGAGATGCAATGATTAGACTTTTTAGACAAACTTGGTATAACCCAAAATTCAGAGCCATTGCTGAAAGTCTTTGTCAAAGATGTCTTATTTGTCAACAATTTAACCCAGGAAGAAAAACAGTAGTGAGTCTAGGAACAATAGGACGAGAAGGAGGTCCATTCACAAGGATACAGATGGATTTCATTGAGATGCCCCCTAGTAACAGATTAAGATATGTTCTGGTGGTCGTCTGTTTGTTCTCTCGTTGGGTGGAGGCATACCCCACAAGAAGGAATGATGGAACAACAGTGGCAA
Organism: Calotriton arnoldi; assembly: GCA_963921515.1. Classification (NCBI taxonomy): domain Eukaryota; kingdom Metazoa; phylum Chordata; class Amphibia; order Caudata; family Salamandridae; genus Calotriton; species Calotriton arnoldi. Next base: position 1,417,273 of record CAWUFW010004652.1, read on the forward strand.
AACTTATGCTACGAGAGTTCATTCCGAGGTATGGTTTTCCAGTCACAGTTGAGACAGATAGAGGAACACATTTTCAAAATGAGTTGATCCAATTGATTTGTGAAGCACTGAGTATTAAACAAAAATTACATTGTGCTTACAGACCAGAGGCTTCTGGGGTAGTAGAGCAGATAAATGGAACAATTAAAAACAGATTAGGAAAAATGTGTCAAGCTACAGGACTCAAATGGCCAGATGCACTGCCTCTTGTTCTGATGACCATCAGGAGCATCCCTGAAAAGAAAACGGGACTCAGTCCTCATGAAATGATCATGGGACGAGCAATGAGACAAGCCCACGTACCAGTCAACAAGTTATTAACAATAACTGATGATCTAATACTGGATTATTGCAAAGGACTGGCTGATGTGGTGCGTTCTGTGTTTCATCAGGTTGGACCGGATGCGACCACTCTTGAAAGAAAACCAGCCCACGACTTGAATCCAGGAGACTGGGTCCGTATTAAAGTCCACAGGAGAAGAAACTGTCTAGTTCCACGTTGGGATGAGCCAAGACAGGTAATCCTAGTAACAACGACTGCTGTCAAGTGTGCAGGAGTGAAGAACTGGGTTCATGCCAGCCACACAATCAGAATTCCAGAACCTACAGATCGACATGTGAGTCGGCGTCTGGAAGTGTGGGATAAAAGTTTAACGGCTGGAACAACCAAGATAAAAGAAAGGGTGCCAGAACTTGAAGATCGACCTGAAAGTCGACATCTGGAGACCCCAACGGAAAACACCTCTAGAGAAGAAGAGGAACAAGAAGAAGAAGAAGAAAGAAATTCAGAAGTTCCAGAACTTGAAGATCGACCTGTAAGTCGACATCTGGAAATATCTGACACAACTTCAGGATCTGATGATTCAGCTGCAAACTGGGAAGAATTCCGAAAGAGAACTTGGGGTTATAAACCAATTAGAGAAGAAACTGAGCAAGAAATTGAGTTAGATGAACAACCAAGTACAAGTTATGGTGGAAATCCTTCAGAAACAATATTAATAGATGAAGTAGGGAAAGAAGTACACAAAAAGTTAGAAAATCGAGAAGAACCCCGAGGAGCAATAGGGATAGATAGAGAAACAGGAGAACAGGGAAATTTAGAACCAGAAAAGGAGAAAAACACCAAATCGGAAGAACCCCGAGGAGGGACAGTAATAGGGGAAAACAAAAAGGAGAAGACAGATCCACCAGTAGGAGATGACGAGATTATAAGTTTCAAAATAAGAGACAATAGTGAGACAGTTGAAACAGAAACAGAAGAAAGTGGAGGAGAGGAAAAAGCAAAGACTGAATCAAGAAAAAGAAATTGGAAATCAGAAAGAGAAGAAAGAGAAGGTGAAGCCAAAAGGCCAAGAAAAGGAGATAATTGGCCCAACAGCTATGTAAGAAAATTGAGATATAGAATAATAAGAGCAGAAGATGAAGATGCTGAACAAGTAAATGAGGTAACAAGTCAAAAGGGACAAGAAAAACCCAGTGGAAAAAGATTACAAAAGTCCAAAAGGACAAAGAAAGTGAATTCAAAATTTAAGTCACCTGAGTGGCTGTATATTGCATTAACTGATTACAAAGAAGAAGAAGAAAACACTCACGGAAACCAGAGACTGAGAAGTCGGATGGGAAAAGGTGAGATGCAACGAAACTGAAGTGAAGACTTATAGTGCTTCTGTCGGACGTGACAAATTTACTGGACGTGACAAATCACCGGATGTGACAACGAAAGAATTCTGGAGAGAATTAAAGAAAGTACCAAGCAAAGACTTTTTGAAAGCAGAGTGGCGTCTAAGTCATTTTGAGGTGTAGTGACACAATTTTCTGAAAACTTAACAAATAGAAAAAGAAAAATGGAAAATAATAGGGATAGAAGAGATAAATGTGAATTTATAAAGAGATGGTGCAAAATGTGCTGCTTTTGTACAGGGTTATTAATGACCATATGGATAGTTTTAGCAATCACAATTCCTATTAGTGTAGCTGTGATAGAAGCAAAGAATGATACTAAACCAGAAAAAGAAACTAATATTAAAGAACAAGTTATTTTAAGAAGTAGTGCAGAGTTGCATAAGGATAGGTCAGTAACAGATTTCTCAAAGAATGTTTTTACAAAGTTGTTGTATGAGTACGTAAAAACAATGGAAGTAAGAGATTGTTATATTTGTATGCAGTTGCCTGCATCAGTATCCGAAGGTGTGACTTATCATCATCTACCTTTGACTTATGGAATAACATGTAGTGTAATAGCAAGCTTATTTTATAAAACAGGTAGATTAGAATCTTATTATACTGATATAGATAAGATTTTTGCAAACATTCCAGTAGTACCAGAGCTTAACAAAGTAAAACCAGCAAAAGTTTTAGGAGAATTCTTTTTAGAACATAGAAAATTAATGTTAGAAGAAATAATTAGTAACAACCTTACCTGTGAGTTAAAGAAAGAAGAAAAGGTATTTTTAGATATGGTTGAAGAAAGAAGAATGAAATTTCAAAAAGAAGCAATGAAAGAGGAAGGAAAACGCTTATGGACGTTTGAGGAAGGAAATCATGAAGGGAAAAAGATAAATGCAGCAATGACATTAGACTGGCCGCAAACAGGAAAATTGTGCATTAGGAGAAATAAGACAGTCTATGACAATTACTTTGTAGGTTCCAGTATCTGCCATGACAATTATCAAATTCTGGGAGGTTGGGGATTCAAAGGTGGAAAAGACCCAATATTTCCAGGTATCTATTATATTTGTGGGAATAGAGCTTATTACAGGTTACCGGACCATTGGTATGGAACTTGCTATGTAGGCCTGGTCTTTCCAAAAAAATTTCACATGGACAGAGAAGAAAAGGGAACATACAAGATGATTAATAGATTTACAGGTAGAAAAAGGGAAAGTTTTTCAGAAATTGTAGGTGATATTTTTGGAGCATTAATACCAGCAGTGGGAATATCTTTGAATGCATTTAAAATTCGGAAGTTATCCACAGTAGTAGATCGTTTGTCTACAGATACTGCGGGAGGGTTCTTAATGGTAAATACCGAAATGGTTGCCATGAGAGCTATGGTGATGCAAAATCGGCTTGCCCTTGATATTCTTTTGGCAAAAGAGGGTGGAGTCTGTGGAATGTTGAAAGTCCAACATTGTTGTACTTACATTCCGGATAACAGTGAAAATATACAGAAGTATATTACAAATATTACAAGTCTGCACAAAGAATTAGTTCCACTGGAGGTTGAAAGTGTTTTGGGAAAACTTGGTAGAGGGTTTTCCTCAGTAGCAAATTGGTTAACTAGGATGAGTAAACTAGTAATAGGGAAAGTTATAATAGTAGCAACTATAGTGATATTATTAGCAATGATGTTGAAAATAGTAATAACATGTATAAAGAGAAAAGTAAGACAGAATAAGATAAGAAGAAATAACAGAATAATGAGAGAAAGAGAGAGAGAAATGGGTGAAATTGAGTTGGAGAAAATGAAAGAAAGCATGTATAAAGAGACTAAAAGGCAAGATGAAGAAGAGACAGAGATATGAATAACAGAAAGTAAAGGATGAAAGACATGCTGCCTGAAAAGAAGTATGACTTGGGTTTTATGTGGTGATTTAAAAATCACCAAAAAGGGGAGTTGATGGAGCAGGAAAAAATAAAAAATTTAACCCCTAACAAATTATATAATTAATTAATTAAAAAATGTTCGTTTAAATGTATTAATCAACATTGTATATGTGGGAATGGTAATATGCCAATGTATGTGCTAAATAATCTATTAATGAATGTCCGTGTGTCTAATCATAACGTAAGAATAAAAAGCGTACTAAATAAAATAAATGCATGTTTGTGCTTCATAGAAATAAAATGTGTCGTTGCAAAAACAATAGTGATGGTAAGTAAGGAGCAGCTTAAATGTCGCTTTTTGCTAGGTAACAACTAATTGGGGTACGTAGACGGGAGGGAAACGAAAGGGATATTTTTCTCTATTTTAATTATGTTTTGTTTGCTTCAAATTAGTGCTTCTAAAAGTATAACCGAGTGGCGATGTAAAATGGCCGCCAGTGGGAAGATGTGCGCAGGCGTGAGGGAACATGTGATACGAGATGAAATTGTAGAAATCTGGAACCTCGTGATGTCTCTGAGAAGGCTAGGATGCAAGAAATGGTCAAGGCTGGTGTGACCTAATTGAACTGATAGTGTGCCGTGATGATCAGGAGAGAGTCCGTGGGAAAGGAGCCCAAGAGAAAGGACAATGACTGCGGAGTTCTTGAATGTGTCAAAAGAAGATACAAATGGACTGATCGAATCGGATGGAAATGTTTAAGCGTATGGGAAAGGAAATGATCCAAGGACCCTTGAATCCAAGAGAACTTGATTAAAGAATGAATAAGCTGACATGCATGGACCAATGAAAGAAAAGCGTGATATTAATGTTGCAACAGTTAGTTAGCAAAGTTAGAATTAGGGTATAAGAGGGCCTACTCTTAGTGGGAGGGGGCAGTTCCAGGCAGTTCGAGAGACGTGGTTGCAGTCACAGTCAGGAGAGGAGTTGAAGAGTCGTGTTGGTGGCTTCCAGTGCTGGGTGGTCCTGATCGATCCCTTACTGAGCGGGAGATGCTGAAAGGCTGTTAGAGGAGACGGGTTGCAGGTAGCTGATGCTGACGAGCTGAAGTTGCTGTTGCTGTCTTAACTTTACAGTTGAGTATGAGAATCAGGCTATTTCTAATCCCAAAGTTAGGTTAGAAATCATTAGACTAAATTAGGAAGTTAGGCAGGTAACTAGGGTTTTGGCTTCATGACAAAATTTCCTTTCTGCAATAAATTGATTATGCTTAATAAAATTGTGAATTTAAAAATGAATAATTGAATAAAGTATTACATTCTTTCCATGCTTTTAAAAATTATATAAAATTTAAGATTCTTTAAACCCAAAATGACTCAGTGGTTATTTTCCTAAATGATTGTGACATAAGTAATTGTTTATTGTGATTCAGCTGGTCTTAATCACTATGAACTAATTTCTTAAATGAATGATTCATCGACCAAACAATGAGCAGGAATATCTTAAGAAATAACTAAAAGAAAGTGACAAATTAAGGTAAATAGATATCCTTGCTCTTCCAGCGGTACACAAAAATGGTGTTCTCCATTTAGTTCTCATGTTTCTCCTAGGAGTACAGAATTTCACAAAGGTGTAAAGGAAATCCAGGAGTGTGCGTGTGTGTTAGACGATGTTTATGGGCCCCATCGTCATGTGGATATGAGAAATATAGTTTGCCCCTGGATGACCTATAAGTAACCTAGGAGGAGAATAGTTTTTATTGTACGCGCTGCATCACCATTTGTGTATACACCAATGTTACCATGTTTAGGGGAGAAGCACATTCACTTTAGCACTGGTCTGCAGTGGCAAAGTGCTCAGAGTCCTAAAGGCCAACAAAAAGATTCAGCCAAAATAGAGGTAAGCAGACAAAACGTTTGGGGGAAGCCCACCCTAAGTATAACAGGTCTAACATGTCTCATCTGCATAATTCATAACATTCATCCCATAAGATCTAACAAGCTTAGCCAAGGGATAAATGAAAAGATTAAATAAAGAGTAGAACTGAGGGCAGATGCTTACGGAACACCTTGCCCTAATGCTTTGAACTCTGAGAGGAATGGTAGAAGAGGAACAGCTTGACATCTGTACTTTAAATCAGACCTGCGCCATTGCATAGTGCAGTGACGGATACAACGTCAGCCCATCTGGAAAGCAAAATGGTATGGGACTCCGTATCGAATGTGGCTGATAAAACATTTAACATCAGAACGGCTAGGTGATTCTTATCAGCCAACATTCTCAGGTCATCAAGGACAGAATCTAAAGCTGTTTCTGATCCATGAGCAGGGTGAAAGCCAAGTTGAGTCAGTTCTATAAGATGATGTTGTTTACCATAGGAAGCCTTGTGAGAGTTCAGTGTCAAAAAGAGTGCCAATGCCATCTTCGTGAACTGAATAGCCACCATTCTTGATACAAGGGGAACAAGTCAAGAGCATGTATCTCAGGTTATTTGATTAAGGTAAATATGCTGGAGCCACCATTTGTGCGATTACTGGGAAAATACATTTTGAGCAGGGAAGAGATAGATTGGTTATGACAACTGACTCTTTTTCAGAACTTCTAGGTATTTCTAGCTGGTAAATCAGACTTTTTTTCAACCATTTGGCGCACACAGCCAGACACCTAGGATATTAGCTTTCCTACTTTACCCCACTACATCTCCACTCCAAGTAGCCCCATGTGCTTTCCTTCTCATTCAGCTGTTTATACACCATCCCTAGCTGTGGGCTAACACAATAACTTCAGGTTAAAAATGGTATGGCTATTACAACAACTACATTTTCCCATTGTTGCAGGATGGCAGCCTCTTGTACCATCAAAGGAGAGTCGTCTCCCTTTCATTACACTTGCAGGTTGCATTCCCCTTGCATTTAATATCCATTAGCACACCTCCACTTCCAGTCAACATTCTGAAAATTGTTACCAAGGTCTGGAAGGATTTTAATGTTGGCAGACAATGCAGTCGTACCAAGGATTATTAAACCTCTCTTTGACCTTCTTTGTTTTTACTTAACTGCTGATACTAAACAGGGTATGCAATCATCTAAATAAATCTCTTCCATAACCCATGTTTTTTGATAGCAGAATTTGGTATTTTGTTTTATAAACACTAAGGGCCCGATTCACAAAGGGCCTTCGCACTTGTGGTGGAGGCCCTGCAGTCGTGGTGGTGGAGGCCCGCATTAATGGTCGGGCCGCGTACTCGTGGTAGGACCTCCGCAATGGGATACTGCAGTACAGAGGCCCCTCCTCGAGTGTGGACACCCCACCATGACTGCGGGGCCTCCGCCACAAGTGCGAAGGCCCTTTGTGAAATGGGCCATAAACATTCATCATTCACCATTTTTGGCTCAGGCTAGCCACATTCAAATAAGATTCCACAACAGGTTTCGCTTTCAACTACTCTCATCCAATGAGGGAAATTGTATCAATTATTGTTAGGGAGAAGTGCTGCAAACATTGCTAATCCAACAGTTACCCAGCTCCATGCATTCAAGTCATCCTGGCTCTTTTTTTCAATGCTACATGGTATTAGATCGTCTTTATTTCCACTTGTCGACTAACGTTTCCCCTTCAGGTTCACCATATCACCCCTATTTTAGGGCTAGTACCCCACAGGGATTTGAATGTACCTTTACTCCCAACTACGGCATTTTTTATTCTGTGTTGGTGCCAGGATGATAGTATACAATTGTTTCCTTGGTGAACAGATTTTTATCCACCATTGAGAGAGGATGGCCACATTGTTTAGTATCAATCCATTTAATGAATGTGAGGCCTAAACAGTTTGTGACGTTTCCCCCAGCTGTCCTTCCTTCTTATCCAAAAGCCTCACATAAAGAATGTCATCCAATGTGCCAGGGGGTTAGTAGTATTATGCTTAGTTGTGGAATATTATTCCTATTTGATATATCATGGGGACCTCAGAAGCGAAAGATGGGGGAGTGGACAATAGCAGTACAATTTTGATCTTCACAATTAGGCCTTCCACTGTCTTTCACTCCCTCCTCTTCTTTTGAGCCATACATGATATTGTAATTTCGATTGGTTAATAGAATAGGGTCATCTATTTGGTGGCATGACTACATTTCCGCTTAATGGATTTTTTCTGCTTCATATAACTTAGGGATGCATTTTTTTAATGAGTTTTTATTGATTTTACACTGATCAAGAAGACAATAGATAACAGAAGCAAGGGGACCAAATATATTGCTTAAACAGCAAATGAAAAAATAACATAATTAATGACAAAGCAAAACCAATAGCAGCCTTAGTCTGAAAAAAAACAATTGGCTAAGAAAAAAATAGGGAAAACAAATCAATATCATACAAAGCTGTGGATAGGTGGAGGAGAGCACTGTGGAGGCCAACAAAAAAAAAAAAAGGAAATTGTAACTTGGCGCACAAGTTCTGTGGACCAGCTACTTCAGCCAACCAGCCTCGGACTGGGTCCCATATCCGACCAAGCTTTCTCCTCCTAGGATCGTTCTCAATTAGAACCATCTCCAGTCTACTTATGTTTAGAAAATTCCCACCACCAAATCCATGGATTAGGAGCCTCAATGGAAAGCCAGAATTGTGCCAGAACCAGTCTTGTTAGAGAGATAGAAAAAAAGTAAAGCCCGATAAGTAGAGGGGAATAACTGGTGAGTTTCCCAACATAATCAGCTTGAGGTCAGCCATGACCACTAAGTTTGAGATAGCATAGAGCTTGCCAAAGACAAATTCCCAATGCAAGCGCAGCACAGAACAAGTTGCAAAAATATGAACCGTATCCACAGCGGAAACAGCAGTCACCCAGTCATAACTTCATAACCAAAAGAGGATGCGGGGTAAAATACCAATTGCTGAACCATTTCAAATGATGCACCTTAATACGAGATACATTCAAAGCTGAGTCAAACAGCAGGTTGCTGTACCAGAGGTCCACAGCTGTTACTACAGTGTTGAGCAAAGTGCTTATTTGCCCTCAGCTTGCCTTGGGATGACTGATAATATGCCTTATAGACCAACACGATGTTTCTATTTAAGGGAGCCGTTCTTATCAGGTCCAAAAAAGGTTGTCAGTACTGCTCAGATCTTCTTCCTTGAGACTAAATATAAAATGCCTCATCTGCAAGTATCTAAAGAAGACTGCAGATGGGAGGGAGAACTGGACCCCCACCAGAAGAGGCCACCTCCAGAGCCAAGATTGCTGTAGTAACATGCGATGTTGTGTCCTGACCTGGGAGGAAACCATGCTGGTTTGGATCCACCAACTCCGACATGATCACTGACAGCCGATTAGCAAGGACGCACATATACATCTTAGCATCTGCATTAATTGAGTGGACTGGGCAGTATGATCCGCAGAGTGTGGAGTATTTCTGCTTTTTTGGAAAAATAATGATTTTTTTCTTCCTCGACAACTCGGGAATCTAATAATAAGACTCAAAAGAGTTAAGCAGATCCCTTAAAACCAGAGCCAAAGTCTGCAAAAAATAGAATAACTCTAACGGTATCTGATCGGGACCGGAAGCCTTCCCACTAGCCAGGGAGCCAATGGCAATTTTGACCTCAAGAAGAGTAATTGGTGGCTCTAATTTGGACCACTGGATAGGAGTCGCCTTATGGTCAAAATGTTGGCCACTAAATCAAAAAATCTCCTTAGTAGAGGCAGTACAGTCCTCACTATAGATGTCCTGATAGAATTGACGGAAGACCTCACAGATTGCAGCTGGATCAGCAGTGAGAACACTGTTCACATCCCTGATCTGCCAGATAATATTGAAGCTAGCTTTGTTTCTGACTTTAAAAGAAAAAATTCGCCCCATTTCTTCGCTATTTTCAAAATAAGTAATCTGCGGTGCCCTGCCATTTTTAACATCCCTTTCCAGGATCTGTTTTTTAAGCCAGGCTCAAAGAACAGTAGATTGCTCCAGAAGCTGTTCGGCCCGTGGCCGATCCTTCAACATAATACTATGTCCCAGCTGGAGTTCCAACGAACTAAGGGCCCATCGTGCCGCAGTTTCCTCCTCAACTAATATCCTCCGTTGACGTGGGGCAAATTGAAGGGTCTGTCCTCGGCTCAAGGCCGTAAAGGCATCCAAAACCACCAAAAGTGGTGCTGATCTGATATAAAATTTTAATAACTCCCCTAAATGGGCATTAATAGCACTAACATAGCCATTTTCCAAAAGTAATCTCCCTCAAATGTCCAGCACCAAGGGCCTGCTATCTGAGTAAGCTTCCCAAGTTGCATAAACAACAACAACAATCTATGATCCGACAAATTCCTCGGGTTAAGTACAATCTTATAAGAGGAAACTATGGTATTACTAACCAGAAACATATCTAACCTAGACAAGGCTTTATGAGGCGCAGAATAACATGTAAATCCTGGTTCTTTAGGATGCTTAAAGCGCAAGAGATCTACCAACATATATGAGGAGATTGTCTAATGTACCGCACCCCAGAGCCGATGCTTACCACGGCGAAGAGAGTCATTATAAAGTGGATCTAGAGATTCAAACTGGGATGTCGAATTGCTATTAGGACACAACATCACATTAAAGCCCCTACATTCAATATAAGGTGGCAACCGAAGGTGCAACTCAGACAAAAGACACAAATAGTAAAACGATCCCTATCCTTCTGGATAGTCGCCACCAGCCAGCACCCCCTCCCTAGACTATAACCCCCTTCTGAGCAGAAGTAAAATAAGAAGTGGAGAGAGCCTGATAGCCATGCTCTTTTAACAATAAACTCTCCGTCTGAGACAAATGCATCTCCTGCAAACACAGGATTTGTAGCCTAAGTGTATTCATGTGCCAGTTTACACTTATGTGGTGACTTGATCTCATTGATATTCTGGTGCTTGGACATGAATTTACCTTAAATAAATAAAAAAAAAAGAGGTGTTTGGCAACACAGGGACAAGTTGGTTTAATTAAACGATGTGGCTGGGGGAGCCGGGAGAGAATGCGTCTGCTCAAAATCTCTTGATGTACAAAGTTTTAGCCATCCATTTATACAGTTCATGAGGTACACTAAAACACTTTTCCATATTCCAAAAAAGTCTCTCAGTTGTAAATCAGCAAAGGTGTGCATCTGATAAGGATACAGATGAATCCGGGTGGGAGATGATGAAACTAATAAACGATACTGAGCTCTGCCTCAACGCTATCAAAGAGGAGTTGAGAGCCATCCACCTTGTGGTGGTGCAACATCGGTATGTGTTGGACTTGATAACCCCCATGTGCCAAGATTGGTGCTTCCTGTTGTACTTTTATCCCCAGGCATGGCCTGGATAACGGGTCATTAGAAAAATGGTATCCAAGAATTGTATTGTTGCAAACCGACATGAAGAAGGAGGGAGGTGCCCTGGATTAGGACTGGTGCATTGTATTTTTCCATGGATCCCCTTATGGGTATCCAAACTACTTATGGTGTTTGCACCGATTCTGATTGCTGTACTTCTGTTATGTGGTTTCCTACAAGTAGGGTTTCTTGCTGAAAAACGCAGTCTGAAAATTAGGTAGTATGCACTTAGCAAGGGAAAAAGCAACCAACACTACATACGCACACGCACACTTTCATTTAACATAACTGTCATGACATACGAGGAGGATAGAGTAGTTGATGAATCAACTAGAGTGGGTAATGTCGGAATAGGTGAATACAATGTCAATGAATGTCATGATATGTGCAGGCCTGGCAACGGCAATATAATTAAATGGAATGTGAACATATGCCACAGCTTGTACCCGTACAATGCCTGTCAATGCAATGTCAATGTATACCGTAATTTGTGCCTGCACAGCAGCGCCAACATCAGTAATAATGATACCAATGTATGCCATGATCCATGCTCATACGATAATATTGTTGTTGAGAATAAGAACAATGTCCGTTTTACATTCAGTTCCAAAGCAAACATATCCTGTTAATACCAGTACAAACGATATCAGCGTACAAAATGACAAATGTAAGCGTAATGTTGATAATGTCGATAACAATGATAACCAGTGGCTGCCATATTATTTTTAGAAGTTCCAATGAACTCACATGATTGCTGCCAGATTCACCCAAGGTGACTTCTCCATCGACTCCGAGTCAAAGATACGTGGTAAGGCAGGTACTGCAACCCATGCCCACGCCTATGGAGTAAGAGGTCAAAGGTGGAGTCCCCTGTAAACCATAGACAAACATGCACCCAGGGGAAATCCTGATCAATTCCACAGATAGTTAAACCACAAACAAGTCTGAGATAATTGGCCCCAATAAAACCTGTTTGTCCAAAGCCTTGCGTTCCCCAGAAATACCACAAAGCTAGATATCACATGTAGATAGGCACACTCAATCACACAGAACACAACAGACACACCACATTTAGTGATCACGAGCTCCTCATGCCGGATATCTGGACACATATACACTGGCACACACTAGCTCTCCCTGAGGTCGAGAATCATCTGTGTCCTGATCAGATGCCCGCGTTTGTTGATTTACAACGGAGATGCTTTTTTGGAATGTAGAAAATTATTTTATTGTACCTTGTGAACTGTATAAATGGACGGCCAAATTTTGTACATCGAGAGATTTTGATCAGACGGACACTGTCCGCAGCGTTTTATTAAACCAAAAACTTCCTGTTTTGCCAAAAACCTCTTGCCTTTCACTTTTTTTAAGGTAAATTCATAACTGAGCAACAAGCCCTCCCCCCTTAACCTGTGCCCTATATAGCCAAGGGCAAAACCATACTCCACTAAGATAAGTACATCATCGGGCCCATTGTCGACTCAACAAGAGGTTTGGCCCCCCACAAACACCAAAATTGATGAAAAATGAAAGAAAAACCCACTAACCCCACAATATACCATCCCAGAGAATAAGAAACCAAAATAGAGTAAGTAAGTAAATAAGGTCCAGTGTCAATGTGGATCACACACCAATCAGTGATACCTGGGGTCAAAGAGAATAGACCAGCAAATTGCCCCAGCACCTGCTTGCAGTCTCTGTGATCCGGGCTGTCAATCTGGGTAAGAGTACAACTCCCTCCTCTGACCCATCTTGCACATTGTTGCAGAGGAGGTCGGGCACTGGTTCAGTCTCCTCCTATTCTCCCTCATGTGTGACCAGTAACATGGTCATGTCTGCCCTGTCATGGTAGGGTTTCAATCTATTGACATTCAGGACCCTATGAGAGTTCCTGGGGGTATTACGATCTACCAGGTAAGCAACCTCACCCTTCTTTTCAATGATTGGATAGGGCCCAGTCCGCTTGTCATGGAGGGTCCTAAGAGCTACAGGCTCCAACACCCATACCAATTGTCCTGGAGTATACTCAGTCATGGCAGCCTTTTGATCATACAAGTGTTTCATGAGCTCCTTCTGGCCTCCAGTTTCCTGCTTGCCTTATACATGTACTCTGCAATGCGGGAGCGCAGGCCCAGCACATAATCAAGCACATTGCCCTTTGCTTCCTTGAGAGGCTTTTCTAAAGTTTCTCTCAGCAGGCACAATGGCCCTATCACAGGGTGCCCAAACAACAGCACAAAGGGACTGAAACCAACCCCTTTTTGTGGGACTTCCCTGTAGGCAAACAGTAGGTATGGAAGGAGAACATCCCATCTCCCCCTGAGTTTGTCAGACAAACCATTGATCATGCCCTTAGGGGTCTTATTCAACCTTTCCACCTGACCGTTCGTCTGGGGGTGATATGGGGTGGTAAACTTGTAGGTAACACCACATTCACCCCACATCATTTCAGATAGCAGGACATCAGGCTTATGCCCCTATCTGAAATGACCTCCTTTGGGAACCCCACTCTGGTGAACACACCAAGTATGACCCTAGCCACCGAAGGAGCAGTGACTGCTCTGAGGGGTATTGCCTCAGGGTATCTTGTGGCATGGTCCAATATCATCAAGATATACTTATTCCCTGATGCAGTTAGGGGTTCTAGGAGACCAACAATGTCCACCCCACCCTCTCAAAGGGAGTCTCACCCACTGGCAGTGGTATCAAGGGAGTCTTAGGCTTGCCCCCTGTCTTGTCACTGGCCTGACAGATGACACAGGAGCTACAGAACTCTTTTACTTTCTCAGACATATGGGGCCAGTAAATGGTTCACCAACCAGTTCCAAGTCTTGTTCTGCCCCAAATGATCTGTCAAGGAGATATCATGACTCAAAGTCAGGATGAACTCTCTGTACCACCAACCTCCTGGTGGCCCCTTCCTTGAGGTTTCTGGCCTTAGTATAAAGCAGTCCATCTTCCCAGTAGATTCTGTGGAAACCACTGTCATTCCCTTCACCTTGCTTTAAGGCAATCCGCCTCAAGCCCTCAAGGGTGGGTCAGTCTCTCTGCCCCTGAAAACACTCCTCTCTGGATGGTCCACCTGATCCTGTCAGTTCAACCAAGTCTGACAGATCTGGCAGGGATGGAATCACTTCCTCAGGTGTCAGAAAATACCCATCAGGGTCAGATTCCTGCTGCACCACTGGAGTTCCCTGGGCTGGCTCACCAAACCCAGTGCCCTTGTCCATGGATGCTTGGCCCCTTGTTCCAGGGTCCATCATTTTATTTCTGGCTAGTCTGTGACCTGGTCACAGAACATACCCACTCAGGGCACTCCAATATTCTCATATGAAGCCCTCTCTCCACCTCTGATGCTTCAGATGCTTCGAGATCATTTCCCAGTAAACACTGCACTGAAAGTGCAGGTGATAAAACTACCTTCGTAGGGCCTGTCACACCTCCCCTTCCAAATCCACCACAGCCATTGGATGGAGTTTGGTTCTTCTGTCTGCATAGGTTACCTGGTGAAACTCACATGGTAGGATCTGCTCTTTAAATACCAGTGTGTCCATTACCATAGTCACACTAGCTCCTGTATCTCTCAGAGCCTCAGCCTCAGTTCCATTGATGGTAGGCCTCTGCCTGTACTTATCCATACTTGAAGGTAAGGCAGCCAGGATTGCAATATCCACCTCACCCAGGGACACTAAGGTTGCCTCTATCACTTCCCTACCCATCTCTGGGCCACTCTCCACCCCCACACTTACACTACCTATCCCTGGGGACTGCCCACCAGTGGGGGGCTCAGTGAAGACAGCATCTCCTTTCTTGTGCCCTGGCTGATTACAGATGAAACACTTTGCCACTTTTGAGGGATCAAAGAACCTATCATTCTTTCCCTGATACCTCCTTCCCCTGAAGTTGAAGTGGACCAGAACCCCCTCCTTGTTCAGGTTTTTGTGGGTCTTTGAGGACTTGTTCTGTTTTTGACCTTTTTTCCCCTGAGCTGTCCCTGGGGGAGGGACCTGTCCTCCCTTCTTCTGATCACCCCCCTGGTACGGTTTGGAAACCCAGATTCTCCCCCACTCATCAGCTGCCTTGTCTAGTTCCCTAGGACTAGACAGCTTATAGTCCACTAGGTACTGGTTTAACTTCTCTTGCACACAATGAGTCAGGATGTGCTCTGTCATAAACAAATTACACAGCCACTCATATGTAGCTACTTGATAACCATCAATCCAGCCTCCTAGCGTTTTTTCTGAGAGGTCCACCCAGGACTGTGTGTTCACTTTCTCGATGTTCCTGAATTTCACCCTGTACTGCTCTGGGGTCAAACCAATTTTCTCCACTAAACATATTCTCATGTAGGTGTAGGATTTAGCCTCATCCCCCTCTAGAAGCAGGAGCCTATCCCTCCCAGCTAAAGGGAATAGTTCCCAAAAGAGTGAACCCCAATGCTTGGGGTGGACATCCCTCATCTCTATGGCCCTCTAAAATGCTGTGAGTCATTTGCCAATGTTGCCCCCCCTCTGTGCACCTGGGCACTATCCCTTTGGGGAGCTTGGAATCAAAGCCCCCATCACTGGACACATCAGCTTCTTCTTCAATTCCACTGCCACCATTTCTTCTCTCCCCCTCCCTTGCTCATTTCTTCTCAACTAATTCTAGCTCCATTTCCCTTAGGGCTAGCTCCCATTCCCATAGGGACATCCCTGGCTCCTGTGTGGGAACACCTCTCCTCTCACCCCTAGCTGGAAAGACAACCCTCGTACTAGAAGCAATGGAGGAGGTATCATCATCACCCTCCTTCTGGGTGACATGGGGGGGTCAGCCTTCCCCTCACCTTCATTCTCTGGGGCTGACCTGGCCCAGGCCTTCAGGGTACTAATCAACTCTGCCTTCCAAATCTTGTTAGTAGCAGGTAGCTCCATAGCCTTACACAGAACCCTAAGCTCAGCCACATTGAGTTTAGTCAGTTTAGCCAGATGCAGCTCCCTGGTATCCTTAGTTTTGGGTCTCCACAACTATCAATCAGACTTAGAACAAATTTAGAAAAATCAAAACAATAGATAAAAAATCAGTTTAGTCTAAATTTCAAAAAATCAAATGTTTTGTTCTAAGACAATTTAGAGGATTTTTAAAGATCTTACTTAATTACTGTATGGTGTACTTTAAACACATGTCCGTATCCCACCCCTCCCACCAAATGTTGGAAAGTGGGTTATTGGTAGGGGTAAGTATGCACCTACCACCAGTTATAAGGCCACTAACATGGTATAGGGGCCAGTAAAGGTCTCAGTAAATTAGCCCCATTCTCAACCCTTGTGTTACAAATGGGGGTCTCTAGTTGGCAGTGACTTGCACCCTGTCCAAGTAGGGAACCATATTCTAGTCAGGGTAAGGGGATTACACAGCTAATATAACCCCTGCTCACCCCTTGGTAGCTTGGCACGAGCAGTCAGGCTTATCTCAGAGGCAATGTACAAAGCATTTGTACATACACAAACAGTAAAACAGTGGAAACACTACAAATGGACACCACACCAGTCTTTATCTGAATAAAACAAGACCAAAATGACAAAAATCCAACATACACAAGCAAAGATAGTCTTTTTAAAAGGTTCATAACAGTTCAGTCCATAGGAAACTATGGATGCGTCACTTTTATAACAACAAACCTGGAATGCGTCAAAACGAAAGACGAAAACAGGCACAGGGGAGGAGAAGCGCTGGAAAACAAAGTGATCCGTTGATTCTTTACTCGCAGGGGAGGTGATGCGTTGATTCCTTACTGCCCGGGGAGGTGATGCGTAGATTCGTTACTGAGAGGGGAGGTGTTGATTCAGTTTCCAAACACGCGGCCTCAGTTCTTTACTGCTGGGCTATGTTGATGAAGAACTTGGTGCACAGGCATGGTGCATTGAAAATCCGGATGAGCTGAAGTCGATGAGGCGGTGGCAAAACAGGTGCTGCGCCAATTTTCCAGCCACAAGCAGGTGATGCATAGATTTCTTCAGCTGGACAGCAGGGCCTGCGTCAGAGTCTGTGCAGGTGCCTCGGATGTCAAAGACACGGTGCTCAGGACTTGGGCTGTGGCAATTTGTTCAGCTGCATGACAGGTGCTGCATTGATTTTTCGGCAGTACTGTGGCGATGTGTTGGTTTTTCAACCGCACGGCAAGACTGTGGTGGGATGAACAGTCGCTGAAGGTTGATACATGGATTCTCAGGCTTCTTGGCAGCAAAACCACCTCCAAGGACCCAGAAATGGAAATGGCACAACTTGGAAGGTCAGAACTCCCAGCAGAGAAGCCCAGGGACTGCAGATGAAGTATTTGATAACCCTGAGACTTCTTAACAGGAGGTAAGCACACACAAGTGCTTTGAGAATGTTGGCAAGCAGGATACAGAAAGCAACGTCCAGTCCTTTCACTGTACAAGTCAGAAGCAGCAAGTAGTAGGCAGCACAACACAGCAACAAGCAGACTGGTAGTTCCCCTCCTACAGCTTCTCCAGCTCCTCTTCTTGCCAGAATCTCCTCTTACTCCAGAAGTGTTCTAAAATTATGGTGCCACAGCTCCAACACTTGTACCAGTTTCTGCCTTTGAAGCATGCAAACTTCAAAGGAAAGTCTTTGTAGGTCACAAGGCCCTACCTTTCCCTGACCTGGCTCCAGACACACTACAGGGGGTGGAGGTAGCTTTGTGTGAGGACAGGCACAGCCCTATTCAGGTGTCAGTGACAACTCCTCCCCCCACTCTAGCTCAGGAAGGCCCATCAGCCTTGTGATGGATCATCAGGATGAGCAGGGCCCACCTCAGCTCCCTTTGTGTGACTGGCTAGAGTGAATGCTTCGCACAGCCCAACTGTTACCATCCCTGAGACATGGATTCCACAGGCAGGCAGATGCACAAAATGGTAAAGCAAGTAAATGCGCAAATTCTAAAAGTGGCATTTTCAAACACGCAATTTAAAAACCAACTTCACTAAAAGATGTATTTTTAATTTGTGAGTTCAGGAACTCCAAATCTCTATCTCTTCCCAGTTGGAAGTTGCACTTGAACGGGGTTACAAGGCAGCTCCAATGATAACCTATGGGAGAGATAGTCCTTGCAATAGTGAATAATGAAATTGGCAGGATTTTACTATCAGGACATGTAAAACACACCAGTACATGTCCTACCTTTCACATGCACTGCACCCTGCCCATAGGGCTCCCTTGGGTCTTCCTTAGGCATGCCTTACATGGTCCCTTCACCTGCCGGAACTGCAGCTACACCAGCCTCAGAGCCACCGAAGCGCCCGCCAAGAAGGACCTCAACCACCTCCGATGCATCCTACTGAACACCCGCTCCGCACGCAAACACGCCGTCGAGCTCTGGGACCTACTCGACACATCATCACCAGACGTCGCCTTCCTGACAGAGACCTGGATGAACGACTCCTCCGCCCCGACATCGCCATAGCCATCCAAGACGGCTATAAGATCACCCGTAGAGACCGCATCAACGCAGTAGGAGGAGGAATCGCCATCGTCCACAAGAACACCATCAGGGTCTCGACCAGCACCGACGACACTCTCAGCACCGCCGAACACATGCACTTCCAGATCCACACGGACCCCAACACCACCCTTAGAGGCACCCTTGTCTACAGACCCCCTGGGCCCCGACCCCAGTTCAGCGACTCCATCGCTGACTTCATCAGCACGCACGCCCTGACCTCTACCGACTACATCCTCCTCGGAGACCTGAACTTTCACCTGGAGAACAACAACGACAGCAACTCCACCACCCTGATCGACAACCTCGCCAACCTCGGTCTGAGCCAGCTCGTCACAACACCGACCCATTCCGCCGGCCACACGCTTGACCCCATCTTCTCCTCAAGCTCCCACGTCTCCTTCAGCCACACCACGGAACTCCTCTGGACCGACCACCGCTGCATCCATTTCACCTTCCAGAAACCCACCACACACCACCGCACTCAACAGATCCCACGCCGCTGCTGGAGCAAAGTCACCGAAGACCAACTACGGGCAAACCTCGCTCTCAGCCCTCCCTCCAACCCATCCAACACCGACGACGCTGCCTGCAACCTCAGACGATGGATGGACGACTGTGCCAACACCCTCGCCCCGCTGAAAAAACTCACCTACAGTGACACCACCAAAAGAGCCAGCTGGTTCACCTCAGAACTCCTAGCTTCCAAGCGTACCTGCCGGAAACTAGAGAAGAAATGGCACAGTGATAAGACACCGGACAGCCACGCAGCCCACAAAGACGCCATCCGTAACCACCACCACCTCATCAAGTCCGCCAAGAGAATCTCCTTCAAAGACCGCCTCGACAACAACGCACACAACAGCAAGGAGCTCTTCAACATCGTGAAGGAACTCTCCAACCCCAGCTCCAACACCAACGACATCCCGCCGTCGCAAGCCCTGTGCGATTCCCTCGCCACCTTCTTCCACCGCAAGATCGCCGACATCCACGACAGCTTCAACACCCAGACAGCCCCAACTAAGATCGATGCACCAGACCCGCCGCACACCATCGACCACGACCCCCTGCCAGCCTGGGCCAGCGTGAACATCGATGACACCATCAAGACCATGAGCACAATACACTCCGGCTCCCCGTCAGACCCTTTCCCGCACCACATCTTCAACAAAGCCAGCAGCTCCATCGCACCCCACCTGTGCAACGTCATCAATCTCTCCTTCGAGACCTCGACCTTCCCAGAGAGCTGGAAACACGCAGCGATCAACGCCCTACTCAAAAAACCCAAGGCGGACCCGAGAGACCTCAAGAACTTCCGGCCCATCTCCCTGCTTCCGTTCCCAGCCAAGGTCATCGAGAAGATCGTCAACAAACAGCTAACCCGATACCTCAAAGAAAACAGCATCCTGGACCCATCCCAATCGGGGTTCCGCAGCAACCACAGCACTGAGACTGCCCTCATCGCCGCCACCGACGACATCAGGATCCTGCTGGACAACGGTGAGACCGCAGCCCTCATCCTGCTGGACCTCTCCGCCGCCTTCGACACTGTCTGCCACCGCACTCTACGCGCACGCCTCCACGACGCAGGGATCCGAGACAAGGCCCTGGAATGGGCCACCTCCTTCCTCGCCGGCAGAACCCAGAGAGTCCGCCTCCCACCATTCCGATCCGAAGCCTCCGAGATCATCTGCGGCGTACCCCAGGGATCATCCCTCAGCCCAACACTGTTCAACATCTACATGGCCCCGCTCGCACGCATCGCCAGACAGCACGACCTCAACATAATCTCCTACGCCGACGACACTCAACTGATCCTCTCCCTCACCAAGGACCCCTCGCCGCCAAATCCAACCTCCATGAAGGAATGAAGGCCGTCGCCGATTGGATGAAGATCAGCCGACTAAAACTGAACACGGACAAAACAGAGGTCCTCATCCTCGGCTCCAACCCCTCAGCCTGGGACGACTCCTGGTGGCCAACGATGCTGGGAGCAGCCCCGACACCCACCGACCACGCACGCAACCTGGGAGTCATCCTCGACTCAACGCTCTCCATGGCCAAGCAAGTCAACGCAGTCTCCTCCTCCTGCTTCAACACCCTCCCCATGCTTCGCAAGATCTACAGGTGGATCCTGACAGATACAAGAAGAACAGTCACCCAGGCCCTCGTCAGTAGCAGACTTGACTATGGGAACGCCCTCTACGCGGGAGCCCCAGCCAAGCTCATCAAGCGACTGCAACGCATACAAAACGCCTCCGCACGCCTGATCCTCGATGTACCACGCCACAGCCACATCACCCCCCACCTGAGGAACCTGCACTGGCTCCCCGTCGACAGGAGAATCTCCTTCAAACTCCTCATCCACGCACACAAGGCACTCCACAAGACTGGCCCAGCCTACCTCAACAGACGACTCCTCTTCTACGTCCCCAACCGCCAGCTCCGCTCCGCCGACCTCTCCCTCGCCACCGTCCCTCGCATTCGAAGAACTACCACCGGCGGCAGAGCCTTCTCCCACCTCGCCGCCAAGACCTGGAACACCCTTCCACTAAGCCTACGACAGACCCAAGACCTGCTGACCTTCAGGAGGCTACTCAAGACCTGGTTGTTCGACCAGTAGCAGCACCCCCCCCTTTTTTCTCCCCAGCGCCTTGAGACCCTCGCGGGTAAGTAGTGCGCTCTACAAATTCTGTGATTGATTGATTGATTACATGTAGAAAAAGGGAAGGTTTGGGCCTGGAGAGTGGGTGCACATGCCAGGTCGACATGGCAGTTTAAAACGGCCTGAGACATGGTTACAGGGCTACTCATGTGGGTGGCACAATCAGTGCTGCAGGCCTAGTAGTAGCATTTGAATTATAGGCCCTGGGCACACACAGTGCACTTTACTAGGGACTTACCAATAAATAAGATATGCCAATCATGGATAACCAATCTCAATCACAATTTACACAGGGAGCATTTGCACTTTAGCACTGATCAACAGTGGCAAAGTGCCCAGAGTTCAAAAAACGAAATAGAGCACACAGTCAAACACAGGAGGTCAGAAGCAAAAAAGACAGGGGAAAACATGCCAAAGACCCAGGTTTAACACCTTGGTAGCTAACAACAAGCAGTCAGGCCTAACTTAGGAGACAAGAGTGTAAAGCATTTAAAAACACAGATACATCAAATAAGTAAGACACAACACACAATAAAAATCCCAGAACAATTTATAAAAAGATGAAATATTTTTATGAACAAATAGACACCAAAATGACAATAATCCAATGTAGGGAACCCGAGATATGATTTTATTTTTTTAATTAACCACTTTATAATGCCTAAAAACATACATGACCTGGACGAAGTAAAATTTTGAGGCTGACCACGATGGAGCCCTGGTCGGATACACTAAGCTGGAGGCCCCGGTCAAAATTTTATCTTCACACTTAGGAACTTTTCTGGAGCTTTTTCTTCCAACGTCGCCCAACCCTCCACAGCGGGCCGGATTCGGTGAGGGTTCTCTGGCTTGATGTTCTGTGAGGCCCCGTCAAATCCTGGAATTCTGGAGCTGGAATTCTGAAATCCAGGCTCGGTCATGGTTGAAAGTAGTTGGCTTGACTCCTGACGCCGGGTCGGTCACGTTCTGGAGCTTTTTCACAAAAGTTCTCCAAACCTCAGAAGGTGCTTCCTGGTATACATGTAGGTTCCAAATGTCCAAAACACCAGTGCAAAGGTCTGGAATCTCCTAGAAGATCTCGGGGATTTCTGGAATACAATTCCCACAATGCACCTGGACAAATCATTAAAAATCCACAGGACGCACTCCAGGATGGGGACTCTTGGTGGAGATAATGCAGGTGGGCTCTGATAATGTGTAGCTTGCAGGGAGTCCACTCCTTAATCCTTTTTGAAGCAAGGCAGAGTCCCCAGGGCCGTGGCACCAGATTGTGCAGGAGGCACAGTAATTCAGAGTGCAAGCCTTTGGGTGCAGATCCAGAT
Organism: Calotriton arnoldi; assembly: GCA_963921515.1. NCBI lineage: Eukaryota > Metazoa > Chordata > Amphibia > Caudata > Salamandridae > Calotriton > Calotriton arnoldi. The sequence goes on from CAWUFW010004652.1 coordinate 1,439,667, forward strand.
TTCAGCAGGACAGTCCTTCTTCTTCTTATAGTTTCAGGCAGCAGATCTGAGAGACTATGCAGCTCTCACATATTTATTCAGTGTTCTGGGGTGACAAGCAGGGGGGCACCTATGTCCAATGAGATGCTGGGTGCCACCCAAAAGCATGACAACTTCCTCCAAAGTGTAGCATCTTCTTGTCCCACAAAGCACTGCACTTCCAAAATCCAACATGGATTATTTCTCACCAGAGGAGTAAGAGCTGGCTAAACCAACCCACAGTGTGGCTCATTTCAATTAGCTCTCCTCCCCCTGACCTCTGCAAATTCCTGTCCAAAGCCTGCCATCTGGCTCGGGGCACAGGATGTGGGGTAGGTACTCCTGGCATTCCTTACTGATCTGCTCTCTCTTTGAGCTCAGTTTGATTTTCTCAGCCTCTTCTTTATGACCTATCCTCCACAGCTTCAGAGCTCTCTCAATCAGATAGCCTCTGCTCCGGCCAGGCCACTTATCACCTAATCAAAACAGTCTTCCTAAGCCTGTTGAGGCTGACCAATAAGCAGAGACTACTAGAAGGTTGGATTATGGCTTACAGAAGAGAAAGTTCTATAACTTGTGACAAGTTGTTGAATCTACTTATACCAATCTTTTAAGTCTTTGAATGATATTTACTCCTTTCCTAGCCATAGTTAACTGTAAATAAAATATTGCAATGTTAGCATATGGAGCTAAGTATCTATAATGGGGGAAAATGAAATGGGCAGTTTTTTCCTCACCAGGGCATATACAACATCTTTTATAAGGTCCCTGCATATAATTACATGACCTCCCACCCCTAGGACACCTAGGGGAGACCATGGGAGTGACTAATATGTACAAATAAGGTAGATTATCACTTTTATAGTGCCCATACCACCAAAGTCGAATTTGCATACAATTTACTTTTAAAGACAGTCTGCAAAGCCAAGCTGCATTTAAAATGACAGCAGCACTCAGCAGCGCACACATGCAAGTGCATGAAATCGGCTCGGCCTCCAAACTTCTATGCCCTATTATATACTAGGGACTTAAAGGTAGTTTGAACCCCCCTAGCCCTGCTATATACAAGGGACGTATAGGGTCTGTCAGTACCAATTGTGAGAATTTACTTTTAAAGACAGGCTGCAAGACAGGACTGCCTTTAAAAGGACAGCAGGCAAACAGCAGCGCACACATGCCAGTGCAGGAAATCTGCTGGACCTCTAAACCCCATGGCCCTATTATCTACTAGGGACTTATTGGTCTGTCATTGCCAATTGTAAGTGTACCCTATTACATGTACCTTTACCCTATTACATGTACCTTTTTAAACATAGCAGTGGCCCTGGGCCTGGATAGCATAGCCCAGGGTACAGTCCGAGTCAGCTACCACCAGTATCACTCAGCAAAAAAATGGGGTGAACAGGGCAAAAGGATAACGTTCTTACAGCGTGTCTGCACCCTTCAGAGCCCCGAAAAGGCTGAACCATCCCTCTTGGCCCTGGTTTATCCCCTGTATATGCGAGTAGTCGCTGTATGCAATTGTGATTTAGGAACACTTTTTCGCACTGGGCCTTTGAACACAAGTGGATATAGTGGGCAAGAAGAACAACCACAGTACTTTGGACACATTTCTGCCACGGGCGGTTGATGTGATTACCAAAGAGATGACTTAGCAGAGAGGGGAACTCTCGCTGGATCATTATGTTCAGCTGATTGCTCCAGTAGATTCTGCATTACATAAACAGAGCTCTGCTTTAACTAATTCGAGAGCTAGCCCATCTTCTTCTTTAAACGAACGGTTACCGCCAAGGGCCCCTGACTTGACACTGAGCACTCCGGAGAGAGTTATTGGGAAACATCCTTTACATCGCAGTGATTACACTGCGATGCATTTAGAACGCTGCCATTACAACGCAAGCGTTACATCGACTTGCACTGGAGGGCACTATAACCTAAGGAATAGTAAGATTTACTATTCCAACACCTTCCCTACTGTACGTAGACTGGTGTTGGAATAGTAAATCTTACTACTCCTAAGTCCAGCGCCCTCCAGCGCAAGTCGTTGTAACGACTTGCGTTGTAAAAAATGCGATGTTACATACCGCGATCATTTTGATCGCGTTGTAACATCACATATTCGAGTTATTGTGTTTTTAATCCTGTTATTTATTGATTGTTTATGGTGGCTGTATTTGTATGTGTGTACTTTTATTGCGGAACATATTTGTCAAGTAATCATGAATGATGATGATTCTGTATATTTTTGGTGCTAACAACATTTATTTATTGTTGCTCAACTAAAATTATACTTAAACTATCAGCACAATTAACAGTGGATGTAGTAGCTTTCAGCTGACTTTTATTCACGGGTTTCAGGATTCTAATTCAACGCTTTCTCCAACAAGAAAACGAGGGATTTATTTGAAGAATATGTGCTAAAACCTCTTGATGACATAGCTGCCATTTGACTATCTTTGCTCATGTTTCTCACCACAGTTCTTTGAAGCATCACAAAAGCAGTGATGAGGAGATGTCAACATGTTGCTATTCCACGATCAGATCTGGGGACATCATAACACATTGTAGGAGATGAGCTCAAACACTAGTTGCTAACATGCATTAAATAACTGGCTGCAAGCATGAAGCCCTCAGGACCCAGGGATGGGACAGAGTGACAGGGTCACATGCCAACACAGAAGTGCCAATGAACATTTCCTGCACACATATGGTGGCACTGAAGACGCACACTTTAAATCACAGAGAGGGATGAACCGAATATTAATAGAACTCCCTGCCTTGTGCACTGCTTGCTGCCACCCAGAATTTCTAATAAATAATTCAATGACATTTCTATCCGACACTCATCAGATGAATTAAACGCCGAGTGTCATTACTCGCGCACGTGTAGAAGATGATTTCATACTGGCAGTAGGTGGCTCAAGAGTCATCTGTCACTGCTGATTAGATTTGATCTGTCGGCAGTTTCTGGCGAGCTTGAGGAATTATCGATAAGGAACATTAAAAACAGCTTCATTTTAATGCAGCCTCTCAGTGCTGCAGGATGATGTCAAATAAAATATAGGGAAATTAAATAATTTTTAAGGCTAATAAACTCGTGAAGCAAATCTGAACAAACAAAGGGGGATATTCTCAAGAACGTGCGATAATCATCGCCAAAATAGGTTAACGCAATTTTTCATATCGCCGTCTATCGTGGAAAATAACTCCATGTTAACGTCGTATTCACAACACGGCGGTAACATGCGATAGTTTCCCGATAACGCGTCAAATGTCCGCGATAAAATTACCGGGACGGCGATAAAAATCTAAACCGGAACGTGAAAAAAGTTGCGATGGGCCCAACTGCGATAATAAATTCAGCGATAAGCAGCGCCTGGCCTGCAAGTCCCACAAGTCAGGCGGGAAAAACCACTATAAAAGCGGCAACAAAAAACACAAACAAATGCGAAGCACCATGGAGGTAGCCGGAGCAAGTACAGAGGACAACCAGAACCCCACAAGCCCCACGGAGGACCAGCCTGGGACCTCGGGGTCAGGGAAGGGCAAGGAGAAGGAGAAGAGGAACCCGCGTTTCAGTACGCAGGAAAACCAGATCCTCATTACGGAGGTGATAGAACACCACCACCAACTGTTCAGCACCTCCACTGTGTCATTGGCAACTAAAAATACAATATGGCAGTCCATCTTGGCAAAGGTGAATGCAGTTGGAGTGAAGAGAAGGGAAGCGGATGACTGCAAGAAGCGTTGGACTGATGTGAATCCAAAAACCAAGCTGAAACTCGCAGCCAACCTGAAAGCAGCAATGCAGACTGGAGGTGGGAGTCCAGCGATACACCAGGAGCTGGATGAGATGGAGGAAATGGTGACCCAAGTCATCATTGGGGAGACGGTGGCAGAAGTTGGGGGACCGGACACTGCACAACATGACCTGAGCCAACAGCAACAGGGTGAGTAACGACCAGGGACTGGGGGGACGGGGGGGAGATGGGCACAATGGCACACATGCACAATTAAGTATAGCAAATCTGCGGATAAACCATGCCCAAAAGTCACAGCTCCGACCAAGAGCCCAATTTACCCAAGTCTGCAATATCTCAGCACTGTATAAGCACAGAAGTGAAAGGCACACCGCCTGAAAGGGATAAGGGCCAGCCAAATCAGAGCTGAAGGGGCAACACACCCACAAAGCAGCACACACACATAAGAATCAGAGCACCTCAACATTGACAACAATGTGGTACAAACTGCAACACTTTCACAACAGAACAGAGGACACAACTGATGCCGCTTGTGTGTAGAAAATGGCCAATCACATTTGGCATAGCAGGAAACTGTGAGATGATAATGTACAAGTACAACCTCACATCCTTGATGGTGCAGAAATGTCAACTGTCCCGCATCAAATAGGCATCTCCTCACAAACAGTCACAATGTACATTGTCATGCAGTCTGTTAGTAAACTTGTACAATGCGTGAACATTGTACAAGAACACAATGTCAATCTGCATCTCCCCTTCACATTGCAGAGGGAGAATCAACACCTCCTGCAGAGCAGACCCAACAACTCAGCACTGATGATGAAGAGGACCTCCCCAACATCGACACCGACACCCTCCAACAGCTCATGGACAGCTTCGGCACCCCACCTCCAGGAGCAGGGCAGCCCAGCTGCATCGAGGAGACCCCACCCCCTGCACAAACCACACAGCAGGAAGCATCCACCACCACGGCTGTCTCCCAGGACCCCCACGACCAACACATGGCATTCCAACGCCGTGTGTTAGGGTGCCAGGAGAAGATGGCTGATCAGCTGCGGGTTGGGTTCGACCTCATGGCAGCCAAACTCGATGCCATACGTGGGTGTCTAAGTCCCATCAGGGACGACTTACAGTCCCTTACGGACACCCACTGTCCGCTCCATGCTCTCCAACAATCCATGGCTGACATCGCTGGAGTCATGACTCTGAGCCAAGAACAACTGTCTAGTCAGAGTGGCTCCAGCGATGTCAGCCGGGAGTTGGGACACATAAGGAGAATGATGGAGAGCTTGGAGCGGATGCAGGTGGAAAGAATGTTTGCCACGGCTGCACACCAGCGAGATGAAGCTGTGATCTTCCATGCCCTGCAGATCCTCGTCATGGCATTGCCGCCACAAGGCCTGGTGCGGATGAATGCTGCTGCTACTACTCCATCCACATCTCCGCCCCCTGAAGTGTCAGTGCCACACAGTGCGGCAGACATTCCACCTCCGGCCCCTGATGTGTCAGAGCCACACAGTGAAGCACACTAAACACCACCACCCACATGTGAGGCACCTGACACATCAAAGGATGAAGATGATGATGAATCTGGCTTTGTGGTAAGAATGAAGTGGTAGCATTCATCTCCGCCATATGGCCTGTTTCAGCTTGGTTCTGCCCTCTGCATCATGCCCTGGAATAACACCTTCCACTGTCCCCCGATACACCCAGCGACACTCACCTTGGACCTCGACATGGACTGCCATATTTTGTTTGGTTACCAATGACACAGCAATCACACTGCGGACTCAAGTCTTCCTCTTCCGATGAACTTGTCAATCCCTAAAGGACTCTGGCTGGCCCTCCACGGGGCAACAATGTAAAGTGGGGTTTGCATGGCCCTGTACTGGTCCAGCTTCAACACTCCACTGAATGTGAATAAAACATTCTAATTCACACAGATGTGTCATGGCTATGATCAATCAAGTACGAAAGTATGGATGAATGTAGGGACAGTGATTCCACAAAAAGGTACTCCCTGGGTAATGCTATCAATGCGCATGTATGGCCGTGACCCAGATAGGCAGTGAGACACACATTGTCATTCAAATCAACACTCATCACAGTTGAATACAAGTGAAGGTGCGTAGACTTTATTAGCATAAGCGTGTCAGTACGGGCAAGATAAGTGCCACAACATGCAGACCAATGCAGCAGTATGTCAGAATGAGGAACGTTGCCAAGCGCCGCTGTCCACTCCGGGGAGTGCCTCACCTTTCACAGGTGTGTGTTAACCCGCGTTGTTGTCCGCTCATGTATTCGGAGTCCAGGCGAATGCAGCCATGTCCACTGTTGTCGTAGGATATGTGACCAGATCTCCAAGATGCAACAAGGTGTTGGGACATGTGCAATGGGTTCCAATCTGTTGTGGCTGCAGGTACGTAGTTACTCGTCCATGAAAGCGATTGCAGCTTCGTAGGCTATCATTTCCAACATGAGGTCGTTGCCGACTTCATCAAACATGACGGCGAGGCAATCCATTAGCAGGTCCAGACAGATGTGCTGCGTCCACCCCCTTTCACCAATTAGCACTACAGCCCAATAGGGGAGCGGTTCAATGTGGTCACTGCACACGAGGAGTGGTGCAATCTCCCAGGTCCAGCTGCCAGCATGTATGCCAAGTATCAAGGCATCCCATAAACGGGTATCACGGTGACACTCCTGGTCGTGGGCCAACAGGGGGCGCACACACATGTCAAAATCCAGTTCAGCTACCGTCCTGTTGGATAGGCAGACATGCATGGACCACTCGAATATGCACGATCGACAATGCAACACAGGCTGAACGCTGGTGACGTTGGCAAGGCGGAAGCTTAGCCGGTAACTGATACGCAGCACTGCCAATGGAAGTGCCCCTGGTAAATGCAGCATACGTGCATGGTACAGTTCCATGTGACAGGGGTTGTGCATGTGTCCGGGATGTTCTGCCATTACGTTAGTGGCTCTCGTTGAAGCGCCACTGTTCTGACCTGCGCCAGTTCTGTGGATGAAATGCCAGAGCTCGGATCAATGAGTTGTTTTAGTGTGCAACGGTTGTACGCCTGGGATGGTGTGGGAGTAAGTGTGAAGGCCGTTCCATGCAAGATAACTTCGAGCAAGGACTTCTGTGTGTGGGGTATGTATATGTTGGTCTTTCGTCGGGCTGTGCGTAGTGTGGGAGTCACCATCAGCTGCTATAGTATCTGTCAGGGGGTGCCGGGCACATGCAATTCCGAGGTCGGATGTGCAGATGTGCTTCCGCCTGATAGTTCAGACAAAGGAGCTTTCATCCCTAATGTTAGTTTGTCATCTGCTTGCATTCAGGAAATGTGATGTGGCTTGTTGGGGGTGGGGTGGGATGTGTGCGACTTTGGGATTCATGTTTGACATGTCTTGCATGTGGCAAATGAGCGGCATCACTGTGTGTTACGTTGCCTCACAGCTGCTCCTCCCTCCCCCGAGCCTATTTACTTGTGTGCGCTGCGCGGTTGCATCACTTGCACTCCTACGGCACACCATTGTCATGCCTGTCTGCGCATGTCCACAAGCCTGACAACGACACTGTGATGTTGGCCGATGAAGGTGGGTGGCCACGTGAGTGCAGGCCTATGGTAAGGATAGGGCGGACACAGATGTAGAGTACATGCCTGGCTGAACTCGTGCTGCGATTAAGGCTAGGCATTTGGCTCATGCTGCGGCAATACAGATACACGCAACACTTGGCATGTATGAGCCAAGATCCGAGCGGTCTTTGCGCTCCTTCATTTCTCCGTTCGTGCGAGCCCGCCCTCCGGGTGCATGCTACATTGCAACATTGTCGATTGCGGGCCGGGTGGCGCCGACACTACAACAGACGTTTTGACAAAAACAAGGGAACCCAATTAGGTAAGCAAGGACCTTGGGTATCAATTTTTATCTGGACAGTGGTCCTTGTCGAACGTAGATGGAACTAACGAAATAAATATAGAACAGAATCGATTCTATATGATTACTATCCAGCCGGATAGTCGGATTTAATCAGACTTATTCTCAGATATCAAAGCACACAACATTATACAGTGGGATACAATCCTGTATCCAGGGACATAAAAAGTGAGGTAGTTTGTGAAAAATAATAATAACACATAAACATAAAAAACGAAACATTCAGGCAAAAACAAAGAGCTTGTTAATGGATATTAAAAAATGGAACAAGCGTGATAGTTGACACAGCCGTGACACATGGTATACAATTAGTTTGTGTGCACGGTGTTTTAAAAGGTCGACGACGTCGCGATCCCGTTTACACAGATACTGGGATCATCATCAGGACAGAAAATGAACAATGCCTGAACAACATTTAGGACTAAATAATTTACATAAATAAAAGGATAAAGGGAAGGAAGAAAAAAAAGAAAGAAAGAGAGAGTATGCTTATTAATGAAGGAAGGAACCCTTGACGCAATTTGCAGACGGCGCAGTGAAGGGTCCTTCTATGTGGACCCTATAAATTGGTGTGAAGGTGCGCAGGAGAGTGAGGGTGAGCACGCAACAACAGGGAGGAGGTGAAGTGCTCTGGATAATAACAAGTTACTAAGGGACCGGCTGATTAGAGTATAAAGCGTCCTAATTGGGTAGAGGCCTGTCGTGCAGATCCTGTACTTAGAATGAGCAATTACGGTGAAAAGGTGGGCTAGGTCTAACTACCTTGGTAGTAGTGCCGGTGGACTGAAGTGTTGACATTATTTGTTGAGCTCTGGGGGCTGCCCTGGGACACAGTGAATACCTAACTGGGTATGCGGGATGATGCCGGTGGCGTCAAAGATGTGCGGGATAAGGGTGAGGGCAACGATGGTACTGGGGGAATGCTTGCAACATACCTAGGAAGGAATGGTAGAGCCGCTGTTGAGTGGTCCACGGGTGATTCTTTTACATCACGGATGATTTGATCGAAGCCAAACCGCTGGGTCCTTAGTCAAAATCGGGAAGGGAGCCTGACATGTGTCAACTATCACGCTTGTTCCATTTTTTAATATCCATTAACAAGCTCTTTGTTTTTGCCTGAATGTTTCGTTTTTTATGTTTATGTGTTATTATTATTTTTCACAAACTACCTCAATTTTTATGTCCCTGGATACAGGATTGTATCCCACTGTATAATGTTGTGTGCTTTGATATCTGAGAATAAGTCTGATTAAATCCGACTATCCGGCTGGATAGTAATCATATAGAATCGATTCTGTTCTATATTTATTTTGTTAGTTCCATCTACCTTCGACAAGGACCACTGTCCAAATAAAAAAAAAATTTAAAAAAAGAAACTACAACAGAGACACACGCATTAGTTACTTCCTTGTCCAGCCCAAGACTGAACCATGCCCAGAGCCCCGGGCAAATTCTTCACACCCCTACGCTGGACTGGCGTAACACCACGATGTCCAGCTAGTTTTGCATTCACATAGACTACCAATACCCCTGGTGCCACAGAGACGTGCTATACCGGCTGGTTGACAGATCAGTGTTGACCATATGTCAAAACATCCTGACGGAGTACTGTGTGTATATATGCACATAACCTATCCCCATCGGTCTACACCACTCACGGGACTGCTATACCCACATTCAGATGCCTAGAAAGGGTACCAACAAAACCCCCACACCAGGGTAGCTGAGCCCCCCTTCCCTTTGGCGTCAATACCACAATCATAAATCCTTGTCCACCATACATGGATTTTTAAATATTTCCATCTGACTCTAGATCGGGTTTCTGTGTGGACCTATATTCCATACACACTAAACTGAGTCTTTCTTCCTTTTGCGATATGTTTACAAATTACTTATGTAAATAAATCCAGACTTTTTTCAGCCATTAAACACAGATATAGATTTTTTATATTTTTTTAAAAAAACCTCAACAAGACACAAGCTGTGCCATAGGTGTTTTCTAAATTTATCTTTATTTAGACACAGGAGCGCCCGACACACGAGCCGGGGCGCGCCTTTCTTCTTTGTTTACTCTTCCCATAGATGCAACCGACGGCAGAGCAGCAGCCTGCACCTGGAACCAATTTAGCAGCTCCCGGCAGTTCCCAATTAACAGACTCGCTTGCACCTGAATCATCAGCAAGGTATTTAAGCACCCGCTCGGCTCCACACACACAACCACAGAGCTCCATGGCGTCCGTAACAGGTACCGAGCAGGGTCCTAGACCTTGATGAAGTAAGTGGGAATTCCTCGGGGGTACACTGCAACACTGCCCTTTTCACTCGCTGCTGGCAGACTTACATTGCCAAGCAGGCGGTTGAACTTTTAAATGCTTTTGTCTTCTTTCTTTTGTCACATAGAGTGTGACTAAAGGTCGGCCCCCACATGGAACTCATGGGGCATTTTCCAGAAACTTTCTGAGTAAGAAATCATGAATTCATGTTTTTGTGTATTACTTCTATGCACCTCGTAATACGCATATTGATTACCACATGATAACGCATAACATTCAGGCGGATATTTTAACTTGTCCCTGAACGCCACGTTCCATCCTCACTTCGCCATTTCCCGCATATGAGGAACAGGGGTGGGAGCACACCGCTTCACCTCCCAGGCAAGGTTCGCCCCAGGCATTATGGTAAATGCAGTCTCTTGTTTCTTTGCTTTGCTAAAATATTTTTGAGTGTTCCGCCAGAGTTGGCGCAGATAGTGCTGATCTCTAGACACGTGTTTCTGCTTCTTTAACCGTCATCAGTAGAGATTACAGTCTTCAAATTAGGGGTTTGCTGGGTAGGCTGCCAAACATCACATCAGGTCAAGTACCTCTCACTGGCGCGCGGGTGCTTCTTCTACGAGCTCGCCAGCTCAAATGACTCACGGGAGTACTTTTAAACAGGAACAGGGGTGGGAGCACACCGCTTCACCTCCCAGGCAAGGTTCGCCCCAGGCATTATGGTAAATGCAGTCTCTTGTTTCTTTGCTAAAATATTTTCGAGTGTTCCGCCAGAGTTGGCGCAGATAGTGCTGATCTCTAGACACGTGTTTCTGGTTCTTTAACCGTCATCAGTAGAGATTACAGTCTTCAAATTAGGGGTTTGCTGGGTAGGCTGCCAAACATCACACCAGGTCAAGTACCTCTCACTGGCGCGCGGGTGCTTCTTCCACGAGCTCGTCAGCTCAAATGACTGACAGGAGTACTTTTAAACAGGAACAGGGGTGGGAGCACACCGCTTCACCTCCCAGGCAAGGTTCACCCCAGGCATTATGGTAAATGCAGTCTCTTGTTTCTTTGCTTTGCTAAAATATTTTCGAGTGTTCCACCAGAGTTGGCGCAGATAGTGCTGATCTCTAGACACGTGTTTCTGGTTCTTTAACCGTCATCAGTAGAGATTACAGTCTTCAAATTAGGGGTTTGCTGGGTAGGCTGCCAAACATCACATCAGGTCAAGTACCTCTCACTGGCGCGCGGGTGCTTCTTCCACGAGCTCGTCAGCTCAAATGACTCACGGGAGTACTTTTAAACAGGAACAGGGGTGGGAGCACACCGCTTCACCTCCCAGGCAAGGTTCGCCCCAGGCATTTCCCGCATATGAGCACGGACACACCGCTCCTGAAACACCAACCAGTATGTCATATACTAGTATTTTAAATGTTTTTCTGTTTGTATGTTTGTCTGTTACTTTCTCCTACAGGAATGCGACGTTAGAGGAAATAATCCTCTACCACATACCACACCTTAGCACGTGTGTCACATAATTGGTCTTTTAAAAGCACTTATCTTGCACTACACATAGGTCCTGAAGAAAGCCATACCATTAAAGAGAGTATGGCTGAAACATGTTGACCAACTAGGATATTGGAGTTACCTTAGACCTCCCATAATATCCGTCTCTCATTTTTACTTACTGCGAAGGGCCCATACATTAAAATACTCATTTTTGCTCTGTGGGACCCTTAGGACAGTCTTTTTAATATTTACTCACCCACTTTCACTGCACTCTCACGGTACAATACCTGCTCCGCTGTATCCAGGCGTTGTAGCACACCCAAGGTGCACTCGGTGCCTTGGGTGGGGCCCTATGATGAAGCATGTCACCAACTAGGTTGGTGAGTGAGGGCCTTCCTAAAAACATAATGTGTTTTTTCTCCAATACAAACATACGCTAGGAGCACCCACTCCTGAGCTAGTTCTCTTTGCTTCATACATACATACCAGGGGAAGTGAACTGGCTCTATACTTTTCCTCCCTCTCCCTTTGATACTTATCATCTTACGCCGGCCCAGCCCACTCCGCTTACGCTTACAGGGGGGGACAACAAAGCTACGTGTCCAAGGTCTTACCCACTGCCTGAGGTGACATGGTTGCGTCCGCTGTCCTCAGCACAATGTAATGTGATAGGGCCCGGGGCCATCATGCATACATAATGACCACACGGACACACTTAGATAGATAGTGGAACTGGCTATGGGCACGTGCGCCCGGACCCTTTTTATTACCAGGGTCACATGTCCAGTGACGCCTGTGCTGGATGGGCGTGGGGTGAGTGTAAGCCAGCCCTCAGGGAGTGGTTGGTGCTGGCAACAACTAGAACAGTGATCATCGGTTCGCACACACAAGACTCAATCATAAAGGGTCCATGACTTGTGGTGCACTGAGGTAGGGGCACCAGCTCTGACATCACACACACAAGACTCAATCATAAAGGGTCCATGACTTGTGGTACACTGAGATAGTGGCACCTGAAGAGCTGAGCAGGGTATCAAGCTGATGATGGCATCCAAGACAGGTGTGAGCAACTTTGATAGGCTGGCTGTAAGACTCCTCCGACTCTGGCAGTTGTTGGTTGTAGGTGGTCCTGGCGGTGGTGGCGGGTGTGCAGCCAGCGATGATGGCGTGTCCTTGCAGGTCAGGATTGGATTTGATATGTGTGAGCCCTGCTGACCGCAGTGTAGGCCAGAGGCAGCGGGCAGCAAGGGCCCACAGCCACGTGGTGTTGACTTGAGCTGCACAGAGTTAGTGGCACCTGAAGCGCTCAGCGGGTGTGCAGCCAGCGATGATGGCGTGTCCTTGCAGGTCAGGATTGGATTTGATATGTGAGCCCTGCTGACCGCAGTGTAGGCCGGATGCAGCGGTTAGCAAGGGCCCACAGCCACGTGGCGTTGGCTTGAGCTGCACAGAGTTAGTGGCACCTGAAGCGCTCAGCGGGTGTGCAGCCAGCGATGATGGCGTGTCCTTGCAGGTCAGGATTGGATTTGATATGTGAGCCCTGCTGACCGCAGTGTAGGCAGGAGGCAGCGGTCAGCAAGGGCCCACAGCCACGTGGCGTTGACTTGAGCTGCACAGAGTTAGTGGCACCTGAAGCGCTCAGCGGGTGTGCAGCCAGCGATGATGCGTCGTCCGGGCGGGCCGCACTGGAAGCAATGTCTGTTGCCTACTGAACTGCGCCATAAATAAATCAAGACTCGATTTGAATTGGGGGACCTGCTGACCGCAGTGTAGGCCGAAGGCAGTAGTCAGCACACACATAACTCCGCAGTGCTGTGCCGCTGGGTGCGCTGGGGGCCTGTGTCGTGGAAGCCAGTGATCGGCTGTGGAGGCTGGCGGTCACGGCGGCGGACTCGTGGCAGGGTGAGGGGCGCCGCCCTGGCAGACGCGCTGGCCATCCCGGAAGTGAACCACGCCCTGAGCCCCGGCCTATTTATTCACACTCCTACACTGGACTGGCGTACGCCAGCCCAGCCCACTCCGCTTACGCTTACAGGGGGGGGGACACAGCTACATGACCGAGGTCTTCCCCACTGCCTGAGGTAACATGGTTGCGTCCACTGTCCACAACACTACAAACACCAGCAGCATATGTCCACATGGACATGTCTGTGCTCTGCATACTGAAGTCTGTCCAGCACATCACCGCCACACTTGGCATTGTGTACATTCTTCTTCATGGGTGACTTGCCTCCTTCACACATACTTGGTTCCCACCTCTCCCCACATTCTGCAATTGTGTGGCTGAGGGGCCATGCCGTTTTCGGAAGGTCAGCTGACTTGTTCTGCGCTGCCTGGGTGGTAGTCCGGGATGGGGGCTGGTGGGGTGAGGGGGGCCTGGGGGTGGTGGCGGTGGGTGTTGTGGACCTCTTGGGTCTCCGAGCTGCATGATCAGTAGCTCCATGACATGTGTTGGTCTTCAGATGTGGCTCTGGGCTGGGCTTCCTTTCATACTGCAGGTTGTCATCCTGCTTAACACCAGTAAAAGGCAGGTGTTAAATCCCTGCTGCTAACGCGCCTTATCGCCTGTTTTTGGATCGCATCACAGATCTGGCCGGTCGTTGGGAATATAGCGAAGTGGTGTTTTCGTGTGTTTTTGCACGGGAACGCCTACTATGCATATCATTAGCGTTAGTTGTCGCTCTCATCCGTGGCGATGTTTTTTGCGGCAGCTATCGCTGTAAAACTGGCGATATCGGCAGTTTGCACCAGCTTGAGAATAGGGCGAAAAATCTATTGCCACTTTTGCAGCGCTAAAGTGCCGATAAATCGGCGATAAGTCCTTGAGAATATGCCCCAAAGTTCATAACACCATGAATCGCTGTGTCACACTCTAATAGATTAATTAAAAGTACAACAATTCCATTAGACAACAATCATGCAAATTGATTAAAATTAATGCCACTATTGCACGTTGTTAATTAACTTAATCATTTAAAATTAAGCATACAAATAGATCAATATATGCTACATTACCCTACAGTTTTTTTTAAAGCAATTATATAGAGAATCAGACCTCATAATACATCTCTGCTGCAAAGATGCTACAAGATGCCTACAGTCCACTTCCGGACAAGGCTACAGGTTTGCAAGCGAGACACTGCTGTGAAGGCACTTTATAAGGGTTGGTTAATCCCCAAGGAGAGCATCAGGGTAAAGCAGCACCATAGAGTCATTGAAGTGAAAGCACGCAGACATTTGGGGATTCCATGGCAGTCGTTAGCTTTTCCAGGTTACAAATCGTCCATAAAAGGGGATTTTGTGTAGAGACTAAAAGAGTGGATTCACTGGCAAAGGCTGGCTAACGCTCGCCAAGCTGTATGGGCAGATGGTGAACATGCAATAGGTTGGAGAGCAAGGGCCACTTACATGACTGAATAAGCTTTGTGGGCCATATGTACAAAGCATTTTTACGGTCGGAAACTGTCCGGTTTTGCAGAATCAGCCCGTTTCTAACTGCAAAAGTGCTTTTTTAAATGTACAAAATCACAAATTGCCATTCGGTAACACAATACCAAATCACAATTTGTGTTAGCGATTCAGTATATGGAAGGGGCGAGCTTTGGGCGTCCCTTCCAAATATACTGAATTGCAGTGCTACGTAAGAATGTTTTGCGAATTATGGTTTCAAAAGATTCATTTGTTAGCAACACATCGAAGGAGGTGGAAACCATTCGCAATTGGGAAGGGGTTCCCAAGAGGCTTCTTCCCCTTTGAGAATGTAAAAAAATATATTTTTTAAGAGCAGGCAGTGGTCCTGTGGACCACTACCTACTCTTAAAAAACTGAAACTTCAAAGTTGAATTTTTTCTTTTCAAGCGCATCTCGTTTAAATGGGCTGCATATAAAAAAAGTTTGCTTTATTAAAAAACAATCACAGACATTGTGGCCTGTTGAGGTCAGCGGTCCACCATCCCCGTGATGGTGGGCAGTCAAAATATCGAAAATTAAATATCGATATACACTAATATCGAGGTGACAATATCGAAGGGACAGAATATCGATGTTAAGAATATCGATGTTAAGAATATCGACTCTAAGGTAAGTAATATCGATTTTTTTTATATCGATGTAAGTAATATCGAAGTTAGTAATATCGAAATCAAATATATCGATGTTACTAATATTGATGTTACTAATATCGATATTTGTATTATTGTTATGTATTTTGTTATGTGTTTAATATGTATGTGTTATATGTGTTTTTGTTAAGTGTTCTACTTGTCTAAAAATATATGTATACCATTTTTATATGTTAATAATGTTTTTTTAAGTTTTTTTTTTTTTTAGTACCGTAGCGGGTTGTGGGTTTATAGGGGAATAGGGTGGGAAGTAATTTAATTATACTAAATTAATTATTAATTTTTAGGAATTATAAATTAATTTTAATTATTTTTTGCGTTTAAGTTCTGTAGCGAGTTGTGGGTTTATAGGGGAATAGGGTGGGAAGTAACTTAATTGTAATTAAGTTATAATTTATTTTAATTAATTGGTATTGATAATTATATTATTGTTAATTAATTAATAATTGGTAATGAATTTTTATTAATTGGTTATTAATTTTTATTAATTGATTAATTGATCATTATGTTAAGTGTATTATTTTATTATTGGAGTTTGTTGTGCGTTTATAGGGGAATAGTGTTGGAAGTAATTGAAATCTAATTAAGTAATTATTAAATTTATTTTTGGGTATTGATAATTAATTTATTGGACATTAATTATTAATTGGTAATTTTTTTTAATTAGAATTTTTGGGTTCTAAAAATTAATTTATTGTTGTTTTATCATTAATTGGTAATTAAATATTATTAAACATTACTTATTGATAAATCTAATTAATATATTAATAAGTAATTATTAATTGATAATTAATGTTTAATAATTATTATTATTGGTATAAAAAAGCATTTAATTGTTCAATATTAATTAATTGGTAATTAAGTTTTAAGTATTAATATGTTTTCTGTTATTAAAAATATTGTATTGTTCAATATTTATTATTTGGTAATTAATATTTATTAATTATTATGTATTGGTATTTATTATTAATTTATTGTTAGTACATTTCCCATTGGTAATTATGTTTTTAATAATTATTTATTGGTATTGGTAAATAGTTTAGAGTTATTTAATAATTCATTAATTATTTAAAAAAATTATTTTATTTATAAGTATGTTATTTTTAACTTCTACGCTATCCATCACTTTCCCTACTGTTGCACTCTCTGGAGTTGGAATAGCAATTTTTACCCCTAAGCTATCCAACACTTTCCCTACTGTTGCACTCACTGGAGTGGGAATAGTAATTTTTACCCTCCCGCTATCCAACGCTTTCCCTACTGTTGCACTCCCTGCAGTGGGAATAGTAATTTTTACCCCTACGCTATCCAACACTTTCCCTACTGTTGCACTCACTGGAGTGGGAATAGTAATTTTTACCCTTACGCTATCCAACGCTTTCCCTACTGTTGCACTACCTGGAGTGGGAATAGTAATTTTTACCCGTACGCTATCCAACACTTTCCCTACTGTTGCACTCACTGGAGTGGGAATAGTAATTTTTACCCTTACGCTATGCAACGCTTTCCCTACGGCTGCACTCACTGGAGTGGGAATATTAATTTTTACCCTCCCGCTATCCAACGCTTTCCCTACTGTTGCACTCCCTGGAGTGGGAATAGTAATTTTTACCCCTACGCTATCCAATACTTTCTCTACTGTTGCACTCTCTGCAGTGAGAATAGTAATTTTAAGCTCTACGCTATCCAACATTTTTCTTACCGTTGTTTTTTTGGGAGTTGCAATAGTAGTTTTATTCCCTCCGCTATTTAATATTTTTTGTATTATTTTAGTTAATGTAGTATATAATTAATTTTAAAAATATAAAAAGTAAATTAAATTTTTTAAATTTGTTATACATAATTATTTAATTTTTATTTATGTTATTGTTTTATGTGTATAGATGTATTTGTAATTTATAATATTTTTTAATAATTTATAATTTATTAAAATAATTATTAAAACTGATTATTAAGTAATATTATATGTTATATGTATATGTTTAATTAATGTTTTATTAAATTATATATATTACTTATTAATTTTAAACATTATAAAATATTTTTAACTATGTTTATTTTATTTATAAGTATTATTTAGTTTATTTTACATATTTTTTTAACAAAAAAACCCGATATTTTTAATAACGATATTTTTGACATCGATATTTTTTTATCGATATTTTTGTACTTACCATGTTGTAGATAGGATATCGATATTGTTGACATAGATATTCTTGCTCCGATATTTTTGTAGGTCGATTTTTTGACCTTCGATATTTTGTCAGTGATCCCCCTGTGATGGCTGTGATTCCTAATGGGTAGCAAATTGAGACCTATTTCATTAATATCCATGAGGTAGGTCTATTTGTTACCCTCTAAGAATCGCTATTTAAAAGATGTAGGGGCATATTAGCAAGACCCACGTTAAAATTATCGCTGTTTTAGCGGCAGGAAACTGCCGCTAAAACGGCGATAATGGGATTGCTAATATGCGTTATAGAATTCCAATAGTAGCCCAGGTTAGATGTGCAGGACATCTAACCTGGGCTTCTATTGGAATTCCATAACGCATATTAGCAAGCCCATTATCGCCGTTTTAGCGGCAGTTTCCTGCCGCTAAAACGGCGATAATTTTAACGTGGGTCTTGCTAATATGCCCCGTAGTTTTCTTACATCAGGCATTGTGATTTCCTAATTGAGTTTCGGTAAGAATCACAGTTAGGAAATCACAATTCTAGATTTTTCTACATATGCCCCTATATTCTGGTGGATAACTCCATGTACCGTACTAGATCCTAAAGTATTAACATATTTCCCAAATTACTATGCTGAGATTAGGATCAAGCCTGTGGCTTTTTGTGTAATATGTTTTTTTTAAAGTGCATTATAGATGACTTTGTCCGATTTTTAAAAATAGTTTGGGGGAAGAATGCCACCTGCCCTCAAACATATCTGAAGAAGGGTGAACCCACCCGCGGCCCTGGCATCGGTGTTGGAATGCAGGGCCGGCCATAACACATTTTTCATGTTGTGTATTATTTGATACCCTGGAAAAATATTGCCCCTGGATACTGTACGAGATTCTGAAGTATTCAGAAGTTTTTTTAACTTTATGTATTGCTCTGCCTGTAAAACCTGTGACGTTTAAAAATATATTTGGAACATTTTACTCTAAAATATTGTATTTGGCCCCATTTTTTACAAAATTTCCTCGGGGATTGAACCGTCCCAAACTCCAAAGGCGAAGATTTGATGCTCCACGATTGTTCGCTCAGTGCAACGTGGTCAGATTTCACAATATGTTTCAGAACAGAGTTTTGTTCCTAGTCCAGCCCGTTTGATCGTATCAACGGCGGTACTTTCAGGAAGGGAGATGCTCTTAGCTAAGTATGCTTCATAACCTCAAGCTACCACGACTGAGGAGCAAAGGTGCATGCAGTCATTTCAATCTATTTATGCATGGTGCAGACTGCAAGAATACATAGATGCTTGCCTCCTGTGAAGCAATATGAGAAGAATATCCAGGGATTATCATGGCTACACATCACTGTACGCTTGGCAGTAGTGGTGGACTTTGTCTGACTCCATGGCATGGTGGATGGGGAGAGGTCGGCTTAGTCCACCTCTATAGAATGCTTGCTGTCAGACTCAGCCTCACCTGTGAAGCGAGTTATTAGGGTAAAGAAGCCATATGGGAATTTTTGACAGGACAGAAACATAAAAAAACTATTACCTATACATCTATACAAGGTCACTTTATGTGTTATTTACAAACGTCCCAGTTATATTTTTCCAGCCTTTCAGTAATTCTCATATAATTCTACAATTGTTTCAGATTTTCAGGAGCAATAACCTGAATAAATATTTCTGCTTATGCGAAACATAACAGTTATACAGCTCTGCTTCCAGAAATATGACACAACATATAGTATGTTTTGTTTTGTTTTTCCAAAGTGAAATAGTTTTACCAATGCAGAAACACCTTCGCTTTGCCAGTTCCAGTTTGCTGTTGGGAGCGGAAGCATTCCCTCCCCATTCTGAGTACTTGCTACAGTTGGTTAAATAGCCACAAACTTGCTGCTTTGTGGGTGTTCAGCAATTCCTACTGGTGGAGCAACTCAGATATGCTCCCAAACCTGTATCTGAAAGCACATTTGCTCATACATGAGTTTTACCGTTCTGATTCAATGTTTCTGTAAGCAAATCCCATTTTGAAGAAATGTTCCACTATTTCTATCTCAGGGACACAATATTGCTCTCATAAATCTCACTATTTGGGTACCTAAGTTGAACTTGGGTGGGCAAATAGATTTGTTATCTGAACCTTCATATACTGCACCCATGTAAGTTTGGGTATGGGCGGGGGCTTACACGTTGGGCTAAATCTGAAAAACAGGAGTAACATGTACAGGATTAACCATGTGTTTGCTTGCTGTGCGTTCAGTCTTCACAGGAAATTCTGCAAGAGAATTGTTAGTGAAAAATACAGGAGGGCGTCACTATTCAGGCAAAGCTTTGGAGTGTTTGACAAGGATCAAGGTTTCACCATTCCTTTTCGAGCAGTTTTTAAAAGGATATTCTCTCACTGATATTGAGAAATCTAGGAAATATTACTGCACAATTTTTTTGCTTCCTTTGATATCAAACACAACTCACTATAATGCTTTAATTAATCATTTTTGTGTTATTTTATTGTTGTACTTGGCTCGCTCTGCAGGGTCATCCCCAAATGTTGCCTTCACCCTCCTGTTTTATGAACCCGTTTTTTGTCGGTGTTTAGGACTATGCATTTTTCCACTACTAACCAGTGCTGAAGTGCTTGTGCTCTCTCCTTTAAACATTGTAAGATTGGCTTGCACCCAATTGGCACATTTAATTTACTTGAAACCCCTAGTAAAGTGGTACTACCTGTACCCAGGGCAGGGCCGGACTGGGAACTGAAACCAGCCCTGGCAAACTGCTCCGCTGGCCCCCCTGCGAGGGCTGAGGGGGTGCGGCCGAGCTTTTTGCAATGGCCGGTTACGGCCAATTTTGTTACAGGGGGCCGAAATTGCCGGCCCCCGGTAACAAAAACGGCCCCCCAGGGGCCCAAAACCAGCCCCCACCCTGGTGGCCCACCGGGGAAACGCCCGGTGCCCGCTACGGCCAGTCTGGCCCTGACCCAGGGCTTGTAAGTCAAATGCTACTCGTGGGCCAGCTGCACAGATTGTCCCACCCACTTAAGTAGCCATCTTAAACATGTCTCAGGCCTGCCAGTGCAGCCTGTGTGAGCAGTTTTAAACTTCCATTTCCACTTGCCAAAATAAACCTTTTGCCAGGCCTAAACCTTTCTTTTTAATACGTATTTCACCCCTAGGGTAGGCCCTAAACAGCCCAGAGGGAAGGGTGCAGTGTATTTAAAACGTTAGGTATGTACTGTGTGACATACACTCAACGCTAGATCCCACATCGCAGGTCCACACCTCCTCAGAATCACCTCTGTGTGGTGCATTCTGGATGCAGGATCTTGCATCGAAGCTCACAGCTCATTAGAACCACCGCTGCGCAACAGATCTCTATTGTGGGATCTCGCAGCACTTCGCAACCTGGATTTAAGGTACTTTGTTCAGTCTAACCTAGTTCCTCTATCCAGCCCGCGCTCTCGTCCGGCCTGAACTTGTGACTTATGGCCTAATTACGATAGCGGAGGGACCGCCACCGACAGGCTGTTGGTGCCCGTCCCACCGCCATCATAATAGGGATGTCCACCAGCCAGATTACAATGGTGGGCGGACGTGTGGTGGTCGGAAATACTGACCGCCACGGTCCCAACATGCGGATGTAATCCGAACACCCGTCGGACCTCCCTGTAGTCCCTGAATGGCGGCTGTGCCTGTCAGGCACCGCCATGGGGATTACAATATCCCTTTCCTCTGGTCATTCTGCGGCGGTCAACCCGCTGTGAAACGGCTGGCGGAAATGGATTTGGGGGGCCCAAAGCATGCCCTCCTTACCCCCCTGGGCCAGGAACATGGGCCCTGGGTGGCACCTCTGGTGCCCCCCTACATATCCCTGTACCATGTGGAAGGCACTGCATGGTGCCTGCCCGTAGTGCAAAGATATGTCTACACCCTATTTTTTGTATTGCGGTGGGGGCTGCTGACCTCATCCCCATGGCAATACAGAATATAGAGAGTGTGACCGCCGTGGTGGCAGTCACATCTTACTACGGTATGTGGGACTGCCGCCTTGTAGGCAGGTGGTCCCAAATAAGAAACGATGGACGGACTTCATCATAATCAGCCCCTAAGACTGGATAACCACAGTTGGTGCTCTGTTCTTTTAAGCACTATTCTTATTTAAATCTGTACAAAGTGAATGGTAAGTGAAAGAGGTGCGTTTTTCTTCATGGCTTTGATTAAACATCATAGACAACTTAAGCTTCTCTCTCCTGTCTGTTTGATATTTCTCAGAAGCCCTTTGTGAAAAACATTCCTATTATTCACAGTTACCTATCTATAATTTTTTGTCATTCTTTCACCATAATAATATAGTTGTTTGAATAAATTATGATCTTTTCCTACCTACATCCTAGGAAGTCAGTATGGCGTCCACAGTGAGTCTCTTGATCCTTTTCACTTATGTTTTCTTGCTGTTGTTCTTAAGAGAAGGTAAGAGAAAAGTATGTATATCCAAAGTGCTTAAAGTTATTTCTGTGTGCACAAAGAATTAATTTAGCACCCAATAATTAATTATGCGTTCATGAAGTTGTGAATAAAAAAATATGATATAAGTGTGAATGTCTCAAAGGTTTTAAAAAGTTGAGTTTTTGCCTAAAAATCCTGACTTTTGTGATGTTTTCGTATTTTTACTTTTTGATTTTATCATTTTGTACACATGAGTAATTTATTGTACCTTCCCCCAGAAAGAATTGAGTCTCTGAGAAAAAACTCTGCAAAGGGATGCTCAACAAAGTCCATGAAATATAAACTGAAGCCCACATGTATTACATAACTAGGAATGAGACAATATAGTCACACAGAAAGGGTGACGAACATTACAATAGAAGCAGTCTGAAGCCACCCATGAGCACTATATTATGAAAAGAAGGAACCCAAACTCATAAATGAAAAAGGAAAGAGAATAGAAAAATGATAGAACACAGGGAGAGGAAAATGAATGCACAGACCAAAATCACAAGGGATACTAGGAATCATAAATAAAAAGACTGATAAAATAAGAATTTCACCTGCCAAGATGTTGAAGCTATGTTTAACAATTGCTTAAAAGAAAGTGGTTATTATTTCAGGTACTCTAAGGAATGACATAGAGTATACAATAGAAATGC
The DNA here is from genome assembly GCA_963921515.1 of Calotriton arnoldi. Classification (NCBI taxonomy): domain Eukaryota; kingdom Metazoa; phylum Chordata; class Amphibia; order Caudata; family Salamandridae; genus Calotriton; species Calotriton arnoldi. The sequence continues at coordinate 1,462,588 of CAWUFW010004652.1, forward strand.
TGGAACAATGTTAAAAAGAAAAAGTATATACTTCTTTTCTAAGAAAATTCTGCATCAGTGGCATAACAAACTCTCCGAGGGCCCTCCTGAAAGAAACCTTGAAGGGGCTCCCCACCACACATTTGCCACATGGCCTGCTGAAGTACTTCACCTCTATCATCCAGGAAGTGCCGGTATAATACATCTGTAGGAATTTCAATGATAAGAATTTGCTTTGAACTGAAAAATTGGAACCTTGTTTGTTTAGGTACACTGTAGTAATTCACAGGAGGGAAGATTGGAAACCAAATTCAGTGTTGTTCATTTTCACAACATGGAGAGTAAGTGTTACCTGTGTAATTTCTTTGCCTCATAAAAACTTGAAAACAGCCATTAACGAAAGTATATCTAAGGGATATTGGGCCAGATGTATGACTGTTTTTAAGGTTCACAAACAGAAAATTGGTCTGTTTGCGACTGCTAAAAAGGGTGTTGTTATGTACAAACGCTATTTTGCGAGTCGGTAACCAATTACTCATTTGCAAAATAGGGTTTGCGAGTGACTGTTAGGAAGGGGCATGCCAAAGGCGTCCCTTCCTAATAGCAAGTCACAATTGTATGTACGATTGTTTTGCTACTGCAATTCTATGTCAGGACCCGGAGGCGAGGATTAGGCTTATCTCTCTTCACTTTATTGTAATCAAAATTACTCCAGCAGCCATTTTAAGGTTGTAAAAAATCATTAGAAAAACTACATCTCCCATGAACACCAGGGAGTGACATCAACATATTCCAACCAATAGTATCATAGTCCATTCTATAACATCCCGTGTTGACCTTCAAGATTCCTCTTTCTTCGCTGCTCCAGCAGCAATCAGATAAGTGCCTTTATTCTAGTGTTCTTTATTCTGTTTACATTGTGATATTGTGAGCGCTACGAGAGCCTCCCGCTCTGCCGCCGCTTCTAATTGCTGATAATTGGTGTCATTATCACCACGGGAGCCCTCGCTCCTACGCGGCTGTTTCCTCTGAGGCTCGTAGCGCGGTGCGGTCTTCCAACCGGCAGGGGGCCCGCGTTCTTGTGTATACGCACGGTGCGTCCTTCTGTCTCCCGGCAGCCGGAACACATCAGTTTCTCTCTTTGAAGCTGACGCATTGTTCCGGCTGCAATTATCAAACGCGGGGGACGGTTGAAGGAGCGCGCGCGTCCAAAGTACATTGAAACTGACAGGAATTCACACTCGAGCTGCATAATTGATAAATTACAGCTGTTTTTTCTGCACTCGCGTAGTGAACCCATTATAATTAAAATGAGCCGGTGCCTGAAGTGAAAACACCCTGCGGGGTAAGACTTTTGTTTTCACTGGAAAGGGACACCCCAGGCACTTTACCCCACAGAAACATAGGGGGCAGTCCCTGCAATTTTCTGTCTGTGAGACTTACACTGATTTAATTAGTCTTTAAGACTCTGAACCCCTCAATTTAAGTGGGAATCTTCCCTCAATTAATATTAACCCTCATGGAATACGAGGAGGCTGGGGACTATATGGAAGAGGTTACTTACCTTCCTATTGATGACCAGTTTTGCGATGTCATGGACGCATCCATCCTCAGGGCGGTGACGCAGGTGGTGGCCCCCTTGGAGAAGAGAATAGCGGCACTCCAGGTGCAGTGTTAGCAACCCCTCAAAGCGAGGGAAGATTCCAATGGGTCCCTGGCCCCCCTACCTCCTGGACAGGTGAAAAACCCACCTTGCGTCCCTCCCCAGAGTGTGGAGAAGCGTAAATGCACAGACGATCCAGGGGTTGATTTGGACGCTTTTGCACGCCTTATGAAAGCCTTTTTAGATGCCCAGCCCATCCTAGATGCCCAGACACCGGGCCCCTTGGGGGTGGTTCCGCTCTCACCGCCGCAGACGGACTTAGGGCATGGGGATGACTCACCCAACAATTTTGATGGAGATGGGGGTGGTTCTAGACCATGGCGCCCGTCAACCAATTCCCTGGGAGGGTCGGACCTCCCTGCGGACACCGATTTAACCACCCAAGAGGATTTACTAAACCCAGATGACCTCCTGCACCCTAGATCAGCAGAATGGTGTCCGGCTTCCAAAGTGGCGGCCTTTTGTATCGCTTTGTTCGCCCTAAGTTGGCGGGGGTATGCCCAGACGTGGTATGCCCAGGGTCAGACTGATTTGCATATGGCCATGTCTGAACTGGGGTGGTGGAGTGAGCTAAAGAATGATGATGGATTAAACCCAGATCAGTTGACTGGGGGTGAGTGTTTGATTGGCTCAAACGTTCCGTCCATCATCCCCTTTTGTATCGCTTTGTTCGCCCTAAGTTGGCGGGGGTATGCCCAGACGTGGGTCCCTTGCTCACTTTGCCACTGGATTCAAGCAAGCCTGGCTGATGACGGCTGGAATGCCAGAAACCGGTCCTAGGATGCTTGTTTCCGGTCCAGGGAAGACATGGCTTGGCAGTTCGGGCTGGACTGTTCCCATGAGGCACAGGGTCAGACTGATTTGCATATGGCCATGTCTGAACTGGGGTGGTGGAGTGAGCTAAAGAATGATGATGGATTAAACCCAGATCAGTTGACTGGGGGTGAGTGTTTGATTGGCTCAAACGCTCCGGTCCATCATCCCCTTTTGTATCGCTTTGTTCGCCCTAAGTTGGCGGGGGTATGCCCAGACGTGGGTCCCTTGCTCACTTTGCCACTGGATTCAAGCAAGCCTGGCTGATGACGGCTGGAATGCCAGAAACCGGTCCTAGGATGCTTGTTTCCGGTCCAGGGAAGACATGGCTTGGCAGTTCGGGCTGGACTGTTCCCATGAGGCACAGGGTCAGACTGATTTGCATATGGCCATGTCTGAACTGGGGTGGTGGAGTGAGCTACAGAATGATGATGGATTAAACCCAGATCAGTTGACTGGGGGTGAGTGTTTGATTGGCTCAAACGTTCCGTCCATCATCCCCTTTTGTATCGCTTTGTTCGCCCTAAGTTGGCGGGGGTATGCCCAGACGTGGGTCCCTTGCTCACTTTGCCACTGGATTCAAGCAAGCCTGGCTGATGACGGCTGGAATGCCAGAAACCGGTCCTAGGATGCTTGTTTCCGGTCCAGGGAAGACATGGCTTGGCAGTTCGGGCTGGACTGTTCCCATGAGGCACAGGGTCAGACTGATTTGCATATGGCCATGTCTGAACTGGGGTGGTGGAGTGAGCTAAAGAATGATGATGGATTAAACCCAGATCAGTTGACTGGGGGTGAGTGTTTGATTGGCTCAAACGCTCCGTCCATCATCCCCTTTTGTATCGCTTTGTTCGCCCTAAGTTGGCGGGGGTATGCCCAGACGTGGGTCCCTTGCTCACTTTGCCACTGGATTCAAGCAAGCCTGGCTGATGACGGCTGGAATGCCAGAAACCGGTCCTAGGATGCTTGTTTCCGGTCCAGGGAAGACATGGCTTGGCGGTTCGGGCTGGACTGTTCCCATGAGGCACAGGGTCAGACTGATTTGCATATGGCCATGTCTGAACTGGGGTGGTGGAGTGAGCTAAAGAATGATGATGGATTAAACCCAGATCAGTTGACTGGGGGTGAGTGTTTGATTGGCTCAAACGTTCCGTCCATCATCCCCTTTGTATCGCTTTGTTCGCCCTAAGTTGGCGGGGGTATGCCCAGACGTGGGTCCCTTGCTCACTTTGCCACTGGATTCAAGCAAGCCTGGCTGATGACGGCTGGAATGCCAGAAACCGGTCCTAGGATGCTTGTTTCCGGTCCAGGGAAGACATGGCTTGGCAGTTCGGGCTGGACTGTTCCCATGAGGCACAGGGTCAGACTGATTTGCATATGGCCATGTCTGAACTGGGGTGGTGGAGTGAGCTAAAGAATGATGATGGATTAAACCCAGATCAGTTGACTGGGGGTGAGTGTTTGATTGGCTCAAACGCTCCGTCCATCATCCCCTTTTGTATCGCTTTGTTCGCCCTAAGTTGGCGGGGGTATGCCCAGACGTGGGTCCCTTGCTCACTTTGCCACTGGATTCAAGCAAGCCTGGCTGATGACGGCTGGAATGCCAGAAACCGGTCCTAGGATGCTTGTTTCCGGTCCAGGGAAGACATGGCTTGGCAGTTCGGGCTGGACTGTTCCCATGAGGCACAGGGTCAGACTGATTTGCATATGGCCATGTCTGAACTGGGGTGGTGGAGTGAGCTAAAGAATGATGATGGATTAAACCCAGATCAGTTGACTGGGGGTGAGTGTTTGATTGGCTCAAACGCTCCGTCCATCATCCCCTTTTGTATCGCTTTGTTCGCCTCTAAGTTGGCGGGGGTATGCCCAGACGTGGGTCCCTTGCTCACTTTGCCACTGGATTCAAGCAAGCCTGGCTGATAACGGCTGGAATGCCAGAAACCGGTCCTAGGATGCTTGTTTCCGGTCCAGGGAAGACATGGCTTGGCAGTTCGGGCTGGACTGTTCCCATGAGGCACAGGGTCAGACTGATTTGCATATGGCCATGTCTGAACTGGGGTGGTGGAGTGAGCTAAAGAATGATGATGGATTAAACCCAGATCAGTTGACTGGGGGTGAGTGTTTGATTGGCTCAAACTTTCCGTCCATCATCCCCTTTTGTATCGCTTTGTTCGCCCTAAGTTGGCGGGGGTATGCCCAGACGTGGGTCCCTTGCTCACTTTGCCACTGGATTCAAGCAAGCCTGGCTGATGACGGCTGGAATGCCAGAAACCGGTCCTAGGATGCTTGTTTCCGGTCCAGGGAAGACATGGCTTGGCAGTTCGGGCTGGACTGTTCCCATGAGGCACAGGGTCAGACTGATTTGCATATGGCCATGTCTGAACTGGGGTGGTGGAGTGAGCTAAAGAATGATGATGGATTAAACCCAGATCAGTTGACTGGGGGTGAGTGTTTGATTGGCTCAAACGCTCCGTCCATCATCCCCTTTTGTATCGCTTTGTTCGCCCTAAGTTGGCGGGGGTATGCCCAGACGTGGGTCCCTTGCTCACTTTGCCACTGGATTCAAGCAAGCCTGGCTGATGACGGCTGGAATGCCAGAAACCGGTCCTAGGATGCTTGTTTCCGGTCCAGGGAAGACATGGCTTGGCAGTTCGGGCTGGACTGTTCCCATGAGGCACAGGGTCAGACTGATTTGCATATGGCCATGTCTGAACTGGGGTGGTGGCGTGAGCTAAAGAATGATGATGGATTAAACCCAGATCAGTTGACTGGGGGTGAGTGTTTGATTGGCTCAAACGTTCCGTCCATCATCCCCTTTTGTATCGCTTTGTTCGCCCTAAGTTGGCGGGGGTATGCCCAGACGTGGGTCCCTTGCTCACTTTGCCACTGGATTCAAGCAAGCCTGGCTGATGACGGCTGGAATGCCAGAAACCGGTCCTAGGATGCTTGTTTCCGGTCCAGGGAAGACATGGCTTGGCAGTTCGGGCTGGACTGTTCCCATGAGGCACAGGGTCAGACTGATTTGCATATGGCCATGTCTGAACTGGGGTGGTGGAGTGAGCTAAAGAATGATGATGGATTAAACCCAGATCAGTTGACTGGGGGTGAGTGTTTGATTGGCTCAAACGTTCCGTCCATCATCCCCTTTTGTATCGCTTTGTTCGCCCTAAGTTGGCGGGGGTATGCCCAGACGTGGGTCCCTTGCTCACTTTGCCACTGGATTCAAGCAAGCCTGGCTGATGACGGCTGGAATGCCAGAAACCGGTCCTAGGATGCTTGTTTCCGGTCCAGGGAAGACATGGCTTGGCAGTTCGGGCTGGACTGTTCCCATGAGGCACAGGGTCAGACTGATTTGCATATGGCCATGTCTGAACTGGGGTGGTGGAGTGAGCTAAAGAATGATGATGGATTAAACCCAGATCAGTTGACTGGGGTGAGTGTTTGATTGGCTCAAACGTTCCGTCCATCATCCCCTTTTGTATCGCTTTGTTCGCCCTAAGTTGGCGGGGGTATGCCCAGACGTGGGTCCCTTGCTCACTTTGCCACTGGATTCAAGCAAGCCTGGCTGATGACGGCTGGAATGCCAGAAACCGGTCCTAGGATGCTTGTTTCCGGTCCAGGGAAGACATGGCTTGGCAGTTCGGGCTGGACTGTTCCCATGAGGCACAGGGTCAGACTGATTTGCATATGGCCATGTCTGAACTGGGGTGGTGGAGTGAGCTAAAGAATGATGATGGATTAAACCCAGATCAGTTGACTGGGGTGAGTGTTTGATTGGCTCAAACGTTCCGTCCATCATCCCCTTTGTATCGCTTTGTTCGCCCTAAGTTGGCGGGGTATGCCCAGACGTGGGTCCCTTGCTCACTTTGCCACTGGATTCAAGCAAGCCTGGCTGATGACGGCTGGAATGCCAGAAACCGGTCCTAGGATGCTTGTTTCCGGTCCAGGGAAGACATGGCTTGGCAGTTCGGGCTGGACTGTTCCCATGAGGCACAGGGTCAGACTGATTTGCATATGGCCATGTCTGAACTGGGGTGGTGGAGTGAGCTAAAGAATGATGATGGATTAAACCCAGATCAGTTGACTGGGGGTGAGTGTTTGATTGGCTCAAACGTTCCGTCCATCATCCCCTTTTGTATCGCTTTGTTCGCCCTAAGTTGGCGGGGGTATGCCCAGACGTGGGTCCCTTGCTCACTTTGCCACTGGATTCAAGCAAGCCTGGCTGATGACGGCTGGAATGCCAGAAACCGGTCCTAGGATGCTTGTTTCCGGTCCAGGGAAGACATGGCTTGGCAGTTCGGGCTGGACTGTTCCCATGAGGCACAGGGTCAGACTGATTTGCATATGGCCATGTCTGAACTGGGGTGGTGGAGTGAGCTAAAGAATGATGATGGATTAAACCCAGATCAGTTGACTGGGGGTGAGTGTTTGATTGGCTCAAACGTTCCGTCCATCATCCCCTTTTGTATCGCTTTGTTCGCCCTAAGTTGGCGGGGGTATGCCCAGACGTGGGTCCCTTGCTCACTTTGCCACTGGATTCAAGCAAGCCTGGCTGATGACGGCTGGAATGCCAGAAACCGGTCCTAGGATGCTTGTTTCCGGTCCAGGGAAGACATGGCTTGGCAGTTCGGGCTGGACTGTTCCCATGAGGCACAGGGTCAGACTGATTTGCATATGGCCATGTCTGAACTGGGGTGGTGGAGTGAGCTAAAGAATGATGATGGATTAAACCCAGATCAGTTGACTGGGGGTGAGTGTTTGATTGGCTCAAACGTTCCGTCCATCATCCCCTTTTGTATCGCTTTGTTCGCCCTAAGTTGGCGGGGGTATGCCCAGACGTGGGTCCCTTGCTCACTTTGCCACTGGATTCAAGCAAGCCTGGCTGATGACGGCTGGAATGCCAGAAACCGGTCCTAGGATGCTTGTTTCCGGTCCAGGGAAGACATGGCTTGGCAGTTCGGGCTGGACTGTTCCCATGAGGCACAGGGTCAGACTGATTTGCATATGGCCATGTCTGAACTGGGGTGGTGGAGTGAGCTAAAGAATGATGATGGATTAAACCCAGATCAGTTGACTGGGGGTGAGTGTTTGATTGGCTCAAACGTTCCGTCCATCATCCCCTTTTGTATCGCTTTGTTCGCCCTAAGTTGGCGGGGGTATGCCCAGACGTGGGTCCCTTGCTCACTTTGCCACTGGATTCAAGCAAGCCTGGCTGATGACGGCTGGAATGCCAGAAACCGGTCCTAGGATGCTTGTTTCCGGTCCAGGGAAGACATGGCTTGGCAGTTCGGGCTGGACTGTTCCCATGAGGCACAGGGTCAGACTGATTTGCATATGGCCATGTCTGAACTGGGGTGGTGGAGTGAGCTAAAGAATGATGATGGATTAAACCCAGATCAGTTGACTGGGGGTGAGTGTTTGATTGGCTCAAACGTTCCGTCCATCATCCCCTTTTGTATCGCTTTGTTCGCCCTAAGTTGGCGGGGGTATGCCCAGACGTGGGTCCCTTGCTCACTTTGCCACTGGATTCAAGCAAGCCTGGCTGATGACGGCTGGAATGCCAGAAACCGGTCCTAGGATGCTTGTTTCCGGTCCAGGGAAGACATGGCTTGGCAGTTCGGGCTGGACTGTTCCCATGAGGCACAGGGTCAGACTGATTTGCATATGGCCATGTCTGAACTGGGGTGGTGGAGTGAGCTAAAGAATGATGATGGATTAAACCCAGATCAGTTGACTGGGGTGAGTGTTTGATTGGCTCAAACGTTCCGTCCATCATCCCCTTTGTATCGCTTTGTTCGCCCTAAGTTGGCGGGGGTATGCCCAGACGTGGGTCCCTTGCTCACTTTGCCACTGGATTCAAGCAAGCCTGGCTGATGACGGCTGGAATGCCAGAAACCGGTCCTAGGATGCTTGTTTCCGGTCCAGGGAAGACATGGCTTGGCAGTTCGGGCTGGACTGTTCCCATGAGGCACAGGGTCAGACTGATTTGCATATGGCCATGTCTGAACTGGGGTGGTGGAGTGAGCTAAAGAATGATGATGGATTAAACCCAGATCAGTTGACTGGGGGTGAGTGTTTGATTGGCTCAAACGTTCCGTCCATCATCCCCTTTTTATCGCTTTGTTCGCCCTAAGTTGGCGGGGGTATGCCCAGACGTGGGTCCCTTGCTCACTTTGCCACTGGATTCAAGCAAGCCTGGCTGATGACGGCTGGAATGCCAGAAACCGGTCCTAGGATGCTTGTTTCCGGTCCAGGGAAGACATGGCTTGGCAGTTCGGGCTGGACTGTTCCCATGAGGCACAGGGTCAGACTGATTTGCATAGGGCCATGTCTGAACTGGGGTGGTGGAGTGAGCTAAAGAATGATGATGGATTAAACCCAGATCAGTTGACTGGGGGTGAGTGTTTGATTGGCTCAAACGTTCCGTCCATCATCCCCTTTGTATCGCTTTGTTCGCCCTAAGTTGGCGGGGGTATGCCCAGACGTGGGTCCCTTGCTCACTTTGCCACTGGATTCAAGCAAGCCTGGCTGATGACGGCTGGAATGCCAGAAACCGGTCCTAGGATGCTTGTTTCCGGTCCAGGGAAGACATGGCTTGGCAGTTCGGGCTGGACTGTTCCCATGAGGCACAGGGTCAGACTGATTTGCATATGGCCATGTCTGAACTGGGGTGGTGGAGTGAGCTAAAGAATGATGATGGATTAAACCCAGATCAGTTGACTGGGGGTGAGTGTTTGATTGGCTCAAACGTTCCGTCCATCATCCCCTTTTGTATCGCTTTGTTCGCCCTAAGTTGGCGGGGGTATGCCCAGACGTGGGTCCCTTGCTCACTTTGCCACTGGATTCAAGCAAGCCTGGCTGATGACGGCTGGAATGCCAGAAACCGGTCCTAGGATGCTTGTTTCCGGTCCAGGGAAGACATGGCTTGGCAGTTCGGGCTGGACTGTTCCCATGAGGCACAGGGTCAGACTGATTTGCATATGGCCATGTCTGAACTGGGGTGGTGGAGTGAGCTAAAGAATGATGATGGATTAAACCCAGATCAGTTGACTGGGGGTGAGTGTTTGATTGGCTCAAACGTTCCGTCCATCATCCCCTTTTGTATCGCTTTGTTCGCCCTAAGTTGGCGGGGGTATGCCCAGACGTGGGTCCCTTGCTCACTTTGCCACTGGATTCAAGCAAGCCTGGCTGATGACGGCTGGAATGCCAGAAACCGGTCCTAGGATGCTTGTTTCCGGTCCAGGGAAGACATGGCTTGGCAGTTCGGGCTGGACTGTTCCCATGAGGCACAGGGTCAGACTGATTTGCATATGGCCATGTCTGAACTGGGGTGGTGGAGTGAGCTAAAGAATGATGATGGATTAAACCCAGATCAGTTGACTGGGGGTGAATGTTTGATTGGCTCAAACGTTCCGTCCATCATCCCCTTTTGTATCGCTTTGTTCGCCCTAAGTTGGCGGGGGTATGCCCAGACGTGGGTCCCTTGCTCACTTTGCCACTGGATTCAAGCAAGCCTGGCTGATGACGGCTGGAATGCCAGAAACCGGTCCTAGGATGCTTGTTTCCGGTCCAGGGAAGACATGGCTTGGCAGTTCGGGCTGGACTGTTCCCATGAGGCACAGGGTCAGACTGATTTGCATATGGCCATGTCTGAACTGGGGTGGTGGAGTGAGCTAAAGAATGATGATGGATTAAACCCAGATCAGTTGACTGGGGGTGAGTGTTTGATTGGCTCAAACGTTCCGTCCATCATCCCCTTTTGTATCGCTTTGTTCGCCCTAAGTTGGCGGGGGTATGCCCAGACGTGGGTCCCTTGCTCACTTTGCCACTGGATTCAAGCAAGCCTGGCTGATGACGGCTGGAATGCCAGAAACCGGTCCTAGGATGCTTGTTTCCGGTCCAGGGAAGACATGGCTTGGCAGTTCGGGCTGGACTGTTCCCATGAGGCACAGGGTCAGACTGATTTGCATATGGCCATGTCTGAACTGGGGTGGTGGAGTGAGCTAAAGAATGATGATGGATTAAACCCAGATCAGTTGACTGGGGTGAGTGTTTGATTGGCTCAAACGTTCCGTCCATCATCCCCTTTTGTATCGCTTTGTTCGCCCTAAGTTGGCGGGGGTATGCCCAGACGTGGGTCCCTTGCTCACTTTGCCACTGGATTCAAGCAAGCCTGGCTGATGACGGCTGGAATGCCAGAAACCGGTCCTAGGATGCTTGTTTCCGGTCCAGGGAAGACATGGCTTGGCAGTTCGGGCTGGACTGTTCCCATGAGGCACAGGGTCAGACTGATTTGCATATGGCCATGTCTGAACTGGGGTGGTGGAGTGAGCTAAAGAATGATGATGGATTAAACCCAGATCAGTTGACTGGGGGTGAGTGTTTGATTGGCTCAAACGTTCCGTCCATCATCCCCTTTTGTATCGCTTTGTTCGCCCTAAGTTGGCGGGGGTATGCCCAGACGTGGGTCCCTTGCTCACTTTGCCACTGGATTCAAGCAAGCCTGGCTGATGACGGCTGGAATGCCAGAAACCGGTCCTAGGATGCTTGTTTCCGGTCCAGGGAAGACATGGCTTGGCAGTTCGGGCTGGACTGTTCCCATGAGGCACAGGGTCAGACTGATTTGCATATGGCCATGTCTGAACTGGGGTGGTGGAGTGAGCTAAAGAATGATGATGGATTAAACCCAGATCAGTTGACTGGGGGTGAGTGTTTGATTGGCTCAAACGTTCCGTCCATCATCCCCTTTTGTATCGCTTTGTTCGCCCTAAGTTGGCGGGGGTATGCCCAGACGTGGGTCCCTTGCTCACTTTGCCACTGGATTCAAGCAAGCCTGGCTGATGACGGCTGGAATGCCAGAAACCGGTCCTAGGATGCTTGTTTCCGGTCCAGGGAAGACATGGCTTGGCAGTTCGGGCTGGACTGTTCCCATGAGGCACAGGGTCAGACTGATTTGCATATGGCCATGTCTGAACTGGGGTGGTGGAGTGAGCTAAAGAATGATGATGGATTAAACCCAGATCAGTTGACTGGGGGTGAGTGTTTGATTGGCTCAAACGTTCCGTCCATCATCCCCTTTTGTATCGCTTTGTTCGCCCTAAGTTGGCGGGGGTATGCCCAGACGTGGGTCCCTTGCTCACTTTGCCACTGGATTCAAGCAAGCCTGGCTGATGACGGCTGGAATGCCAGAAACCGGTCCTAGGATGCTTGTTTCCGGTCCAGGGAAGACATGGCTTGGCAGTTCGGGCTGGACTGTTCCCATGAGGCACAGGGTCAGACTGATTTGCATATGGCCATGTCTGAACTGGGGTGGTGGAGTGAGCTAAAGAATGATGATGGATTAAACCCAGATCAGTTGACTGGGGGTGAGTGTTTGATTGGCTCAAACGTTCCGTCCATCATCCCCTTTTGTATCGCTTTGTTCGCCTTAAGTTGGCGGGGGTATGCCCAGACGTGGGTCCCTTGCTCACTTTGCCACTGGATTCAAGCAAGCCTGGCTGATGACGGCTGGAATGCCAGAAACCGGTCCTAGGATGCTTGTTTCCGGTCCAGGGAAGACATGGCTTGGCAGTTCGGGCTGGACTGTTCCCATGAGGCACAGGGTCAGACTGATTTGCATATGGCCATGTCTGAACTGGGGTGGTGGAGTGAGCTAAAGAATGATGATGGATTAAACCCAGATCAGTTGACTGGGGGTGAGTGTTTGATTGGCTCAAACGTTCCGTCCATCATCCCCTTTTGTATCGGCTTCCAAAGTGGCGGCCTACATGGCCAGTCGGCTCAGGAAGCTGCTAGATAAGGAAGTGAGGGGTTGCCTCAAAGAGAATGTCCCCATCCTGCCCTGGAAGGGAAAGTGGCCACGACACCGGAGATAGATCCCAAAATGGCCACTTTTCTCGCTAAATTTGTACGCGCTCCCAAAAAAGGGATTGATCGTTCCTGGCGCTCATGCCAGGATAAACTCCTGGATGTCGCCGGGCCCCTGGCGAAAATTATGGATATGGCGGAGGACGCCAAGGCTGCCGGCTCCCTCATATCCCCAGAGGTACTGTCCAACTGGGCCCAGCGGTCTATAATATTTCTGGGGAACGCAAACTGTGCGATCTCCATGGAGAGGCGGAGGTCACTCCTCATTAAGATTGACCCCAAACTGGGGGAGCTCTCCACATCGGAGGCGGGGACGATAGCCCAGGGGAATCTGTTCGGGGACCCTTTTATAAAGGAATTGGGCAAATTCGTCAATACTTTCAAATCTTTGGACAAGCCGCAATGTTCAATTAAAAGAATCTTCACCCTCCGTGTTTTTGCCTCAGCCGTACGAGGTAGGGGGCGCTCGTCCAGCCGCCCATTCCAAACAGCCTCCAAAGGTGGCGACTCCAGGCGTGGCCAATGGCAGGACCCAGGAAAATTTGGACATTTCTATCAGACCAAGTCCTACCCCGTCATCGGGGAGGCAGAGGCGGCCAAAGAGGCAACTTCAACAACTTCAACAATACTCAAGGTGAGAATTCAGGATTCTATGGGGATTTCCATTGGGGGCGGTTGGCCCATTTTCAGTCTAATTGGAGAAAGTTATCCTCGGATGCTTGGGTGTTACAGACGGTAGAGGGTTTCCACATCGAGTTTTATGGAACCCGTCCCAACCCCACCCGCCCACTCCTTTGACTTTTCCTCCTGAACAGAGAGCGATGGTGAGCCACGAGGTGGACAGCCTTTTGCAGAAAGGGGCAATAGTTTGTTCAGTGATTCGCCCTCGGGGCTTCGTCAGCAACATTTTCCTAGTGGAAAAGAGAGACGGCGGTCAGCGCACGGTTATCAATCTCAAGGAGTTCAATTCTTGGCTCCTCTATCGCCATTTCAAAATGGAGGGTATTCACCTACTGCGAGACCTGCTCAAAATCTCCAATTGGATGGTCCACCTAGATCTGAAGGATGCCTATTTGGCAGTACCCATTTTTCCCCCGCACAGAAGATTCCTACAATTTTACTGGGAGACCCAAGTTTTCGAGTTCACCACCCTTCCGTTCTGCCTTTCCTCAGCTCCTTGGTGCTTCACCAAGCTGATGAGGCCGGTTGTTGAACATTTACGGGCTCAAGGGATGAGACTTATCAGCTACCTCGACGACATCCTGTTTATGGACCAATGGCCAACTCGTCTTTCCAAACATTTGCAGACGGCAGTAGATCTGCTGGAGTCTTTGGGCTTCGTAATAAACGAGAAATGTTTGGGCTTCGTGGTGAATGCAACCGAAGCAGCTCTCAGTCTACCAACAAGGAAGCTATCCAAAATTCGGCACGAATTGCGGAGGAAAATGTCCAAATCCCACGTGTCACTTCGGCAACTGGCGAGGATAGTGGGCTTCTGTGGTCCTCTATTCAGGCAATTTTTCCGGGTCCTCTTCATTACAGAACCCTACAGCGTCTAAAAATCGAACACCTTCGGAAGGGTCTGTCGTAGTCGCAAATGATTCCTCTCTCGCCTGGAGCAAAAGAAGAGATGGGTTGGTTGCTAAACCACATGGAAGCCTGGAAGGGCAGAGCGATTTTTGGCTCTCAACCCGACCTCATTATCGAGTCAGATGCCAGCGGTTCCGGATGGGGCGCGCGTCTTGGGGATTTCTCCACAGGCGGAAAATGGTCCTCCGCCGAACGTTCTCTACACATCAACTGCTTGTAGTTGATGGTGGGATCCTTCGCGATCCGCTGTAGGACCAAACAGAAAGTGAAGTACTCCGTACTCCTCAAAATGGACAATGTGGCAGCAGTACGTTACGTCAATCACCTGGGAGGGACGAGGTCAAAGACACTGTCAGACCTAGCCCGAACCCTTTGGGAGTATTGTCTATCCAATCAAGTTTCCTTATCAGCTGAACATCTTCCTGGGAGCGCCAATCAGATTGCTGACTGGCACTCTCGCCATTGGAGAGATGTCAGCCTGTGGAAATTGAATCCACAGATCTTCAGACAAATCCAGAACAGGTGGGGTCCTTTTACCATGGACCTATTTGCGTCCCGACTGGACTTCCAGCTCGACAGGTATTGCAGCTGGAGACCGGATCCACAGGCGACAGCCTTAGATGCCTTCCTACAAGATTGGAGCAAGGAACAACCGTATGCGTTTCCCCCCTTCGCCATGATAACCAGGTTGACTGCACAGGTGAGCAGGCAGAAGGCAGAGGTAGTGGTGATAACCCCAGTTTGGAGATCTCAAGTTTGGTTTCCAGTGATGATGGAACTTTCTTGGGATTTTCCAGTCCCTCTACCCCAATTTCCGGCTCTCCTCCGGGATCCACAAGACAATCCTCACCTGCTGGTCTTAGCTGGATCTCTTCGTCTTATGGCCTGGAGGGTTACAGGCGACGCTGGTATTCCCAGGCCTTCCGACAGAAGCTTCTTCCTTGCTCGCTAAAGGCTGGGCAGATAATACAAACAGACGATACAATTCCGCCTGGTCGCGATGGTTATATTGGTGTCATCAACACCAAACTGATCCCTTGGGGGCAGATGTTGTCCATGTGGTAAATTTCCTAGCGAGTCTGGCTTCCCAGGATTTCACTTATTGATCGATCAATACTTACAGGTCAGCAATTTCGGCAGGTCATTTGCATGTAGATGGTCACCCAGTCGGGAACATACGTTGGTCAGGAAACTGTTAAGGGGAATTAGACTCTCAGTTCCTCCTGAACCCAAATGCACATCCTTATGGGATGTCAACAAGGTCCTAGTATTATTTCAATCTTGGCCTCATAATAAATATCTATCCAGAAAACAACTGTCGGCAAAATTGGCAATGCTTCTATGTCAGTTATCCTGTCGCAGAGTTTCGGATGTCCGAGCCCTGGATATAACAGGTAGAGTGTTTACTCCGTAAGGGGTTTTATTTCACATCTCTCGTAGAACGAAATCTAATTCTTCATCTGTTTCTTACCAAGCTTTACGAGGAAATCCTAAATTGTGTGTGGTTCGCACTATTAAGGCTTATGCGGTTATGACTGAAGAACTCCACCCTCATGGGGAGAAACAATTACTAATTGCACTCACCAAACCTCACAAAGCGGTTTCATCGCCTACGATTGCCAGATGGGTCAGGTGGGTCACGCAAGAAGCAGGAATTGATACTTCCCGTTTTGGCGCCCACTCAGTCAGAGGGGCCATGGCCTCAAAGGCGTTCTGTCTAGGAGCCCGTCTTGAGGATATCTTCAATGTGGCAGACTGGTCAAATGACTCCACCTTCAAGGCCTTTTATTTTAGACCAGTTCCCTCTCTGGCAAGCGTGGTAGTGGATAAGCTTTGAACTAGCCTAATCCTTGCCTCCGGGTCCTGACATAGAATTAAAAATTTCCTAGCTAACGTAACGGAAAGTTTCAATTCTATTAAGGACACTGAGGTGAGGATTAGCCCATCCTAGGAATTCTTGGAAGAAATTCTCCCTCTCCCTTTATTGGAGTCAAGTTGAGGTTATTAAGGAATGATCTATGATATGAAATCTGTTGAGTTTTATGATCTTGTTGTTATAATTTGGAATCTTAATGTGGTATGATAGTTGAAATTTCGTTACCGTAGCAAGTAATGGGTATCCCTTTAGTACAGGGGCAGACTCTAGCAAACAGGAACAGTAAAATGGCGATTGACAGCCGTCGCAGGAAGAAAGAGGAATCTAGAAGGTCTACACGGGATGTTATAGATGGACTATGATACTATTGGTTGGAATATGTTGATGTCACTCCCTGGTATTCATGGGAGATGTCGTTTTTCTAATGATTTTTTACAAACTTAAAATGGCTGCTGGAGTAATTTTGATTACAATACAGTGAAGAGAGATAAGCCTAATCCTCGCCTCCGTGTCCTTAATAGAATTGAAACTTTCTGTTACGTTAGCTAGGAAATTTTTCATTGTGGTCGCAAAACACTCGCAGTTTGCCACCTACTTCAAGTAGGTGGTAAGCTACCCGCAAACGGGAAGGGGATCCCCCTTTGTGAATGAAAGTATATTTCTAGGCGCAGAAAAATGGTTCCACGGACGACCACTGCCTACTCTTGAAAAATGAAACAAAAACGATTAATTTTTCTTTTTTAAATGCATCCTGTTTTCCTTTAAGGAGAGCACTCCAATATTTTAACACACAATAGATGGGTGAGGGCTTGTACACTTATTCTTTTATTTTTATAATGGATGAGCTAGACTGTATGCTAAAGGGCTCTCTATTCTTCATGATAACAAATTATTATTTTCTTCACATTTTCGGGTGTATATCTTCTTTTTCATTACGTCTTCGGCTGACGAATACAATTCTTGTGATTATACATTTTTCAGAGGGGTCTTCAGTCCACATAAGAATTTTTCTGTCCTGAAGATGGTCTCCTAGATGAAATACATGACAAGACCAAAACGTCAACCCGTCAAACCAATTTTTTATGAACAAATTGTTATATGAGAATTGTTTATTGAATGTTAAATAAAAAAATCTATTTGTAAATAGGCCTTTGAAATGGGTTATTCACAGAAGTTACCAGTAGACATTTTATTTGGAAGATTGACAATCTCTTTCACTTATGTAAATGTGAATATTGTTTTGTACCCTTTGAATTAAATTATTAGATTATAAGTTTCTACAAAAAAAAGTATACACCTGTTGCTGATTATATTTTTGATTTATTCACATTTGATTATATAAATTGATTTAGAAAATTCATATATTCGAGGCCATTAGTCTGTGCACTCATAAATATTGGTAAATTGTTTCACTAATTTTAAATAAAATCCCTTCCAGGCACTTTTGCCTGCCAATATTTTGTTACCCAAGCCCTCAAGGGTATATCCGGTTGCCCAAGCTATATAAATATTGAAAAAGCACTCACAGACATGGTGGTCTGCTGACCCCAGCAGGCCACCATCCCTGTGAGTGCTGGCCATTCCCAATGGGTTACAAATTGAAATCTGCCTCATGAATATTGATAAGGAAAGTCATTTGCAACCCCATTAGGAAGTGCAAACAGTGTCTGAGACACTGTTGTACACTCTATTTTACGAGGCGCAAATTGCAAATCGCAAAACGTTGCAATTTGCGTCTCGCAAAATGGAATGGTCGTACATCTGGCCTATTATCTCCTCTCCTACATCTCTCCTGATTTGCCTACTTATTCTCTCTCCATTGTCTGAATGAACCCTTCACCCACTTTTTCATTTTCTTTCTTTCCTTCTCCGTGACCATTTGATCCCATTTATTTAATTCCTCAAATTGTGTAGGTCTAGGTTGTGACTTCCCATCATTCATTGTTTGTCTCAAGAAATCTAGCTTTCTAATATTAAAAGTACACTCTAAAGAAAATTTCAAGTTCTCTTCACCAGAGGTATTTTCATGTCAATCCAAAATCTTTGTACACGTATAGAAACCAACTTTTACCCCCTGAAGATATTGTCTATCCCTCCATAGCAGGTATGCTAGGGGCTTTAGGCTTTTTCAACACAGCATCTATTATTCTTGCTCTAAGTAAACCCGAAAACCACAGAAAACAAACAGTTGAACAACAACCAGTCCCATCACAGCTATGCCAAAGGTCAACCAATTACAAAGCAACTTTGACAGCAACTGACCAATGATAGCAAAACTCTGTGGTAACATCTCGTCAATCTCAGTGTGACTCCTCAGCCAATTAACCAATTGCAGTGCAGTTTCTCCATGATTGATAAAATAATTGCTCAAGCTTTTCTCTATGTATCACACACAAATAAACAAAATAAATCTTGTCTGCACAACCTAAATAGGAGAAATCAGCAAGTTAGAATGAAACAAATCTCATAAACAATAGAAGCAAAAATAATACCTGTGCAGCATTTGTCAAACTCAATTCACACTAACGCAGACTCCTGTCTAACAGCAACCCACTTCTGGCTAGTGTTATTACTCCAGTGTACCAAACAGCAAATGACTCCAACTTAATTAAACATACAACCCCTAGAAAGGAAACCTGGTAGAAAGGAATCCCTATCTTTGTGAATGCAGTGCAGCGCAAAGCACAATACCTTTTCTGCAGACAAGTTAAACAAAAATATCTTGAGATCTTAGATTTCAATGAGTCTGAGTTCCAAACCATTCAGAAATAAACCAAAACTTCTTTGACGCACTCCAGAATAAGACAAATATGTCAAAAACACAGTGGTCAATCTACCAACTGAACCAAGATTCAACATTTCATACCCAAAAACCTCTCATTCAGCATTACTCAAAACCAACCACAATACTTCAATGACACACTAGAACACTCAATCTGAGGAATTAGTCTGCCCTATTCATACTTACAACCTTACTGCTCAGGAATGGCAATGCAAGTCAGGAACTCGGCAAATAATTCATACGGATAATCTACTGTGGAAAATCAACTAAGACAAAGGAAAGGGCAAAAAGAGATTTCTAAAGAAGAAAGGATGTGCTCTTAATTCACAACCATCCTCAGCTAACACATAGGGGCGATTCCGATCTCGGCCGGTAGGGCTCCGAATCGGATTCGGCTTAACCGGATCCGATTCGGAGCCCTATTTCCCGACCGATTCGTACGCGCGTCCGGGCGAGCGAGTACGATGCGTATTCGCCGACCGACTCGTCCGGGCGTCCCGACCGCTCCGACCGACTCGATCCCGGCTCTAACCGCACCGACCGACTCGCACGGACACGACTCGCACCGCGCAATGGAGACGTTCCCCGGCCGGGTAAGTACGATGCGTGCCGCGAGCAGTCCGACCGAGCCGCACACTCTGGCTCGAAAGAGCTGTCGGAGCCGTACTTTGGGGGTCCGTGTCGGACCCCCGTGTACGCGTAGCCGCGTGAGTCGCACACAGGGGGGACCCATGGGTCCCCCCTACCTGTGCGTGTACGGCGCAAATAGCTTCGCCGCGTACACGCTGTAGGGGGCGCACTTGTCCGCATCGCACCCATTGAGTCAATGGGAGCCCGCGTACGCGTTGTACGACAGGCTCCCATTGACTTCAATGGGAGTCCGACCGACTCGAGTCCGATGGCATACGTGCGCATCGTACTCGTTCGGTCGGACTCGTTCGGTCGGACTGCACAGGTCCGATTCGGTCGGAAATCTCTCCGGGTCCGGCTCGGTCGGAGAGATTTCCGGCCCGAATCGGAATCGGCCCCAAAGTTGTGAGTGTGGTAACCCCTAAAATTTTACATCTAAAAATATTACCTTAACAGTATGCCGAATAGTTGATGAACTGGAGACAGTGTCAAACCTCAATTTCATGAAGCAAAGTGTCCCCTAGATAACGCATCCCTCATCATATTAAAATTATAGTCAATTAAGTAAGGGCCCCCTCAATAATTGAGTTCTAGATCAGAAAAAGAATGTAAACGATGTATTATAAAAATTCAAAAGTTACGGTAAGGAGATCATTAATGCAAAATCATAAAGTCAATGTCATGAAGGCTTTTTAGAATAGGGCAATACATAATACAGTGAGCTAGCAAAAGGTCCTTGGAGAAAGAAACATTATTGTGATCATCCTGGAAATTGTTTATCGAGATCATCAAGAATCACGTCAAATGAACAAACGTTACTTTGCTTGACTGTGTGCTGCGTAAAAAATGAACAGTGTATATGCTCGAGGAGACATCCATTTTGAAAAAGATGGTGACTAGGCCTAAATTGAGCACAGATTAACAAGAGCAAGAAAAACAAACTTATCTCATAGGAAATTTGTTTCAAATGCAATAACATCATGTCAGAGTACAATTATAAAATCGAATGTGAATCCATGCTTTGCATGTTGTTAATAATAAACAAAATTATAAAGGCTCAAAAACTCCAAGGGGGTGATTACGATGGCGGACGGACTTAAGTCCGTCCGCCATCGTCCCGGAGATTGGGACCACCTGCCGATATGGCAGCGGTCCCGCACATGAAATTACATAGCGACTGCCACTGTGGCGGTCGCATTGTGCATGTTTACCATTGCGGCGGGTGCTGCTGGCTGCAGCACCCGCCGCAATGGCAAAAATGAATTTTGTGCATTTCCCTGCACTATGTGGCAGGCACCAGGCAGTGCATGCCACCTGGTGCAGGGAACTGTAGGGGGCACCCTAGGTGCCCCCCAAATGCAAAATGAATATGCCCCTGCACGAGGGGGGCCCGCAACGGGCCCCCAAAGTACATCCCTGCCAGCCTTTGAATGGCGGTTGAACCACCATACACAGGCTGTGGGGGATGCAGCATCCTAATTTGGCAGACGGTGCCACCATTTTGTGGATGCGGGGTGGGTCTGACAGATAATCGTAATGATTGCCTGTGTCGGACACGTGCCGGACGGGCTTTCCGCCCGCCAGCAATCTGCCCGCCATCCTTATCTGGCGGGCGGAGAATGGCCACATGATGGCGTTGAACCTGCCACCGGCAGGCTGCCGGTGGCGGGTTCACCGCCATCATAATGACCCCTAAGTTTCTTCCCTGGAACAGGGACTAACATGCTGAATGACTACGGAGTCCTGAATTCAGGGCCCTGAGCATACTGCTCCAGTCAACCCATAGTAGACACCTAGATTCTCTTCAACACTACTGCTACCCCGGTGATTAAAACCTGTGCTCCATTCATTTTGTCCATTGCTGTTGGTGCATTTCACATCACAATGGTTTAAGAAATGGGCAAGAAGTTAACAGAGACAGTCTACTGAAGCTGATCTTCTATTTGAGGATTGGTGATGTCTTACCAAAATAATTTTTCAAAAAAATAAGCCAGATTGTACATATAAGTAGGCAAAAATTCATAGCAGGTTCTTTAGATTTTGGCAAACAGGATATGCCGCCACAAACCAGCAGATAAGGGAGGGGCGATAGTCCTGATGAATTACACCATGTACAGAGAAGAATGTCTACGCCTCCTATCTGATACTACGAGTTATGAGATACACCGAGAAGACCCCACACCTCGGATCATGAACAAAATTAAGATTATGGTCGGTGAGGCTGTAACCTACGATTGGATTACCAAACATGAGGCAGAGTTTCTCATCAACACGGAACCAAGGACACCCAGATTCTACACCCTCCCTAAAATCCATAAAAACAGAATGCCACCACCGGGCAGACCGATAGTGTCAGGAATAGGTTCAGTACTTGAACCCCTCTCACAATTTTGCGATTGGTTCCTAAAACCAATTGTACAAAAATCTCGGTCTTATTTAAGAGACACCAAGGACGTACTTTGCCATCTAAGGGACCTGGAAACAAACATTGCTGAGGATATGTTCATAACAATGGACATCGAAGCGCTCTACACGAGCATCCCCCAGAGGCGAACATTGGAAGTGGTGGAACAAATCCTCCAGGGCCAAGACTGGACATACATGACACCGACTCATTTCATCATGGAATGCGCAGAACTAGCCCTCATGGAGAACTTTTTCGAATTTGAGGACACACTATATCATCAGGTTAAGGGCACGTCCAAGGGCAGCACTTTTGCGCCTAGCATGGCGTGCCTGTACGTCCATCAGTTTGAAGAGGACTACATTTTCAGCCTTGCCAATCCGTTTACAGCTCAGATGAGAACATGGAAACGGTATATAGACGATGTCTTGATCATCTGGAAGGGCACATTGGACGAAGCCAAACAGTTTGTGGAGTGGGTCAACAGCAAAGACCCCCACCTTAGGTTTACTTATAACATTGAGGTGAACCATGCAGTGTTCCTTGATCTAGATATAACCTTAACAACGGAAGGAATTTCCACCAAAGTACACATAAAGCCGACAGATAAGAACAGTCTTCTTCTCTATGAGAGCTACCACCCGAGGGCTCTCCGTGATAATCTGCCAGTCGGACAATTTCTCAGAGTACGTAGGAATTGCTCGGAGGTGGACGTTTTTCGAGCACAGGCAGAACAACTAGAGAGCAAGCTCCTGGAGAGACACTACCCGAGTAAGATGGTGAAGCGTGCAAAGAAAAGGGCGAAGAACAACAATCGGGAAGCCCTATTAGAGACCATCCCGAAAGATAAAACGGACCGACTGGTATGCGTTACTACGTACACTCCTGTTTCAAATAGAGTGCAGAACATCATTAAGAAGAAATGGGCAATCTTGAATAGCGGAAACCGGAAGTGGGAACCCCCACTTTTTGCATTCAAACGGGGTAGAAATTTGAGAGATGACCTGGTACACTCGAAGATCACCAACGATGACACAGAAAACCAGATGACCTTGTGGAGCCAACCAAAACCAATAGGGCACTATCCGTGCGGTAAATGTGTGTGCTGCCCCTGACTACTACTACTAAGGAAGTAGATATTGGCACAGATAATCCCTGGAGGCTTAAGAATTTCAGTAATTGCAATACGGAAAATGTAGTTTATCTACTGACCTGCCCATGCAATCTGAAATACGTGGGGATGACAACAAGGAAGGTGAAAACGAGGATCAACGAACACCGTAGCACCATCAGGTGCAAAAACAAACACAAAGTTGACAAAACATTTTACTGAAAAACACCATAGTGACTCTGATCTACGGTGGACCATCCTTGAAGTAATGAAAAAAAGAAAAACAACATTTTTAGACAGTTACACATCCGGGAACAACGGTGGGTGTACAGGTTACATACATGGGAGCAAGGCCTGAACGATGATATTCCATGGCTACAGCTGGCAAAGTGACCAAGCCAACCTTAAATGCATGGATCAATCATTTATTGAGATAGTTACATACTATTATAGAAGGGGATCCGAGACCGTGTTATTGAGTGATGGAAAAGGAATTAGACCATACATGGGCAACCTATGCGAGTATTGACTTATTACCCCTAGTAGTAGATATTAGCCTTTGTTATACAGTCTGACCACTGAGAGTAATATACTTAGCCCCACTGCCTTATATCCACCATATCTCAGGGGATTAATCGAGTAGTATACGCCATGATTACAACACAGATAAAATACGAGTACAAAAATACTGCCTGACCATCATGAGCAATATATATTTAGCCCCCTGACCTAGGGTTCAATACTGGTTAAGGGAGTAAATGAGTATCATACTCTACGATTACATCATAGTCATGAATTTTAGGACAAACACACTGCGTAACCAGGAGAATAGTTAATTCATGAAGATGGCTCTCTGGCTTTATATTCTAGAGCTGTATATTACCTTATTTATAGGATATATTATCAACCTACTTTGGCTATATACACATACAAATGAGTATGGTTTCTTGCGTATGTCTATGCACGTTTCCGATAGCATTGGGCTACACTTCCCATAACAGCACGGATATTGCCCTGAACATTTTACGGTGATGACCAGCTTCTACCGATAGGGGGTGCTGTTTCTACTTAGATATATAAGGCACAGACGGTTAACAAGAACATTGTACTTCTGGGCATGTACTATCCACGTTTTTATCACGTGGCTCTTGTAACGAATTTATGTGTCTCTGCGTGAACAGCGCGTGCGCGCATGAGATACGATGAATTTTTTGAACAGAGAGCTTCTGTCTATAGGGGTTGGGTCTGCCACATAGAGTTATAATGGTGCAGGTGGATAAAAGCAACACTGGTCCTCTGCACATGCGCTATCCACGCTCCCCTCGCGGGGCTATTGCCGAATTAGTTGAACGCGACTCTCACTCAATAGCGCGTGCGCGCATGAGATACGCTGGTTATCAAACAGAGACAACCCTCTCTTACCCAATAGGAGTGCACATTACCATACACGCCCCGTGTCAGGCGTCTAGCCCCGCCCGTATGGGGACACAGGAAGCGCTCTTAGCGCCCCAGGCTTTGTTCAATTAGATCGTAGAATCAAACAATTTACCAATTATCTTGTGGATATAAAAACCACCAAAGGAACATCAGTCTCCACCGACGGGGAGACCGAGTGGACGCCTGTAGAGAGAACCGATGGGAGTGCTGAAGTCAGACAGTAAGCGTATGAGTGTCCTGAGTGGTGGCGAGAATGAGAACTTGATTCCAGTTTTCTTTTTCTTTTTCTTTTTCTTTTTCTTTTTCTTTTGAGAGATTGGGTGCCAATCACTTTAACTGGACAACCATTTTGGTGATCACAGTGTTATGTATGTTAGCTGTTTGTGTTTTAACTTGTGTTTTTAACTTGTGGATACATAATGAGACTATTACCACTTTCTGAATCAGCATTTCTTCCTTTCAGAAAGTCACAAGTAGGCTCTCCCACCCTCGCCCTCCCATGGAGTATAGAGGATAGTAGTCTAGGGTAAGGAATGGATTCTTTTGACCATTTGATGACACGTACGTGTGCCACGTGTCTCATACAGACCATACCACGCGCGCTATAGGTGTGACCCGGTTTGGATGACAATTATTGTCTATTTATAAACATACTTACACGTCTGGTTTGTTTGTTTTTCTTTGTTTCCTTTGTTTTCTACAGAATCTTTCACAGTGGTACTACACCATACGGGCGGTTTAATTAATTTTTATTCCTGTCCCCTGATTAGCAGCACCTTTTCGCTTTAGATGCGAAAAGGCTAAACCCTTTGGTCCTGACGAATGCGACGTACCCTACGGGGACATTAACGCAGAAACATGTTGACCGCACTTAATACGGTGAAGGGAAGATAATGTCCCGGATCACCGTACACCTATTTTAATGCCAGACATCTGTTCCCTGAATTAAACATAGCTGAGTGACAGGTGTGATGGTTTTTAAATCACCTTTCACTTTCACATGGTCATCACTTAGTTGTAGAAGTGCATCCCTGTCTCCAGGTGTATGCCCGCCCTTTATCAAACGTAGTTTTTAGAGGGCGAGGACAGCCTATGATGAAGCATGACACCGGGCGGTGTGTGAGGCCAGTCCGAAACTCTTTATGAGATGCCCCCATAGGTGTTGCATCTCAGTATAATTCTGTAGGAAACTGTTGGAACCCCTGTGAGGGGCAGCCTTATTGTGTTTACATATGTGATTGGAGGCTGGCTTGCCCTTTGGCCCCGTGCCTCTAGTTCCCATCCTCAGCCCAGCCTGAGGTGAGAGTGTGTGTGTAGAGTACTCTGTTTGCCAACCTGATTTTCCTCCCGCTCTATTTACAGTTGAACTGACTTTTATGCCGCTGTCATCAGGGCCCTTGCTGACTCTGTTGGTTTAAATGTTAAACTGATGGCATGATGGACATGGGGCCATCGGGGTAAGTACTTCAGACCGCCCATCCTTTTTGGATAGATGTTCTGATGTACATTTTTTTCCATTTCAGACCACCAGGAATTATCTGGCGGTCCAGAGCAGTAAAAAAATGAAATGACCTTTATACCCAGTGCAAGCTTCCCTCACACAGAATAGGCACAACATGGGCATAAGAAAGTGCAAATGACCCTGTTTGACCTGTCATCCTTAGGGTGGTCTTACCACAAACTTTTTGCCTTCACCCCGCCTATTTTAGTTCAATTAATTTTTGTTGGATATAAGACTGTGCAATTTACCAATGCTACCCAGTGCAAAAGTGCTTGTTCTCCCACCTTTAAACATGATAAAATTGGCTTTTGCCTTATTGACATATTTGACATTGCAGCCTCAATGCAGTTTTAAACTGCCAATTCGACATGACAATATAGCCCCCTTGTCAAGACTTTAACTGCCCATCTACTGCATATATCACTCCTAAGGGTAAGCCCTAATTAGCTCATAGGGCAGGGCGCATTGTAATTAAATGGTTGGGCATATACTTTTAAGTTTTACATATACTGGTAGTGATAAACTCTTACATTTGTTTTTCACTACTGTGAGGCCTACCTCTCTTATAGGATAACATTGGGTTGCCTTATTACATTTAATAGGTGCTAACCTTTGATTTGGAATAGGTAGGCATTTCATGTTTGGTGTCTGAGAAATTGTAATAAAAAATTCATTTTAATAGTAAATTTGAATTTTAAATTACACGTTTAAAAATGTCACTTTTAGAAAATTGGTATTTTCCTGCCCAAGCTATTTGGTGCCTGCAGCCTGTTCCTGGGTCACATGACTGGATGCATTTGGCAGTTGGACTTTGCATATTCTTCCCAGACAGCCACACAATTGAGGGATTATGTGTGCCTGGATGGGCCATCAACTGCCAGGGTGGGAGAGGTGGAGCTGGGCACAGCCCCACTTGCAACTGAATAGGCTGTGCTCTGCCTTCACCCAAAGGACTTGCCACCCCTGCATTGTTTCTGCAGCCAGGTTGGTGTGAGGGCAGGGAGTCAGTAAACTTCAAGCACATCAAAGAGAATTCCCTAGAAACGTCTCCTACTTCAAAGAAGACACCATGTATAAACACGGGAACCCTCATACCCACTCTTCAGTTTGCTTTATGGACCTGCTGAAGGACTGTCAGAGGACTGCTTGCTGCTGTGGCCTGCTGTGCACTCCACAAGACTGCTTTCATGCACCTGGAAGTACTACTTTGCCACTTGGATACTGCATTGAACCCTCAGAGGATGGCTTTGCTGCTTGATCCCTGTTTTAAAAGATGAACCCAGGACTACATGGGTTACTCCAAGGGCTAGATGGCTGGCCTCCTGTTTAGAGACTCAGAGTCAGAAAAGGCTCCAACCATTGGAAGCCCGCACCTGAACCCAGCCTAAGTGAGCCATAAGCCATTCTCATCCTGGACCCTTGGTGGTGGTGGTAAATGTGCCCAAATAGCCAAAGTCTCTTACACCTCCATTTATTTTTTATTCTTTCACACACTTTCTATTTCCCACTTGTCTTTCTCTTTTCTTGCCAGCTTGGCCTAAAAATAGGCTATTATATTACATTTAATTTTAGAAACTAACGGTGGTGAGATTATAATCTACACTTATAACCTCTTGAAAATACCTGGAACGTCATTACATGCAGTGCCGCAGAAGTACAACAGGCATGTGTTCCCCTCTTCTGTGCCCCAGGGGTACTGTAGTAGTACATAAAGGACCTCAGACACTTGTGTGGCCTGTTTTGGAATACTGATAGTGCTTGTGTACATAAAGCATTAGTGTGAAAGTAAGGGCCATTCCCTCACTCGCACGTGGTATGGCACAATGCAAATGAGGCAAAGAGTTTGCCACTGCGGCACACACAATATCATAGATTTGGTTGCAGAGGCAAAGAGGCTCAGCGGGGAATTACTTCAATAACTCTCTATAAGAAGGAAAAACCTTGTTTTTCTTATAAAACCCTCCCCCACCAGGGTTACCCCTTGGTGGCATGCTTCATCATGATGAAGCTTGCCACCAAGGGGTAACCCTGGTGTGTTGTAGGGATTCTGCACATACACAGAGCTATGCACAGGATAATAGGACCTCGGAATATAGTGGTGAGCCAACCATAAACCTTAGCACCTAAAACCCCAACCCGACTAGCTGTAGCGTCTCATTAGCAACAATGCTACCAATGATTAGACAACCCAGAACACGGTATCTCTCTCTCAGGACTCGCAGTAGCAAGAACACCCTTTCATAACTCACTCATACTTGTCCACAACGTGCGTAAGAAGAGACACTGTATAGTTCAAAATGTTTATTTCAACTAACGTGCTCTAAAATACAGTACACGTGCCAGTACTATCAGCATAATGCATAAGGATAATATAATCAGCATAGTTACAACTCCATAGAATACAAACGGGGAAAGCATTTCATAAAGCAGTGGATAAAGGGCTAAATGACCTTACCACCCTCCCCGTGACAGTAGCTAGTTTATTATACAAATAGAAGACCTCTGGGCTTTGTCGAGCGAACCCCTATACCTCAATATCTAGATGCAAGTTTTACATCATCAGACAAGCACAGCTCTTCTCTCTGGAAAGGTTTTTCTCCAAGTGTGTCTAGCAGTGAAAAACACCATATTAAAAGCACACGAATTTCACCAGGGCAGCTGTACATAGAGTGTTATGTCTAAGTGCGAGGGACTGGCCAAATCAGCAGGAACAAGGGACGTTGTTTTTTGACCTTGTACATGATGTGCAGACATAGCCCAAAAGGGAACAGGAGAAAAGGTGAAAGATAGAAATGCAGACAGCGCTAAAATAGCCTGGCAGAAGCAGAGGCTTGAAAAACAACGGCACAAAGTAACGTGAGCAAAAAGGCATCATGGCAGCCAAGCCTAAGCTAATGTAGCAATGCAGACCATGGGCCCACAAACCACACTACACCCTCCCCTGGTCAGTCCATTGGCGAAGACACAGAACAAAATCAGAGTTCAAATAGATGGAGCAGAACGGCAACGTCAGTAACTGAATGTTCCCAAGTGTAAGACAATGAACGAGAAAAAAAAATGTTCAGGGGGGTGGCACGCCGAAAGCGGAGGCCCCCTAATCCAAAAACGTGGAGGTGCAGAAAAACGCCACACCTTCCAAGAGGACATCGTTGGAATCGTCAGAAAAAAGAGATGCCATCCAGTCCAGTAAATCAAAACTGCATTCATGTTCCTCGCAAGAGGGAGCAGCAAACAGCATTGCGGGACAACGTGCGTGATACGCAATATAACTTTGCTGTAGGAGATTCTGAGCAGCCGCCCAGATATCCCATTGTGCCAAAATTCCAAGTGCAGCCGCACACGCCATGTAGCCAGGACCGGAACAGTCTCATTCATGGGCCTCTAAAGGACCCACCAACTGGACAAAATCCGGGCGAGACAGAGACGTATTGGAGAGGCAGTAATCCAAGGTCCATGAGAAAGGACAGCGGATGCAAGACATCCCAGGTTGCACGCAAGTGAAATACGCAAAGCGAAATGAAAATCGATATGACACACCAAGTGTCGCCAAAGGCAGAGCGCCGAAACCAGCGAGAATGCGCTCACGGAGCATCTGTAGACGACCTGGGTCGAGAAAGGCCCAAGCAGGTGCAGCCATTGCGTAGCAAACAGACCAAAAGCAGTATACCAGCCGCTAAGGCGAAGATCAATGGAAAGCCACCAAAGACGCTGGAAAAAATAGAATGAATAAAAGCTGGTATTACACCAAATATAGTTTGAAAGGAGGTAACAAGGCCAGAGCCCACAACTTTAAAAAAGTGTACCAGACCTTCAGTGCGTGATGCATTAAAAACACGGTGAATCAGTTCACCAAAATGTTGTGGGAGGTTAGTGTTCAAAAGGGCCTGTATTTCACTGTGGGTACTCGCCACCTGGAGAATGAATGTCTCCCGGGCGGACGTGAGCATAACCTCCTGGTTCAATAATAGTGCCTTTATTCTGCTCAATTTATTGAAATCTGCCTTCAAAGTCGGAATGGAACGCCAAATGGAACTATCTACGATGTCGTGCGGGGGAGGAAAAAGCACATTTTTGCAGCAGACAACCCTGTGGGAAACCGTTACAATATAGGGAATGCCGGCTAGCATGCCACAGCAGTCCAGGTTATTTAGAAGGAGATAGCTACCATTGGCAAGCACAGTGAAAGTAGGAGAAATAGTAGGAGCAGGAATGCCTTTTAAAACACAAGCAAGATTCGGAGCCGAAACATTACAAGCTCCGTGTAATGTAATGTGTTTACAAACAAGGGAATGACCTACAGTAGAATCACACAACTCCCCTGTGAGAAAAAATTCCTTCCCGTCCCTAAGACATTTATACATGAAAGGCAGGGACCAAAGTTCATGCAGGAAAGTACTGCCTAAAGGCTGAAAGCGGCCAACAGGATAATGTTTCATGCACGAACTGAATTCAAATAAAGAAAAAGGCAAGGCGATAACCCTGTGAACTAGCCACACAGCAGAATTTAATTCCGCCATAGAGAATGGTAAAGGCTCTATCTTTTCGATATGTAACAGAGTGTATCCTGCATCTTTCATGGACATGAACCGCTGTTTCTCAGTCAAATTAAAAGGTAAGAATAAGGCAGAGGTGTTCAATAAGTGCCAAGGAACTTTCCCCATTTTAAGTGTCTGTAAAGTCCATGCAAACTGCATTACTGAACGCAATTGATTTTGACCATGATATAACACAGAAACATCATCTTGCCCAATATCAACAACAGAGGAAATAATATTCTCTAACGTGTAAATGCGGGAAGACAGGGTATTAATACTATTGTCAACAACAGCAAGCACCTTTTCTAAATTTGCTTGGTCTATTTCCCGAAGACGGGAAGCAGCTTCAATCTGCGAAAGCTTCCAGAGTTCATTATAAGTTTCATAAATGAATCTCTTAGGTCGAGGGCCACGAGGCCCCAGAACAAAATCGGACAGATCAATGTTGCCTGATAGGAGGGATAAATGTTGTTTAACAGAATCTAAGGAAGAGCGCTGCAACCACTGTTTACACAATTTACCAACAGAATATGTTGTAACAGTACGAGAATCAGAAAACCTGGGATCCGGCCTATCCTGTTTATAACCAGGATCCGTGTCATGAAAACGCAGTTGGCATGCGTTAGATGCAATGGGCCAAGCCAGCCAGGGTGACTGAACCAACGTAGAAACATTAAACGAATTGTTCTGGAACAAAGCTTGCAAATTTGCAAGGGACATATTAAAGCGCAAGCTCTCGTTGGGAGTGGAAGACAAGACAGGAATGGATGGGGCATTTAATTGTTTGGACGTAGCCAAACCCCAACATGTCGATTTAAAAACAAAATTTGGGCCGGGATGAGGCAAGCACGGTGCAAGGCTTCTATGCCCTGCACCTGCCATGCTTTGGAACCCCAAATAGATTTTAAGTCAATGGTGTCCCGCCAATGTTCATACCCACCCACAGCCAAGGAGTTCAAAAAGGAGCCAGAATACAGCAATTTGGTGTGGGTCAACATGATTTTCTGAGTAGACGAAGGGTTTAATTTAAAATAATAGGACCCAGGATTAGATCTATTATAGTCTGTAAAATAAGTAAACTTATTTCTAAGAGTCTGGGAGCTACCTGGCAAAGGGGTCGGACAATGTTCCCACTGGGTGTAATTAAAAGGACCCCGAAGGGTACTTGGTTTATGGAGAAAGTGGTTGCCCCAATGCTGGTAACAATATAGATCGGCATAATTTGCAGAATTCATGTACAAATCTTCAGCATTAAAAGCAGCATAATATTTCAAATCAGTAAATAACGATTCAACTGCATGCAAATCCCAATCGTCAGAATGAATATTACTTTTCACGACATCACCCATTGAAACACGAAGGACATTTGGTACATTGATAATTTCGGTCGGACCATGAATTTGGAAGTTTACCACATCCCATACGATGCCATCAGCTACAGGAAAAGCTGAAATGTTCACAAATGTGTGGTCTCGCTTCATGA